>CM046870.1:29756847-31153194 GCA_025617745.1 Heliocidaris erythrogramma
ATATGCCGCGGTAAACCGCTGCGATTTACCGCGGGGTTTTATTATTAGAGCGTGGTATCCAAATGTACAGAGCAAAACATCGGTCTCTAGTTATATGGATAAAAGTGCCAAACTACGTGTACAACGGGGATCAGAGAGTTAGAAAAGTGCACAGAAATCGAAACATTACCATATCAACCAATACAAAATAAGGATGGGTCCTCAAAACAATTGATTTCCTGCGATATTTAAAAAAGAAGAAAATAATGTCGTTCATTTTATCTTCACGTATTTCTCTGAAAAGATTTGCAGGTATGTGCCTCATTATTGATTGAGAAACGATTTTCCACGAGCCTCTGCTATTCAGCGGTTAGTTAACAGTCTTTTCGAAAGCTCATCAAAGATTCCTCTTTGTGCATTTGAATGAAAGCATGAAATTGGCCCCGTTTAGATAAGCCCTGAATTGCCTAAAAATTTGATAACATATGCATATTACATTTAACAACTTCTGTCGGCGACCTGCCAGGGCTTGTGGGCTTAGGCGGTATGAAGTCCTGTATCCAACATTATGATTAATTAATGGTTACCTTTTGCAATAATGTTCATTTTCTCAGTCGATATATTGAGTTACTTCCTGAATAACTGTATGCGTGACTTGAATTTGTTTATATTGTGTCTCTTTGTGGTCATATAGAATCTTCCCTCTGTCTCTCTGTCCACCATTGACGATAATGGAAACGGCTAACAGAAATGACAATATCATGTAGCTATACAAATGAGGCAAACTGATTTATAAAGTATAGACTTGAAGGCTTATAATCAATAGTCGTGCAGTAGATTAAAGAATAATTTTGAGCAGGTTTCTTTGGCTTTTTAATAACATAAGATCGATAACAATTCACCCGAAATGAATGCAAATCAAGGGATATGGCTACAGGTGAATGATGAGCGCTAACGTCACTGACGCCCATCTTTGTTCTATCACATTATTAAGTGAGGCAGAGTATATTATCACCGTTTCAAGATATATCATTTATGACGCAAATGCACAAATACATCATTCTAATTTCAAACTGCTGATACAATGAGTACTCTGAGCTTGAGCCTTGAGTAAATACTTAATCAAGAGGAGATCGTATCGTAAAGACGTGATTGTATATTTATATTCATGTCACAACCCATTTATTAAACCGAATATCATTCAATCTATATACCTGTAGCGTGTATAATGATATATTCTCAGCAGCTGTATTAATATTGCAAGAAGCGCGATATTGGAATTGTGCATCCTATATGATATAGATTGAAAGAATGATTATTAACCATGAGTGTAAAGAATACGGAAGTGAAAAACAATCCAAAATTAGTTTTTTTTTTCGTTTAAGAATATTCATTTTACAAAAAAATAAAACAAAAAAAAACCCCCATGAAAACAATCCGACCCTAAATGATATTTTACACGTATATAACAAGAAGAAATAGTAAGTTCATATCTTACCTTGACTACTCTTCTAGTCGGAGTGGCAAGGGAGGTAATAACTGACATTTTGTTTTTCAAAGTTTGTTGGTTCTTAAATAGAAAGGTTTAAGTTGAAGTATAATTGTTGCGCATTATTATTCTTTTTATTCTTTAGGTATTTTACAATAGGGATTTCACATTAAAAACTATATTTGACATAACCTCATATTTCAAATATTAGTTGGAATAGTTTTAAAACTATGGGCAAAAGTTTCATGCTGCATGTATGTGTAGTCCCATATAGGCACATATATGTGTCGTGATTGTTCTCTATATTTGATTACCAGCAACATTGAGTCAATCTGTTTTAATTTTAATGATTGCCATATCTCGCAATATACAGTTATGTTTATGTACTGCACAATCGACATTTCCTAATAACTTCTAGTTACTTTGTAGTTTCTTGCACAATGCAATCACATGACTTACACTCAACCTATCTTTACTAGTCAGAGAGAGAGAGAGAGAGAGAGAGAGGGGGGGGGGGGGGGACTCGAAAGATATGACGAATTCTTTGTAATAGGTTTATTTTTCCCCTTAAGACCCGTTAAAATGGCAAAGAACAAGTTTAGACCAATATGTGTTTGCCAATTTGGAAGTAAACGCATACATATTTGTTAATCATCCGTGATCAAACATTGCCTACTATATGTTGTGTATGAGAGTAGCATCTCCGACCCATATTCAAGACGGTGGACGGGGGGGGGGGGGGGGGGGGGGGGTGGACATTTGTGGTAAGCATACAGGCAAATTAACCTATGTGATATCAAAACAGAACTCATGTAGCTCACTGGCGCTTAATCAGTCAGTAACATTATCTACACGACGCTTACGGTATTGAAACATGCATGCTACAAGACTGAAACCTGTAGGAGCTGATTACTGATGAAAACTGTCACCAATATGTCCCCTGTCAATGTTCATGTTCAATGGAAGCTCAGTGTCAATCCCACCAATAATCCAAGACTTCGAACAAAACAAAAATATTGAGAAAGCTTGAAACGAAACCTGGGTAGAATATTCTTAGAATCTCAGAGTTCGTAATAAACATGCTAGAAAAGTGTATTATGGATACATATAGACACGTAACCATTATGATAGGTCATGGAAAACTCTTATTTACAAAAAGAGGTGGACATGCAGAAGAGAAAGGAATGAGAAAGCAGTTCTGGACGCAATGTTGTTTGCTGTGGCCCATCTTATTCACAAATTCGATTTGCATTTCAATGTACTTCAATCAACCGTAATGAATAGAATAACTTATCAAAAAATCAAACTGCCAATCGCCTTAGGCACACCATAATATCTATTCGACTTTCGCATTAAAGTACTATATGGATATGATACTGGCGTGACGCTGTGCTGTATATTTTCTATTCAAAATGACTGGTAAACACAAAGTAAATGAGCAGCCCTTTCTGCGTTCTATTAAAACGCTATTTGTTAAGGGCAGGAACTATTGATCCTATGATCGGAACAAGGTCGTATTTATTCAACAAAGCAGATGGAAATCTGAGCCTTATTCGACTATTTTTGTGAGAGGTTTGCGCATTTGAACAAAACTCTGGTTTTAAGATGTAGCTGTCTTTGAATGATCGAAATGATACGGCCCTGACGGCAGTGGTCCAATCAAAATAAAAACAAGAAACATATAAACAAAAAAGAAAAGAAAAGAAAACAAAATATCATCTGCATAGTGATTACGCATTTGATATGTGTTTGAAAGTCGCTTTGAAAAAGAGAGGGTTTGAAACCACAATAAAAAAGCTTAAGTTGTTTTCTGTCAAAAGACACCAATACAAGTTCACCCTGTTTTTGCTTTCTTCGCACTTTGCCTTTATACTAACGACGTATTTGATTTATTTGCGCCCCAGTATTTTCGAGTTTTGACGCTTTGCCTTCGAAATTGAATCCGTTCGTGTTGCTTCCTGAAGAACGGGGTGTGGGTAATTCATGACTTGCACGCGTAAATACAGGTACTGCTTGTCTTCTGAGGAGGCCGCCTCGGTCGCAGACGAAACCCTCCAAATGAGCGTTTAATTTCACTTTGGAGTGCTAACAAGAGCAGGGCATGCCCTGTCGACACAAACCCGACCCCTTGTTTTGGCTTGAAGAGGTGCCACGGTTTTGGTTAGGACCGTGATAAGCTGGGTTTGCTGCCGGCGAAGACGTATTGCCCCCTGCTTCTCAGTATGGTATCATGGCGGTGGAGGGTTGCTAGCCCGTCGCGAGGACATTTGGAGATCTGATTTTTCTTCGGTTGCAAGTAGTGATTGGAAGAAGGGGATCGAAGAGAGAGAGAGGGGGGGGGGGGGAGGGGGAGAGATAGAGAGAGAGAGAGAGAGAGAGAGTGAGAGTAGGTAAGACTGAAGAAAGGTAAAGGAAAGAGAGACACTCTAAACTGTAAGAACAGAAGGAAGAATTTATCATCTATGTGTTAATAGGAATTTAAGTTAACTTTTGCAAATAGCTTAAAGTAGACGCTATAAATTGTGAGATCAAAACGAGTAGTTTTCTTCGTATTCATAGATATCAATTTTTCTATTCTGTCGACCCTGGCCTTAATTCAAATTCCACCCTATATAAGTAAATGAGAATACATCAATCTTCCTATTTTTGGAGGAAATCATTCTAATCTGCCGACCCTAACCTACAAATCGAAAGTTCAAGGCTGAAGCACTATCTGACCTTCAAAACCACCCCACCAGCATGCACTTCATCAAGATCGTATTTTTCCCTTTCGAAAAGAAAACCGAATGGTCTTCTTCGACTTTTTGCACAACTTTCCGCTCTAGCTAAAGGCATCAATATAACTTCTTTGAGCCGCCTCAACGATCAATACCATCACTCGGTTGTAAATAATGACAATTTATTGGCCTCTGGACAAAATCATTTCTGATTTGTTGCTTCAGTCAAGTGTGTCGTTCCTGTATTTGGTGTTGAAATCACGGCGACGGTAGAAACAGCGGGGCTGCACATGTCATTACAGTACGCATGCTATTCAATAACGTGACAATTTTGCAGTGATATTTACAGGTACCTCCTTCTTTTTGCAGCTCTAAATTTTGAAGTTGTGTGAGTCAAAAGCAAGATTGTCATTTGAGACCTTGAAATTTCATAGGCAGTATCTGCATGATGTCTACTGAACTTGTGCAAAGTTTCGCGGAAATTTGTGTAAGTCTGAAAAAGGGATGAAGTACCTTTAAAGTTTTTCTTCTAGCTGAATATCTCCCAAATACCGAAAATGTCCTCAGGCACTTAATTTACAGCATCTTTTTTTGTTAATACATGTCGTCGCTTCTCGTTACTTACATGTACATAAAGAAGCAAAGAGCACTAGTGTCACTAAACTGGGGCTAAATGTACATGGCGTCTGAGGGCAATCTCGTCAACATTAATGAAATTGTTTATTTATTGAACAGGTTCATCAGGATGATGAATCATGTGAATTACCTCTGAGACACATCCCAAAAAGATATTTTACCTGTGATAGTTCCGATGTCTATGATCCGCCAGTACATGTCTGAGGAAGGTAATCTGAATCGATATTCATTCATTAAAGTAGTCACCCGAAGAATCAAAAGTGTTTTGAATTGCTGCAAAATTCATATCACTACGAAGGGGAAGCTTTACTGATTAGGTATAACAACTTCCCTGGTCAAAGTATGTTTGGGCCAGCAGTAATCATCTTTCAAAAATGGTATTTGTGAGATCCAGATTTTCTGCCTTCAGCAGTCCTCCGTGGAGTGTCGCGATGCGTGACGTCACAAGCTTGGCAACATAATGAGAGCTGCTGGCTAAAGCGCGCCGCATGCATTGAAAACACACGCAAGTGACGCAATTTACGCATTGATTTTTCGAGACTTAGAGATCAAAATGTCGGTTGTAGACCAGGAAATTGAGCTCAATATGGACATAGATATTGGTGAAGAAAGTGATTCAGTTTATAGGAACAGTGATGATGATGATGGGGAGGTAGGAGAGACTGAAGGAGAAGAAGGAGTATATACGTAGGCTAGTATAGTAGCCCGGTACGAGACCTGCCGTACTCGTGCACCTGTATATGTATATATATATATGTAACTTTTTGCAAGTTTGTCAGCTGTACACCAGTGCCTTGTGACTCTGCTGCAAATATGAAACCATTTTTCGATGAGTGGATGTCAGTCCTACATGTAGATCATAATTAGCTTTTGTCACCGTGGCCACATTATGTTTACGATAGGCCTTCATGATCATGTCAATTTATTTAATTTTGTAACATTTGGATTTGGTACTGAAAGCCTAAATCTGAAATAAAAATGTGATGACAACTTTTTAACAATCCCTGCGGCTGTCTGACAGTCTGAGTGAGTCTGATTATTCTCTCCAAAAATACGAAAGCGAAGAAATCAGTCACAAGACCGTGTGTTAGGAGGCAACGAAACGTGCAACACCAGCTTCTGCTCCCTGATTCCCCGGCCATGCAGGCCCTCAACTCAACTGCACAAGCCGCGATAGCCGATACTACTAAGCTGAAGTTGTCAAACTCGCGAAATTGGTTTATACTTGTAGCCGATCATTGCTTCATAAAAAATTGAAACAATCACGTAGATATATTCTATAACGTTTCAAGGTGACACACTCCTGAGTGATAATTATGTCGAATGATATCGAATAATTAAAATAGCAGAGGAAAACAAACGTGTACGTGGTAAACAAACGAGAGTAAACTGGCTTCTTGACGTCACAATTCAGACCTCGCTACGATCGTTGTTTGGCTTGGTTTGGGGGTCTGAGGGGGGTTTTTTAAAAATTACATTTTAAGCTTTTCCAGGATATTTATATGACTTTTCAGCACATCATTTATGTTTTTCAAGTTGTAATCTTTCCATCCATATATAATTTATCACTAATATTCAGTTGTGAATTTTCTTCGGGTGACTACTTAAAAAAAAAACCTTCTGTATTCATGAGCCACCCACCAGTAGTAAAGAGTTTCTTTGTATCAAATCGTCATTTATTATAATTTTTCTGTGACTATAAATGAGGGGGGGGGGGGGGGGTCATCGTATGCCGGTTCTGCCCTTTTTTCTGGATACGCTGCAAGGCATATGTATGTTTCTTATGCAGATCTCTCCACTATTACCCTGGTTATTTCTCTTTGAAACCTGTCGAATTCGGTGGTGTTATGGTCATAAGAGGATATATGCTATGATGCGGTATAGTGAAATATAAAGATAAAATTCCATTCTAAATAACTCGTATCCCTTTGTTCTTTATGCACGTCAAAGGTGCTTTACCTCGGCTTTAAGCTTGGAAAACCATTATCAAAACATGAGGCGGATCCTGTTTCAACAAAGAATATGAATGTTTCATCATTCGAATTTAATCCATCTCATGCATTTGCATTTGAATTTCAAATCTGAAAGCAACATTATATACAAATCTGTAAAAATCCCAGGGGTTGCACCTCAATATTTCATTTCAGACGGGAATTTAATGTACTGCATTAGACATGACAAGCTCATAAATCCCTCTTACATACGATAGGAGACAGAGGGATGAAATCATATTCATTTCATGTTATCAATATTTTTTTTTTCCAATGGAAAAACTTTGATTTCTACAGGAAAAAAAAACCCCTAAAAGGAATCAGATTAAAGGAACAAAAGTCTTGATCATAAGTTTTATTTTCAAAGGTGACTGTTAAAAAGAAATTAATACTTCGAGATATATACAGCCCTGGATAAAAATATTAGACCAAGCTTCTGTAATAAGGGTACTATAATATGCAAACAAAATTATAAAAATGATTTGTCTTTGTATTTCATTGAATAAATACGAAATTCCAGCAATTATACCTTTTATGATTATGATTATGATTTTATGCTTTTATGATATTTTATATCCTTCTTACCACAAAAAAAAAACCCTATCAGTAACCATTCTTGGTCTAATATTTTTTCCATGGCTGTATATATACACGCTTGAAAAAAAAGCACTATTAATCTATATAAACAGGTATCGTTAATTATATCATTATCGTCATAGTTTTCATTATAATCATCATTATCGTAATTTCTTAATCATGTTTCGTTATCATTATCATTAATATTATTATTATTATTATTATTATTATTATTATTATTATTATTATTATTACTATTATCATTGTTATAAGTATTATTATTATCAATATTATTATTATGATGATTATGATTATTGTTATTAATATCGTTGTTATCAATGTTATTTTTTATGAGTTTAATATTTATCATCATCATTATCATCAACAATGACATCTTTACAATTTTAAGTATCATTCGATGTACTGGACCATCATATCACGAGAAACCGCGAGGACTCTGCTAAAGTAAAAAGCGAAAGTATTATCATTATTATCATCATGATCATTGTGATGTTCACAGTGTTTGAAATTTCAGTGCCAGACTCCACCAAGCCTAACATCCTAAAGTATAATGTTAAAGTGAATATTGTATTCAAAGTAAAACGATACCTGATTATTATGAGCCCTGCAGAGAGAGGTTATAGAGGCCCATTTTGAATACAGCCTGTCTCATATTGATTTGTAGCTTCTACATAATTATTCTGTTTAATAATCCCTTTCCCGTTGAATTTTGTTTTACACATTACGCAAAGTAATGCTTGATGAATGATGACATTCTTAATATACCGTATTTTGTAAGCGAGCTCTGAGCTTTATAATACTTCAGTAGTTCAGTTATAATTATTCGATCAATCTTCTGTCGTTTTCTCATGTTTACTGCTTTTGTTATATCGGTACGGTTAAAGGGGTAAGAGCAAAATGTTGCCGGTCGGTGGGGGCAGGGGTGGGGAGGCTGGGGTTGGGTGGTGGCGTGTCTGGCCCGAATTAAAACTTTCCAAAAACTTGTTATTGCGATAAATGCAAGATTTCGCGATCAAAATATACCAGATCACATCAATATGACGAATAGACGACCTCCTTGCCTGGATATGATGCAAGTGTCGCCATAATAGTGGTAATTTGAAAATTCTCGGTGGGGGGGGGGGGGGGGGGGGTTCCTTTCCTATTATGATAATTAAAAGCATGACCACTGATTGATATAATACAGTGAACTCGAAAACATACTTCTTTAGAAAAGTTTTAAGCCATCCACTGTTTCATTTCTGAGATACACAATGTAATACGTTGCAAAGCTTCGTGCACACTTTGTTGGACGAGGATCAAAGGAAGCATATAATAGAATATTACTAGCAAATATCAGACAATAAACAACGTTAACTGCACGGGCTATTTCGTTTTTAAGCAGACTTGTGCAGACTACAGCATTTGGAGGCGCCAATTCATCCCTTCGTTTTTGCATTGGCTGGTCGCTCCATTCTAGCTTTCTTTTATACCCTAGTCACACCACCAAACCGATACCACGCCGAATCCGAACAGACCCAATCTTAGCCATTGGGGAACGGATAAATGTTTCGTTCAGCCTATTATCGGTTTGGTATCGGTCTCGTTGGTGTGACTGGGGTATTACGTTTTGTTTTTGTGAAATCGCTTTTTTTTTGGCAGAGAGGAAATGCATTAGCAGAGTTAAATATGTGGAGGAGTTGAGGTGCTGTCAGTATGTGGTTGATCCAAAAATACATTTAAGTGATTGCCACGTTCTATAGGACTTTCAGTAAAGAAGGAATGTCTCCAATTACCCAATATGTTTGGATTATTCCCCATTTTCTATGTGCCATTGTTACGTTGCCTCTTTCATTAACAGAAGCTGAACAGATTTATAATTATTTGTACAAAAATTACTGAAAAAAATACTGGATAAGTGCTAGTGATAGTTACCTAATCATAAGTCATTTCTGCACCAACAGTGCATTTCACGATTTACAGGTGGAATTAGTCTTTGTAAGAAGGGCAGAAAACATTACTTATGATGAAGGCCTCCTTCACTTAAAGCAGATAACCGGAGAAATGTCCCATAAAATAAGAAATAGGACAAATTATACATTTTTCGAAAGCTAATCCCCCAAAGAATACGATGAAATTAAATTTTAGAGATGTAAGCTTGTTTAAAAAGTTTATTAAGACTTTTTTCAAGACCCCTGACAGGGTCTCAGATGAGCCACGAAAGCGAGAATTCTTGCACTAGAAAAATGACGTCATTCTCGGGACAGCTAGCTTACCGGTATACGACTTGACTGTACTGTAGCTGTATGAATCGTATATGTGTGTGTGGCTGCTGCAGTGATTCACCCAGTGATTGATGGAATGACGGTGTGATTTCAGGTTCTAACATCTGAATCAGGGCCAAAATCAGACATTTTGTCGACAAGATTTTCAAAGATTGGAAGAAATCAGTAGCTTACCTTGAACCGTGAACTTTATGTGCGCGCGCTGTATTGACGTGATCGTGAGCTAGCTAGAAGCAAACAAGTGTGTCCCGAGTATTACGTCACATTTCCAAGGTGTAAAAAGAAACTGCTCGCGGGTCGAAAATTTGCGAATATTTTGGCACACATTTGAAACAGAATAATATTAATTTATGAAAACCTATGGATTTCGAATGTTGATGGAATGTTTTAGGGCATCTTCCCCTTTCCGTTGATACCAAATTTATTGCATTTTGATTTGTTTGTACATCTCCGAGTAACACCTTTAAGGAGTAATTATTAAAATGCACAAAGTGGGCTTCTCCATGTGTAAAAATTCTGTGCATGCTTCATTTTTACCATGTGCTTACACCGAACTGGTATAGTTAAAGGGAAGATTGGAGTTCTGGTAAAGTTGAAATATAATGTGTGAGCTTTCTCATTCTTTCCTTGTTATTTTGGAAGAATGTCATAGTAGATATGTCCCCCGAAAAGGATTGCTTTTCAAATGCCCTCATATTCGAAATATAACACGAAATAGCTGAAGTGTTCGGCCAGAACATTCATGTCACATTGTGTGTGCAGTCTCATATAGGTATTTCTGTGTACAGTATATGTGCTTTTCAGCGAAACTGGGTCAATTTCTTATCAATTTGATGCTTCCAAAACCTCAGAGTATACACCAATTCTTGTGTAGATATGATCAACCTATCCCCATGATGCTTTGAGACAATTTCTTTCACAATGTATTTGCATGACTAGAACTCGACTTTATCTTTAAGAGACAGAAATTAGGCCTCTACACAAATATCAAAGTATTTTCATTATGTGCTTTATGTTTACAGGACACAGTTACTAGAATGCCCTCCCGTTAGAGTTAATCGAAAATCCCTCTTTATATTCTTTCAAACGAAAATGAAGGAACTGTTGTTTAAAACATATCTTGTCGTGCTCTCGAAAATAGGTCTATAAAAATTTGTAAATCGTCCTTACTTTTTTATATCCGAGAGTGCGACGGTTGACACAATCCGCTTGTGTTCATTCCGTTATTTATATCTATGTATGTATATGTACGTACCAGCTGAGCACCCATAATTGTGCAATAATTTAAGTACATTTTTCTGCATTGTAAGAAAAGGAAAGAAAATACAACACCACTGCATGTTCTCTTTTTCTTTCCCTTTTTTAAATTTTCCGATGTATTTTGATGGTCATTATTCATTCATATCCGTCCTCCTTTCATTACCACAAATTATTTCACCGGGGCCTACAGCTTTACAAGCTTGCTTTCATGTAGGTCCCATCATATTTCTCTCCTGCAGTAAAATCACTACATTATATTGACTATGTACCTTTATGTTATTTATGTATGTATTTATGTTTTTAAATGTAAATGTAACATGAGAAATATGAAAATAAATGAAAATGAACAAATAAAATGAAATAATTTCTCCATGTAAGTTCGAGGAGATGATTTGACGGTTTAGGAGATTGGTATAATTTAGTTCCTGGGGGTTATGGTCTTCACAATATAAGAATAGAACATAATTCTATCCTCTTAATTATTCTATAAAGTATAATAATTTAATTGGATATAGCCAAAAGTAATCTTATGTAATAATGTTCCCTTCAAGGCAAGGCAAGGAGAAAGTTACATAGGTTAAAGAAATTTTGGCTTTTGCAAATGCATTTCTTAACTTTGATTTGATTGGACTACGGTGATCCGCCAAGGGACAGAGAGCGAGATTGTTATTGTATTATTCTTTGGCTAGCTATGATGACTTGCTATTCCACGTCTGGATTTAATTTTCAAAATGAGTTCATCAATCACACTATCCGATTATCCTAGCTGGCTCTCATCCCCTCTCATCCCAAACCCCTTCTACTCCGCTTTCTCTCATCTATATAATTCTTTTCTGTCCTGGTGTGATGTACCAATCTCTCTCTTTCTTCCGTCACTCTCTCTCTCTCTCTCTCTCTCACACTCTCACAGTCTCTCCCCTTCCCTCTCTCCCTCCTGCTGTCCTCTCTCTATTTCACATACGCACACGCACACACACCACACACGCGCACACACCCAATCTGTATTTCGCGAGCAGGCACATCGGTCTCTCTTCGCCTCTCTCTTTGTTCTCTTCCCCATCCTCTCTCTCTCTCTCTTTCTTTCTCTCTCTCTCTCTCTCGCTCACACACACACACACATACACCCACACACACCACCACACACATTGATTTATTGTTTTCTCCTATTATATTTTGTATCCCGCAAGCACTTCTCATATTGTATTTTGTACCCCACAAGCATGATGGAATAAAGGCCATCATTGTGCTCTATTGTTCTCTGTACCCCACAACTGAATCTATGTAAACCCACACCCACACCCACCCACACACACACACACCCACACAAACACACTTACTTTTTCCTCTCACCCAATATGCATCGCGAGTAGGCACATCGGGTTTTTTTTTCACTCTCTTTAAAAACACATCTCTCATATTTTGTGTTAGACTTTTCTTCCCGTGGTTCCGGTATAAAAGAAATATTTCATTAGAGCACTTTCATCTACTTCTGCGTTTTTCTAAAGAGAGATATACCTATACTGTTATCTTAAAACGGACAAAGAAATATAGAATATCACACATGATACGGTTACAATGTATCAATGCAATGTCATATATCTAGATACAATCGCGATTTCTTTCTGTATGTATCTATTTCGGTAAAGTCAAGGTCTCTGTTTTCTCCCGCACAATTTAATTGCATTGCGTCTTGTGATTTCGTTGAAGAAGCAATCAGAAAAATCTTGCAAGCTATACAGTTCTAAGTAAAAGTAAAACCAAATCTTCTAAAATAAATATATGAGACAACTGCGATCATATTCAGATCCGATACTTATTGTATATTTCATCATCAGATGTTAAGTTTTAATTTTGCCCAAAATAACGCACAATATATGATTTTCATTTATATGTGTATTTTTACGTTGCAAAATTCTGTCGGTACAGTGCCGTTGACTAGGCTTTATGTTTGTTTTGATTTCTTCTTCCCGAAATGAAGTCTCTATGCCTAACCTTGATAGTTGATCAATTAAATTAATTGAAGTGAAAGGTTTCATATCAATAACAATTGACTGTTGTTCAGAAATTCATAATTTAGCTTCAAGGATAGTGATTTATGAGCAGAGCTTGAGCACACATGTTTGTTATTGTTCTCTGGAGCTTTTCACCTAGGGATTTTAATTAATTTCAAATTAACAACACTCCGAATCGTTACCCGAGAGAATGCGATACAAATTGTTTTTGTATATCAAATTAATAAGAAAACATTGTATATGAAATGGTTGTTTACTCATTCAAAATGTATTTTATTAATCATAATAACCATATAGGCCCACAGTTTGGAATGGATGTTGTACATTGATGGGTTACGTGGAATTATATGTGCGTATATGGAGGGTGTGCGTGTGTGCATGCGAGTCAATTATTCACTCTAATTCTACAAATTTATCTCCAAAATTACACTGTTTTCTTAACTGCAAGCCTAAAAAAGAAGAAAATACACAGAGTAAGAGAAGGAAGAGAGACAAGGGGAAAGAGAAAGAAAGAGAGAGAGAGGGGGGGGGGGGGGGGGGGGGACACGATTTCGAAGAAATTAATGATGGAAGTAGGTGAGGAAATACGGCATATCGGAAGGCAGCGATAAACCTAACTTCTTATCAAAACATCCCTCTCTAACTTCAGCCAGTAAATACAGAAGCCAAATAAAATATATTCAATTGCTTCACTGGCTTTGTGAAAATAAACTCCGGAGATTTCCTTTTTTTAACATAAATATTCCTATTCACTGATAACAGTTTCAAGATGGACAACGCATTACATTTGAATTGACAAGAACCTGTAAAATCGTAACATGACCGTGTGATTCCTAATCAAATGAATGTCTCAGAGTCGGTATTTAAAAAAAAATGTAACAAGTGCGCAGTAGCAAACTTTATTTCCCTCATTGATATTTCAGTGTTCATGCATGGATTGGTCGAAAGTACTTCACGCGACCAAAAGTTTAAAACGTATTCCGCACGAGACTAGATTCATGGAATTCATTAATAGAAATTGTGAATTGTCGTTGAGAAAAATGGGAATGTGTTTATATTATTCGATTTCTAAAGGAGAGTTGGAATCTGGGGAAATGTATTTTTTGTGGACCTCAACACAGCTAGATGCATTACATAGATACTTTTTGCATATCGTCGTTATGACTATACTGCAACTATTTCTGGCTTTCCTCCTCACAACCCTTGGCTCCACATAAAGGAAATATGTAACAACCTCCGATACCAAAAGTAAATGATATTCATTCTACTGTGCCAAACCTCAGAAAATGAACAATTTGATATTTCCACTTGACAATGGCGTAGCTCAGGTCCAAGTATTTACAGGGTACAGGCAGCTTTGGGAGACACCATTCTCACGTAATGGATAAAATATGAATTAAGGCCGTTGATTGGGGAAGGGGAGCGTCCGCGGATGGAAGAGAGTCTCATCAGTTTTTTTGCGCGTTCCATCTGCCCCCTTCCTGTTCCTCTTTCTTTATCATTTTATCCTTATCCCTCCTTTTTTTATAATCGAAGGGGCACTTTCCCCTGTGCCCCGTGGAGCTACGCCACTGCCCCTTTTGACCTTTTGAGACACTTCTCCTCAAGATTTGGGATTCATGTGGACTTTTTATCATCGACTCCGATAGATGGCAGACGACATGAAATATATTGCCATGCCAAAGATTATTTCTTTTCGCCTCAGGTATCATTTCAATCTGATACTTAATACCAAGACGGTAGAATGAAACTCTGGCTTGTCAAAAGAAGTTATCGTCATCCAATCCAAGCAAAGTAAAGAAGCAAAACAAAAGCTGATTAAAATCAGAGCTCCATGCAGCTTGAGGAATTATATCCCTTCCCCAACTTTTGTCATATCCTCTATGTGCACCTTAATTTTCGTTTTTGTGCAAGCCTCACGTAACGTGGTAATATTATACTCTTTCTTGGCGACGGCGCTTCCCCCTCCTCTCACTCTTTTGGCTACGATCGCATTCGACTCAAGGATACTTCATCTATTGATGAAGAGAGAGATAGAGAGATGAATTCATGTCTGATAAAGAACAGAATAGCAAAGAATCTATTTCTTCTCCACTTTCAATATAACAGACCTACATGTACAATTTACCTGGTCTACATCTTTTGTAAATGAAATTGCGTGATTTGCAGTAGACATTAATTTCAGCTACTGTAACAGAGACAGTGGGTGAAATTAAAGACAAGACAAAAAAGCGAAAGCACTGAACCAAAAAAAAAAGGTTGTGTAAAAAATTATTTAACTTTCAGGCAATAATATGCCCATGCAACCCCGGTGATTTTTTTCTTCTCAATAATTAGTAAGGTAGCTGTGATTGCAATCGGGGAAAACACCGGGGAAATAACATTGTCCAAAGTTGGTGGGACACATTTTTACCAACATGTTGGTTAATTTTGAAGCCACTATATTTGGAAGTGTGGTGAGTAAACAAAAAGAGTAGAGGAAATGATTTGGAGGGGGGGGGGGGGAAGCTTTAAAGGTGGAGGAAGACGAGATAAATCGTAAAACAAATCAATACTTTCAATTTGAAAAAAAAAGGATGAAAAAAGAAATGTCACGAATTTACTCTCAGCCTATGAAATGCAAGGATTTCACTAGCTTATAACAGTTATTGCAACTTGTTATTGATAACAAGTTTTATGAAACGGGGCCCAGATCGAGTAAAATACAAATTTGCACAAGTTTGTATTACTATAGCCGCTGGGCAGCCAGCGCATGCAGGTATGTTGAAACGCTTCAGGTTTCAGAATAGAAAGAAATAATCCAAGAATTGTATCATTCTATAAGAAAATAATTGATTTTTTTTTAAAGAAAGGGCTTACTTGCATTACAGCTTGCATTCCCGTTCTTCAATCTCGACTATACGGGAACGCGGCTTTTTCAGAGTATATTATCTTCAGGTATTGGTCTATCTATACTTGAATGATCAATCAACTAAAAAGAGTTCCATTAATAGAAGACACAAGCACAAGTTGATGACATTCGATGGAGCAGAAGTTGTTCTATCTTTCCTTGTCGTGCTATGCATATCAACTGACTAGCATGATATTGTATCGATGATAATCTTTCGTGCGTGAGGCAGATACATCATTACTTACATCAATATGGAAAAGCACGTTTATCACGGTTCGAGTGACAAAGGACAGAAAAATGTATATGAGATTTTCTGTGAGATGGAAAATAAGGTAGAGAGAAATAGATAAACAGAGGAGATCAGTCACAGAAAAAGAGAATTAGAGATAGACGGACATGACAGATAGAACTAGATGGAATAAAACTATAGAAACAAATGTTGCTGAGTATCAAATTGCTAAAAGACTCGGACACAAAATCAAAATGAAAGGAAGGTAGAGGAAGCAAAATATGTATAGAGAAGAGAGGGATATATATATATATAGAGAGAGAGAGAGAGAGAGAGAGAGAGAGAGAGAGAGAGAGGAGAGAAAATGAAAAGTGCGACAGGGAGAGAGTGTGATAGTGCATGTAGTGAAAGATAGATATACTGAGATAGAAATATATATATAGAGAGAGATATATACGAGAGAGAGGAAGAGAGAGAGGGGGGGGGCACAAAAAAGATATAGAAATATAGAGTGAGAGAGTGAGAGAAATATAGTGCGAGAGTGAGAGACATAGAGGGAGATAGTGAGAGAGAGAGAGAGAGAGAGAGAGAGAAAAGGAGAGAGACGGAGAGATGAAGGACACTGATCATGCTGATACAGCAAATGCAAGAGTAGCAAAATCCCGCGATCTGATTGCTCTTTTCTTGATTGATAAGATGATTTTTCTTTAATTTCCTTCAACATCACTGAGCATGTTCATCCTCTAACGGATACAGGAATAAAACGAATACCTATACCAAGATTTTAGCGTTAACAGATCACATGAGAATACTCTTGACAACCAATTAGAAAAGATGCATAGACAACGTGGATTTAAATATACCTTAATCATGCCTTAATTTAACTCACTTAGTTTCCTGACAATGATGAAATGTTGTAGATAATAACCGAGGGTTCACGAGTCTATACTATGCAAAAATACATCCAACATGTCCTTAATTCTGCTACCCGTTTTAAAGATGTTGTATTTCTTTCCCTTTCCAAGATTTAAGCGCTACGCGTGTTACTTGTGATGAATGACCGACAACAAAGTCTCTACCATTAATTCATATTTTAAGCACACGGAGAATCCTCACTCTTTTCATACAAGTGGAGTGACAGGTGTTTTAAAACAGGTTATCTGACTGACAGTCGAAACACTTAATGCTAGTTGACTGAGGCACTCCCTGTGATCGGCTTCTTTGGAGTTTCTACATTGCATTGACGATAAGATATAAAAGGACGATCAGCACTGTCCGGTTTGCATTCATTTTCCATTACTTTAAGCTGGCGCCGCCGTGAAATTGCATTTTATCCTTAAATCAGGGAGATTTTAGAGAGTCTGCTTAAATCGTGATTATTTCTTTTTTAGAAATCAAGGTAAATCTTTTAGTCCACTCCAGTTGTGACTTTCCCTTAGAAGCATCCATATTTAGCACCACTTTCAAACTAATCCCGATTATGGATATGGTGTAGCGTGCAAAACGCCGCCATGCGGATAGCCGCCAATCCTCTTCTTTTGCTTCTCTTTACTCCCAGCCGTCACGCTCTTAAAACGTTAAGTGGAAGTGCTAGCAGGTTTTTGCGTGACTTATTGAAGGCGCTGTTTATTTTACGTAATGTTAAACCAAAATCAGTATTTGCCTGCCCAATTCACACGCATTACGTCTCAGAAAGCGGATCCTCCACATATCTCAATACGCTTTGATGACGTCACAGCCTGAATTTCTAGATTGGAAGGCTTCTTTGGGTGTCTAAATGCTCACTGTTCTCCTTCGACGGGATATGAAATTCTATGTTTATTCTTTCTTTGTTTGCATGTAGAAATGTTGTGATGCCAAGATTTATTGCATGTAGTAAGAGAAAGGAATTTGGCAAGAGATGGATATAGATTTATCCATGCTTTCAGACTCCCAAGATCAACGTGTGCGTTCCAAGGTAACCCGATGATTAGGAAAACCTATTTGTTTTCTTTCTTGGGGTCCTTCCAATTAACTTTGTATTTCTGGCTTGGAAATGCCTCAACTTGAGGGAATTTGCAACACTGTTGTCGATGCATCGTTTCCGCTATCCCAGAGAGGGGTTGTTTATGCGTTCAGAGTCACTTTAGAGAGAGATAGAGAGAGGGAGAGAGAGAGAGAGAGAGAGAGAGAGAGAGAGGGGTAAAGGACAAGGAGAGATACTAACAGAATGGGAGAAGGAAGGCGAAAAGAAGATTAGTTCGATGGGCTTCGCGAGATTTTGTTTCTGAACTCTATGTGACTGCGATCAATAGATCTAACAGGCACTCAGAAAAGACCAAAAAGATTTGAGAAAAGTAAGATATTTGGAGATGTAAAAATAGAGACAGTGACAAACAAATTAGAGAATTGGGAGAAAGTGGGAGAGAGAGAGAGAGAGAGAGAGAGAAGGTGACGGTATTGCATTCACCTAACACTGTTGATAGATATCAATATTCGGTTCATAGACATACCAATCGTTTCGATCATACAACTCGAAAACATGATATATGATAAACAGGCGATAAGGTATCGTACATAATTATACAAAAAAGGCCGATACAACAGGTATCTAAACCTCAAAGAATATTTTCCATATAACAAGAGATGTTATAAGACATATAGAATATAAAAGAATATACGTAAAAAATACGATGCAAACATATTTTTCATAGCAAAAGATAAGTTATACATAAAAAAGTAGGTACAAAGCGGGTATAAACTATTTTGTTCTTTATGATAATAAAAAAAGGGGATGACAGAGGTCGAGAGAGGAAGAGTATATATTTAGTGATATTTTGGGCACTGTCAGTTGTACTTATTACTGCCTTTGTCCGTGTCGCCTGCCATTCCAGAAGTAGGCCGTCACTCCATATATCCTATATCCACACACGATGTTACGTTTATTCGCTTATTTCTCACCTCCTAACCGCTTACTCGAGTGCGTGCATTTGTCTAAATGTACTCCTGTTTTCGGCACGAATTGTTTTTCCCAAACGGAGCTTAGTCCATGCATATTTATGTTTGCCGAAGGAAAAAATAAATTCGAAGTGTCTAAAGCAAGAATCAGTCCTGTTATATAAAGCTCATACATACAGTTTACCCGGCATACTATCGCTATAGAGAATCACCATGTTATCAGTTGTATGTTGAAGAAGAAGTGAGTTACTAAAATTTGGTGGCAATTTCATCGTAAACTGAGTCAATACTTAATGTACACATAAGTATTACCTGTCATGTGTCAATATGACGTGACATAGATATGCAGCTGAAGAATGATAATCGATACAAATTTTTTGATAATTATGAAAACAACCCTTAACCATGTAATATAATGTGTGTATTCGTATCAGCTAAGAACTGAATATAATTTATTATAATATAAAGTGTAATAAACATAAAGAACACGTCAGGTAACATGGATGTGAAATCATTGCATAATAATAACCAAAAATAAAAATACTTTCCTTAAAATGTACCAATCACTAAAGGAATATTTTGCTCTTATGCCATGACGCCATACGATATTCAAAATTATAAGCTTCAGATATTGATTCTATAAAGAGATATTGCAAGTTTAAAAACACTTTCAATAAACATAAAGCGACTTGTGGGTATACTATTCGACGCGCACGTCGAAAGTGTCCGTTTGTCGGGGTGGTATTTTTATGATTTTGGCAGGAGTCATATAATATTTTTCTCATTTTAGGTAACTATAGCTGGAAACAAACAACCCCACAATGTACCTTTTTCTAAGAAAAAAATAAATAAAATTTTAAAATAATATTTGTGGCAAAAATAGTCAATTTGGACTTATTGCCAAATAAAAATAAATAACAACAACGACAACAACACGCTTGCATAGAATAGGGCCCCCATGGAACGTAAGTCCGACTTAGGTCCCTTGCGGAAAGTTTTTTTTAAGGTTGATTTTATACTTTCCAGCTGAACATAAATTATATTTAAATGGCTGGTACGCTTTAAGTAAAAATGCGATACTGTTTCGAAAAAAAAAAAAAATAAATAAATCCACATGTAAAATAAATCAAAATCAGAAGTAAAAAAGGACAAAACGAGAGGGGACACAACATGATATTTACATCTATATAGGACATTCCCCACGTCTAGTGGACTTAACAATCCACCGATAAGACAAACTGGAATCGGCTTAGAAATGTGAGAATCTTGTGAAACAGGATCAAGGGGATCATGCTCTTGGGCATTAAACTCAACACATTTGAAGTCAAGTAGGCATAAAAGACCCCCTCGACAGAGGTTGGATCATTCAAAACAAATATGCCAAACGATTTCAACCCTGTGTAATTTTTACTGTCACGAAAATGAACAGATCGGAGAGTTGGGAAAGTGGATTCTACGTATGTACCTTTGCATGTTCAGAGCGCCTCTCCTGATAATTAATGTCAATTCGGTTTCCGAGAACAAATTTGTAAGATATGATTAAAGGTTTGAGGCAGGTGGGAGCATAATATGGAAACATGCATAGCTACCTTGGTACATGCATGAACAATTCGACGTCCTGCATGCCAGAAGATGTACGAGGACAAAACAAGAAGGGAAGATAACCCATACAAAGAGATTACAAATAAGTAATTAAATTGAATAAGTCACTTATTTTCTTCGTATTCTATTATTTAATATTTTCCAGCGTCTGGCTATTGTTACTAGAGACTTCACACGAATGACACGATGACCGGATGACGAGGGCGCTTTCCGGCAAAATTGTCTTTTTTGAATGAACCGCTGACTGGAAAAATATTGCCAAAGGCTGGAGGGGATCTGATACCCAAGACAGTATCCAATGTCAGACCTCTCCTTTTCTATCTCTTTTTTCCTATTCGCTGACAGTGGTATTATACATCTTAGTTCCCAAAGCGAAAACATTTGATCTCTTTTTCACTTCATCATGCCCTTGATACGCAAAGAGAACGGATAAAGAAAATGCTCTGAATCGGAGTAGCTAACAGAAGAGCTTTTGTACCTTAAGATCCATCTGGAATGTGGGAATATACGACATTCAGTAGCATATAATAAGCAGGCTCTCTCAGGGAGATGGAGTCGAATGGAAATGCAGTAAAGCAGCTGTAGGTTTCTGCTTTTTTGTGTGTTCCTCGTTGAAAGGACACAAATTTTTGAGTTGATTAAAATCGGCCAGACGGTAATGGAAGAGGAGAAGGTATAGAAACGCGGGCTTGTGTTGTCGAGGGAAAGAAACGATTTACGCATTTCCTCAAGTCAAAATACAAATCAACGGTGCTTTATTAGAGGGAGACGGAGAATAACCTTCTATACCTGGCCTTCACGAGCAATTAGATGAATTGAAATTTGCATGGTTGATTGTATTAGGAGTGGAGAATGGAACTGGTCAGAGAAATTTAAGGTATTGGTATACCGCTGTGAAGGGGGTATAGGGTAGATTGTATAGAGAGGGATATTAATGAGAAATGATGACAAGAATGAGATTTTGCCGTTATCGTGTCTATACATGTACATAAAAAGGAAGACCGTACAATGGGAATTCCCCTTTACTATCTGAGAACTGACTTTATTATCATTATGAAGAATGGAAAAACAAAGAAAAAAATCTCTTGACTTTGATTGTGGAACATAATGAATATATTATGAAAAGTTATTGAGTAAAAACCGTCATATATATATATATACAGAGGTGAATATGCTGAAGGGGTACACTCCCTGGAGAAAGAAAAATATTGGGTAAAATGAACTCAAATTCAAATTCATTTATTGATTCGAAAGCCAAACATATGGGATCATTCTCAAATTTCAATTTACAAAGCATAACAAATATGAATTTAAGATATTGCACATTTAAAGCGGCAGTGGGAGGGGGGGGGGGGGGGGGGGCTATGTGAGAATTCAAAACAGGTCCGGTAATTAGTTAATCCCTTTTATGTGCCTTTGCCTCTCTCGAACCAGGTGCAGTAGCCATAGACCAAGAGTGCATCGATATATTTTTTTTGTTTATGTGATATGCAAAAATATGTGGATGAATAATGTTCATACAATGCCAAGCTGAATTCTAAAACGAATTATCAGAAGCGTGACGTAATCACAGTTGCATTGTGTGAGCAGTTCTGGTCCAGAATTCCATGTGGGACACACTGAGGGCATGGTTAATCATATTTCCTTTAAGATAAATTCTAATCCCACAAACCACCCCAATTTGTCAATTCTAATTAAAAACCAGTCAATGGATGGACGCATTATGCTTTGAATATGAAATTAATTAATAATAATAATAATAATAGATATTATAGAATGGGTTTCAGAATCCCTGCAATCTCATTGGTCAAGAGCTGTGCCTTGAATTTTACTGGCCTGCACGTTCGATATCAATAATTATTACGATCACTGACGATAGCCACTGTAAACATGCTATCGATATTTATTTTAGCGAGTGCGAGAGTCTGAGCTGAGAGCTATGGCTGAGAGCCGCGATATACGACTTTTTAATGACGGAGAATTGCAAGATTTGAGACAAAATTCAGATTTTAATGATATTTGACTTCGGATTCTGATGGTAAGCCCAATAAAATCCGATTATAGGTCTACCTGTTTAAAAACAAGCAAACTGAAAAGGCGATTAAATGAAAATTAGTGCAGTGTGAAACTGAAACTTCAGTACCGTACCGTACGCTGCACTACACTGCACTCCACTGCACTCTGCAGTGCATACGGTACGGTGATTCACTACAGTCTACAGCGCAGCATACACTGGCCTGGTCTGGGCTGGCCTGGATTATGGGCTGACCAGACTTAAAATTTGTTGATGCAAGACTAGAAGTTCTCTTTGCATTAATTCTTAAAATTGCTTGCTTTAATGTAAATAGACTAGATTATATCTAACTTGGGCTTGTTGTTGACATGAGTGACAGATAAAAAAGTTGACAGTCATGACAGTAGTTACTACTAGGCCTAGTTAGCTTAGCCTAGGCTTAGGGTCAAGACTCTAACACTGAAATAAAATGAAATTCTGAAATTTAACCTAATTAGCCAAATTTTCAGTTCTCAATGGAAGTCGTTAAATTTCTAAAATTTATTTATTATGCATGGAAATGATTTACCAGTGCCATGCGTCCGGTAAATTTGAGCCATGCGTCCGGTAAATTTAGCCATGCGTCCGGTAAATTTCAGCCATGCGTCCGGTAAATTTTTTTACCGAACGCATGGCTCACTTTCACTGGATGCATGATTGGGAAAAAGTTTGATTTTCACTTTTTTTTTAACCCATTCTATAAAACAGATGATGCACAGGTATTTTTCGTGGGTCGGTAGGAATTGTGTACCCTCGGTACCTCTGAATTTTGTCCGACAATTCAGAGGTACCTTGTGTACACAATTCCTACCGACCCACTCCAACCTGTGCATCATTTGTATACTTATATAGCGCAAAATGCTAAAGCCTCTAAGCGCTTTCTAATTAGCTGTCGCTTTCCTACGCTAGTATGCAAATGAAGCCAAAATGTGATTTGTTCAATGCAATTCAATTAGTAAGTGATGCTATGAAGTCGATTAAAGCAATATCAGTCACTAATTAGCATAATTGTATATATCAGCACTATATTGATTCATCTTTCATATTACTTTTCTTGCTCTTGTTCTTTTACCTCCTCGACCTCCTCTTCATATCCTTCATGATCATTCATCGTCATCATCATCTTGTTCTTCTTCTAATGTATTATCATTGTCATTGTCATTTTCATTATCATTATCATCATTATCATTCTTATTCTTGAGTTTTGGTTGTTATTATTGTTGTTGATATAATTATACTCCAGTTTTCACACATTCTCATACTCTCCAAATGTTATTCCTTTGGCCCAGGGTACTGTTTCATAAAACTTGTCACCAATGACAATGACAATGATAATACATAAGAAAGCTACTGAAATCATTTCATCTGATTGGCTGAGAGCAAATTAGTAGGTAAAAATCACCGACAAGACACTTGATGAAACGCCCCCCCCCCCCATTATTCGTTCAAAGTTCTTCAAAGAGATCAATTCGAGTGTCATATATATCTCCCTTAATAATATTGACATGTTCAGCATTTATCTACTGCCTTCAAGGGATCGAAATCAAATGAATATTTGATCGTATTTCCCCAATACCCTGACTTGAATTCAAATATGATGCATAATCGTTTAATAAAATGTAATTTCCTATATTTCATTTTACACACAAGGGAGAAATAATTGTGGATTTATATGTGACTTAAAGTGTTTCGAGGGATAACATTGTCATTGGACTTGTGGGTTTAATGCTCAATCTCGACAATATTTTATATATCGGGCCATTAATACAGAAATGATTGATGTGATAAAGTAGACTTTAAAAGCATGGGGCTTGGTTCTTGTTAAATTATTTTCTAGCAATATATACAATAAGAAGGACTTAATATGAATTAATACTGGTTTAAAAAGAAATATTGTGAAGTTCCTGAATCTTTTACATTTTACAAATTTTTATGATAGACATAAACAAAAATGAAGGACTTTCCTTCAAATCCAAACTGAATGGATTTTTTTTATATTTTCATTAAGCAAAATGATTACAATTTTAACAACAAGATTTTAGGTCTCAAATTAGCCTATACCACAATCCATATGTAAGTCCTCAATGAATATTTCGAATTAATATTGGGAATAATGTTTCTCTACAAATCGTTTGACTGAAAGAAGTAGATTAAAAAAAAAGTTTAAAAGTTTAAATATGAACAGTTTTAACATGTCTTAGGTATTGTTTTGTTTTATTCTTACACTGTTTTCAATGAAGAAGTAGAAGAAACCCTGATCAACTACTCTGACTCTCTGAGGCTACGTCAGCACTGACCTCAGCCACGTACGTTGATACATTTACCCAGTCAAGACAAATCTTCACTCTTGCATGTAAACCTTTAGCTTTTGATGAAAGGAAAGATGTTTCTAATCAGGGTATTGTGCCCTGGGATAGACCAAGTTAAAGTAGACGACCTTCCCGTAATGACCATTCAGTGTTTCTTCGAAATGTTGTGACATCGATATCGAAGCTTCTCTATAGCATACTAGTACTCTTCAAGGTAGTACACAGTGTTGGCCATGTTTATGGATTTATTGAGAATTTTCTTTTCTTTTACAATCTTCTTAGCATATTTTGAAAAAAAAAAAATGATAGTATCGAAAATCCGATTTTTAAAAATTGTATTAAAGGCTACAAAGCGACAATTTAGGACGGAGCTGTCTGTCCGACCAGTCAAATCTTTCCCACGATCTTTTAAATGCATTGTGTCCTTTTGGAACCTTACATATCGGAGGCGGAGTAAATCCTTCAGCAATTAACACTTAACAAGTAATTCCTCGAATGAGACAGGTTTTTTTTAATTTCGAACCATTTAGTGTGATTTTATACCCTGATGTGTATCCAACAATTACAAAACGAACATGACGAAGGAAACCTAACTTTTACTATGGGAAATTAAAAAGTTGTTGCCAACTAGTTTAGAGTTTGGACATTTCCCACAAAGTGCGTTCATTTTACGAAAAGCAATCTCAAACAAAGAAATAGAAACATTTTCTCTCAAAGTACTGAAACATTTACGTATGTATTCCCTTGTAGTCTAATAATCACATCAACCAATTTCTCCCCCCCCCCCAAACAATAATCTAAAGGTTAAACAGTACTGTTATTCCTGCGTGCCCGATTTTATATCTCAAACATACTATTCCAGTGATAACGACCAAAACTGTATACGAATAAACGGATCGATAATAAGCGACTTTGCCGTCAATTGCGCTGTGAACATTAAAGCTAAATGGTAAACCCTTCCATAAGCCCAAGACTGGTGACCGTACACACACATACCGGCATTAGAGCAATTACGAGCCGTTAATCACTTGACGAATGAAACACATGCCGCTAATCAGGGAATCGATAATCAAAACCCTTCACTATCGAAGGGAATCAGTCAATCAGTGAAGGCCGATGACTATTTATAGCAGTGATGTTCTGTTCACACTCACACTAGAGGAAAATGTAGTCGCATTGGGTTGTTGATTATAACATTTACCGCTATATTTTTGCAGTTGGAGGGCAAAAATATTCACGGATGATGCGATTCAAATATCTTTAATTTTCGCTAATCGTGCAATTCTGTCAGAGATTGAATTTGGTTTGTATAACTTGCAGGAATGACACTTGTAATAGATATATATTTTCTTTAAAATGTGTCTTATCGGGATACTTTTGATTTGATCACGTGACTGTCTGGACATGCGCAGCTCGTTGTTTCAAAGCAGCCCTTTTTTCTCGGGAGCCCGCTAAGTGCACTTAAATGGTCGTGTAAACGCTGCACCACCCCTCCACCTTCCGTCATTTTTGGCATGTAAACGCGGCACTTGCGACGCGTGGTGGCAGCGGGTTCCTTACACAGGTGCGGTGCGCTACCCATGAGACAAGCTTCAATGTATTCTACTGTGAATATTTGTGTTTGACAGCAACGAAATAAAATACTACTAGCTTTTCTTGGCTTTGGTTTTTTTTTAAATAGCTTTCACAAATATGCTTTTAGTGTATATGTTGATGATAAGAGCATCATTAGGACTTACTATTTTATTCTTTGTTTTGAAAGAGAAATAATCATACAACAGGCACTATAAAATCTAAAATCAAAGCAGTTAGGCTAATTCGGAGAATAAGATTTTACAGATCTATCCCCATAACCCAATGATTTTACTTCCAGATTTTATTATATCTTGGCCCCGTCTTATAAACCACAGACGTGTACTGAAGAGATAGGATTTGCGATCGATTCCAGTCAATCGCAACCTTTTATAAGATGGGGCCCTGATGATCTTAATTTCTAAACTGTTGTTTGTTTTAGATAATTAGTATACATAATTATTCAAAATTAAAAGTTAGTATAGAATTCAATACGTTCTACAAGTTCATTACTATTTTTGATAAGCATGCGCATGTCACAATTTCAAAGCTGGTCACTTGAGGAAACATGTATTCTGAAAGCAGGCGGGTTTTCAAATGCGTTTATCGGTCATGAGTTATTCAAACTTCAATAATGAGCTGAAACTTCTCTTTAATCTCTCTAATACTTGGATAGAACGATGTGCACTTTGTTGCAGACGATTTCTCATCAAATTCATTCTTACCATAACCGAGCTAACTATTCAACGGCTACCGTATGACAACACAAACACTCGCAGGAAACCTACTTGATTAATCAGTCATCCGAAGGGGTTATAAGCCCCTTGCCTCAAACCTGATCCTCTAGTATCACCAAAAACCTCAGGGCAGGGCCAATCCCTCTCCTTAAGTGCTCATGGTGAAGCGTGTTTTGGAAATAAACCTTGCCTTCCGCGTCGACAACATTAAAAATCGAAATGCCGGCAGCCATCGCCCTTTACTTTTCCTGTTTGATAAGTACTTTAAAATTTTGGACGAAACATAATCTGGTGTCCTTTGGCAATACAGTCCATGTCAGCGCCATGTTGTGATGTTGCTTGATTAAAAATTTTCTGCCAAGGTTGATGACCCGCCAGCAGAGGGACGAAAGCACACCTTCATACGTCATCATGATAAGGGTCGTGAGATAATGATAATAAAAAACAACACTAGATGATACCAAGAAAATAGTTTTCCCTAGAATACCGCTGAAACTAGATAATGTTTCGGCTCATATTTCAAACAACACGTCCTAAATATTGCCAAAGCATATATCTCATTTACGTTGCTGTTACAATGGTTACACCTATAGTGAGACGAAAAACTGCTGCTCTGGCTCAAGGCGAGGCTATGTAGGATCTGATCAGGAGGTGTGAGTGAGTTGAAACTGATACCTTGCTGCTCCCATGAAACGAATACAGGGATCAAAGATTTTACCGATATTTTTTTCTGTATGTTGAGCATTTTTTAAGGTGTTTTACTAAAATTTTGGAAAATCGAATGTGAAGACGGGAGACGACAATATCATCGTCCTACATGCTGTTTTATCTCGCTTTTACTAAAATCATAGCGTGCTGTAATAACGCTTTAAAAAGGTAAGTTATTTTCATTTCTTTTATTTTGTGATCTCTCTTTAACTGTTGAATCTGTTAAAAAGAATGATTATGTAGTTGTTTATATTTTTATTACAGCTTTTTTCAATGGGTTTGATATCAACGAATTTAATTTCGCACATGCTATAAAACTCGATGGTCCTCGGTCAGGGGTAAAGCATTACTCCTCAACGGCCACATTTCCACCTCGTGATAATCTCATGAGGTTATACATAAGACCAATGGCAAGGGCAAAATCAAGTCCGTCAGTGTAACCTTAGACTCTGTCCTTATTAAGGTTGGGCCTTGTGTATTTACTGCTCAATCCAAGGTCTGCATGCACATTCTTCATCCGATTTATCTTGTATCTTTCTTCGGTTTCTCTCTCTCTTTCCTGCACTGCACATCCCCTAATAATATCTTTGTCTTTGGCATATTTCCATCTACACTATGATATTGTACACTCTATTAAGAATTTCTAGGGTATGACGCTGAGTAGATCTCAAATTCAAACATTGATTCTATTCATACGACCAACCAGAAAAGCATGAGAAATATTTCTTTAAAAATAAATTTGCTCGTTATTACAGCCACATTTTTAGTTAAGTTTTCCAACTTGAAGTATATGCAAAGAAATCAATATTTATTGCTCTTGACATGCAAAACAGTAATAACTGTCCTTAAAATTTGCATTTTCTATGCATTTGGAAATATATTCGTGCAAAATGCAGCTACGTGCATTTCCACAAAAAGATATTAATCAGGAAAATTATTAATGCTTTTAAACGTCAATGCATCTTCACTATAGACAGTTACATTTCACTATTCTTATCATGGTTTTAGTAAAATTTCATCACTTCATCTAGGAGAAAAATAAATTGCTAACTTTTTTTATAGATTAGTTTGGAAGAATGTAATAGAAGAAATTGCCCTTTAAATGCCCTCATTATTATGATGAGAAATATTATGCTGAAAAGTTTGGACCAAATATTCATGCCACATGTATATGTATATAGTATCATATAAAAATTTCTCTGTGAAGTGCATATGATTAGGGCCATTTTGTTATCATTATCATGATTCCAAAACCTCACACTATACGCGAACTCTTATGCAGTACAGTAATGTAGCATAGTTTCTTTCACAATGTTATCACTTGACCAGAATTCAAGTATTCTAGTATAATCCCTCAATTGACGATCTGTCCTTGAATCCATCTCTAACCTTGACCGGAAAAGATAATCGGATTATTTTCACATCACAATTATTAATACCATAGGCCTTCTTATAGAAGGTCGAGTGACCTACAGCGCAATAGGTCCAACGGGAATAAGCATATATCCTATTTTCGTTAAAGTTGTGTATAGGTGGAGAGGCAAAGGGAGACATTCCCTGTGGATGAGGAATATTTCAAAAAAGACAATCAATAAAAATGAAAGGGAAGAGAAAGGAATAAAAAAATACTTTCATGTGAATCTACACCTAGCATGAAGTATGCTGGTATCTCGCTTAGTGAAAAAGTGCTGTTTATACAGGTGTTGGTCGTAACAGTCGTAGTATAGGTTTTCCCGGTCAATTTCGCAGATTTGTCATTCAATTTGATAAGGGAGTCATTCAAATTCGCGAAAAAGATCTGTGCCATGAAATTTATCATTCAAATTCATTTTGAGGTCATTCAAATTCGCACTTCGGCCAAGACATTTAGCGTTTACATCATTCAAATTCAAATATGCGTGGAGAGCATTCAAATTCGCTACCTCGCTTGGAAGCATCTTTTCGAGCATTCAAATTCGCACGTGGGCATTCGAAGTCGTAATGAGTTCATTCAATTTAGCATGTATTTAGCGTTTGTGTGTTTTTGCTCATCTGTTCAAGTCGTAATGTTTAAAATAACATGTTTTGTCATGTACAGTTGTTGCAGCTATATATATATATATGTAAACAAATCTTTCGGCATATTACTCCCAGTGTTAAAGATCGTATGCTCGATCTGTAATGAAAAACTTGACTGGGGAGGAATGATGACAGGTTCGAATCCCGCTGGTTCCAATTTTTTCTGACTTGTGTTTTTCATTACAGATCGAGCATACGATCTTTAACACTGGGAGTAATATGCCGAAAGATTTGTTTACAAATTAAAAATTCCTCCCCAGTCAAGCTTCTTCGTTTACTAACCATTGTCCACGGCGGACCTTTTGAATATTAATGAGTCAGAAAGAAGAGGATCTTGGGTATTTGATTCTAGTTCGTCGTGACTTGGCCGTGAACCAGAATAGCCTGGTGGTTAAGTCGCTGCCCGGCAAGCAGTAGATGACAGGTTCGAATCCCGCTGGTTCCAATTTTTTCTGACTTGTGTTTTTCATTACAGATCGAGCATACGATCTTTAACACTGGGAGTAATATGCCGAAAGATTTGTTTACAAATTAAAAATTCCTCCCCAGTCAAGCTTCTTCGTTTACTATATATATATATAGTTAGACATGAAAAAATCAATCAAGAAAATAAATGAAAAAAAAAAAGATTATGAAAAAAAAAAAAAAATCAATCAAGAAAATCTGCAATTCTGCAGGCACTATAAACGTTAGAAATGAAGAACAAAAATTCCTAGAACTAAATTTCAAAATGATGATAAATCAGAAGAAAATAAAATAAAAATAATAAATCAGAAGAAAAATAAAAGAATGTTATTGATTATAGAAAAACACACCCATGTGTGCAGAAAACTCATAAGGAAAGAATGAAAATACCAAATAATTATCAACTGACAAAATTTACTGGAACTACATTTGATTTTGAATGCTCAACGTGTTAAGTTGAATGATCCGAAATGAAATTGAATGCTGGAATAACAGTATTGCGCAATTCCCTTGCCATTCTTTGCTAAATTGAATGAACGTTTTGCGAACTAGGTGCATTTAGTGCGAATTTGATTGACAAAAACTTAGATTCAAATGACATAAATACAAATTCGAATGATATGAAAATGAATTTGAATTACAAATCGGCTGTGCGCGACCTAAATCCTTGAAATTGAATGCACGCAAAATGAAATTGACTGACGATCTTACGAAATCGTTTTTGAGTACACAGCCGAAACATTCTGTTGAAATCCTACATTACATAAATCATTTTTTAAAGACTTATTGGGGCCACCGAAATGTGCCGACACCCTCACATGATATGGGATAACCATCATAAATAAATCGTTTCTGAGTTTACAATTTAAATACAAATATTGTACCATAAATAGCAAAGTAAGATTGACTGGGGAGTTCCAAAAGGAAAACACTGCGTATAGCGTCCGGCCAAGTAAAAACACCCGACTGATTTCGCCTTAATCTAGTTTTTTAAGGCTATTTGAGGACTGTGGTATGAAGAACCAAAATGCCGATTCAGGGGTAAACCATTCAAATCCACCAAGACCAAGAAAATACATGTTTTCCAAATAAATTGATAACGTTGACCGACACTGTGTTTAACAATCACCTTGATATGTGTGTTTTTTTTTAATTGTTTAAATTTGCATGTGTGTCCATGGTCAGCCTTAATTTCTAAGTATATTTGCACCCTCTCTATTTCTATTTTGAACTCTATACTAATCGAATGTACCCCGACCCCTTTTTTTGTCATCCTCTCTCATTTACCCATTTCGCTGAGGGCATGTATAGTTAGCCTTTCGCTCAAGGACTTCTATCTCTCAAGTGCAGGTTTCCAGTTATTGATTTAAGCAAAGCCCTTTTTGAAAATTCAAAATTGAATAATAGCTTTCGACCTGGATCAACTCATTGGGGTTAGTATAACGACCGTTATCGCTTGGTTCACCTGTGTTTATGTACACCGAAATTTGGGTTTCCACTGAACATCAAGTCCTTTAAGAAAAAATAATATATCCATCAGGAAATACGGTAGATTAGACTGATCATTGCCGATTTACGGAGCACACTGCCGATTTGGGAAGCTTACCATTATTTTGTCTTCCCATCACATTAATACATGTATTTGAATAGGATATAATTTCTAGAGTCGAAATCCTTCCCAGTTTGATTGTCGTCATGGTTTCAACTGAACCAACCCTTTAAGAAAAATATATTAGGAAATACTGCAAATTAGATTGATCATTGCCGATTTACGGAGCATATTGCCGATTTGAGGAGCGAGCTTAATATTATTTTGTCTTCCCATCACAATATTTGTATAGGAAGTAATTTCTGGAGTCAGAATCCTTCCCAGTTTGATCTTCTTAAAGGGCGTTTCGTATGTAGTCAGCTGTAAGCCACAGAAGTGGGTCGTTTCTCTGGGGTAAACCAATTAGCACTATGTGCCCACCTGCTAGCTATAACGACTGACGGCCATTGCAGGAAATCGAGATAGCTAATAGTGCTTTCCACTCTCGCTCACACTCCCCGCTCAGATGGAAAATGTTCAATTTAATGTAATCGCAATCATTCTAAATTACATTCTACGCTGTGCTTGTCAAAGAAAAAAGAAAGCAAGCAAGAAAGACACAAATACAAACAAAGAAGAACTTACGCAACCTTCGTTATACTAATGTAATAAACGATTCATATTCTTTCGGCATTTTTTGAATTTTTGTTTTGTTAATGTGATTTGATCTTCACCATGTTTACTTTTCATACACATTATAATTATACGGAATTTTGTTCAAGAAATGTTTGACACTGAAATAAGTTGTATACCGAAACGTGACGTCATAAGTAATGAATGGAATGGAATTAACCTCTTGAAGAAAGCAAATGGTTATAATTTATACAATATAATTATAGTGCCAAGGAAATGAAAAATTAGCACTGAAAAGACAGGAGAAAGAGAGAGAGAGAGAGAAAAACTCTTTGACATCAAACTTACTGCCATTTCTATTGAAAATTCTAAAACATATTTTGCATCAGGGAGAAGTTTCAGCACAATTATGAAAGAACTTGCAGGTCAACGGAGGCATGAAAGAATTATGGAAAAGATGTTGGAAATAAATCTACAATATCCACCACGGTTTGACGTCGTATGTAGCGTAACAATAGCGTTATGAATTTGCATTGAGTAAAAACATACTCATTTATGTCTCATCATAAATGATGTAACTTTTGTATTACTTGTTTAACAAGGTAATATATAAAACATACCTAGATCACGTGAAGACATTGATATAACAATAAAGGTCGTGTGTTCACGGAGGTTATTCTAGGAGAATCTGACATATGCCAAAGAAAAATTAGGTCAAGCCCAGAGGCTCTTCGTTCTAAATCTTCAAGGTCCGAGAAAAAAAGATGTTCATATTCTTTTTCTTTTCTTTCATGTCTCCATCAACGATTATGTGTCGTTTAATCCCAAATGACGTCATGATATTGATCGTGAACGTGTGAATTCGTGGAAACAGTTATCCAATAATCGTGTTTATTCTTGCTTAGCACTTGTCTATGGACGTGTGAGAGGAATGGAAATTGTGAACTATAAAGTTACCATAATGTTTCATTTGAGAGAGGATATCCAGAAAACCCGGAAATAACTTGCCCAAAGTTTAAAACCGGAAAAAATGGTTTATCAAGTTTAGAAACTTATTAGAATTCACTGGAAATAGCCACAAACATGACAAAGCTATAGCACTCAGTAGGGCGCAGCAGCACCAATTCTGTTATTGTCTGTGGTATTTAAATGAGAGGGATTTACTTTCCTGTGCCATCAGGGTCTCAGGTTCGTTGGCATTTTCTTTGGATTTATTTTCAGTTCGGTCTGTTGATAAATCTAAATTTCTCTGAAATTGGGATATAGTTCAAGAATGTTGTATTAACTCATTGCCTACGAGACCCGGGTGGCTCCTGTGTTAAGCCTATGAGAATTAAATAATTCAGTAGTCAACGGTTTAAAAAAAAGCAAACCATTTGTCCTATGCAAGTCCCTGGACAATACGTACACTCTTAGAAATAAAGGTTTGTTTGAGCACCTTTAAAAGGTGCTTATATTTGCCACACCAGTGCCACCTTTTAGGGTGTCCCTATATAAGCACCTTTTGAAAAGGTTTTCATCGACACCTTTAAAGGTGCTCATCACGAGCACTGGCAAAGAGCTAGCCTACTCTTGAGCAATATTTTATCGTCCTTCGAAAAAAATACAATATATTCATAGTAACTGAAATCAATAAATTATAACAACATGCAATAGAACACATTTATACAATTTGTATCAAACCAATGTATTTTGAAAATGACGAATGTAGATAGATATTATCGTGGACATGTTTAAATAATATCTACAGATTATGATAAAGACTAATACGCATAACAAAAGGTGGAGAAATCTAAGCTCAATGGCTAAGGTCCTTTTAATGGAACTTGTAGGCACCTTTTCAATCCAGCACCAGTTTGGAGCTAATGAGTACCCCATCAGCACCATTTTTTCTAAGAGTGTAGTGTTATCAGAACGATCTGACGTAGATGTGAACACACTGTACATCAAACTTGCTATAAACTGCTTTCTCATCCGGAATTCTTAGACATTGCAAACCGCAAGACAATGAAATAATCTAATTCCATCCTTTTTTTGGCGTTCAAGTGTCGCAATTCTGTGGAGCATAAAGGTTTTCTGGAGGAAATACACTGAAATCTCTAAAGATAATAATGAATATATTTTCCTCGAATTAGTAGAAGTACGGAAAAGGCCCTATGATAATGCTTCATGCCGTTGAATTTGTCGCCACAGTTAAGCATCTCCTCCAGAATATTGAAATTACCAACATTCGGGTGAGCCCCACCATCATTATTCGGGTAGAGAGGAGCTCCAATTTGAAGTTTTCATATCTAGTAATAAAAGTGATGACAAAATTACATTTTCAGTGTAATTAAGAGTCAACATTGGACTCGCTCATTATTTTTTCTCGCAAAATTTAAAAAGTGGAAATTTGATATTTGGGCGATCAACGTCAGCACCCTTGCGTAATTGTGAATATCTCCAACAGTGCTGTCTTTTAGTCTTCGACTGACCGCCCGTCACGTCAAAGAAAGTAGCACTCACCACGTAAGGTCTGACCAGGAATAGTAATGGACAGTGTGTTTGTTAAAGGTAATGGAATTATAGCATAAGTGCATTTTGCTTTGTTTGCCTTGCCAAGTTCACAAGACGCGCTCCTTTTCCTGCGCTTGGTGTCTAACAAAACCCTCTTTCCTTTGCCCGCTCCGACAATACCCTTTGCTTGAGGAGACCGGTTTTGATCCTCACTGCACGCTATCGAGCTGCTAGATAATCGACGTTTGGATGGGTCGAAACGGGGGTATTTTATCGAATTCATTGCAGGCTATTTAAACAGGTATATTAGATTAAACACTCGACATATAAATGAAGTTTCGCGGGATGGCACTTGAAAGACTTGAACCTAGGTTCCGGCGCGCGTTTACCCCTTGTTTACGTGCGCCTTGTGGGTGTAGATGTGCGTTTCATGTGGGGGAATGGTTATCTTTGAACAACGTTATAGCCCCATACGATAACAACCACGTTTGAGGCGAAAGTGCCATCAGATCAGGCAAAATCCCCCGAAGATGAAGAATTATACAAAAGAGCAAATAATATTGAACACCGTTCTTGCGAACATTAAAACTTTGGTCCGGTTATTAAATTACTTATAACGCTGCCTCTAAATCCTTTTCAAGGTTCCCAAACACTTAGGAATATGTGGATTATGGTGTGTTAGGTTTTATTGTCTAAAATGACACGGACAAATTGCCGTTATTAAAAACTCTAATGAATGGGAGCTGCATTTTGCCATGAACCTAGATACTGTCAGAAAGTTATGTTAGCTGAAGATATATCGACGATTTATTAGCCTCGTTTGTCTCGGGGATTAAGCTTGTCTCTCTTATTGAGATAAAGAGTATGTGTATAATTGGTTGCGACATCTAAAAACCGAAGATAAATTACTGATAAGGAAGTTCATATATTCACTGAAACGGAGTAGCCTAATAGTAACGATAACAAAATTCACTCTAAAAATCCTAGTTTGCTGACATGAATGTCCGATATTTTGGGTCGAATATTATATAACTGCTTAAAATGTGTATTGTGCTTAATACACTATGCCCATACACGCAATCGAGATGATGTTGAATAATACATGTATATGGACACGGTGCCGCCCGAAAAGCTTTAGTTAAAGGGAAGCTTGAATTCTGGGAAAGGAACAAGTATTTTGTGAGCTTTCTCATTCTTATTATGTTAGTTTAGAAGATCATCATAATAGATATGTCCCATGAAAATGATTGCTCTTCAAATGCCCTCACATTCAAAATATGACAAGAAACAGCTGAAATGTTACGGCCGAACATTTGTGTGTAGTCCCATATACGTATTTCTGTGTGCAGTGTATGTGAATCTCAGCAGGATTGAGTCAATTTCTTTACTGTGGTGATTCCAAAACCTTACATTATACACCAATTCGTATGTGCTATATAATCAACCTTTCCCAATTGTCTAGAGACAGTTTCTTTCACAATTCAATCTCATGACCAGAATTCAACTTTATTTTTAATGATAAACCTTCAATGTAATCTTTTAGTCGTGACAGAAAATGATTTTTCGGAGAATCAAACGAGAGCGAAAGTGAAATTTCAAGAGTAGAAATTAACTATATCCGTTTTTTCCATTTTTTCCATTTTTGTATAAAATGCTTAAGAGCTAAGTAATGAGTATATAAGATAGATGAATCGAGTATCACCTAGTGCACTTTCATCACATTCGGTATTACGCATCATATAGTTTTACTGGGACCCAAACAATTCTAGCTTGGGTTTAGGTTTCTGTTGTTTTTTTGCTGTTGTTGGTTTTTTTTTTTTTTTTTGGGGGGGGGGGATTGCAGGTTGAATAATACCAATTTGAATGCAGGTCACTGAATCCCAGGGCACATGTAAATTCGAGGTATTATCAATATTGATGTCACAACGATGCAAATATCTACTTAATTTGTCTCTAAGGAATTGGTTATATCAGAGATAGATGTACGTAAGCAAAGGATTCCTTTCATCGTATTGCATTATCTTTGTTATATTTTATTGTTTTAATCACCAAGTAATAAAACTTCAGCGAAAAATCAAATTTCATATTATTTCAAACGCGTATTCATAAGTCATCTACAAACCTTTTCCCGTTGACCAAAAAAAAAAATCCAATTTCGATTATTGAACGATAGAAATAAATGCATTGGGATGAATAAGTCTCTATGTTGATGCCAACAGTTTTGAATGATGGACTACAAAGAATCAAACAAAAGGTATTCATATTAATCTACTAGAGACTAAAAAATGCAAGGAATTTACAATTTTGACATAATAAATACCGTAACACACACATACACCCCCACACAAACGCGCACAAACACGCACACACCTCAGAAAATGAAAAAGAAAAATCACATTTAAGAACAATATTTTTGTGAGTCAAATTGGAATAATAGTGGTAGAGTTGGATTTTATTAATTCTTATTTTGAAACAAAACGTTTACAGGTAATAAACTAAACACAAAACTGACTTCGTGATGTTTTACTGTTCAATGCGTCATGAGTTGACAAAACAAACAAAAACGAGTCAAAGTAGAGATCTCGTACATGTGCAAATAAAGCTAAACAACCAGCTTTGCTCATAAAACTACAAAAATAAATTGAAATAATCTTGTGATGGGGAAAGTTAATTTCAAGGAACAATAATGCAAACATCAAACTTGCTTTTAGGAAAATAACACTGGCAGGAGTAAGATCGAGATGAGCGCAATTCAAACCAGAGTCGCCGTGGGGTCGACGCTGCGAAATGGACTTAATGCATGGAATTCAATTTACAATATTTACAAATTCGCTTCCTTAATGTTTTGCACTTAAATTCAGCCTTTCGGGTATGTGTTCATTCAACGCTCCAGATCTCAATACATCAATTCTCTTTTGCTTTTCTAGGGCATACATTAACATCCTGTGGACAGATGTATAATTAGGAAGTATAAAAAAAGCAAAAGTGTGACAATCAGGCACGGAGAGACGGCGAGGGAGAGGGGGTGGGGGAAACGGAGAAAGTAGTATAGAGGTAGCAGTAATTAGACGTAGAACTATAGTAGTAGCTGCAGCAGCAGTAGTATATGTAGTAGTAGTAGTAGGAGGAGGAGGTCTGGGGATCGTTTCATCAAGCGTTTTGTCAGTGATTTTTAACCGACAAATTTGCTCTCAGCCAATCAGATGCAAGGATTTCAGTAGCTTATAACAATTGTCGGTAAACATCACTGATAAAACACTTGATGAAAGGCTCCCCTGGAGGAGAATGCGAAACAGAAATGTAATATCATCGGCGACTAATATTTGTATTGTGTTTGTTATTCATGTTTAGTGCACATAAGTAAGACGATATGAATGGGAAAAACAAGACTTATTCTAGTATCATTCGATTGTTTTGAAGACAACCTATATGCTCATTTACAACGGTGGTGAGTAAACGTATTATTTCCGTGGCATGAAACAGATATGTGGTTTCACTATAAAGGTTGGAGGTATATTGTGTATGTTATTCCTGAAAATGATGCCTTCGAAATTTCCCCATTCTTAAAAAAAAAATTAGACATAGGAATGAAAAACATCTCCGTCAGAAGTAAGATGAAACCATAAAAACGGAAACAACGACGCAAGCTTCTCTTTTAACTTAAAATTTTGATTTTTTTTTTCTCCCTTCTTTTATGACCTACTTGTCGGACGGGCCTATTTTACTTAATGGGAAACGAGTCATTCTTCAGGTTTTTTTTTCGACCATGTGAGTGATAAACAGATGGCCGGAAAAAAAAGGCAAAAAAAAAGAAAAAAAAAGAAAAGCAAAGCAAAGCCAATTATTGGGAGACTTGTGTCAATATTTCGAATATCAAAAACTTTTTCGAAGAATATGAAGCCACCGCAAACTATGCGATCGACTGCGATGCGATTTCGGAAATAAATCGCAGTAGCATTAAATATGGGCATTTTAACCAATAAAATCTACCTGATTTAGGTTCTAAATAGTAATATGAATACTAAACATAGGGTTTTGGTGCGCTGTCGGCCTGATACCCGGAATAAAGGCCATATCAGTTTCAAATTGTAGATAATCGTAGGACTGCTCTGACGTCACTACCTCTCGGAGCCGAATTTTGGGCTATCCTCCTACTAGAAAGCTTGCAATAGGCCGTATTTTCGGTTTTACTATCTATATGACTATTCAAAACCTCAATCACAAATAAGTTATGTGTTTAAATATTTATATCAGATGCTATTAAATTTCCTTCAAAAGTCGGATCGCAGACCAATCGTATAGTGTGCGGTGGGCATAACACTATATTGATGCTTCGAAATATGCATTATTCTTTTGTGTGACATATAATGTAGCCTACGAAATGTATTTATATATGAAGGGCAAGAGAAATTGCAAAATACATTCAACAAAATGTTTTGTAAAACATGGTAAATATTGAGCTATTAGGAACTCATTCTTCCACTTGGCGTGATCAAGATCACTTGTTTGAGAGAAATACCTCAGTCACATCTGCAAAAATTAATCTAAACGACCGATCATGTGATAATTGTCAGTCGTGTATCGGTCTCGTTGGGGTGACTGGAGCGTAAAGTTTGGAAGAAGGGGATTTTCCCTCTCTATTTGAATGGATTTTTAAATTCCCGTAAAAGGTCACCCTATATCGTTAGGGGAAAACATCATTTTGTTGATGATCGGTCTTATGTTCTCTTACAGCAAAACATATAAAGCCTAAATCTGGGGAGCGTTTCATCAAGCGTTTTGTCAGTGATTTTTACCGACAACTGTTATAAGCTACTGAAATCCTTGCATCTGATTGGCTGAGAGCAAATTTGTCAGTAAAAATCACTGACAAAATGCTTGATGAAACGCTCCCCTGGAGTCTTTGAAAAGGCCTATCTATTCAATACAAGTATTAGAGACGACTCCAGATTTCTCGATTAAACCTTGTTATAACCAGTGTTTCTTCATAAATAGTACCTGATCTGTAAATCTTTATTATTAAATTAATGCCTTGTCATGCTTATAGCATGGGATTTTTATAATGGACAACACTAATTACGACACAATAATTTAATGGCCAAGTCGACAAGTGAAAGTAATGGTGTTCTAGAAAGATTATCTGAGCCATCATTACTGCTCATAGTAAAGTGTACAAGAGATAGAAAGTCGAGCAAATCTAGATATGACCTTCGTGACTTGACTTGCTCCCTTTCAATTTCATATCAAACTTAATCTCTTCAGGAGAAAGAAAGGTCCATGTCTCTTAATATTCTTTACATTCATTTCGTCACTGGTTTCGCAAACTGACGTACGTACACACTACGTCAAAAAGGGTTCAGGTTTGCACCCTAAATGCAACACTAGCAGCACCTTTTTGGGTGCAATCTTGCACCCTACATGAAAAGGGTACAAAAATGCACCTTTTAGTTCTTGTTTGCACCCTTTAATGCCTGTTTGCACCCTAAAAGATGAAACTTTGCATCTTTAAGGGTGCAGAAACGTTTGCATCCAAAAGGGTGCAAATTTGTACCTTTTCTAAAGGGTACAACTCTGCACCCTTTAAGGGTGTAAATTGTAGCTAACTGCACCCTTAAAGGTGCAAGAAGCTTCTTAGGGTGCAAAGTTGCACCCAAAAAGGTGCTGCCAGTGTTGCATTTAAAGGATGCAAAATTGTACCTTTATTTCTAAGTGTGTACATAGGTTTAAATACGAATTTTGTAATGAGAAAAGCACGGGAAACTTCCTCACCCGAATTTTGTTCCGCATTTTGACATAGAGCTGGAAACCTTTCGTTTTCTCTTCACAATTTATAATCGCACTGCCAGAACACGACAAGCCTATATTCAAACTCACAATTCCTTAGCCAGTTTTTAGCAGCTTTGTAAAAGCGACCCTTTTGTTCTCATTGCAGCTCAGCCAAAATCGACGACATGACTGATTTGCTGTGGCAAGAGTCATTCATGGCTATAAATAGATGCTTCACTTTATCATCCATTTTAAGCAGGGGGGAGTGACGGGCAGTGACGGATAGTCTCTTAGAAGGATGACTGATTAGGAGTATTAGAGTGTTTTTCTACCAACCAGTTAATTGATTGCCCATGTCGCCACTTTTTCATAATGCCATCCTTAACCATACACCGAACCAAATATGTGGGACACCGTTCATCTTCTCTATCAACCAACCGCGAGCATTTTCATATTTTGTGCATCCTTTCATTGTCTTTATGAAGGAAGATATATCACGGGCAAGGGCCATTTCTCGTTTACTCTCATGATAAATTGATGCAGGCGCCTGAAAGGTTAGCATCTCCCTCTCTTACAAAACTAAAGCGCGCTGCCGACGACTCTGTACATTCCAAGAAAGAGACAAGGAGAGAAAGAGAGAGAGAGAGAGAGAGAGATAGAGAGAGAGAGAGAGAGAGAGGGGGAGGGGAAGAGAAAGAGAGAGGGAAATAAAATATATATAGAGAGAGAGAGAGAGAAAGAGAGAAAGCTTGGAAGGAAGGGAAATAAGAGAGAGATATATTTTATTTTGGTGTGTGTATGTGTATGTGTGATGAAAAGATAAAGGGGGGGGGGGAGAGTAATAAAGGGAGGTGTTTGGCTGAGAGGGAGATAAAACACTCGTCTAAGGGACAGTGGCAGACAGAGATATATCTCTAGATCTCTGAAAAAACAAACCTGGCAAATCGAATCTATGGCAACAATAGCTTCCGTATAAGACGTAATTGATAAACATGTTCTCATGCTATGTGAATCATTGATTGACTCTGCAGACAAAATGCATGTCATGCGTGCATTTTCCACCTCAATATATTACCCTTTCATAATCACAGTTCTCTTGTACTATGCTGCATACAATTTGTACCCCATTTTTCGTTTTCAATCTTATGTCGTTGTTGTTATATTTCTTCTTCTATCTTTCTAATTAATACGTGCTTTTTTGTTGAATCTTACTAAAAAAGAAAGATCTTGATAATCTAGCACCCTTTTTATTATACATATATGATTAGCACATATTGTGAATTCATTATGCATATTACGTAATATCGCTATACATGAAGCTACTAATTTTTTTTTTATTGTTATTATTATTAATATGGTGATGATAATGATGATGATAATTATTATTATTATTATTATTATTATTATTATTATTATTATTATTATTATTATTATCACTACTAAGCCTGCCGTCGTGGTAGTTGATTATCGATGAATTTCGCTTTTGAAAATGCATCATTCCCTCGCGAAAGATAAATATTGAATGAACTGTTATAAAAAAAAATTAATGCATACATTCCTAGATTGGAGGCAAATGCAATGCGCAGACTGAGGAACGCCACGCTTTTCCAAGAATGGGAAATCTTTTCTTCGCACGATTGCTGACACAAGCGTTTAACGCTCTCCGAAGTAACCGATATCAATGTTTTGTAAATTGTGCCTTCTCTTGGCGCCATTTAGTGGTTTTCATGGTAACAGATGGGCATGGTATATAAGATCTATTCAGTATGAATACAACCTCTGGAATAACAGCCATTTGACCGCGTACCTTGTTTTCTATAGTTCAAATTACAATAACTACTGTAAATACACACAAAAGGCACTTAAACTAGGAGGCGAATCCTATTTTCCAATATCCTTGACAACAGAGTCCAGACCGTACTAGTTTCAAGTCAATGACGTTAATTCAGAATGGAAGAGATGTATTTCATAGGGCATAAAACATTCACAAGAATCACAACATTTGGCTACAATAATGCATAAGTAATGCGCAATTTGAATATTTAGCCCCTTCATACGAATCATTTCCTTTTTTCCTCAGATTTTGTCCAATGCAACGTTATATCTAATTTGATTTTTCATGAAGCTGGCAACTGTAATCATAATAGGTGTAATTTTCTTTGTCAGCATGGAATCTGAAGGCAATGAAACAGAAAACCTACTAAAATATATGACTGCGTGATATATTTAAAAAAAATGAATTTGAACATCTTTCCACCTGAGAAATGCTCTACCCTCTGCTTTTCAGTTTACATACATTCAGATTACTGACAACTTGTAGTACAACAAAGCAAAAAAAATATGAAAAGATCGAATCTATGGTTACTGTGTCATTCGATTCAGTTCGAGATTAAAACATATTTTTAAAAATGTGCCCAAAGTTGTTTTTACATTTAACACGCTCAAAATTAGGAAATTATCGGCAATTTTGCGCACATTTCAATTTGATGAAGGCCTATTTGTCAAATTAAAGATATAAAGATTTTCGGAACCTCCAAACCCCTTTCTCCGTGAATAAAAGAAGATCTTTTTATTTTTAAGCAAACAAAAATAAACAAGCAAACCAAAATAAACAAGCAAACAAAATATATTCTAACCTTCTGACTGTAACGATAAGAACTATGTTTTGTAATGTTCCCAAAGTTCTGAAAGTTTGTCATTATTTCCTGAGATACAACATGTACAACGGACATGACACTTCCAATTGGATAGAACAAAAAGATGCGACTAATCTGGTACGATAGCAAATGATTTACTGTTCCACATAATTTTGTCTAGCTGTATAAGTTCATCTTCATCAAGTTCATTGTCATCAATACTAGAATTCTCTCCTATGTGTTGTCTCGTTGTGCAACTTATTCTTCATTCACTTATCAATATCGATTGTTAGCTATAAGTTATACCTCGTAGAATCGACGTGTGAGTCCGATTACACACTTAATTAGAGATCGCTTTATATTTGGTGATTATTTTTGAATGTCAGCTGCCGTCGGACAGTATCAAGCTACTGTAATGTTTTCTTTTACCTCTGTTGCAAATTTATTGAAAATAGCACTTGTTTGATGAATCAATGAGTCTTGTATTATCTTCCGGGGTACTCGTTTTTCCGAAGGTTCGTAATTCCGAAACACAAATTTCCCATAGTAGGGGACTCATAATTCCGAAAATGAAATAGGGTTCATAATTCCGAACATTTGATGTATTACTCCGAAGGTTCGTTATTCCGAAGGTTCGTAATTCCGAAACACAAATTTCCCATAGCAGGGGATTCATAATTCCGAAAATGAAATAGGGTTCATAATGCCGAACATTTGATGCATTACTCCGAAGGTTCGTAATTCCGAAAATGAAATAGGTTTCGTAATTCCGAAAATGAAATAGGGTTCGGAATTTCGAAAATGAAAAAGCTTAAAAGGCTTCATAATTCCGAAGGTTCGTAATTCCAAAAATGCAATATAGCCCTACATAACCTTTCGGAATTACCAACCTTCGGAATTATGAACCTTTTTTTCAATTTACGGAATTATAAACCCTATTTTATTTTCGGAATTACTAACCGTCGGAGTAATGAACCTTTGGAAAAACGAAACCTTCGGAATTATGAACCTTTGGAAAAACGACATGTAATCACATATTCGGGGTGCATTTTATTTCAAGAGGAAATAAACGTATATTATAGATCAAGCTCGATTATTATATTTTGCTGGATTCATTTGTGGGTTTTCTAAGCACTTTGCCTAAATAATTCTTTAAGCGAGTCTTTCGGATTTCTTTAAAAGGGGATATTCATATTTTACGATAAGTTAAAATATCCTATTACCTTTCTACATGCATTTTTGAATGATGGGCACCTTGATTTTTCACTTTACAGGTAATAATTGATAAATTACCTTCACATGTCCTAGTTTCCATATATTTCATGGAAAATGTAACTTTTTCCCGTATCCTGTAAATTAGACTTGCATTAAGCACTATTGACCCAAAAGACGCGAGCGTCTCGTCCATCATGGTTGGCAAACTGAGAGGAGTTTCTGCGCCGCCTTCCATCTTTTGTTACCCGTACGTAAAATATTGGTATCTTCAACAACCATCCCCACATCACTACACACTGCGTACTTTCCCTGTGTCATCAGAAGACAGGTTAACCCAGAAAACTTGGGCATAGGATACCAAGCGACCTAAATACTTCACCATCTAAGAAAAAGGCCACTTCAAGAGGTTTTTCTCCAGTTTAGCCCGAAAAACTGCAGACCGAAACAAAGGGATCGAATCCACCTACTGATTGATTTTGGTAAAATAAATGTTATGGGGTGAATCTTTACTTTGTTAGTTCCTAGGGTCCATATGTGATAAGTCTTTTTGTTCATTGATCAACGTCAAGGATCTAACGTTCTCCAGATCTGATAGAATCAATGAAAAGAAGTAAATGAAAGGGACGATGAAGAAGCAGATGAAGACGAAGGAAGAGTAGAAAAACAGGAGCAAGTAGTAGGGACAGATGATATAGATGATGATGATGATGATGATGATGATGATGATGATGATGATAACCGTGTCATCATAAGACAGGTTAACCCAGAAAGATAGGGCCTAGGATATCAGGCGACCTAAATACTTCACCATCTAAAGAAGGTTATTTCAAGAGGTTTTTCTCAGGCTTAACTTAAGAACCTGGCCAAACAGAAAAGGACTGAATGCAGCTGTGATTGATTTTTTTGTAAAATAAATGTAACGGGATGAATCTGTACTTTTTAATAATTTTTGGAAATTTTGTTCCTTGGTTCCTACGCTATACTCTTTTTCCTTCACCGATCAACATTCATAAGGATCTACAGCTTTCCAGACCTGATAGAATTAACTCTTCATTCGCCATGGACCAAAAATACTGGACTGCCATATTGTATAGAATATATTACAAATATACACTATATGTGTGCCAAAAGTCGACTGCAGCAGCCCCCTGTTTGTTCCATTGGTCGACCAAAGCCAGCAAAGTGTTCATCAAGAAGGAGAAGAAGATGAATGAGGGGGTGATGAATAATAATAAAGAATCAGAAGAAATGGAGTCGACGGGGAGAAAGATGAAGAATAAAGGGGAAGAGGAAGAAACAAAGAAGAAAAGGAAGTCGAAGACAAAAAAATAGAAGGGAGAAACAGGTGGAAGAAGAAGAGAAAAGATAATAATGATAACAATAAATCAAAACAAGAAGAAGGAGAAGAAGACGTAGAATAAAAAAGAAGAACTTTCATGAAGACCTGTACGGTGATCATGATGGTGAAGTGTTTCTAGATGTTTCCATTGTGTTTAAGAATTATTATGACAAAGATAAAAAAATATGATGTAGATTCGACTCACGTACAAATTACGTGCTCTGAGTATTTCATTCTCAGTTAGGTATTGATTGGGGTCCAGTGAGGGTGCGACCGTCTTGGGTTGTTGGCTACTTTTATTTCAAAAATATCTTATTTTTTGTATATTTTGATATGGATTTCACCTTGTGACATGTGTGAAGTGTGATATTATTTCGCTCACAAAATTTAGACAACTCAAGGTTGATTTCAGGTAAGATAATGCCCCCTGACGAAATTTTGCCTGTATGCATATATGGGGAAAGGGAGGGGGTGCTATCTAAAGATAATGCCATCTCATCAATAGCTTTCCTGCGACCCATCTGTGGAGTCACGTCCTTCGCCTTTTTTAAAAGTTGAAGAAATAACATTTGCTAATCAAGCTCATATTACGAACTTATTAAGAAATCATTCCCTACACCTCTAGGATGTCACGTTTTTTGAGGGGTTGAGGAACAATTTTGGAAACGTGGGAGCTCAAGGTGAGCCGAATATGAATGATGAAGTGTTTGTTAGAAGAAATAAAATAGGGTAACCGAGCAACCTGTGCGACCTCTTGTACTGATCTACCACGTCCCATGTAGAAGAGGATGCGGATGGCTGAGTGGTAGAGCAGTGGTCTCATAACTGGGAGAACCCGGGTTCGAAACCCAGGGGATGCGCTAGTGTGCTTTGGTAAGTCATTAATCCTCATTACCAAGTCCCTCAGAGAGGACTTAATGCCGTAGGTCCCCTGGTTGCTTATTTACAAGCATACACATGATTATTAGCAGTCAGGTAAAATAAAACATCAAGCCATCGACCATCGAAGAAAAATTCTTGATAGAAATGTGCCACCAATTCGCAGTCTTTGTAATAAAATGATCGCACGTTGCGTCGAAAATGCAGAACTTATATTTTTTTATTTAAGAGGAAATCAGCAGACTACATGTCCAACCTTAGCAATTCATTGTTTCCCCGAAGACCACAGCCCGACCCGGCTAAGACCTGAGTCACTCCGAACCAATTACGTACATGTTTCGTCGAGAGCAACCTGTGTGTGTGCGTATGTGTGCGTGTGTGGGCGTGTTTAGCCGTATGTCCGAGAACATTTTCGGACAGAGAACAAACAAAAAAAATCATGAGAACAATGGTCCTCGGAAGCCGGACAATAGTCCTCGAACGTCGAACAATGAATTTGTGCCTTATTCCGTCGACTGTCCGAGGACGGAGGAACAATAGAGGAAGCAATACAAGACTGTGTGTGTGTGCGGGTGCGCGCAAGGATGCGTGTATGTGTATGTGTGTGTGAGAGAGAGAGGGGGGGGGGGCAACACAGTGGAGCTCGCCATTATCGACAATCAAACGAGAATTTGCCTGCAACAACTAGTGGCAATCGATTTATCTGCCCCAAGGAGGAGAACACGAAATCGCATGTAATACCATAGACAAATCTAAACATAAATTGTTATTAATTTTAAAGTACTCACTTCTCAGAAAAACGTTAAATACTTGATCAATATTACTACATGTATTACGTGATTCAGTATAGATACACTCGTTTATTCATTCTAAGGATGTCATGCTTAAGTTGTTTTTTGTTAGATACATCAAACAAATCAGGATTTTGCATTCTACTCGCGTTGTCGTAACATTATGCTGCCGCCTGTATGAGGAGTGACATAAGCTAACAAATAAATCTAAGAAAAATAATTTCACGTAGTCCATCAGTCATCCGGTACATTCCCCCACCCTTGAGGTACAGCGATAACAAACTTTGTGACGAAAACGAAACGCAAGTGTTTGCATTGGGCTGCAACCATGTCAAAACAGATGACGCAAAGTCCGACCGCCGAATTTTGCCACCTTTCCCAATCTCTACCGCTCAATTTCTTTCTCCTCTTTCTCTCTCTCTCTCTCTGCGTTTCTATCTCTCTATCTCCCTCACCCTCTGTCTCTCTCTGTCTCTCTGTCTGTCTGTATCTTTCTCTCTCTCCCTTTCCCTACTCCCTCTGCCGCTCTCTTTTTCTCTCCGTCTTACTCTTCCATTCTACACCCTCACTCACTTTCTTCGTCATTCTCTTTCGCCATGACATCTCGCATGTCTGTTGTTGGCAATCTAGCACGCTTCACTCTCTTTCTCTTCCCCCCTTCCACACTTTCTTTCTCATTCTCTCTAGTCGTTACATCCCCCTTTATTTGTTATTGGTCACTCGTTCTGTCTTATGATTATCTGTGTGCATTTCCCCCTATTTTCCATTCCCATTCCATTCCCCTGCTCTTCTCCACTCGCTATAAGGTTTTCTCCTTCATTTCTTTTTATCTAAAGATTTTCTTTATTTCTATCACTTTATATTGACATGACTTAGCCGGCGCTATGATGATTTGGGCATGATATATGCTAGACTCCATTTCATCATAAGACCGGATTTCGTAGCCAATATTTTGGCCTTGTGACCTTCTCTTAAATTCTAAACTAACCCTATGAACAATACCCTCCACCCCAAAATACTAGCGGCATAACATCTGCAAGTTCAACGGGATTATCGATTCTATGTCTCTACATCTCTCTCAATAAATTCCCAAACTTATTCATGTCTACGGCGGAATTAACCGCTATCATAAATGATTCATTTAGAAGGAAAAAAAAGGGATGAAAGGTAAATCAGAAGCGAAGATGTATGAAAATGCTCTCCTGAGGTGGAATCGATACGTGATGTTCGCGACACAAGCTCTCAGAAATACTAAAAATGGAGGTGGATCCTGGATGAATGACAAACATTTTTATCTCCGGATACATTGTATGCCATTACCTTAACCATTCTTCACCGTTTGCGGTGTTCGTAATATGATACAAGCGCTCCGTTACGAATATAAAAAAGTGTCTTCTCTGATCAATAATGGACGAATATCTTCAGAAGAAGATACCTTCAGAAGACATACTTTACCGCGTGTTTTGGACAAAAACCTTGTCTCTATATACGGAGTTATGAGGCTCTTGACACGAATAAGATAAAATAAGGGATTGAAGTTGAAGTAAGTATTCGGGATATTTTTGTTTGATGAGAACAGTTTTACTTGCCACATTGACATGGAAATATATTTTCTTCATGTGGGGATCTAGCAAGTAAACATGACGTTAGTAGCAATCCTCGTTTAATGCATTATATTGATTTGACATTCAAAACTAATTCTAAGTGACAATACATTTGTATATGTTACCTCAGAACTGTCAAAGTAATGTAGTTATTGATTGTCAAAATAGGAAATAAATCTTATACAGAATTTTATTATGTAATACCCGTTGATCATTAGGCGGGTTTATCCCTTTTTTTGGATTGGGGGCGGGGAGACAGCCTAATAGTACCCTTCATGATTATTTAATGCCTCTTAATTACTATCTTCTCCACGGTTACATGAAGCAGGAGAAAATTAGATAATTTTTGAAGTCTGATCGTGTAATACATTTTGTATTTCATAGTTTGGAAAGTTTCATTCCCGGAGTTTTGCATCATGTTTCCTTATTTTTTTTTACATACATTTTGTATTTCATAGTTTAGTATTTCATAGTTTGGAAAGTTTCATTCCCGGAGTTTTGCATCATGTTTCCTTATTTTATTTTACACCTCAGGATTTATTGGGGAGCAAAACGATATTTTTGCCCTCCTAATATTTTCTTTGGGCGGCAATTCCCCCCCCCCCCCCTCTCCCACCCCATAAGTCATCCCAATAAATTTTTGAAGCTTTAATGTATGGAAGTGAATGGGCAAGGGCTCTGGAGAACCATTGCAAAGCGAAATCAAAGAAATTATGGAAATCATGCACGCATTCTTCTTCGACAGTCGGAACGACAATGTTCATTTCTTTTCTTATAGGATGCAGAGAAGTAAGAGCGGATGAAGGGAGGGGTAGGCGGGGACGGGATGGGGGTATTTGAACGCGATATTTTCATCTAACCACAGACACTTTCTTCTTATTTCATTAGGGCACGACTTGCAAGAAGTATGACTGGTTTTAGCTTATGCAGGCTCCAATAACTCATAGGGAAAACGGGAGATGGGACAGGGCCAAGATACAAACCAAAGCCTGCACTCACTCATTTCACCGAACAACAAACAGCATGCTCCCCTTAACGATGTACTAATTTAGACACCCTGGCTGCAAATTAGCCAATTACCGGAAGGATTTATTCTTGTCCTCGCCATTATCTTTGTTGTTATGCTTTCGTCACCTTCACCACACTAAGATAGTCGCGTAAAGTGACCTTAAGCATCCCGATGATAAAGCTTGAGGTCTACCTTACAGTAGACCTTTAGTTTCTCTTTTCGTCTCTCACTTTTGTGAAAATGTCACGGTAGGTTCAATTAGAGAGGTTATTTGATCTGTTATTGGAAGAATTCGAAATAATTATGCATCGTATGAGATATTATAATTAATACGAAGGAAGCATGTATATGTGAGCAGATGCCAGCATCCTTTCACTTCCAGTAATCTGATTTCGAGGAGATTGTACAGGTAAATGTATCATATACATGATATATCTGGGGAAAATTAATGAGTTGCTCAAATCATGTAACCAAAATTATTCCAAACATGTATATAAGCCTGCGATTTTTATTGAAGTTAAGATGCATGCCCTACGTCCTGTTATACTAAATAAGTATGCTTCTTCGTAAAAACCCCAATGCCTTAGAATACTAGTGATTTGAATCTCTCCTTTAGCCCCTATCAATTACATGCATTTCTTGTTATTTGGCGATGATGTAACGAAAAAAAGTAAGAATGAAAGGGATGAATCACGTTCTTTTGAGTACAATATAAACACGGAGGATAGTTTAAAGACCTCAGCCTGACCCAAAACAACCATATATTGACGTAAAGCTTAGTAAACAAAGAATATAATTACCCTGGGTATTCATAAATTTTCGTCTCCGTTAATCCATAAAAAATAAAAAAGATAATTTTTTTTGGTCCGCCCCCCCTATTGCGTAACAAGAGAGGAAACTGCAGGGGGTCGCTAGACGTGTGACGACATGTCATGTATACAGCTCCGAGTGCGTCTACACGATATGTCGTCATCAAATTTTCACCCCCCGCAAAGTAGCGTTCCTCAGAGACGGGGCCCTCGTCAGAAAAACCACCGGGGCTCAACATTCGGGACGCTGTTACTCATTCCACAGGAAACGGAATCTCATGAAGTTGGTTTCAATTTGTTCAGAAAATATATAGCTCCCCGTGGATGAATAAAGTGTATATTTCAAAATTCGGTCAGGCTGAGGTCTTTAAAGGTTTTTTAAAGGGTGACACCCTTATAAATTCGAACTAGATATTCACCAATTCACAATCTTGGTCTGAATTCGCTGCGATAGTTTAGATTTATTTGACTTCTCTTTGCTCTGGTCTCATCCAAAATAACTTGTAATCAAAATGCAGATTTTCTTTTTTTTCGCACACCATTTGGGATAGAAAACAAAACCCAATGCCAATCAATTTCAATAAATAAATCCAAAACCATAGACCCAGTGACGGTTGCTTGTCAGACCATAGACGCGTTTGTCACAATTATTTAGCAACGATTTGCATTAATATGACATATTCTATAAGTTCTGATTACCTACTACAACAATTAACTTATATTTGCTATCTTCTCTAAGTCGTTCGGTAGAGAGTCGGAAAGGTTTCCACACACATTGCTTTGGACGTGTTGGATTAGGGGTTCGAGACTAGGATGCATGATTGAATTTTAGGGGATGTTAAGTTCTAATACAAATAAAATATATATTTTGAGCTATTTTAAAGCTATTTATGAGACTTGTTCACGGCCTTGCTGAAAGCAGCTTTTAGCTGATAGCAGGTCTTTTACCGTGATTAAACAAATAAAATGCAAATACTTGTTCTATCATGGCCGCATTTTCCATTGTTCGCGTGCGAAATATAACTTAAAGAGAACATCTGCCAAACACCTTATTAATTTTGTCTACTACTAATATATAGGCTCTTCAAAAGATAGTCCAATCCGCGTAAGTAATTTTTTTTCTTTTCTTTGTATGTGAAATTGTATATTTATGCAACACTTCTATGAATGCTGCATTGGGAAATTCGTAAGCTTCATATATTTTATTTTTTCATTGATGCTGTCTCTTAGAGCAATCCATTCGAAGAATATTTTCCATCTGTACCATGTCCTATAAGTGGGTCGGAGACCTCGTTTCATTTGTACTTTTTATCTTCATTTTGATTTTAGTTGTTTAATTATGAAAATAACCTGTGCATATCAAAATTAACACAAACTTCAGAATAACGACAGATTACTCGTTATTTCGTGTTGTGCTCAATCCAAGATGGGTTCAATATCCTTATTCATCGTCTTATTCTTTTGAAAAGGTTGTATGATATTGTGTTCTACTAAGAAGGAAAATATCCAATATTTAATTCGTGTCTTATGGCTTAAACAGAAATGAGAGATGCAGGCGGAATTTTATTCATGACTGCAGGTATTGCATATCGTATTATAAATGTGCCAAGTTGCATACAGCCCCCTACCCACAAGGAATGTAAAGGAAATATGTAACAAGCTGAGAAATTAATATGGAGCTACCCTCGGTTATCATAATTGCAAGAGTAATTTGTCAATTAACTAGTCCTGACAGCCCTCGCGTAAGTTACATTCTCCAGGAGATTGTCAAATTGGCACTCCTATGGAAATCCTGCTCTAGTTTTTATGCCATCATAATTTGTTTCAATCCATTTCACGTCTGTTATGTAATGCAGGTTAAATCTCTCCTCACACTTGATTTTATTAATAATGTTGGAACATAGAAGTGGAGACAAGTTCATTATACCTACCATTCAAGATTTTAACATTGTTAAAGTAATTCAATTGTGTATTCTGATTTTAAAAATAAAAAAACAACAACAAAGCTTTAAGAAACATGATTATCATTCACTATTGGTGATATATGAAACGTTAACGTTTACTTTTAAACAATAAAGTTGTTCGTACCGCGGTACGGATAACTCGCAGATCGGAGATAGTCTCAAGAGTCTCAAGAGGTGTCGTGGTCTGTAGAGGTGTCGTGGTCTAGTGGATAGTCACCGGACTGTGGATCACATGGTTCGCGGTTCGAATCCCGCCGCGGCGCTAATGTCCTTTGGCAAGACATTCATCTACATTTGCCACTCTCCACCCAGGTGGAGTAAATGGGTACCCGGTAGGAAGAAATTCATTGAACGCCTTAGCGCCTATCATGGCAGCTCGGCTAGAGCCGGGGTAATAATGTGATACTTTGTATTAAGCGCAGTAGAGTATATTTGTATAGTAGCTGCGCTATATAAATGGGCATATTATTATTATTATTATTATTATTATAAAATGAATGTTAAATGTATTCTATATTATTTTCCTCTTCGCAATTCTCGTGTTTCCATATGTTTTTTTTCCAGATTTCATAACATAACTTTCGAAATTTAGACTTTGGTTGAAATGTGTTCTATCAATAGGGAATTGGAAACTAACTGAATAGTATATATTAAGAAAATCGTTCAGAATTGTATTAGACGAGGATGCAAAATGAACCTTTAAAAAACATAATTATGACAAATGGCTCTCAAATATCACGCTCCTTTTTTGATGGAGCGTGTTCCAAGTTGGAGGAAAATACCTGGATCAAAAGGAATACTATTAGCCTGATATAATGTGATAAAACGTGGAATCCAAAACTCTCTGACAAGCAACAAAGCATCAAGCAAAATTAAAAAAAAAGGAAAAAAAAAAAAAGAAAGACGTCTCCGTCTCCGTAGTCCAAAATCTCTGACAAGCAACTTGAACAAGACATGCAACTTTCGTGGTGGTGGGGGGGGGGGGGGGGGGGAATTCGTCCAACGGTATTTCTGCCCACGTCGTGATAAGAATTATATACATTAAAGTTTATATTAATTTGCTATCGAGGTTTCATAATAATCAGAGAGACAGAGAGAGAGAGAGAGGAGACATAAGAAATGAAAAGCTTCATTGAAAGAAAAAAAGTAGGACCGTCAAGGGGGACTGTCCTCTCATACGGCCGATCCGTGAACTTTGCGTCATCTACGTGGAGCGAATGTGACTCAGAATGTACGCATGGACGTCTCGGACAGAATATTGTCAAATGCTGCTCATGATTTAACATTCCCGCTGCATGAACGCCAAAACACCAAATACCTCTCTGGTTGCTTTATTTGGCCGTCAGCGATGTAAAATGATCAAGCACGTTATTGATTCAACCCCTGGTTATGTAAATACCACCAAGCAGTGCCCCCGTATTAGGCACCATTACTGTATGGCCAGGAGTGTGGCGTTCAAAAAAACAGGGGATGCTAAATGGAAAGAACGCCCCATAACACGTTGCCATGATTAACCGATATTCCTCGGGAAAAGACGAATGGGCGGGGGTAACTAAATCACAGGATTACAATGCTTTCTCTTTTTCTCTTCTCTCGTATCGATCATACGAGGGTCGTACAGAAGGGTATTCGATTTCGGTCAAAATGTCGACGGATGCACTTCGATGAGGCACTTTTGTGACATCAGCCACTCAATTGGAAATGAAATATCTTTAACAGAAAATGACACCTGAAGAACAAAACTATTGTCTCCTTATCGGGGCATAGATAAAGAATACAGAAATTTCATTATTCTCATGTTCTCAACATAAACTCGTAGTAGTGTTCGGAGCGATTGCGCGTCTTTGTCTCCAATTGAAGATTTTTCTTCAGAATAGTTCTTACTTCTGTTCGGGGAGACAGCCGTTATTGACGGACAATAGCTGGTTTCCGTAAAGTTCGGCATCATTGAACACTCTTGAACTGTTAGCCGCGCTGTCCACACCATCGCTGCATATAAACCCTATATCATCAACTTGTCAGATTTGTCTTTTGTTAAAAAATAATCTTTTAAAATCCCCATGGTACCTTAAACTTGAAAATTTGTTACAGCCATATGCCATATCTGTAGTTGTCATCTACCAAAAATTAGAGTGCACACGCCATGGTCAATTTTTATTTACAATTAACAAAAAGAAAATTAATGTAAATCGGATAAATCATTGCAACAGGATTTCTACTTAATGCTGCAGCGAGTAGTAAGGTTAAAAAGTCACGTGTGTTAACTGATGCGGAACTCTTCTCGTTATCGAAGGACATCCATTGCCGCCTCAAATAACGGTCGTCCCTGGGACTCACATTAAAAAAAACACAACAGGTTGTGCAAGATATGTTGAACTAGAGCTGATATTTTGTAAAGAAGCCCTGGAGATGAACAACCTGGGATGACATTAACGTTATGTTTATACTACTTAAATAAAAATATACAGAACATCGGCCCTTAAAGTAACCCATGAAAAGGCAATTTTCAATCATAAGCACACTGGAATAGTCAAATAAAAGTAAATAAATGACGTATCTTGCATGCTATATTATCATGTTTATTACTGTTATTATTAGGCCATCCCGTTGTCCTAATGACCTTAAAGATGTATTTTCCTCTTCGAATAGTATTATATTCTTTGGTTAGACTAGATCAGATCTTTTTTCACATTTAAATTAAGAGAAGGTTGAGTTCTTGGGAAAGGTGAAAAATAATTTTGAGAGCTTTCCCATTCCTTTTATGTCAGTTTGGAAGAACATCATAGTAGAAATGTCCCCTGAAAAGCGATGCTCTTCAAATGCCCTCATATTCAAAATATGACAAGAAATTTGCAGAAATGTTCGGGCCGAACATTCATGCAAAATTGTGTGTACAGTCCCATGTACCTATTTCTATGTGCAGTGCATGTGATTTTCGGCGGGATTGGGCCAATTTATTATCATTTTGATGATTCCAAAGCCTCACATAATACAACAATACTTATGTAGACATGATCAGCTCTTCCCAGTTGCTTTGAGACAGTTTCCTTCACACAGTAATCGCATGGCGAGAACTAAAATATATTTTTAAATGTTGCTCGATAAAAATTTCATGCATCAAAGATTGTCGCATATGCTGCGTGGGGTACGTGCATACCCGGAAGACAGCTTTGCCCCTCGGAATGGTATTCTAGTCCTATTAAGTGAATATCCACCTGTCAATTCGACGTGGCTGTCTCGAGATTGAATGCATGCTGATATTCTAACACATGAATTCATGTAGCCATTTAGTCAAAACGGTTGATGTAATACGGGATGAAATCAATTCAGCCGCTCGTTTTTCCCCCAACCATGGGCTGACCCATCTTAGTACGCGGGTCGAAGCGGGTCATTGCCGGGTGCCTTCTGGGGCACAATCCTTTTGTTTCATTGACTACACATTCCAGCGCCTTGGGCAGTGTAGGGTGAAAGGACAGGTAAGCAAATTACTGAGGATAAATTAGCAATATATATACCAATTTAGGAGTAAGAGAGAAGAAAAAGGGAGAATATAAAGAGAGATAGAAAGCAACAGAAATGGAGTGAAAGACAGAGGGAGAGTGAGACGTTCAAGCGCTTTTGAGGGAAGGGACAGGTAAGCAGTTTACTTAAGATAAATAGTATATCAGAATGATAAATACAAATTAGCGGTAAGAGAGAAGAAAACAGGGGAAAAGAGAAAACAGAAAGCAATAGAGATGGAGAGAAATGAAAAGAGTGAAAAAAGAAAAGAATATGATAAGAATGATAAAAAGAAAGAAATACAGATTCATAAACTGAGAATACGAGAAGGGAAACAGAGAATGTGGTGGGGGGGGGGGGGGGGGTTCTGGTAGCGGTCGTGGTCTACTGGCTAAGCTGGGGAAAACCCGCCGTTCAAAATATAATTATGTCATTAATACGATGACGGAACTATAAAGAAACATTTATTGTATTTACATTGTAATTGAAGCATGAACTTGTCATTTTTGTCATTTGTTGTATTTACTTTGTAAAGCGCAGAGAGAGAGAGAGAGAGAGACTGCATAGTCTATGATGCGCTGTATAAATCCATCTTTATTTTGATGATGATTATTATTATCAAAATGATGATTATTGATTTGACCTGAGATGAAATAAAAGATATGCGGGATATCATTTATTTGTGGGATAATTAAAATTCATTTTCCTGTATAACCTGACAAGAACTAAATGGATGATGAAGACGGCACACGTCGTCTAGACAATATTGACTCATCATGCAAGGGGAATATGTCGACGTGTGTGTAAAGGGAAAAGGGAGATTTTTAATGCGAAGCGATCTCGAGAGTACTTAGAAGGGTTCAATATGACATGAAATAAACTGTTAGAAATGTCATGAAGTTACACGTGCATAGTGGAGACTATATGCGTTCATAAGTTCGATGTGGGTGAGGCTGGGTGTGCGTGAGTGCGTGTATGAGTGTGTGTGTCTGGGTATATGTGAGTGCATGATTTGTTTTTGGCCGTTTTAGTAAAGAATTATAAAACTACTTTTTTATGTCTACAATAAAAGGGAAGACTCTTATTTTCAAAGTCGAAAATTAAAGTTCGTTTTATTTTTTGTTACTTTTGATTCCCTCAAAAAGTAGTGGCGTTCTTTTTTTTTTCTAATGAAAATTCATCGAAACACGATGTCACAAACTTATTGGTATTTTTTCATGAGCAAATATGCTACTCTTGTGAGTTAGTAATCTCATTTAACGAGGCCCATTTATGCTCTAGATAGATTAAAAAAACAACAACAGCAGAACCCTCGAAGTAATCTTCATCTGACGTTCTTCCAATGAAATGAATCTTGGAAATGACGTCTTCAAATTATATTTGACGAAGATTCCTCCTGCAAGGGCGACATGCCTTCACTCATCTAATTGACACATTCAACCTTGTCTACAAACAACGGGGAAGATGATTGTGAATCTAATTTGATGCCTGTCATATAATGTCACGCCTTTCAAAATGAGAACAACAATTATTGCAACGCACAGACGAGCAATGAAATAAACTTGTAAGAAAGAGAATGCCTGTATGGCCAATGGCTACATTCGTTCAAAACCCCAATCATCGAAAATTGGGACCAATTACTTAGAAAGTACAAATATGAGACGCGAGTATGGTTTGGCGTCGCATTGGGGGTATTTTGGTTGAAATTGAATTCTGCCAAAACATGCGTCTTTTTGCTGGTCTCTAATGTCCTCACCCGCAGGCTATATAATGTCCCAAATGGAATGTTTTGGCTGAACTGGGACAGAATCGATGCGAGGAATAATTGTTTTTGCGATTTGAACGTTCCATCGTGACATGGCAACGGCGGAAGGTTGTTGTGTGAGACGGTATTGTCTAATTTTCTGCGCCCATGTTCGTTTATTGAACATTCATTCGGATGCTCCTGGGGAACTGCGTATCGTCGCTACCCTAGGATCTTCCTCAGAAAGGCTATGGGGACACATCATCCCGACGTATCAGTTTCTCTCCCATCCTTGTCTTCCCTCGAGATGATGACGTTCACGGTCCAGATAGTTTCTATCATGACATGGTCTGATTCGCAGTCAGTAAATGTTTGGTGAGATGTAACGCGCGCAAGGATGGACATAAATCGTATTAATCGGCCAATTTCTACCCATCAACACGTCCTGCCTCGGATATTTTGGGAAATATGATGAGGAGATCACACCCAGTGATATAAATGACATTCTTCTTATCGTTTCGTTGCAATTGTGATTCTGTAAATCGGGCAATAGGTTGACAGCTCATCTCTTTTTTCTCATCAAATCTTCTTTTCATTTTCATTTCAGTACGGCTGATTGAGATATGGATTCCTATACATTAAAGAATTAAAAAAAAAAAAACATGATCAAGATTCATGTTAGGTAAATTAGTTATTTGGTTCATGGATAATTATATTGATACTCTTTTTGCCACTTGGAGCGTGGAAGCTTTTTCAAGCAACAGTAACATGTCGTCTGTTACGTGAAAGCTATCTATTTTTATAAAAAATAATATAGAACCAAACTCAGCCATATTTTATAAACTTATCATCTGAGTATGATAATTGATTTATTAAACCAATTCCAAATTCAAATGTTAACTATGAATCTGCCTTCAAACGACGTAACTAATTCACTACGGGAATTTGATATATCAAAGTAATTCCTTTTGGTTACGAAATTGAAACACCCTTAGGAAAGTATGTATTTTGTATTTCAGAGAAATGGTTATATAAGATAATATCAATTCCACCAACATCTCTTAGAGTATAAGACTCCAGACATTTAAAAACATCATTGAAGCGCGAACACAACAGACAAATAATATTTCTTTATAACAGACGAGACTTTCTCGCGGTTTTTTTTTACTTTCCTACTTGTCCACGTGCCTACAGTTTTAATTTCATGGCTTTTGTGCAATGATATTCTCCATTCCATTGTTCTGGTGACTGAATTAATCATGAAATTATCGACAGCCTTTCGTGAAAGAGTGACTGTCACAACCCTGGTAATAGTGACATATTTCTGTTGCTATAGTTGCAGTTTTCTCTATATTTATTTTACACCATATACCATCTGACGCGTTCACTTGACAACCAAATGCCTCCAAGTGCGGAAGCTTCTTCATTTTACCCCTAAATTTCCAATCCCAAAGAGCGTATATGGCATTCGCCGTTGTAAATTTGCATGTTTTCCTTATAGATAGATTTATAGAGTACAATAAATTTCTCTCGCGATCGTCAAAGTATTTATGTCTATACCGTTATAGTGTCTTCTTCACGTGTTGAAGAAAACGAAATACTGTAGGTTTAACTTTCAACAATTTAGAGTAACAATTCTGATGGGGTTGGTCGTATTTGTGGGGCATGATGCATATCAGGTTTATGTTTTTGAGTGTCAATAAACCTCAAAACTTTTATTTTTGAAATTCAACTACCATTGATGTCGCCCTGAAACTACAAAATAAATCAGTCTTGCACTAAAAGACGAGTCCGCTTGGGTCGGCAAAGGTGAGACTACAACTCATTTTCATGTGATCAGTTTGTGTCCAGTTCTTTACTGTGTAAGTCATCAGCTCAGAGCTTCAGTACATTAATGCACCCAGCAAGTATGAGAGAAAGCTCAAATACATCATTAATAAATTATTATAAAGGGAGAAACTATCGTGCTTTTGTCGATCTTTCTCTTCCCTTCTTTCATTTTTTTTCTAACAGGCGTGCCATATTGCCATATTTTTCAGGTACGATGTTAAGATCATGTTGCAAGTATTAAATCATATGGGCAAAGTCAAAGGCATATATTTGTTTCTTTTTACTGATCTATTCTCTAATGATATCAATAAACAAACAGGTCTTCGAGTCACCCTTTCATAGCCTTGTCTGTTGGCTAAATTCTATCGATATAATTTGCCTTCTACACTGTAAAAAAAATTCGTAGAAATTATTGGTCAACAGATTGCCTTGATTATTTTAAGTATTTGTCACAGGAAATTTTAAGTAGAATTATTTTGCTTAATAAATTTAATTCAGTTAAATTGAGTTACATTAACATTAAAGTATTGTAATCATGATAGATAACAATTTTTTAAAATATGACATGCTTAAACTTGTACCCATCTAATCTAACATTAAGTGACACTTTTTCAATTTCCATCCATGAGCTAGGATTTACCCAATTATCTATCATCATCACCAACAAACACTATTACTTACGTTTTAATTTGACAACTACTGAAAGTGCTCCGAATTATATATATACTCGATCGTATCATCCTTAAAAGAAAATTGGTTGACAATTTTCCTGAAATATCAAGTTTTGCTTTTTTTTTAATTGAGTGACAATTAAAAATTGTCTTATCTTCTTAGCTTTGCTTAAATGAATTAGGAAATATTTTAAACTTCTTAAATTTTTGTTCAACCACAAAAAAGAATTGTTTTGTTTAAAAAAGAGATTAATTTGGTCTTAATGAATATTCATGAATTATGTGAATACTTATATTATGCACTGCATCAGTCTTCACTTACAATAAATTGTTTGAGTAATACGTATAACTTCTTCTTTTGAGTTAATAGTACTAAATTGATAGAAGTTGAAATTACTCAAATTTTCTTTTTGTATTTATTTTACTATAAAATGTCACGTATATTCTACTAAATTGAAAGTTTGAGTTAGTAAGACATAAATCGAGTGCGTAAGTGGCAACACTTATGTTTTGAAGTAAATTCTACATGGGAAAAATAAGTAAAAATTACCAATGGGCATATTATTTTTACAGTGTATGTTTGGACATTCGGGTGGGCAAGAAGGCGGTATCAGATACATTTCTGGTTTGCCATCTGCGCTAACGTCTGTACGCTACTTGCGATTTCTAAGAACAACGTACACACGGGCTTAATACCGGAAAGTTCAACGCACTAGATTTGACATTCACCGAAAGAACGTCGAGGACATGACGTCGACGAGATAAATGTATTCTCGCTGTACCATTATAAGGTTTAAGGAATATATTATACTGGTAGAAAATAGCTTTAAAATTCATTAGATAAAAGCATTAAATATGTAACAAACTTAAAACGGATAATACATGCACTTTTCAGCCACTTAAGATTCTTAGTTCATGTAGATGTGCAATTGCTTGCGGTCGTAAGGTTTTCCACCCAGTCTTTGGCCCAGTCTCCCACCATATTAATAATAAAATAAACATCGTGGTCATGTGGGTGTATATCCGGACTGTGGACTCACAAGTCCGAGTCCGAATCCCACCAACGTCATATTAAAGTGACATATTAATCTGCATTGCTATTTTTTTCTTTTTCACACAGGAACGGGTAAGATATAATAATTGATGGTGAATGTCTTTTATGAATTAATTAATTCATGGGTATGGTATATACAAAATTAACGCGTTGCCCACGGTAACCTGGTGGTCCCTGTATAAAAGGCCTATGGTACCAAAATAATTCAGTTACCAAAGGGTTAATACCTACCAGGTTATCTGCACCACTTTTCTTTTCCAGATATGCAGAGTTCATTTCGTTGCTAAATAAAGATATTCATCGTCCAATTTTTATACCATTGCGTACGTGTAGGCCTATGATATATAATGTCTGGTGTAGGCAACTATGAAATGTGATTTTAATAACAAATACATGTATTATATGGCCATGTCATCCCCGTCATTGCCGTCATCATGAATATGACATTAGTTACGATTACCATCATCTTATGATCAGATTAGTTTCAAATCATGTCAGTGACCTTCCTTAATTTTTAAAACAATGAAAAACCGCTTGTGTATACCTATGGTGTGGTACAATGAACGAAACATTTTTCCTTCATCATGGATATGTAGAACTGAGCCGATGAACGTATAGAATGGCAGATCTCTCTGTTTTTCCTACCCACGCACTTCAATACAACTCGACAACCCTTTCTCAATTTACTCCTTATTTATTGTAGAAACATCCTGCCTTGACAAGCTTGTAAATACTCATGACATCCTGAGGGCTAAACCATCAGGATGTGAAAAATGCAGGAATGCCTCACACCTCGTCAAAATGATAGATGGTGTGGAGAAAGGATAAAAAGGGGGAAAGAAAATGTATTTCATTATTTGCTCTTTTGTGTGCGGAAGAGTGTGCATAGCTTTTAAACACGTCAACTTTGCCATCTGTGTTTTTTTTCTTCTCCCTTCCCACGTTTCGATAACCCGTTTCCCCAAGCGGTCCTTCAAAGGATACGATGGGACATCTTGAAAAAGTACACGACCGATGTTAAATTCATGACTCTTTATCTCTGACATTTCATTCGTCTTTCAATGGTCATCAAAATCACAACGGATTTGTATGTATGGCCGAAAAGCTCGTTAAACATTTTGAGTCTTTATCCTGCTCTGAATTTATTGTATTTCTTGATCTCATTCACTTCTAAGTAAGAAAAGAAGTAATAAATGTAAAATATATTCTAAGAACAGCATTGAAAGTACAAGGTGGCATAAATAAGCAGGTTATGTTTCTAGAGAGCAATGACATTGGTCTTAGTCATATCCGTGTTTAACCATTTCGTCAGCAAACACTTGTCCTCAAACCAAATTATAAATTCAGATCTACTATCAGTAAGTACATTTTATGTTAATACTTTAAAAAGCTAAAAATGGGAGGGTCGAGGGGATGAGGGTCGTAAACAATGCCAAAATGCAATCCTCAATTAGTTATTTTGTATTTGAAGACCACTTATCCAAGCTGTCCATTAATGACCAATAACTTTCCTTTGAAGGTTTTGTAAGTGATAGGCAATTTTGTGAGTGTAAAAGAATACTGCTGCTGCTGCTCGAGTATTTTCAGCAGAAGTCAGCAAAATCCTTGTATGAAACATAAATTTGATATCTCTCTGCGAATGACAGGTACGTTATACATGTATATGGGCTAGCTGAAATATGGCTAATAACTTATATCATGTTAAGATCTCGGCGTAATATGATTCTGAGGCCAATTATAGAACGTCAGCTTATTGGTGGTATGGACGTATTGCATTACATTAAGCGAAACTTTGAATCATGATCTTAAGCCGTGATTTAAGGCGTATGGTGAGACATAGCAGCGGGAAAACGTGATGTATTAACATCAAAAGAGATTTCAGGCACAGATATCAGATAGGGATCACAATGTTTAATGCTATATATGTACTATTACATGACCATTAGATATCATAAAGTGTATATGTCAGATACATTGCCGATTTTAGTTGAGTACACGTGATAATAAATTTCTTGACATCATGCGCATGCAGATTACATAGATCAATCGAAGCTCAAAACGATCTTCTAAAATATCACACAATGTATTGCCTTAAGGAAAATTAACAAACTAGAAACTGGTTTTTAAACTCAGCTTCCCACATGTATTAATGTTCATAATTAGAACATGAAAACATTTTTTTAACGTACTTGAGCTATTTCATTCTTTTTATGACGACGACATTCGTATTTGAACTCGTCATATTTAAGTTTTGATTTTCCATGTGGCCATGTGCCTTTTAATGTGACGCATGAGTTTGACCTATTCATCTTAACATAACAAGAACTTTTGAAAGTCTACTTGTTCACCAACCTGGTGGGTGTTTTGATACCTTGGAGGGAAATTTGCCCAACGTCTTTTAATTAGGTTTCTCGTTTCCTGTGCCAGTGGATCATCAACATAGAAAACCAATGAGCAGGATATGGGTGCAGCTGTGTATACATGGCATAAAACGGGTTGTACACCGCTCGAAATGCGTCCAGATGTGGAATACTACAGCAGTGGGAACAGGCTCGTAGTACGTGGGGCATTCATCATTTTACACGTACGATAAATCCAAATCTACATATTGTCTGCACTACAAAATGGCGGGATTCGGAAAGCTGTTTTTGGGGCTGTCTCGCAAGATTGATTTTATGGCCACTAATGTTTGACATCGTGTAAACAGGGTTACTTCATCATGTCGGAAATGCGGAAAACCCTGATAAATAACTCATGCGTCCTTCGTTTGCTAATTCACTAACGCGTGTAAGTCATGTAAGTGATCACTGGAAAACCCGTCTTGCCGTAGAAAAGTAATGGGCCAAATTGACATGATCACAGTTGACAGGCTTGACTATAGCTACCTTGGTAGAGCCGACTGAAATAGCACTTAAACACTTATCTTAATCTTTAAGAGATTCCCTAGGCTTGCCCGACGTCACACGATAGAAAAGCTGATTTTTTTTTAATCATCCCTTTTCTATCCACCTTTGATTTTTCCTCGACCGTTCTGCGCGTTTCCGTGGTAAAATGATAAAATAGTTTTCACTAAAATTGAAAGATGTATCCATATTTCTTTCACGGGGAAGGATGTCTGCAAGAAAGTCAATCTGTTATTGGTGTACGTTCGTCTTCCTCTACAAAGAAATACGAAATGGATATATTAGAAGGAACAAAACAAATTTCAATCAAACCGCTCAGCTGATAAAAAAAAAACCTTGTTTGACAAGGCTCATCCTACATCCAGCAACAAGTGGAAGATATTTATTTCCTCTTGTAATCTGTCATCAAAAAGGACAGTTCCAAAATGTGGCCTCTGCAGAATTCGTGAAATGTAGGTTAATCTGATAAATGCCATGGAAAGTGCTTCTGTGGTCTAGAAATCATCCTGTCAAACAGTCAGCATTTTAGAGTGCCATAATCGCTACATATTGAAAAAGGAAATAGGTCATTAGGAGGTCAACCATGCCATGCTGACCTGATGAATAGAATACACAAGAAAATTATCATTTTTCATTAAACTACACTGCAAGGACACAGCCAATAGTATTCAGTACCTTGATAGATAACATTTCTAATTCTGCTATCGTAGATAGCAGAATTTTTTTTTACCGTGTTGAAATAAAATTAAAATAAAAATAAATATAATTTCCCCAAAGGGGTTTTTGCAAACATGGTTGCGAAGGCAATAATTTGAAACTTTTTTCATGTGCACTGTAAAATATTTTTATACAATGCAACACCTTATTGTACATATACCTACAAATTTTCATATGGACGCATTGTCTAAATTCTAAACATTTTCTGATTTTTCATCATGATATTCATGTAGTATATCTGTATAACTATATTATACCTTTTCTGTTTCTATTTATTGTTTGTCTAAAATATGATATGATATTTTAACAATTTTATCAATTTGTCCGAAGTCCAAGCCAAAATGTATATTTGATTCATTTGCATCATTTTTGTCTTTAACTCGCACATCTTAATACAACAATAACACAGTCGGACGACCAATATGGACAACTACAATGAAACTTATCCTCTGGACAGCAACGCCTGCGACAATGACCCTCCCGTAAAGTTACCCAAGGGCTACAAAGGTTCATACATTTGGTTATAATGTAAAAAAAGTAGTTATCTAACCTAGATATGAAATGGGCACTACTCAGATACAATATTTTAATCGCTGATGCTAGTCAATCGACAATCAATAATATTCTTTCTGTTCTATTTTCGTACATATTAAGACATACATAATGCTACTCCGTCCCGTAATAAGCAATAATTACATCACAAGATTGTTGGAGCGGTTTACTAAACCAAACACCTTATCTAAAGTCAATTTCGAATTGAATAATCCATGCTGAATGAATCGCACGTTAACAAATGAGATGCTAGTGGGACATAATTATATGTTATTAAGATGTATGGTTTCATTATGTAGACATTCACCGTGTAGTTCAGTCGAAATGACTGTTGTGTCCATTGATATAAAGATGTTACCATATACATGATATAAACTACGTGTACAAAGTTTCATTTATTAATGATAGCATCCAATCGCTAATATTCTCTACGGTATTTTTGGTATCACTTCAAGTGTGAAAAATTATGAATACACTATTAGCCTGGGTTGTATAGTTAAACAGTCATTTATTGCCGAATTGTCCTTAGCATGTACGAAACAAAATATTGCTGGCGTTGCTGCGTAGCACCGAGCTCTCAGAGGTATATCATCCCAATGGGAAAGGGCAACCTGCTATCATAGGAGGTGATCATGATAAAAGCGCGATGAAACTATCATCGCCCCGGTCCCCTTCCACCACGCGTGTATACACTCCACGAGATACAAACTCAGATAGCAACCCGCCACTTTTCGCAACAATTTTCCCCCTTCTGACAGTTTACTTGGAGTAAACTTGAAAGACAGTCCGCACTTCTTGATTCAAGATGATAGTCAACACTGCGGCCGTGTACTCGCTACTTCCGCTGCTTGCCAGCCAAACATCACATATGACGTAGACTTTCAATTTGTCCTACAAGTGGTGGCGATACACTGAACCCATTCAGGGCAGAGATATATAAAAAGGCTAAAATGATCAGCTTTCTTCAAATGGATATTACTTTTTCCGCTTTTTTCCAATGATAAAGGTTGTACTTGAATGATAAAGATTGTAAAAAAAAATATGTCATGCATAAAGTATGACTGTTGTATAGTCAGACAGTTATTTTGAGCTTTTTAAAAAGTTTTGCCAAATCAACGATTTTATTGGTTATATCCCCCGCTTTGAATATTCCTCCTATTAAAGTACATATTTGCATGCAACATAAATTTCCATAGGCTGTTTAAAAATGTAATCTTTTATAGGCCTATGAATCTGACAGATGATTCTCTGTATCGTCTCAAATTCATTGGTTAATCAGTTACTATGGCGCCTGGAATTATAACGTTCGACGAGAACACTCTATTGTGAAAATAATAATTATATTATTAAAAATTACATCAATTGCATTTTTAAGAAATTGGTTTTGGGAGATGGTCTAGTGGCCCGCTCGCTGGTCGGTTAATATGACGACCCGGTTTCGATCCGGAGTCGCGTCTTTTTGGATGGGGAGGTTATAAGTCGATCCCCAGACATAAATAATGCAATCATATTTAATAAATACAGGCCTGTAAAATACATACACGTCATATGATTGATTCGTAGATTATGTATTCTTATCGAACTATTTTCTCTATCTAAAAATTGACATACATATTGGAAACCTGATTTCTTTACATTTTTGTTATTGTATGTTGTCATTTGTTAAATGGATTGTATTCATTTAAGACAACTGTCATTTCATGATAAAGCTTTTTGGTGTACGGTTCATAGGCACATAAAATTTGGTCTTCCTCTTGAAATACCGAGGTATCTTTACTTTTAAGCTGCCACAATTCAGCTAGAAAAAGCTTGTCTAAACCTTTGATAAACGTTTGATTAGAAAAAGCAATCCATTTACTTGAAAAACTTTTTACAATCGGAATTCTAATCCTAGATTTGGGGGTTCATCTTTCTAGGTGACGCTCAGTTATGAATTAAAGATATCCGAGGTGTAACACAAAATCAAATATAACGATACTGCAAAATGAGAAATGTATTGACGTTAGGGTATAAAAGACAGCGATCTGGAAAGGATCAATAGACTTTCCGAGTCGGAGATGGATGTTGTTCATTTGCCAGGAACAATCGACCTTCAGCAGTGAAAGAAATGCCAGCTATATTTTTAAGGCTATTTCTGGTCAGGAGGAAAATATGAGTCTGCTTCATGCAAGATGCATTTTGAGCAACTCCCGAACCAAAATCCTTCGAGTAAAACCCATGATTATTTCTTTGTGAATGGCTTCAGTTCCAGTTTCAGTTACAGCTTATTTCATGTTTCATATCACTTGAATTGAACATAAACAGTGATCAGTGCATTATTACAACTATAGGAATACATCTTAAATGCTTTAACAAAAGGAAAACATGCAAGTGGTCGTACAGAGACACCGATCAATTTTCCATCACTTTAAAGTTGAGATAAGACATTTGGCGTGAAATCTAGTAAAACGCTAGTATTCCCTTAAGAATAAAAAAAGTCTTTAAGATTATTACGTATACATGAGAAGAAAGAATGAGAAAAAAGAATGAGAAAAGAATTAAAGTAAAAGGGAGAAGTCGAGTGTGCAGTACATGATTTATCGAGTTGATGTTTCCAAAATTGTTCTATGTAATGAGACTAACAAAACTTCTTAGAAGATATCATTCTAAACTTCACGATATGCATATAGGTTTTATAATTCACACATTTACATAATTCCAACTTGAAACAATTATATAACCATATATTTGCTTTTGGTAATTTCATGGAAATATTTTGTTTTATTTGTCAATTTACTTGATTAAAATGAAACATTGACTTTACACTATGAACATGACGGACAGAGAGAGTTGACAAAATGAACACCTCATTCTAACCTTCACAATTGTTCTGGAAGTCAAAAGAAACCCCCCTCACTGCTATTCTGGAAAAATAAGTATAGCCTAACAGATGAATATGCATGTGACACCTCTTCTACTTATTTTTTACATGGTAGCAACGAAGGGATGTTCTTTTGACTAGCAGAACCATTGTGAAGGGTAAACTGAGGGGTTGTTTATTTTGTCCACTCTCTTTGTCTGTCATGTTCATAGTGTTATTAGACAACCTTTTAAGAACCTTCAGGGATATGCAGTAATCTTAAATTTCGGCGGAACAGATGGAAATAGAAGAAATAACGAAGTAGAGATACCATGATTTATCATGTTCTGTTCTTTTTCATTACGTTTTTCACCAACAGATGATGGAAACTGAACTTGATCTTCTTTAAAGTGCGTGATCCATCTCATTCGCAGGAGAGGGTGAGTAGCATTTCCATTTTGTTTTTTAATTGTAGCTACAAGTAACTTGATTTTAAGGCTTGATCTTTTTGCCAGGGTTGAAAGTTTCCTATGCCTACTGGTCGAGTCCACTTGAAGGAAAAACAAAACAGAACGTAGTAACAATTTAAACTAATTAGTGAAAAAAATGCCCTTCCGCTTTTGGGATTCTCAAAGGAACTAGACAGTTTGATGGAAATGATGAGGATGCGAATAACACATCTTGATGTATCAGCTAACATACAGATGATTTACATCTTATGATACGCTTTCTTTCAAACGTTGGCTAAAAGGTAAACTCGATTTGTGGTAAGAGAAATCCATTACCAGGGATATTGGCTAATTATTCTGAATTATTTCTCATTAAGTTTTTTGTTTTCAATATGAACGAACTTACAAGAACTGCGGGAAAACTCAGACGCTGAAAAAAATAACACATCTATTACAATATTATGTTACCATAATGTTCTGTTGTTTGGGGACTATACCTAATCAATTTCTTGTCCATCTATGTCATTCTTCAGCTATCACGCATATCTGTCCAAATTTTTTTGCGGCAGATATTATTTCTCCAAAATATTGGACATTCATTTTAATCTAGTTTATATTGTGAGATCTTGATTTTAGAGGTTAGCCTATTAAAAAATATCAATAAACAAGACGTGAATTGAGTAGAGGCAGCCCTCCTTGACGTTGACCATGTTGACTGAATGCACGTTGTAGTTTTTTCTTAGATTTTATTCATCTTGTTTATAAGGGCGTATGCCGACACTACCTTACACTGGATACAACACCGGTTGTTGCCAGAACTCGAGACTCAATTTAACTCAATTTAACCTTGAACTTGAAATGCAGTGTCCCTCAGAGAATATGTTTTCCAACAAATACAATTTTAAGTAACCCTGTGATCACAAAACATTGTACCTGAGAGCCCACTTGTTGGAAGTAAGACGCGCGAGCGGGCATTTCCCCTTCGACCAGCCACTAGTCAAAACTTTCTAGCTCTGCAGCGTGCCTTCACACCGATCGATACACTAGCAAACATTCGGGATTGTATTTCGCTACGGGATGGAGCTTTCTCTTGCCTGCTCACAAAATGATGCCGGGCTGAAAGCTCATAAAAGGGAATTTTACCCGCAGCCCAGCCTTTTCAGGGTATTCAAATGATTCCATTAGTATAATCCAGGCATCCATCATCCCTTATATTCCAGATTCAATGCGCATTATTACATTTCTTAATAGGCAGCTGTTGCAGAGATAGATGGATTCCTACAAGAAATATAATTTTGGCAATCTCGCTGGTAATAACTTTGATTCGCAATTCTCCTTATTGCGTCATTCACAATAACATTATCAACAGCATTCCATGCACATCACTTTTATGACCCTATCACATTCATCACTCTGCGATCTCGTGAAGGATAATTGAAATCCATTTCCACTTCACTTAAAATTATGACAGTCTCTTTCCTTTCTCCATTCCACTGATGCGACGAGATAATTTACTGAGAGTGCGCAGAGAAAATTGAAATTACCTGAGTATAAATTTCGATTGTCTTTGGATGTAACCTAATTTGTACCTATTGTGGACGACCTAATTCATAATAATTTCTCGATCTTTTCAAAAGACCTTGGAAAGATACTTCTAATCAGGCAGTGCAAATCCAAGAAACCTGAAGAGATTAGCTGGAGATATTTCTCATAGGCGAAATGATTCTTGATAGATATTTGGGATCTAACTAAGCTTGTAGCCACATGAAATAATAACATGTCACTTACGACCATGAAAATATCTAATTATATATATTACGTTAAGGACTTTGGGCCTTTTCTTTTGGTTCGAATAGGCGCCTCCCCTGGCTCTTTCGGTCCCCAACTTTTGGTACCCACGGGCGGGGAATGGTTCTTAGAGGGTTGGGAGGCACTTTTTAAGAGCTGACGTGCCGTCAATATTTCATAAATTCATTTATAAACATTGAATTTCTAGAGGGAGTAATAATTCTGCCAACCCATGAAGCTGGTTTGTAGCTTCATGCCCAACCCATACCCTTTACATGTGAAGGGGAGGAACATCATTGGTGTATTGCTAAAGAACAGCGTGACGTGTATACTCCAAGGCCAAATCCGCATGTATGGCTTCAATGTATACGACGCAACACACGTGTTATTTGTTCGCACATGTACAGGTACTATGTTTCACGCATAGAGTTACATCACTTGAAGCTTCATGGTTACATACACACAGTTTAGTGTGTATGTAACTCTATGGTTTCACGGCGGTCGCCGGGGGGGGGGGGGGGGGGAATGTCTCATTGACGCCGGTAAGGTACATCATCCACGTGAAAAATAGCCTTTTGACAAGGCCTCGTGACTTGGCTATTTTCCTCGTCATGCTGTGCCTGAGATGAGACTAGCCGGCGACGAAAAGAATCAACACGGCCCGGGTGAACGCGCGATCGAGCGACTTTAGTCGTGAGGCCTTTTGGAACCTGGGTTTCCATCGTCCGATATGAATTATTCACGAGTTGACATTCGTATGCTAACACGTCTACACCGAGGATTATCGACCAATCACAACGGTATCTGCGGGGCTTGCTTTCCATGTGATTCGTTCATGATTGATGAAGCTTGCACGGGCCGCGGCGCCGGGTGCCGAGCGAGCTAGCTCGAGATGAAGGCGAATTTGCATACCAAATTTATGCTGACGTCATGCGAAGCTACGTTCGCTGACTGGCTCCTACCTATAAGGTAGCAGATCCTCGCTAGGAACAAAGGATAGCATAAGAAATACAGGCCAGGTTCCAAAAGGCCCTCGCGACTCACGTCGCTCGATCGCGCATTCACCGGGCTGGGCGGCTAGTTTTGTTATGCAGCCACTACTAGCTTACTTGCCGAGAAAAATAGCCAAGTCACGAGGGCCTTGTCAAAAGGCTACGTGGAAACGGATAAAAAGTGTACCTTTTCAGCAATAGGCACATAACCCGGGTTACGCGTTTAGGGTATTAAAGGGAGTGGCAATTCGTAATCCATGGGCCTGACCAGTTGGCCTGACTCGGGGAAATTCGGATACAATCAGGTCCAATCGTGCGCTACCGAAGGAATGTTATTGCCGAATTCCTCGCGTGATCGTTAACTCGAATCCCTACATACGTAACCGACCAATGAGATTCAAATACTGGAATAAAGAACGCGCGATCTTGTTTACTCAAATTTGGGTCAATGTGCGAACTTTTATTAGCTGCGCGCGATAAATTGAAGTCGCTTGGAACTTTGATCCAGAGAAAGGAGCATCCAACTGTAAAACCGCCCATAGATTGCGACTTGTCACTCCCTTTAAAAAAAGCAAAAATCAAGAAAAAGGTTATCAAATTCAGAGACTGATAAGAAGAATATCCGCGGTAGGAGGAGTGGGGGGGGGGGGATAGTTCGGTAATGTGTTCCAAATTAGGTTAAATTTCTTTTACGGTTCCTTTTTGGCTAAAAAGAAGTCTATGATAATGATGTAGGCCTAAATAGGATGTAAAATACCAAGCAAGATATAAAAGCGCCGTTAATGTTATAAAAATAGGGGATAGAAGGGTTTCCCTGTTTAGGGTATCAAAATCTGCCCCTACTTCAATCTGCTTTTTTAATTGCAAGTGACAGATTCAGGTGCCCGTAAACTTTTCTCCCTCTTTTGTGAAAATTCGGCTCCAGGGAATCCGATTTATGTAAGCATGCCATTACTTTCTAAATTGAACTTTGAACACTTGGGTGGCTGCCGCTTAAGTCATTCCTATTATCAACAACTAAATTGACATGAATGGGGAAAATGGCCTTCATACCGTTGGAAACATGTTATTGCATATCACCTCAAATATATTATTCATTCCCTTATGACAGACTAAACCGATCTGTAGACATCATTAGTGAGAGGGGAGGTGTAGGAGATCACGTCACTTAGGAATATCGTTTGCTACGGTGTAAAGAAGGAGCCCCTCCCCCACAACCAAACCAACCCAAATTTCCTTCGAAAATATTTCCACTATGATATGGATACGTATAGGATATTACTCCCGTCTCCCCTCGCGCTGGTGGTGACGGGAGGGTAGTAGGGAAAAGTCAGTTCGTCGGTTCTCCCAAGACCCATATAAGGGGGCCATAATCCCCCTGAAAAGAAAAAGACAATAAATTCTTTTCCCCCCTCATTTTTGCATCCTTTACAAGGGACGTACCGCTAATTATGCACGTTATGTTTTCATGGCCTTAATTTCTCTGAGTATTAAACCACAAAAACATGGCAAGATCTGATCGCTCCCTCTAGGTCTATGCATGGATATTCTACTCGAACATAATTATATCCATATCATTTAGTCTTCCTCAAGATGAAAATGTATTTTATTCAGAACTCATGCAAGATTTGGATAAATAACACATACTCACATGTTGTAAATACTTCTTGGTATTAGTCTTTATTTGAATATAAATTGACTAATGTAGAAAAATGAACGGTGAACTCATTATGCTGAATCAGCATCTTGAGTTAAAACTTTCTCCAATTTTTCTGCTAATTTCCTAGCAAATGGAATGTTACTAAAATCCAGGGAGAACGCTCGCGGTTACCGGTCGTTGATTACCAATACAGCCAGACTTAGCAATTTGACAACGACCGCTAAGATGACCACAATGACCACTAACTATGCTCTAATTCCACTTCAAGATTGGATAAAAATGGGTTAAGCTCTTTGTTCTTATCCCCACGGAACAGGAAAGTGGTAACCGCCGCAAAACCACTGACAACATACTCATAAAATCACGCTCATGGCATGGTAAAGAGATTTCTTACCTGATGGATATCATTTCTGGTTGCCTTCTGTGAACATAATTTATCAATCAAATATTGAAACATTTTAAAGTGAAATGACTGTAACAATATTAGTTACGGTGAATTTAGTACTTCTATGAGAAGTTTCTGTCACTCTCCCTCTCTCTCTCTTCTCTTTCCATTCGTTTTTTCTCTCTCTGTTTGTTTGCATCTTGAGTCTATCTTGGGCATAGATTTCAACCTGATTCCCACAATAATGTTGATGATTGATGGCAGCAAGATAATCATCCTCCTCTTTTCTCACAGGACGTTATGGATGAATTAATTAAATACCAGGCAAAGAGCCTTAATGGGGTGTTGCAAGAAAGTTGCGATTGATTGCAAGTTGCAACTGATCGGTACTGACCAATCAAAATCATTGTTGCAAGCGCATCTTCTTGAATGGGCAGACCCTGAACCATTCAGAATGGTAGTTCTAATTTGCTTTACAATTTGCAGTTGATTGCAACTTTCTTGCAACACCCCATTAGACCACCATTTGTTCAGCCTTAGACACAACTCAAAAATACTGATTTTTTTTTCATATTTTGGACGACTTTTAGATTGAGCTCTTTACCTATTTAGAAAACAAATTTACTTTGAAATAAACCAACCAAAATAAAGTTAGAAAGAATTATGACAAAAATACATAATATAATATTCTGGATTTAAATAGCGCCCAATACATCCACGATGTCTCTAAGCGCTTTACAGATACCCGTATTGCAGGCGTCACACTGTCCCGAAGTTGAGAAATGATGGACACATTTTTATAAAGGAAATGTTCAAATCCGGCTCTGAGCGTGTAAACACCGGGTTATTCGTGAGGGCATATTAAGCCATCGTGTGTCCGCCGGTGGAGTTTCTGAGGCTCCGGCAGCAACTTTCTGAGGCTCGTGAGCGGTGGCAAAATCTTTGGCATGCCAAAAAATTGCCCGAACACCTTGCGAAGGTTCATTTTCGTGTTGAATTCGTGTGTCCATTTTGCACTTCGTAAGGCCATCGTGAGGGCATCTTGTCAAATCGTGTCATCTTCGTCTTTACTTCGTGTGTTCATCGGTGCCATCGGGCATTTTTCGCCTCTTCTTGTTTCCTTCATAATATTGTCTTTGTGATGCAAAAAGCGTGTGTCGACTTCTCGCAATCAGAGGACTTCCGTGCATTTCGAGGAGCGACAGAGCTAAGAGAAGAGCAGCAAAGAAAAAACCTAGCATGCCTCCTTGATGAAAGGCTATGGCTGAAGCGGTTTGAAGCTTTTACAACAGTGATCGTGTTCGTAGCGTGGCAGTACAGTGTCTTGGGAAACGGTCTGAAAACATGCTGCCTACAGTGCCCTAGCTTGTAATACGCTTCAGGCGCTGCTTCCACGTTAGAGCTACAAATAAAATGCTTCGGAAGTTTTGAATATTTTGAAAATTGCATAAAGGCTCAAGATACGATGAAGAAGATTGAAAAGATCAAGCCACGATCCATCACGCTTTCTTCACTTGTAGGGGATCGTAGCAGAATCGTCTTCAAGTGAGATGGGGGTACAACAAAGCATCATGCGCCATATTGTTACCTACTGGCACGACTGGAGCCGAGTTGGTCAAACACTGTATGTGGATGGCTCTACTGTTAACCATTGTCTTTTTTTTCTCTTTCCCGCATCCCACCCCCTTCCTCTCTATCTCTCTCTTCCTTTCTCTCTCTCTCTCTCTCTCTTGCTCTTTCTCTCCTTCTCACTCTCCATTATACACGATTAGAAATAGACAATAAACATTACATTTCTGTAGCGCTTAATATAATGTTTCTCCTGATATAACCCGGCCATTGGATTAAACAGTGTACACCATCTTCACACTACTTGAAAGCATTCCAACCAGTCGCCTTGTACAGGAACGCAACTGCTCGTCAAACACAAATAACTTTTGCATTCTACCGCCACCCACCTATACACCTGGGTGGAAAGAGGCACTGTAGATAGAATGCCTTAAGGATGTAAACGCATCTCCGTTCAAACGACACCATTTTGCCATTTTAACGTGCCAATTTGCATCTTCACTTTCGCAGCTTAGGTGATTTTTTTATTCCCATAATAAGCGCCAGTTCCAACGATAATACGTTTTATTCATTCCCGTCAGACGTTTCCCTGTGTAATATTTATATTGCAAACATTACTGTTACGTTTTCTCAAATTGAATCATAATGGCAATTCTGAGAATACAGCGGAAATACATACGATAAAATAACATTCGACGAGTTAACGTTCTAGCCCCCTTTTTTGTTGGTTGTATTCTTTTCAATTTTAGCTCTATGCTATTAGAAATCTCCGGGGAAAGAAAGATAGATAAAGAGAGAGAGAGAGAGAGAGAGCAATAAACGATGATCAGGAAAGGAGATAACCTGTAGTAAACACCCGTGATTATAGGACTTTTAATTGATGTTGTATGTGAAAGCGAAATGATATTCAGCCGAGTATATGGACTACTTACACTGTTAAAAATATGTGGGTATTTTTACAGGAAATTTCCTGGCAGTCGAAACGCCAGGAGTGCACGTTATTTTACAGCCTCATGTAAAACTACAGTCTGTAAAACATATTTCCGTTTTTTACAGGAAAGAGACTGTAAATTTAAAATAATGTGTAGTCAGTCTCAAGGAAAGCCAGAAAAGGCTGTAGTTTTACAGTTATTAGTGTATAGCCATGCTTTATGTTATCCTATTCTCTACCTTAATCTATCCTATCCTAAACATATCCTATCTAGTTAATTCAATTTAATGTGTGTGTGTGTAATTGGGTTTTTACAGACGTGTATCAATCGATATGATTATTTACGTCTAGGACCGACCTTTAACGTTACCATCCGAAAGACGTGACTCAGTCTCGAACCTGGGTCCGCTGAATCAGTTTATAACTTCCACTGGTAGCTGGATTACAGGCGCACGCCACAACGCCCAGTTAAATGTAATCTTTTATATGCACCTTTTAGTTTTTTTTATTCCTTTTGTGACAGTTACTAAATCAGGCAACCCCAAACCATACGCTTACTAAAAATTCATGAATATTCATATAAGTGTTTTCCCACATATTTGGTAATTTAACAGGGTAACTTGTTTAAATATGAGAAAATGTTTTTTAACGGTGTTTTTTATCGGGCGATTGAAAATAAATGCTGATTTCCGGTAAACCAACAAACTTGCTGTTGTTTTACAGGAAAAAGCCTGTAAAAGTGAAATGACGGCAATAACTTGTAATTTCAAGGGCCAGGAAACCTGTAGTTCTACAGTTATTTTTTATAGTGTATTAGGCATGTTAGGTGATGTACAAAAGTGTTCGCTTTCTCTCTCTCTCTCACACACACAAACATACACACACACAAACACAACACACACAAACATACACACGCACATAATTTATCTGATTCCTTCTCCCTCTTTCATGCATCTCTCTCTTTTCTCTGTATCGGTCCGTCGCATGCAAACTCTTCATCTCTTCCCCTCGCTATCTATATCTCTCCATCTAACTCCCGATCAGTCGAACGACATTTCCTCCTTTCCCCATATTCCGAGTCATACGAAGGACGGGAAAGAAAATCTTATTTACCTGTATTGCCTTCGCATGTCTAGCGGGATCATTTTGCAAAATTACAAGATTGTTAGCTTCTGACCAACTTTCTTCTTTGCAAAGTGTACCCAGAGGCGAGATAAAAACCCAAGATGTGCCCCGTCGGTCCGTAGGGGTTTCCTACCTACCTGCTATCATAAATTGGTTGGAATGATGGGAATAATGAGAAAAGTGCTTTTTTTTTTAAAAGGATGCAATGTCCTTGAGAATAAGGCATCATCAGATGAAAACATATCTCAGGGCTAGATGAAATTGTGCAAAAACAGAAGAAATTGGCGCAGGGTGAATTCATAGACGGGGACCGATCGACAGGTTTTCATATTCCTATACCAGGAAAGCAATATTGTACATGGTCATAACAGTATGAAACAATAATGATGGTTTGTGTGAATAAAATGCAGGTTAGATGAATGTGCAAATATTGGTCTGATATTTGTTTGCAGTATTTTCGTTTTGAACAAAAAGTGCAATTCTTAAAAACGAGCTTTTAATTGTGATTTGTTTGTCTTGCTACAAATTGTGTATGCTCAGAAACATCAGCGCGAGCGGAGGAAATTCAACAACGCTTCTTTCAATAAGCAGTGTTGCAAGGGTTAGAAAGGGCTATACAGGATGAGGGAGAGAGGGTGAAAAACAAGAATAGTCACACAGAGAGATTTATAGAAAGAGGAAGAAGTAAAAAGTAAAAGAGGGCAAGGTATGGGGATTAGATATATACATATATATATATATATATATAAACAAAGGACAACGGAGAGACATAACAGATACAAGCAAAAGTCTCAATTAAACCTAAACACAAAGGAAACATTCATACCATATGTCTGCATAAAAATGCATTAGTCTTTTTAAATGTAAAGGAAATTCCATGCTGGTTAGACGTAATAGTTCTCAAATATACGATGAGTGTAAATAAAAAACTTCCAATCTTCGAAATGTTTTTGTTATTCTATGAGCTATTGAGTAATAATATGGTTATGCCTCGGAATCTTACTAGTTTGATCTCACGGACAAGCAAGTCAAATTACGTACATAATTTAAACCCTCTCTCACGCTCACACACATAAACCCACACACATCCACCCACCTGCACTGCACACGGCCAGCATGTGTCATATTAGATCTGGCTCCTTGTCTTTACACCATCCTTATCTTGCGCATAATCCAATTTTATCATGCAAAATAGAACATGACATTTTTTTTTCAAGATATGAAATAATGCACAAGTTTAAGCACTTAATTGGACCTTTTCATTTAGTTGCAGGCATGATAGGGTTCAGAAGAAAAGGCCATCAACCCCATATCTAGAAGAGATGTTAGCTTAGCACTCATGAATGAAGAGATTAGGGGTGGGGTGCATGTGCTCCACGTTTGGGACTACATCAGTCATGTTTACTCATGGTGGTGTTAAGTAAAGCCTTAGGTTGAGGTAATGCACTCCTCTGAGAGCGGTTGTTGAAATGAAGTGCCAGAATGGTAAGAATTCGACCCATGAGTACCCCGGAAGACATGCAATCATTTCAAAAGGACACATCACTTGATGCTCACTTTCAAAGAACATAGGGAAAGACATGAATCGTGTTACCATTGCGAAACGAACGGAAAACATGTCAGAAGCGTCTTATGTAAATGGCAGCGAGGGCTCATCTAGGGTCGTGGAAAGGGTGCGATGGGGTTCGGCGGATTACGTCAAGATCAATAAATTAACGTATCTTGTTTTACTGCAAAGACACATCCACGTGTTCACTTCCCCGAAACAACATTAGTCACAACTAAACCAGAATAACACAGGCATGATTTGGGTCTTTTGGGTCTTACTAAATCAATAGTAACCTATCAGACAATCGAATAAAAATATGCTATACAAAATAGTAGTAGATAAAATAGGAATAGTGATTCTGACCTAACATGCAGGATCAGGCTTCCACACTAGCATTTTCAAACTCGCCCAACTACACTCTTAGAAATATTGGGCAAAATTTTACCCAAATTTTACCCAACATGAGGGTCCTTATGAGTCCGACCAACTTTTGGGTAAACTTTACCAATTTCATTCTTATTTTTGACCAATGTTGGGTAAATGCATGTAAAAGTTGAGCAAGATTTAACCAACCTATGCCCAATCTTCATTTACCCAGTGGTATTTACCCAACATTTCTAAGAGGACCCAGCTATCATGGCGGTGTAAAAGAAAAAGAAAAAACAAACCATCAAATGCACATTTTTCCCATTGAAAGAGATTATTGCATACTATATTCTAACACTGACATTTACAGAAAAGGTATTTATGTTGTAAATGTGTAATGTAGACCAATCTGATTGGATACCAAAAATTAACTAACTTATATCACCTTGAAACCTATATACGTGACCTACATCCAACGGACCCTCATGGACAAAATATAGGTTATCTGGTTGCAAAGTTCAAAATGTACATTACAATACTAATCATATTTAGTACTATCACCTTCTGGTGATGGTGTAAAATTATCTAATGGCAAGAAGGCCGTGACCACTACTCGATGCCATAGACATTTATATGCGATTCAGATTTTTTGTACTAAGCACATTTCTTGGTTTATAGCCTACGGATTATATGTAAGGGTATTTTTTTAACATAACTTTTGTTCTATCCTTTTTATACTATCTCGCATGCTAACTTTTTTGCAAAACCCAAATGGTTGCAAATGGTTGCAAATGGATTACACCATGGCCCATCGAGTAAAGATACTTTATAGATAAAGCTCATCTTCCAAATACAAGCTTTCGATCTATTTCAGGGTATATCAAGTATTGACTATGATACTTTGCATGTAAAATATAAATCACATTTCTGGTAAATGATCAATCAAATTAAGAACACTGTTCCAGAAAATATGTTTAACGTCATATGATATAATACAAAGATTTTTAAAAAGTATATGTATTACTCTCTATAACGGAATAGATTTGTGACAAGGAAGTACGACACTTTATGGACCACGATGTCCATATGTAATTTGACTGTCGTTTGAACGTTCATGATAATCGGAGTGTCTCGGGATCGTTTTTCACGCAATGCTATCAGCTAAGCCGGCCCACGGACGAAGGATTTTTTGATGTGAAATGTCAGGGTGAGGTAAAAACCCCACGCGTATTGGAAGGCATGGGACTGCATCGTTTTCAGAGATTAATTTCAAGTGTTTTCCTTTTAATCAAATTGAAAGGCATAAAGTGGATTATTATTGCTCGATTGGGGAGAAAGAGCGTGAAGGAAGGAGGCTCTCTTCGAAAACTAGGCCAAAAGTAAAAGGATATGAAAGACCCCATAAACATGGTACAAGCGTTGAGGCCGTTAAGTCCACACGCTGGACTTTACTATTTCGGACTTCGTATCCATATCAGCCACGCGCGAAAATTTGGTATACACGTATCGGAAATTAAATTGCGAGGTGAAAGTGTGACAAAAAAGGGGGTCTATTCAGTGAATGAAGTGGTTAAACTCACAACTGGTCATAGTAATAAGAGGCGGCGGGTGGGAAATGTTTGTTTAATTCTCTCGAGATTTCACGATGTAGCGTGGATATCGATCTTGTCGATCCTGAAGTCTGGCGGCAACGGTTTACACGTCCAAGTCGTGATTTGTTCTCTTCCTCCCTATCAAAACTGTTTTCTCCCTGAATAAATCAACGCTTTTTTCTCCCGACTGGCTCACCAGAAAGGCACCGTAAAACGGGGTAAATAGGAACACCGGACTGAAATGGAACAAAAATTTGAAAAGCTTCTTGGAAAAAATATTGTTCCTATGTTTTTTGAAGACCCTTTTCACTGTTTCATTGATAATGAATAAAAGGAACAAAAAGGGTCGTTATCACCTCTGGGGATAAAAAAATATATTAAAACACTCTTCCAATTTTAGTTCCTCTTCATCCTGTTTTACGGTAGGCTTTTTCTCCACTTTTCCATCCTGATGTCTGTCCATTTTGTCCACAAGTTAATATTTCCGACACTTCTACCGCATCTTTTATCTAGTTTAACCTATTTCATTGATGTCTTAGAGTCGACTATTGTGTTATAATTTATTGTATATATGTTATTAATGGTATATTATAAAAAAAAAAGAAAATAATAATAAATAGTCTTTGTTTAATAAAAGAACACACACCTACATATATGTATATGTGCTTTAAATTTTTTGTTGTTGATACATCTTAGTTTTAAAAATACTGCATCACAATATGAAATGTACTCTTTTTTGGTACGTTATTATATTTTTGATAACATTAAAAGAAAATAACATACTAAGAAAAAAGTAGATATCACATTTTAAATATTAAAATAATGCACCTGTTATCTGGTGTGACCTTCTGCAAAAAAAACCCACAATCATCATACCTTATAACCAGGGCAACCATTCTTTTCATCAGAAATGCATACGGAAATGAAAATGTTGGGAATTTGTGTTGAACTAAACACCCTCCCGTTATCGACCGGTCGTGTCTGAAAACATAGGAGACAAATAGTTATGGCTTAAACATGGCATCCCTATGAAATCGATGCCAATCCCTGTCACCTCGCGTATTAACCCATTGACATATAAGTGCGACAGGATCAATGAAGGGAAATGGATAGCACAACTACCACTACAGAGTGTTCCAACAAATAAAGGTCAAATACCTGTATGCCACCCGTTCAAAGTATATCATAAAGGTTAATTGCTGATATATCCTTTTCCCTGGCGACGTCTTATCGAAATGAGAGGTTAATGTCCTTTGCAACCACTTTCCGTCTACTAAGCAAAAAAAAAACCCCGAATAAAAGTCAACCTTTGGCATTTGAGGTGAAAACACCTTCCAGACAATAGATAACTGGTTAAACAGAAGACTAAAAATGCATAAATGTATGTGTATCAACGTTTCACTACAAACGGGAACATGAACGGAAGTCAAATTGCAGAAATGAAAGCATAACTTTAAAAAACGAGGCAAACTTGTGATGGGTATTAGGTGATATGAGCCTGATCAGTTAATCACGGACATTTTGAAAGTTTGTAGGGCTGTAGAAAATAAGTATTTAATTGAGGAGAGCAATTTTATGTTTCATTGTGAAGGGCATCACTAAAGGAGTTGATATTTGGTAAAATTTGGATGCCATGGTCGCCTACTAAAATTATAATTCATGAAATATTTAATGTCACGGACGGATAAAATGCTTACTCGTAACCGATCACTCTGTGATGACTGTTAACGAAGTAATTGCAGTGTACAAAGAAGAAAGATGGTGAGAGAGAGAGAAAGAGAGAGAGAGGGGGGGGGGGGGCTGGTGAAAAAGAGAAGAAAGTGATATCGGGGGTAAGATCGTTAGAGAGCGGGAGACAGGGAGATATATACTCAACAAAAGAACACTGCCTCATCGCTCATAGTGGGAGATAGAGAGAGAGAGGGGAGAGGGGGGGGGGGGGGGGGGGTTAAAGCAGACATTTAAAAAGACCGTTAGGAGGAGGTGGTGATAAAGTCTATAAATAAAACGGATACCGTCACTGACAGACATGTACAGATGTCTGTCTCCCTCTCACGCTCACCGGCTAGCAAATTGAAAAAAGGCATCAGCCGGGATTGTTTTAAAAATGATACCGGAGCGTGCGTATGATACTGACAAGATATAGAAACATGTAGTAGACCCATAATTTGAAGGTATATGCATTGATAAAATATATTGAAAGTAAATTGCAGGTGAAATAAGATTCTTTGTTTAACAGAATGCTCTCAAAATCCTACCCTGTATTATATTTATGAGTCAACATGTTCAAAGAGTCAGATTCTCATTCATTTAGTATCAGTAGCCATGCTACAGGTTTATAACTTTAATATACGAGATATATTTTGTATTGACTGCACTACCAACACTGTTGCAAATGCTATTCATTGTACTTTCATTTGCGGTTTCAGTTATCATGGTAGAAAGTACAATCCATCTGCATTCGTTTTGCGACGTTCTTTTTTCCGGAAGCGTTTGTGACTGAAATCTAAAAAAGGTAACGAGGAATATGTTGAGACAAACCTAGCAAACTTTTAGATCTATAACATAATACATGTAATAGAGTCATCTTCTGGCCGAAGGTGACTTTACATCGAGGCAACAACCATCTCTCGGTCGGTGGGGTTCTGGCGCTACTAGATCTCCATAGGGCGTCCGCTTACACAGCAAGAGTAGCTAATTATAACGGGCATTTGACCGAGTTCAATTGCACTTTCATCTTACACAATCATCTCCGGTTTCGAGTGGCATGAATATGAATTCATTTCTAACCGAAGACATTACACAAAAAACCTCTTAGCCACATATCACGTGTACCAAGACACTGGTATTCCGTGGCGTAGTCAAATTACTTGGACCGATAAAAGCATTGTCTTGTGAAGGTTTTGCAATGTGGTTTATATCTTTGAAACGAGATACTCACTTTATCCATATCGAATGCTCCATTACAGCGGAGTTTCATAGTCTTAAGTATACCGTCAGCTTGCCCGGGTTTTATTACATACGTTGCTCCGTTCTAGGTCGTGTGACGTTTTTGCTCTTCAACACTTCTATTTCCCACAAATTTAATTGTAAAATGGTATCGAGTTAATCTTGAGAAGGGTGTCGACAATAGGGTTAAGAATGTGAAAATGGAGAGTAATGTCTCAAGTTTCTTATCTTCTGCATATGAAAAAAAACCCTGTAATCTCTTTGATGTACTGAATGTTACTACCAAGGTACTTTCGAAACAGAACTCCATGCAACTAAAACTTTTGCCCAAAGTCACTCCTTTTGAAAAGTTGTGAAACAGTGATTCATGTCTGACCTTTTATAAAGTCTAGGATTGTTGGCAATAAAGACACTGGAGGAGATTAGTAATGAGAAAAGGTCAATCTAATTTTGTAAAAAATAATGATCTGAAGTACTAGCACAGGCCATCTCTCTTTCTCCTCCCATCCCCCTTTCAGATATTTCTTATTTTACAATGTCCTCTTTCTTATTCGCGGTGATATTTCCATCAATAATATAACTTCTCTGTCCCTTCTTCATTCGTTTCGTTTTGATTATGGAGTACACTCTTAGAAATATTGGGCAAAATTTTACCCAAATTTTACCCAACATGAGGGTCCTTATGAGTCCGACCAACTTTTGGGTAAACTTTACCAATTTCATTCTTATTTTTGACCAATGTTGGGTAAATGCATGTAAAAGTTGAGCAAGATTTAACCAACCTATGCCCAATCTTCATTTACCCAGTGGCATTTACCCAACATTTCTAAGAGTGTAACAACTGATTTTATGAAGGAAAGTATATCATTTTGAAAATTAGGCTTCATTATTCGTCTGCGCGCCTGAATGAAATATTGCATGAGTGTAGATAAGCAGTAAGTTTTTGTCCATATGTAGAAGCTACCACATGAGAAAATTTGCTTTTATTCTTATTTGGCTAAGTTTACCTGAATACCTCATTTACCTTGCCAATCTTAGCCGTATATACCCCAAAGCTTCAACAGTCTTACTAAGATATGAACTTAGCGCAAATATTGAAATGTCACGTACTATGTTTGTCACATGCATATGGAAATAGACCTGTCTCTTACCTTACAAGGCAAATATAAAATGGCTAAGTATGATAAGGTATTTGGTTTGAAAAGCAATAGATTAAAAAAAATGCAGCAACGTAATGTATGGACCCTTACGTCCACATTTCCCATGCAGAGATACAACTGTTCGTGGCTTATACATCCGTACATTGTACCCTTTAAATGTTCACCCAATTACCCTCCGAAAACTATCTAGGGGTAACAAAAGAAGCAGGGGGCTCTCTGGGGATATTGTCTATGGTAGTTGTCCAGAGTTAAGGGGCCTTCACACTATAACGAACTGAGGAAACGAACGGGAACGAATGGAGCAAGTCCGAATACGCAGAAATACGCGCACAATTCCCGACGAATAGATTCTCGCGGGGCTGGATGGAACGAAGTAACAACGATCTCGAACGAATTTAAAAATCATTGCAAAATGAACTCGTAACTGTACCAGAGCAAATGATAAACGAAAGTCAATGATCTCTTAACTTTATTTTTAAGATAAAAATTTGAATAGAAAGTTGTCCGCCGGAATATCTTTATATAATAACTTTAACTAATTCATAACCACCAAATGGATTCGTTCCAGATCGTTGTTAGTGCTAGCCCCGGGAATGTATTCGTCAGGAATTTTGTTCGTATTCGGACTTGTGCCATTCGTTCGCGTTCGTTTCTTCAACTCGTTATAGTGTGGAGGCCCCATGAGTTATCCTATATGGACGCAGGGGGGGGGGGGGGGAGGGGGAGAGACTGTGAATAACCCCATCAGTTCCAAGAGATTAAAGGGGTACTCCGGCCTGAAATTAATATGAATTGAATAAATAGAGTAAAATTAAACAAACAGATCACTGAAAATTTCATCAAAATCGGATGAAAAATAGTGAAGTTATGGAATTTTTAAGTTTTCCATTATTTTGGTAAAACAGTTATATGCACGTCATCATGAATATGCAGTGGTGAGCTGATGATGTCATATCCCCACTTTTTCTTTTGTATTTTATTATATGAAATTGCAATTATTCAAATTCTCTGCTTCAAGCCTATAACTAAAAGGACTGACTCCTTATTTAATGTGTAAGTTCATCATTGCTGTAACTTATTTTGTTACAAGGGAGATATTTTTTATAGACATGTATGTAAAAAATGAAATAATGAAGATTTCATATAATACAGTTAAAAGAGGAAAGTGGGGACGTGACATCATCAGCTCACTCATTACATATTCATGATGACATGCTTAGAACTGTTTCCCAAAATAATGCAAAACTTAAAATTCAATAACTTCGTTATTTTTTATCGGATTTCGATGAAATTTTCAGTGTTTGCTTGTTTAATTTTACTCTATTCATTCAATTAATATTATTTTCAGGCCGGAGTACCCCTTTAAGTAATGCATGTCTACGCCAACGCTTACATCAGTGCGAGTTTCTATACTACTTTGCATCGGCAGTGACGTTCATGTTAGAGACGATGTCAAGAACGAGCCGTTAGTCAGAAAAACACAACTCATCGTACAGAATGGTACTCTGGAAACAACCAGACCTTTTTACTGGGTCGTTTAAGGACTTTCTTTCCTGCTTGGCGCTTGTTTAGACATGGTGTATGTCAAGCTTGTTTAAATGTGCTGAATATTTTACGGATTTTTATCCACAGAATGAAGCCGAACGAAGTAAGCATGTTAGTTTTAACTCCGGGAATTACATGTAATTAATTTCGGTATAGCTATCCAAAATACATCAATACATAAGACATAATTCTCCTTTTACAAATATACCAATCAGGAAATTCATTCTGAATACATGAAAATGGGATATACTTGTGATGATATGTATATCATAGGCTGGTAGTTTATTATACTGAATTTGTTAATACCCCTTACACGCAAGGTGTCATGTCAATTGTGTTATTACCTATACGCTAATCAGACCCAGGGAAATAAATTGGGCATGTGCCTGTTAGTCAAAGCAATATTTTGCACTGCATGATGGGGAACCAATGTCTGCGCACCTAAGTTTGACTTGAAATTGAACAGGAATTTCTTTCATATTCCTCTAGTGTCTAACCGGATATTATTCCTGATATTCTAAAGAGTAAGTCTGCAAAAAAAAAAATGCTCATCAAAATTAGAGCAACAACAATCATGTCATTTTCACAAGAGTATGCAGACGTGTCATTTTGACATTGAAAAGACAACAACAATGGTGCCCACATATGTCTGCGCACGCATTCATTTTACACGCAGTTCGGGATTTTTTTTACACAAAAGACAACATTTAGAGGCCTGTGAATAAAATTATTGAAATTAAAACCTTTTCAGTTGTTTAACTGTATGGTTATTTTCATGAATATCTATTGGTATATATATATATAAAAAAGACGAAAAGTTATTGTTCGTTTCGTGTACTGTTTTATCAGACATGTCAGAATCTCTCAGTAACGCGTGTGCGCAGGCAAGGGCGCTACGCAGACTTGGGCACCCTAGCCATACATTTCCATTCTCATCGGACATAATAAATGTCCTACAGGGCCCAGTTTCATAAAACTTTTCGTCAATGACAAGTTGCAATAACTGTTATAAGCTACTGAAATCTTTGCATCTGATTGGCTGAGAGTAAATTTGTCGGTAAAATCACTGACAAGACACTTGATGACACGCTCCCAGATCAATTCGCTCAAATTCACGTCATTGTCCATAATGATCATTATTATCATACCAATTGAAGAATGTGAAAAAAGAGTATTAATGTATTCTGTGCACAGAGAGAAAGTGATGGAAACAACAACCACGCAGACATGTAAAGTCCTTTTGATGAATCCGAAAATAAGTCTGGCCAAAGGCATGGGGGCCACAGTGTCAAATAACCTTCCTGATCGAAGATGCCATTGCATTAAGTGGAGACAGCAAGAGCAATTTTGTTGTCATGGTCAACATTTCGGCGTTCAGCTTGTTGTTGTTGTTTGTTTTCAACGTGGGTGTATGGTGTCTTACTGATGACAGGTCAAGGTGAAATGCAACTAACTGATATATTATACCTATCCGATATGCATGATATGCTTTACCCTGTATTTCAAGTATTGATAAGTTTGGTTGCTCAGTCTATTTTTTTTAACATGAAAGCAACTTTCAAACGTAGGTAAGGAACTACTTCATAAAGAAAGATGATCCATCATCCTTTCTGAAATTCTGAAATTCTGAAATTTATAGGCCTACTTTAGATGTGAATGCAAACTTTTATTTCTTCTTTCTTTCCATTTAATTCATTCCATACCTGTAGATTCGATCAGAATGTTGACAGCAACAGTGTCCTGATTCATTCTATAATCTCATTTTGATGTTTCCGTTTTTTATTTATACATATACTTGCTTCATACTATAGCATTCCGTGTCAAAAACATATATTAGAATGTTTAGTAAGAGCCGATCTATCGTAAATGAAAAATGATGAAGTATGGTAACTGCAGTGAATTTCATTTTGAATTTCACTTCCAAGTTGTGACTAATATATATTTCAACATGGTCGATTCAAGTATTTTGATAGAAGAATAATACCCTAACAATTTTGCTCCGTGGAATGTCTTTTTTATTTTTTGTATATCGTTTTGTGAAGGTGTTTTTTCTGCCCTTTGAGGGCATTGACATAGGCTCCAAATTATAAATTACATGCTTATATCCTTAATATACTCGGTGAATTTAATATGTATGAAAACGACAAGTTAGAAAATCCGGAAAAATAAACCTGCATAAACCAGGGCCCCGTTTCATTAAACTTGTCATAGATAAAAAGTTAAAATAATTGTTATAATCTACTGAAATCCTTGAATCTGATTTGCTGAGAGCGAATATGTCATAGAAATGAGGCAGTTGTTATTGAAAACAAGTTTTAGGAAACTTACAAGTGGATCACAGAGAAAACAGTGTTATTCTAATTACCTGGTCAGGTAGGAACTTTTATCTTTTAGCTCTAGGAATTAGTTTTAAGCTGAAAATGGATGGCACATAATTCGCCATAATCCAGGGAGTAGATTTGCTTCTTTTAAATGATAATTGAAAATATATTTTCCGTGAATCAAGATTACTAGACAAATAAGACATTTCTTCTCTCAATACCTACTTTATTTTTTAACCATTTTTCATCAAATCTAGAGAGTAGGCTGTTCATAAGCCCCTTAAAGGTTTTATAACACGTAAATGATAATTTTAATAAATGTCGACATGTAGTGTGCGCAGCCTCTATGTACGCAGGATTTCTTTTTTCATGAATAATGAATAAAGGATTTATATAAGTTTCGTTGACATTATAGATAGTTGAGGCTTAAGGATTTTGTTATAGGTGTCAATAGACGGATCTAGTTTCACATACGAAGGAAGGTTATTGTAGAGTGATAAAAGTGATAAATTTTAATAACGCTCCCATGTAATTTTGCAGACACAGGTTAAATGAGTGCCTTTCCTCGGTTATCCATACCTGAACGGGATAGATGTAGCGTCGGGCCGCAGAAAAAAAACAACAACAAAAGCCTCCACCAAAAACTAAGAGTTTATTTTATATAAGCTAAGTGCTGCCTTATACCAAAACAAACTTCCGGGACTTTGTGCTATCCTTCTGGGGTTTGGACCACAAAAAATAGTTAATTATAAACTATATAAAGTAATATTTCCACAAGCGGCTTGAAATGACATAACATTTTATCTCTAATTGTAAAAATATGAAAAGGCAAAATCTCTGTGCTCTTTTACTACAATAAAGTTCGCAACAAAGGAGCAAAAATGAGACGAAAAGGTCACTTCACGCTTTCCACACGGTTCTCTAGCGCCCAAGGTTAGAAGTTGGAGAGCAAAAATCTATATACTTGTATAATTCTGTCCTGTGTATTTTTTCACACAGATTGTATTGTACATTAAAAGCGCTAGATAATTGTTTGGACACAAATGTAATCAGTAATGAAGTTGGCTTGATGAAGCTGTTTATGTCCATGTTATTTTCAAATTTGTAACTTATCTCTCTTTTGCGAGTGAAGCTATGTCTAAGAACAAGTTCCAAATTCGACTGATTTTGTGGAAATTCTTTTTACTTAATATTTACCGACGAAAAAATCCGCTGTTATTCGAAGAACAGCCCCTAGAACTCAGAATGGTTGATTTGATCTTGCTGCTTGCTGTTCGATTTGTCTAATTTTCTTTGAGACTGTCCTCTTTTCGCAGCACTTTGTGTAGAAACCTGTGGAATATGGACATTGAAATTAGTCTATGAGTTTAGCTTGCATTCCAAAGGCTGCAGAAAAAAAATATTTAGAACTTTCTAAAGAAAGTTAGAAAAAAAAGCGAGGGTGATAAATTTAATTGGGGCAAATTACAATCGACAACAATCACAACCCGCAATATGTACTGACTACTGAGTAATAATGAAAATCATAACAAAGCAATATTGTGCAATCTTCAGTAGCTAAACTTTCCGACATGTCTGAGGCGCATGAGTTAGATATCACCCCCACCCCCGAGACTGTACCTATTTACTTCACCTTGGCCGAGCGAGGTAAATGTGGATTATTGTCTTACGAAATGACGTTAGTGTTATGGTCGGGATTCAAACCCCGTAGCATTTGATCAACAGTTCGGTGACTGATCCACTCGGTCCCTTTTCTTTGCTTATTACTCCGCTATTATATATCTACCAACATTAACTGGAATATACATCGATCTATTTCTAGCCTTCTAGTCATCAAGAGTAAGTTTGACTTATATTTCTGAATCCCCCCCCCCCCCCGCCATTTCAGAACCCAGGTTTACTTGGAAACCCGCAAGTGCAGGGAATGAACGTTTAAGGGCTCAGCACTCTGGTTGCTGAAAAGCAATGTCTGACGAGTCTAGTACATGTGTCCTTTATCATGCGCAAAAATGTAATTACTAACTGGCTTATCGATGGGCTATGAACAAACACAATGCAAAGGAAGTTCATTCAGTGTTTCATGAAGCTGATATTTCACTTCTGCTTATTCATTTGCTTGTATTATATTTGCATTGGTGCCCTTTTACGAATCTTCCAAACACTCCTTATGTGCGACGGGATATCCACGGTTCTAGGTATCACTACCCTCCCGCAAGCCGGTCAAGTACTCTTTTCTTGGCACAGTTTCACCGTTTGAGGAATACTGTCCCCTATGGGGAATGCGAAACCTGATAGATGGAGTGTATCGTCGCATTGTTTACCCAGTTTGATGGTCATAATTACTAAATTTTAATCAGATTTTAGTGTTTATTTGCTGCGTCCTTCAGTGTCTCTTGAGCGTTGGCTTTTACTTTGACTGGCAAAACCAAACCAGGTCTAAACGTTGTCAAGGCGATGTGTGGTAATTGACTCCCCGATTCCCCTTTAATAGATAATTAAAATCTCTTCTGCGTAATATAACAATCATTCGTTAGCAGATGAGCCTATTCTCCTATTCAATTCGTGGGCAGGTTCACTTGACCTTGGGTCGCCCCCAAGGTCGCTACTCTATTATTTCCGAAGGTTCGCAACTCCGACGATTCGTAATTCCGAAAATGAAATAGGGTTCATAATTCCGAAAATGAAAAAGAGTTCATATTTCCGAAGGTTCGTAATTCCCAGAAGTTATGTAGGGCTCTATTGCATTTTCGGAATTACGAACCTTCGGAATTATGAACACTTTTTTCATTTTCCGAATTACGAACTTTTGGAGTAATGTATGTATCAAATGTTCGGAATTATTTCTTTTTTTGACATTACGAACACCCTGCTAGGGGAAATTTGTGTTTCGGAATTACGAACCTTCGGAATTATGAACCTTCGGAATTACGAACCTTCGGAAAAACGAGTACCCCCGTACTATTACGAACTGGCATGCACATTGTTTGGAGTCACTGAATTCATCCATACATCAATGTATGACATCACCATCTCCCATCAAATATGCATTTGCTATTCCGTAATATGTATTACCATCATCATTTCTGGCTTGAGATTTACCATGATGTGGAGCATAATCAACTTCAATCGGGATACACCTGAAAGTTTTAGATGAGACAAACGATGTCTGAATTTGATTTCCGTAGATTTACAGATAATGGGATAAAAAAAATTTCATCCAAATCATGCGATATCACAAAGTAGATTTACCGTTGGCAAATTTTGTTACTTCCACTGTTATTAGTATAGAATTTCTTAAAAGATACTGTCCACATTTCTTTTCTTGGCACAATGTTGAATCAATGTATTTTCTCATTTTCTTTAGAACTGCAGAATGAACCTGACATTATCTCTGCAGGCACTTTTGCGGTGTGGCATACAATCATTTGATCGCGTGTGGTTTTGTGTGAGCCGTGAATGACTTGGAAACGTTCATCAATCTCACAGCAGAGGGAACAGACCCCAGATGAACGCCTGATACAACTAATGAACCATGATTAATCAATGATTATTACAGAACTACATGGAATCGGTGACCAAATTCTTGGAAATGTGAACAAACCATGGATAAGGCGGTATCACATGCGCTTCGCCAAAAAAAAAAAAAAAAATCATGTTCGTTTGGATAACCTTTGGGAAATATATCTATTTCAGTTACCGAAATTATGAACATGCAAAGAGGCAGAAAGTTACACACCGATTTCATAGCCATAAGCCAAAACAACAACAACAAACAACGAAATGAATATACAGAAATAGGGAGCGAGAGGACTCATTGATACGGCTGTTAGTATGGAGGAAGAGACAGAGATTTGGAAGATTGATACATAATAACAATAATGATTATAATAATAATAACAAATAATATCGACGTTTTAGTGCTATTTGAAAGAGCATTGTTGTACTATTTCCAAGAAGACCTTATCATATTGATTCACTCAGTCTCTCGTTCCTTACATCTTCGTTGCTTGAAGGTTTGGGAAGAAACGCACTGTTAAAATGTTTAAAGTTAGTACAGATATGAGATGGGGGATGGTAATTGTGATGTCTTAATGCGCCCTGGGCCATTTTCGTGAACGTTTGCATTTGAAACGATGTAAGCCACAATTTTTCACGTTATTCGTAACTGTGCTTTGATACTATTTCCCAGTTGAACCGATACTGTTTTGATTTCAGAAATGTCTCCGCAAAGGCTTTTTTTTGTCTAAGCAGTGGACTACTATGTAAAGATAAATTATGGCAAGTTAAAAAAGTAAATTCATACCGTGTTTCATTTTCATTTATTTTCTACACAATCAACATTTACTAGTCCACATACATGTACCTACTTTGACTTCTCATTTCGAAATTTTGTTCCCCCTCCCATACATTTTTCTTCCCGATAATCTTCCAATTTACTAGATATTCATGTTTGAACGTAATCCATTTGAGAGAAAAAAAAGCTTCGCTCATCTGAAATTAACAATTTCGATAATGTAGCTAAAAGCACTCTCATCTGCCAAGGCTGACGGGTAATTAAAATAATGCATCTGAAGAGAGTATCAGCATATGGCATTCCGTGAAACACTGCATAATTGTATTTTGCTGACTCACATTAAAAAGATATAAAGTGCTTGTCTGATTCTATTTTTGGCGGAAAGCTATATATTGCATTTCTAAATTCAAATGTTTGCTTTTAAACGTAAAATCAAACTTAATGACAAAAAATGGCTGAATTTCATCTCATCATTCTTAACCGCACCTGATCACAAGTCCACGTAAATCTGGTTACATTTAACGTTTTATTCAGTACGATGTGAAAGAAAGAGAGAGTTTGATGTGGCCTCTGGAAAGGTCTTGCCATTTACGTCAAGCCGTAATCCCTTTATGGACGACGTATGCTAAATGTTTTGTATCCTTCATTGATTTTAAATCTAGAATAATCATCGTCTACATACACGAACCAATGCAAAAAAAAAATGACTGGGAATACAAAATTGAAACAGAATTAATCAAGGTGACGGCTTTAACGTCACGAGGTACTTACATCACTCTGTTGTTTTATCATTTTCAGTTTTGAGCTTTTTTAAGATTGAAAAAGCACAGCTTAACCGATCAGACCAGTAAACGTGGAAATCTTAGTTTATATCAGTTATATTCCAGTAAAGATCAACGTCTGGTAAACTAACAAAAAGTGATGTCCATGTTGCTTGTGTCCCCATTACATCTATTGATTTGAAACATGAATTTATGAAGACTCGTTCATTGATTTCTTTGTTAAATGTTAAGAAACTGGGCTAAATATCAACTGCTCATATCGCATTTTCAACATGGATACTCTACCTTACTTTATTTGTATAATCATGGTCTTTTCGTGAAGTGCTTTTGTAGCCCGGGATAAATTGCACTCTCCTTTAATAGGGTGTCGACTGGCTGGACGGAGTGTGGTTCCGTCCCCATGGATTGTGTCGTCTGGCTAATCGGTAAATTTTAAGATTCTTTCTTTTAAAGAATCCTTTTGAGAGAATGTAAAGTTCTGAAAACATAATCCACTTGATACCCTTATATCGTGGATTGCATATAGATATGTCTCATAGATCTGGTTAAAGGAAGTTGAACTGCGAGAAACATCTAAAGAATAACTGCGTAATATCAGACTACTATGGAAATTACTGCCTCTAGCTCGTAGTTGCTCTATGCCAGCATAACATACTAAAACTGACAACCAGAATCAGACATACAAGAAAATGTCAAAGGCGCAAAATGTCGTCTGGGCCATCATAACTAATTGATGTATCTAAAGCCGTACGGTACATTTTCATTTAGATATGGTGTTAGCTGCATTGCAGATCTTGCAGATCGCTCGCAATTCCACGGACCGAAATTCGTAAATAATGAACTAGCCTATGTAAAGTAGAAAGCACCTGGAAGGTGTATCAATATTATAGGGGATACAAAGTCAGCAGTTTGGAGAGAAACAAAATCACCAGCCGAGGCTAGGTTGCAAAACTCTGGAAGAATGATCTTGAAGTATCTCTTCATATTTATTTTATTGACAGTATGATTTGGTGTGTGATTGAGGTATTACAAAAAAATATATGACAAAGAAGAGCGCATGCTAATGATGTGTTTTTTTTTCTTGAGGATGCAAGCGGGGAGGGGCGTGCGAACTGCGAAAGTTCAATTTTAAGATTCAACTACTTTGCGGCATGAAACTTTCGTGATGCTGAACCACCTGTGTTTCTTTTTTAATTTTGGTTGTAAACACGGTCACAGTAATGTATATGACCCAGAGAATTATTGATATAGGAAAGCTGTTTACAGAACGAATGAAAATAGCAGAATAATTGCCTGGGTAGCATGCTCGGCGAGGAATCGACTTTGCAGCTGGAATAATCATAATTCAACGTTTCTTTTAAATCTATTATTTTTAACCTTTAATATACTAGTGAATAGAATATGTTTCTTTTAATTATCCCATACACACATCTCTACCAATCTGCAACTAAAGGGAATTTTTCAGCAAACTCCATTCTAGATGACATATCGTGTTAAAAGGACGTTAAAAAAACCCAGAGAGAAACACGTTATTAATGTCTGGGCGAAAATGGACAAAGAGAAAAGAACCCCAAAACAATTCTTTAATTGTTACATTGCAGAAATGTATACTTTTATATGGAAGACACAAGATGTCATCGCTGCTAGTCAGGGAAAAAGTGCACACTAACTTTGAAATTGCCCTTTGAAAATAGAACTGTAAAACCCACTAATTTGTCATATACCTGGAAATGTAAGGAAATACGTGATATTTAAGATACAGTAGTTTTCCTAAATTATGTCGCGATCGAAAGATCAAATCTGAAAATTTGTGGTTTACATAGACTTAGCCATGTAGCTATCACAGCTTTCAAACATTCATATCTCTCCTATTATTCATCCATTTTTTTTCCCTTCTAAATTCCACCCTCTTCCATTTCTGATTTTACTTTCTTTGCGTTCATAAAATTCAACTTGTAGAAAGGATCATATTGTCATTTAAATGTTTGAATCTTTCGGATATCTGAGTTCCAGGGACGTGTATTTCCATGAAATCGTAAGGGAGTTAAAATTAGGTATCTCATTGGAATGTAATTTGTCCATATCAGTTTTAGATTTCCAACAAAATTGTGCACATTAAGAAACCACTGTAATTCGATAGATCACGTTTCTCCCACAAAAATACTTTGAATAAATGGAAATTGTTTATAAAGAGAAATTTTAAATTCATATTCGAACCCTCTAATGCTATATTCTTACTATGTTCCTTGCTATTAGATTATTTCTTCATTTTCAGCTACAAATTCAATTTGGCTGCTTTGTGAGGGATAATGCCTGACGTAAGATAGTCAGATGATATTGATCGCGCGGCGGGGATAGGTATTAGGCTATCAAAATATCATCCATCGTCGATTTAGTTCATTCACCCGCCTTTCCTAGAACACGACGAGGATTGGCAAGCGTTTGATTTGGGATGACATGTAACGTATCATTATAACAGGATCATTTACTTACTGGTAGCCCATCATTGGGTACTCGTAAATCTGAACATGGTCATTCCCTTTTGGTCAGGGGTTAAAACTATGCTTTGCGGCTGGTATACGGTCGCGGCGATGTAACCTGACATTCAAACCGGCGCCAGAAATAGAAGACCAAGAGTGTTTCCCTGGGGCACTCTCCTACTTGTTACCAGACCGGTAAGGGTAACCGTTGCCCCTCGCTTCAGCTTTCCAGGCTTCGATGAAATGTAGCTGAGCCGGTGGTATCAGTGTCAGACGCTTGATCTGATCTGCTCGGCTGCGCTCCCGTAGTTGTGGGCATCGATCTGGGGTTATTTTTGTCAACGTGTTGTTATCATGCGTGTGACGCTGCGCAGGGAAGGATTGAGATATACCGTAAGGTAGGTGATGAAGTAGGGTATGAAGAGGATGCAGAGATTAAGAAAAGAAGGAAGACAGAAAGAAAGGGGAAGAGAGAGAGAGAGAGAGAAAGAGAAAGAGGCAGATATTTATAAAGAAAAATAGACGAGGGGAAATTTGATTTGATTAATTTCTATTCAGACAATATAAATACATGCCTTAGAATATACAAAAAAAAAACCCAAACGTATAACACTTTAAAAACCACAATCAAATCCGCTTCTAAGTTACGTGAAGGAATATTTACGATTCATCAAAAAGGTAAGTGATTAAAAAAAATTCTGTGTTTCAGATTGCACGATGAAGGTACATCTTTCGGCAAATATTTTCATCAGTTTAAATGGATATCGCAATTCAAAACTAAAACATATAAGGAGATACATTTCAAAGGAGCTCATTCTAGTCGTCAAACTCTTTTTGATAAATTGATAAAATCACTATAACATAATTTGTCTTTGCGAGGGGTCTACATATTCAGGACGAGTACATTATTTGAAAACGTGAAACCCCGGTAGCGAATTAACCTGTTTTTCACATGACTTGAGATCATTTGAGGAGAGATTTGATTACTGAAGCCAACCAAGCGTGTTATGTGAAACGGCTACTCGCTCATCTTCAGTGATAGGTTGGCACAGTGGGCGTGAGATACCCATGAGTTGTGAGCTTCTTTTAATTTTAAAGGGCTGTTCAACGGATTCTGTGAAACGTGCTTCGGCGATAATTAGTCTGAGGTCAATTTCCTACACTAACCGAGTTCCTCATTTCAACACTGAATCAAACACCAGCTAAACAACAACGACAATACACTAAACCAAAATGGTACACAGATATATAGTTGGGTTTTTTTTCTCTCACCCATTTTTCTCCTTTTCTGTTCTGCCCTTGCTTGACTCTTTAAATTCATCAGTGTATAATTTCATATGTATTTTTTTTTTAATATGACGGCTACTTTGTTACTTTGTACATGATTCATATTTCATGATTGCTTGTTATAAGTAGATATGTTTGTCCATATGCTTCTTTCATTTTTTGGCTTGGACCTCTTAACAAAACCCCAGCTATTAGCTAACAAGGGCAATCCAACCCATGAGTGGAGAATAAATAAATCAAATACCCATACTTAACCTGAAACCTTAGCCTAAAATCATATTGCAACCACAACCTTAATCTTATATGACAAAATAAAGCGTGGAGCATAATTCGCCAGAGCGAATGTCGGGTCACCGTTCATAGACAGACAAAATTTACGTCCACACGATGGCCGTTATTTCGAGAGTTTTCCCAAGACCCTGGCCACCATCTGAAATAGAAAAAAAAATTTTTATATCGATGACGTCTCCTGCATTGAGCAGCCCGGCGCACGCCCCTCCCCGCTTGCATCCTCAAGAAAAAAACATCATTTGAACCTAGCCAAAAAAAAAAGAGAGTACAATTGAGAATAGAGAATATATTATGGCCTGCAGTATATACTTCAGAATTCAGGAGAATGACTTTGTTCCTAGGGTACATACTCCAAACCTATTTCACGCTGGCTTCACATACTCCCATACCTGTAGCTATGTTCATAAGAATGTAACTCATCTCATGTCTTTTGCCTGAAACCTGCCCTATCAAACCAGAGAACAATAGAAAGAATATCTTCTTGGTAATATGACACGGATACAAGTGCACTCTCGAGTCAAATCGAATTGCACATTGTGTTCGCTGAAGGCAGTGATACCTTTTTGAGTTCAGAGTCATACATGTAGATCAGAAATAAGAGAATGTAGAGACCTGCAGAAAAAAAGAAAAGTGTGAAAAGATGACAGACATCGTTCCTGGAGAGAGAGGATGTTAGTGGGGGAGCACGTGAATGTGTAACATCGGTGTGTAACAAGCTGAGAGAAAACGTAATAGCAACATAAAGCATTGAAGTGTAAACAATCACGTGAAAAATAATATGTGTACAGCTAGAAAGTATAAAGTTTAACGATTAAGGAGTATGAAGAAAATAAATGAAAAAAATACACCCTCGCGCGGAACCAAACTCCGAGTTAGGTTCTGCGCGGGCCTTATTTTGTGCGAGCGCGTTGTTGTTGTTGTTGTTTTAGGTTTAGCGGCGCTCTTCATTCAAATTTGAATATTTACCTGGAAAAAAAAATCTTATGTATTCCACATGCAGTGCTGCATTCATTTTGCGTGATTTTTGGGTCCATTGGGTCCATCGATTAGTCTACTGCCAAGTCGCTGTAAAATGGCAATACCTTTTCATAGAGTTAATGTTAAAGCTCATGCCTTGAATATCGTATGGGGACATGAAACACCTAACAAACAGAGTAACATATCTGTTGGTGATTGGTACCATTTAAGGATTACAACAAAGGTTTTAAAATGATGGTGGGAAAAGTGCTGTATGAGAATATGATATAAATCAATCTCACACACTCATTTTTCTTTGTACTTATACTTTTATAATATATAAGTACTATATCACTCCTAACAAGCTTCTCGAATATTCTCAGTTTCAGTTCAGTTCAGTTTATTTATTTCAATCATAAAAATATAAAAGTAGAATACAAGTAACATGAGTCAATCATAATTATACATTTGGAAATCATGATGAATTGGGAGACTATAAGGAAGTTTGCAAAAACTTGTAATCAATAGTCCCCTGACGTACATTATCAAAATTACATGGTTTACACGCTACTCAGAAGAAAAAAAAATCTATATGATATTAACACATTAGAAATACACACCAATCAACACACACACCCTCACACACATTGATTTGTGGGGAACTTTATTGTTTTCTCCAATTGTAGTTTGTACCCTGCAAGCACTTCTCCTATTGTATTTTGTACCCCACCAGCATGAGGGAATAAAGACCATCATTGTGCTCTATTGTTCTCTGTACCCCACAAATGAATCTATGTAAGCCCACACATACACACACGCACGCAAACACACACACAAGGTACATACATGCAGCATGGGGGAAAAATATATATATAATATATATAAAATATAACAGTGAGTAGATTTGAACGAGTTAAGTATAATACGAAGAGATCAATTGTCTCTTCAAATGAGCCTTAAATGAAGACAAAGTAGTACATAACCTTAATTCATCAGTTAATTCATTCCAACTACGAGGACCATTATGTCGAACAGAGTTGAGCATAGACTGGGTAGAAACCTTTGGATAATGATAATTGATACAGGAGCGAGTATGAGTGAACAGATTTATTAAGAATAAACATTTGGGAAACTCTTTTAGGTGAATTATTATTAGAAACATTGTACATCATGATAGCACTTCGGATTTTGTGTATATCATAAATATTGTGGGTGTTTAAGCTAGGGTGTTCTAGGCAAACAAATGTTTGTTTTTGCCTCATTATATATAAAATAGTAATTAGAACCCCGATACATTTCTGAACATTGTAAACACTGTATTAAAATGCGTTTTTGACTGGATTTAAGCTAACAAATCGTTTATTTAGTAATTATGTATCATCCTTGATTTAAGTTCTTTACCCGTACGTTTTAAAATTGACACCTCTGCTTGTAAAAACTGATTTTTCTTTTCAATGTAAAGGTGGAACGAATAAACTTAAACTTCAAACTTTACTTTGTATTTCTAAAATAAATCTATTTTAACTAATTTGTAATTTCTCTACTTTTCCTATTTTCCTAATCTTGGAGTCCCTGCAAATCACTTCAATAATATGCCAATTACGTGACTGAGTAAATTACCGTAATTTCTTTTTGTTAGCATAAAATGGCTGCTTTTTCGATTGATCCAAAATAAACACACTTGACTTTCTTAGAACCTACGATCTACCCCTGCTGTTTGGGATGGAAACAACATCATTTCAAAACAGAGACAGTGTCAAAACAGACACATCTGGAAACACATTCAAGGAAAACCTATTTCCTACGACATCCATACTTCTTTACTAGTTACACCAAACTTTGCCTTCAGTAAAAACATTTCCCTATAAATCAAGTAATATTTGTGTCATTTATCAGGAGCATTTCTTATATGGATGAGGTATGCCCTGTGGCTATATTTTGAAGTAGACATGAATTTATTCTTGAGTAGATTATCTTGAGCAAATTGCATTTCGATTTCATGTTTCAAATTGGGACAGTATTGTAGACAGGGAAATTTTCCTGTTATTCTAGTCAAACAATAACACACCCTCTCTCCCTCTTTTTCTGCCTCTTTCTGTATCTCTCTCCCTATCTCTCCCTTGCCCTTCTGTTCTGCGTAGCCTTTTCTATCATTTTTCAAATTCCACTTTGTGATCCATCCGTACGTTGACTCAGTCGTATTCCACTTTCTTATTCGAAGATTAAATGAACACATATACATATCTCACCAAACAAACCGTTTTCCTTGTATGACAATATGTTATTTTTTAACCGCTCTCGAATGTTAATGTTAACGACTCTCTAAAATTGCACTCAAGTTTCGTCATACCTATAACATTGCATGGAAATAAGGTTATCTTGGTCAATGCATTTATTCTATTATTATCAGTTTTATTTTTCATTATTATTTTTATTATTATTAGTAGTAGTATTAGTAGTAGTTGTTGTTGTAGTAGTGGTATTAGTAGTAGTATTTGTAGTACTATTTATTAGTAGTAGCATCATTATTATCATCATCATCATCGTTATTATCATCATCATTATCAAACTGTTGAGCAATATTTGGACAATAATTGGATGTTTAAACTTGGAATTTGCACTTATTTCATGTTCTCATTTTTACAGGTTTTCTTGATTAATTTCCGTCGAAACTGAAAGAGAATTCCAAGGACAATTAAATTATATTTGTGTACGTTTATTAAGCTATTTAAAAGGGATCCCTTCCACTAAATCAATGTACTAGGTTTCTGTAAGCTATACATTCTATTAAATTGTGTCCCAGTAAATGGAATCGACTTCCACTGTTGCCTTGAAAAAGGAGAGAAGAAATTAAAAAGAAATAACAGAAAAAAAAACAAGAGTGTCAGATTATATTCTTAATTCGTACCCTGAATGCATCCTCGTGCGAACATGACAGATAGAAGGCCTTTCATCACTTTTGACAGGAAATGTATATATTTCATGAATTTAAAAAATATTCTTAGGGAGTTAGTTTTTTTTTTTTCATAGGAAAATACAACGTTATGATTGCCACAAAAATTGACATGTTGAACAAAATAATCATCGCTGCAAAGTTTATATTCAACGGACCAACACGCTTTATTTGAGAAAAAAAAAAGTGATCAAGCTTCATCGTCCCCAGTTTTTATTAAGATCATAAAGAAAGGAAAGCTTGGAGAACATTTATTCCTCATAGGGCAAACAATCTGGAAAAAGTATAAATATTATTCAATCTGCATATAATATTACCTAACCTTGTATTTTTTCAGTTGTTGATACTTTCAAAGCGCCTATTCAAAACCTTTATTCTCAAAGATACGAAAAAAGGACGATAAACATAATGGGAATGCGTATCTATTCTTCACTGCCCCATTTAAAATTTCCATTTCCATGCCCCTAAGAAAACCATATTGACATATCTTAAGTATACAACATAGATAGCGCCCTTAATTGTGTATAATATCTGTATTTTGCCCTCTCCCATTTTGCAAATCCCTTGATCCGCCCTTGGTTTTAAGGGCGGCATTTATATTCAGCCAACGTGCGATAATTTCGAGGGGTTCTGGCAATATCACGCGGCCTGAGAAATACTCGAGTAACTAAGCGCTTGATGTTGTTTGTCTTTCATTCTAAGTGAATGATTGGTTTATTCTTGGGGGAAGAGTCTGGCAAGCGTTTTCGCAACTCTCTCAGAGATGAGGACAGTGACCTTAGCATCCGACTTACAAACATAGTGGAGCTATATAAAGTAAAGGACAACATAATTATACCTCCGATTTGTGTGTTGCGATTTGCGCAGTTAATAATCCGTTTTCAAATGCTTGATATCACTTTACCTGTAACGATGATTCTGATCAGTACTTGTTTCTACATATTGTTTCAAGATCAATGTAAGCCATATCAGATTTTAAAATTCTTGTTATAAATTTTTTTAATGAAAGATATACGTGATAATTATTTGAAATTTCACCCGCTTTATATTTGCAGTAGCTGGAACTTAATCAACTCTTAATGTGCTCAGGAACTTAGCCATCGCAAACAGTTCTTTCCAGCCGAAGTAACGTGAGTATAAATTTTCTAGCTTGATAGAATTTTCATCTCTTAAGAGCTGCAAACGGAATGATAGATAAAGGGATTATACATACGAGCAACAGGGTTCAGTAATTCAGTACTGTGAATTGAAACCGTTCCGTCCTGCCACTTCGGTTCTCAGTTACAGAATTCAATTCCATTTACGAGAGGTCTATTTCATACAGGGGAAGGATGTCACGTATGTTTGTAAACAGTCTTGAGAAGAAGACGCTGGGCATGACAAAGGGATGAAATTTACATAGATAACCAGTTTTCTATCAATGATTTGCATATAATAATAATAATAATAATAATAATACCACTGTTCTTGTATAGCGCATATCACATTATAATATAACGTCCTTATGCGCTTCCAAAGGGTTTTGGATATTATTACCCTGTCGTATGTCACCTGTCAGATCCTTCAGTCCTTAGTCTAAGCGAATTTTCTTGTAAATATCGTTTCATATCACTAGAAGACACATAAAATCTTACCCCAAGAATATCGATCGGACACTTCCAATTTTTTTTTTGCAAAGAGCTATAGATATGTTTCATAGTAGTATAAAGGGCCTTAGAATAATTAAGTTTTCAGAAAATAATTTTGATACGGTACAAAACTGCAGTACTCGTTTTCATGATAACAGGCGTCCCGTACAATTCCAAGTTATTCCCTGTCAGAGGAAAAACAAATCTAATTGTACGTACATGTAGTTTTTATAAATCTTCCAGAATAGTTCCCCTTTCCGATTTTGTTTCTTCTGAAATCTTTTTATACTCATTGAATATATATCTTTAGTCCATGCGGAATTGAACTCTTTTATTTGTCAAGAATATTAACGATTGTAGTCGCGTGTCTGGACCGGACACAGTTGTAAACTTGATAAGGGGATCATCCGTGCGAATGCGATCGATGGCGTCGTGTGCAAGAATTTCACTGCCGACATGCGAATCAACTGTTGCGTATAACTTGAGGCAATGTGTAATCAACCGCAGAGTGAATATGGTCAGTCTGTCATATCTGTTGTACCAACTTTGTAGCTTTCAGAACCGTACAGTGTTAGTGGTTTAAAACGGAATGTGACGAAAACGATGTGACGCGTCACACAGTATAACATAGTGTAAAGCATAGTGTAAGGCTTCTATCTCTCCTGTGAGACCACACTTCATGACCACGTGATCTTCCCGACTGGACTGAATGCAAGATATCTATAGTAATCACTGAGATATCATGATGTTTAGAGATCTGCAGTAGATATGAAAATATCAAAAGTAGTCAGGAGTATTAAGAGTAATTTGTAAACTGGACAAAGCGGCCATGAAGTGATCAGTAGAACAGGAAATTTGACGGGACGGGATTGAGTGTCATCTGTCTTTTGTTTGTTTTTTGTTTTTGTTGATGTTTTCACACAAATTCGTCACTCCTCTTGTTCATCTACTTTAAATTCAACAGTTGACAGTTTCTTCTCTTTTCACATATGTCTGATGGTCCCGTGCACACGCCTCTATATGCAAGACAAGAAACAATTATATTCCCCAATGGATAACTGACACGAACTACTTCGGTAAGGGGTTTTGGGTCGATACGCAACGGACAATTTCAACTCCTTTGGTGACATGAGGGTCGCGCTGATTGTTTACACTTTCCAGCCTGCGTAGGTATTTCTGCCTCGAAATCCCCGCTTTCGAGCCAAATTAGACCAGTGTAACTTAATTCAATTTACCACAATCAAGTTTGTGACGAGCAGGATATTGAATCTGGTTGGAACATGACGAAAATGACCTTGTTTACCGTCTCAATCAATAACAATGAATTCACCTTCATGTAACATGACATTTGGATGAGATGCATGCAAAATAAGGTATAGAGTAAACACTAGGGATGGACTGATCAAATCAAATAGGTGGATGACATTTCAATATCTGCGTACTTCTCGGCGGCCTTTGACATCAGTATAATTTTGAATAAAGTTAGGAGAAATTTTACACACTCTTGGTTAAAAAGGGAACATGCGTGCTTGTTGGATAAAATATAACTCAATATTTGGTAAAATGTTACCCAAAGGTGATTTTAAAAATACCAAATATTGTTAAAATTTACCCAATTGATACACTGTTCCATTTTAACACACTTTTTTAGAGTGAATTATTGCACTTTGAAAATATTTAAAAGATGGTTTTTCTATCGTAAACAGGGCCCAGGGAAGAAAAGGGCAATGAGCTTCACTCATTTTTTTCCCTACAGATGGAGTTGATGCATGTATCTCTGCTATTTTGGAACTCTGATTACTTAGAGTGCCCTCCAGATCTTAAATCGTGCCGCAGCACCTGTCTAACGTCTGCCATTTACCAGTTACACGTTCAGATCATCACACAAGTCGTTTTCCTTTCAAAAGTACAACACCAACTTATGAAAATGAATATAAATATTTGAATACAGTGCTACATTTCAAATTCCTATTCGAAATGAGACCTTTTGATCATTTTTGCCCCCCCCCCTTACCACATTTGTCCGTGCTTAGTTTACAGCGGCGTCCGGCTTTTTCACCTCACAGGCGAAAATCGGCAACGCGTAGAGATCAGGTCTCAAGATTTAAACCGCTAGCTTCACAGTGGACCTCTAAATCGCGCTTGTTATCGTGTTTTGTAAAATTTCACGTACATCAATTCAAGCTCTGGTGGCTATCTCGGCCTCGCTATTCGGATGGGTCCGAGTTAAACCCTGCGTCGATTTATCCCAGATCAACCAAGTTTTAACCCTGGTGCCGCCACAGAGAATGCGATAGGTCTGCTGAGACTGAAAAGCAATCTCTAAACGCTGGCCGGTCATTTCTTAAATTAAGGCCCGTGGCAGTTACAGTAACCCTGTTTGGTGGTAACAGATACTCTTGTTCACACTCCAGACTGTATTGTTTACAGAAATCAGCTATACAAAATGACTAAGGAAAAAATACTTTAGATAAGCAGTAAGCTTAGTAGCCTTTTAAGGATATAAAATGAATAAGTGATCACCCGATGTCCCTGTGAGCACTTCAAACATGTCAAAATGGAAGTTGTTCTACCTGAAAAAGGGCGACTGAGTGTCGGCTTTCAAAAATTAGTCATTTTCTATTTGTGTGCCAGCAGACATAGTTCCAGGAAAATTAGGGTTCAACCCCTATTCAAACTTAATAAGCGTGTTTTTGAGAAAATTTTTGTTTTTGAGAAACGCTTAAAAGGAGCTTGTCGCCAGCTTGCAGGAAGAGTGGCAAGCTTGTCACAAGCTTGCTGAAAAAGTGGCAAGCTTACCCCAAGCTTGCAGGAAAATTGGCAAACTTACACAATAATGAAATCTATGCTACAAACTTAGATTTAAAAAAAGGGCAAGCTTGCGGCAAGCTGCAGCTTACTTGCAAAAAAAAGTGGCAATCGTTCCCAAATGAATCTTTATCACTAGAAAACAAAAATGCCTTGATCATTTCTTTTAATGCATGTGTATGTATAACTTGCTAATATATTTATACTTGTAAATATGACAAACTATTTTGGGAAAAAAAAATTGAAATTGAAAAGAACTATTGATGACATGAACATGGTACAAATTAGTATCACTGAATATGCATGGTATATTTCTACTTTATACACAAATTCTTCAGTAATATATTCAATAAAATATTCAGTTGCAGTCTAAACTAAAAAATATGGGATATTTATTCAGATAGCATCTACGAAAAAGTAAACACTCTATTTCAATTATTATATGTAAAGTATAGAAGATATAGCAGATGATTTCACCTCATCTCTACAATGTGTGGGACTAGGACAATTAATTAAATCGCGGAAAAGAGTGACTAAACTATCGTCTATATTACTAGACCACATTTATTCAAACATTGATTTGGTTGAATGTCACTCAGGGGTCATTCAAACTGACATCCCAGATCATTTTGCAGGGTTTGTAATTTTCAAGAATATAGCCCAAGAATTCTTAAATCAGAAAAATATTACGTATCGGTGCTATAGGAAATACAATGTTGAACAGTTTAAAGAAGACCTGTCTGTTTCGAACTGGGAAGTGGTATACTGTTGCCACGATGTGAATGTTGCATACTCTAGTTTTTGTACAATTTTTCTTTAATATCTTTAATAAAAATGCACCACCACTGATAACTAAACGAATTGGGGGAAAAATATAAAAAGGAACCATGGATTACGGCAGGGATAATTAAATCAATAAGAAGGAAAAGAAAGTTGTACGCACAAGTCTTAAGGACAAATCACGATGAAGATGTGAAAAAAATTAAGAAATCTAGAAATGTGTTGACTACGGTATTAAAGAATGCAACGACAACATATTATAGCAATTTATTACATGTAAACTGGTGGAATACTAGTAAGACATGGGGTATCTTTAATGAATTATTAATCGGAAAGAAAAAAATGTCGCAAGTCGCTCAGGACGACAGGCTTATCAAAAGGGTCAATGGAAGAAATACACTCATTACATCTATGTATGAGATTGTAAATGAATTCATTAATTTCTTTGTAAATATTGGCCCGAACTTAGCGGATGCTTTACCACATGAAAGTATATCGCATAGACCTTACTCAGGGGCACAAGCTAATAATTCTTTATTTTGGAAGCCTGTGACCGAGGCTGAGGTTTTGAATCATCTCTCAAAGCTCTCAAAGCCTATAAAAAGGCTTGTGGTAACGACAATATACCTGAACGATTATTAAGAGATGGTGCTGCTTACATAACACATGCCCTCGCATATATCTTTAATCTATTCTTAGGAGTTCAATGTGGAGAAATAGTCTCCAGGAAAATGAAAGTCTGATGCGGTGTTCCACAGGGATCAGGTTTAGGACCAATACTGTTCTTACTTTATATCAATGACTTACCGTCGGTTTCTAACTTTTTCAATTTCAGACTATTTGCAGACGATTCTAACTTGTTTCACATATTTCCAGCAAATCAAAAGGAAATTGATGCCAGTGAAATAAATATCAATATAAAGAAAATACAAGAATGGTGCATTGCAAATAAGCTTACCGTCAACTCTTTGAAGACAAAATTTATCTTAATTAGCAGCAGAAGGAACAAAATCACATTATCTGGTCGACTAGAAATAGGTGGAGAGGTGATTGAAGAGGTTGATAAACATTTAACTTGGCGCAATCATATTCGAGCAGTCAATTCATGTATACGGAAAAGAGTTGGAATTTTATTCCGCCTGCAACATGTTGTACCCCAGTATACATTGGTCTTATTGTAAGCATTCATAGAGCCACATCCAACCTATGGAATCGAGGTATGGGGAGTACATACAAAAGTAGCTTAAATTGTTTATTTTGCAGTAAAAAAAATGATTGGACTACTACTAATACTATTGATTTGACCACTACTACAACTACCATACTAATACTAAAATACTGCTCGTACTAGTACTAGTACTACATGTACTACTATTACTACTACTACTTCTACTACTACTACAACTGCTACTGTGCATTATGACTACTACTACAACTACCATACTAATACTAAAATACCACTAGTACTACTACTAGTACTACATGTACTACTACTACTACTACTACTACTACTAGTACTACTACTACACTGTAAAAACTGAAGTGCTACTTTTTCGGTGCTCGTATAGTGACTGCACCTGAAGTGCTGTTTTAGCACTTGCACGTGCTAATTTACAAGCAAAAAAAAAAAAATGTGACCGTGGCGAGCCTCGAACCAGGTTCCGCTGATTGAGAGGCGCTGATGTTACCCGACAGACTAACAAACGCTTCTTGCAATCGAGCTTCGTCATGGGAGTCAAGTAGATAACATGAACTATGTGGTGTCGTAAATGCACTACGTTACAATAAGATCTGCTCTAAATCGTATGTGAGTTAGTCTAGCGGTAATGTCAGCAATTCTCGATCAGCGGACCCTGGTTCGAGGCTCGCCAGAATCACGATTTTTTTTTAAACGAATGTTTAGCAGTTTAAGGAGCCTGTCCAGCTCCCGTGAAAGTGCTGAAATAGCACGCTATGTGCATTCAAATAGCACTCTGAGTGCAGTCCCTATGCAAGCACTCAGAAAGTGCTAAATTCAGCCCTCCAGGTGCTGAAAACAGCACTTAATTTTTTAGAGTGTACTATTACTACTACTACTTCTATTACAACAACTACTACTTCTATTACTACTACTACTACTACTACTATTACTACTACTACTACTACTACTTCTACAATTACTACTATTACTACTACTACTACTACTACTACTACTTCTACAACTGCTACTGTGCGTTATGACTACTACTACAACCCACCATACTAATACTAAAATACCACTAGTACTACAACTAGTACTACATGTACTACTACTACTACTGCTACTACTACTACTACTATTACTACTACTACTTCTACCACTACTTCTATTACTACTACTAGTACTACTACTTCTATAATTACTACTACTACTACTACTGCTACTACTACTACTACATGTACTACTTCTACCACTACTTCTATAACTACTACTACTACTATTACTACTACTACTTCTATTACTATTACTACTGCTATTACTACTACTACTTCTATTACTACTACTACTACTTCTATTACTACTACTATTACTACTACTACTACTACTACTACTTCTATAATTACTACTATTACTACTACTACTACTACTACTACTACTTCTACAACTGCTACTGTGCATTATGACTACTACTACAACTACCATACTAATACTAAAATACCACTAGTACTACTACTAGTACTACATGTACTACTACTACTACTACTACTACTGCTACTACTACTACTACATGTACTACTTCTACCACTACTTCTATAACTACTACTACTACTATTACTACTACTACTTCTATTACTATTACTACTGCTATTACTACTACTACTATTATTACTTCTATAATTACGACTATTACTACTACTACTTCTATTACTACTACTACTATTACTACTACTACTACTACTACTTCTATAATTATTACTATAACTATTACTACTACTACTATACAACAACTGCTACTGTGCATTATGTGAGAACATGAAACTTACATATCTTTTGTACTACAATGTTTAGATTATGGAAGAAAGTGTATGATTATTTTCACCTGACCTAGCTATTTCATCTCATATAGTGAGGTTCTTTTTTCTATAGGTAAGATAAGTTAAGAAGATCGCCATTTAAAAGCTTGTGGGAATCTGGGACTCCACGTCGATTAGCAATTTGGGAGTTTACAAATTGTTTTTACCCACTGCGTCATTCTTGTGCTGAATGCTTCCATGTAGATCTAACTTCCATTACGCTAATCATTGATTAGCATATTATGTGAATGAATAATATTGGTTGCTCTTTTAGAACCTTTAGTAGGCTTCAGCGACTCGATTAAAGATGGAATGGGATATGTAAATCTTTTATGAAGATGAAAAAAAAAAAATTCTACAAGAGTTGGTCTTTGCTATGAGGAATTTGTTGTGCTCTAACTTTAATCTGTACACAGTCGTTTATTAATAGAACGCCTTCATTTGGACAGGGGATCGTTATATCAAATCAACTCCATGACAGTCATAACTCTTGCCCGCGATCTAAGGAAATGGACCAGACTAACCGTTTAACATGACATGATAAAGGACAACTCTGTGATATCGGTACCCATCGGCTAAGCATCATAGTCTTAATTACAATCCACCAGATTTACCGCCAATTACCCAAACAGATTTTGAGGGTCAATTTTGCTTGAACTGTTCCAAAATGTACAAAATGACAGCAAAAATGACTATTAATTATTCAAATATCATATTTACATGAAAAAATGTGTTAATTATGGCATCTTAAGTAAGAAAACCCGAAGTTTGTTCACGTTTGAGAGCAAAAATGAAATTAAAATATTGTGTGACCCAATTTTTAATGTCTATTCATGAAAAATATATGTAATTATGTTTCGTGATCTACAACCCCCTGTTGAGGTATGTGAGAAATGGCGCGAACTAGCGTCTGTTGTGATACTCGGATTCTTAATCTGGTTGTCTGCTTCTGTCAATATAGTGTAGAGGGTCAGCGGCCACTTGAGTATGCAAGTAGCCTAGAAGATTGATCGGAATACGATTGGGTGAAGCTCCTAAGTCCTTTATGGTCCCCTTGAGGTATCTGTTTGGCCTGCTGGCTTTTCAGTTCCTCGAACTCATTTGGAAATGGTTTTCAACTGTTATCCCTCTATTCCCTTCTCCTCGTGGTAATCGACCAAGCTTGGTCTATGTAATACGTATATGTACATCTATATTATGTTGAATGGAAATCATTATGGATTTGCAACATTACTCCCCTCACCTACCACACAATTGATCTTGATAGATTTCAGCACATCGCTTATAAATGCGTAGATACCGAATATGGCTATTTTATGGGCGCCAAGTCTAAGCCAATCGTCTGGAAAAATTTGTACCGAAGTTTTGGAAAATTAGCATCAAAGACTTGCCTTAAGACTTTCCACACACATGGCAGTGCGTTGCTTATCGCGACCAAGTCACTCTGAAATTAATCTGTCTCCTATATTGAGGATGTTGAGTGTGTACGGATTATTGGGACAGTGGCGGCGTGCCCGGGAGGGGAGGGGGGGGGGGGGCACACAGTGCTCCCCACTTTATCAAGTAACCCAAAGCGCCCATATAAAGCAGGTATATTTCAGTTATGATTCTAAATTGACCAATAAATAACTCTGCATATGATTAATTGTACATGAATATCCCTTTGTTCATTTTATGTGAAAAAGAAGTAGATGTAAGGTCCCTTTTCCCTGGCTCGCAATGTTAACAGAAAACATTTTAAATGAAAACGGTGTCATCTACTTGGAGAAAATTATTGCTCCTGTCTCAAGAAACTCCATAAAGTCTTCATGGATGAAATAATCATGAGCCCTGTCTGAAATATTGATGAGAAGGTGGGCTAGAAATTCCAACACTGTGTAAGCTTTATTGACATCTTTACCAACTCGTGATGATCAGGATGCAATGATTAAAGAGAGGATTAAAGATTTATGACAGGCACAAACACCTCAGTCGGGAATGGGAATGTTCCTCCTGTCGTATCATCCGCCACTGACGCCACACTATAGGCTTATTATTATTCTACAGGGGCGAAGAGAATGATATGTCATTAAAAAAAAAAAATATCATGACCTTTCAAGCCTGATGTGCATTGATGCAACCGTGTTTGCTGTAATATTATGCATAGTGACGAATTCATTTTAACATTACAGCCCTGGAAAATATTATTAGACCAAGCTTCTGTAATAAGGGTACTGTAATATGCATACAAAATTATAAAATGATTTGTCTTTGTATTTCATTGATTGAATACCAAATTCCAGCAATTATACCTTGCTTTTACGATATTTAATTTCCTTCTTACCAGCTAAATGACTATCAGTAACCATTCTTCGTCTAATATTTTTGTCCATGGCTGTACACTAAAATGTATATCAGTATACATACATGTATTATGCATAGTGACGAATTCGTTTTAACATTACACTAAAATGTATATCCGAAGTAATAATAATATACTGTTAATACATGGTTGGGAGTGTGTTAGTGCGATCCGGCAACACAAAGGTTTTTATCGTGGTGTACTAACGCACGAGGCGTAGCCGAGTGTGTTAGACACCACGATAAAAACCTGCGTGTTGCCGGATCGCACTAACGCACGACCTCACAACCATGTATTAATAGTATAATCTTTGTGCTTTCACTTACCTCAAACTGTCATGGCATGTCCCATGCGTGAATCCTGCTCAGCAAAACATGTAGTAGACTGTTGCAAACGTACAATGTTCATTTACAATGTTTAGGCCTAGTCTAGACGGTTGCGAACGTATATACAATGTTTATTTACAATGTTTAGGCCTCGTCTTAGACCTATTTGTTAGTAATGTGAACCTGACAATTATGGAAGTGGTATTGAATCTGGTTCACCGATGTATTTTCACTTCCTTGAGCTTGGCTGAGCATGTTCGAATTTGAGCTTATATTGAAGCTTGAAGATGAAGACAAGGTGCCACCAATGGCACTAGGAGTAGGACTAGTACCAGTACTAGCACTCGTAGTAGGAACAGGACTAGTACTAGCACTAGTACTAGTAGTAGGAGTAGGACTCGGAGTAGGAATCACTTGGCACAGTTGAGTTGTGTTCTTTGTGTAGTCCGTTCCATCCGCTTTTCTGATGCCTGCATAGGAATGGCTCAACAGCGTATCTAACTCACGTTGCGTGATGGTGGATAGGTCCGTGCGACTGAGTTTAGCGAAACTTTCAAGCTTTGAAAATTTCACTGCTCTTTTCGTACTGTTGGAATCCTTCCCATTCAGTAGATCGTCGAGTTCTTCCTCCGTGAGAAGTGCAAAACTGAGATTCGAAGATACAGCCATTTTTGACACGCTTCTATCGTCAAAAATTAAACTTAAACTTTCATTTTCGGTACTGAACTTCACCGATCCGACCGCGGTAGCGCTACAGCTGTAATTTTGTTGATTTGTTGATTTGTTGACATAAGCGACGATCGATAGCGTATACGGCATAGCGTGTAAAAACATATAGCAAAATAATAATAATAATAATCACAGCATTTATAATGCGCCATCGATCTAGTATGAATATTTAGAGGCGCAGAGGGATAAAGAAGTTAAAGGATTAAAGGAGGATAGAGACTTAAGATATGATAATGTATAAGTATATAAGTGCAAGTAATTATCTAACAAATTTTCACATAAATATGATGAAAATAAGTAGGATTTAAGACACTTTTTAAATGGTTCAACCGATTCTGCTCATCGGATCCTCAGTGGAAGAGCATTCCAAAGTGATGGAGCTGAAAAAGAAAAAGCATTTTCTCCCAGAGTTGAATTTGTCCTTTGAACCTTTAGCTGATTACTACTAGATGAACGCAAATTTCTTCCAGGAACATATTTTGAGACAAGGCTTTGCAGGTATAGGGGAGATTGACCATGCATTGATTTCCATGTGAGGAGTAAAATTTTAAATTCTATTATTTTGGTTACCGGTAGCCAGTGGAGATTTTTGAGAATTGGTGTTATATGAGAGAAACGAGATGCTCCACTGAGGGCCCGAGCAGCAGAAATTTGAACACGTTGCAGCTTGGCAAGTTGATGAGATGTAGTTTTAAAAAGTAAGGCATTTCCATTATCAATTCGAGATATTACATACGAATGAATTACAGATGCTGCAACTTTAGATGGCAGAGATTTCCTAATACTATGAATGCTTCGCAATTGCAAATATATGGATCTACATGTAGCAGTAATATGTGATGACATTGACAGCTCATTGTCAAAACGAATTCCAAGATTTCTACAACTGGACAAAGATTGTACTTCAGCACATCCTTTACGTATAGACTGACTACGGACCTTAGCACCAAGGTTTCTGGAGGCAATAATCATAAATTCAGTCTTATCATCGTTCAATTTTAGTTTGTTCTTTACCATCCACTTCCTCATGTCATCAATGCAAGATTCAACTTTATGTTTAGAAGAGGCCTCGCATAAAGGGTCAGCAGGATCGAATGGCATGTATAGCTGGGTGTCATCAGCATAGAGATGTATATTGATGCCATGTGATCTTGCAATTTTGGCAAGAGGGCTGGCATAAAGACTGAAGAATGACGGACCCAGAACGGATCCCTGTGGCACGCAGTATGGAAGCTCAGCTACCGATGACAAGGAATCATCAATCTTCACAATCTGCGAGCGGTTGCTCAGATACGAAGAAATCCAAGCTAGAGCAGATCCAGTCAAGCCTATCGAGCCAAACCTTCTGATCAGAATATCCTTGTCGATGGTGTCAAAGGCTGCGGACATGTCAAGTAACACCAAGAAGACAGCCTGCTTCTGGTCAAGGGCTTGAGTGATATCATTGTGAACCTTGATAAGAGCAGATTCGGTGCTATGATCCTTATTATAAGCTGACTGAAGGGGTTCACAAAGAACATTCAGTTCCAGATAATCTTGAAGACGCTGGGCTACGACTCGTTCCAATACCTTTGAGACGAACTTCAGGTTTGACACTGGCCGGTAGTTCTTTAGGATATCCGGGTCAAGCCTTGGCTTCTTCAAAAGAGGACGAACAACTGAATGAGTCAGGAAAAATGCCTGTTTCCAATGACATATTGACAATAAATATTGTACTTGGCAGAATAAGATCTAAATGTTTTTTTCAGAATCCATGTGGGAACTGAATCGTGTGAGCTCGAAGTGGATGGAGAACTTTTTATAATCCTCTTCGCTGCATCCTCAGATGCCAAGTCGAAGGTGTCAAGCACTTGGTCTTTCCCAGCAGAATGTTCGGTAACTAAATCTGTGCCAGATACCACTTCCAGCTTCTAGTCCTTCTCGAATGTCCTTTATCTTTTTGGAAAAGTATAGGCAAAACTTCTCCGCAAGGACTTGGTCACAGCGGTGTGTAGGAAGCATAGATTTCACACAATTATGAAGCATCTTGTTTATGACTCTGTACACTTCCCTTGACCACAGCACTCAGAGATCAACTTCTCATAATAAGAGGCCTTTGCATGCTTTATCATGTTCCACGCAACCTGGCGTTGAGTTTTGAAGCACTGCCTATCAACTTCAAGTTTGGTATTTCGCCACTTTTTTTCTAACCTCCTCCTAAGCTTCTTTACCTCTGTGATCTCTTCTGAATACCAAGGATTTGGCGAGTGTAAGGAAACAACACCATGCTTATCCAGAATATCTGAAAGAGTTCTCTCGTACTGATCTGTCAGCTTGTTGATGTCAGTCTCTGGTTCCTGAAACAGATCAGATGACTCCAGGTCTTTAGCAAAGGCATCGTGATCAATTGCCTTCAGTTTCCGATACACTATTTCTTTACGACCTAATGCTGGCTTGAAGATATTAAGGTCACAGTGTACCGCTGCATGATCACTAAGGAAGGAAGAGACCTCTACGGACTTGACAATATCCTCATAATTTCTAGATAAGATGTAGTCCAAAATGTACCCACTTGTATGTGTACAGTCACGTACATTTTGAAGAAGGTCATAAGTCTTCATCATCTCAGAAAAGTTCTTGGTATCAACATTCGCCTGATCATCCCAGTGAATATTGAAATCATCAACTATCATCAGCTTAGGGGGAAAAGTTGATAAGACAGACAAGTAATCAGCAAAGTCCCGAAGAAACATTGATGTCGTTGTTCTATTCCTTGGACTGTATGGTGGCCTGTAGATTACTACCAATTTAACAGAGACCGAGGAGCTACTGTCAGGCATAATATCACAGCACATACTTTCAAAGCTGACAAAAGTTTGAGACGAGGATGTAACCAGATTTAGTGAATCTCGATGAATAACAGCAATCCCTCCTCCTGTTCGATTCAAACGTGGAGTGTGCTGGAACTTAAATCCTGGAAGTGTCAGATCAGCAATAACTTTACTTTTTTTTTCTCCATTTGACAACCAAGTCTCTGTTAAACACACAACATCAAAGTCATGTTCAATAAAGTAGTCAGTCAGAAGATCAGCCTTATTACCAACAGACTGTGTGTTAATAAGGCAAAGCTTGCAAGTCTTCTTCCGGTCACCTAGGAAGATCGATCTTTCGCAAGTTGATACGGACTTAAGCTCAACTGGAAGGGAATTCCCGTTATTCCCTTTCCTCTTTCTCTTGACACCTCCTCTGGTCCCTCTCACTGTGGGACTCTTTACATTGATACCAAGAGACTTCACGTTGGCCCAAACATCAGATAACATGTAGCCATCGTGATCAAGGTCGAGGAGGGCTGCTCTACTGTAACGTATTCTTTGCAGAGTTCCCAACTCATCATTCCTCTCACATTTCGACCCATCTTTGTTTATTGGGCCAGGGTTTGCCTCAATATCTCCTGCTACCGATAGTAATACATTAAATGTTGCAGTAGAATTGATGTAGTAGTAGATTCTCTTAAGGAGATTGACTGGATGGGACAATCCTCGATGAAAGGACTACACAATAAGAGGAGGTGCAATATAGTGAGGAATCCCATTGTCTATCCAATGAAGAATACGACGACAATCAAAGCACTGCTTCCACTATTGTTGGTCCAACTCTTTACAACAATGCAGACTAGAAGAAACGAGCACGGTGTACATGACTGTGCAACACCAAGTATGGCTCCTTCCAGCTATAACAGTCCAAGTTAAAGGTGAAAAATAGGACCAAGGAATAAATGATGATGTACGATGAACCAGAGTTCAAACTTTGTCCAGCAGAATCTAAAATGTAAAACTGCTATGCTGGTAAAGTTTAAAACACAAACAGAAAAGAATATTCCATTCAAAAATGAAATTAGAAGAGACAGGTTCCAGAGCTGCTCCTCCCTTGAAGAGCGCTAAGGTAAACAAAAAAAATTAAAAAATCGATTCGTATCGTCTGCGCTACATAAATGTTTACATGTTTATGTTTCCATGTGCAACAGTCCCCTTTACCGTATGTTATCACTTTTTTGCACAGTCACGTGGTGTTATTTGACCAATCAGGATGGCTACATTCTTGAACCCGTTTTATAAATAATAATAATGGTGGCTTCTTGTATAGCGCTCATGTCCGTCACGTCGTGACGCTCCTGGCGCTTCAACATTATTACCCCAGTCATAGCTTGGCGGCCAAATATGTAGCGCTCTAGCATATCGGGTATCTATTTACACCTGGGTGGAGAGTGGCAAATGTGGATTAAATCTTGCCAAAGGACGTTAGTGCCAGGCTGGGATTCGAACCCTTAACCTTTTGATTAAGAGTCAAGTGAATGAACCACCATAAGTAAAATGTTCTAAATATTCCTTTTGAAAAAAAAAATGATTTTACAAATTCAAATGCATATGACTTCCTTATTACGGTACTATAAGATATAACACGATATGACGACTCAACTGCAGGCATCAATATGCGCTATGTAAATATTTACCGAGGAAAAACTAAATTTTTCAAAAGCCACTTTGCAGAAAACCTGTTGATCCTCTTGCTTTTAACAATTTTGCCTGTTGGGTATATCACTTGCTTCATGGCTGGAAATTACAAAATTAAGGCCTGTGTCTTTTTACCGGTAAGGTATACGACTGGATTTCGAGTGATCTTTCTGAAATGACGGGGGAAATATTTACATTAAGAGTATTTTCCTAATCCGCCTAAAATGTATTATCTACATTGTTAGTCTTTATGCATCGCGATCATACATTTTGCAATACGCTGAAGATGAATATACATAAAGAAAGTGGGAAGTAATTTATTTTCTAGAGACATACTCGACTTCAACAAACAAACAAACGAAAACGAGTCGCTCCCGAGACCCCCCATGAGCATTACCGCAGAAAAATTGCCATCATGCCCATTTATCTTATTGGATAACCTTAAGCAATTTTGATCACGCACTGCCCCTCTTATAGGCGAAAACGATGATAAATCATAGAGAGGCGATTATCATTTCAACTACAGGTTCAGATTAGGGGTCCCCGTCGTTGTTTCCTTGCTGAGTAGTTATGTTGTTGGTGCTTGACCGGCTTTTGTTTCTAGTTAAAATGGGATGAAAGTTGACAGTTAGCGATCTCAACTGTGCACGTCAAGATGATCTCTGTCATTCGTAAAAATTTGTTCTCGAGCTTTTGCTCTTATCCGCTTTTCATCTTTCGGATGATTTCACCAGGTCTGTTGAATCCATGGAATAGAACGGTGAGGATTCTGTAAGGTACAATCAAATGTTTTAATGAGCTTAAAAGGGAAGGGTTTTTTCATTCGTTGTTAGTCTCAAATTGTATTCTAACCAACGATGGTTACTAGCGTTCAAGTTAGTACACTCGTTTACATTCATAAAAAGATCAAGAATATTGTTCATAGTCCATAACGGTTATGGCGCCCAATCACGTACTCCTTGATGTTTTGCTCCATTTTATTTATAGTGCCACCGTGTACAGTTTGCTAAAATTACGCAGGTATTCATAATCTATATACGTAAATTTACGGTGGTGATGTTTTTAGATAACCCTCTAGGGCATTCCTTTAAAACGAGTGAGAAAAACAGCGAACCTTCACGTCAAGTTTGGAAATGTTTTCATTGAATTAAAATGCAGAATACGTAGAAGTACTTGGTAATTGCCTGCAACAGCTTATTAAAAAATAAATGAAAGAAAAAGATGAGGCCTCTTTCCTTCTCGGGAATTTCAAGCGAATATTATCAAAGAGTAGAAAATGACAAACAGAAAATGAATATAAATATATTATGTTCCTTAAAAAGTTAATCGAAATCTCATATATTGATTGAGGCTTCGGAAAACAATTTCAAATTGAAATGCCTATTGTTTCAGAAAAATGCATGCCTTTGAAAAATGGTTCCACTAAGAACAATGCAGCAGATGTAGTAAATTACATAACAGATTTGTGTTTCGGGTCATCTTCAATGAAGATATTTACTCGTGTACAAAATGCCGGAACAAAATATACCTAATATGCCATATAAAAAATAAAGTGCAACTTTTTTTGCACTTTGTATCAGAAAATACATTTTTTGATGATGAAAACGTAATTCTGTGGCAGCCATTTACCATTCACATGGTGCGTAAGAAAATTGCGCATCCATGCGAGATCAAAATCGACAAACTACGTTTTGAGATATACGAAAAAATGCTAGGGGGACTTACTTTTTTGGCTGAGTTTATGTATATATATAACTAAACAAGAGAGATACAACAGCGAAAAAAAAACTACAGCACTTCCCAAAAGAATAAAGTCTGGTGTATGCTTGAGGCATCAGTGAATCTGGTTTTCTGTTAAATGAGGATTGCAACATAAGCACCATGTTGCCCGGGGAGGTTATTTCTAGAAACTGGGAAAACCCTTGTGGAAAAATGTCCGACAGGTACTTTGGTAGAGAATTTAAGATGCTCCCGAAGTGCTCCGATGTGCGGATCGCCGTAGGCTTGATGCGCACAGCGTTCTGAAAATCAGGCCGTGTGAATTAATTTCATGTTGCTGAACATTCACATGGTATTACGTAAATTAATTGGATAGGGTATAACGTGAGAGTTGCTTCCATATCGTCCCGTGCACAATGTAATTGAGTGGTTCTTATCCATCATGGTGTACTGTAGATTTACACAATTCGAGATAATTTGGAGGAGACAAGTCATGAATGATGAAACACCGTTACTAGTGAATTCCATTTACTTGACTGACAGTTATAATTATAGCGTGACATTACTTGTAGTGGAGGTGTTTAATATTCATTTCCATAATGTTCGTAGCTATCCCGTGTCTCTGGGTTGGCCTATATATAGAATTCACCATCTTCCTATTACGGGGGGGGGGGGGGGGGAGGCTTCATAGAGATCCTTTTCTGTTCGAATATTACAACCCTTCTCCCCAACCATTCCTTAGACATGCTGGTATGGTCATTTAAATACCTGATGAATACTGAATTCATCTCAAACGTACAAGAACGGATATATATTCATTAAAAAAACGCTTTATATCGTAGATTGTAAACGATCTTGGGATTAAAATGATGGTCTTAAGGCAGATCGAATTAATTTCAAAACAGGAGAATATTCAGAGGATAAATCAAGCAAGGGTTTTTTTTTTTAAATCTCGTCAGGTATACATTTGCAAATACACAAGTTTATTTGTTTCAGAATCTGAATAATAAGTACTGGAGAGACCTATTAACCAGTAGTGAACGGGTTAACAGCAATCGGGCGAAAAATTATACTAAGCGAATAGCCATGGAAAATCTTCGTCGATTCATATTTCTGCATTGCTGATTTGCTATGACGTCATGGATGGTGATAAGATTGATAGGAGGCTTTTATGCACATTTTCGATGGTTCTATGACTTGCCTAAGCACCACCTTGTACGGTTATTGATGCCCTAGGAGAAAAATGCATTAGCAATACATCGGCTTCCATGGCGGTACTGTGTATCCGTAACACACCGATAAAAGTTTCAGAGTAATGCCCTTGAGAAATATGTACAGTAAAATATAAATGTAGTTTTAAAGGTATGTACCCGTTATCCTTTTCATAATGTCGGACGTTAGTTGTTTTCATGAAAATGAATACATTAACCCATAGACTACGGGAACCGGGTGGCTCCTGTATTAAGCCTATAGGAGTTTAAGACTTCAGTAGTCAACGGTTTAAGTTAAGGAAATAATATTTCAAACAACTTTTTGTGGAAGCGTATAGAGATACTATATCATGATACGATGTACGGTATACAAAAGCTGTCATTATTATTATCATGATCATTATTATAATGACCATTATTATTATTATTATTATTATCATTATTATTATTTGTTATTCCCAAAACCTTACAGCATGGGATGCCAAATGATCGGAGTAATTCAATTACAACCTTCACAGACAGGACAATTAAGCTATACTTAAGCTCTAAAATGTAAGACGTTTTTCTGCAGTGGTAAAACAACTACTCTGATTTGTAAGTTTTCACCCTTTTCTGGGTCTTTTGTTTTTCTATATGACTTATAAAATAATTGTTAAGATTTATTATACACATATCATGTATTTGCAATATACGCCTATATTACATCAGGTTTAATCCAGTTGAAATACGACCTTCAATATTTCCGTTGTTTATTTCCCACTGCGTCCCAGCTCCCTCCCAATCTATCTATTTCGCTCTCTCTCTCTCTCTCTCTCTCTCTCTCTCTCCACCCTCTCTCTCTCTCTCTCTTCAATCTTTCAGTCGCTCATTGATTGATTGCGTTAAAGAAATTGAAAAAAAAAATGCATTGGTTCACGTTTAATGCCAAGGCCTTCATGAGCAAAGATTGTAATCATATTAATTACAGTGTATCAATCATATATATTTAAAAGCAATTACACGTCTAGAATGAATTCAGTGACAAAATGCTGAAAAAATCAATGGTGCAAAATATATTCAATTTTAGTTCAATTCCATTCTTAATCTTCCTATCTTCAATGTAAGTTTTTTAAATTATTGGGGTTTTTTTACTATTAAAAATGGAATAAAAACAAAAAGGGAGGCGGAATCCTTACGGAGCTGGGATAAATTCCTTAGGTACCCCTCTAGCCGCAGTCCCACTCCAAGCATATTTTTCTGGGCCTTCAATGGAGGGCGTTTGACGGCTCCACAATTCACTGAATACGCCACGTCGTTCGTAATAATTGTGAAAATTTCGGCACTGTTGACAGATCATAGTTGCAATTTGAGGATTCGTAAACGCTCATTCATAATGCAACAGGTGAACGTAATATCCACCTTTCAACAACTTTAACACAAATTTTCTCCTTCGTTGCTTCGATGAATTGTTACAATTGGCCCGTCTATGATATAGATGAACTATGACTAGGGAAACCATTGAACATGCAATTCGAGTTGTCACTCAATCGCCATGCGCGTATTGAATGCCGTAAATTATCGCCCACCTCGACTATTTGGCAAAACTACAAGTATTTACCCAGTATCGTCGCGGGTTCATATTTCACCTATCTATAGCTTAAATTGGTTCGAAATGGAAAGGATCGTTTCTCTCTAAGGCTGCAAACTTAATTCATCATCTGATCGTAGGGCACAGGGGACCATTAACTGAAACTGCTGTCCTATTTCTGTAAAATCTCATTTTGAAAACAGGTTTATTTCAATGAGAATAAGAAAGGTACGACAAAAAATACAATGTTAATTTTCGTGATTGACGATCTTTAAAAGATGCTTTTGTCAATCTAAGGAAGCATTTTAAAACTAAAATCCGACAGAAATACGATGACATTTAAAACAATTACGACCCTTTTAAGTGGACATAACAAGTGACAAAGCTTCTGGTGATGGCATACTCCACAGTATACTATTATTTTATTAAATGTGTAGATACCCGGGGATGGGGGAGGATAGGGAAAACTATGGGTGCATCCTCCCCTCTATGTTAGGAAATAGGTACACCTCCCAAGATAGAAACAAATCCTTTAAAAGGCAAAGGTTTTCCATTCTGTCCGCATTTGCCGAATTTCTGTGATGGCATTTTTAAAACAAAATAGGGGGGGGGGGGGGGGCTTTCTCTGTTCAAAAATCCTATTGTGATGTTCCATTTCAAATTTTATCTCCGCTAAAATCACTGTAGTCTGTTATCGTGACAGCAGACTCTTTTAAGGAAGTAACATGTTATTGTTTGTGTTTTAACCCATATTATGCTGAGGTTCCAAGATATTGCCGTTATAGTGGCATTACTCCCCAGTAAGTTTTTATCATTTTTTAAGTTGAACATTATTCATGAATATCATTTTATCGAAAGAATACATCTGGCACTTAGGGATAAATAAATGCATAAATGGAAGAATTTTGCATGCTCACATCGGCGTATCGGTAATGGACTAATGAAATGTTATACACGATAAACACGATATGGGCGACAATACGTTTATTGCAAACTAGTATTTTGAAATGCCCATCAAACTATGAAAATGTACTATTTGGGAAGTATTGCTTTGCAATCGTGTATCTATTTTCTTTATCATTTTTTCTTGCTAGACAAAAATTAACTATCCTCTTCAATTCCGTCAACCCGATCGATTATGAAAAAAATAACATTCCGCTAATGTGATTTACTATAATGTGTATACCCAATATGATGGTATTCGTCTTTAACACCTCTTATTTAAGCTTTCAGTTTTTTCATCAGGTAGGAACTGCAAATTAAGCACAAATAATGAACAAAATACTTAAAAATTCGTATTATTTATTTGAAAGTCAAAACGATTAAACAAGTTTGGAAAACATCCTTATAGAGCTAATGTAAAAATCTTCCATTGCATCATAACTTTAGTATTGAAAATGCGAGATTTCCAATAAGGGGAGGGAGGCGATAAGTCAGAGAGTAAACTGGATTGGAATTTCAATTCGGCGTGTTCGCGGTACGAAACTTTCAATTCCACGGAGTCGATCGGCGTATGATCGGCGTACTCTGTATTCTTTCTCTCCTTTCTTGTATGTGTAGGGGAAGGGCGTGGCGGCGAAAACCCCCCTTCCTTCTGCCATGTCTGCATTGACAACAAGCTGACTACTTTTATTTCTTCTTGAGTTGCTTTCAATGATAACGATACCGTCCAGCTCTTCCCGAGACTGTCGTAAAAGAAAGATATTACAAGTCGGCTAAAGCGGCGTGGGTTTAAAAACTCGTCAGGTTACATATAAGATCCCAAGGCAAATTTAGGTTATGCATTGCCTAAAGGCAAAGGTGGAACGTTTTTAAGAGCATTTTAGATAATTTTCCTTTTTCAATGACCGAAATATTTGAATATATAAAAAGAAATCAGTGTAGACAATACCACGTTAAGACATCCATTTCCTCTAAAAATAAAACCGCCTGGAATCAATTGCGGCATCCAAGTATCACGTGAGGATACAAGAGGTCAGGTATTAAATGGACAATAGCCGAATCAGTAATCAAGGCGGTCAGAGATGCGCTCAGTATCCTCCTGTTTGTGACCACTTTAAAATTGAAACAGTGTGGTAATTGCTTAACCAACCCAGCTGTGTGTCACAATTATGCATGCTGACTTTTGCTGGTTACAGCGCTTTGGAGCGTGCCGCTAAGGAATCTTGGGACAGAGGAATGACCAAGTGAGGTCAACGCTCATCAAAGCCAATAATCTCATATAGGTGTTAAGGGCCGGTTCCACTTAACCTATAGTGATAACTATAGCTATAAAGCGCTCCCAAATCGAAATCCCGAAGATTACGAGATATTCGATATGCCATCGATCTGAGCAAAAATAGGTGTTAAAGCCACGTTTATAGTAGCATTTGATGAGATGGGATCACTGTTTTTTGTTGTTTTGTTTTTTTGCTAATGAGCCCTCAAAACTGATTTCCTCGGATCGATGGCACAGCCGTTACTGCAATTTATATTTAAGTCGAAATATCAATATATAATGCATCCATGCAGTTTAATTATGAATGATATGTACAATTTTGCTATGAATGATTTTGTACATTCTTTGTATATGATTTGAGAGATATAATACTAAATGTCAATCAGACATATATTTGACCTTGTGATCTCTCTATACGAGAAGCACCAACTTAATTATTTTATACATGTAGTTACTTGATAAAGAACTTGGTGAGTGTGATGAGGATTGGATACAGAGGTTCCTAATTGCTACACATTCTAATTGTTCGTTTGTGTATTGTACACAATGTCTTGTGACGATAAGAAGTGTATGGTCATTGAACCTATTACCGACCATGTCTTCTACAGAATAGCCATCGAAAGGTCAACGGAGTCTACGAGTTGACCTACAGTATTATGCGCTTGTTACCCAGCGCAACCATGGCAACAGGCGTGTAAATCAGCGCGCATCACGGCGCAATCGAATTTTAATGCACTTTCTACTCAATTTTGCAGTCAATTATACTATTACGAGTGGAATTCCAAAAATTATATGATTTGAAAGAGAATATTCCATTTATCTTGCTCTCCAAATCTGGTGACGTGAAAGAATTAATGGTGCATAATTATATTGTTGCGTTTCATAATGGGTACCAGCAAGGAGTACCTCCTTGTTGGTACCAATACAAAGAGGTTCTAGGCAAGCATAGTACCTCCTTGGTACCAACTACCGCATTACTGTCTAATGTGCGTGATCTCGATGGGGGTAAACTTGCTAGTCATAAGAACCGCTATGCGTAACGCGTGACTAAATGAATAGCGGTTTTGTATGAATAGCGGTCCTTCTAAATAGCGAGCAAACCATAGAAAAATTAGCTCGCTATTCACAAGGACCTCCATTCATAAGGACCACTATTCATCAGGCGCCGCGGAAAGTCTTGGAAAGTGGAAGGGGCTTAGTGGGGGGGGGGGGGCTGCGTGTATTACCACATTTTTGCACTGCCATACGTTTGCACGTGTTTAAGATTAAGAGTCCGATATTAACATCACATGTTTTCAGGTAAAAAGGTTTACAAGGGTTTATCATTCTGACGATTAAGTAAAAACTCTAAGGATGCAACGCATAAAAGTTAGTTAATTTTGCTTGTCTTCCTTTTTATCCTGTTATTATGTAATTTTCAAAATTTTTATCAATAGAATTTCCTATATTACGAAAGAATATAGCATTATAAGTGTCCGGTTATAGGTTCTCGCATCATACATATATTTCTTTTTTGCCAAAACATGAAACTATACCATTATACTTTAGACGTGTTTTTGATGTGTCCTTCATATTTATAAGTCTTCACAGAATATTCGTGAGAGGGAACTGTTGGGAGCTCCATGGTCCGCCATGTTGTAAACTAAGACTAATTTTGCGCGTGCTACAACTCACTCTTTCAACGCGCCCTGGGCCCCGTTTCATAAAGCTTGTTATCAATAACAAGTTGCAATAACTGTTATAAGCTACTGAAATCCTTGCATCTAATTGAGAGCGAATTTGTCATAGAATGAGGCAGTTGTTATTGTCAATAGGTTTTATGAAACGGGGCCCTGGTCTGAACTGCTTGTTGTCTTTGACATATCCCCCTGATCCCCATGAGACTTATTTGCTGTAACGTTATACTTTATGCATGTTTTCATAAATACGTGGCGGACGACTGATATGATTTGCATCACCCAAAAATGGGATAAAATCATCTGGACGTACCTTAAAGGGATACGCCACCAGGCGGCCGTGGGGAAAGTCAGGACTGCGTAAGCCCCATTCACTCGTACACAAAGTTTGTGCGTCAAACACGTCCGTCGGACTACTGGGATCATAGACGTATTATAGATTTACTAGACGGAAAGCAGCACGCGCGGAAATCATTACGCGAATGGAATTAGGCCACGCCTCTTGGGGACCATTAGAAAGGACGATAAGCACCCGTTATCGCCGTGATATCGATAATAGCTGTTGCATTATTAATTTTTCTTGCGCTTGTCATTTTATTGTGAGACTTTGATTGGATGCTATGTTATGAATATGTATCTATTTCGATAGTATCGATCAGGGTTATGTTAATTTTTTTGACCTCAAATTCGTCACTCAAGATCAATTAATTATGCAGATTATATGCAATGACGTCACCCGCACGAAATGAGAGATTTTAGTTCAAAAGTACAAGGTGAGTAGAGCTCAAATTGCGAGTAAACTATATAATTTAATTCATTAAGAACAATTAGTTGTACTATTCTAGGTGATCTATAATAATTTCTCTACAATTTAAAAGGATTGACAAGAGTTGTGTTGAAAAAGAACTGAAACAATTTTCTCTCGAAATTACAGTTCTAAATTTATCGTCGAGAGGTAGTTTGACACGGAGATGGCTGTCCTCACACGCTGCGGCTCATGACAGCTACCCAGGCAGTCCCGGGTCAGTTCCAGCCACCGGCGCGGTGGCTACAGCGTCAAAGATGCAGTGCATGCAAGCAAGAAATATTGGATCTAAGTAGGCCTAAATCTAGATCTAGATATAACGTTAGTCAACTCTTTGAATTATGATAGACTATTGCATAAGTTTTTCCTCATGTTGTCCATCTATATGCTGCACACAAGTGTATTCATTAGTCCAACTTGGACTTGGAATCTTGTGGATCTAAGTTAACGTACGGTTAGAATAGATTTGGAGACTGAGTGTGACTGTGCGACTGTATGGTGGGATCTACTGTTTTCAACTCACAATAATTGTTGACATTTTATTCCATAAACCGAAGTCTGAAGAATAGTACCGTATCTTGAGTAGATGTAGACCGAAAATTCTGTCTCTCGTTCGTTAGCTCTTCACTTAGAGACTAGACAGAAGCGCTCCATACACTCGCCTGTGCAAACCGAATGCACATTGACTTACACACTATAACAGTTGAATACGGCTGGAAGATTTTCAAACGGAGAAAACCTTAGACCCTGAATTACCTGAAAAACGAGCAATAAAAGGAATAACAGTCAAATTGGTAAGTTGAACATGTTCGTTTAAGTATAGAGCCTAGGCCTAATCTATTTAATTTAGGCCTACACAAACATTGTTAAAATGTGAATATTACGATTTTTTAAAACGACATGCCTACTGCCTCTCGGCTGTCAGTGAGTTTGCACAGCCACTAGGCGAGTGAATGGAGCGTTTCTGTCTAAGACTTAAAAGTGAAGGGCCGACCCTATCCAAATAAGAGGCTAACGAACGAGAGACAGAATTTTCGGTCTAGAGTAGATGTAGACTCACTTAGCGAGGCCTAGGGCTAAAGCTGTGTTTGGGAACGAATTCAAAGTAACCATGTTTGATAAGAAATTATGATGGGTGTAGACTCTTTTCAACTTCACTTTCAATTCATGCCTGACTGTGTTTTTGTTCTATTATCATAGGCTACGTGGTTCAGTTCATCCCATTTGGTCAATTAAACTGACTAAGTTAAATATTAGTCCGATAGACTGTTTTTTTTTTAATGGGGGGGAGGGGGGGGTAGGCAAATGTATTTTGGGCAAAACTTCAGTCTGGTGTAAATTAAGCGAGTTTATGAATCCCTTTTCAAAATTTCAGACACACTATAAGTTGCAGAGGTTGTTTCTTTTTCTTTCCAAGAAACTTATAAAGCTTGAATGCACCTTAATTAATAAATAAATATAAGACAGCTGATGAATATTGAATTTTTACCTATTACAAATAATGGATTGGAATTTACAAATGTATTTGCGTGATAAAAATAATTATTATCAATGTAACTGTGACATGTATCAAGAACTACCCCCCCCCAAAAAAAAGCCAAGAAGTTACAACTGTGTTTTTTTTTTGTTTTTGTTTTTTGGTTTTTTTTTACAACAGATCAAAATGGAAAGGAACCCAAGAAGTGTTATTCAAACATTGCGACAACTGTTGACCGTACATGATGAAGCAGAAATTTAGCCCTCCTAAATTACAGGTAAGTTTCATCTTTCAAGAGTATTGTATATGCTTACTACGTAAGTCAAATCAATTTAACAGGAAACAAGGAAATTAACTATAAAAGCAATCAGGGCTTCCAGCCTCCAGGGGTCCCTAAAAGTGTTCGTTAAAATCATATTACACATACCCTCACTAGTTCCCATTGTTATTTTGATAGCTTGTCTTTAAACTATGTAAACATTATTTGAAACCATTACTAACAAAGCCCACCATTGTGTGTGAGCATGGAGAAGAAGATTGCACATTTATTCACAATACATTCTATGAAAACGGTTTCTTTTGAGCTGTAATCTATGATCTAAATTAGATGTACATTTCTATGTGTATCTAGATGTTTAAGAAGATCGAAAATATAAGAAGTAGTGGAGTACAATTTTTTCTGCGAAATATATCTTGTGAACCTCTAAATTACTTTCATTTACTTATAATTTATTTATTTATCCTTTTTTTACACAGCGTGATTCTTTACAATAGATGGTGAAGGAATATTGAGATACACAATCAGGAGAGATGAACAAAGAGCAAATATAATAGTACTGACCTGCTCAAGCTTGGAGAGGTAGGCCTATACTGTGTTAAATGTGGTAATCCCCCCCCCCCCCCCCACAACAAAATTTTTTTTTTTAATACATGAATATAAAAAATCTATAATATATATAATATATCAATAGTACACAACTTGTAGAGGAGGAAGCAAGTTATTTGAAATAATTGTAATTCCATTCCCCTCTGACCTTTAAAAGAAGAATTTTTAGTCAAATATGGGAATTTCTTTCAAAGGATTGATCATTCCCATTTTCATGCTTACAAAAGAACTTGGTTTTAATGAATGTGGGTAAAATAGCTTTTTATCAAGCTATATTTCCTCTGTTTCAGTCATGCATATAGACATATCTGGCACATTGCAGTCCTGTCATATTGTGTATGACCTTAGTAGTTTTTAATTTGTTCTATTTTCTCTTTTCATTCAACAGACTTACGGTATACCACTACAGCTCTTCATAGACATCTACCTTATCATGATACCATGTGCTTCAGATGCCAGCAGTGGATGTTCAAAAAACTGTTCAAGGAATAAACTCATATAATTTAGCAGGAAAGTCCACCCTGATAAGTTGGTTATAAAAGAAGCAGAAAAATTAAAGAAACAGATCAGTGGAGGTTTGAGCTCCTCTCCCATTTGCTCCATACAGAAAATTTCATAAATTTCCATTTTCTTAGTTTCTGATGAAGGAATAGGTTTTTTCCTACAGGTTTTGTAAACAAAAAATTGTATGAGCAATGATTATATATCTAAGGTGCATGCCAAGTATGTTTGAATATTTTCTTTAGAGAAAATGGAAATTAATGATTTTTGGGGTACAGTGCAAATGGGAGAGGAGCTCACAAGATACGACACAGAGTTGCCAATTTATCTTTGATTGATTACAACTTCAAAAAATCATAACTAGTTTCTTATGTCGTATCATATTTTGCTCAAACCTTCACTGATCTGTTTCTTTAAGTTTTCTGCTTCTTATAAAACCAACTTATAATCAGGGTGAACTTTCAATTTAATATTATACTAGCTCAATATGTATTTTTGTAAGGTCCTCATTAATCAGCAATCTCACAAGTGGAGATATGTAATGAAGGTGGGGCTTTCATTCAAAATAAAACAATATAGATATCATGGTTTCTGATTGGGAGGATTTCTATTGGAATATTGCATTTGCTGAAAGCCTAACAAATAAGTGCCTTCAGCTGAATGAAATTTAACCAAACCTAGATTTGAATTATGTTGGTGACCAGCAAAAGTGTAATAGAATGAAGCGGTTGTCATGAATATTTCTTGAAAACTGTTGAAAAAACCCTGAATATTCATTCAATTATATGTGATGTGAAAATTTAAACTTCTGCAAAGATTTTCATTATTATTTTTTGTTTAATTATAAACTTGTTATTTTAATTGATATTTATTGTTATTAAATAGACAACAATAACAACAACAAAAAGATTTAGTTTATCTCTCTTATGTTAAGGAGATGAAAAGTCATCTAGTTGCCTTAAATATTTACATTTTTTTAGAGCTTGTCAAATTCAAAATTCTCCTTTCAGTGATAATGTTCATGTGATATACTTTTATGTATGAGAGGATTCAAAGTGGGAGGGTTCCATAACTAGAAATGTGAAATTTAAAATTTCTGTGAAAGGTAAGCTAGAGTGACCTTTATACTAATGAGAAAGATACAAAATGAGAGTAAAAGCAGTGGTATCGCTGGAGGGGGTAGGGGTGGGTGGAGGCAGTGAGAGAAGGCTTGCAGCCCATGCCCCCTTGATACAAAGTGGCATACCTTCAGTATACAACTCCAAGATTGTGCCCCATCTTTTACAAAATCCTGGATGCACCCCTAGGGTGGTGGAGGGTAATACACCTTAATATTTGTAATTTTCAAACTGTCGGTATTTTGGCATGTCAAAAAATATATAAAACTAATAGAACTTCCATTTTCTTTTTTCATTATTGAAAATTTGTGGGAATTTTTTTTTTTCGGCACGGTTAGTATTGCCCCACCACTCCCCATTCAAAATGCTCTAGCGACACCCCTGCTTGAAATAAAAGGAAGAGTGAAGACAATAAGCTCTGACTGGAATGGTTAATCATAAGTAGAAGTAAATGGATGGTATTGTGTGGTGACTTACAGGCATGAAAGCTGGAAAGGAATGGCAACATAAATTTTACTCACAAATGCAAAGTAAACGTTAATATAGAACATATACTTCTTCCCGGTAATTTGATTATTCCTGACAAATAAAAAAAAAATCCCTTAAAAAAGAGAATAAACGTACACTTTTATTTAATTGCCAACATAAAAACAAAATTACATTAACATCAAGTCTAAATAAAATGGTACAAAAAAAAACTCAATTAACTAAAGGACCCCACCGCCACACCCCAAATGAAGATTATCCTTCCTATTAAGAAAACCATCCCTGAAAAAAATCTTACTTTGAAAGATAACTTCTTTGTTTTTTATTCATTATGCATGTATTATTTATGTATTTATTTATGTATTTATTTATCATTATACTTAACGCATATTTAATGAATACATTCACGGGTATTAAGTATATCAACAAGAAAAGAGACTTTTGCCACTGGCGACGTGTCAAATACTTCACATTATTTTTACATTATCTTTGTTCATGATTACATTTGATTCGGTCCCGTCCGGTTACATTTTTAAGCTTTATTTACTTGTTTACATATTTGCAAAGCGATAGATTTTGATTTGGAGATCGATTACAATTAAAGTGCATTGACCGAGCCCCGTCTGTCATAATTAGAAATTGCCGTCGCTGATTCGCCGAATCTGTTGCGTTGAAGCAATGAATACATTACCATAAATGCATATATTACTGAATTTGACCTTTCTTACTGCGCATGCCCCAAGCTGATGTGCGAATTTGTTTTCATACCACATACAAACACACGCTACTCTCGGGGAGCATCTTACAAAATGAATCATGCATTTACGCTCATGAATTATGCAACGGTGCTTATCGGACCTTCTAATGGACCCCGACAAGATGGCGGAGCTTTAGGGGCCTGACTGGGATTATATTTCGGACTGCACGAAGCCGACCGAATCTTGCACGAGAGCTCGAGCTAAGGCGGAGCGTGCATGTTGCGCAGCGACTAGCCTATCCGAAGTTTGCGCCCCACAGGGCAACGGCATGATCAGGTATAGAGTACCTACATAAAGAGAGTAGCGACAACTCATGATTTGAACGCCATTTTGTTTCCTCTGCTATGCAGCATTTCTATTCAATTCCGATGAGCACCTGGGTGTTCTCAATAGAAAGAATTCAAACGCCATTTTGTTTCACGAAAAGTCAGACGTCTATGTCGCTACCCTATATATAAAGGTACTCTAATCAGGTAACGAACACGGTGCCCTCTCGCGGCATGAAAACGTCCACAATCTGCGATTGAGTATCCTTTTAAGAGTCGTCTTTCTTCTAATTTCTCCCGCCCCCCCCCCCCCCCCCGCCTTCTCCCCCTCTCTGTCTCTTGATAGCATGTGTATGTATGGCTCTTTGCCTACTCTCTTTTTTTTTCACTCTTCCGATTGTTTTTGTCTTTTTACAATATTTTCGTCTCTCTTCGTATAACTGAAAAATACAGTCTCGTGCACCATCACACATCATTTGAATAGGATACTTGTCGAACCAGTTCTGACGTTCAGGATTCAAGAGAACAGTGTTTCATGAAGAAATCAATCGATTCACTAATCTTGGTCAAGTTTCCTGTACAGTTTTTAGCCACGTATACTCCATGATATAGGACATCGTTTTTAAGTCACATTCTAACTTCTGTTAAAAGTAAAAGTATTAAGGTAGTAATGTGTAGTTTGTTCAGTATTCGTTTTCGCGACTGGAAAGTGTAACTTCCAAACCCCTATCCGATCATCATTAGTTGGCTGTATACGCCCCTTTTTGGAGTGGAAATCATTGATCCGAGGAGAGGAGAAGAGGTTAATGGCTCTGAAAGTCAGATGAATTCGATAGCAGGAACATAACATCGTGTTTCGTGGTGGGATTCTATTCCGCAATCTGCGGGGATTATTCCAGGAGGTATCGATGAGCGCTTAGCGCCTATTCCACGCAGAGATAATCACTAAGGGATAAGTGCTTACTTGTGAGATAGAAACGTGACCAGAATAAACTTGAGAGGAGTGAGCATTAGGGAGGATGCGGAAAGGAAAAGGCAAAGACAAGAGAGGAAGAGCGGAGGCGTGTCGTCTTCTCATTTGATGATACTGTAAGTTCCTGCAGGGTCGTTTTCTGGGGATAATACCCATATTATTTGGGTCTAACTTTGCAAGAAATATGCATCACTTAAAGTCGTAGCATTTGTATTCATCGCTCTTGAATTTTTCCTTCAGTTTTTTTTAATGAAAAGGTCAAGATCATCGTTCCCAGAAATAGGCAATCAAAGACAGAATACAGGTAGAGCAGATTCCTTTCTGAAACCAATCTGGAATAGGGACATATAATACTTTCTTTCTATCCCATTCCCTCTAACCTTCTATCCTCTTATATACAGTGCGTATAAAAAGTGCACACTTTGAAAATATACTCCAAAATCATAATTTCACAACATTGACACGATTTTATTTCTCATAACATTATGGGTTAGGGTCTGTTTCATCGGATGGCACCATGGATATAGACAATATTTTACGCTTGAGTGAGTACTGGCTACTTTTGTAAAAGTCGCAAAAATTGGTTTTTCGCGAAAATGCCGCAGTCGTGAATTTGATCAAAGTGCGTGTCAGACATTAACTGCATGTTCTCTGTTAACCATCAATAACTGATTTGAACACTCATTTTACCCTTTACCTAGCAGTGCACACAAACAGAGCGTATCAAGAAATTGATAAAGGGGACGGGTGGGATGCTCCCAAGACAGGGATTAAATGCGCGACTGCAAGTGAGGCAATTTCAAAAGTGAAAAAGATTAGGACACATAATTTCTAAAACTCCCTGAATATACAAAACAAACATGCAGGACAAAATCCTTTGCTACTATGATCAGTTTTTATTAGAATCTCATTATTAGACACGTGACATTTCATCCTATATTTCTATGGAAATATTCAGGATACAAGCTGCTGGCTAAAAAATGCAAGACTGACGTGAAGTCACATCAAAGAGGTTTTTGCATACTACCCAAGCCTCAAGATATTGACCCATTAAAAGAGCGACATGCATATCAATCTAAACTTTAAGAAAATTAATGAGTGGAGTGCCTCTAGAATGGGGCTAACGCAGAGGAAACAGTGCTCAATGTCCTTACGCTGGCTGCAGATATCTGACGACAAATTAGCATCTTAAACACTACGCTAAAATACTGGTATTTGGAGAGAAAACAAGATAGTTGATTCTGCAGAAGTAAAGAAATTAGTTGTTCTGATATTATATGCAATAATAATACTGCTAATAACCAAATCGGGTATCAATAAAAATGTGCATTTATTTTTTCTTGATTCAAATTATATTTAAAAGAAGATAAATAAACGCTCGTTTCTACTTACATAGTGACTCGTTGTGCAAAACAAATCTTAGAACCATCATCTGCTTTCATACACTTCACCCACACACACCCTCGCCCACACACCACGCCCCTCTGTGCCCGGATAATGTTCTATTTCAGTACTTATCAAATCAAAGGGCAGCAGATCACACCCTGATCCAGCAAGCCTGTTAGAGGATTAATGATTTCACGTCTGCGTTGAAAAGGGTAAAAGAGTTATTGGCAATCTGCCCGCAGGGGATCCCCCTCGCTAATGTGTATTGAGTGCCTGGGGTAGATGTTGCGTGAAGCCTAGCGTGGAAGCGACAATCAAACTCAACATCAGGAACGCATGTTTACACTGCGCGCAAATGCAATGTAATTTTTGTCTCAGTAAAATGGTGGACAACCCTTCCGCGCGCATTTACAGTGTGTATATGCAGTCAGTATCACGTGTTCGCGTTAAAATCATGATGCTTCAAGACATTGTATCTAATGATTGCATGTACAATTATATAAACCGTGTGAACAGGTACAGGGAAAAGCAAGATCATGTGCAAAGTCATATTAAACATACATTAGCTATTGAACTGTGAATGAAATAGTACGAATAATAGTATCTGAATGACAAATCCAGGTCTATGTAGAACTAGAATGTCATATTGTTTTAAATTTTATTACCTGAGGAAGGCCATTGCAAGCCGAAAACTTGTGCGAAATAACAGAATCGATGAGTTACGTCTCCGCTTTCCGCTTTATATTCGCCTTCACTCATAATTATGTTATGAAAGCAAGCACCTCCAAAATGTATAAGTTGATGTTGTTCAAATTTACATATATATATATATTATACACATGTGTAAGAGGTACCAATGGTGCCAAGAGAGGTAATATAAATGTCTCTGTTAAAACATATGGATTAGTTCGTCTCACCTGATAAAACCCTTTACAATGTAAATGTTGAATATTCAGCATGATTAATTAAACTAAACAAAAGGAGAAACGGTTAATCGCTATAAATGCACTGTTGGAGCCTTATAGCGCGAACCTCATTATTTCATACCGTCTATTTGATAACCCGATTTAGAACTTGGCAAAGTGCCTTTCAATCTTCTTTCAGTCACGATGTAGACGTCCCCCTTTAGCAATGCCCTTGTTCTTCGGGTCGCTGGCAGCAGGAGAGGCTTGTAGCAGAGTCTAATGTCTCTGAAGTGGTACATCGGATGGTATCGTGAACATTGTACAGCGCAGTACGAGGAAAGCCCGACTTACTCACTACTAAGACAGAAAATGAAAATGGGGTTAAAAATCGACTCGTTCGAACACTGAAATAAGCATCCGAAAAAGTTGCTTGAGACATTGGAAAATCCTCCCGAGTCACGATTTGTTGAGGCGGTCTGTTGCTCATTACACGATTACGACTGAATTTCTACGATATTTTATTAATATTCATGAATATGCTAGAACAACAATTCGTACATTTTGTATCCCTTTAACGTTAAAATATCCTATAGAATGACGGCGATATGGATAAGCATGAGCCGATGCGAGTGTGTCAGAATCAAACATTAGAATGACTGTGGCAGAATGTGTTTCAATATGTTCTTCATCTAGTTTATTTGAGCAGAGGCGCATAAAAAGTTTTACCGACAAAAACAACAAAATAGATTTCCCACGGTACAGCAATTCATGCTTTGTTCTCTTCCAAGACGCTGTAGCTCAGTTACTCTTTCCGAAACATGTCACCGTAGAGATTTTGGTAATGATTATTAGGAGTCAGTTGCAGTTCTGACTATTCATGGTAGGATGTATGCAGAAAAAATAAAAGAAAATGTTCTCGGGTAATTTTCTATATCTCTCGTGACATCATATCGCATCCATTTATCGTTCGATTTGTATCACAACCTATCTTGATGTCGAGCCCCAGGGAAATCCAGATTGGGGGGTGAAGCAGGAACTTTCAAGACAGATATAGAAGGAATCGATGAAAACCTGTCCTAAATAAAAGAGCAATCAAGCATGACATGGCGTGCAATCTTCAGTAAGAATTTCGCAAAGCTATCCAGGAAGAGGAGACATCTAAAGAATGAACGTGGGCATATTCCAAGAGATATGCCAGTTTTCTAAAACTTAAGTGCTACATCAAAAAGTATCTTCACTTTAATCAGGTATCAGCCATGAAGCGTAACGGGTTATTAAAGGTTCTGTATTTTGGTTAAATAATTAATTTTGTATATTAACTTTATGCAAAATACCCATTTCCTCATGCTTATACAAATATGAAACGGGTGCATACACGACGAAGCATGTATAAAGCTATATTATACTTTCGGAACAGGCTTTACCAATCATTTTTTAAAACTAGGTGCTTTGAGGATATTGAGAATTGGGCATTTCTTTTCTCAAGCTATTGTTTTGATCAGTTTCTATATATCAACTGCTTTTCTTTAAAGCGACTCATTGGCTGCTATCGCTTCTACTTAGCTTATGATGGCTGGCCCCTGCATTCACTTAATTTCGATATATTATTATATTTCAAGTTTTAAGATTTCAGAATATATTTGTATATATATATTTTTTTTTTGTTAAATTATAATTTAAGTATATTAACTGTCGCACTTCTTGTTTATCAATCGCCTTATAAATTGTATGATAAAGAAAAGAAAAATGTTAATACTTGTTTCATCAATAAAAGCAGAAACAACTGGAAGTTCCTTTGGAAACTGGGCATCCATTTAACCTTGACATCAGTGCCTCTCTGTTAGCACGACCCTAGAATGAGCACAAGTTTCCCTACATTAAATATTTCTAAATAAATTTGTTTATACATGTTTCTAATGAAGCGTTGCGTATTGCCCATCTTCACTTGCAAATACTGGTTTTCTACTTTTATTGATCAGACACGTCCTTGGGTGGTTTCGGGAACACAAAGTCATTGACTTGCACCAGAATTGAACACGATCGAAACAGTGACAGGGTAACATGGGAAAGCAGGGTGCACTTGGATGTTTGGGAGGACATCAAGAATCAGTTCCAATGCATCAACTTATTCTACATTCAGTCGAGATCTCACGCTTACTGACCAGCTTATCACAGCTTCGTCACCGCGTAATTCCACATCGCGCTGTCAACTTTCTCCCTGTCATCGTCGGCTAATGTCTCATGGTAACGCAAAAATTCAATTAAATATTTACTGAAAGTCACAGCTTCACTTTCGTTCTCTGCCAAGTGACCGAAGTTCAATTTACAAATCTCGTTGCTTTTGTTTGTCTACGTCCTGCTCACGATACGGAAAGAGGGGGCTCTGCTTATAAACTTTGTCTAGCTCTACATCTTTACATCTATGGCATCTTTTATATTATGTCTAGTAGACTCTACCTCCTAAGGGGCGGCCCCGTATAAAATGTCAGTATTAACATGCTAATGCAGGGCTTGCTTCTTTTGCTTTTTCATACTAAAATAACATACTGTCACAACTAACCATAACAATACCTGATTTTGAAGACTGTCTATAAAACGTGGCGAAGGCTTAAAACAAAATCGATTTTAGATATGTAGACAGTGAGATATAGCGTGCATCTGAACAATCACACTTTCGTTCAGTTTGTACCGCAGATATGGTACACTGTCATACCCGAAACAGAAAAATATACACAACGTCGTAAAACTGATATCTCTTCAACCAATTAATGCTATTCGTTATTTACTAATAATTTTCCAAAGTCTTATTAATATACAGGGTAAGGACACTCGGTAGGATTACTACTTTACAAGTACGTCCGACGTACAGTCTTAGTGGACGGTAACCCCATAAAATTTTAGTACATGCGAAGGATGGGTAAACCAGAATGATTATTTCACACCCTTTTATTATAACGATAATTTCAAAATTGAATAATATTAAAACAATGGTGCTGCAAACATTAATACCGGTCCAACCTTCATATAACTACACTTATTATTGAAATGTATGGCTTCACGTTGTTTTGGATATGACGACATAGCCATCCATCCAAAGGGGTTTTTGCCATTGTTATAATGAATTTACTAAAAAATGTCGGTCCATTACAAAAATATTTTCTTTAAAATGCACTATCGTAATATGAACATGTAGCGTTTTGTACGACACGTGATGTCCTTTTCTTCAACCCACCACAGAGACTACACTGTAAAAAAAAAGTACTGTAAAATTACAGAAATCTGATGTCAGCAGAGTCGCCAGAAATTTGCTGTAAAAATACATGCTGTATGTAATTTTAGCACACATTTCAGATCTGTAATTCAGATAACAGGTTCTTATGTAATTGCGATGGAACCCGAGTCCTACAATACATTAAGGTAAAAAAAATAAACTGTAAAATTACACAAAAAAAGTGTATAAAAACCCTATTTTGCCTTAAAATCACAAGTTTCTGATGTAACTCAGTTTTGCAATTACAAATGAGGTACTTTTACGGGAAAAATGTAAAAATAACATCACAACTGCTGTATTTATAATAAACAGAACAAATCTGTATTTTTCCCCTGTAAAAATACAAATATTTTTTACAGTGTATGCTAATGCAAATGCCTTATCTCCCTCTTCAAATAAAGTTGTTAAATTATCTCGCAAAAAGTGCACATAACGAGGTACAAGTATCAGTGCGTCAATCAACGAGACTTCATCGTGTAAGAAGCAACAAGTGCAATTGCTCAGACATCTGACACCGCCGTTGGGCAAATGGAAAATTACTTAGCTAGGTATACGTCTTGGCTCCTGAGATCGCTCGAACGATAATGTTTTGGAATACCTCGCCGCACTTTCGAATTGAATGGAGCTCGTTCTGAGCTCTTGAATTAACTTCCACTCACTGAGATACTCCGTGTGATATCAAATTGGACAGGTGAAAACTAAACAGGGAGCATTTCCTTATAGGACAGAAAGAAAACCATCTTACATCTTACTTGTACAATACAAGGGGAAGGGTTCAACATTTTTTGCTGTTGAATTGCCATGATCATGTGGAAACCTTAAAGCGGTTTTGATGATTCTTTTCTCATGTATAGCGACGAAAGGTCATGAATCATGCAGGTGATTTTATGTGATGCTTCCTGTGTCGAGGTTATGCAAAAGTCCATTGCTTATCGAAACATGGATTCGGATCCTCGTAAACCATTCTATTACTGTACTTCATTTGTATTTAATGATAAACGGAAGTCCGCAAGTAGAAAATATTGTCGTAATTCCAAACCTAAAGTCGAGTTTGACATATGGACTTGTAAACGGAGGTCTGAACTGCTGCTTTGTCAAGTGCTACCTCAGTTAATGCTGGACACTGGGTACGCGTCAAACGGCTGAACACTGTTTGTCATTGATTTCCCCCATTCCAGTACATTTTTTTAAAGCCGTTCGTCAGACTTAAGTTATTAAATATCATATGGGCCTTCATATCTCACAGTATAATTATTGTGAAAAGCAGCCCATTATGAACCAACTGTGATATCTTTTGTTTTCAATCCAGCATGCTTCTTGCAAGCTTTACAAATACATTTCACTCATTTCTATCATTTTATCTTTCGAATAGAATTCTGCTTACTAGAACCACATATTCTTATGAAATAGAAAAATTGTTGTTTTTAATAAGGTGTTCATAATTATACAGGCTTACTTTGGCAGAAGAGAGAAATAGAGAGAGAGAGAGAGAGAGAAAATATCAATGTCACTAAAAGAGTTTCCGTGTCATTGACCGAACCAAGTTCCTGTTTCAAATACAAAAGTCACAGGAATCGGTAAGGCCCCGATATATCACAATGTCAACATCTTACTTAGATAGCACCAGAATGTTTACAGAGCATTCCAAGGCATCTACTAATTGTGCGCCTATTGTAACATTTTCCTTCACCCTGTTAGGGTTGTTTAAGATTAAAAAACTATTTGAATAACAGCTCTATTTTCGGAATTCACTTACATGGATGTTTGCCTAAAAACACTAACCACTCGGCTACACTTACCATGAAAAGTGAATGTCTTTTTGCCTTCCAGAGGCTCCACCCCCCCTGCTTTTTCATCAACGTGTGTATTGCCATGCCACTAGCATGCGACATGGTAGCCATTAGCCTAATCGCTCCACGGGCAGAACCAATTTGTCTTATCTGACTGTTTATCTTTGAGAGACAAATTTTGCACCATTAGAGCTTGATGGCCCAAAAATGACCGTCAGTTACACCCCTTTTCAGAGGTAATAACATAATATAATATAAATCTTATATTGAATCGTGTAACATTAAATTGCATTTTTTGTGGTTAAGGATTGAGAACCCTTGAAATGTTCCGTGCAAACACATCACAGTTCAGAACGAAATTCTTTACTGCAATATCAATAACTTTCGCCTACTTTCTAAACTTTTTAGTTGTCTAGTAGTCTCCATGGTAAAGTTCATCAATAATCATTTCATCAGTTCTGCATGACCGAGGGATTCATTTTACAAGAATAATGCTTTGTTTCTTTATATCAACTAATCGACTGCCCGAAGTTATTTTTTTAATCGTGTTGATAACTGAAAACTTCGATAAGTTCTGTGTGAGGGAGAGCTTTACGTTTTTTATGTATAGTATTTAAGCAGCATCTCAAATCTGTTTACACTTATCACCGTCACTGTTGCAAGTTGTATAACCAGAAATAGCCTTTTCAATTGAAAGCTCAGAGTACCTGTTTATAAAACTCTTCCACTTGCATGTATACCACACCCATTAAGATGATGTCCCTTCGAAACCATGTGTTGCTCAACCCCGGTAAGCCCCTGTCACCAACCCGACAACGCCAGGCTCATACTTCCATCATAAACAAGGTTAATTCACAATCAATCACCATTGTGATCTCCGCAATCAGGTGGCTTACGTGTTACTCTGGAACTCTGAACATTTTTCTTTGCTAACCTTTGTTTTCGAGTCTGATGAAGACATATGCTAATGGTGTCTGGCGGCCATCTGTCTTTTGATCAATGTACAGATGCCTCTACGACACCATTTAGGAGCTAATTCCCGAGAAGGCAAGCATTAAAGAAAACATAAACAATGTCAGATCTTCTTCTCTCTCATCCTTATTTCCTTCCATCTGTTTCTCTTTTCTCCACCCTTGTCTCCCTTCTTGATCTTATTGCCGTTTACAATACTTTATCCGTTCTACATTGCATAGACTGGAATATTAAAGAGGATGCATCTGAATTCAACGTGGAAAAGGTTACTTTTACGTTATTATCTCTTTGGACTCATTTTCCCCTTTATATGTATATTTCTCGGAGAAACTTCCCCCAAAACAACATAAAATATAATCAAGAGGAAGCATAAGTTGATGGCATCCAAGTTTTGTTGTTGTTTCGTTTAAGAATGCTTCGGGATTTCTATATGCCGTGGTAGAAAAGTAGAGATTCCTCAGAAATGGCGATACAGGCAACCGGTACACTTATACCGTAGTCCTTATCATCAATTGGGATAGACATTTAGTGGTTTACCACGAAATGATTATTAAATATTACAATAAATGAGACTCAGCCTCTCCTTTTTTAAATCCTCTATACTTTTTTAAATTATCATTTTGACAAATAATATGAGCAAATAGGGTGTAAACAAACCTGAAACACGGGAATAAGTTTAAAATTTTGTAGGAAGAGGCTGTTCCTTCTTTTATCATTTCCGTCCTCTCTATGTCTCAGTAGAGGACCTTTTACATCTTTACCTCTTTAGCTTGTTTCATATCATATATTTTGCAAAAACAGGAAAAATTGTTCCGTCATAGTTTTTCCGTAGGAGGATTGTTATCAGGTATTGTTGAAAATAGAAATTTTCCATGAATCCATGGTGAATCCAGCTGAATATATGTAGCTTTTTGAAAAGATGTTTAGTACTACAGAATCGGAAAATGGCGTTGAAGAGAGACATATCTGAAGCTTTTCGTCTTGCACTCATCGGAGTATCGGAAAGCCGAAATCGAACAATATACTGGAAACTAAAGGAACAAAGCGCGCGAACTATTAGACAGAATTTGATTGGCTGCCTCAACATAACGGGAAATTAGGCTTATTGCCAGCCGGTTTTGTAATAACGGGAGCTAAAATAATATGAGCGTCCTCACGAACTCTTTCTGTCGGCACAAAACAGGGTCAGTGAGCTGAATGTATGTGGGTTCGAGCATGGGCAGATGTGTAAAGTTTCTCGCTCGGCTAAGAATTTTAAACCAAGATGAAGAGTATTATTCAGCGCACTCTTGATTGTTAAGTAATAAGTGGTGAGCGATCACAGAATTGGCATTGTCTGCCGCGATGCGCACATTTGTTTGTCTAAACGAGCGCGGGGGTTGTGACCGCGCGCTAGCCTGGCGATTCCGAATAGAGGAAGGTACGTGCTGCTTTACGCGATCTGCTAGTCTTTGAGTCGTACGCCCTATGTACCGAGCTTCACATCGGCACTTGAATTCGTAAATAACATTGGAAATCTGCGTGATAGGGAGTACATCTTTTCGGACCGACGAGATGATTCTGTGTGTGGTAAATACCACGCGAGGCTCCACGGTAGGGAAAGCGCTACATACGGCTTGCTTGACCTGTTTCTCAAACTTTTGGGATGCTTTCCCTCGCCACGGCAGTTTGAGATAGACAGGACATTTGTTTGGTCCAAAGTCCGGTGTCTTTGTCGGTTTGTTCAGTTTCCGCGTAACGTGGCATTCGATAACATGGTCAGAATAGCCATTTTCGCGCAGAATATCCTTGACACGATCGATCTCTGCTTTGAGTTTGCACGGAGAGCAGATTCTCAGTGCTCTATCGATTAGGATATTGATAAGACTTGTACTGACCTGTGAATGTAGGTTTCAGATAGACGGAAGTAGTGAAGCCGTGCGCTGACTTTTCTACCAGTACGTCAAGAAACGGAAGTGCGCCATCATGTTCAATCTGAATTGTACATACGCGGATTCTGCAAAGGTGAATGAATACTTAATGGCAAAATCAGACACTTCACACAAAGAGCGGGCTGAAGTACTTTGCTAAGCCATTTGGCCAATTCATGTTGCGCCGAATTAGTCATTGAACCACTTTATGCCAAGAATATAAAGAGGCAGAAAGTTTGGAGTTCAGATCATTTTCTGAATCCAAATCCTTAAGTTCAATCCCCGATGGAGAGTTTAAAGAGCTTTCGCCTTTCTAAAGGTCAACATCTACCAGTCTCCATCTCCAACGGTTCCAGAATCAATTCGTCTTTGGAGAATATTTTACAAACATCCTTCAAGTTTTGTATAAGGGGAGGCTGGTATGTTACTCTAGAAAGATTCATAGCTTATCGCACAAAGTGGTAGAGAAAATTCGTTACTAATGCATCGAAGTTGAATGATTCCTTTGTATTAACTGGATACTCAGGCTAAGCACTCGCTGAGTATGACCTGATTTTTTTTTTCTTTCCATACGTTTGAGGAGCCCCTAGAAAAAAAAAGGATTTTCTTTCCGGGATACACCCATCCCCTCATATGATCACGCAAACATAAGCAGTACACCCTAAGAGGGACGAGGCGTACTTTCTAAGAACATTTCCTAGAAGCCAAATCTTGCTGAAAAATAAAGGCAAATAATGAAGGGGGAAAAGGAACTAGGGTCAGATTCTTATCAAAAGGAAAGAAGGGAGCAGATTTAACCTTGGATTATTATCAAACTAATCAAGCGCAACATCTCGTTCCGCTGTGCCTCTGTTCACCCCTTGTAACATGAAAACAAAGTATTCACATGAAAAGCAACACGCAATATGCAAATAGCAAGCAGAGCCGTCCACCTGCGGGGGAAAGGAAATTACAATTAGATTAGCTTTGGCTGAAAAGCTGTGGTTGTAACATCATGATTTGAACGAAATAACGTCATTGCCAATGCTTTTTCTCGTTGTGTGTACACATGGTTTCACGCAGAAATATGCTTTTACATACAACCAAGGCCGCATGCTTGTTCTAATGAAGGATGGTTCCTTACCAAAATAGAATTTGATATTCAGAAACAAAGAAACGAATCGATATTAGAAGAGCCATAATCTGCTTATCTAATTTAGGTGACGCCAGCAAACGTACGACTTTGAAAAACAGTACTGTATCTGCTGCTATCTTTGATTTTCCTTCTATTTTTTCGTGAGTTGATGATATGATTTTTATCTGCATACTTTATAGAGAGTAAAAAATGCCGATGAAATGACACATTGATATCCTATAAAAGCCCAGTGAAAGTGCGAATGATAATATTTCACAATCTTGATCGTGTGAGTAAGTTCTTGCCTCATTACTCTTTCAAGGATTTGAACTCGATAGGTTTGATCTGATAAAATTTTAGGTCCATAATTTCTTGTTTGTTTATAGAGGAGACTATAGTTGATGGAAATAAAATATGCCGGGAATCCGACTAATGCGTGGCGTTGATACTTGTTTTCAGTGTAACTAAAGATACATGAAAATCATGTACACGTGTCTGTTGTTCATTCTCGTTGAAACTTATTTTTGGTACTAGTCCTGAAATTGCTTTTTGAGGTAAACTTGCTCAAATCATTCTAAATTCTTTATAGATAAGAAATTTTAATTGCTAAAGAAGCACTGCACATACATACATGTGTTAATGTTGTAGATTTCCAATGATAAGACATTTTAATTTCTAAAGAAGCACTGTACATACATACATGTGTTAATAAAGAAAGTGTTCTGCGTCGGTTTAGGTAAACTATACGTAGAAAAGACAAATATAAATTAAAAAACCGTAGAGATGGCAATTATCCGATAGGCTATGCCCGAAATATCGGATAATTGCCATCTCTACGGTTTTTTAATTTATATTTGTCTTTTCTACATGTGTTAATGTTGTTGATTTCCAGTGATCCCTCCAATAAAGCAAAGGAATATGGAATCACTTTTTTTAGACCCAAGGTACAACTTGTTTTTCTTTGTAAGCCTTCTTCTCCTTATTTTGCTATTTACTGAAAGAAATAAACAGTTTGTTTTCAAATCCCGTATGGTTTGGACAAAGACGTCATGAAATATAGTAAAAATAGAAGGAATTTTAATTGGTCAAACTGCAAACAATATATAAAACACACCGTTTTGATTGAGAGGAAAGTGGCTTTATAGCCAGCAGCCATGAAACAGGAAATCAACATTCATAATTGTATATCGATTTGTTTTTTGGTAACTAAAGTTACAGGTTATTGGAAATGTACGATAACGCACCACAGGCTCGGCTTGAAATAGGTCTGGTGTTGCAGAGGAATAATTTGATGACGATTGATACATAAATGAATGGTTGATGTATTTGCAGAAATGGATAAAGATACTTGATTAAACGAATTAATACTTTGACATGACCTAGAAATACATATAGAATCAAATCTGTAATTTGAAATTTAAAACTAATATAGGAAACATTCAGTTTGAGGGCTTTAAGGACTGATCACATTTGTCCGAAAACGATGACAACGAGATTTTCAGTTAAAAGTACAACCTACTGTGTTTTGTGTAAGTGTGAACATGCCCGCGTATGATAATAGTAGTAGAGCTATATAGGGTGTACCGTTAATTTTGTTTTGTAGTTTTCTTTATTGCATTCATTCAGTACACACGAAAAATCATACATCTTCATTTTTAGTTATGTACATAACATATCATAAGTAAAGGACATTATACAAACTTCAGTAATACATAACATAATCAAATACATGAATAGTACATAGTGCACTCAAATTAATTACACTGAATGAATATTATAGATTAAAGCCTCCCCCTCCCCTACAAACAAACAACAAACACAATGAAAAATCTCGCTATAGTTATCGCTATCGGACATTTCTGACAAGCCATTTAGGCCCCTTACCTTCCTCAAAAACACTACATTAACTTGTGTTTATTTATAGGTGTACGTGTGTGTGTGCGTTGGTGTTCACCGGCAACCGCGGACACTTTTATGAAAACACACCATCGAACCGAGGACACACACGAGACCGAGGACTGTCCTCGTTTAGATTTATAGTTTGTTGGCTTAATTACACTGTTGACCTTTCGAGCATTTCTGAGCAGAGTCAGCGTTTGGGTGGTAGTGAAATTTTTCGTGGGTATAATTTTTTTATTTTTTTTTTTTCTTGGCTTACGCACTCTATCCAATAGACGGGCACGCCCGGAAAGCATGTTACAATTGAACAGGATTTATTTTTAGTCTTCCAGGATTATTCTCTTCAAAAACAATTGAAAAATAACTGTGAATAGTTAATTATGAATAATTATGAATAAGTCCACGGTTGGGTAATGTTGACACACGGTCCTCGTTTTCCGGTGGAAACACGTATGTGTTTGTGGGTGGCATTGTATGTGTGCGTGTGTGTATGTGTGTGTGTACGTGCATGTTACCAACAACAGACATAAAGCAATATATTTTCACTATCACAACGTCCATGATTCATTGTTTGGGCTTTGATCACAGAATGTTTGACTATGTTGAATACACTGTAATAGTGACAAAATACACAAATCTCAGAGGTTTTCATAAGTATCCTCCTGAAATTCTTCCTTATTGTCTTTCGTTTCCACCGATCACTGAGCCATTTTGACTACTTTCCTCTATCCTTCTTTATGCAATACCGATATTTTGCGTCAAGTAGATGGTAGAGTAAAATTATAGTTCAAATGCTAAAGTAGGTCCACATTTCAATCAGCTTGATCTCAGTCAGACCCTCTTACCTCCACGTATAAGCATATTTTATATTTGTGTAACTGGTGACAGTAAATCTGCATTTGGTTTAAAACAACTACAATAAAACAAATATTGCTTGTCATGGCTCCCGTTTCATAAATCTCTTTTATCAGTAACAACTGCCACGTTTCTATGACAAATGCGCTCTCAGCCAATCAGATGCAATGATTTCAATAACTTATTATAACTGTCATTGCAACTTGTGAGTGATAACAAGTTTTATGAAATAGGGCCCAAGTTTTGAAAGAGACTTGCATTTTATGGACATTAACCATGTTAACCTAACATAATAATAATAATAATAATAATATGGACATTTGTATTGCGCCGGTATCCATCATGAAAGATGCTCATGGCGCATTATTATTATCACCGGTCATTGGATTTTGGCACGCCCGCACACAGTGTGTGCACATTCTCCACTCCCTGGGGAGCATTCCAGCCAGGCGTCTGTTAAGCGCACACATGCTAAGCAAAGGACATTACCTTTCGCCATCCTACCGGGTACCCATTTAACACCTGGGTGGAGAGTGGCAAATGTAGATTAACGTCTTGCCAAAGGACGCTAGTGCTGCGGTGGGATTCGAACTCCGGACCTCGTGGTTCACAGTCCGGGGACTTATCCACTGATCCACTGATCCACATCACATATGTGATACCAAAAAAATAAGAAAAAAAAATGAACAAGTATACATTAATATTTACTTTCATGTGATCTTCTGAAACGTTATATCCAAAATATGCCTCATTTCCATCATAAAGTTTTATATTTGTTCCATAATAAATAAACCAAATGCAAAATGAACACTGTAATATCAACTAAGGAATGATAATGAAATTTTTGTGATGCTTTTTTTTCCTCTCTTTAGGCAGAGATTGTGGCAACATGGTTTTTCCGTGAAAAGAAAACCCTTCTTTTCCATCCTCCAAAGAAACTTTATTCCGATTTTGTTTTGATCATCGACCGACAAGTACTATTCTCAGAGCATTATCTTTAGCGAAAGAGCCAAATTACCATATCAAGCGACAATACGCTCAGTTCGAGCCGTAAACACGGTGAGATATGAAAAACAATTCTTTTCTTATTTGGAAGCTCGTCCCTCGGGTCATTATTTAAGACAAAATATGCTCTCTTTCGCATGATCGCGGCTGAGTCTTCCGAACCAAATCTGAGATATGACTTGATTTAAAGTGGTAGGGGTTATGCAGAGCATCACTGTATGGTAATTGGGCAATTTGAAGGAAACTAGCGCCATGCAATTCAGTGTGCGTAAATGGTACAATGAAATTTTGATAAAGAAAGCCTAGCTTTTTCAATTTATGTGTTTTGGTCATAGCCCCATATCTCGAGGGTGGCGATATATTGTCTGTATCATTATGTATGAATTCTGCACAGATTGCTAGACACATGAACAATAGATAACGTTTCATGTAATATAAAGGACTGAGTGGTAGATTACAGACAGAAAGCAACACATAAAAATGAAAGAAGCAATAATGTCCAATGGTTTTATAATTATGATATCCTTTTTCGACCTACCTTTGATCCAGTATCAAAGACCAGTTAACCTCATAAACATGTATTATACAATAAACGAAGTCAATCAAGGCGGGATTGTAACAAATGCTCTCCGTTTGAGATGAACAATCATGTACTCCACCGGAAACTCGGTTAATTTCCACATTCCTATGATTAGAACAATAGCATCAAATAATTTTATTTTCTTCAAGGGCCGTATGGTATGGAAATCTATTTCCCTATTCAAAACAGTCCAACTTTGCAATGCTTTAAAAGGAGACTTAAATTTACTCTATTGGAAAATCAAAATGTTAAGGAGCTAAATGATCAGACTTGTATTTGTATTTTTATATATTCTCTTCTCTCCTATCATACTTCTTTTGCTCATTTCTATTCTGTCCCCTTGTCTGCTTGTTATCTTGTATACATGCCACAGTAAATGCCAACTGCAATATTACTGTATTTTATTATATCTATTCAATTTAATTTCATGCAATTTCCTTGTTCGTGTAGCTATTATATAAGACTTGCTCTTCTCAGCTGTCCTCAATCGCATAATAAGATCGTTTCGGTAATGTTTTGTATTACATTTACACATGTATTTGTATTATTATTTTATTTTATTTATTTATTTATTTATTATTATAATTTATTTATTTATTTTTTATTTTATTTATATATATATATATTTTATTTTTTTTTGGGGGGGGGGGGGGGAGGGGGGTAATGTTTACTCTTTGGATTTTTTTTTAAAGTAATAAGTTTGTATGACCTGTCTTTTATTATGTGTTTTACATAAATTCAATTGATTTGAATTGAATACATGTAGACTTGATATCATATGTGCCAAACGACGGAAAGATGGTAAATTGCCCAATGCATACTTATTATGGTTATACGTTGAATTGTTCTCATTCATAACCATATACCTCATTTATTTCTGTATGCATTCAAGACTGTTTCTTGGGTTGTGTACTAAATCAGAAAGCCATCTCTTTCGTACACCTTTTAAGATTCTGCATAGGTAAAGATCTTAAATTGTTTAGATTCTCAATAATTTTCAGTTTTTCCTCTTACTGGTAGGTAGGTTTAAAGAAGAATTCATTGGAAGCGGGTTACCTGACCTATTTACATGTAAATCGTTTTTGTGAAATACTTTACCCAAAACTTGTTACACGTCACTTGTTAAAAATCACTACAACCACTTCTTCGTACATGTTTTTGACTTCCAGGAAATATACATTTAATGTCATCATATCATCTAAGTCCTGAAAAAGATCTACATCCCTTTGGGAAATTATAGTAGTGATATGAGATTTTCCTATTTTCTTAGGAAATAGCTTTATGGATATGGGGAGACACTGCCAAAAGAAATCAAATTAAGACAGTGTTTACATTAGATAATATGATCACACTGTTTTTAATCGGTAAATGTGACCCCTGGGAATCTTAAGATACGGGATTCAGTTTTATTCAGTGCCTTAAGAGTATGATTGAATATTCCTGTCTAGGATGAATTACAGGTGAGTGAACAGTCATACCGAAGACTGTCCGATACAGTGCAGATTTGTTTCCATTACAAATAGTACAAAAATACAGGAAGCATGCCTAAAACTAGAATGTCTATAGGCAATTCATAAAGTGACTGAAATGCTGCCGACGGGGCCTGAATTGTTCGTACATCATGTCTACTTCCAAAATATGCTGTCCTTCTCATTTTTCCTGTCTGAATAAAATGCTCTCAACGGGGACTGGAAAACGTCATGTTTAAAATCGCCTTTTAAAATATAATTGCCGTTCGGGCATTGAACCTTACACGACAAAAATGTAGACAAACAGCTATGGTCTATTTCCCCCTCAATCGTTATTTAACACGTCTCACAGGGGCCAAAGATTGAAAAAACGTTTCAGGTGGGTAGAATGAAATCCCGCTTATACTTCGTCTCATGCCCCCGTGACCTAACGATTCTGTTTCTTTTTTCATGTCGCAGGTTTCTCCCCGTTACACGATCCACGTCTGATCGTCGAAGTAGCGAGCCGAGGCTTGAGGGGTAAAAGTGCGACCAAAAGTAAACGACGTGGAAAAAATAAAACAGAGAGCGGAGGTTTGGAGCAAAGGTTTGCAATCAGTGAACGCAGTGCTACCCCGATTGGCTATCGACTGATATACGATGAGAGTTAGCGTGCATAGATCGCCGCTTCTGGCTCCATGGCTTATTGATTAAGACCTAACACCGCTTCAACAAGCCCATGTGAGGAAAACGTCTGGTGCACAACAACTAGCTTTCCATAACTACTCTTGCTCGTCCACCGCCATTGGGCAGAAAAGTACGTGCACGATATCCAATAGGATGCAGCCCGAGAGAGCATGCGCTGTGGATTGTGCTCGGGAGCTGAAGGCACGCATTCCCATTCTTGCCGTTAAATGAAGTAGTGATATGATATAAGCGCGTGAAACGTGACTGGGTTGAATCAATACAGCAACAAACACACGTGCTGGAAGTGTTTCTCCTCGCCTTTCGGAAGGCAAGTTTCAACTGCACTTAAAATACATGTGTGATTTCACGGCTATGCTTTGATATACCTCCAAGGAATGAACATGTCATCAGGTCTTACGCAAACACTGAACCGAACAGGTACGACACTCATAGCTTTGTTACATTGCCACCTTAGAGATATGCCACTGGAGTAGGAGTCAATTTCTCACCATGGAAGCAAGTACTTTTGAAACGGAGACATACTACCCCGATAATAACGGGACTGAAATGTTGGAAGAGGAACCTAAAGTGGTCTTCTGGGCTTGGTTCCAGATGATGTGCCTTGTTCTTGCCATTGTGGGATTCCTCGGTAATTTGCTGGTCGTTTTGGTGATCATACGTCAGCAACGACGTCGAACGAGCACGGATAAACTCATTCTCGCCCTCGCCGTGGCCGACCTGCTCACCTCAATCTTCATCATCCCCATTCCTACCCCGACGAGCCTTCCATACGGTGTACTGGGGGAACTCTACTGTAAAGTCATCTATTCTTCTGTGTGCATGTGGATATCGATTATGGCTTCGGTTTTTACGTTGATCATGATATCAGGGGAACGTTATGTTGCCGTGTGTTACCCTTTTCGCTACCAGCGGTTGTTTGCTGGCTACCGACCCGATGTCATACTTTGTGTCATCTGGATCATCTCCTTTATAATAAACACCAATAGTTTCTATGTATCGTTCGTCGATACACCAGGTGTAAATTGCACCGTTAAGTTTCCAACACCGGAGTTCCAGATGTTCTTTGGTATCGTACTTTTTTTGGTTGAGTATCTAATTCCTGTAATCATCATGCTGATTGCGAATGTATACACAATCCGCGCCTTAAACCATCAAGCCAGATCATTAGTGGCCAAAAGGGATAAGAGATCGGGGCCTGCATTAAAGCTACTACAAGCGCGGAGAAAAGTCATCGAAATGCTCTTCATCGTAGTCATAATATTTGTTATTTGTTGGACACCTGATCAAATAGGATATCTTGCCTTCAATATTGGGTTGGTAGAGGTAGATTTTCTTTACAGCCCCGTCTACCGATCATTTGTTGCGCTTGCATTCTGTAACTCCTGTGCGAATCCCTTTATTTACGCAGCACGGAATCCAAATTTCAGGCGAGCTCTTAAGGAATTAGTTATGTTTTCACCTATTGGCGGATCAATTTTTAACCAAGGAGGTCCTGGATTCACCGACAGGTTTGAGCTAAGTCAAACACAGGGCACTATCCGGGGAGTCCTGGCGAATGGTCGCAAACCATCTTTACAGGGTTGTCTGGATGTGCCAGAAACATCACAAAAGACAGCATCAACAATGTGAAAGTTAAAGAATTTGATGTAAAGATCACGATTACAATTAATCATTGAATCCATTTCATCAACAATATCTTCTCACATCAAAGTTCATTCTGTTGCGATGTTAACAGGAAATTGTCCAGGAAAACGGCCGTTCAAATCATCACGATAACATCTTTGATATGATTTACATCTACAGTACACTTTGACAATGAACTACGAGTCATCACGCGGTGAATGCGGAATGCCATGAAGAGACATTATGGAACACATGTCAATATAAAAGTCACAGGAGCTTGATTACAGATTTTACGAGTAAATATCATGTATCCTCGTTTGTACTTAAAGACACGTCAACTGCTTTTACAATAAAAATCTGCGAGAAAATATATTTTGGCCAGCACACAGATGGAGAGGCAGTATTACTGCACTCAAACAAGCAGTGGAATAATCTTGAATCTTGATTAATGCAAGCTATCCTTAAACATCACAACACGCACGCGTATTATTACATGTGGTTTTCATTGAATGAACACACCAGAATGCTGTATTTATCCGTCTACAAAATATCGAGTCGAACATTCTATGACGTCATGGCGACATAAATGTACTGTCGAGACAATGATATGGGTTGAGAGACAAGAAAGGACTTAGATCAGAAATGGACTGGTTGTCCTTTTTATTGACCCATTAATCACAAAGTCATAATGAACTCCAATCGGATTTGTGTGTCATAACAGTTATGTCAATATATGGGACCACCAATTGCCATCCAAACTGCGATGTGACGCTGCAATATTTTCTGCATGCGGACCTCCACATTCAAATGTATAGAGAGTAATATATTGATAAACAAAAACGAGTTATGTTTTGTATAAAAATGAAATAACAAAAACACGTTAGAATTTGTTTATTGCCAAAAGGGTAAATATGAGCAAATGGACAAGGAAGATGTTAATACAGAAGTTTAAATGGAATTAATGATAATATTTTTCATTGGGCTATATAGATTTCTGTCAAGATATAGAAGATTGAATTTTATTCATTGTTATTCTCCTCTTGAATTCTGTGACAAATTATTAATTACAATTGTTATATCCAAAGGATACTCTACAAATATCTCTCTGTAAGAATTTATTATAATCACTAGATTTTATAAATCGATGCCCTACATGAAAATATAAATGATGGTATTAACGTCATTCAATATCCATTTATAATTTTGGAAATCTGAATGCTTCAAGATTTGATAAATCCGATAATATATTTATTATTTATCAAAGCGTTGAACTTGTTAGTAATTAGTTAACGCATCATTAAGTCGAAAACCGGTTTTATCAATCGTTCTTGCTTAAAAGTGAGGGATTGGAATTACATTGTTTAAAGAGTGAAATCAATTTGAAATTCGTTTAGTAAATTTTTATATCCAAGTCAAATGTGACCCTCTTGAGAGGGACGGGGTTGACGTCATTATTACAAAATGTAACTGGTAATCCGCAACTCATTTCCGCAATACCTAAAATGAGACAATTTTCTTGTCTCTGTTATAAATGCCGGAAATTTAAGGATACTGTATCATGCGGGAAGGTGGACGTTATTCGGGAAATCGTTTATCCAAGGATTTCAGACAATCCTATTCCAATTGTTCTAACGAATTCTCATAAGCAAATTCAACCAAGAACTATAACAAATTATTTCTCTGCGACGTCCTTTGTGTTTTTGCACGAATTTTAGTGCATGGATATTGGTATTCACCAGTGGCCGCGGGTTTTGCGACATTGGATAAACCATACTGATGTATTGTTCAATTCCATACACATACGCACCTTGACTTGCATATCGATGATTGAAATCATTGTAAAATCGAATGCTTGCAAATTGCAATGATACATGGTGTTGGCAAAGGTTGAATTGGTCAAAATTAATTTTCTTACTGTAATCGGAAAGCATAAAACCTAAAAAATTAGCTGGTAAAGGCCTGCTTATTTTGAGAAATCACATGATAAATGTTGATTTTAAGGAGCTATGAAATTACACGCATATAATGAATATTTCTTTCTTGCTTGGGATTTATTTTCCTTCAAATGATTGATCTTCTACGTATATATGCTTATAATCATGTTTAAACGATTGACAGTATCCATTCCACAATGCTTACTTGTGAAATCTAAAAACAAAGTTTAATCCTTTAAATTACACTGAGATAAATATGATATTTACTGGACGTAACTGTACACTCGTAATGTTACTTAAAAGGTATCACTGATTTGTATTTATGTAATGGGCCTCACAGAGAAGTAGTACTGAAAACTTAGAGTGGAAATGTTTGAAATTCGTAAATGTGTGTTGGGTGTGTATGTTAATGTGTGGATATGTTTGTGCGGGATGTATTTCTGAATTCATAATGGCGCACTTAGTTTTTTTTATAATTATGTGCAGCGTGGACATACACGATTAAAACTGTTGTGACTTTGGAGAACTGATTAAAACCTATTTGGATTTCGAAAATAAATTTAGTATGATATAAAACAGAGACACACAAAAGAGGGAGTGCAAAACCAGTGTTTGTGATTTCGAGACAGAAAATGTGTAATGGCAATTTCAAGAATAAAGTACATTATGATGAATTTCCCTAAATTTCACAAATATGTTTTTTTTTTAAATAATTATTTAAAGAACAAACATTACTTCCAGCTTATTCGAGATTCACACCCCATCTGTACTTTCCGGTATGCGTTTTTTATGTTAAGGTATAATTAATGTGATATTCACCTGTCGTTTCCTTGTGGTATTACTCTGTTCCTACTCTCAATCAACTGCCGCTGGGGGAGGAACATTATATTCCGGCAACATTTCTGAAGTAAAGATCACTTGTTTTGTTAGAGCTAAATATTTTGCTCCCTATGGTCGCAGTGTATTAATGGCTCTTATATAGATCGATAAATGTCGGGGCAAACAAGATTGTGCTTGAAAAACACAATTCGCCGACAATGTGCCGTGTCCTATAGAATTGTGTGACGGAAGAGGAAAGACCCTCTTGTGATATAATTTCCCTATCGGTACCTAAGATGCTAAGTGTTCATTAGTTATTGGCCGTCCAAAATGGGATGGAGCAAAATCTAATTTGTTCATCAATGTCTTTCACCTGTTTGGCCAGAGGCGTGTTGTCAAAAGTTCACTGCCCGATCTTTGGTAATAGAGAATTGGAAAGAGCGGAATCATGTCGGCAGAAAACGTGAATATGAAAATGTTGCTAATATCCCGTTCCCGAAATACTCACTTCATTCAATTAAGGACTAAGGTCTAAACTTTCCTTTCCGATTAATAAAACGTGTGTATTGACGACATAACTTCCAGGAAGTACCTTTTAACGTAAGTCCGTAGTTTATCGAATGCAAGCACAGTGTAATAATCATGATGATGTAACATTTATATTTAAGTGAGGAAATGGAATATGAAAGAAATCATTTTCCTGGAAATGTGTCAGGATTTCTGGTTAGGGGTTACTTTGTGGGGAGAACGTTCTACAGAAGAAATTCAAGGGGTTTCCTTATAGGTTTATTCCTATTTTTATCATGCCACATTCCTGGAGATTGGAAAAATATGATAAAATCGATTAGCCTATGATTATGAGTTTCACCTAATTACAGAATTGGTTCCATGTAGTCATGTGGTATGAAGATATTGCTCACTCTGTTTTTGCGGTTGCGATACAACACAAATTTCCCTCACATTACCTCCTTGTTGCTCAGGAAAACTGTTTTCAGAAATATATTGCCACGCTAACTGATCGAATTATGGAAAAATTGGGGCTTTAAAAATTTCAAATTGGCAACACAATTTTCCATCACAAAGATTAAAATAATTTTTAGATCTTACCTGTTTGTTGCTCCAATTAAACAATAAAACTGTTTTCAGAATATATTGCCACCTTAACTGATCAAATAGAATGGGAGAAAAATATGAGAAATTCGGGGCTCTGAAAATGTTATGATTTATCGGTGTCAATTGTCTTGTGACAATGAACTCTCAAGTGACAAGAAGGTTTCTGCTTATCCAAATCAAACAGAAGCTTCTTACAAAACTGCGTATCATTTCCACTTTGTATTTTATTTTACTCAGTATTGGGCATTTGATTTTTGTTGTGATAGGAAATGGGAAAAACGCACCAAACGGTATGTGGAAATCACAAGAAATAACAGTATGTGCTGTTAAATATTATTGAATTAGACTTGGGCTTCAACATCCCTTTTTAAAAAGAATCTTAAAGGATGTTTTCAGGCCGCATCAGTATAGGTTGTCTCAGAGCACTGCTTGATAACCTGTTTTGTGTATTGGTGAGAGGATCTTCAGCCATCTGTCTTTGACCTAGTTTGGTGATACGTACACCCCTCACATACGTCATGAAATACTGCTTTTCCGACTGATGCGTGAGAGCAAGAAAAGGATATAGTTTTGAGTTTCATGTGGGCTTTTCTTTCTGCTGGTCCCTTTGTATTTTCCATTCCTGTTTGTGTGCAATGTATCCTGGATTGAACAGAGGAACATGAATTTGATTGGCAAGCAAAACGGATGGAAGTCCTTATTTCGCTTCAAGAAAATTTACAATGTTCTTTCTAGGCACCTGTTCTTTCCTTTTGTTTCTCTTCTCTTTCTTCTTTTTCTTTTATACTGTGCGGTTTTTTCTACTCTATTGTTTCTTTCCCTCCTGATTGTCCACTCAGTTCTAGCTATGACATCTCCTCAAGTATTGTGGTTATATCCACAAGAAGTAATTCCAGAGTTTGCGGGTTTATATAATATCGTGTTTAGTGTGAAGGCAATCGAGAAAAAGCATGTTTCAAACCGACAGGACATGTGTTACGATGAGGCCAAACCATTTTAATGATTCAAAAAATAAGATAGGAAACCTAATCTATTTCTTGGAATTATTAATCCTTTCTCATTTTTGAAATTAAAATCCATATGTCATTTATGGAATCATTTATGAATTTTCAGTATCCTGAACCCTGTTACATATTCGGAGTGACACGAGTGAGAACATTTTGGAATAACGAAGTTCTGGAATGATAAGCATTTAAATGACGGGACGGGGGAAAATAAGCCATATTTCATGTTCGATATTTTGTAAACATAAATTGTTTTACCATCATCAAAGAATAATTATATGGAAGAACTTTCATAGCGATTTGTAACATGGCTGGGAAGAATGGAAATGTGATGGCCATTATGATAGCGAATGAAAAAAAAACAATTGGCATATCCGACATAGAATGGATCCGGTTTAGGCCCATCCCCCCCCCCCCCCCCCCCCCCTCCAAGTATGAATTCATTATACAATGGGTCTAGATGCATGCCCATATACAAGTGTAGAGCACATTCCGTCACTCTGCCCGGGGAGGATACACCGCTGACAACAGCAAAGATATTGAAGAAAAAAGAAACAAGAGAAGTAGGCATGTAGGAGGAAGTTGGGAAGGTAAATCAATGCCGGAGGTTGGTAACCCCCTAACCAAGCAATTTCACCCTCAAAGCATCTGTAGCATACAAGAGAGTAGATTCGATAATACTGAGGCTGGCCCGAGCACCTTGCGCAAATGCTGACAAGGAAGAGTATGTTGTGTCAATTGAGTAACATCGCCCGAAGGAGTATGTACATGGTGACAGATTACTTGAAGCGTTTAACTCACCTTTTGGCATTGTTTAGACACCTTGAGGGCATGGTGTAAGGTTGGCATGATGGAGTATCATAACCGAATATAAACTCCCTTCGCTGGCAGCCCTACTTAACGTGCAACATTGTCAAAAGGAAAATAAAGTCAATGTATCCGTAATAATTGTGAGCATCCACACAATGGACATTAATAAACAGTGTAATCGTGAAGGATCTCACAAAATTTCTGTCTTTTAATAGGTCACTCGTAGAATGAGTTTCAGAAATCGAGTCATGTTTCTCCCCTTTCCTTTTATTTACATGACGGTACGGAGCGAGAAGCAGGACGGAAATGCAGGATAATTATGACAAACGGTATATTTTCTCATTCTGCTTCGAGCAAATGTGACAAGCAAAATATTTGCAATTGTAAATAAAAATCATGACTTCCTAGAATTTCAACTGTTTCTCTAATATCACCGTCATACTAATATTAAGAGCATACCCTACTATGAGAAGATTTGCTTATAATTACATTTGTAAAAAGAATTGTCAAACAAGATTTGTTAAAAAATTAAAATATTACGTATACTTTCATTCTCTCTGAAATCATGATAAAAATAAAGACCACTTTCGCAGAATCTTTATGAATGCATAGATTCAGTCAAATAAGTTATTGCATATCTCGGAACGAAAGAAAGGAAAAAATCATTGTCAAATTGTTAACTTTTGCATAATATTATCAGGATTCTTTAAAATAGACTCCTTTTAAAAGAACCCCCGGCTGTAACGCTCCAATACTACGTATACTAAAATAATTGGAAGCCCTGTAAAATACATCCGTTAGACGCAGGAATAACATCATCACAATTTCGCAAACATAACAATTCCACATTAATATATTTTTTGCACATTCGTTTGTTCAGTTCAGACATCGTCATTTTGTAAAAGGACATGGCAAAATGCATTTCAACATATTATGTCACCTGAAGGGACTGGTGTTTAATGTTTTTGATCTGTCAATAGAAATCCGACCAAACCTGCCAAAGTAAATACTAATCATCATGTCTAATATTTACATGTTTCCAGCAAAATGGCACATTATCTCGGTCAAAATAACAGGAGTGTACATGTACGTATGCCCTCCCCATCAACTGGCAATAGCTATGAAAATTAACATTTTAACAATGCATCTGAACAAAACCTCAAGATTTTGAAAACTTTGAACTGCCCACACTCGCTCATCACAAACACACGCACAATTCTTTTCTCCCTTCTCCTTATATTCCATTACACATTATTTCTACCCATTTCTACCCGTCTAGCCTTTCCAGTTATTCCTATTCTTTCTGGAAGGCGTCGGAAATCAATGGTAACAAGTAGAAATCATTAAGGGCCAGTAAGGTACTTGTTGCACAAGTTTTATGCGAACCTATACTTCAGCTAGAAGGGTCTGTATACCATTCCCCCACCTGCGCCGTCTTACAGAAGACGTAAATCTCATGAGTCCATGTTTACCTGGAATTATGCTTTCAAATGAAAATACATTGATGTGTCTGCACATCAGGTTGATTTCAATGGACAGTTTCTCACTAAGTCTTAGGGGGTTACCAACCTCCGGCATTTATTTACCTTCCCAACTTCCTCCTACATGCCTACTTCTCTTCTAATGTTAATGTAGACATGATACTTAGTTTGTCCCAATCTGACAATTTTACTTATATTTATATTTTTATTATTTCTTTAGCCTTCTTTGGTTAATTTTCCATTCCACGTAATGTAATTTCAGAAGGAGTGGTTTTGAATTTTGATGCGGGTTTGTGGTTGAGTTTCATTGTATGTATGCTTGGTTTATGAGAATTGTCAGGAAAACAAGTCACACAATGCGCTTTCGGTGAATGTGTTGTAAATACTTTGAGGAATGTGTGTATGTATAATGTTGTGTGTTGGGAGGAAACATTTTACACGCTCAAATTAGTAACTAATGTTATGACTGTTCTGTTGAGTTCATGCGGAAATGTTAATACGTAAATGTGTGTTTCTTGTCAAGGGGGAGTGTTCTGATGAGTGCGTGCTGGAATCCAAGTCGAGTTTGTTTGATTGTGAGTTTGTAAATGGATGTTTAATTTGTTTGCACTGCGAGGATAATATTTGACACAATGGAATTAGAAACCGAAATTCTGTGATTGTGATAATTCTGATGAGTTTTCTGGGGAGCGTTTCATCAAGCGTTTTGTCAGTGATTTTTACCTACAAATTTGCTCTCAGCCAATCGGATGCAAGTATTTCAGTAGCTCATAACAGTTGTCGGTAAAAATCACTGACAAAACACTTGATGAAACGCTCCCCTGGTGATGGGTCTGGTGGGTGTATGCAGTCGTGTGAATGTGTACATGCATGTTTCATGTGCATTGGGTAGAAAGACTTTTTACCCAGTGAAATTACTAACTGAATTTCTCTAGCAGGTGAGTGGTTTGGAGAGTATATGTGGTAATGTAAGAGAGAAAATGCATGTTTTATGTGGACTGCGAGGGCTTTTTTTTTTTGCTCAAAAGTCTGAAATAGGGGGAGGTTTTTTGGTGAGTATATGCGGTAATGTAAATGTGCGTTCCGAAGAAAGATTCTAATCAAAGGAATAGGTATCTCGAGTGTTCTGGTGAATTGATGGCGGAATATTAATGTGTGAGTGCATGCTTGACATGGACTGTGAGGAAATACTTTGCACAATGAAATGAGCGTCTCAAATTCTGTAATAGAAGAGTGTTCTGGTGAGTTTATGATGGGATGTGAGGGTGTATGTATGCTTCATTTAGGTCCATTACGGGGGAACAAATATCTGCACAATGCCACCGGTTCTGTTTGGAATATGATGTGCATTATGCTTGTTTTTGTGTATTGCTAGAAATGGGAGTCAGAGCTGTTACTGTATAACTAAAACTTTAAAAATTCCGCGTGCCTGCATCTTTCATGAAAGTGTCATACTGCGAAATGACCGATTTTTTTTTCAGTTTGCACCCTTTTTTGGGGGGGGGGAAGAAGGTGGTCAAGGAATCGAGAAAGTGTTTGGTTTTGCAGTAGTAAAGTGGCAGGGAGTGAGGCTAATTTTCAATTAATTTAAAAGTTTTTCAAGTTTGAAATGCGTATCTATGCTTCATTTTGGATGAAAGGTATTCAAATACATGCATAAGTTGGACATTCATTATGTTTTGGATTCGTGATCGATGAAGTACAGATCAGTGACTCTACTATCATGATTATGTGACTTGCGAGCAGTGATTCTGCTATTGTTTTCCACTACGCGTTTCATGAAATATCATTTTATTCAAAGGAAATAATCTATCGTATCTGTGTCCTATTGAACACACGTTTGTACACTTCCTCTTTGGGGAAACGTATCTATTCTGTTATCAGTAACAAGGTAGCGAAATATTTTGAAATACTCACACAAAACAAATGGAGAGCTGCTCGCAAGGAAGATGATCGAACTGCCTATTTGTGTATGATCTGATGATCAGCTGTATAAATTAGGAATCTTTCACTATTTTCTCCTTTTCTGCTATTATCGAAGATATGATAGAATGGCAGACCTTTCCCTTTAAGCCACTGCTACTTTCTAAGTTTACTTTTTATGCCATTAGTTCGATAAACTTAAAGGAAAAAGAACTTTTTTGCTGTTTAAATGCACAGGTTCCCGATAAATAGTTACCTGTAAATACATGGTGCACTTTAAGTGGATTTAGTCATCTGTACTATGTCAATTACCAATTACAATGTATCACTAATTGTAAATATTTCATAAACTCTGTCTAATGTGTGGAGTAATTCATCCATATAATTGACAGTGTTACATTTTTTTTATGAAAAACTTGTCAGGCACAAGAATATAGTTTTGTGTCAAACAATGGACCACCTAAGTCTGAGTCCAAGGTCCATTAGTTTCAGTTATGTAATTTTATTGGTGCAGTGATGAAGATTAATGTACAATAAATGCACATTATTTCAAACATAAACAATCGTCATGGATATTCTGTTCATGTTTAGAAGGCTATCATTTCCAATCTATAAATGTATTATTTCAAATCATGTCGTATGAAATATGACATTAAAAGAAATCTTCAGTTTCGGCAATAACATGAACTGATATTGAATAACATTGACATCAGTCATATTGCATTTTAGAAGAAAGCTGGGTAATACGCAAAGAAAGGTAAATATGCGGGAATGAAATTCAACTATAAGTACTTATCATGTGCGTAAAGAAGCTGTTTTCTTTGTGCAGCTACAGCAGCAGCTGTGAGTAGCAAGTTTCATTTATTTAAGCTATAAGTTCCTTATCCAAACGACCCTGCGTGATGAAGAATGTGGGAGCACTGTGGTATATTGTTGAAGGCTCTTGACTCTTATACGAGAGGTCTTGGATTCGATCCTCGCTGGGTGCTTACATACTTGGACAAGATGTGTTACCCACATTTGCCCCTCTGCAGCAAGGTGAAAATGGGTATCTGGCAATAGCCTGGGTAATAATAATTGCAGGGCCCTCAGAAAGAACAGCACTGATGGTGATGAGGCTTCCATTGAAAAACAAAATTATTATTTTAGTTTTTTATCACAGATAACTCCTTGGTAAAACACCCTGTCCAATAGGGGAATCATCGAGCACGAATCGAATCCAGGGCCACTCGTGATAGAGTCAAGAGCCTTCACAATATACCACGATGCTACAGCAAATAAAGTTTCAATCTACCCAAAAATTGAATGTGACAGCTGCGTCACGGGCAGCGTCACGATCATAAATTTCACACCAAGTTTCGGGTATCTGAAGTTTTACAAGAAACAAATTGTTCTTGACATCCTATGTTCCACAGAGCTTTGACATCCGTCAACAATATTTGGAAGCGCCTTGTTTTACCTGTTAGGCTAGAATTATTTCCACATTACAAGTTGATTAATTGTGACGAAGACAGTTTGGTCCTTTTCCAACGATGACATTTTTTTTTCGTTACCATCGGTTTTCAATTGCATATCGTAAAAAGCCCTTTTCAAAGAAAATGGGTAAATCATTATTTTAACAACAACACTTTTTATTTAGTAGGAAATGTATCTCTTTCCCCGATGGATATTGGTCTTCGTTTTGTGGATAATAAAGTAAAATTCGAATATGAAAATAAACTGAAACTGATTGGCTATTAATATTCTCCAGGCAGATAGGAAGTGCCATCATTTTAGTCGTCACAATCATCGTTAAGTGAACAACATGATATTACAAAGAGGTTGAGTAGGCCTCAGGGGGAAAACAATTAAAGCCAAAGCAATAGGAAAGACTGGTATCTTAATTTTCCACAAGAGTCTTGATTCCTAAACTGCAAATCTGTACCAGGATTCAACATTAAATAAGGCAACGCATATCTTTCTTTTCAATTGATATTAACGAATTGCCTCGGGTCGGGTGAATTATTGATATTTTCTTTTATCAGGCTTGCCAATCAGTTTCAGTTTATTTTCATATTCGAATTTTACTTTATTATCCACAAAACGAAGACCATTACACAAATTTAGGCATAATGCACGAAAATAAACTAATTAAAAGGGCCCTAAAGTATAAATTTTCCGTTATTATTATTCTCATATTGATGTAAATCGACACAAAATACACAGACTCTTGCCTTATTAATTCTCTTTTTTTATTCTTGAGAAATCGTGAGCCCATTACACGCAATCTGATGAATCAGTATTTAGAACCATGAAAAACAGAAAGAGATGTTTAAAGGATTTTCTCGATAATGCAGACAGAACGGGAGTTATGTGTGTTCATTCACGCCAATGTCTCAAAGTTTGAATTTTTAAAGAACTGTGTCTACTCTTTGTATATATATATATATGGGTCCCAAGTCCTTGTGTTGCCATAAAGCCATTATGGTAATAGCCGGGAGGGCGCATTGTTTGTATATATATATATATATATGTATGTGTGTGTGTGTGTGTGTGTAATTATATATATGGTTATATAAACTTTTTGATCTTGATTTGTCTTTACTCTGTTCAAAATTAATTACATTTAATCCTTTTTTTAAACATTAACCATTATCAAATATCAAAACAACGACTGGGCCATTTTTGTATTGAATACTTTCTGTTTGGTATTTTTATAAAATTCCATAACGGTTTAAGATCTCATTTCATCTAGCATCATCTAGAATGCACATATTTAATGCAATTAAAAACGAGATTGGGATCTTACCATTTTAGCCTTTTTTTTTTTTTTTTTACAAAAGTGAAGGTCAAACGCGATGTCTATGCTTAAGAAACAATCAGAGATATGCATATTTATGTGCTGTTTTTTTTAAGCCAAACTGGAGAGCCTATAAAATTAATTTTCGACATAAACAATGATAAAAGATCAGTTGATTGAGGCTTACAACGGATTCGTTGCATCGTAGGAATACAGAATTAGAAGAAAATATCATATAATTTCATTTTAGTTTCTAATCAAATCTCGTCTTACCAAGGCACGTCATACAAGGTAGCTGGAAAAATTAAAATCTACATGTATGTATATTTTATTTAATCAACTCCCAAAATATCTATCATATGATTTCAAAGCCGCCTTTCTTTATCATTCGGTAGCAAAATTCACTTATCGATGGTGAATGCACAAAAAACGTGATTTTTCCCTACCAAAAAACATTAAATATATGGACAGATATAATTCCATTTTACAATTATCTTCTAAAGATCTACGACGATACTTTAATCAAATGTAAATAGATGGTACAAAATAAAAATTCGAATGAATAATTGATTTACTAGAAGTTATTAACACTGTCTTTTGATACCAAGTTATTCAGCAATCCATTTCAATTTTGAAGTTTATCAATACATAGTACTAGTAAGCCATGATAAAGCAGATTTATCATGTGACAATCGGTCACATGATATTATTAGAGAATTTTGATAAACAAGTTCCTTCAATCAATAATAGGGCGGGCTAATGAACAGTAAATAAAAACATTCATGTATGAATATTCTTTAAAAAATATATTAAAGGAGAATTATCCCCAGGCTTTTAAATGTAAATAGGGTCATAGTGAATAAAATAACATTTAATTTGATATAAAAATCACCGTTTTAGACCAACTGATGCCGTTGTAAGAGCAGAAAATAGAGACCACTTTTTACGATGATTACAACGTCGTCTACTCCTACTGGCGGCGTCCATTTTCTCTAAATTTCCCATAAAACCTTGCGCGTGATGACGTAGGGGATGGAGAACTCACTAGCTAGTAGCTAGCTTGCATGAAGCGCGCGCTGCATATACACACGGTAAACATGGTGTATTGTCAAGCGTTCGGCTGTTGTAACTGTTCCAAGAAAACGATAGGGAAATCATTCCATCGGTTCCCAGACCCGCAGAAATGTCAGCAATTGTTCAAGCGTTGGGTGACCATATTGAACGTGGAAAAATTCCAAGGAAAAGACTTCAAACTTGATCGGAAAAATGATGTGATCTGCAGTGATCATTTCACGGAGGCCGATTATCACGTAGATCTGCGGGCTAAGCTTATGCCCGGGCGAATCGTATAATCAAGCTAGTGTGTCCTGGAACACGTTTTACTTACGATGATTATTTTACTCTAATAGATGTTTTTCAAATGTGACAGTTACGTAGATAATATAAATTGATTTATTTAATTTAAACTCTTGCGTAATTTATGTTATTATTAATAATAATAAACTCTTTTTAAAATAATGTTGGTGAACTATTGCGAGCCAATTACAATGCGCTACGGCCAACTCCATGCCCTACGTCACACAGCTCGATCGCACCGGGAACATGGCGACGCTGCTTTACTCTCGAGAACAATAAAAATCGGAGGATTCAATCGACAATTCCCATCCTCTCGATTCTCGAATATACAATGTTTTTACTTTATCAGAAACTGTTTAGAATTCTGTTTTAGGTCATTGATAAAAGTCTCGTGGGGATAATTCTCCTTTAATTATCCGGTAATATAATAAAATCTAGTCATCATACCAGAGAAAAAACATGATGCGAAATCGTAACATAAATGTCATGCAATTTTTCTTGAATTTAATGGATACCTTGGGCGATTTGTGTTGTTTTGTCAAAACACTGACGAGAGTGCAAAGTTGGTGAGGACTAAAACTGCACAAATATAGAAATATGTGCCTTTTTACTGCAAAGTGTGATGCATTCCACAAAACTCCATATGGATAATAAAACTTCAGGATTGTGTTTCTGAGACGACACTGGACTCGGGTAAAATATGAGACTCTATACTGCACTTATGAATGCATCAAATGAGTCATCTGTCTGGCTGTCTGCATCTTTATTTTCCCCTTCTCTACTATGGATATATATTGTATTATATTTAGGTCTATCCTATTAAACGGTCGATTCTCATTTATCTTCTCTTTTCCTTTCACTCTCTCTCTCTCTCTCTCTCTTTCTCACGTGTCACTTTCTCTATCTTTATTTCTTTATGTTTTGATGTTCTTGTTGCAATGCAATCCAATTTTTCTTCTTTTTCATTTTTCATGTTCCTGTAATAGAGAAACTTAGCTTAACACTTTCTCTCTCTCTGTTTCTTTCTTTCTCTTTCTCGTCCGGTCCTGCTTCTGTACTTATCAATTTTCTAATATTCCTTGCATCTTCCTTATTAGAACTTTATATAGATATGCCCAGGAGAATTAAAATGTTGTGCTACTGTTATTATAAAACTGGTGAAATTTTCACAAGAAATAAATAGAATGAATCCAATTCCTCCGAAGAAGTCCTCAAGGCGAAAGTTACCACTTCTCTTTGTTTCAACGGTATTTTCGTCATTCCACTATGAATATATATTTATCATACATGTATAATACATGAAACAAAAATATTCGTGGAACATATTTCTTCTTTGAAGCTACTTGTTCTCCTTTGAGCTCTCTTTCTTATGTTCTTTTCCCCATAGAGTTCTCCGTTTCATCCTCCAACACAATGCTGTAACAACATTCGTGGAATTAGTTCAGCCCCCTGAACAGTGGCGGGGCGCCAGGGACATAAGGGGTACTTGCCCATCCTCAATCAAATAAACAATCAGAAAAGGGGTCAAAGAGAGAAAGACCACTTTTGAAAGAATCGGAGAGAAGATGATAATTATGAAAAATAGACTGCACATCCCATTAAATAATCCTTAATTCCTTTCAACAACATTATAATTAAAAACATACCAGTTCAATCGCCACCCCACCCTCCTTATGGCTGCACTCACGCAACGCCACTAGCAATGGACGCCCATAATACATATTTTACACGAGACAAAAGTGAAATCGAGACGTTATGGTTTCTAACCGCTTCTAGGTATGAAGATATTACATGTCCAACATTCCAATTGCCTTCAGGGTTCCTTTTTTCCCCGCAAATTACAGGTGCTTTCAAAAGGAAACATAACTTTCACCCCACCATGTCTTCCAAACTGAAAATCAATGTCACAAATATTGGGAACAGTTATACATTTTGTAAATTTGATACGATAATCAAATTACATTAAAACAATTATGTGATCTATAAGATGAGAAAACAAATTTCTAGAAATTGTTTGTTACACATGCACCAAGGATGTTTGTTAGCATGGTTAAAGTGACATTGATTTAGATTTTTTTTTTATCTGAAAAGAACAAACTAAATATTAAGGTAATTTGTAATGGTTGAAAAACCAACTAGTAACGTGAAAAGGATTACTGCTATTGGAAAAGTTCACAGTCTTTATTTCAAGTTTGAATCACGAATATTCTAAGATCGACTTTCCTACTTTTTGCTGGTATCCTAAACGATTATTTTCTTATATCTGGGGAGCGTTTCATCAAGTGTCTTGTCAGTGATTTTTACTGACGAATTTGCTCTCAGCCAATCAGATGCAAGGATTTCAGTAGCTTATAGCAGTTGTCGATAAAAATCACTGACAAAACGCTTGATGAAACGCTCCCCTGGTTTCAGTTTACCACGTTACATATATTGCAATGAAGCTTCCCTTCTCTGCAGGAATCATTGAACTTCTGATATGCAGACACTGCACTGTGACACATCTTTAAAACTAACTTTCTTGCTTAAAATGAAATTGCTTCCGTGAACAAGATATTTGATACATCTAGCAGTAATTATAGAAGCCGTGCTTTCTCCTGGTATGTCAAGATTCAATACAAAACAAAATGTATTGTTTCAAATCCAAAAGTCTCAGTACTTCATATTTCACATAAAAGAACAATCAATGTCCATTTTTATAAGATTACCTTTCATGGGTCACGTCTAATTCTGGCAGCATATATTGTAAAAGTTTCTCCTCCAACTTAACATTTATGAAATTTCAGTAGCTGACTTGCAGAAAACCCTTTTTTTAAACTCTCAGTGCATCATATTAAGAAACTAGTTGGAACTGTCAATTACTTGGTGTTCAGTGATTTGAAATAGAATATCCTTTATCTTGTAAACAGAACGCATCGATTTATGAAGTTTTTACAAGATTTTTCAAAGTAGCGGTATGGGATGGGGGAGGGGATACCCCAAATTAAACGTATTGAAAATATAGTTGTGGGGGAGGGGCTTGACTGGATACAGCTATTTTCGATCCAATATTTGCAATGGTGTAAGGTTTTGTGACAGTAAATCATGAACAATTCAGGTATCTATATTTGGAGACTATTCCCCTCTAGCTCCTCTTTGTCAACAAATGATATAAGCATTCTACACTTCACATGTTGAAGACATTGTATAGCAAGGCATAATTTGCAAGAGCTATATCATTCGTTTGTGAGGAAATTTTACAGGATTTATTAAGAGAAAGTCGAATATGCTTATGATCAGGAATTAAATATACAATTTAATTTCATGATTTGTTTAATAGCATTTCATTTTATATGGTTTACGAGACATCAAAGTTGCACTATCATATCTACTCACCAGTTTTTTTAATAAAAGGTGTGAGAGTTGTTTATGTGGTTTTGTGAATTAGACATACGCGAAAATGTATCTTTATGGCTTTTTTTATTCTAGGATTGGCGTTAGCGGTACTCTTTATCTTTTGAAATTGCAGACAGGTCAAAAGGTTTATGGAAAGCAAGACTTTATGTAAGATACATGTAAAATCCCTTTTAATTTTTTAAAACATTAAGTTTGTATCATGGTTTTATCAATGCATAGATATAATAATGATAATAATAAAAAGTTCTTGTATAGCGCATATCACATTATGATATAACCAAGGAGTTATAACAGAATAACTCCTTGATATAACGTCCCTATGCGCTTCCAAAGGGTTTGGATATTATTACCCTAGCTTTAGCTCCGATGGCCGTAATCAGCGCACATTGTATTTCAAGGAATAACTCCTGCCAGGTACCCATTCAACACCTGGGTGGAGAGTGACAAATGGGGATTAATGTCTTGCCAAAAGACGCTAGTGCCGGGGTGAGATTCGAATCCTCAACCTTTGGATTGAGAGTCAAGTGAATGAACCACTATACCACGACACCTCCAACTTGCAGAGCGGTAATAATTAATGAATTACAATGAATAAAATCAACATTTTAAAATAAACGTTCATTTTTCCTGAAACAACTCATCATATCAGACACGTTCCTTTAATACTTTGAAGGGTCTCATCTTTATTTGGAAGTACCCGATCCCAGGCATTGACAAAATCCCACGTCTCGCATTGATAGTCTGGGAGCCTGTCCCGAAATAGTCACCCCATTTAACATATGAGATTTGACCCTTTAAAGCTACTTTGACCTGTGCATGTGATTCACAAAAAAGGTTGTCAGCTCGAACGAAGGCGCCGTTTGGTCCCCAGAGGCCCCCCCCCCCCCCCAAAAAAAAAGGGCCCCAAAGTCGGGTCAAATTTCAACACATCTAACATATACGCCAGCTTTTTACAGAAGGAAGGTGTATGACTATACATTAACAAAACACAAAAACTGACAAAATTTTCCATCGGGAAGGGGGTGTAAAAACATGCCACTGAAAAAACACCAAAGTGCCCATAAACCAAGCTTTGCTGCCCCAAAGGCTCTGGATGTAGAAAAGAAAATCCAGTTTTAGGAGTTACAACCTTAATAACTCCAAAGTGTCTCATTCAATTCATGTCAAATTTACATAGAAGTATGTTGAGTATTTTCTTGGGGTGCATTTTGTGTCAAATGATTATTTGAATAATAAGTTAATAAATTGTTACAATTCTCTTGCTTTCTCAAAAGTAGTCGCATGATATTGTCAGGATTACGTAAACACACTCATTGTCCATCTACACCTGTTTGATAAGACATAATAGAGGAGCTTGTTAATTACCTGGGCTATGTGGCGGCCATGCTGAAATCTACCATTCATGTGTTAATTACCCAAACAATTGCAAGGTTTCTATTATGCCTTGTCAAACAGGCGCAGATGCATTGACGTAGATCCGTGCATTCCTTCTTTTCATTGGGGGGGGGGGGGGGGAGGCTTTGTTCTCCATGAATGGTCACCCCCCCCCCCCCCAAGTTGCATATTTACGCCCGTGCGCATATGGACAATCGGTGTGTTTACATAATCCTGGCAATATAATTTATTATTACATTATTACGAGTTATTACGGTTGTAATGGCAAAAAAATGCTTTTCTCTGCATCCACAGCATTTCGGGCAGCAAAGCTTGGTTAAGGGGCACTTTGGTGTTTTTTTTCAGGGGCGTGTTACACCCCCTTCCCGCTGGAAATTTTTTTCAGTTCAAATGTATAAATTTGGTATCAAAGGATGCGTAAGACTGTAGGCAATAAAGTCGTGAAACCTCAAGGCGCAAAATAAATTATCTTTTGAATATATTGCGGCAAACGTCCGGGGGGGGGGGGCTGGATTCCACCCCGGCCCTTTTAGGGTTAAGGGGGAAAATTTGCCCCATTTTTTAGAGGCGGACTGACAACCCATCCCGACGGAAGTTTGTGTCAGGTGGTTCAATTAATGTATAGTCATACACCTTCATTCTAACATATGTTAGATGGGTTGAAATCGACCCGACTTTGGGGCCCTTGGGGGGGGGGGGGGGGGCTCTGCGGGGAGGCAAACCTGAGCTGACAAGCTTTCTTGTGAATAACATGGATGGTCTCAGTAACTTTAAGGGGTCAAATCTCGTATGTAAAATGGGGTGACTGTTTCGGGACAGGCTCCTGTCCTATGAGGGTATATTTGCGAGATTTCGTCATGGCCAAACGCACCGAGTTTGTAAGATATATCACATTTTTATCAAAGATCAAAGACTCACACATTGCCACTGCCTATCCATTGATGTAGGGGCACAGTTTTGCCATGGTGCGAGGGCTGTTATTTATTCATTTACATTTTCTTTGTCCGAATGACCACTTTCCAGTTTCTAACTTTTTAACACCACACGGAAACCCAAGCATAGCATCCGATACTACCTCTAGGCATCCTTCACATTGCCACCTTTTCCTACCTGTTTATCAACGGTCAGCTGGCGTGAATTGCTTTCTCCAGTAGACGAGCTAAGTTCTGCGCATATACTTTCTATGCGAACCGTCCGTCCCTCCGTGTACAAGCCGCCAGAACTGCTGAGAAAGGAAATGAATGGACTCATTAATAGCACCACATAATTTCCCAGTGGGATTGTTTGAAAGGCAAAATTTGATTAAACGTTGGGATTGTAGTTTCTGGCAGTTGAACTCAAAGTAGAGAGAACTGGTTTAAACAAAATACTCAAAACCGTATAACACTGCATTGCAGAGTCCAGGTTTTGCCTCGAATTCATATCCCTCGTGCGATACCACCACTACCTATAGATAATTACGTTATAAATATTTCAAAATAACTGAAGCAAAGATTGAACCTAGATCATTTTTACATTCAAATTTGGATTTCGCCTTTCATCCGTACGAAGACCTTAATGTGAAGTGGAAGGTAATGCAACTTATGGAACAACAGTATTTCGAACACCCTAATGTTACCACTACATGATTATTAATGAATATGAATGTTGAAAAGCATAGTCAGTTGTACTTTAGATGTAGAAATATTTAAATGGAGTGTGTCTTACTCCATCCCGAACAATCTTACCCTATTGATTGATAATTATATTTTGAAAGTGTAAAGTAAGATATCTAAAGATCCTTAGAAATTGTATTAATTATCTCGTTAATATAAGGATTGCTATCAAGCATTTTAAATCTATTTACAGTTAATTTGCAGGGAAACTACAAAAATAATTTACCAATGTAAGTATTTTTTTAATGTATTCAATTTCTGCATTTCTATCTTAGCTTGCTTTGTAAACGCACTTCAACGAATCACATAAGGAATAAAAAAAAAATCATGTTTGTGTTCAAACCTTGTCATTATTTTTTCCTCTCAAATTGTTATTATAATAAGTTTATAAATAGGTCAATATATGTAAGTATTAAAATCTTGTCAAACTGATATAATTTGGGGGTAGTTTGTGGAAAATATAGCCACCAAATGGCTGTAGCATGGGTTTAACTAGTAGTCGATAAAAGAGTTCTTCCACAGCATTGACAGTATCGTCCTTCAAAGAAATATCCGATGGTGTACGACAAAATGAACTCTCGTATCGCTTTGACAATGATTAAAGAACAATAACAATGAAGTATATCGGTTGATTGAGTAACTCGTTTCGAAACACAAAACATTACAATATAACATACAGCAATATACAACAACTGAAATAAGTTGGCAATAAATATAAAGTACATGTACGAAACCTGGCATGATTATACAAGAGATAAGAAGAAAACATGACAAATGAGGAACTAAAAGAAGCAGAGCTTGTTAGTCCCTCGATAATTAAGTACATTTTGAAAGTTATAAAATCAGAATGAATTAGTACATCCAAAATATGGAGTATTGCACATTGCCTTGAAAAAACTATATAGAAATACAAATTTCAAATAGAGGGGAAAAAAGAAAAAAGTAAGTACATGTATACCCTCCCTTGTCAAAAGTATAACAATATAGTGAAATTCATTCGTTCTGCCGAGGAGGATGCGCGCCATTATCAGAAGGCGCAGATACCCGACAAAAATACTAGAACTTGATGAACTTTACATGGAAAATAATTATTGACATGTTAATGAAATGTACCTGATAACAAGATCTTAATGTACTAGAAAATTCATTAACACATCGCGCAATTACACTGATGTTATAAATTGCCTCCAGCGTAATCCATGTGTCTATGTTGCAATACATTTTGCAAGGGAAGGTATATACTTTTTCGTATCTTCCCTTTCTCTAAATATTGGCCGTTTTTAGATTTCATTTGTAAGTCATCCACGTATATTTATAATTGTCGAACGTCAAGTTTTGACGTATGCCTGCTTAAATCAATATCACTCTGTCCGGCCGAGGTATCAGTAAGTTATAGTAGAAGTAAGACGAACCAAGATGCTTAACCAATTTATCGCGTTGATCCCTTTCAATTAGGGTTTCATTTTATAGTCTGGCCGTTTGTTATCGTGCTTCCAGTAACGAAACCTGATTAATTCAAGGTTTAAAATGGAAACACTTCTTGCTGTGAGTATATAGATTCCGGTTGGTTGATCTAGTTGCAAAGAAACAGGTTGCAAAGAAATTTAAAAGAAGCGAGACGCTCTTTTGCTTTTCTTCTTGCGCGGCGATATACCATTACAATCAGGTCAACTTTGTTATTATTAAAATAGGCCTATATGCTTCTTGGTGTAAGTCTCCTGGTTTTGATACCAGGCAGTAAGATTGCACAGTGTGAGGTCGCTCGCTCATCAAGGCTACCTTAATACCTGAAAAAAAATTACTTTTCAGAAACGCGATTTGAAAAAGTACTTTCAAGTACAAAATCAATGGTTCCGGATTGGTAATGATTTTGATATTTGCAATGCATAATGTTGGTAACGAGGTAAATCAGGCCCCTATTTATAAAGCAAAGTTGGATTTATTATCATTATACATGTATAAGTTTTAAGTTAGACACTATTGTCCATACTTTGATAACATCATTGTGTTTTGTTATAAAGTTGATATTTCGTGATGAACAGATATTTTCTAAGGTTAACAATGATATGATTTTTTTTTCATTTTTGTATGATGGGTGTTTATTTTGAATATCAAAGAGAACTGAGAATGATGAACAACAGAGGCCCCATCTCTGATCCCTGCGGGCGCCGATTTGGAATGTACGACACACAGACGACTATTGTAGTTTGCCAAGTATTACATTTTCAACTTCAATACTCCACGGGAATTCAACGGTAAATAATCAATTTCATCGATAGACAATGTAAATGACCAACAATTCTTGAAAATACATATATCAATTTATTAGCATTTATTATCAAACGGAATGACGATATCTATACTTAAGTCGTCGGGAATATATTTTCAATATTTATTTTTTAAATATTGTTTGTTGAATCTTTGACTGTTTGCTGCATGGGAAAGGAGGAATAATGAAATACCTAGTAATTTGTTTTTAAATACCTGCAATTTTAACGTTTACTGCATTATTATTCGATATTTCGTAATTAAAAAAAGAACATTCCGTTGTGTAAATTCAGAACGAAAGTGAAGTTACATTTGGATATCCATTCGTCAATATCTATGTAATTTAAAGTCAAATATTTGTACAACAGGTTTATCTCCATATCACAAAAGATTGTAATTTTAATTGATATTGATTATGTTGATATGATATTTAATGTTTAGCTAAATAGAGTGCAAGAAGAAAAAAAAAGACTTGTTTGCTTGTAATCAACTGTCTAGTATGCTATGTGTACGCAGCAGTGGCGGATCCGGGATTTTTGTGAGGGAGGGGGCCCAATATTCACAATTTTCTGACAAGCAAGAAATAAAGGTCATCAGCGTTTTGGGGTCTCTTTTTAATAACTAAAAAAAAATATCTGACAAGCAAAAAAGAAAAAAATGATCATCAGCATTTCTTTTTTTTTCCGGGGGCAGGTTCCCCCCCCCCCCCTACGTAGTACAATAACTGCTTGCATTTATGACTTTACTAGCCGTTTGCTTTACAGAACCACCTGTTATACTTATAACAATCTTGTACTGAATAATGTCGTTTTGTAAAAAATGTTCAAATGTATTTATATCAAACTTTAATGTCACATAAATCCACATGCAATATGTTGTTATTGTCCTGTACATGAAAAGTATAAGACAACTTGAAATTGTGTTTTGTTATAAAATGTAGATGTTATAGGAAATGTAAAAATATAATTCCATTAGAAAGCAACATATTGCTGGTCAGCTCATATAACATTATAAAAATATTATGTTACATAAGCTCACCAGCAATATGTTACTTTCTAATGGAATGATAATCAGATAACCTGAATTTGTAACACGATCGCAAAGACATTTAAAAAAATCACCCTGAGGCAATATCAATAGTCTTGTCGATCACCTTTTGAAAAGTGCGAATATTACAATAATATATTAAGTAATCTGAACCTGATCTCTAAAGGCAATACAATGGGGTATTTTGAAATTGCCCTTTAATTTTCCAAGTGTACATTGAGATTGACAAAGGCGCCTCATAAAATGTCTCAAAATTATTTCTTCAGTTTTCCAAGGATATAGTTGTCAATACCTCCACGATAGCATGATGTTGTGTAGTTGTCAGTACCTCCACGATAGCATACTTGTCGTAATATTTGACATCACAATAAAACATAATGAATGGGAATTTTGAGAACTCGTGTACTATCGCCTAAGGCTTTTTTAAAAATTGGGTCAACTATCACTATACCGCCAGGCTCATCTATACATATTGGTTGCCGTTATATGCCTTATTGCTCCCCGTATGACCTAGATATCACGTGTAAGGATCAATTGCATAACGGGATCGGCCATTGAGAGATCCATCCATCACGTGCACGTAATACGAAGTGTTTCAACCAAGCCCCCTCCCTTTTCGGGACCAAGTTGGACATATATTTACGATTAATCCGAGAGAAATATTTCATTTTACACAATCATAAAAGTAAAGGTATCGCTCATCTTGTATTAACAATGAAATGAGTCTCTTAAAGGGGAGGTCCACCCTGATATCAAGATGGGTTTAAAACAAGCAGAAAATTGAAGAAACAGAGTAATGAAATTTTGAGCAAAATCAATAAAAATGAGAAAGTTATAAATTGTTGAAGGTGTAATTAATCAAGAACAAATTGGCAACTCCGTAACCTGTCTCCCGAGCCCCTTTCCCATGTATTAAAAAAAAATGATAATTCCATTTTATCCAAGGAAAATGTTCAATGTACATGTACTCGAGATATAATCATTGCAAATTGTTTTTGCACAAAACCTATATGAAACAAATATATTCATTTATCGATAACTGAGAAAATGAAAATCTATGAAATATTATGTACAGAACAAATGGGATAGGAGTTGAAAATATACGTCAAGGAATTGCCAATTTGTGTTCGATTGATTATAACATCAAAAATGTATATATTTTTTTTTTTCTGGATTTTGCTCAAACGTTCACTAATCTGTTTCCCCCTCTTATTGCTCTTATTCAAATCAATTAAATATCAGGGTGGAACTTCCCTTTGAGTGGTATGTTGTAGAGATATATAAACACGCCCAACCTGGCTGACATCAGAACATTGACCAAGCAGGAATAGATTTGTAGTTAAGATATGGTTTCCGAATGGTATAGAGGGCCTCCTAGGACGTGCAAGGGAACTCGGAGTTGCGCTTGCGACTGATCGCAACGGCTTGTTCAACTGCTCCTCAGTTTCCCAACAGGCAGAATCAAATGACTCTCAATTCACTTTTACTTGATCGGTATACCAATGAAACGTTACAAAGAACATTTAGGATATATTCAGAAAATAATATTTGCAACTCCAGGCTAATAAAATATAGGTCACACATCTGCTGTTCCACGTTTAAAGTATCCATCTATCTCTTTCCAAACAAGTTCTATTTCTGGAGATATTCGAGGCAGTAACAAGTATCACTCTCCGAAACAATCAGTTAGAGTCACATGAGATAAAATTGCATCCAGGACAGTGGAATTGGAGAATGATTGTCATATCATAAGCGAGGTTGATTCTGATATAAAAAGGTAAGTTTTTTGGTATTTTCCGTTTCAATAAAAGACCGCGAAAATCACGTCCTCGGAATGTTTTTTAAGCACCTTATAGAAAAAAAACCAAGATACTGTTCTGGAGGCCAAAGTAATTGTAGGCATTTCGCCAACTAAACATTTCTTTCTCGTTCTTCTTCTTTTGACACTTCAGAAGAGCAGTCAAGAAAATGTAAAAAGAGCATGTTAATGAATACCTTTTTATAATATATATAAAGCAGAGGTCATTGTAAAACTAGAATGCAACCTTTAATTATCATCATCGCATAAGACCGTTGACAAAGAGTGACCTGAATGTCTTTATTTTAAACTTTATTTCAGTCAGTGCCACGAGAAATTTTCTATTTAGATACTACATACAAATAATAAATAACAAAATATTATACCTTTTCATTGCTCCTAGTTTTTATATTGATTTAGAAAATAATTTTCAATTGAAAATCTCAATCGTCTATTAGAAATCATGATAAGTTGCTAATGACGAATATTTTGTATACCCACCCTCAAGCCTCTCCCTCTGTCTCTCTTTTGTTTTCCATCTTCTTCATCGAGTTTCTTCTTTGAATAGTCAATCCTACTCACCTTTACACTCTTTCCCTCAGTCTCTGTCTCTGTCTCTCTCCCTCTCTCTTATATTTCCCATTATCTACGTTGTTCAATTTTCTCTCGTTGTCTCTCTTTGCCAATCTAGCTTTACATGACCCCTATCCCATCTCCTTCTCTCAATCTCCTTGTTCTGATACCCAAACCGGAAAGATGGTTCAGCTCGTACTTTCTTTCCTCCTTTTCTTGTTCTTTTCCTCGGTAACCCTGGATGAATTTTCAACGTGATAAATCAGCGAGCATCCGACCCCAACCGCTTCCGCCGTACTACCACCTCAAGTTCCGTACCCTGATCATGTAGCACAATCGAGGTAAGATACTCTTCCCTTCGCTCCCTGATCGCCCTCGGCGTCGAAGACGAAACCGATCGCCAGACTGAGGGCAGGAGAGATTTCGTACCACCGTCCGTGAATGGACAAAGCAAAACAACGAGTAATATTCCGAGATCTTGTTTAAGCAACCGTGTGTAAAATAACACGCTAAGCGTGCTCGTGAAATCTCGATTAAGATGTGCCTTAAAAGAATCGAGGTTAACAAGCAGCCAATGAACTCTTAGTCACAAATCACTAAAATAAGGATTACAAAAAAACAACGAAAACAGGGATTTTTTTTCACCAAAGAAAATGCTGCAGGGTCATATGGCTTGAAGTAAGTATCAGTGTGTTTAATTCATTGAGAATGGGGAACCTGAGCTTGAGCTGTTTCAGGTTTGGCACAGTGAGCAGTGAGGGAACTTATTAGTGACACCAGGTACTCTAGGTAATGGAATAAACGGGTTTAGTTTTCGACGCTCCAATAGACTTGCTCTATACAGCGAGAGGATGTCGGTGAAAGCGTTAAAAAATCAAGAGTCTTCTCTAAGCTTAGCAATTTTTAAAATTAAAATCGTCTTGAAATCCATCTTTTTATGTGAATGAATTATCAATTACTGTATTTGCAATTTGTAATTGTACTTGTACTTTTTAAACCAAAAATATATCTTTTTTTAAAATAAATTTTACTTAATTGCATTTTAATTACTTAAAATGGAAAACCTTAAAAAATTATTTGGGTGTGTGTGCGTGTGTTGTGTGTGTTACTTTTTATCCACAACTACGATGAAATTGCACCGAATTATTGGTGCTGTTGTCGTCGTTGTGGTTCTTCTATTACTTCGTCCTCACGTATTGTCCATCTTGTGTTTGATTCGTTCCCCTTTTTTCTCCTCGGTTTCGTTTTTGATTCTTTTCCACTATATATTGCTGTACTTTCAGTGTCCATTTTTAATGAATAGATTACATCATTCTTTTGCATTGCAGTTGATGCGAGATGGAGGTCCTAGGCTATACTGTAGGTTTACAAACTTTAATAACTGTGCAGCCCCTTGACTGTGAACAAGTCTATAATTCCTCGGGCTAAAACTGCCTTTTGATGCAAGGTTTTACCTTTAAAATGGGGAGGGGAAATTGTTGTTGTTGTTGTCGATTTTTTGCATAAGATAGCTACAGCGATTGAGGGGCATTGTTCTTCCCAGGTTGATGAAGTACGTTTTCATTAGATTTCCTCAGATCATCCTATCTAAGGTAGATGGAAAATATGTAATCACATGCATTATAAGAATGGAACTGTTGAGGCAAGATGCAACATGTGATTGATCAAGGTTTCCCGAAAAATAAGTTCAGATATCTTCAATATATTTAACTTTCCTCAATATATTTAACTTTATACTATTATGTATCCATCGTTGAGACTTGTCTCAGAGGAAGACTGTAGGTGCAAGATCAAAACTACAGAAATGTGCAATTGTCTTGCTACCAAAGAGACCACTACAAATGGAGCATATATATATCATTTAATATGATCATATCGTATCTACCGGAAACAATTGAAAGGATTCGTGAAAATGACTCATACACTCCTTCCTCTCCAACACGGATGACTGCCGTGACTAGTGGTACAAAAGGATCCAAGTTTTACTTTTGTTTCGGTATCACCCCCACGTCTATTTTTGCTCATTTATATGCTTTTTCTCATGAGGTCAAAGCAGATTTGAGGAAGATTAAAAAGTAGATTGGAGTGGAAGATATCACATCATCAGGCAAATGGTTACAACAGGTAGAATGAACAATATCAAATATGAGATAACTTGCAGTGCAATAAGAATAGTATAAACACTCAGTTCACACATAGGACACAGTAAACAACTGTGAAAAAATTATGAAAAACACATAGTTTATACCGTACAGATTATGTAATCCCTAAGCTGGGTTACAGATGGAACACGTTAATGAACTGTACCTGTCATAACCTGGATACGAGACACGTTGTGTTCACCGGATTCATGATTTTTACCTATTGTCCAGGACGATAATGCAAAAGTGTTCAACTAGGGTCGGCCCGTTTGCGACCTCTTTGCCCTAGCTCTGTTCTCTCGACCTCTGCGAACCAGCTTTATGCATCCATATACAGTGTGAGTCAGAACAAATGTTACACTTTTTAAATTGAGTATTGTTTTAAAAATTTGGGATAAACAGAGTACTTTTTAGCATGTATGGATAGAGTATATTATATTCCTTTGTTGTTTGGTAACATTTTTTTTTTTCAATGTTGCTGTTGCGGTTCAGTGCACAACAGCCATTGTTTGAAAGATAGTCAACCCTTATTTGCGCCAAGTCGTATGATTACCTGCTGAAACAGAGACAACAACATTCATACAAACAATGAGCGTAAACATGGTACAGTTTATGCATATGTTCAATCAAGAAAAATAAACATGAGAACCAATGAATAAATGAATAAATGAATAAATAAATAAAGCCAGAAATCATAACTTTTTCATAGTCATTTTGGGCACTTGGACATAGCTTTCAATCTTCCAGTCGGCGTCCGTTTCTCTCGATGCATTTCTGAGCTCGATAGAGCATCGCTGCCATGGCCCTACGAAGTGTCTGCATTTCTTTTGGCAGATTGGTTGCTTCTCTGACAATTCGTTGCTGCAAGTCATCCAGGTCTGCAGGTGGGCTGCTGTACACCTTGGACTTCAGGAACTCCCAGACGAAGAAGTCCATGGGTGTTAAATCAGGACATCTTGGGGGCCATTCTACAGGTTCGCCCAACGCTATCGCTTCAAGCTACTTAGCTTATGATGGCTGGCCCCTGCATTCACTTAATTTCGATATATTATTATATTTCAAGTTTTAAGATTTCAGAATATATTTGTATATATATATGTTTATATTTTTTTTTCATTACAATTTAAGTATATTAACTGTCGCAATTCTTGTTTATCAATCGCCTTATAAATTGTATGATGAAGAAAAAAATAAATGTTAATACTTGTTTCATCAACTCGATTATCATTACTAAAGGCTTTCTTGCCCATTGTGCAGTGGAATCCAAATCAAGCAAGGCATTGTTGATGTTGGCGCACATGGGTTTTCAAAAATTAAAAAAAAAAAAAATTTAAATTGTAGCATTTTTCTGACTCGCACTGTACAGTCGATAGTCGGGTCAATATAGGGCTTGATCTATAAAAAAAAAAATGGCAACAAAAAGTTTTTAAACTGTTCTTGGTACTATTTGGCATTAGGAATACTAAAGTCTAAGAAAATCTGACCTCCGGATAATGGATATTTTCAAAATGGCGTTCAGGATGGCCGCCAGTACCTAAATATCGCATTTAATCTTGATATATCTATCCTCGAGATGTAACTTTGGTGTCTATACCTAGATTTTGGGGGTCAAGAAATCCATTCAGACCACTTACAATGTATTATGGCGGTCAGGTTACATGGAAATGCAAGGTGGCGGCCAAAATATCCAGCAATTCTCTCAAACTGACCGGAAGTGGGCTATTATTTACAGTAGAGATGCAATTAATAATTTGAATAGTTCATATTAGGGGTAATGATATTCATTGCTACACAGAAAGTATCACTGAGTATTATACTAGCCTTCATGAAAGATGAAAGCTACGATGGGCGCCATTTTGCCATCCAAGATGGCCGATGGCCGTCGGCACCTATAAATCATTAAATACACATCCTAGAGAGGTAATTTTAAGTCTATCCCTAGGTTTTGGTAGTCCATAAATTCATTTAGACCACTTAATATGTCTAACTGCGGTGAGGAAACCTAGAAATCCAATAAGACGATTTCCAAAATGTCTGTTAATATTGCCTGATATGACAATGGGTTACTCTATAGTCTATACAGTACAAATATACAAACGATATGTTAAATTTTTTTCAGTGGTGAATATATTCAATGATACGCAAAATAGTATCATTGGATCATGTTGAGTGCCACTAGGCAACATGGCATCGCTTCAATAGAGTTGATATGATAGCCTGAGCTGCAAAACGGTTTGCAAGATTGCCATCATATTGCCATCCAAGATGGCTGCAGCATCTCAAAGTAGTCATAAATCATTGATTAATCATCTGCCTTATTAATATTTTTGTATACATCTCCTGTTTAGGTGGACACAGGGGTATAACATTCATCAAGACTAGTTTGATTGTCCTTTAGCGGACATGAACCATACAAATCCAATACTGCGTCAAAACGACAGCAAAATTCCCAAAATGACCGGAAGTAAGTTTCTATTAAAAATAGAAATTCTCTTTGTTATTAATACATGTAAAAATGTCATTAAAGCTTTATAATTCCAGATGGTATCGAAGATCCAATATTATTTTATTCAAGGTGGCTCCTTATTCTAAGATTGTAAGGGAGCTTTTGGCCGTCTAGTTAATTGTATGATTTACATTTCACAGATTTCACTGCCTGTTAACTGCCAACGATCAAATTGATTCGTGCGGTGAAACGTAAACATTACCCTAGCTCTCACTCTGCTTCCAAAGAAGATAGAAACAGAAACATATGTAAGACCAAAATATCATAGGACAGAGCACCTGTGTGGGACTCACAACTGAGCTTGAATAGGATGACATAAAAAGTGATTTAAAACTTCTAGTAGGTCGTACTATAACTCTAATCAGTAGCTCTAATTATATTGCAGAATATAACAATGTGATATAAGTGAAAAAATTTCTCCACGGAAAAACACATCCAATGGAATATCCAGCATAGTAGGGCTGATGCACCTCCTCGCACATTAATCATCCAGACCCAGAAATAATAATAGTAATATAATGTATACTTTCGTATAGCAGATGTCTCTCTAATGTGCCTCAGATTACAGGATGCTGGCTTGAATAGGCAAATGTCTTAGTCACTATTATGATTGTACGTATTGTGGAAGCGAATCCAGAATTCGCATTACTATTATTATTATTATTATTATTATTATTATCAGTATTATCATTAAGCAATATGTACTTTCAAAATCACTTTGGATACCGGCTTGTATAAAGGGCTACAGTAATAGGCCAACTCAATGATACTTTGTCGAGTATCAATGAATATATTTAACCCTTAAGTATACTTTTACACTTAAAGATATAGTTGAGTTCCGGTCATGATATTGACTTGTGAAAGAAACTGTCTCAAAGCAATTGGGAAAGGTTGATGATAGCACATAGGAATTGGTGTATGCTGTAAGGTTTTGGAATCACCAAAATGATAAGTAATTGACTCAATCCTGCTGAGAGTCACATGCACTGCACACAGAAATATGTACTGTATATGGAACTACACACAAATGTTCGGCCCGAAAATTCCAGCTATTTCTTCGCATATTTTGAATGTGAGGGCATCTGACGAGCCATCCTTTTCCGGGGACATATCTACCATATCTACTATGATAATCTTTCAAACCAACATAACGTTACTGTTTTCACGAAGTGACGGATGAGCGCGCAACTAAAAGAAAGTTAGTTTTGAGTAAATCGCTTTCAAAGATTTAGAGCATAATCTCAACCTCTTTAATGTATGGAGGTTGAATAAATTTTATATCCTGGGATAAATCATATTGCAATGTTTAGTTCTATGTTTAATTATTTTTTTATATTTTGGGGGGAAATGAGCTGTAAACATAACCGTATTTCGTGAAAACACAAAATTCAAGGACGCCGCTTTGATTTGTTTTCACGAAGTGACGGATCTCAGCCGCGCACGTAAAACATACGTGACGGCTGTTAGCTGTTAGTCGTCACTTCGTGAAAACAGAAAATACTTTACTAAGTATTTTCTTGTTGACGTTATCGCCATAATTACATAATTAGACATTATTATGGTCTGAAACTTTGTGAGGTTCAATATGTTAGTGAATAATTAGTGAAAATAAAACTCAAAATCGAAAAATATGCGATTTTCCTCATTACCGTCACTTCGTGAAAACAGAGACGATAATAAGCATGAGAAAGCTCACAAATTATTTTTTACCTTTCCCAGAAATCAACTTCCCTTAACCTTGTACATAGTAAAACGTAGCTCAAATCCGTTTACATTATTAAATTTGCGGCTATTTTGGATGCCATTTTGGATTTCCAGGTTTTCTAGTGTATAAATATATGGATTTCTCGACCCCCAAACCTAGGTGTAGACACCTCTGGGATTCATATTTCATGATTTATGGCTATTTTTAGGTGCCAGGCTGCCAGCTGCCACCTTGGATGGAAAAAAAATAATGGCTGCCATCTTAGCTACCAACTTGAATATGAGCTACTCTAATTGGGCCTATTTTATTATAATTTCGCAGGTTTCAAAGTATACCCTGTCCCCTATAAGATGCACTTTAATCTACATAATAACCTATACACTTCCGGTCATTTTTAGAAAATTGGCGGCCATTTTAGACGCCTTTTTTGAATTACCAGGTTCCATGAACGCAATAACGCATTGTAAGTGGTCTGAATGTATTTGTCGACCCCCAAACCCAGGTATAGACACCAAAAGTACGTCTCTAGGACAGATATGTCATGGTTTAAGGCCATCTGTAGGTACTGGCGGCCATCTTGGACGCCATTTTGAAAATAACCACTTTACGAAAACCGTTAAAAACCTTTTCTTGCAATTCTTTTGGGGTGGGGTACTTTTTCCCATAAATTGACCCACCTACAATACACGCTCGTATGCGTAATTTCAAAGGCAGATTATGAGATTATCAGGAGTATACTGTGTTCTAGCCAGGAAAGGAATTACATAATCTGTACAATATAAGCTGTGTTGTTTTTATAAGTTTGGGAATCAGGTGCTATAAAGCTGATCGTTTGTCCTTCATGTTGTACTCAACATCTCCCTTTGTTAACCCATTCATGTACCAGGCACGCAATGGACTGTGGTATTTTTTATCATCTCATGTCTGGTCTATTTATGTTTGTTTTATTTCAGTCATCAAAGCGGATATATACTTTTCACCTTTCGAGTTAAACAAAAAATAGGTACTTCCGTCAGACTGCAAGGCGTACGTGTTATCATATTCACTGACTATATAGATTTGATATATCTAGAATGCACTCACATATATTTAATTTATCAAACATAGCAAAAAATGTGTGCGAGGAAAAAAAATATGTTATTCAGATAATTGCGGTTTGCTTTGAGAGTAAAGCGAAATTTACCCAATGATATATTTTCATTGAAAGCATATCAGAGCTAAGTAATGAAGAAAATGACCCTTTGAGATTCATTTGGAGTTCCGAATCCAGGATACTCAGTCAGTTACCCCTTTCTTTCATCAAAAAGGGAGAACCGCCTCACGTCAGTAAGATTGGCACAGAATGAATTGATCAAGTCAACGAAAGCGTCAATAAACGTAATCAAATGGTAGCTGGAAAATTTCCAGGTCCTTTGGTTGACCACGGTGAGACACATTATACCATTCTTTTTTTTTAACAATCTATGTAAATCCATTTTAACGGGTAATCCAGGCTTTGTAATAAATTGAGAGAAATAGATGGAATGGGTGTTAATGGATTGATTGAGATCGGACAAATATTAAGAACACTGTATGTGAGAAAGCAGAGAGTCTCTATGATCTATATAGCAATTAATCGAATGTATTCAGAGTGAAATATTTCATTTCTTATACACTGAAATATCGTGAATCCAATTTTCTACTAAGTAACTTTTCTAGGAGGAGGCTGTGCCTTACTCAATGTATATTATAGATGGGATGGCACGTCCGCACGTTTATTCAAAGTGACTTGCTATCAATGTTTGATTAATATATCTTTAAACCTCTATTGTCAGGTTTTTAATTTAATTTGTTTTTTGTTTGAGGCGGATGTGTCACAAAACAGCCCATATCATTAATCAAGGTTGGCACAAATATACAGTCACATTTGAAAAAAAAAAAATTATCACTTCGCGCACACGTATTCACACACGCACATTCACGCGCGCACACACGTGCACAGTGTAGAGAAATACATGAGTTAGTTGGTTTAATCGCATGGTTTTGTATATATGACGAGGTAAGAAAGACATGTTTGCTTGGCCCTTTCCGGATGGAACATTAACTGAACTGAATATCCTTTACCTCGTACTTAAGATGTGAACCAGCTAATACCAGATTTATAAACTACAAAACATTCTTGTAGATGGATTTGCTTTTCCTCTATACTATTCTCAAACTTCTTTAAACCAAACCCATTACCATCATCCCACGTCTTCATTTTTAATGTCAATATAACAGACAAGACGCCCTCCAAATGCCCTGAAGATTGAAAATAAGACTGCTTTATCGTGACAAGGAACATCCACTTAGACCTTTTATGAAACCCAAGTCTAGGTAAAGATTGTACCCTATCACTGCGCAGAGATATCTATCGAGTCAAAGTGTTTTCGAAACAAGCGAGAAATGTGTTTGAACACCACTCTGTACTGTAAACAGGAGTTAAACACAGTGATATGCATCTGTGGGAACGTTCGCCACAGCCATCGTTATCATGTCCCAATATTGTGTACTTTTATTTCATCTATTTGGTGTTCAGTAAAGTGATGATCTCATTATGAGTGTCCTTAATCGGTTTGGAACTGCAGCAAAATGAACGTCATTTCAAAAGTAATGAATGGGCTATGCCTTGAAAGGTATTGGCCAAGAACGTTAACCGTTTGGGGTGCCTGTTTCTTTTTTTTCTAGGAATTGTATGAATCGGCTGTGTTTTGACACTTTAAAGTCCAATCAGGATATATATGGTAAAAAGGGTGCAAATGTTGTTCTCAAGGACTTAAGATAGGCACGCAAAAACAGGCCCGATGTTGGTAAAAGGGGAGGGGGAAGAAAACTTCAATCAGTTCATCTTGTTCATGGTGTCATGCATATTTCCAGTGCCTCTGAAACTCCGAATTAAAAGAATATCGCAACTATTGGGTAGTAATCAATTCGATAATGACCTAAAGAAGTGAACTACATGATTACTGGTATAAACAAATGTTTATTTGCAAACACGAATTCATGAGAAATAAAAAATATATATATATAAATTATCTACAATGATCTAGGTGTCACAATAAAGTGACAATTTGCACAAAGTTCAATAGTTGTGTCAGTCTGTAATTCTTTAGTTGAGAGATTGCAATTAAAGTCACGTGAAATTAGTCAGAATATGGAGTTAGCCTGACTGTGTACATGTGATGGCATTTAACAACGAATATGGTATTACAAAATAAAATCCAATCAAAGTGAAGAGGAAATATATTGATTACTTTTGACGAGATATTACATCCCGTAATAAAATATTCCATAACGTATGGTTTTCAGTTACATCATGCAACTAAGTACCCTGCCCTACGCCTCCACATCTCGTTATTCTAAAGAGGTTTTCGTTATATCCCTCGACCTTGTGGCAGCTCGAGGTTGCCGGTGTTATTTGATATTCATTTTTTGGGGGGCCAATTAGATTTTCTAAAATTACGATGAGATTGCAGCATACTAGATTACATATGCTCGGGAAAATTAGATACAAGTACTATGTAACAACAGGCTATTTGATGCGATATATTTTCTAGTATTTTCTGTTACGCTGACAAATAGTTTATTTTGATTTTAAATCTTACCAATAATATTTCAACTTTTTGAACTTGGAAGACTAGTAATAGAGTGATAAATAAGTCGAAAGTTGCATCTCATTTCACCATACGTTATCAGTGTGTGATTTTTTAATGTGAAATAACCAACTCTTGCTGTGAAAGGATATCTTCTGTGAAGTAATTACGTTCCAAATTTCATTCCAACAACATTTGTCAGGTATGTAATCATTTGTATAATGCAAAAATAATAGTAACGTCACAAAAATAAAAGAACTGGAAAAAAAATGTCCATCGGGAAGGGGGTGTCAGAACCCTTTAAACAAAATACACCAAAGTTCCCTTTGACAAATCTTTGCCCCTTAAAATGGTCTGTATGTGAAGAAAAGGCATTGTTTTACCTTCTGACTATGATAACTCAGAAGTATCTTATTCAATTCAGTTCAAATTTGCATAACATATATTTTGAGTATAGGTGCAATGTGGTACCAATTGATCATTGCATTAATAAATTGTGAAAAGGTATTGCTTTAAAACTATTGTCAGGAAAATGTAAAGACACCTATTAATCATCTGACAAAGCATAACAGAGGATCTTGAATAGTACATTTCAGCCTGACAGTTACATATCATAGATACCTGACAAGATCTTCTGTTATGCCTTGTCAAACAGGTGAAGATGAACAATGGTTGTATTTACGACAGACGCCGAAAAGTCGGCGATGGGTGCCGCCAGGGCTATCTTAGCCGATCGATCGCAAAATTTTAACTCGCACTTAAAAATAACCGACAGGCCGCCGAAATGTAGGCGATCAGTCGGCGATAAATGAACAACGATGGAAATGACTGCCCAGGTTCGCTGACATGCTGTAATCGGACGGGGAATTTTTGATTTATTTATTCTCCACTCATGGGTTGGATTGCCCTTGTCAGCTAATAGCTGTTTTTCAAAGGGGTCCAAGCCAAAAAAAAATAAAAAGAACATATGAACAAACAAATATACTTATAACAGGCAATCATAAAAATATGAATCATGTACATAGTAACAAATATTAAAACAAAACAAAAGAAATTCATATGAAATTATGCATTGGTGAAAGTAGAGAACAATGACTAATCGGCGGCGTTTCGTCTATTAATCTGCGATTGCACGCCGACAGCCGCCGAAAAGTCGGCGATGGGTGCCGCCAGGGCTTTCTTAGCCGATCGATCGCAAAATTTTAACTCGCACTTAAAAATGACTGACAGGCCGCCGATCACCAAAAATAGTCGTTTCTGTCGGCGGAAAAACCGATTGATCGACGAAGCATCTCAGACTTGCCGCCGAATGTGCCCCTCTCACCCCCAAAATCCATCGTCGGATCGTTTATGTGAACCCAGCTTAAGGGTCAAATCTTATGGGTAAAATGGGGTGACTATTTCGGGACAGCTCCTGGCCTAATCGCTTCGTTTCTACTTTATCATGGAATGATATACATGACTTTTACTTCAAATGACAGGTTCGCGGTTCGAGTCCCGCCGCGCCACTAATGTCCTTTGGCAAGACATTAATCTACATTTGCCACTCTTCACCCAGGTGTAGTAAATGGGTACCTGGTAGGAATTTATTCCTTGAAATGCTTTGAGCGCCTTATAGGGCAGCTCGGCTACAGCCAGGGTAATATTGGAGCGCCTTGAGCACCTTTGGTGGATACGAGCGCTATATAAATACCGAATATTATTATTATTATTATTACTATAAACTCAATAAAGGGCTTTTTCTGCATTCCTCTTGGACATCGATTCCTACTTTACATTGTATGATTTTAAATCTTACTTAATGTTTCGATTAACAATTAAGCATCCAGTACCGTGTAACAGCTACAAAGCTATATTTTGAAGTAATCCATAAAGCCGGGGTAATAATGTGATACTTTGTATTAAGCGCAGTAGAGTATATCCATATAGTGGCTGCGCTATATAAATGGGCATATTATTATTATTATTATTATTATAATAACCGATCGGTAATCTGAGAGGATTTCTACCTGCCATCACCACGCCATGAATATGTGTTATAATCTTGCGTGATGTATAAAGATTCAACTTTAAATCTGAATGCAAATTGGTTTTATTTCCATCATGAATTACAGGGTTCATCATAAATGAGTTCATTCACGTCTACACTCTGAATCTAACCATTGACAACTATCCATCATGATAGCTCTCAAAAAATTATTATTTGAATGTTGTTGTCATCTCGGTGTTTCAAAGACAGTGTCGTCCATCTGGCGCAGATGAATGAAGCAGGACTCATCCGTTTCTCCCAGGATCGTCTTGCGCGATTTTCTTTTCGCATTCACGCGTCATCGAAGCAATTCAATCAGGGAAGCGTCGCCAATGTATGGAAGACTCTGTCATGCGCGGCAAGCTAATTGACGTGTAACGCACAGTGCCCAGACTACACGAATGTGACACTACCCATCCGGTTTTACTTGAGTGGCAAAGTGTACATGACATCCATTTTTATTTCCAGATATCATACGTAAAATGGATAAATTGAAAGGAACTGACATCACGTATACTTCTAGCTTTGAGAAGTTTACTCATTTCAATTTGATTTCTTGGTTAATTTCGTCGCGCTGAAGTGCTGTCATTTCTTTTAACCCTAAAAGTATTCCTGGCCATTGCATTTTAATTTTTTTCCTGAATCACTCGCGAGTGCTACAAACATATACTCCCGAGTCATTTGTTCCCCTCCTCCATAGATGTTACAGTAATTATGTTTCCAAAATAATTATCAAATCCCTTATCAATTCAGTATGGTATAGTCTATAAATTTTATATTGAAATTACGCCAAGATAATGTCGCAGTATTTTTGACATGATTATAGCACATGATCCTAGCCTATGGCCTACTCAGAAATCATTGCAAAAGGGGGAAACAAAATTCACCTGCTGTCTTCCATACGTATGCCAGAGCTGAAGGATTGGGGTATATGCTTCCCCCACTAATATATTTAACCCTTTCCGCATGACAGGAATTATTTAAGGGCTAAATTGATCACATTTGTTCTTCAGATTGGCAACAATAATTGTTTTCATTTAATGCTACATGGTTCTAATAAAATGTAACATCTTTGGAAAAATATACATGGTTAGCAACTTTGACGAAAAGTTGAAATAATTGCCAATTTTTATTTTAAATAAAGTGATTTTGAACCGCTCAATGTAATGCCAATTTAAGGATTTTAAAGCTTATTCGCGCTTTTAAAATTCCTGGCATCAAATGCTATATGGTCATGCAACAAGAGTAGACACAGAATATGCAGAGATTTTGGCTCTTTCTACTCAAACATCTGGTATTTTTCTTAGGTCTCTGATTCAAAAGTTATTGAGCCAAACCACAAAATGTGGTTAATTTTCTCGAAAGGGTTGAGAGATTTCTACCCTGCAATCTCATGCTGACTGGATCCAGTGAAACTTGAAAGAAAGAAAGTTTAAATATAGACAGGTGACGCAGATAGTTTTGCTGTTCCGTATGGTAACTAAATGGAAGAGGTGTCGTAGTCGAGTGGTTTAAACACTTGACTGGAGATGCGAAGGTTGTGGGTTCGAACCCCGGCACGGCACTAGTGTTCTTTGGCAAGATATTAATCTACATTTGCCACTCTCAACCCAGGTGTTAAATGGGTACCGGTAGGAAGGAATTCCTTGAATGCTGTGAGCACCGAATTCGGTAGCCTATAGCTAGAGCCGGGGTAATGTTGGAGCGCCTTGAGCACCTTATTACGAGGTGGATATGAGCGCTATAAAAATACCCAATATTATTATTATTATTATAAACATTATGAACATCTAGTATATTCCTCTGCGATAGCGTATCAATAAACCTGTTTAAACCAACCAATCATTTTCTTCTTACCCGGTGAAATCGTGTTTAATTCAGTGTTACAAAAGTAACTAAATGGTAGAGGTAGTGGTTTAAACACTTGACGAGATGCGAAGGTTGCTTATTACACACAGGTCCTATTGTGTAATATTATATCTACTTTGTGAGCCTCACTAAAAGAAACTTTAACATATTCCTATTATACCCTTTCGGTTATTGTCCTCTTTTTATCTCCTGCTGCTAAACTTTGAGATTTATTTCCTTCAGCATAAATCATCGTCTCGAAAATTCTGTCCTGACACAAATCCCTTCTTGCACATAAGTGTCTACTCCTAATACATTAAGTGTGTGGCAGATAACAAAGCTGATCCATTTGATGCTTCTAATGAAAGAAAATATTGCAAATCTTATGATACGATATGAATATTTATACCTGAGTGTAAGTGTGGAGGTACGGGGGTGTAATAATTCGACTTGGATAAACAAACATCCTTCTTAGATAAACTCATATTTTTATTCCCTGCATGTACATGATGTAAAAAAGATTATGAATAATGGTGCAATTATGTGCTCTTACTTGAGAGACTGAATGAAAAGAAATTAATCATATATGTTGAAAGGGATTATAAGGAGAGTGTTATCGGTTAATGTATATTATTTCCATATATGGCGGGTATTCCTGGTTAATGCATTTGTGGTACTTTTTTAACTGAAAAATGGGCTTCAAAAAAGGTTACGTATTAAAGGTAACAGATGCATAAGACAACGGTACAGGCAAACTATTCTCGTTTTGGGGGCCCCCTCATTTATCATGACAAGATTATCATTGGATATCACGTTCAACTTCATTTTCCATATATTACACAGAACTGTATGTATGTATTGGTATATCCTGCACAGTGTTTTTGAATCTTCAAAATGTTCTATTTTCACTACGTAGCTTTTGTTATCCCTCAAGGTACCTTCATATGCATCTGAGGTATTAGTCTTTAGTGGTTTCTAGGTTCAAGTTTCATATTCACTATCTTCTGCTGTTCATACGTCATGACATATCATACACGAGTCACATTACTTCGCCGATATACAGACTGATGATCTATTTATTTATTTATTTATTCAATGGTTTATTATGTACACAATAGCAGATACATTTTGCAGCCTGGTGGCTGAATTGCATGTTCTGTTACAATCGCATGAGTACATGTATAAATACAAATCTAAAACAGTTAATATATACAGTAATGGTAGGAACGGTAGTAACAAAATGATAGCTAGGCAGGGAGGGAGAGGGAAAGAGAGAGAGAGAGAGAGAGAGAAAGAGAGAGAGAGAAGATTAACAGAATGTGTATAAAATACAAATGCATAGTTGCATATTTACATATTCATGTAGTAAATGTACAAAGCATGCACAATTGTTGACATCAGTATTGAGAAAAATGTGGATTCTTTGATAGGTAGAATTGAACATAAGCTTCACTGCATATTATATACTTTTATGTTTTGTCTGGATATTAAATTAAATTAGAGTAGAGAAGTTTGGTAGTTGTGTGGAACGTCTCACATCCCTGCTACTCAGGCATGATCGCCAAAACTTTGATGAGGAATAAATGCTAATACAGTTTTTGTTTCGATCTATTGTTGGTCTGGTGTCTGCCTAGTCGATACAGCGCCGTATCACCTCCTGACATATCCCTGATGAAAGATATTTCCGCTTAATAGGAGAGATTTTACATAGTATGGACAGTGAAATGTTATCAATATGAACCCTGATGGGAATCAGATTGTGAAGGCCGGCATAATCAGACATTGGCGTGGCTTACGTCCTGCCACCGGCCCGGAGGCATATTCGGATCATGGTGCACGGTTGGGGGGGGGGGGGGTGGGGGCGGGGGGACCTGAATAACTAGGTGGATAAACTGCGGGAGAGCAAGGACGTTGAGTGAGGGGATAGTATGGAAATGGAATGTATCATCTTCTTCTCACGTTGTATTCTTCTTCTCCCTTTTTTCTCTCTCTATTTCTCTCTCTCCCTCTCTCCTCTCTTTGTCCCATGTTCGCCATTCGATAGGAGGAGTCCCTCGTGCCCCCTGTATCTACGCCGCCACATGAAGCTACAATGTTATCAGGTGTTTATTCCCAATGTTTGAAGATAAGTCCCTGGAGATGGAGTGCGATCGAGGGAGAATGATGTGACGAGGGGAGAATGAGTAGATGATGAGAGGCAATCGGAATCTAATGCGATTACAAAGTGCGAAGGGACCTCCTCTGGCTTTTGTTTATTCACACGATACTCGTCTCCCAAACTGACCTTGAACGCGATCCTGAAGATGTTTGCTGGAAGCTCCTCCACTCACATTACTCCTTAAGATTTTTACGTATCTCAAAACTTCACGCATATTTCAAGATGAGTATCACGATTTAAAATTTTGAATTTGGGTTTGTAGTTGAAAGACATTCTGAAGATTTGCATAAAAAATGGCTGAACAACAGAAATAAAGAAGGTGAAAAAGCTTTTTAATAGCTTTTGAATGTCAGGTGAAAGATCATCGATATCATGTAAACAAAATATATTTCCTTGAATGTATTTAATAACAAAAGACAGAGGTTAGGATATGGATATGGGGAAAAACCTTTTATTTATGTTATGTTGGACGTTTTATTATAATCTGTTTCTGTGTGTCTACATTGTACCAGTCGAATTAAATATTGTTTCTATTATTTGACCTTGTTTCTGTTGGAACAACTGATCCTCTATTTTGACCATGCAGCAAGAGTATTTAATTTTTAGTAACATCTCGAATAACATAGAAACAAGGTGAAATGATAGAAATAAATATATAATTCGATTCGTACACTGTATAAGCACACATAAATGGATAAGAAAACTATTGTGAAGTGTCCAATTGTTTACACTAGTTTCAACGTACTTTTAAACGCGTTAATGTCGTACCCGTTATCAGTTATACCTGATGGGTATAGGGGAAAAATGTTTAAAATGTATGCCAGATTTAATTATTATACGCCTCCATGGTTGTAATTAATACAGAACAGTGTGTCAAGCCCTATTATAGAAATGGCCTTTGCCACCACATATATATAATTATAATGATAAAGAAAAGGTGATTCACTTACTTATCTATCATCGATACCTTGCAAAGCTGTAATATTGTCCATGTAAAATTCTGCATTGTAATTTGGTAAGACATTCAAGATGAATAATATGCAAATCAAACATGAGCTTATTCACTGAATAGTTTACTTTGCCCATAGAGCATTCATATCTGGATATCCTGGGCCCTGTTTCATAAAACTTGTTATTAATAGCAAGTTGCGATAATTGTTATAAGCTACTGCAATCGTTGCATTTGATTGGCTGTGAGCAAATTTGTCATAGAAATGTGGCAGTTGTTATTAATAACAACTTTTATGAAACGGGGCCCAGGTTGTTGGTTTAAACCTTTCATGACAGGATTGTTTTAAGGGCTAATGGAAACAACAAACATGGCTATAGGAACTATGTTGAAAAGTTTTTTAAAAATGGCAATTTTGACAAAACACAATGATTTTGAACCTCTGAATGTGTTGCCGTTTGAAAGATTTTAAGGCCACTTCTCCTTTTTTAAATGGACACATTGTGTACAGAAATGTTTGCTTTTTCTATTCATGCATCTGGTATATTTTTAGGGCTCTGAATCAAAAGTTATTGATGAAACTACAAAATGTGGTCAATTGTCTCGAAAGGGTTAAACCAAACACCAACAAGAGGCCTGGAAGAATCTCGTCTGTATAGAGAAGCAGAACATCCGTTATTGATATAGTTTTATCTTTTCTTGTATCACTATAATAGACGGTTATGTCCCAATGCCTATATAGTGGCATCATTTTCTGAGACTTTTAGTACTTGTAGAATTAATGTACATATCCTCACGTTATATTTAGTACTTTGCTATATTAATTGATTACCATCGTTAAGTATCTAACTTAACTTCTCAAGTGACGTATTTATGTTAAAGATAATGATGTTTTCATTGCGATGTTTCACATAATATGTACCCATTACAATTTAATAGAAGAATTAATTGGATTTTGCGTTCTGATTTATAACCATGAAACTGCTATCACTTAACCGTAAGCTATATTTATAAATATTTACACGTTTAATCACGGCGTTAATACCGCAGTTCGTTCAATACTTTAACTTTACCTTCCATTGATAATGGTGCTTTAATTACTTTTCATTGAATTTAGTTTCACTTTAACATGTTAATCACTTTCTGTTCAATAATTGCTTATTGTATACATGTACACCTTTGTGTACTTAACATCTGAATCATCATATTTGTATAGATATCTGATTTCATATCTACATGTTTATACCTCTTTGATTTCTTAAATTAAAACGGTACTTTCAGTATCTCGGTTACATGTTTGACATTTAATATGTTGTTAAGTTAGGATCATATAATGCAATTTGTTTTAACATTATCTATCATGACCACCTTAGTGATGCTTAAAAAAAAGACCTGACATGTCATTGTTTGGAAAATATCATTATCTTAATCTCTTATGTTAGGTTATGAATGTTCTAGAGGTGTATGAACGTAGAGGTGTCGTGGTCTAGTGGATACGTCACCGGACTGTGGCTCACATGGTTCGCGGTTCGAATCCCGCCACGTCGCTAATGTCCTTTGGCAAGACATTCATCTACATTTGCCACTCTCCACCCAGGTGAAGCAAATGGGTACCCGGTAGGAAGAAATTCCTTGAAATGCTTTAGCGCCTATCATGGCAGCTCGGCTAAAGCCGGGGTAATAATGTGATACTTTGTATTAAGCGCAGTAGAGTATATTCATATAGTAGCTGCGCTATATAAATGGAACATATTATTAACATATTATTATTATTCTACACTTTGAGTAATAGGCACAACATGCAGAGAACGATTAAAAAGCATTCGGTATAGTAAACTTCCACGGATAAATTACATCATTGGAAATATGCTGGTACCAATTTTTTATTTCAATTTATTAACCGCATTACATATACAAATCATTCATTGAACTTACATGCTCAGCACTTATGAGCCTGTAAGTTCATGATTTGTATATATGTAATGCGGTTTATATGAGGCTGAATAAATGGTACCAGCTTTAATTTTTTAGTTTATTCTCAAAATTTTACGATACCGAATGGTTTCTAAACGTTGCTTGTTGTGCCTATTACTCAAAGTGTAGTCAATAAGAGTACACTGAAATACTGAGGGACGAGGTTAGCTAGTTTAGTCTAACTTCACTAAATATATTTAGAATATTCAGAAACTAACATAACAGATTAAAATAATGATATATTTCAAATACTGAAATTTCAGGTCTTGAGTATCATTCCGACTTGGGTTCAAGTTCAGAGCGCCTCATAGCTACCTAGCTACTTTTAATACTCATTTTCTAATAATGTAACTTCTTTTTATAGAAAGTTGCAAGTTCGTTTTGATGCCACTAGCACATGTACACGCACAAGGATATGCTGTTTTGTTTTCTCCAGCAGAATGATAATAAACTAGGAACAAAATCATTGGATTAAAAATGACGGCATTTTCTTTTTACAACTTTTCTTCAGCAGTGATCCCATTCTAACAACTGAGGCGAGATGTGGTACAATATTATCAAAGGTATGCACTGGAGGGGAGGCGGAGCGCAATGTGAGGAAACAACAAATATGTCCGCGTTTGTACCGAAGCTGGTGAGGGAGAGAGAGAGAGAGAGGGGGGGGGGGGGGGGGGGGGAGAGGCTTTGGCTCGTCTATTGCTCGTACGAAATACATTTAAACACATATTGAGCTGAAAACAGTTGTGAATAATGAAAATGGGTCCGTTTTGATGGTCATGGGATACACGACTTCCTGTATACCAAATCATAATTACCTACGTTGGTGATACGGGCTTAAGTTCGAGTTGACACTTGATAGCATGTCATGGTAGTTACAAGTTTCGCAATCTTATCTCGCCCTAATTATTGTAACTTGGGAGTGGGAGCAGGGAATAAAATACATGTAATGTTGGCAACACGCCATATCCTTATCAGCCCAGTTTGGAACAGTATATTATTTCTTTATTTAAAAATATTTGTATTTTTACGATGTATTCATGTTAGGGTAACGTTATGTCTAACAGTTCCAATTTGTTTTTTTGTTTTTGTTTTTTGTAATTTACGCTCTTTGTTTTCTAAACACAATTTGTAACATATAAACCAATTTGGTAAAATATTAATGTATGTTGAATATACATTTAAGTTTAAATTAAATGATGATAATACATAGTTAAAACCAGTTCGATATTGCCTTTCTTTTCAAAGGTTTGTTCCTCTGCACATACAAGTTTACGGCAGTTGCACACTGCATAAATTGATTAAAAGTATCAATGAAAAGTGTTACTTATAAAGTATATTTTCTGTTTCCATTAAATGACAAATCTTCTGAAAGCGGTTTTCCACTTTGGACTTAAAGGGATACGCCACCGGGCGGCAGTGGGGAAAGTCAGGATTGCGTAAACCCCATTCACTCGTACACAAAGTTTGTGCGTCGAACGCGTCCGTTGGACTAAGTGGGATTACATTTCGACTGCACGAAGCCGACCGAATGTCGCACGAGAGCTCGAGCTCAGGCAGAGCGTGTATGTTTGTTTATCCGAGGTGGTTTGCGCCCCGCGGGGCAAACGCATGATCAGGTGACGATCACGGTGCCCTCTAGCGGCAAAAAACGTCCACAATCTGCGGTTGAGTATCCGTTTAATATATAGAATAGGTGGTCGTACGACAACTCAGTACTCCGCGGACTATTTCCTAGACTAACCGAATTCCTTACCTCAACCCTGGAACCAGAAAATATACCTAACCCTAAACCTAACCCTAAACCTAACCTAAAAGCCAACTGCAACCCTAACCCTATATCATTTACGAAATAAAGTAAATTTCGGAGCATGAAATATTTGCATAAAATGACAGTTGGGGTTAAGCAACTTAAAATATTGTAGTTCCTACATATCAATCACAAGTATTTAAATCCATTAGTTGGTAAAGTGGTCAATACCAAAGTTGTTGAACCTGTCTTAAATAGATTTGAACAATTTAACTGTATTTGAATTTCGCTTATTACACTGCTAGAAAGGAAATACATGTATACGACATAAAGCATTTACGGAAGTACAATGCAATATATGTAATACAACTCTGACTGGTGACTCTCCAGGAGAAAACAGTTAGCAAATTAGCACAACCCGGTGGGCGATTCGCTTCAGGGTAGAAGATGTCTTTTCTTCGTTGACGGTGTTCAAGGCATCTTGACGTGTCACACGAAAAGCCACCATCTCATGTTACAATTCGAGGGCTTTTCACACTGGTCATAGAATACTTTAAGTGGAAAAGAAGGGTGCCGTAGTAAAGATGTTTCCAACAACAAGCAAACTAAGGAAATAATGTCGACTTATGGCTAATTTACTCAGGCATGATAGGTACTCAAATCTGAAATTCATTCTAGAAGAGATCGACGTTGTTGCTGAGATGATGCACTGGACTATCTTCACCATAATCATCCAGAATCATAAGCAGCAGCATAATAATGCTTTTCAAAATGATTAACGTCTATTTTAGCAGCAGCAGTAGTAGTAGTAGTAGTAGTAGTAGTAATAGTAGTAGTATAGTAGTCGTAGTAGTAGTAGTAGTAGTAGTAGTAGTAATAGTAGTAGTATAGTAGTCGTAGTAGTAGTTGTTGTTGTTGTAGTAGAAGTAGTAGTAGTAGTAATCTTGGATTACTAGCAGCTGCAGCATTAGCATTAGCATAAGAAGTATTAGTAGTAAAAGTAGCAGTAGTAGCAGCATCAGGAGTAGGAGTGGTAGTAGTAGTAGTAGTTGTTGTTGTGGTAGTAGTAGTAGAAGTAGTAATGGTAGTAGTAGCAGTAGTATTAGCAGCAACAGTAGTAGTAGTAGTAGTAGAAGTTGTATTAGTAGTAGTAGTAGTAGTAGTAGTAGTAGTAGTATTAGTAGTAGTAGTAGTAGTAGAAGTAGTAGTAGCACTAGTACTAGTAGAAGTAGTACTCCTACTAGTAGTAGTGGTAGTATTAGTAGTAGTAGAAGTAGTAGCACCAGCAGTAGTAATAGTAGTAGTGGTAGTAGCAGTAGTAGCAGCATCAGGAGTAGGAGTGGTAGTAGTAGTAGTAGTAGAAGTAGTAGCACCAGCAGTAGTAATAGTAGTAGTGGTAGTAGTAGTAGTAGTATATAGTTATAGTAGTAGTAGTAGTAGTAGACGTAGTAGTAGTACTAGCAGCAGCAGCAGCAGTAGTAGTATAGTAGTAGTAGTAGTAATAGTTGTAGTAACAGTAAAGTCATGATATTAAAAAATTCTAATATTAAAAAAAGATTATAAATGCTACCGATTATAACACTTTAAACAAATAGAGAGGTCCTATTACAGAACACATCCACTTTACTGTAACATGTGTACGTGCAAAAAGAGAGACTATTCTTCTATTGTCACTTTATTACCCACTCTGAAATGAGTAATTTTTTTAATACTCTGCAACTAACTATATAAAAATTTCGGAGGTATTATCGAGTGATGTGAGGAACTTGGTAGGTCGCATTAAAACAATATACTCTACAAATGAGCTGAGACATTATGTACAGCAGATATAGGGATATTTTTCTTTTGTTTTAAAAATTGTATTGTAAAAGGCATGCTCTGATTGCGTTAAAATTGTTTCATGCTAAATAAGATTTTTAAAAACGTTAGTTTTCATTTTCTTGCAAGGCTGCTGCAAATTTTGTCACTTCCAATAATCGTACATATATTGTACATGTACATTTAATCAAATGTTTTCAAAGGCTTGATCAATGACGGATCACCGAAAGTTCTTATATCTGGAGATTGAAACGAAGATTTCCTGAAATAGATCTTGCAGGCATTTGTGAGTTAGCATTGGCGCTGCTGACCATAAACTGATCGCTTGATTCCAAAGCTTTTGACTGGTTTTGGTACACAGTACCTATGGACAGGGTAAAGTTATACAACTGAAATTTTGACGGATCGCGGTAAAATATATTACAGCCTCGACGAAGGCGTCTCCTGGGGCCTCTTGCATAAAAACTTACGATTAATCGCAACTCAAAAAATTAATCGTAAGTCACAAATACTGGAACTTGATTGGCTGAAAATCAAGATACGATTATTTTTTTGAGTTGCGTTTAATCGTAAGTTTTTATGTAAGAGGCCCCTGGTCATTTTCTTTTTTATATTTGTTCGCACATTGAGAGAGTGTATTTATAGAGAGAACCGATACAATGCTGTTTGAAAAGGATTTTGAGGCCAGCCTAGAGGTTCGTGAAATTGGCCAGCGACTGGTCACGTGGTGTAAGTGATACACAGCTTCTATCACGCCATCTGCTTGGCTGGTGTCATTTTGGCTATGAGTATTACACCGGGAAACACTTGTCGATTATCACCGAGAAACGCAGCGAAAGATGTCAATTTTCAGCCAAATCTGACCTCGATTTGTAGGCTCTAATTACTAACTCTGATTGAATCTGTCACCTATCAATTCTTCAAAAATATAATTTTTCAATGTGTACATCCTTTTAAAAAAATACTGGTCTCTCTCTGTCCGTCTCTTTCTCTCTTTCTCTCTCTCTCTCTCTCTCTGTTTTTCTTTTAATCACTAATTTATCTCTCTTTGTCAGTCTATATCTCTCTTTCTCATTCTTTTTTATCTTCTTTGTATCTCTCTTTTTGCAAGTATCTCTTTCTCATTCTCTTTCTTCCTTTCTATCTCTCTCTCTCGCTTTCTCTCTCTCTCCCTCTCTCTTGCTCTCTCTCTCCCGTTCTCTCGCTCTCTATATATATATCTCGAGAGCTCTGTCTCTGTCTCTCTCTCTTTTGCTCTTTCTCATCAGTGTCTCTCTTTCCTGTTATGTCTGCCTTGATATTTCTATTTTCCTTTACTCCCCTTTTCTTCTCTATATCCCATTCTATCATTCTCACTCTCTTCTAGTATGCTGTTCTTACTTGCGTTTTTACCGCACGTGTGTTTTGTACCATAAATCGAATTAGGTAACAAAATCTTACCGCCAGAGGCCATTATTTGGGGTAACGCTGGGCGTCTTGGATAGTCAGTCAGTCAGATCTTGATTAGCAAAAAAAAAAAGAGAAGCATTATTTTCTCCCATATTCATCCATCTCTTTCCCTTTTTCTATTTCACTCTTTATATCTCACTCTTTTCTCTCTCTCTCTCTCTCTCTCTCTTTAATATCACCCCTTTTTCTCTGCTATTTCTCTATAAATCACTTTATCACGTGCTTATTTTCACTCATGGGGTCATGGGGTCATGGGGTCCTCTTTTTACTTTCATCATAACCCTCTGCAAATGAAATAGGCTTTAGCATACATTTGCCTATTTGGAATATGAAAACATGGATAATGTAGATGATGGTGGTGGTGGTGGTGGTGGTGATGATGATGATGATGATGATGATAATAATAATGACGATGGCATAAAGACAATCATGTACGACTTAATTCATCATATAATTCAGCAAATATTTCAAAATATATGATTCACTTATAATGCAGTCTAAAAACGTCAAACTTTATGCGATTTAAACAAAAACAAAAATCATCTCCAGAATATCCGATCCGCGCTTTGGTCTTACCTTTTTTTTTCATTTTCCCCCTCATTGGGAATGGGTGCTACACATTTTCTACAATAATAATATTGCCAATGTATAGCGCAGCTACTATACTAATATACTTTAATGCACTTAATACAAAGTATAATATTATTAACAAGGCTTTAGCCAAGCCGCCATGTAGGCGCGAAGGCATTCAAGGAACTTCTTCCTACCGGTTACCCATTTACTTCACCTGGGTGGAGAGTGGAACATGTAGATTACTGTCTAGCTAAAGGAAATTAGTGCCGCTGCGGGATTTGAACCGCGAACCATGTGATGCCCGTCAGATGAGTCAGACGTATCCACTAGACCACGATACCTTTACACATTATAATCATATGTACATTGTAATAACATTATACATGTTATAAGGAGAATAAAACATGTAGCTCTTGTCTTTCTTTCCGTTTTGTTTTGTTTGCACCGCACTTGTTCAGGTACCGCAGCTCCTCGAAACCACAAGTAGGTCGAACTTGACCGCTGCTGAATATTTGCCTTTAATTGTCAAGTGATGTCACCTTCACATTTCCGCCATCTAAATAAAATCGAAGTCATTATTGTTCTACCCTGGGCAATAATAGCATTTGTTTACAGTACCAGCACTTCTTCATACCTTTCGGGGGACTGAAGCATATTGTGGTCAGTTTTCCTGCCACTCGACCGCTGATTAAGGTTGAAAAAAATGGGTAACGCGTGAGGGGGTAAAGGATTATCCCCGTCTCTTATTCCTCTCTTGCCCCTATCTTTGTTTTGCTCCCCCTCCCCATATCTCTCTCACTCTCTCTCCCTCTCTCTCTCTCCTTCTTTCTCTCTCTGCTTGACGGAAGTTAAGTTAGCAATTTATATCGTTATCCTAACTTTCATGAATAAAGATAAGCAACATCGCAGACTTGAAGAAATATAACTATTGATCCCTAACGATACTCCATATCCCTTTTGAATAAAAAGGAAGATACGCCGCCTTCGTCCATTTGCTGACCTGGGCCAACAGTGAAACGGACTGAGGGGAAGGAAATGAATTTTAGAGTGTTACATCTGGACAGATTATCTGTTCGATGCCCGCGAGGCGGAGTAATGGTTTCTATAGAGGAATATATTGTAAAGGTAGTAAAAATGCCTTCATAGAGTTGGGGAAAATAAAATAACAAGAACGAACTAAGGAAAACAAAATGTAGAGAAGTATGAAGATGTGTCTTCGAGTAGTTAACAATGGACCAATAAAAACAAAAAATCACGATAAATTTCTTGATATACAGTGCAGACCAGTAGCGTAGAAACAGGAAGCAAGGGATCGCTTACCCCCCCCCCCCCCCCCCGCATCCCTCCTCCACCTCAGAATGGCGAAGGGGGAAAAAGAAAGAAAAAATAAGTGAGAAAGAAGAGGAGAGGAGAGAGGAAACGTGAAAAGAATATGATAGGACATTTTCTCCACAACCTATATTTTATCAGTGGCCTTGTTAACCCGTTAACTACTGGGGAGCGTTTCATCAAGCGTATTTTGTCAGTGATTTTTACCGACAACTGTTATAAGCTATTGAAATCCTTGCATCTGATTGATTGAGAGCAAATTTGTCAGTAAAAATCACTGACAAAACGCTTGATGAAACGCTACCCTGAATTCTCAAACTGCCAAATACTTATACAGTTAACATCCGGTTCCCGTAATAGATACGTTCATACGGCACTCGTGGTTTCGAGACTTTAAGTTACCGAAACTTAAAGTTTCGAAACCACGAGACCCTAACCGCAGCGAGGGTTCACTCCAGCCTGAAACAACGAGCTCAAACTACAAGCCGAGCGAGCTTCGTGGTTAACCCCGGAAGTAGATACTGCCGATTGTGTGTAAAGTACACTGTGACGGAGGACCACCCACATGGGCAGGGACTTCGATGGAGGACCCCCAGCTTGTGGTTCTAGAACCACCGTGACGCATAAACTTACACTTTTGAAACCACGAGTCCGTTCATACGGGCTGAAACTAAAAGATAACTTCAAGTTAACTTAAAGTTGTGAAACTACAAGCGAAACTTAAAGTTTAGCTCCTATCGTGTGAACGTAACTAATGGGTTAATTCGCATTCCATACATCGAGTAAAACCCTCCCCGACGATGCCAGTGCCCCCTTTATGGCTGGACCCACGCATCAGCACTGGTCAGGGGTAAGATTGATTTTCCAAAAGTAGCATTCCTAATAAAAAAGGAAAGAAAAAAAAATCATATCGTCAGGGGGCGCATACGCAGCAGGTGTTCTTGGAATCGAAAAATTTAATTCCATCAAACAAAAAAATTGTAAACATGTATCAGCCATCATAAAACAGAGTATGGGGGGGGGGGGGGAGTACTTGTTTTTCCGAAGGTTCGTAATTCCGAAACACAAATTTCCCATAGCGGGGAGTTCAGAATTCTGAAAATGAAATAGGGTTCATAATTCTGAATATTTGATTCATATCTCCAAAGATTTGTTATTCCGAAGGTTTGTAATTCCGAAAATGAAATAGGATCCATAGCTCTGAAGGTTTGTAATTTTGAAAATGAAATAGGGTTCGTAATTCCGAAAATGATAAAGGGTTCACTATAATTCCGAAATCGAAATAGGGTTCATAATTCCGAAAATGCGATAAAGTCCTCCATAACTTTTCGGAATCACGAACCTTCGGAAATATGAACCCTTTTTCATTATCGGAATTACGAACCCTATTTTATTTTCAGAATTATGAACCCTATTTCATTTTCGGAATTATGAACCCTGTTTCATTTTCGGAATTATGAACCTTCGGAATTACGAACCGTCGGAATTATGAACCTTCGGAAAAACGACATGTAACCAGAGTATCATCATACTATTTTATATATAATCTGAGGATAAAAAATGAATAAATCGGTATAAAATCATTCATTTGGATGACGTAGCAACAATGTTGCCCACCAACCATCTGTAATGTTCCTTTTCATTCCCACTGTTTGTGTAAAGTCAACCAAGCATTCAGTCCAATGTCAGCTGCTAGGTCAGGAAAGCTGAATGGTTCTTACTTAACTATCCACTCATTTGGGCAGAAATCAAGCATGTTTTCATTTTACTTGTTCTCTGGCATACATCATTCATTTTTTTTAAGCATGAGGTGCTATATAAAAGATAAAAATTTCTTTAATGTCATGTTTTTCAAAATAATTACGTTTACTAACCTAAACATTCACTAATAGTTGCAATTTTTTGCGTGCAATTAAATTTTGGTAGCACCGCATTCGATTGCTTTAATTCAATCATGCGTGAATTCTGAGTAATAAGTTGTGTATCAAATGAAAGAGGAGAAGCAGAGCTTCTCATATATAAATGTATATCTCATCAAAGAAATTATTCATGATGATGGAATATTTGTGCCATGAAACCCGGTTTCTTCTGGGACACACTGTATATTAAGAAAGAAGGCGTAGAGTCCCATTAAAGGACAAGTAACCCCACGTGATATTCTAGATGCACCTATTGTCTGCTACGTCTTTCCATGGAGGCTGCCATTTTGTGCATGACACGGATCATTAGGTACCATATGCATTGATAATAGCCTACCTTTACAACAGATACGTCGCTTTGTTCTGATTGTATTACGATTGTTATTGGCCATGGGCCTAGATAATTGACGACCCATGAGTTCTAATAGCCATCCTGTAAAGCAGATTCCTCGCTTTGTTTTGGTATTGTTACGATTGTCTCCGTCCTTGACGTCAATTCTCCGTCCTTGACGTATATTTTTTATGAAGTATATTTTTTATGAACAAATTAAGACCTTTTAAAAAATATATAAAACTAAACTTACATTTCAGAATATGTGACTTTATCTAATATATATTTGTCCTCTAAAAATCAATTACAAGTTAACGATGAAGGAAATTTTACTTGGGATGAAAAATATGTTCGTGTACACATAAAGTAATGGCAGCCCCCTTATTATTGCTAGCAGACGATAACTTGGCTGGAAAATAGTGATTTATATCTATATCCTGTGTTTTTACATGAAATTGCATGTATCAAATAAGAGGCATATACTACACCATTCAAAATAAGCTAATTCATACGCTGAGGTTAATTTCCCTTTAAGCAGAAAGCCTGCGTTGGGTACGTGTGAATGGTTTATACGATTCATTAAACACACAGAGGCCAAACTGTGCAGACTCTACACAGGTTGCGCTAATCCAGTTTCTTCCCAACACAATAACCTTTCATTGCCACCAGTGCCAACTGGCATTATCGCTCGTTTGCCAAGTGTGCCGATCGGCACAAAATAGGCTCAAATTAACAGGACCGCCTAAAGCAACACAAAAGTTTGCGAAGGAACCCATTTCTGCTCTTGATTAGCCTCATGGCAGTCCTTCTAACACCTGGTGAGCGTTTCATCAAGCGTTTTGTCAGTGATTTTTACCGACAACTGTTATAAGCTACTGAAATCTTTGCATATGATTGGCTAAGAGCAAATTAGCATAAAATCACTGACAGAACGCTTGATGTAAGGTCCCCTGTATACGTTAATTTAGACTGGAGACATTTAAATCCACTCGAAACATTTTGTGAAAATATTCCATGACAAAGATGATTTGATTTGATTTGATTTTGATTTGATTTATTCATATATATGTATAGATATACATCATGGTAAATACATGTAAGCCCGGCGCACACTGTACGATCCGACTGCGATGCGACTGACCAGAGAGTCGACATGTTGAATCTTCTGCGATGAGTCGTGGGATTTTAATCTTTTGGCCAATCAGAATCGTGCAAAATGATGACGTCATCGTCAATTTGCTTGAGATGATCACCAAAACCAGGGAAAAGCTCATCGCGCAAAAAAGCACAACTCGCTCCCACAACTCTGGCGGGCTGAAACCTGCGTACCGTATAGACCGTGCTTGAATTGCTGAAGCTCTGAGCAGTGGAGGTCGAGGACAATGTCTCCTCTTACCGTATAAGTGGACGGTCTGGACAAAATAGACTAGTTAGAAAATGATGAGCAAGAGAAACAATATTAGTCAGTATTCATTCCTAATTCCAAAATTCCAAATAATAATAATAATCCACTCCAAATTTTATTAACCGAAATGGAAATTCTTTTTGCCCAATTGATCCTGGCAACAGCCAGCCTGTTCCAGGAAAAGACTTCGAGGAGTGTCAAATTCAAAGTCAAAGACAAGACCAGTCCCAGCTATCCAGATCGAGGTAGGCAACAATAATTTATTTACAGATCTAACAAAATGTTAGCTCTGCAAAGTAATTGTTAAAACTGAAGTAATAAAAGTGAAGAACTTAATTCTTCTTCTTCTTCTCCTCGATCCTCCTCCTCGATCCTCCTCCTCCTCCTTCTTCTTCTTCTTCCTCTTCCTCTTCTCTTTCTTCTTCTTTTTCTGTTCCTCCTCCTCCTTTCGAGTTTTGCCTTCTTCTCAGACTCTTCCTCCTCCTTTCTTCTTCTTCTTCTTCTTCTTCTTCCTCTTCTTCCAATTCTTCTTTTTCTCCTTCTTATTCTTGGATCTATGCTCGAGAGTCTACTCTGCATGGAGTCTAACATTTAGATCTTGATCCAGATCTAACTCGGTTTAGACCTAGATCACTAGTGTACCCAATGCCAATGGGGGGGGGGGGGGGGGGCAAAGAGTCAGACTGCCCCCGACAACTTTTTAGCCGAACAAAAATATCAGAAAGACAAGTACAGATTTCTCATCAACATTGCTACATGCATTTTAAGTACTTCCAGAGCAGATAAAATAACAGGAGAGGTATGAAGGAAATTAGAATGAAATTGCTAGATAAAGATGGTTTCAGGAGAAAGAAAATTAATGAGTCCGAATATGTGCCAAGAATATAGTTGTAAATGAATGTTTCCATACAAATGATTTGGAGTTGATTATTGACTTGGAATGGAAGGGAACTTGATTCATAGAGAAGTTGAAAAAGGGGATTGAGAGGAAGGAAGAAAAGGAGAAAGAGAGAGAGAGACAGGGAGATGAATTATGGATCAACATTTAAAGATGATCTCGAAAAAAATTTTGAGTGAGAAAGAGAGGGGGAGGGGGACTGAATCGCGTATAACCATTTTTTTAAGTCTAGAACCCCCTCCCCCTTTTCATTCCTTCATATATACCACCCTATATCTTCCTACGTCGAATCAATTTCTCTCTTTGTCCTCAGTGTCTCTCACTCTATGAATCTTATTCTTATTCCAGTCTTTCCTCGCTTTCTCACCCCCTCTCTCTCTCTCTCTTTATGCTCTTGCTTCTTTTCTTTCTCCTTCCTTTTAACTCCTCTCATTTTTACTCTTCTTACTCTTCTCACATTCTTTCTATCTCACTCAAGAATCCCCCTTTTTTCCTTTTTTTTTTTTTTTTTTTTTTTTTTTGGGGGGGGGGGGGTCTTTCCTTCTTTCTTTCCTTTGCCGTTCTTCTTTCTTTCCATATCGGCTCAATGCTACTTTGCTACAATATGGGACCCGCCTGCATCTTTCCCACCCCCCCCCTCTCTCTCTCTCTCTCTCTCTCCTGCTCTACTTTCCGTGTCTCACTTTTACCCTATTTCTCTCTTTTCATTTCCACCTTCTTTTCACCTCTTCTGTTTCTTGCCCACTCTTTCTCATTCTCTTTATTTTACCCCATCTTTCTAATTTCCCCCTTAATAACTCTACAGCCAACCCCCTCTCTGTCTGTCTCTCTCTCTCTCTCTCACACACTCTTTGTCTTTCATTCTCTCTTAATCTGTTATTCTTTACTTCTCTCCTTCCCCTTGCCCTTGATCGAAGTCCATCCCCCAGCAGACATGTCGGCAACCTCTTTCTCATATACCCTCGTCCTCATCTTCTAGTTCTCATTCCAACCCCACTTTCTCTCAGGGCTGGGTCTTGTGACTATTTTCAAAAAAGAATAAGCTATTTTGTGTAAACGATGCATGTACCCTTTTCCCGATTGTAAAACAGGACAATTTGTTTTGTAAATCAATGTTATTTTCAGACAAGATACTTCGTCTTCTTAATATAATATACAGGACATGATGAAAATGGTTACTCCGATGCAAAATACGCAAGCGCTGCAAAATAATCGGATATAGGTTTTAGTGAAATCGTAAAAATCAGTCTGCGATGTCCTGCGACTGCGATCGGATTGGGCTCACAGTCGCAGAGCGATCGGATCGCAGTCGGATCGCGCAGTGTGCGCCGGGCTTATGAATGGATCGTCAAAGCTTTCATCTAAAGATTGATGGAGACGTCCAACGAAAAAAATAAACAATATTAAAATATGGAATGATGCAAATTTACTAAGTGAGAAAAAAAACATAATATTAGAGAGAGACATAGAGAGAGGGGGATGAAGTGTAAAGAAGAGAGTTGAGAAAAGAAAAAGTAGCTACATCATGAATGTTACGTAAAGATAATACCAATTCAAGATCCTGGCATTAACAATGGTTCGTTAATTTAAACCATTAGGTAATTTGTGACTAAGGGAATATTTTAAAGGAGAATTACGCTCAAAAATAAAGACCATAGTGTTAAAAATATACGAGATCGATACGAATCAATTTTTTCTGAGCAAAATTTACCATCTGCTAGCAATATGTATCGTCTGCTAGCAGCACATGGGGGCTGCCATTTTGTTAATGTGTACAAGAAGATTTTCTTAATCCAAATGCTCAATTGCCTTTTTCAAAATTAAAAACCCATTTGAGATTAAAAATATAGAATAGATATGTCAATTTATTTTTAAACTGAAGATTTCCTTAAATATTTCTGTTGAAAATCGATATTCGCTTAAAGACCTCAGCCTGACCGAATTTTGAAATATACCCTTTATTCATCCACGGGGAGCTATATATTTTCTGAACAAATTGAAACCAACTTCATGAGATTCCGTTTCCTGTGGAATGAGTAACAGCGTCCCGAATGTTGAGCCCCGGTGGTTTGGGCCCCGTCTCTGAGGAACGCTACTTTGCGGGGTGAAAATTTGATGACGACATATCGTGTAGACGCACTCGGAGCTGTATACATGACATGTCGTCACACGTCTAGCGACCCCCTGCAGTGTTACGCCATAGGGAGGGGGCGGACCAAAAAAATTATCTTTTTTATTTTTTATGGATAAACGGAGACGAAAATTTATGAATAACCAGGGTAATTATATTCTTTGTTTACTAAGCTTTACGTCAATATATGGTTGTTTTGGGTCAGGCTGAGGTCTTTAATAGAAATCTATTTTCTCGATACTGGACGTATGGGACGGAGCAAATTAATTCAAATTTTATGGATGCTTCTTCCCTGAGCATCTATAGCTGCAAACTATGCATTCACCTGCTTTCGGATAATGGACTTGAAAAGTCAGAATGCATGCTGCATTATGGTGTTCTGCTCTGTTTGGCAAACCCAAGAAAATAGATTTTTGTTAAGCAAAACCAGACAATTTAAAAGAATCATTATAAAGATTTAATTTTTTTTAAATAATTTTTTATAATACATGTAAACACCCATATGCAAATCCATCACTTATATTTTTCCGCCACATATGGGATTTTAGGTAATGAAGAAAATCAAATTAGGATTTGGATTCAAAATATCTTCCTGACTGGAAAATTTCTCAATGGTTCATGTACAACTCCAAATCAGCAAGAAAATGGCAGCCCCCATGTAAATGAGTAGGAGACGATACCGGGTGTTGGAATATCTTTATTTATACCCTTTTCTGATATCTTATTAGAAAATGATTTAGGCCAATAAGTAGGAATATATTACACCTTCCAATATAAGTAAATTTGTAATCAGGGCTTTATTCTCCTTTAAGTAGCGTATAAAGTGTGAGTCTACACATTTATGGGTAGCTATGTATGGAAAATGAAAGTCGGTTGTTTTTTCTTTAAAAAATCAAAATGTTCAAACACTAGCTTTGACAAACAAGCGATTACTTTTCCACCTAACAAGTAAAAAAAAATGTTTTTTATACCTCTATACATGGGCGGAAATATGCAGGAATTTCTTTTCATCAGGGGGACGTAATAATAGGTCCCCCCCCCCCCTCCATGAAGAGAATTGCGTAACACATCCCCGCCACTGATCACCCATAATCAATGCTGAACATGCTGAATGTGTAACGGTAGAAAACCCTGGGTCTTGTGCCCATTTGAACAATTTATAATAATTCGATCGATTATCAATTCATTGATGTTCATTGATAACTCCTTATTGCATGGGCAGAATTTTTAAATAATTAATTAAAATGGAGCACACCGATTCGATACCACAAGTTTGACTGGTCCTAATGACTTTTGCTCTCTTCATTGTCACCATAATTCGCCCACTCAAGCCACAATGCGTATAAAAAAGTTCCATACTTAACTCTATTGTGCCAATGCCCACTAAAATCTGCACGAGGATACATGTCTGTGTTTGTATTGCTTCGCTTTTTCTTCCTGGATTCCATGAATACACTATTGAAAATATGTTTGTCTTCTGTGAACCCGACAGTTCAAGAAACATTTGTATTTTGAATTATTTTGAATTATTGTATTATGCATTTACATTATAAATGTGATTTACCTTGAATATGTTTGTTAATTTGTTATGAATGAATATCAATAAAATCCCTGTGGAGGGAAAAATATTGAAAAAAAAAATCTGCACGACTTCTTCTCCGTCTGTTATTTTATGTTTCCAATATGATTTAAATTGACTTTTTGTTATGAACAGAATAGTGACGTAGATAGAGTTTAATCAATATTACACAATAGTTCGTTTGTTTGTTTTATCTTTCTACTTTCCCAAAGTATCAACACTTTTGTAGAATTTGATTGTAGGGTTTGTTTGACGGCTGTAAGATGAGGCCGATGTTATTTTAAGTGCTGGGCCTCATAAGTGGTTGTGCCTGGTTTTTTGACGGTAAGGAAAAACTTATTTATAAGAGACTAGAAAAGGAGTGACAAGAAAAGGGAAAATAACATTTATAACTGAATGGTCGATAATTGTAATATTATGGAAGTTCCTTGAGAAATGCCAATCGAAAACAAGTAATTTTCTTTTTACTTTTCTTCTCCATAACTTTATATGAATTACGACCCCCTCTCCCCCCCCCCCCTCAAAAAAGGTAAATGATATTGATCGAATACTACTAGTAGTAGCTGCAGTAGTAGTAGTAGTAGTAGTAGTAGCAGCAGCAGCAGCAGCAGTAGTCGTAGTAATAGAAGTAGTAGTAGTAGTAGTAGTAGTAGTAGTAATAGTGGGTTCTTTTGAAGCGCACATGTCTGTCAGTCTTGCCACTCCTGACACTAGTAGTAGTTGTAGTAGTAGTAATAGTAGTAGTAGTAGTAGTAGTAGTAGGTTTTAGTAGTAGTAGGTAGTAGGTTTTCCCGGCCAATTTCGCACGTTTGTCAGTGTGTTTGATAGAAAGTTCATTCAATTCAGCAAAAATCCTCGTTACGGCGCATTCTGTCTTTCGAAATTGCAACTTGTACATTCAATAACATTTCGAACAATGAAATCTGCACATGTGCCTTTCGAATTCATAAAGGGGTCTTCAAATTGACACGTGCTCTATATTCAGTCAAATTCGCCAACACCGGTCGAAGGGGTTATTTCAGTCATTCAATTTCGTGGATGGGCATCCAAATTCCCAACATTTTCAGTCAAATTACCTCATAGTTTTTATTTCCATTTTAAAAGGTGAGAACATATGTATTTAAATGTGATTTTTGTTTCGGCCACACACTGTTAAGCAGTAAATAACTCGAATTTGTTGTTCTGTAACGCCCCTCTTCTTTCATACATGCCATAAGGCATATATTATATACCAGTACGACAGAGCCCCTTCATCTTCTTCGGTACAGTCATGGCAGCACAAGTTAGATACAGGCGCATATCTCAACAAGATAGAGAAAGACTTATAGAAGCATTTGAGGGACATAACCTTGACTACCTAGAACTGGCCGACACGCTCGGAATAAAGCGCTCAACGGCCAGATCAATTGTGGCCACATATCTCCGGACCGGGAGACGCAACAAGCTGCCAAGGGGAGGCGAGCGAAACGTGAAGATGGATGACGAAATGAGAGCTCGTCTCAAAGCCACTGTAAGCAGTAACCCCTTAGTCACCCTTGAGCAACTGAAGATAGATCTACGGGCAGCTCTTCCGCAGAAGCCCCCGGTATCCGTCTCTACTATTGCTAGAGCACTTGACGGAATGCTCATCACGACGAAACTGGCCGAGGATGTCCCATGCGCATGGAGTACGCACAGTGGTTTATGGCCGAGGGTGTCGTTGCACACTGTGTCTACATTGATGAGACCGGCTACAACTTCTGGACCAGACGCTCTTTTGGAAGAGCCCCACGCGGGGTCCCTGCACGTCGGGTCGTACATGGCCAACGCGGTCGGCAGTGCAATGTCACTTTTGCAGTTTCAAGTGAGATTGGGCTCGTCCACCACACTATTGCAGTGGAAACGGTGACGAGGGAAACTTTCGAGGCTTTCCTGGCTACCACCGCTCATGAATGCGAGAATGTCTTCCCCCCTGATGAGGACGTGTACCTGATTTTAGACAACGCACGTCCTCATGTAAGAGCTCAGCTACCTGGTGATGCAAGCCCAAGGATTCATTTGAAGTTTCTTCCTCCGTATTCTCCATTTCTCAACTGCGTGGAGATGGCCCATTCTGCGTTTAAGGCAGCCATCAAACGAGATCTGGCCCGCCCGGAGTTGCAGCAGAGGGTAGGCGACAGAGAAGCAGCACAAGAAGCTGGGGTCAACATGCAGGAGTGGAGAATCAACCCTGTTCAGCAGGCAGCTCGACGAAATACGGACGCAATAACGCAAGAGAAAGCCATCCGGTGGTTTAACCACACCCAGACATACCTCCCAAGATGCCTGGCCCGCCAACAAATTGATGGCTAGAACTGATCTAAGAACTGTATTCTTTATTCCTTATGATGGTTAGCATTAATGTAACACCCACCCAATGCAAATAATGAAAGACATATGAAAGAAATAATCACGATGTAAATTGAAACCTCCACACACAATACACCATTGAAAGAAAAGTTGCCAAGATGATACAGGAATAAAGAATAATCCGAAAATATGAAATATTCTGATGGTCATACAAAACAATGATGAAAGAATTGAAAAAAAGTAGAAGAATAAACGCTTAAAGACGTCTGCTAAATTGACTTAAGTACGTGTTAAATTGGATGCCTAGAAATGAATTCGAATGAACGAGCGCACTATATTTGTGATCACGTGACTACATAATTCTAAATTGAATGAACGATTTGCGAATTCATGCTTGTTTAATGAATTTCATTTGAAAAAGTATTAATTAGAATGAGGTTAAATGTAATCTGAATGCTCCAAAAATTAATTTGAACGAATAAATAATGAAATTAAAATACCGAGCGTGTCCTCTTGGCTAAATTTGGCTAAATTGAATGAATGCTCTATCAAATGGACTGACAACAATACGAAATTGGCCGGGAAAACCTATAATAAAAAGATGCGGGGTTTTTTTTCAATATGGACTAACAATTGCTGATGGGTATGATTTTGGCGAATGTACTTTGGAAGCATTCAATCCTCAAGATCAGTTGGCCTGCTAGGTATTCCTCCAAATACAAAACGTTGAAGTTTGTGTTTGTCGGAGAACACTTTCCCCTCATCCATAATATTCTAAAGGGTATATTGAAGGATGGATGCAAACAGAATGATAAGAGGAAGAGTGCGAGATGTATTCAAGTGATTGGAATAACTACGTGACTCGAAATATAAACGCCATATCATCTGATTTTCTTTCTTCAGAGGAATCCCGTCAATCTAATAGTAACCTATATGTCATTGCGCATCCGGATGGATCGATTTATACGATTCAACCTCAAAATGGTAAAGATGGGGAAACTATCTTTGACCTCCTTTTTTATAGGATGGAATACTTCATCGCAAACGCCATATCATCTGATTTTCTTTCTTCAGAGGAATCCCGTCAATCTAATAGTAACCTATTTGTCTCCGCGCATCCGGATGGATCGATTTATACGATTCAACCTCAAAATGGTAAAGATGGGGAAACTATCTTTGACCTCCTTTTTTATAGGATGGAATACTTCATCGCAAACCGAAATAGTGCCTTTTGGAAATGGTTATCGTAATGCTATCTGTAATTATGGTTAACACGACCAATATAAGTGTACTGTTGAAATACGTCCACCGAGTACAATAAAGTAGTTCCTGTTGCATATAGTTGTATAGTAATATAATGTATTACCGATTTACGTTAACTTCGCTGGAACGAAGGCACGTTTTATCCTGAGATTAACACCCCCCCTCCTCGATTGTGCTTTGGGCCACACATGCTCACCATTTCTGTGGTATGATTTTCGAACAATTTCTAGGATATCGAATTACTGCTTTGTCGGTGACGTATTCAGTACGGGATATAGCTTAAAATTCAGCGGAAACAGGATAAGTAGAAATCAATGAATGTGTAAATAATATACAGGATCAACAACACAAAGTTGTTTTCAGATTTCATTGAATTCTGGTTTGTTTTTCTTTTATCCCCGAACAACCTGTAGTGATTTAAAATATTTCAATTTGTTCAATAAAAACTCCCTCAATGCTCCAATGCAAATAGAGGGAATGGTGGCAGTTCCAAGAAAAGATAACACATTTACACCATCGCACAAACACTAGATATAGAAAATGTGTGTCAAGTCTAAAATGGAATCTAATTTGCGCCTTTCTCTTTCCTAAAACCCGAGGAAACAGACATCCTAGATAAATATTGACTGATCATGAATTTCTGACACTTCTGGCTGCATAATCAGAGTGCACCTCAATGCACAATATGCAGCAAACTGGATTAAAATAAAAAACAAATTTGCCACAAAAGATTTCCACAGAAGCAAAGTAACATGTATTACAATGAGTCACAAAAGAAAGAAGTATTACTCCTATTTATGTTCATGCTTTAAAGGTGAAACGCTACAAAGAAAACAAAAAATTACCTTATTAAGACTGAAAAACCAACGTCCTGAATCACACCGTAACTGGAATTATTGAAGACAACCTCCTTTTATTTTAGCAACATTGCATGACTTTCATGTCAAAAAGATCATTACAAACATTGCCCTGATCTTTTGCTGACACACTTCTTAAATTGTCGTTTATAATGACTGATTTGCTTGAAGAGAAAATTCAAACTGTATAAGTTGCTTGCGAGATAAACATACTGCATAATACAACATAGCCACACATTCATTTTCTCCTACTCCATTCTCGCAAAGTTATATTTGTTCCCTTTTCCCCTTTTATATGATTTAAAGGAAAACTTGTTGACGGTTAACTCTAGTCGAATAGTCGCTTGATATGTCTTCTTTTTTCAAAAGAAAGAGCGCCATCTACAGACGAGGACACTGTCAATTTATGACAAAGGAAAACTGATATCCTCTGTCGTTTTTTTTTTCGAAGCAATGGGATGCACTGGATGAAATCATTCCGAAGGTTACGTTAAAAGAATACTACGCATCATCATTGGCCTTTAAAGGTTAGTTTTATAAAAACAAAAAAATGAGAGAAACAGAGACCAGTCTTTTGTTCTCTGTTGTTGCTAGCTGACAAAGAACAAACTCATGACTGCACTGATGTAGTATCAAACTGCAAGTGTCTTTATTCATGGAACAACTCCAATATATATACACATTGTATACACAGTGTCTGCATGGGCCAGTTACATAACATACATCTGTTTATTGCCTTGGCGTGTGGTCAATGGGGTGACTATGGGCGATGATGTATGGAATGTTCAGATGGTCAATGTTTACATGAAGTCTGGGGAATGTAGACATGGATTAATTAGGATGTATCCTTGGAACGGTCAGTGGCTGAGATGATGATTATGATCACATGAGAGAATGAAGAATGAAGGATGATAGAATGAATGGGTGGATGTAAGGGCCATGTGTGTATGAACACTGGCTCTCAATATTAATAAAATAATTTTATTCAGTTTAGACAGGCAAACGCACAGAATGTAGATTGTAATATATTAATTGATGGATTGCCTCTGGTAGAAAAACGCTCTACAAAATTTTTAGGAGTTACAATTGACTCAAATTTAACCTGGGCAGAACACACACGTAACATTCATACATCAATATCCAGAAACATCGGAATTCTTTACAAACTACAACACTTAATAACTGAAAGGTCCCTAATGATATTATATAATTCCTTAATTCTATCTCACATAATGTACTGCAACATTGTTTGGGGCAATTGCTGTGTAACTAAATTAATTTCTATATTACTACTTCAAAAAAAGGCGTTACGCATTGTAACTAATTCTACTTATTTTTCTCACACTGATCCTTTATTTAAGCGTCTAAAAACATTAAGGATACAGGATATACATGCTTTTCAAACAGAAATGTTTATGTACAAATTCACATTTAAGCAACTCCCTTCGTTATTTTGTAACATATTCAACTTGAATTCAAATATACATGCATATCCTACTCGTCACTCCATAGATTATCATTTAGAAAATCCCAGAATTATTTTAGCACAAAAGTCAATCAGGCACCATGGTCCGGATGTCTGGAGTGCCCTACCACAATGGCTAAAGCAATGTTCCTCAATTTACTCTTTTAAAACATCGATTAAAAAATATTTATTATTTAAATATTAAAGTACACCTATATAGCTAATCTAACTTAACAAAAATGCCACTGGAAAAAAAAATTAACTCTTGGTCAACCCATCTTTTTTTCTTTCTTTCTTTATATAATAACAATTATTCAGGGTTCTCGTTAGATATTGATACATTCATTATGAAAAAAGGGTTAAACTACTTCTTTGATACAAACCCTACATAATAAATCAATAAAACGATCGATCAACCAAGATGCACGTGCACACATCTCTGCACTTATGCACTCACGTGCACACACTTTTACTTTTACTTCCATACGCCCGAAACTGCAGATGTATTTTTTTTTCTTTTTTTCTCTTCTTTTCTTTTCCTTTTTGTTTAATTATTAAACCGTTACAATGTCCAAAAATCGTATAAAATCTTCTCGAGGCTCCCATCCCAGTCAAGCTATATGCTTATGATGGAAACCTCCTGCATTTTTTGTCCTCATCAAACCTTTGTTTTGTTTGCGTTTTATAATTTGTTATGTCAAAGTATATATTCTTTGTATTGATGATTATATTGTCATTCACTTATTGTATATCAATTATACTTTGTATATTTGGAAAAATGCAGAAATAAATCAAATCAAATCAAATCAAACACAATACAGTCAAGTTCGAGAAAATCCGATAAAGAAGAAGAAAGTGTTTACGTTTAAAATGTAATCAGACGCGCAAATTGGCACTGTTGTGACGTACATTTTTATCATCACTCATTGCTTTGTATTTTCATGGTTGTTGATGAACAGAGGGATCTTTCTAACAGAGGGGTTGTGCTAAAACATGCGTCTGATAATAGATCTAGTGCAAGGAGACAGAAATGACAGTATTTTTCTTCGGAAAATTGACATTTTTGAACATTTGATACAGCAAAAAAATATAAGGTTTGTTAAAAGGTATTTGTGACGTATATTCAGTTTACACTGTGCAATATAAGTTCCTTTTTATCGCAGAATCATAATAATTTCAAACTTCTATGTGAGATCAGCTGGACGCGATGTTATGCGTCTTTTTCGTCGTGCATGTGCGATCACATTATCTTCTCTTCATTGCAGGCCACTGATATGACCGAAGTGTGAGAGCAGCTTTCGACGGGGTCTGCAGTGCCTCTAACTATGAACTTGATCTCTCTCAAGGATCATACCGTGCAAAGCCCTCTCCGTCCATTTTGGGTTTTTTTTTTTCATTTTTATCAGTTCTATACATGTATCTATTTTCTCCGGCTGCAGTGGAGATATTTGAATTGTTCAATGTTTTTAATAATAATAATAATTAAACATATAGCGCATAACACATAGGCAAAATTGCATGTCTCTATGCACTTTAAGAATAGAAAACGAGAAGTTTGTACAAGAAAAGGAAAAATGCACTCATAAGTGGTAAAAAATAGGTTTTAAACTATTATATTTAAGCCTATGAGGACATGTGATCATCTCTCTCTCTCTTTCTCTCTGTCTCTCTCTCTGTCTCTCTGTCTCTTTCTCTCTCTGTCTCTCTCTCATGCTCTCTGTGTTTTCATAGAATTGAGCAATATTTTTTCCATCTTTTTTCCCCTTCTATTCCATGTCTTGAAATTTGTCGATAATAATTAACAATTCTTATATAGCGCATAACACTTGGCGGGGCATGTCTCTTTGCGCTTAGAGATTAAGAAATGATTGATAGAGTGTCACTGTACAGGGTTCAGGGATTAATAAGAAGTTTTATAAAGATAGGTCTTCAGGGCAGATTTAAAGTGTTCTAATGAATTAATGGACCTAAGGGAAGCTGGAAGAGCATTCCATAGAAATGGGGCAGCATAGGCAAAACTACGCTCACCGTAAGTTTTTGTTTGGGCTGTTGGCACAACAAAAAAAGTGTTGCTTACTAGGACGTAAATTTCTGTCAGGTCTGTATAAGTTAAGTAATTCAGCTAGATATGATGGGGCTAGGTTATGAAAGCATTGATAAGCAAGTAACAATATCTTGAATGTTATACGGGTATGGACTGGCAGCCAGTGTAATTTCTGTCGGATAGAAGATATTGATTGGTGTTTTTTTGAGCAGGACACTAACCGAGCAGCCGAGTTTTGGATAATTTGTAATCTTTGTATTTGCCGAACTGGTAACCCTTGCAGCAAACTATTGCAATAATCTATGTGACACATTACAAAAGCATGAAGTAAACGTTCTGCTGTGTTTTTGTCTATGAAAGAGCGGATTCTTCCAATTCTATGAAGAGCAAATGATGCAGATCGGCATTTCTTTCTAACAAAATTGTCTAGCTTAAACTTATTATCAAAAATTACACCTAAATTTCTACAAGTTTCAGTTGCTTGAACGATTGTGCCATCCAGGTCTATTGAAGATCTATAACGATAATGGATTATGTCACGCAAGCTGGACGGTGCATTCTTTCTTGCTACACTAAGACGGACGAAAGCCCAAATGAGAGATGTAATTCATAATCTTCACTAGTTTCTTAAGCTCGTACAATAGTTCTACTTTGGAACAAAATGCTATCATACTGTGGGAACAAACATAATATGTTATTGATGGCGCATTCTAGGACATTTTGAGTTTTACATTTTATCATCGATATTTGGTTAAACAATGATAATAACCAATAGTAGGATTTATGAACTGATTAAGCCTAATCACACTCACGCGCGCGCGCACGTACACACACACACACTGATCTATGTTTTCTATTGTTCGAATTTCAACCGATGACTCCACTATTGAATTGCGTCACAAAATTCATTGACGGAATAAACCTCACCAATTGTTGACAACCGATGACCTATTGAATTACTACGGATGACCCATTGTTCTATTTGTTCGATGTCATCGGTTTGAATGCGTAAACATGTACACACACACCCACACGCACACACATACAAAGATACACACCCATTCCAATTAATTCACACCTCTATTCACTTTAGGAGAACAGGACATTACAGCAGCTAAGAAAAGTTGATATGTTGCTCGTTTCAACTGAAGTCGAAGAAATCTGACAAAAGATTTCTTTGGGCCTACCAAAGTGCTTCATAATCTGATTTTGATTTCAAATTAAATTCTTCTTTTGAAGCCTCTAGCTTATGCATACACCTGACGCGTTCCATCCCTAAAGCGCCTTTTATGTGCCCCTTCATGAATAACCCATTACATTTTCCCTAATCTTTAATTTTCCCTAATCTTTTTTTTTATCCTTGATTATCGTCAAGTTCTTTGTTTTCTTTATCACCTCACTAATGTGGGATTTCGATTACCTCCTCTCAAGTTGCCAAGTCACCTTCCCTAATCTTCTAAAGTGTATTTTTTATCTTCTTTGGTCTCATAAGCTCTTTGCTTATTTTTTGTTTATCTCTTTATTTAATCCCTTTCTTTATCTTCTAACCGACAAGAATTCTCAGCTATCATATTTTTAATGGCATAATCATTTCCACTTAATCCATATGTCAGGCGGACAGGATAGATCATAACACCTGCCTGTACCACAATTGCTTTCTAAAAACTGGTTAGAATATCAAATACACCATTACCATAATTTAGCAACTTATTGTTGATTATGTCTTTGATTCATCATATTGCCATTGTGAACTGAATATAGAAGACGCAAAAGCTATATTATAGTTCCTATATTCTTTACAATGTGGATTTTATTAGCAAAATTCCATTAGGAAGCAAGTAAATTATTAATTGGACTGTGTATTGTTTGAGCGAGTAATAAACACAAGTCATTTGTTTCAGGTAATGTTCATTCGATAATAATAAATGTAACTTATATAGCGCCAAATCCACTCTGTGGAGTGCTCAGGGCGCATGTAGAAATTAGTTAAGAATTGAACAGAAATGTTTTTACATGATTTTTAAAAGAATCAGATGTTATGCACTTGTTGATGTCTTCAGGAAGGCTATTCATGAAGTGTATATTTTACCATACCATCCAAAATATGTAAAGAGAGCATGCAGATCGGGAAAATAGATAGGAAGCCATTTTTATTTTACAGAATAACAGAATGCGCAAAAAATTGGGGGGGGGGAGGGGGTGGCATAAGCAGTATTGGTTAAAAAAAGGCCCCCCACCCCAACCCCGTGCAACGAAGATTTCTCAGCATGTACATGATGATTTTTGAATCCATGTCTATCTCATCTTAATAGTTCGATTTGCGTGATCGGCGTGATTTTTTTCTTTTTTTTTCTTTTTTTTTTAATTTTATTTTTATTTATTTCTTTTTTTTTTAAATAATTCTGTCTGTTTCATATGGTGCTGTAATGTAGTATGTATTCATGTGATGTAGGGGTAAGTAGGCTACTGTGCATACTGTGTGGTAAGGGAGATTTTTTTGGGGGGGGGTTCCCTCCTTTTTTTATCTTTTTCTTTTTATATATATATGATGTGGTCTTCTAGATATTGATTTACATGTGCTTACCAGAGAATAGTGTGCATGTGTTTTATTTTGGTATAAGAGTGGGGTTCAGTTTTGTCATGTACAAGGTTTATTTAAAATTATTTTAGCACATGCATGTATTTACTCGTTGATTGTATTATCGATATTAAAAATGAATTGTTATTTTGTTATTATGTTGATTTATGAAGACAAATAAAATATTATTCAAAACAAAAATGTACCGTACCTAATGTAATGTCGAATTCTATATATGAAAATAAATCACTCATATTTCTATGACAGCTAGTTTCATATTTCAGATTTTCAGATTTCAGATTTAGATTTTATTTCATTACACTTTCATTTTTCAAAGTACATGTATATAACAATATGTATTATGCAATCAACAATATTGACAACACAACTTAGTGCAGAAACGTTTTTGATCATTACAAGCAAAATAATGTGCATTAAAGTTTGAGTTGTATTAAGAAAAAAATTAACAGTAATGAAGACTACATTAGATTAATTTTATGAAAATGACAATGAAAACAGAGACCAGCATAGAAGCATAGCTTGTAGAAGCGCTGGTCACTGGCAAAAGATAAATCATGAATATAGTACATACAAAAACTAAACGGGGCAACCATGCATAAAATGCCCAATAAAAGGGGGAAAGGGGAAGAAGACAGATACATGGCCATGGAAAGCAAACAAATCATAAGCATACACTCTTAGAAATGTTGGGTAAATGCCACTGGGTAAATGAAGATTGGGCATAGGTTGGTTAAATCTTGCTCAACTTTTACATGCATTTACCCAACATTGGTCAAAAATAACAATGAAATTGATAAAGTTTACCCAAAAGTTGGTCGGACTCATAAGGACCCTCATGTTGGGTAAAATTTGGGTAAATTTTTGCCCAATATTTCTAAGAGTGTAACACACTTTCCAGCGTTGAAAAAATAATAAACCTGGGAATAGTAACAGTAGAAAGGAGTAAATTTTACAAACACAGAAGTGTACATTTTATCATTTATCTAAGTATACCGTTTAGGGTTGTGACGTTCTGAAATCAGTTGGCATCATTATTATACCCACAGCATTGGACCCTTAGCAATTATTCAAAATGATTTTCTAAACGGTTGGATGTCACGGCCTTGCTAAGAACACTGTGCCTACAGAGGGTAATCAATACTTAATGTCCTTTACAGAAAATACGTTCAGGTAGACACTTGATCAATAGGAGGCCTCAGGTGGCGTTTAAGATGAAGAAATCTATTCGAAATCAATTGCAGAGCACGATAAAGATACCGTTTACTATACGGATAGCAAGTAAATGATGATCCTAAGGATAAACCCATGTGGTATAAATAATCTTCGTTTTACATGTGATGAACACCTAATAGAGTTAGGTTTACTTTAAACATCCAGCTCAAAACTGCATCGGAGCTAGGCTCTATATGACTTGTCTCGTATGAAAAACATGAAGATTATACGATAGCAGCGGCGGCGATTCCGGGGAGGGGAGACGACCCCCCCCCCCCCCGAAATTTTTGAATACAGTCCAAAAGAAAATGTATAGCAAATAATGAGTAACGGCTGCAGCACCCTAGAAAATGTTCACTTTTCAAAAATGTGAAATTTTCTCGCTCGGTCACCACGCTCAATAGCATACTGTGCAATATTGCGGTAGATCACTATTAAAAACATTGGTGAAGGCAACAATTTCCCTGTATATTACAATTGACAATGTAAACTCCCGATAGGACCTATTGCAGGGTCAGCAATTCATTGGGATGGGGAACTCCTCTCCCTGGATATATTCGAAAGCTTTGTGCCCCCTTCCATCCCCCTCCCCCCTCCTGCCCAGAAAATGAGAAATACCCGATCTTTTGTTTAAATGGTGATTTAAATTTTGGATTTTGGATTTGCCTGTGCTATTAAGGTGAATCCTTGCAAGTTGAAAATGAAAAATACAAAATTAGTGGATGGAGAAACATTTGAACTTTCATGAATTTAACAAGAAACGAAACCAACATATGAAACTTTTTAACATCTTACACCTTTTAAAGTGACAACAACATGACAAGGATCAACACTATTCCGAACGGCTTTCATCCATATATACCGGGTGTATGCAGATGAGAATACACCATGTGTGAACTTTCGCGCATCACCGAATCAACATCATTCAAAATCAATCCAGCGTGAAAACAAACGGGAATTCACCATTGAAAACAACGAAGTTGCAACACTCCCTTTTTGACCTTGCTGCATATTCAGAAGGACAGCACATTTTATGGGTGCACAACATTGCAAATGACAGACCATCATGACAATATTGTAATGAGAAACAATCAGGCTTTCTAATGATACCACATTCATATATGATGATAAAGCAACACGAGATTTATTACCCCTCAAACTTGAATTGCAGAACATTTTTTGAGGGGTTTACTTGGATATGGAATACTGAATCTATTCATAGCGCACATTTACGGCCTCTCCATTTCTTCTTTTTTCAGACACGACATCCCTTTCATCCATGAAGTAATGACCTTCAACTGTCAACTATTTCGGGAATATCATTCTGCTTCTTCTTTTACAGCTCACGCCAGACTAATCTGCACTGGCGCCGCAATTTCCCCCCAAATGAAGGTGTAAAGGAGCAACGACAACATTACCCGGAGTTGGGGAGGCGTTCCGCCATACGATGCTTGAAGCGATGCTCCGAAACGCGATCCTTCGCTATGAATGGCTGGTTAGGAGTGGTCACGTGATAGGGTAACGACATTGAGTAATACGGCGCCACGGTTGATTCAACTCGTATGACCCGAAGTGATATGCTTGTAAAAACAGGAGCACGTGGCAGCGTAGGATAAGACTGCTTCGGTTCCAGCTCGGCAAATTGTAACATGTGGGCATATACCCGTTCAAGCTATCATATCTCTTCTTCTCTATCTCATGTCTATATAAGAATATTGTATGTTGCGTCAATGGAAGAGATGCCTTAAGGAAATCTTGATAAAATTGGAATCGGCACTAACTTCTTTCAACAGATTGCATTACATAATACCTTATGAACAAAACGACTTAAAATATCCTCTTAGTTAATCGGTAATAGTTTAGTTTATTACCCGATACATTTTTTGTTCATATCATTGAATTCAAATCAACTTTATTCGCTGACTCTGAAATATTAGATATATTCGGACAGATATGTATCATGTGTTAAACCAGATTTGTAAATCATAAAGCAGATCGTTAATAATTCTGATGCCATGAAACATAATGGCATATTATTTCATTTCTGTTTGTTACTAAAAATGTAAAATGAATAGTTAATTCGTGTCTTTTAAAATACGAGTTTTCAAACATTTTGATTGATATCATATACGTAAGCAAACAAATCTATAATTATATAATTTTATGACTTAATAATTTCTTTGATGTGTTTAAATTATCCCAGACTGTATTGAAGAAAACAAAATCATGAAGCATAACTTGTGTCATGTATACTGCATGCGGTCATTGATTATATGCCTCGATCTTTTGAAGTTTTAAATCAATACAAAGATGTACAGAGGAGGGAAATATTTCATAACTGCGTTGGCCTATTATAGTATGGTGTTTTTTATGTTATAAATTGATCCATTTCTTGCAATTAACTTTGTAGTGCTATTTCTGCAGCAATACGGTGAGAATAAAATGATGTTATTGAGAGAGAATAGAGAAACTTCTCTGTCGTACTTCTCTGCCGTCATACGTCCATATCTCTTCTGATGACGCAATGCAACGTAAAATGCTAATCCGCCTCCTTCATGCATGAATAATTGTCCGAAGAGCATTGAAACCAAACGCCCATCAAAGTACGTTCCCATTCCCCGAGTACTTGCCGCCATTTCCCCTTCCTTTCCAGTGTCCAATCACATGTACTTCTTTCACCTACCTCTTATTAATCGATACCTTCTTCCACCATTTGTTTTTTTTTTTTTTTGTCTTCTTCTTATTTGTCCAACTTTTCTTTCCTGTTTTCACGCTCCTCTGTTTAAGCATATGAATCGTCATATCTATTGGTTTCCTATTTCGTTTACTTTACCCTTCATCTCTTCGTGGTTCGATTACTTTCTTCATGCATTTGTGTACTCCAGATATAGCTCTTATTGTGATTATAACCATATTGGGACTATAACCATATTATTTCTACATTCATCACGCATTTCCTATCCGCGGCGGCTCTTAAAATTTACGTCATTGTTTTGTGTGATGTAGGACTACTCAGGGAATTGCGCAAACTGACTGATCTGACACGCCGTGTGAGCGTGATATCGTACATTATTACACTGTTTATTTTCCATATTTCCCTTATATTTTTTGCGGACGATTAGAATACAAATTTCTTACAAAGGAATTATAGAACTTGTGACCTTGAGATTTCATCGGCAGTATATACCAGATTTCTACTAAACATGTGCAAAAATTTCGCGAAATTTGAGTAAGTCTGCAAAAGAGATGAAGTACCTTTAGAGTGTTGTGCTGGGTGTCAAATATACGCACATTGTTTGTTTTTTCTTTCTTGATGCATCTATAGAGTTAATACCATCATTACCCCTGTTCTTTATCTAGACAATGTTCTTAAAATTTATTACCATGGTTTCTAAATATCCCAATTTCTGACAAGTTGATCCGGCGGGACAAACCGACCTTAATATTGTTTCCCAATGTGTAAATCCCAATTTATATCTTATCCCTTGACGTATTCTATTTTATTTGCGTCGTATAATTAACCTCTTTACATTCATCTTCATGATTATGATAAAGGTTTGTAAAAACATCGTTCTCTCAATTTTGGTAATAAACAATTTTTCGGTCATATTTAGCACACATAAGTACATACTATCAGCTTGTAATTCATTCAAAATTCTTAATTCTTTGCAGTTTTGTGTTATTCATTGTATTTTTCATAATGTAATTGTTTGAGTTTTTTTGTTTAAATCACAGCTTTAATTAAACATGATTTCATATTTTGTAAAGCGCTTCAGCGCTATATAAATGTTAACTATTATTATTATTATGTAAAGTAGTGACTATGGTAAATCTTCGTTTGTAACTCCCAACAGCTGCAGATGGACAGAAGAAGAAATATAAGCAGTAGCAACGAAAGAAAAAAAAAGAAAGAGAAAACGATTTACATATTTTCCGCCTTATTCATGAACGTGCAGAGTGGTTGATGCAAATATAAAACTAGTCCTGGGTGTACCACTTACATCATCAACTAAATAGTGTCTTCAGAGGATATTTTAAATTTTCTTCTAAAAACATAGTGAAACAGGAAACTACATGTTAATAATGGATTTTTTTTTAGGGAAAAAATCACATAACTATCGTGTGGGAAAGCTTTCATTGCTATAATAAATCCTGCTAGAAATTACCAATAGGAAAAAAAATCAATATTTCAAACTACTAGTAAGTTATTGTCCTCCTTGATAAATACCAAGACTGTACCGAACGCTAGTAATGTACGAGCGTTGCTCGTTATCATCTTATATACCATCCGCATGGAATATTCGAATGAAAGCACAATTTCAGTTGTGAATAAAACCAACAGACGACGTCAATAAACGTTGGTGACTATTTTTTTTTTAATTTTTGCTTTGTCCATACCTGCTTCATTAGTGTAGCTATGGGCACATAATGGTATCATAGACGACAGAGCTGCCCTCACGTTGTACTTTTTGAAGTAACCAAATAATAGAAATTTATTTGGTATTTGGTATTAAATATATTCAAGGTATTATTTATATCACGCTGACAATAAGTCGCTACATGCTTGACTGTGTATCAACTATGCAAATGTCGATATATATATATATATATATATATATATATATATATATATATTAAATTCGTCATTTGTCCGTTATTAATTTATCATACAATGTCAACAGATATTATATTGTATATTTCATGTATATAGGGAATTGCACGCATTCACATTAATGTATAAATCGTTTTAATTCTTAGTTTAATCATGCGAAAGCCAATGCATATTTAGCTCACATTTCAGACATGACCATTATATTTGTTTGTTACCGTCACAACTACAATTCTTCCCTTTAAATACATTGGAAAAGGGTTCAAAACATGCAAAAGCCAGAAATTGCTACAGCCGAGCAAGGTAACTCAACATTTCAGTCGTTTGTAATTTAACATCTCAAAATAGAAAAAAGTAAATGGTACAATAACTATGTCGGGCCCTCAGTAAAATTTAAAGATTAAGAGAATGTTTTTAATGTTTTAGAATTGCGAATGGTTTTTAAAAAGCTGGATGAAAGTATTACGTTATGATGTGTCTGTTGTGTTGAATATATCATTTGTGCTTCAGTTTCTTTAAACAGAAAATAGTGTTATTCACACCATTTAAAATACATTAAAGACCAAGTATACGCACTAGACAAAAACAAATAGATTTTGAAAATAACAGAAAACCGAAGGTAATACGTGTGAAGGAGCTATACAAAATATTATGCCGTTTGAGTCAGGCCCTGTTTTTTGGATGAATTCGTCATGAAGGTACCATATCCGCAAAGGGAACCATATCTACCGTCACACTACACGTCCTCCGTAACAAGTGTTGTCAGTGAGTTGGGGTACGTATTATGACTTCGTGACATTTATACCTAATTTACTTGGAAATATGAGACAGCTGGTCTCATTTGTTTTCAAATTCATTTCACGATATTGTATTATATTTTTTTCCTAAAATAGAAAAAAAATGCACACTTACAATCACGTGCTATTGTGCGTGTTTATTCTGATGCGTAAAACAACATAATATATCTAATCATTTCCTTTAGCAGTGCGAACATACCGTGTTATGTACGGGAGGAATCATTAAGAATAAACAACTTTGCCATAGCATCGAACTCAAATGACAGGGAATAATTGACTGGCCACGTGACCTTTCCCGCGACGCCATGAGGCGCAGGTGTGTTGTTCGGTTTTGACTTTAAAATGTCGATAAGGTATTATAATGGAAACTGTCAATGCGCGCTGTTTTTGTTGTATCAGGTGTCCTGTAGTTAACTTTCGGAATTCGAATCGAAATGTAAAGACATGGTTGATGGTGCTCGCGATGGGAAATGTAACGTAGGGTCAAATCCATAGGCTTCCAGTTTGACTTAGTTTATTATCATTGTTAATAGTATTACTAGTAGTATCATTGGGATTTTTATTATTGTCATTATTATCATAATAAGTATTATTACTATTATTATTATTTCTATTTTTGTTATTATTATTAGTATCATAGTTATTATTCAAATAATTTCTTGGTACTACAAAATTTCGATATGGCACGAAAAAGAGACATGATAACGAAGCTTTTCGACCTGCACTCGTCAGGTTATCACGCAGGTATATAACAAATTACTTGAATTCAACTATATTATACTGGATGAACCCGGACGCAACCCAGACGCCGTAATGTCAGAACAATCGCAAAGCTTGGACGAACTCCTTTTGTCTGCACAGAAGGGGTTCGTGCGATTGAATGTAGGCGGCTTCCAGAAAGCGTAAATGCGCTGAGCTTCTGGCTCGGGACATAATTGAGAATTGATCGTCGGCATAGCTTTGTGCGCAAGCTGGATTGTTCAGCAAGTGGAGACCAATCGCTGAATCGCATTTGGCTATCTTTGGTCTGTTAGCGTGCATTTCAGATTTGCAGGCACGGACGGGCTGCGTGCGCTGATTGGTTGTACGGTTCCGAATAGTCGAGGGGACGTGTTGTTTAATGCGATCAGCCAACCGCTGAGAAGTACGGCCCACGTACCTGGCATTGCACCGACGATCAATTCTCAATTATGTCCCGGGCCAGAAGCTCAGCGCATTTACGCTTTCTGGAAGCCGCCTACATTCAATCACACGAACCCCTTCTGTGCAGACAAAAGGAGTTCGTCCAAGTTTTGCGATTGTTCTGACATTACGCCGTCTGGGTTGCGTCCGGGTTCATCGAGTATAATATAGTTGATTTCAATTAATTTGTTATATACCTGCGTGATAACCTGATGAGTGCAGGTCGAAAAGCTTCGTTATCATGTCTCTTTTTCGTACCATATTGAAATAGTTATTATTATTATCATTACGAGTATTATTATTATTATTATCACCATCAATATTATTATTATTATTATTGTTATTATTATTAGTATAACTATTATTACCATTATTATCATCATCATCATCATTAACAGAGTAGTAGTAGTAGTAGTGGTAGTGTAATAAGTAATAATATCATAATTATCTTAAATTATTATTTTCTGATGAGGTTAAAACCCCCGAAATAGGGTATTTGACCCACAGGACGAGAAGGGGACCGCATTGAAAAGGTGAGCTTGGAAAACTAGCGATTAACAAGAAGCAGTGTCCTGACGCCGCAATCATTAATATAATCAAGGAGTTCTGAGACAAGTCCTTGATATAATATAGTACATGCCCACTCTCGTAGGGGTACTGCTGGACCATTTTAAAGAGGCGCGCTGGAGTGTCTTATACCAAAGTCGCTGACAGCTTAGTTACAAAATTTCCCAACATGCAAAAATCTTGAATGAATAAAAAGGTACCCTGATTTTCATATTTGCCATCAAGCGCATCAAGTTTTTTAATGGAGTTGTCACTTCCCATAATACACCAGAGTCGCCCATGGCCTGTACTCAAGAAGGAGAGAAAGGTGTTAGAGTTATACTGCTGAGTGGTGTACAAAATAATTTTTTTTATCTTGTTTTCATTCCCAAGTTTGAGAACAACATGGAAGTACTGTAACATTATCTGAACTTCTCGTGAAATGCTCTTATCAAATGACAAAATAATATAACTCTTTGAGGGCAAAAGATTTTGGCCAGATTTTGGCCGGTCAGATATTTTTTTTTAATCTCTACTCACTGCTCTTTTTGTTTGTGATAGTCAACAAGATATAAAAGTTGTGTCCTACTTTTGATGTTTTCAATAACTCAAAAAGCAGTATTCAATCATATCATCCTTCTTTCCTCCAAGATCAACACTTCAGAACAGCTTCTACAGAGTTAATTTCAAATGTAATTCCACCTTGAATGCTGAACATAACCTTTGTGAAATCTCCACAGCAAGTATTGTGGAAAAGTGATTAATCTTTTAAGGGATAGGCAAAGTGGGTTTGAGGAACGGACCATATCCTATAACTATGACACCATGCTTCTATTGACCCATTTTCAAATTCATTTGCTGGCTTCATGTCTGAGTAACCTACTGCAGCCGGCTTGAGTCGGTTTTACGGTGGATCCTGTCACACAGAAATCCGCCCGTAGATGGCGTAAATATTCCCTTTTGAATCAAACGACAAACATCCTGAAAAGTACACCAAAATAAAGCAAAACAGAATCTGTCATGAATACGCCCTTGGGACAGACTTTAAAAGGGGAAGGTTTAGGATGTGAAGCATGTTTTTGTGGACTCTTTTGCCTCAAAATGTGTTCTCAATAATTTATATGACATTTGGACTGAATAATGTTGGCATGGATGTGGGGCCATTTTGAGCGATAAGAATGGAAAAGCATTGAATTAAAGAAAGCACTATCTGGCAAGTTTACTGGAACTATTGCAGGAGACGAATTTTTTTTAGTGTTGAGCCGGATGTTCGAAAAAATTTTAAGAGCTTGTGTCGTTATTAACATTCATTATCTGTATTTGGATTATTTTTAATGTACTGCATACCAAGACTTTGGCCTCCAGTTGGTCAAAACTGCGGGCATGAAAGGATTTTTAAGCACTCTTCAATGATTTCCAGAATAAATTTTGTTAAAATTCAAAGATATGTATCTCAAAGAATTTTTTCACTCCAAACCCCCTATATAAAAGCACTTTTATCATCCATTGCTAGATTATCTATTGAAATCAATAAAACATACATACGAAACATCAGACCAAACGTTTCACATCTATCAAAAATTCAAGGTATTCAGTATTTCATACATTTGCTTATTCTTATCCAAAAATTATAGGAATATTCTAGTGGTTCATGTTTATCCCTACTTCGTCCGTACTGATTGTTCTTTTAAAAATATTTTTGCTTTGCCTTTAACGCATAGAATAAAGTCATCATGCTATTATTAACACTATACTGTTACTCTCGATCTGTTTGATTCTGTTCAGCATTTCCGACGTTCGTTGCAGCCACTTGGAAAATACAAGCTTCCTTAAAAATAAGAAATAACTCTGCGCTTCACCCACGTAAGACCTTAGTCAACATTCTGTCATGCTTAGTAAAGTGAAAAATCAAGTCTATTTATGTTACATTAATGTCATTTGCAAGGACATGGAAAGTCACAAATCGAAAAGTTTGCTTGTATTTCGATGCAAGTGACTTAGACCATATTAGGTGTGGAATATAGGTCGACATAGCGCCCCACTACCTATAAGGACAGAATAATTGCATTTGAAGAACCATCTAGTATAGGTCCATGGAAGAACTCAGTTCCAAAAGGTACTACATCCAGAAATCCAAGTTCTGAGAAAAGCACGATTTTCGAATTATTGTCAGTTGGAATGATACTTTGGCCGATTGTATTAATGTATGATACAAGTGTGAAACAACGCTTAAAAATCTAAGTGCGCGGATTTATTTCTAATGAATATATTATACATGTATCTTTTTGTGTGTGGAACCGAAATCTGTCATACTGTTACAAATGCAGGGACGGTATTCTGAGATTCATTTTATCTCAGATAAAATCTGAGATTTTAAGTCAGTGAAATAAAATACCCTTAAAATATTTTTAAATCGGTATTCTGAGAACCATTTCAGCAAGATTTTATCTCATCTAAGACACGCCCATTTATGATGCCTTAACCAATAACTAATGTCGTTAAATTTCACTTTCACCATGCTCAGCCAATAGAATTGCTCTCTGCCAGTCTTTTGGGCAAGAGAGCGCGAATGCGCTATTTTTACAATTTTTCAATACTCGGGCATCAAAGCGCAATCGCGCTTTTTGCTAGGATTTCATGAAAACGACTAGGGTACTTTCCGAGGTTTTAGAAGACCATCACAAGCATTATTGCAAGTGTGATATTAGTTGGCAAAAATCTTGTAATAGAATTCGATAATCATATGAGAATGTTGCTTGAGAAATTAGTCAGGACTCAGTATCTTTTTGTTTATTTTGATCGCACGACTAGCATTATATTTGTCCAAATATATCGCACTCAACGTGTATCCTAGAGATAAAATAGCCCCTACCCTATTTTAACCCTTTGGAGACGACGGGCTTCTATACAGAAGCCGAGCGAGGTGCTCAGTCTGTGATGGAGGGCTTCTACAGAAGCCGAGATTTATGCCTAATATGTTGACAAAGTTTTCCAGCTAACTATCCGCTCTTATGCGCTAAAATTCTTAGTAGTATCATGTAGATATATTCATTCACAATACCCGTTAAAAAAATATGAGGTTACGTTTCAACTTTACCCGAAATTCTTGTTTGGGATCGTAAATCTTGTATACATACCGTACGCGTACGCGTCCGCTTCGATCATGTTATTTCCATAGTCTAGAGCTCCGATCACGTGATATCATAGCGTTCAAAGCGCCGATCGATCTTGACAAAAAGCTACAGCTACGTTATGTGCGTATTCACTACATTTACACTCCCGACTTCGATCCTGACGTTGTTTACTTATTTATATATTATCTAAGGCATTTTTCATCAACTGATTTGAAATAAGCACATGATTTGTTGTTTCTCGTAGGAATTAAATTGCTGTGCACCCATCAACTATACTACCTTTGATTGGTTGTTTATTAATTTTTAAAAATGTATTTATATTTTAATGTTTTTAGGAAAGTGTGTACTAGATGAGAGCTATGGAAGATATAGAGCCAGAGAGAGAGAGAGAGCCCCTCCGCCTCCAATCCATCCCGGTCAATGACAAGAAATTGCCTCCCTGTTCCAAACATCATGTGCTTTGATAACTTGACGTTGCTCCTTATAACCCAAGTTCATAAGATAAAATAAAAGGAGCTTGCTCAAGGATTATATCAATTGAAATTGGCCAATTCAGCCCTTCATTCATGAATGAACCATTCTACTCTTTTCCGAAATCCAAGTTCATAAAATAAAATAAAAGGAGCTTGGTCAAGGGTTATTGAAATTTAAATTGGCCAATTCAGCGCTTCATTGATGAATGAACCATTCACTCTTTTCTAAAACCCAAGTTAATAAAATAAAATAAAATAAAAGGAGCTTGGTCAAGGATTATATCAACTGAAATTGGCAAATTCAGCGCTTCATTCATGAATTTCAATCAACCTTTTCAAAATGAAACGCTTTCTCAGTTCCGTGGACTGCTAACAAGCATTAGCATTTTGAAAGAAGAGGAAGTATACGTAGGTCGACCTACTTAATACATGTATACAAGAATGAACTGTAAACATGCGCTGCCATGCTATCAATATGATAAAACTACAACCCCAAGAATTACGGGAACCCAATTATTAATGCTCATTTTGAAATTCACAGTACAGCCCGTTAAATGGTTATCCTGATGACTGGGATTTGTGTCAAAAGGATAACCATAATATTGCATATGCTTTGAAAGCTTGAATTTCATGCATCTTTATTTTATTCCCGATTCCGTCATCTGCTGTAAAATAATAATAATAATAATAATAATAATAATAATAAGGGGGAAGGCGGGCTGTTATTGCAGATATTGCAACATCACTATAAAGATTGTTGTCATTGCCCCCCCCCCCCCCCCCATCGCTGTTATTTTTTAAAAACATATTTCTTTATCGTTTTAGTTTGTTTATGATTCTTGTCATTATCCAACTCAACTCTTGTCTTTCTGTTTCAACTTTTATTTTCCTCGAAACATACAATTACTACACTCTCGATATCATGCTCCTTTCTGATGTTCTCTTTATTTTCAAATCAATCAAACTCTGATAAATAGCCACATCCTTTAATAATAAAAATTGCATGCAATGCGGAAATAAAACGCACTGAAACAAAGTTTTAATTGCACGAGCTTCCTGACGAGTTCAGAGAGAGAGAGAGAGAAAGCAGGCGGCATTGAGATGTGATACTTTTTTTTTGTTCCACTCACTGTCATTCATTTAGCTTTTTCCCATTACAAACAATATGTGTACATGATTTTAATAAATTGTTTTATTGATAAAACAACTACATAGGGGGAAAAGCGTTGAAAGAGAGATGGATAGATAGAGAAATAAACGAATGAAGCGGGAGAAATAAAACAAATAGTTATGACAAATCATGAGAAATGTATTCGAATGTAAATAGGATTATTTTTGTCTTATTGAATAAATAATGTTCATCTGAAAAAACAGTTCCCTGATACATGTGATATAGAAAGCATTTAGAGTGATAATGTCACAATGCTGGTCAGAATACGACTACAAAACTTAGTCGGAAACACGTGTAAAATGCAGGGCGCAATGCATGACTTGGCAGATAATCGCCCGAGCATTAGCAGACGACAATGGGGTCCAATGAATGGGGTATCGATCGAACCAAGGAGTTATCACAGACCTTGATCTAACCGCGTGTGCGACGGCGTTTACGCAATTTGTATTGTAAGTGTACTGAAAAGGAAGGAAGCGAAGCTTCAACAAATAAGACGGCTTTTCCCCTGTAAAATAACAAACCTTATTTTTTGTTTCGATAAACAAAACTTATATTTTTAGAAGGAGAAAAGTCTGACCTTTCATGTTTACATTTACTAAAAATTACGAAAATGACCGAGTGAGGTACAATGAGCAATCAAAGTAGAAAGCACCTCCAAATTTCCCATTACCGGCAATGTAACCGAAATCGCTCCGTCACAGGGAGAACAATCGCTGTGCGCGGGCTCGCACTGAAAGGGTTAAGTTTTATTTTATCTTTCGCACAAATATGATTGGCGTAAGCGTTTAAAGCTGTGCGTATCATGCCTGCAACATGGATAGGCACGCAAGAGGTAGGAGATTGAGATAAAAAATTATGAGTTAAAATCCGAGATAAAATGTGGTCTCGGAATACAAAAAGATAAAAGAAAACATTTTAGAGATAAAATGATGCTCAGAATACCACCCCTGGCCTTCAATAATTGGTTAGTGCTCAGCCGGGTTTGTTACAACTTCACATTATCCTAAAAGAGTTGCAATGCATTATTGCAGTGGTTCCATGCAGTCTCCTCATTTTCTTTGAAATGACTAGGGTACTTTCCGAGGTTTTAGAATACCATCACAAGCATTATTGCAAGTGTGATATTAGTTGGCAAAAATCTTGTAATAGAATTCGATAATGTCGGAATGTTGCTTGAGAAATTAGTCAGTACTCAGTATCTTTTTGTTTATTTTGATCGCACGACTAGCATTATGGCTTGAGTGCCCAAGTCTGCGCAGTGCCCATGTCTCCGCACACGCGTAACTGCGCGATTCTGATAAAACAAAACACGCAACGAACACAAACTTTTCATCTTTATCATAGCGATAGGTATTCATGCAAAAAACGGGTCAAAATAATGAAAAAGGGTCCTATTTCAGACATTTTATTCACAAGCCTTAAAATGTTGTCTTTCACGTCAAAACTCCCGAACTGCGTGTAAAATGAATGAGTGCGCAGACATGGGCACCATTGTTTTTTTCAATGTTGAATGAAGTTGAAATGACACGACCACCGTTTCTTGTGAAAATGGCATTGTTCTTGCTCTAAATTTGATGAGATTTTTTGCAGACTTACTCTTTCGAATATCAGGAATAGTATAAAATTAAGCTTTAGAGGAATATTAAAGAAATTCTTGTTCATTTTCAGATCAAAACCTTAGATGCGCAGACATGGGGCTCCCCATCATATATTTTTCCAAATATATCGCACTCAACGTGTATCCTAGAGATAAAATAGCCCCTACCCTATTTTAAGTTTTATTTTATCTTTCGCACAAATATGATTGGCGTAAGCGTTTAAAGCTGTGCGTATCATGCGTGCAACATGGATAGGCACGCAAGAGGTAGGAGATTGAGATAAAATATGAGATAAAATCCGAGATAAAATGTGGTCTCGGAATACAAAAAGATAAAATAAAAAATTTTAGAGATAAAATGATGCTCAGAATACCACCCCTGGTCTTCAATAATTGGTTAGTGCTCAGCCGGGTTTGTTACAACTTCACATTATCCTAAAAGAGATGCAATGCATTATTGCAGTGGTTCCATGCAGTCTCCTCATTTTCTTTGAAATCTTGCATTAGTGTTCCTCACTCGTTTGAAATTTAGAGATAATTTGTGTTGGTTGTTGTTTTGGCAGGGACTTTGGAATGTGTTGACATCTGGGGAGCGTTTCATCAAGCTTTTTGTCAGTGATTTATACCGACAACTGTTATAAGCTACTGAAATCCTTGCATCTGATTGGCTGAGAGCAAATTAGTCGGTGAAAATCACTGACAAAATGCTTGATGAAACGCTCCCCTGGAAAGCTTTCAACGGTTCATCCTTACTTGTCTGTAATTTTAGTCGATTTGACATTTGAAGAACCAAGAAAAGTTCTTTCCGTTGTGTTTGTAGATTCACAGGTTGCATGCAAAGATGTATGATGCCTTTACCTAATACCGGCCTCTTAACGATGTTTCCAACGACTACGGCAAAGATTCTTCATGAAACGTAATGAAAATTCATCAGACTATTACCCAAATACTGGGGAACAAGATCCAGGTACTAACGAGCGATAATACTTGCGCGTTCTTGTAGAAATGACGTTGCAATAGAGTCATCTCATTTTACGCATAGAGGGAGAAGTGCGTTTTAATTACCGACCCCTGCACATAGTCAATGGCAATTTATGAAAAGAGATTATTTTAATGAAAATATGAAAAATTAACAAAAAATTGATAATAATTACGTTTTTATTCCTCATCTTGCTCTAATTTGGCTGTTCTCAACGTTGCTAGGCATTCTACGCGTACTCCCATGGGTTGATTTGCAAGACGCGCGCTAGATGCCATGATACGCTTAATGGTCGCTTAATGACATTAAATGACATTAAATGACGCTTAATGACATTAAAGCTTAATGTCTAAGCTTTTGACTCTGTAAAAAGACACTTATTGTGGTCAAAAATGCTCAAGTATAACATTAATGGCAAAATTCTCAAAGTGATTCAGAATATGTATGATAGCGCAAAATCTTATGTTATGTATAATGGACAAAGGTCCGAGCTCTTTGAGTGTAATATAGGAGTAAGACAAGGAGATAATCTATCCCCTCTACTGTTTGCAATCTTTATTAATGATTTTGAAACAACATTGAGAGAAAATTGCAATGGTGTTAAACTACTTCCGAGTGACCTTAAGGAAAAACTCCTTGAGAATAATGTATATGTATATCTTAACTTATTTACTTTATTATACGCTGATGACACCATTGTTTTAGCAGAATCTGAAAATGATCTCCAATACGCATTAAATGTCGTCGAAAAATACTGTAACGATTGGTCGTTGAATATAAATGTACAAAAAACTAAAATAGTCGTGTTCTCTCGTGGTAAAATCCGAAATACACCCATCATTAGTTTCAAAAATCAACAACTAGAAGTTGTAGATGAGTATACATATCTTGGTACAGTTCTCAATTATAACAATCGGTTTTCCAAAGCCAGAAACAAACAAATAACCCAAGCACAAAAGGCATTGTTTAGTTTACGAGCAAAATCAAACAAATTGAATTTACCAGTCGATATTGAATTAGAATTATTTGAAAAATTAGTACTTCCAATTTTGTTGTATGGAAGTGAGCTGTGGGGGCTTGACAGTAGTCTACAAGATGTTGAGAAGTTTCAAACTGGTTATTATAAACGTCTGCTTCATGTGAGTAAATTTACGGCAAACTGCATGACCTATGGAGAACTCGGCAAACACAGTATTAAGAAACTAATTGAGTGCAGGATGCTAAACTTTTGGATGAGAATAATCCTAAGCAAATCATCGAAATTGTCCCATACTGTATATGATATTCTGAAAATAATGTTTGATCTGGATATTTATCAAAACCCATGGCTAATAAAAGTTAGGAATACATTGGATAAATTAGGTTTATCTTACCTTTGGTTAGATAATCATTCAATAGATCCACGGTGGTTCAAAGCAACAATTAAAACACGTCTAGACGATATATATTCTCAAAATTGGCATGCTGAAATGTTTTGTAATTCGCTGTGCTTAAACTATCGCATATTCAAAGAAAATTGTCACTGTGAAATATCTCTTCTAAAATTGCCTTTCAAATATAGGATTACTTTAACGAAATTCCGCTGTGGAAACCACCGTCTACCAGTAGTATCTGGAAGATATGCAGGTATTGAACGATCACAAAGAACTTGCAATATCTGTGATACAACAAAGCTAGGTGATGAATTCCATTACTTGTTTGAGTGCCCTGCATTTCTTAAAGAAAGAAACAAGTATATTGATGATTGCTATAAAAGCCGTCCAAATGCAATAAAAATGTACAAATTATTCAATTCTCCCAAAATTTCAACATTAATAAACTTATCAAAATTTTGTAGCATCATAATGAATAAGTTCAAACAATAAAGGACAACGTATTCTAATAACATTTGGGAAGATGAATTTATGTATATATTACTGTTGGAAATTTATTTCCTGTGCCAAAATTTAGTATCAAAAATTCTACTTTCACTTTCACTTCCTATCATTGTTAATATTTTCCCTTTAATCGGTGCCTTTGCCATTGCAATTCCAGCTATTCAATCCAAGTCGATGTATCTATCCGCCTGATCATTTCTTTGCACTTTTTTGTTTTGTTTTTTGTTTTGTTGTTGTTGTTTTGTTTACAGTTATATTTGTTTTCATTTATTTAAGTAATTTATGTAATCATTTATTTATCACTATAATATGATTAGTGATAATTATTATTATTATTATTATTATTATTACTACTATTATTCTTATCATCATCATTATTATTATTATATTATCATTTTCTTTTTTTATTATTAATATCATTATTACTATAATTATCATTATTATAATTAGGCCTACTATTATAATAATTATTATTATTATTGTTGTTGTTATCATCACCATCATTATTATTATATTATCATTTTCTTTTTTTATTATTAATATCATTATTACTATAATTATCATTATTATAATTAGGCCTACTATTATAATAATAATTATTATTATTGTTGTTGTTATCATCACCATCATTATTATTATTTGATGTATGTGTATATGTTATCTATTTATCTATTCGTTATTTTCTTCTCTCTCGTTCTCTTTCCTTTTCTTTTTCTTTTTCATCAATTTACACACTTTATGTAATATTTATATTTCTTATCTCATTATTCTGTAAATAACTTATTGTAAATACCTTGTAAATACACTAACTTTATTGTGAAATGATATTGTATATGTTACGTTCTATGATTAGTGTCCCCAATACCCAAACGAGGGTGACATGGGTCCAATAAAATCATTGTCATCATTGTCATTGTCATCATTGTCATCATTGTCATTGTCGGTATTATATATGACATGGCCGGTATTAGGTGAAGTGATCATACAACACAATTGCAGTTGGGTATCATCGCGCAGTTTATACATTCTGTGCAAGCTGTCTTTCGCTGCAAAATACTGCTTCGAAGGGCCATTGAGATTTATGCTAATCATGCGAATTGCCCAAAGTTGCTCTTTCGGCGACAAAGCTGAAATTGTTCGGGGACCACAAGGAATTGCGAATCTACAACAAAAAAAACTTCAACGGAAAAACTTGTCTAGGTTTAATAGACGCTAAACAGGACTGTCAAATGGACTATTTGTTTTTGTTATTTCAAGGGGATGTAAATGATCGTCATTAAAAATGCTGATGTGAACTGATTAAAATTCACGTCTACTCTGACTTTATATGCAAATCTAAATACAAATGAATAACAATCTGATGGGTTCATATATTTATAATGTTTCTCTGTTTTACTATCGATATGTTGTTTGTGGCAGCACCAATGGCACCAAGGATCTTGCTTTCTACGCGGTCACCGCACTCATTCGTTGTTATGGTTTGTTCTATATTTTTGGTAAATGCTACTGACTTTTTACATTTATATCAGTGAAATAAATGTTGAAATAGAATTGAACTGAATTATCACGATAGGCCACCAAACTTCTGAGGTAAAAATATAAACAGTCGTTCTATGTTTATATCAATCAGTATGAAAAGCTAGACCAAAATAAATGCTGAAAGTTATTTGTATAGCAAGTGTCTGATAACGTAAGACAACATACATCGTAATTAACTGTGTATAGGCCTATTCCAAGAAGCCTCCGTTTATGGTGTTTACCCCTCCCCCGACCGAAGCAAACTGATGTGCATAAAATATTTCAGATACGTATACAAACATAAAATTAAGGTTAACGGCCCGAACGATGCTTTCGAGGACATTTCTCCGTTATTGATATTTTTTTAAAGCAAGATTAATTCAGACATTATTCCGTATATGAAAAACGACAGAGTGTAATGACAAGTGTAATAAAACAGAAAAATTAATTTCGACATATCTTATTGAAAGACGAATGGCACTGGATAGACATATAATACTTTCTCCCCTTCTCTCTCTCTCTCTCTCTCTCTTTCTCTTTCTCTTTGTCTTTCTCTCCTCTCTACTCTCTTTTTGTCTGTCTCTCTTCCTTCTCTCTCCTCCCTTGTCTATCCGGGTGTTTTCTCTCTGTATATGTCTCCTTCCCTCTGTCTCTTAATTTCATTCGAATTTATTTAACATTAGCTATACTGTTCGATTGTCCTTAATCCCAATTCTGTCTAAAACAACAGGTTACACATAATTCAACATATGTTTAAGGTAACCGAAATTCGCAGTTTAGCAAGAAAAGCAATGCCAAGCCGGAATAAGAAAAAATCAGGAAAGAAACACAAAGACATTTGATTGCATTGCATCTACGTCGAATGGTTCTGTTCAAATATTTGCTTACATGTAGAGGTAGGCTCTGTGTGAGTGGAGCGTGTGAGATGTAAAAATCAATTAAACCATCAGTGCTCAACTCATCTGGATGTCGTGACTGAATTATTTCAGAAGCCACCAGCACTCGATCAGTTACGATGGTGACAGCAGAGTCCTAAATACCCTGACTTCCAGACCAAATCATTCTAATATCTCCCAGTACAAACTTACTAAAGCCAACATGGCGCGGTTCATGTCGAGAGGATGAGGGGTGGGGGCGTGGCGCGGTGTGGCACGTTGACGGTAACAAGTATATTCGAGAAAATACCCCCCCCCCCCTCCCCAGCGTACAATCTGTAAGCCCCTAGTACACTTTGTCGATTTTTTTTAAAATTGATTTGCTGAATAAAACGTAAGTTAATAAACAAACCTACATTTTTGTTTCATAAAGTGGATTTACATGATTTCTATGCTAACAAATGTTTTCGTTTTCATGCATTTTGTAAGTTTAAGCAAATACAATGCAAAGTTGAGTTTAAAGCGAACCGTTCTTTATAATTCCAAAGAGAAACCGGATCACATTATGGTTCCTTACTTTTGATACAATTGCTATTATTTGAAGTTGTCCCTATCCGAAGAATGCAAGCAATAAACTGTGGTTTTCTAGCATAGCACGTCCCAGAAGTATCAAGAAAAACCTTTCTGTATGTGCCGAATAGGGCAATTGCCCCCTTGTTGCACCTACTTCTGAGAAGTCCGTCTCTTGTTTCGGAGTTGAACAAATAACTTCTGTTCATTCGTCCTATTTCTAAATCAACATGCTGTAATTTGGAATTGTTAGATCACAAGCATCCGCTTTCAGTTACGGATCACAATCCCTCGTGTAAACGTTACTTGGATTAAGGGGAATTGAACTTGCCGAAATGATTACTTGCAATTTTTAACAACGAGCAGAAAAAAAGTCCTCAGATTTTTAAATTTGCCGACAAAGGTAAAGCTTCTTTAATGGGATTTGCCTTCTCCTTCTTCGCCCTTAATTGGTGGTGTTAGGGGGAAAAATCATTCAAAAGGAAATAAAGAATAATCATATGAATGAATATTACATTATTATATCTTAACAATGCTTTAAAATGTAAGAATACAGTGGAAAAGTGCATCCATTGATTAATTACCATAAACAGAATGACATCAAGACATTATTTTATTTATAGAAAAAATAAGAAAGAGTTACGGGCTTACTGGAAAAGGAAGAGGGAAGAATAAAATTAAGTTATTTCCAAAAGAACGACACGATAACAGTTTCAAAATAAAAACAGCAAAGAAAACATGGCATTTTAAGGAATGGTACATGTTTCGGAGTCATGCAAACTTCATCGTCAGCCTGACGTTTTACAACAGAATCAACTTTATATATACTCTCTGTTTACAAAGAATATTTAAACCATCATGAGTGAATTAATATAGGTAAGTCATGAATTCAGGTAATAGGGTGAAGGACCTGACTGTTCAATGACCTGAATGGATAATATAATAGTTAAATAGACAGTATTATTTGATAATTGTACACCTGTTGGTTGAGTTGTTGTTTGGTCCAGTTGATGTATAGACCTTCTTTTATTTTGAGTTGGAAATATGTGTGGGCAGTATATAGAATTTTGAAGCATTGGCTATTGCATTCTGTCAGACATTGCTTTTGAAGACTGTGTTTCCAGACATGGGAGTGTTTGTCCTTCCCCAAGTGCTCCTGTACTCGTGTTATGTAATATCTTTGGTCTGGCCAATATAATCAAGGAGTTATCACAGATAACTCCTTGATATAACGAGCTTTATATCTCGCACAGGTGAATTGTGATATAACACGAGCACGGAGCTCCTGATCGAGGAATGGCATCTTTAAAGTAGCTATCCAAAGAAAATCACAAATATGGCAATTAATGTATCACTAGAAACTGGGAAGCTTACAGATGGCAATCGTATAAGTTTTATGTCAACTGCGTATATGATGATTATAAAAACAACACAAATAAAAGCTCTTCTCAGCATCTGGAATATCCGAGGATTCGCCAGAAATATAGCGAAGTTTTGATGTCGTCACACTAGGGAACAATCATGCTTAAGCAGACGACGTCCTATAATGAATAAACGTAACTGCAATGCAATTATTTATCAAATTATAAAGAGTTTGGTACATTTAAACATGACCTTATTTCACACCATTCTAAAAGGGAAAGTGAACCGATTCTGATAACTAAAACCGTTTGATAGTAAATACACAGGAGAAGGGTCAATGATCAATGAAATAAACCCCACTTTCAAATTGAAAAGCCCTCCGAATAATATCACAGATTGTATTCGTTCCCTCTTGAAACGCCGAACATGCCCCGGTGCAAGCAGCTGAAAATACAATGGCGTCTTATTTTGTTTACAAGTGACTGATTCCTTTTTTAACGCTGCATTTTTCATCAAAATAATACCATACACGAAGTTAAGAGTGAGGCAACAGACTAACATTAAGACTGACGCTAGTCAAGTAAGAGAAATAAGTGAAGAGGAGATGGCAAAACAGGCACTGAAAAATGTGTAAGATGTTATGGGACATCGTCTGCTTAGACAGGACTGGTCCTTCGTGTGTCGTCACACATCTCAGCAGCGTTCAAGGAGCTCTTCAGCTGCTATATCGGGGGCTGTATTTTACCGTTTTATAATTGATAATAATCATTAATTCAAATGTTTCCAAGCGTTGAATTTGGATAACCTTGTTTAATTTATGCCATCTATGCAATAATAAGTATTAAGCCAATATTTATTTTGATGGAATTTTCTTGCAATGTGATCTTTAACAGATAGGAGAGAACTCCGTTTGAATGACGAAAAGGAGAGAATAATGGAAAGGTCTTTACAGTATTTCTTTTCAAGTTCCCTAGATGGGTTACCGATGTAAGATAGTTTTAAATATCTCTTTGTTCTCTCTACTTTTCTAACATCATTTGGATTTTGGGCCTTTTGAAGGTACTGGTTCACTGACCTATCAATCAACCAACCTTGGTACATATTTTTCTTCGAAACCGTACTTAGATTATCAACACTGTCTATTTAATCAACATATTGTCCATTTAGGCCATTGACCATTCACATCCTTCACCCTATTACCGGAATTCATGACACTCATGATGGTTTAAATATTCTTTGTAATCAGAGAGTATATAAAGATGATTCTGTTGTCAAACTTCAAGCTGACGATAGAGTTTACATGACTCCGAAACATGTACCATTCCTTAAAATGCTATGTTTTCTTTGTTGTTTTTATTTTCAAAATAAGTTAATATATTACATTTATCCGTATTGGCGATGATTCTTCTGAAATTATGTACTAACTACGCAGCCGAGATTAGCAAAACGGCATGAAGACATATGAGTTTTAAAAGGTTAAGGTGCCACCTTGGATTATATTTCGTTTATCTTATCAGCTACGGGTGACATCTTACGTGATGCCAAGAAAAAAAACTACGCGCCAGCTCCCGTTTATATGTACGCGCTGAAATGTTATGAAAACAAATTTTGTCATTACACACTGTCAGTACAGCTCGTACAGGTTCCTGATGTGAGAGACATAATGAGCAGTGAATGTTTTGTGAGTTTATATGCCTGAGGTAATGATATTTCACAGAACATCAATATTGTTGGTAAGAAACTCGGGTACGCGGGATAAGATTACGTCCGCCCCCCCCCCCCCCCCACCCCCTACCCGGAATGAAAATGAGCTTAAATGTGAAAAATATGGATTACGTTCACCATCATTAATGATGTGATGATTATGATGATCATTTATTCAACCTGACTGCTAAGAAATCAAGTACATGCTTGTAGGTAAGCTTAAAGGGGTACCTATGGCTTTAGTTCTATCCGAGCTTGACTTGGATTCGAACACTGGACCTCCCAGTAACAAGACTACTTCTCCAGCACGCCTTCTAATATAGGACATTATGGGTGTATCCAGATTCTGTGTCAAATTTTGGGTGGCACAATGCCAAAAAATACCTCTGACAGATAGAAAATAAGAGTCCTGTGTACGTAAATAATGCTAAATTTGGCATTAACGGGGAGGGTGTGTGCACGTGTCGGTCCCCCCCCCCCCCCCCCCTTAAAATCGGCAGTGTTAGGACAGAGTGCTAGGGTGAGTGATGCTGTAATCTTACCTGTCGCGTCCGGGTAACACACTTTAAAGATTAGTGCCTATTCATAAGCAACTTGACCTTCCTTGGAGTTTTCCTGACCCTTTTAATACAGGTTAGCCCCACACGCAAATATATCTCTCCGAGTGAGCTTAGAGGTCATGTTGACTCTCTGAGCTGGCTTGACGAGAGTTTCAAAGAAAAACGTACGTTCATTCTGCTATCTGCAGTTTACATTTTTTTACGAAAAGCTGACGAAAAACTGTATTAGGATGCACAACGTAGAAAGCAAATTGCAGTGGTGGAAGCCGGGGGTGGAAGAAATTCCGAAAAATGCGTGTAGTTGTGGAACTCGATATATTATTCTATTTGGCTCTTATTGTCAGACACAAACCTTCATAATGTTCCAGCATTACTTCAATATCATCTGTTCTCCAGCAGTTCATTCTTCAATATCTTTATAATGGAAAATATGAAATATATCATAAAACTATCTATCCGTTCTTGATGTCTATATTACATATATATTCATTAAAACTTGACAGTTAGACCACAATACGATAAAATAATCATACCGATATAATACCATGAATACCATGTATCCAACGTATATTTTGCAAAAATGGATAATCAGATAGTTAAACATCTGCCCTCATTCTTTGATAATCAATAAATTGTCGTGATACATGTTTTTATTTAATTCTGTTTTTGAACTTTTGATGGAAATTGTAAAGGACTGCAGTTTTATTCTCTATAATTAAAATTACCAGACTTTTTGTAATGAAATATGTGCTTTTTATGTGCTTTTTATTATCACATCGTAACATTTCCTTTGAACTAAGAGGACATTTATAACTCATAATTACTTACCATCCCCAATAATCCAACTATAGACACTCATTTTGATTTATACCTACTTTGCCACTACTTCAGTCTATATTGATACTTACTCAAGTTGATTAATTTATTGTTATAAACATATAAATATCTTGGTGTCTGGATGGACGAAACACTATCTTGGCAAAATCACGTTGAAGAGACAATGAAAAAGATTGCTTCCCGACTTGCGCTTTTTGGTAGGTTTAGGAAGTTCCTAACAATTGAAAGTTCAAAAATCCTAGCCAACTCACTAATACAACCTTACTTTGATTATTGCAGCAATGCATGGTCAACTTGTACGCAAGGCCTCAGAGAAGGTCTAACTAGACAGCACAAGAAGATGGCTCGATTTGTTTTAAAGGTTGACTATGCAACTCCAATCGGACTAGAGTATAATCAAATGAGATGGGTCCCTCTCGAGGATAGGTGGAAATTCCACAAATGTAAAATGATGTACAGTATTCTTCATGGGGAAGCACCTGTTTACCTGTCTGAGCTTGTTGTAAGATCCGACAACCTCCATGCATATCGGACAAGAAATGCTGTTCACAATGGTGTTGTAGTGCCCCTTGTCCGTACTCAGGCAGGTAAAAAGGCCTTCTCCCACAGTACTTCAATACTATGGAACCAAATTGATAGTAGGATTCGTTGTGCTACATCGAAACAATCTTTTGTTATTTTGTACTGGAGACTTAGAAACAACATTAATTGAATTTGTCTCAAGTTTATCTCAAGTTTGACTATTCTACTTGCATTAACATAATCGTTATACTGGACACACGTGCTCCTGCAGGTCTGTCTTTGTGTTATTGTTTTTTGTTTTTCGCCCATGATTATATGTGTATATGATCTTGTTTGTATGTGTCTCATTTTTGTGTTATGCAGGGCCTGCAAGTATAAACAGTGTGTTACTCACTGATGTGGTTACCCTGGGTAAACAATACTAAATAAATAAATAAATAAATAAATAAATAAATAAATAAATAAATAAATAAATAAAAATTATAAATTCAGAGTTACCATGTGTTTATGCTGTATGCAAAAGAATCTCGGTTCACTTTTACCTTTACCTGCAAATATATTCAATAAACCATGTCCATTCAATTCAATTCAATACAATTCAGTTCAATTCAGTTCAATTCAGTTCAATTCAATTCAATTCAATTCAAAGGGAAGTAAGAGCACAAAATACTAATTTAGTACAAATGACTACTATGAAAGGAGCAGGGAAAAACCTGTATACTTTAGGCATAATTAACCCCTCACCATGTTTTCACCCTCGTAGTAAATTGATATTGAATTGGAAAGAGATGCATAATTGCATTTCAGTAAGAAACAACCACTTATCAATGTACCTCGCAAAATTACGCGTCCTTCGCGTGAAGGGAAACATTGGATCCTAAAGATGGGAATAGACAACGTGGAAAATTCGTAATGAAAAAGCTTTTTATAAAGAAGAAGCCATGATGTATAGCGACATCGGATCTCTTTGACATTTAAAACATTATGCGTGAAAAATGATTTTGGAATTTCTCTACAAGGGGGCCGAAAGAGCAGAGGAGATATATTTAGTGGACAAAGATATGAAAAATAGCTTTAGTGAAATAAAGGGAGATAAATGTATAGACGTATTGAAATATAGTATTGTAAAAATATTTTGATGGAAGGCAGGTTACGTGCCTCGTAATACGAAGTAATGGCACTTACATCCGGAATACAACACTTTCACAATGCGCTTCCAGAACTAGTCTTCAATTTTAAACTTTATTTTGTAGGATGTTCAAGTGTTACTTTAATTTTTCTTATAAATGATTTCAAATAATATTCAGTAACTGCGAAACCTATATCTCTTTAATAAAGATTGGGCCAGTCCTGGTACTCTTGGTATTGATGGAATATATATATATGTATATTTCACGAGTTATTGCTTTCTGAACAGTTTCTTTCTGAGTACAAAAAGATAATTTCTCATACCAGATATACACAAGTGTCATGACGATTGTATTGCTACCTGTGCTTATCAAGCCCATGAAGCCATTTGGTGCATACGTCAGCACTAAGCCAGTCCGTAATTACAATTTGCGCATGTGCAGATAAAGGTCATTCAGCAGATAATTGTATAGAGGAATAACATTAAGTTGTGTGGGAAAGCTTTTCACTGCAGTCTTTAATGAAAGAGTGGTTAATTTCATCGAGTCGAATGATATGATAGGAGAAGAGCAAGTTGGTTTCAGAAGTGGTTATTCGACTATGGATCACGTGTTTTCACTGTATGTCATTCTTGATTGGTATCTGAAAAGAGGAAAAAGAGTTTATACTGCCTTTGTAGATTACAACAGGCCTTTGATTTAATTGACAGATCATTTAATTCTTATGGATGGAACTTATTAATCATGGGATTGTGGTAAATTACTCAGAGTTATAAGGCAACTAGAAAGGCCGTCAAAGGCGGCAGACCCACGCCTTTGCGGCGCTACAGATCGAGTAGTTGCATTCTTTCCCTAATCGATTCTTTCCTGTCACTATATTTTATTTATATTTTATATTTTTCTCTTTTTTTATCGCAATAAAGACTTCCAGATTTGGCATAATGTACTATTTAATACATGCATGTAAAATATTATGGTTACTTATTGTTATTATTATGTAATTTGGCACAATGATACTGCATGTGAATATATTTGTTTTTGTATTTTACCTTGATTATTGTGAAAAATGTTATTTTTAAAAAGGAAGTAATAAAATATTCTTAAAAACAAAAAAAAAAACTATCCGAAATGAAGTTCTCGGATCGAGAAAGTGATATATTTTTTTAATTATTTACCTTACTATAATTATGCAGATGATACAATTGTGCTGGTTGTATCTGCCAAAGTGCTACAATATTATCACTTAATGCTTTAGATGACTATTGCCAAATTCGGCATCTAACTATAAATACATGAAAAACTAGAAAGGTCGTCAAAGGCGGCAGACCCACGCCTTAGCGGCGCTACAGAGTAGTTGCAATACTATACTAACTATGGGGTCAAAACTTCAAGGTCACACAGAATTTGCAGGGGTCAACCGATCATCACCAAAATCTAATCGATTCTTTCCTGTCACTATCCGAACATTCCCTAAAAATTTGGTGCAAATCCTTTCACCCGTTCTCTAGTTACCTTGTACACAATCAAACAAACAAACAAACATACGAAGCCCTTTACATAACCCTGCCGATTTTATCGGCGTGGGTAAGTAACAAAGGTAGTTAGTTTTTCTCGAGGAAAGGTCAGGAAAAGACTTATTTTCCGTTTTGGAAGCGATGAAATTGAGGTTTGTGATGATAATGTTTATTTAGGAACAACCTTTAATTATAGTAACAATTTAAATAGCCCATACGTCACTTGTTGAACGAAATGTCTTTAGTATACTGGTTACTTTACATTCATCTTTTCGGCAGTTCACTCTCACCATGCTCACAGCGCGTTAGAGACCGCGGCAGTCGGTGACGCAGTCTTGCTTCGGATGATGACACTTCGAGTGTAAATGTAATGGGTGTCACTGCAAGCGTTTGCAGTGATGTAACCCGACACATAGCTTTTGTAAATGCACTTGTAGGTTGGTTTTTATGTTTATGCAGTGTTCATACACATGTATGCAGATAAATACTCAGTGCTTTAATTACACTTTCCAACTCCAAGTTAGCAAATCTTAGTATAATTTCCTTTGAATATATACATTGCTGTGTACATATACATTGCGTCATTAGTCAAATTATACAGCTCGCCTGAACTGATTGCTATCCATGTAGGCCCCCTTGGATACATGCACACCCTTGTTCAATACATATACTGGCTACATGACCGCTCCATCCACACTGCAATGAGTCCTCATCCTTGGGTTTGCCCCCTGATGGGGTAGGGTCAAATACCAGTGGTAGAACCACTAACACTTCCCTGGTAGAACAATGCATTCCTAGTTAATGTTGAGCATTTAATGACTTATGCTTGACCCATGTAGCTTGACCCTACCCCACTCCCCTTATATACTGCAGCAGACCAGTTCAGAGAGTCAGTTTGTTTGGTGAATGCAGTATGTGTAACATATTCATCAACCTAGAGCATAAGTTTGTTCCTGGTTCACCAGTTGCTTGTTTGAGAGCATTAAAGGCCCCCAATTGGTGAGTTTTCTTTAAATTGTACCAGTACTGTAACATTCTATTCAGTAAAATTCAGTATCTAAACTATGTAGTGTGTAGCTTAGATTATATGATGACTTGTATTCATATCTAATAGCTGCCTTTATATTGTAGAACATATTGTTAAGAGAACATAATTATCTAAGTATTATTTTAATAATCTGCCTTTATAGTGTAGAAGGCATGTTTCATTATATGTATGTTCCTTGGTAGTATATATCATTTTGTAATTATTTAGTCATTTGTATTTCATAACATGTACTTTATATCATACTACTTCTCCTAGAAAAGGATGGTATTTTGTTCTTGAGCAGAATTATTATATTGAACCCCATTTAATTGCACATGTATAGTCCATTAGGTTTATAGTTTATAACAAAGTCGTTTGATGTTCGATATGTAGTTTGATATTCCGTTTGATAGTATAATGCTCAAATTACTGCTTCGTACCACCTCTTATCATACCTTATGGAATACACCGAATTCATTGTTAATTAGTGCAAGATGACAACACATTGCATAGTTCATTAACTTTAATTATTTAGAAAATATATAGACAAAAATAATAGACTTGTTATATTACTGACTGTTTGTCATATAATTGACTTGTGTATTACATACTGTTCAAAATATTTCTTGTTTTAATATCTCATTTGTCTTCACAGTATGTAATCTTGGGATCAGAGACGAAAGTCGTCAAGGTAATAAACGGGATGCTAAGTGGTATCTCAACTTCAAATTGATCTCACGAATGAACATCATTTGGGTCGTGTAGTTGGAAACTCCTCACTACGTGCAAGAGCACAGTGGGGCAGCCACAATTACATACAAGCGGCTCAATTAATCTCTTGGACAGCAACAAAAGTATGGCATCGAAAGAAAGGGCGAAGTCCGAAATGGCCCAGAAGGTCGGTGCAGCTACAAGTGTAGCTAAGAGAAAGTCGACAAGTGTCGTCGGCAAAATGGTTCTCGGCTCTTCCTGTTCCCGGAAGTCAGCTAAGAGCGAAAAGATGGAAGCAGTTTTCAAGGCAGAACTTGCCGCCATGGACCAAGAAGACCTCATTGAACTAAAGAGCAAGAGCATAGTGGGGCAGCCACAATGGGTATGAGATTGATAGGAGGAACATAAGGGAGGAACCGCCCACCTCCCCTTGCAACTGTTCACATGAAATACACCACGAAGAAATGCGTATATTGTCGTGTTGGGATCATAATTATAGGTTACAGATATAGGTCTCTTGAGTATAGAGAGTCTCATATAACAATAATATTGATGCAGTGACGAATTCAGTTACAGTTCAAAGAGCATTGCATTTATTCATATAGTGAAGACGCAAAAGAATATTACAAACATGAGGACTATATCGAGCAAGTCTGGTGGTGACTATACTCTATGACGTCCGGAACCTACTCTCTTCCTTAACTATCTGGGGTGCTCCATTTATATCTCAAGAGGTACAGGGGGATGCAGTCTATCATGTGGACAAAGTGTGGAGTTCACATAAAGTGGGGGCTGAATTCTGCTGGTACCTTACAAAGTATACATTAATCAGAAAGTTGTCTAAAGGACAAAGGGAGATTATAAACAAAAGGGAGATTATGAACAATTCGTGTATTATGACGAAGGATTAAAATAACATGATAAAATTTGGGAGTGTGTTGGAGGGGGCTTTATTGAAAACTATTACATAACAATATCAAAACAATGGAGCAAAAAGGAAATATAACACGTGACTAGCATAAAGCATTCTTCACCTAGTTTATGCTCATTATTTACATAAAACGAAATTTAATCATTTTGCTGTAGCACAATGACGTCAGTATTTTATGAACAATAACATGCGACAGGTGTTGTGTTTTTTTTTAATCTAATATTGTATCTGATACTTTAAGACTAAGAAAAAAACAACACTTTATCTTCTTCAAATTCAAAACCAGCCAAAATAATTGTCAAGTTTGACACTATATAAAGCTCTGTTCATATCATTATGAAAATGTATTTAATGAATATGATTCGAAATTGGTCTAATAAACTCACAGTACACGTTTGAAACCTCAGTGGCCCTGCAAGGCTTAAGTAACTTTTTTTTCCTGGGCTTATATGGACACTGGCTTCAACCACAACAGCCTAATATAAATCACATCTGCCCAAGGTTATACATTCATTGCAAATAGCCGAATTGTGAAAGCAATCTTAAATCGATTGTGACGAAACACTACGCGACAGGGTACGTCTTCCCAAGACTATCAGGCGACCTTGTTGACCAATCACGCGTCAGCCCGAAAACTCCTAAATCGGGCTGAAAATCTGCCTAAGCGCGCCGACAGCGGTATTAGTTCATTCTCACGCCGCTCGTTTCGACAGAACTGCACATCTTATCTTACCAAACGCGTTCAGGATCATTCGCTAAGGATTCATATTAAACATCATCTTGAGAGGTTTCAATCTGTAATGGTTTTCTAGGTAAACATATCATAGATCTAACTCTCGTCTCCTTCTCATCGTTGCCACTTTGGTTATCTCCTGCACTCTGTCATTCAGATTTTATTCGTGATCAGTGACGTACGTTTGCAGAAGGACACGGAGAATTAATATTAGACATTTACTCGTGTGATTAGCGACGTCATTTGCACGGCTCTGTGCAACACTTTAATGAAAGAAATGTAAAGTCTTCATCTCTTTTTTGTCTTCGGTATCAATCAGCCGTTACAAAAGGAACAATAGTAATTAATACACATTAAGCCAACTCTGACTGACTACTGGCCTGTCAACGTTCACTCTTAAAATTGTCCACGCTGGTCATTTCCTGGATTCCATTAGAAGACTTGCACTTCATCACGTACTGTTCACCAACATCACCTTTCTAGACCGAGACAGATCGAGCGGTCTAGAACTGCCATCGAAGGAAGGTAATTTGGAGTAGAGAATTAGTCATCAACAAACGGACATATCAAGATTGCTACCATCAGATTGGTCAGTGTCCCCATCGGACATCTATCATTTACCTGCAGGTGTTCATGGCGCTCTTCCAAAGCTAGGTGGATTCCAACTGTCTTATCAAGGAGGTAAGCCGCTATAAATCATTGTGTTTCATTTAATTTCCCTAATTGCAGAGTACTCCAAAACCGTTGATCTACGGAGCGGTAATGGTGCCATTATCATTTTAATGCATATGCGATTTTTTTTTTTGTTAAAGTGTTACGAGTATTTATTACCCATATGGTCATTGGCGACCACTAGCTTCGTGATGCGAATCTTGAATTGATCCTCTAATATTCACTGCTTGTAATAATGGAAATGATAATAATATAACGTCATGAATTAAGGACATCTGAAAGTTATAGGTGATATTAGAAAAGTAGCTGTTCCAGAAGTCTCTCTTTTTTCTCTGTTCTAATTCAGTTCACTCTCCCCGTCTCTCTCTCTCTCTCTCTCTCTCTTTACCCATATCAATATATTTCTCCCCCCAACTCTCTCTCCCTCTCATCACACACTCTCTCTCTCTCTCTCTTTCCCTTCACTTTCTCCCTGCTTAATTATCTCTCTCTCTCTCTCTCTCTCTGTCACTCTCCCTCTGTTTCCCTTCTACCAATCCTCCAACCCCCCCCCCCCTGCTTTCTCCCTCTCAATGCCCCCTCTATCCATCTCCTTCTCTATCCATCTTTCACTATATATGGCTGTCTTTTGCTTCCGCCCGTCAAATATTTATTTAATAACCCTATATCATGTATACTGCGTAGCTACAGTCAATTATATTGTTTTCCCAAGGAACATTGCTATATTCCTTAGAATAAGAATCATTATTTATAAGGAACGCAAATCTACTCATTTCACCTCTTCACCCTCACCTTGATCGAATAAGACTGTGCAAATAGTCTAAGCAAAGTAAATGTTATTCTAATGAACTCTTACTGTGCCAAGGGTTTTAGCTCTCTTCAAAATTTTACCAAAATGTGATCAATGCATACTTTTCAAATGTGCACTTCATTAACCATCTATTATTTCACAAAATATTGTGTACAAAACTTGTAGGAAATTTATTGCCATTTCTTATGATACCACACATTATTACTTTACCCAACTTTATGCATAAGAATTATTGAAAAGTACATTTGAATTTCTTTTTTTCCGTTATGTTATGGTTTCTCATTTGTTTACTATTGCTTAATGTTTAAATAAGGTAATATCTTTTTAAAAATTGGCAATTTTCTCTGACATTTTCTATGGTGGCATATAATTATAATCATATATTTAGAATGCTTGATTTATGCTCAAAATTTTGATATACATTGACCACCTTTCTTGTGGTCAAGCAATCTATCTGTCACATATACGTTCCGTCGGCATTGAAAGAGTTAAACGCCCATTTATAGTTATGGTACAGCCCTAAAACTATTTGTCAGATTTCTTCTCTCTTGTTTAGGTGATAAATAACAGGATACTTAAAGTTGATGTACTGTTATTTCTTTTCCTCTTTAAATAGACTGTTTAAAGAATGAGTGATTAAAAAATGTATCGTGAACTAAATTATCACAGTGCGATCATGCGACTAGTTGGGGAAAACAAGGAGACGGTGGTATATGCACGGATTTGCACGAAGCCTTCGGGGGGCGGGGTACACGTCCCCAACGGCAGATTTTCGGGGAGATCGCCCCACAGATACTACCCCCGTTGGTTCACTTGCATGTCGGTTACCCCCTTCCCGGCAAGATATCGCCACCCATGCCCTTGATTTCCAGTCCCTTTCCGAAATATACACTAAAATTCATTGGAAATTATGGCGGGATCATCAAAATATCTGGCACACGTGCCTGTTGTTACATGTATAACATTAGAGGAGCAAGCTGTGTTCAAAATGTTATTCCTTGTCATTTCCTTTACTCGGCATGAACTAATATTATTATCTTTAATTGGACAATAATTGATTTATTCATGCTTCTCCGAAGGCTATGCGCACACAAACACTGAGCTCAAATCTTATTTACATTTGTTCACTTGATCTAACACGCTGAAAACTGAAATGTCATAAGTACAAACCAAGGGGTTTGGACCTTGATCAAGTAGTTTAGAAGGGTCATAGAGAAATGTTGAAGTTTGGATTCGTGTCACATGAGTACAGAGTAATACGTTGTCGCATGACGATACATTTATAGATTAATTGTCACGCGACAATTTATTACACTTCTAATCAATGTAGGATTACCAAATTTATTAGATTTATGCAAAGATTGATTGCAATGACTTACTTTCAATTACAGGCAATTATGATTTGGACAACATTTATCCAGACTACATGTAGCATCCATAAAAGTATAATTCTTGGCTTTTCCAACAAGTGATATAAACTTAGATCCTAACTTAATATACATGTATTTGCATTAGTAATATTAACAATGCATTATTACAGGGTTGCAGAATAATCAATTCCCTCAGTCTATTGTATTATTATTGTTAAGTTCTAATTATTTCACAATATGATAGCGTAGTATAATATGAAATGTGTTGCGTACTCTATGTGTGAGAGCAATTATGGCAATTAGAATATTGTACTGCAGCTGCCGGTCAATTATTGTAAATTATACAAGGGATTTCACGTGAGGGGGTGGTTTGTTAGGGTATCCCAGTGCCGTATAAATAGATAGAGTCTGGCCAACACGGCTCCAGTTGGCCAGACTCTCTCTATATACGGCACTGGGGTATCCTTTCCCTCTCTTTCCCCTTTCCTCTTTCTATCCTCTCTTGCTCTTTCTGTAACTACCTCATTACTACATCAATGCGGGCCTACGTCGCTGCATGTGTAAACATGAAAAAGGAGGATGGAATTCCTGGCTATACCAAAACATGCACCCCATGGTATTTACCCCAGTCAAAGCGCGAAACCGATTCCAGATCGATAATGGACAAAATATTGGCCATTTGCTGTATGAATAGTGTTTTTCTTCTCTCGGTCTGCTGTAGTCCTGGGCCCTGTTTCATAAAACTTGTTATCAATAACAACTGCCTTATTTCTATGACGAATTCGCTCTCAGCCAATCAGATTCAAGGATATCAGTAGCTTATAACAATTATTGTAACTTGTGATTGATAACAAGTTTTATGAAACGGGGAACTGGTGTTGGTCTCGTCGGCGTGACTGGAGTATAAAAATAAACAAACGTCTGGGGGGGGGGGGGTTTTGTGTGTGTGTTTTTTTTATTGGGGGATGACTCTGTACCGCAGTTAGTTTGCATATACCATTTCAGATACAATGATATGATTTATACGCCCATGACTTCGGTATATGTCAGCTGTATGTGTTAGGGCTATGTTTGATCGATGATAATGATGTCTCTGATTGAAAGCTGATACGGGTCGATTCATCTTGGGAAGCTGAATCAAACTGCTTGCCGGATTTTTCGTTGCAGATGACGGCGGTTGATTTATAAGAGATTGCGAAAGAGACATATCTACCAAGCCTGTGGGATAAAAACGACAAGATTTTTCTTTTTCACAGCTGAGCTCCAGTGTCATAATCCGTTTGTTTCAAAATCTTTTATACATGTTAAAATCGACGGAAAGTTTTAGGTTGAATAATTATGATTTTATGTTTTTAATGACCTGAAAAAAGCAAAATGGCTTGTCATCTTCTGCTAATACGAATGATGACACGCACAATTATACTGCCCGTCTGCATTCGACATTAATGTTGTTCTTTTGTTGTATTAATATTAACAAGCAAGTCTACATTATAGAATACAATTTTAAATAATATGTATATACTTTCAAATATGTATTTCACAAAATAAAATAAAATTACATCACAGAGAGAAAGGCAAAAATATAGATCATTGTTTGGAGGAGGTTATCAAATAACTGGATTCTTGAACAATTAAGTACCTACGACTGATCCTTGAGGGACACAGAATTCTAGAGGCATTTATTTTGCATTTCGCACGAAAATACGCCCACCTGGGCTTGATGCCACCTACAGACGATATGCACGGAGAGACAAAGTTCCGGTTAAGGGTGGCTTCAACGAGCAATGCGAATCCTACTTTCCATTACTTTACGTGATTTTGAGAAAAGACTGCCCCCCCCCCCCCATCTCTCTCTCTTTCTCTCTCTCTCTCTCTCTCCTGTAAAGAAATATACGCTGGGGTTATTGTCTTTAGCTCTATCCAATGAACATCTGATTGCAATATACTGTTCTCAATTGTAAAGCAACAATTAGTAGACTAAGAAAATTTTGTGCTATTTTTTTTTGTCTTCGAACTACATGCAACTTGTGTCGGTACTTTTATAAAGAGTCTTATTGATAAGTTCGTGCCACAGATGTAAGAGGTCAGATTTATGCCACCCAGATGGTCAACACGCTTAGATGACGAATGCTGACCGCCATGTTCACCGCTTTGTGCAAAATGCCTGTTGTCAATGCGGCAGTAGAGGTGATACGTTTCGCTGATGCATAGGCATGCTGAAATGGGCTTGCAGAAATTTAGGTTACAATTTGGGTGTGACGTCACCCAGGTGAACTGTCAATTGTGCGACATAATGCTCCTGACCATAACTCTAACGGGGAACTTAACCCAAACATCCAAAGCAACCCATGAGCTAAGTCTATATCTTCAACCCGGAGCGAAAGTCGCCTGAACAAATGTCCGATCACCGTTAGTCAGACAACAAAAAATGGGGAGTATCCGACTAGAGGTTGTATGGTTGGTCTAAAACATTTGGTTTACTACGTTTAGCGATAACACGGTCTTTAACGTGTACTAAACATCTAGCATAACCAATGATGTACTAGGCAAGCTAGTACCACCTTGATGTAACATGTTATTATCATGGCATAAACGCACTACCTCAGATAGATGCACTATACCTGCACGTAACATTTAAAGATATCTATCACTGGTTCCTGAATCACTAATTTGTTTAGCTTGTTATTGCTATACAGCTGAAATAAGCTTCTTCTCTTATCAATTCATATACCAAATATATATTTTGTATAAGTAGAGATATACGGACCATTTACAGAGTTCTTCTAATTACGTATGGCTCATACTGAACAGGAAGGTCCCTCTTGAGACACCGTTTCTTTCTTCAGACTTTTAAAGGATCTTATTGATATAAAAGCCCAGACAGATATATATAATAATAATAATTATGTCCATTTTTATTGCGCAGTTACTCTACTGGGCTTAATAAAAAGTATCATATTATTACCCCGGCTTTAGCCAAGTCGCCATGACAAGGTGCTAAAGCATTCAAGGAATTTCTTCCTACCGGGTACCTATTTACTTCACCTGGGTGGAGAGTGACAAATGTAGATTAATGTCTTGCCAAAGGACTTAGTGCCGCGGCGGGATTTGTACCGCGAACCACGTGATTCACAGTCCGGTGACATATCCACTAGACCACGACAGCGCGACGTAATATCGTAATCTCTTGCTTTCGTATTTGTGCCGAATGTACGATCTAGGTCTTTAATGTAAGTGCATTAACATTTTATTTTTCTCCTGTTCTTCCATATATCAACAAATCGATAATACTGCCTGTAGATATCGACCGTTCTATCATAATGTCCCATTTAATAACTTCTACAATTTCACGCTCGCTCGATTAATGCCAAGGCTAGGAGGGATAAAAATGGCGCAGAAAACCAGTGGTGTAGGATTAAATGGAGAAGAAGAGCTTTCTCTCGACATTTTCAAAGTTTCCTCGTTGACGTCACATCGTGGGGATGGGACGGATTCTCGAGTTGAACTTGTGTGTTTGATACTTCATCGAAGGTCGTGCATTCCCAGTGAAGTACGCCAAAACCAAGGTAATAAAAAAAAAGGATACATCTTCGACAGCGCCACGAGATACGTCACCGGTTTATTATTATCCTACTCTTGCTTAGGCAATGATTCAATGAAAGGCATATGGGCCTTTAAAGTGGAAATGAAATTAGGCACATTCCTTTTATTACTCTTGTTTTTTTTATTCGAAACTGTACCCTCTAGTAAAATTACAAATCGATATGTCATATTTTATTATTATCCAACTCTTAGGCAACGATGCAATCATTACAATGAAATGCATGTGTGCCTTCAAAGTGAAAAGGTGATTAGGCACTTTTATTTTCTTTCTCTTGTTACTTTAGTCGAAACTGTTACCTCTAGTAAATTACAGATTAATACGTCATTGTTTTATTATTATCCAACTTTTACTTGCGCAGCCTTGCAGTGAATGATCGTGTGCGTGCTAAGTGAGAAGGCGATTGAATATATATAAATATATATTATATTACTTTGTTTCTTTATTCCAAACTGTTCATCACGAGTTGCAGGACTATTACGTGCTGTACTCAAGTTGATGATAAATACTGTTATCATATCGATATTTGAGCAAACTTCCCTTTTATCTTTCTTGTTTAAAAAGTTGTATAAACTTGTATAAAAGTGTTATTAGACCTATGTTGTAACAGCTGGCACTAATTCATAACCTTCAAAAGAAGTGGATAAATATTAAAACATACATTCTTTGCATACTCGTTAGTATATGCAAACGAGATAGCATGTTCTACCTATAACGTTCCAATAAAACAGTGAAAAAAGAATTTTTTCATCCTCCATTATAAGATGAGTGTACAAAATATTCCGTCGGAAACATTAGTAATAAAGTAAAGCTACACCGAGCTTCCCAAACCAGCCTTGAAAATGGAATCCAGTATATGAGTCATTCACAGTAAAGGAGCTGTCGCCTAAATAACCTTCTAAATGTTATTCCACTCCTTTAAAGCAATACACAAAACAAACGATATCGGCAAGATCTGATTCGGTTCGCAACATCACAGGTTAAGCCTCGCCAAAAGCCGATCAGGTTTTAAATATATGGGCGAGCTCAGTTCGTTTTCTCCGCCGCGTACGAAATACGACAACTGTTGTCTCATGACGAGTGCTTATAAGAGGTAAATCTGACACGCCGGTTGACTGATTTGGGAGATAAAAAGCCTTTGACTTTGATCTCCCCTTCGGGCCCTGATGTAATCTCGATATCGATATTGATTCCGTGGTGGTTTTATTACAGACAGGCCTAGTTCACCAGTGAGTACATAATGTATGGAAAGTGGGATGCAGAACCAACTTCGTCCTCCAAACTGTGTTTCTTTATTTAGCGTCCGGTGTTGGTTTTGGCTTGCAATACATAAATTGTTTCCATTTCTTAAAATGGCATCTATGTAGGAGCTTTCAGTTCATGTATCCGATCCTATAGAGCTTACCTGATTGCTTGTATCGGGTTCAAAGTTTCGAGGGTAATGGGAAGTACTAGATGCCCGTATTCTTTCCCATTTTATACGTTAAAGAATTGCCTCCTATTGTCATGATTTTATTACTTGAATACACTTTCAATTCTCGCTACCTCAAATATGCAGTTTTCGACGTAGAGGGCAATATTATGCATGGAAATGGTCCGCATCTTCGTTATTCACTTCCGGTCCGTATTGAAATACTACGGCTTATGAATAAAATGAGTGTTAAAATGCTTAATTTTTGGATCGCGTGACATAAACCACTCAAATTTTGGAAAATGCAACCAATTGTCTCAATAAATCATGATGGTATCTTTTCAAACATGTCGGTTAAACTCAAACTCGAGGATTTTTGTAATAGGGCCTGTGTACATTTTCAATGCAAAAAGACAAACACTTGTCGACCCAATCGGGATATTGTCAGCACTGCGCATGCGTGGTTTGCATGACAAACGCCATTTGTTGGCAAAATTGCGCAAGAATTTATCACTTGTTAGGATGTTTTCAAAACTTTGCATGGATAGTATAGCTAATAAATAGGTAGGCAATATACAAGGCCTTATTTTCATTATTTTGTGTTGGGTCTACATTTCACTACCCTGATAGCAGAAAGTGTTAAAAATGACGTGATATTTACGTCGTGGTTTTCGTCTTTTTTACGTCCTGTAATTACGTCAATAAGACGACAACTTGCACCAACGCAAGACGTCAAGAGGACGTCTTATTTTGACGTCATCTCTACGTCTTCATTCCTCTTCCCTGATAGCAGAAAGTGTTAAAAATGACGTGATATTTACGCCGCGGTTTTCGTCTTTTTTACGTCCTGTAATTACGTCAATAAGACGACAACTTGCACCAACGCAAGACGTCAAGAGGACGTCTTATTTTGACGTCATCTCTACGTCTTGTACACTGTAAAAAGTGCTACTTTTAGGGGCATGTATAGTGACTGCACCTGAAATGCTGTTTATAGCACTTGTAGTGTGCTAATTTACCAGCAAAAAAAAATGTGACCCTGGCGAGCCTCGAACCAGGTTCCGCTGATTGAGAGGCGCTGACGTTACCGATGGACTAACGAATGCTTCTTGCAATCCAGTTTAGTCATGGGAGTCAAGTAGATAACATGAACTATGTGGTGTCGTAAATTCACTATGTAACAATATGATCTGCTCTAAATCGTACAATGTGAGTTAGTCTAGCGGTAATGCCAGCAATTCTCGATCAGCGGACCCTGGTTCGAAGCTCGCCCAAATCATTTTTTTAATGAATGTTTAGCAGTTTAAGGTCCAGCTCCCATGAAAGTGCTGAAATAGGACGCTGTGTGCATTCAATAGCACTCTGAGTGCAGTCCCTATGCATGCCCTCAAAAAGTGCTATATACAGCACTTCAGTTTTTACAGTGTACAGATGACGTCAAAATAAGACGTCCTCTTGACGTCTTGCGTTGGTGCAAGTTGTCGTCTTATTGACGTAATTACAGGACGTAAAAAAGACGAAAACCACGACGTAAATATCACATAATTTTTATCACTTTCTGCTATCAGGGTACATACACATAATTGTCCAAGATTTGTAAATACAGCTAACTTGTTACCATTAATTTAAATGATATTGAATTATGAAAAGGCCCTGGTTTATGTCCAGAAACATTTTTTTTAATGTAATATAGATACAAAAAGTAATATTCCATTTGATATTTAGCATGTGAATAATACGTGACGAATATCTTACAGATACTTACCTGTATAACTATATAATCGCGCTCTAAACTAAAACAACAAGGCATTGCCAAAAATACAGCTGTCAGTGTAAGTTTTCTTTTATGCAAAAACTTGCATGACGTGAAAACAATGCAAAAATGAGAACGTGAAATATCTTTAAAGAGTTAGAGGTTGAATACATAGATTAGATTCAGGGATGTATTAGGAAGCCCGTGAAGATAATAGTTGCGCTTGCATCAGATATGGCATCCGCGTGTTGCCAGCAAGACAGGCAATACTGGCGTTGCCATCGTCGATCTCGTGAAATCTTCCAGCGGGCCTAGGAGAATGCCATTTTCGGTCTCGAAGGCCGTCGACCTTTTGGGACTACAGTCCAGTTAACTACTGTCCCTGAATAGTTTTGAAATGGCTCGAGCCAAACTTACAGAGGGAATCATGTAGTTTAAAGAGTTTGCTTCAACTGAATGAAGCAACTGAATGAAGCACTAAAGACTAGGGAAATAGAATCTCACATATTGGAAGACAAACTGAAAATGAGAAATATTTTTTCCCATAAGTTTGCAGTATGGCGATAATAAGGTAAATACGTTATAATAATACAGGATCAGATAACCTCATTATTTGATAGCAGGTCGTATCATACTGCATAACAGAGTTTAAAAATACCAGTTCGTTTACATGAATAACACTGTTTTTTTGATTGGGTGTTTTTCGAAACTTATCACCCATATCAATTAAAATTATTTCAACGACTTATTGCATGTTTTAACGGATCTTCATTAGATGTGAATGTATACAGTACTTTGACCGATGTGACGTCTAATCGATATGGTTGTATCGAATAATTTTGTTGTTTCATATCGTTTTTGCCATGATATTGTGTGATAAGTCCTCGTGTTAGAGTTTGACCTTTTTTTTCTGTTTTGAAGATTGCAAAATTGTAAATAATACGAATTTTTACTGTTAAAAGGTTTTCCTCGGAATAACTAACTTCAGTCATCATAATATTCGCATTTAACCATTATTTACTTTCTAAGAAACCCATTGTGAAAGATTCTTCCTAATGACAAACCTACGCATAAGCCAGTATTTGAAATATCAAGTAAAATATACGCCCCATTTCATTCACCCAATTTAGGAACAGAGAAATGGTGGAAAATACCGTTAATTAAAGCACAGCAATGGGTCGCATAAGTAGCAGTTTTTGGTAAACAGATTTTGTATCACCTCGAAAGGACCAATCTACTTAGAAACTTGTTAAGCAATGTGGGGAGATGTTCAGACGTGACCCAACATAAATAGGGGATAAATCTGACAGGTTAGAATTACTCGGAGATGACCACGCTCTTCTGCCATCATCCACACAACATCTTATTCGAAATGACCGAAAACGTGCTGGGATAATGGTCAACGATTTCCAATCTCATTATGCTGATGGTACGGAAGAGCAATTTCTCAAGATGTTTGGAAAGTTTAGTGGAAGCTAGGTTTCACTGCATCGTCTCGCGGTTGAGAGCTTGTAGGGGAAAAAATCTCCTCGATTAGAGGAAATAAATATTATCTTATGGCTTTGATGCCAAAAATATCCTTAAAATTTTTATGGACAGTAAAGTGCATTCTTTTTTTCCAAAATATGACATTACCATGTTATACCGTCGTCTTAGCTTCTCAACCGAACGTTGAAAACACAAAATATAGCCAAATTTCCTTTGATTCACAACAACTAATTCGGCTAAAAAATGAACTAAAAGCATACTGAAATAACTTGTCGGATGATTCAATTTTACTCACTGCCACGGAAACCTGTTAAAAACCTTTAAGATGAAATTGAAAATGTCATGATTTGTTACCCTTTGGTAACGGGTTTGCGGTCTCATGAATAATGGATGACTTCGTATTTGGGTACGTGGATGCTGAATAATTGAGACATTATGCATGGCGGCCATCATGGATGTACTCTTGGGAGAAGGGTAGTAGTTCACAGTATCTTAATTATTTGAGTGAAATTCGGAGAATTATCCTGAAGGAATTAGGCGATGCGTGTTTCCTTACCGCCATTTTCATACCCGTCACGCCAGCATGCTCCGAGCTTTGGCACCTTGCCTACATTAGCTCCTTCGATGTGCAAAGATGTTTTGGGTTTAGACAAGTAGTGTGGGGGATTTTAACCCCTTCCAACCCCGACTACAATCCGTCCATATCTTACTTTTACGAAATAAAAAATAACATGCTTATAACCTAGTTATGATATAGAAATACTCCTTGTTGCTTGTATTCAAAAGGGTGTCGAAATGTTGCGTTTGAATCAAAATGCAATTTCTTATATTCCCCCGTTTTACAAAGTATTATAACCTGAGTTTTTGTTGCCCGTCGTTTTTTAAAAGACATATGCCCCTTCCCATTTGTCAAAATTTGACTGGGAGAGGGGGTTGTCATGGACATAAAGACATGTGCCCCTCCTCCACCCTTCCGAGAGTCTTGAAAGCCAAATATCCTCAAAACGATATTGCGCACAAAAAGGCACCAATTAAGTCTATTTATTACAAGCCACAAAGCCGGGAGCTTCAGCCCCAGCCCCACACCCATCCCCACATTTTTAATAGACACTTTTCATAATGCAAATATGCAGCAGACTTGCTTGTGCGTGCTCAGACTTCCCCCATCCCCAACCTTCTAACTTTTCAAAAACGCTCTGATGTCAACGGTTTGTGCGAACGCGTCAAGATGATCCCTCTGAAGGAATCATGAACATCTCACCTGTCAATACATATTAATTTTCCAATTACTCACTGTATGTATCACTGCCATGGTTGACAAGACAGGGAGCAACTGGACGATAAAGGTTAATGGCCAGAGAAGCATTACAAGGCGAGGTTAATGATGCAGCAAAGTTATAATCAATTGTGGTAGAATAATAACAGATTATGATTAAACTGCAATTATCATATCTTGAGGAGCTCTTTTGCAATCGAAGTGAAATTCTAAATTATTACAGAAAAGTGTATGGGATATTGTGATTAGACGAGTCATACGATAGTAAGCAGGTGATCGTTATCATTTAAACAAGCATATTTGTAACATACTTTTTTCGTGGTAAAATAATTTACAGGTTTTTCTTTCTTTAGAAGAACAAAGTCACCAACTGATGATATATGCAAAGTAAAGAGAGAATGCTACTAACAAGTCAACGAGAGACGTGGAATGAAGAAATTGGAATGTAAATACCGAATTATGATAGATAAACTGCATGCGAATGGCTCTAGCGAGTTAAATCAAATTCAAATAATGAAATAAAAACGTATAATTGCTTTGTAAGAATACAGCAGCAGGCGACAGACGTTATGGGGAGATTCACTGCAAAACATATATTGTTGCATCAGCTCAATGAAAATTGGATATCTGTGGAAAAGGTCATGGCAGTCCCTCTAGCTTCAAAATACAACTGGGGCTTGGTCTACTTGTGACGCTTTGACACCTTTCTGACGCTTGATCTGACAGATAACTTTGACTGTATTGGTGCAAACTTCTTTTCCTCTTCACTTTCAGCTTTAGACGATATTCAGATATTTAAAGTATTTTTTTTTCTTCCACAGCAATACAATTTCACTTAATTTCGATAGACATTCAGCCTGCAGGAAATAAGTCCCAGAGGATCTCAATTTATTCTATTTTCCCTGGTCAGACTGGGAATGTGAGTCAATGAAATTGGACGCAAATGAAGGGTAACCATGGTAACCTTGACAATCTTGGAAATCTGTCATACAATTTAACGAATTTTGTCGAATTTCTGAAGATCTGAATCGATAAACAGAGTTTGAATTACTATCTACATGATCGGAAATTCAAATAAATTTGAATGTCTGAACAGGAGGATTTCTACTTACATGTTATACACAAGCAGAACATTATCTTCATCAGCATGGCAGTGGTACAGTCTCTACTCTTGGAGTCTCTCAATTTCTGTCAATTTCTCCCCCTCTTTCACTCTCTCCCACTCTCAATGTTTTTATTTTTACCGAAGATATGCAATCAATGTTGATACGAGGGCGCATGTTACAAGAAAATGTAGATGGATAGGTAGCAAGTGACATTCAATCAAAATAAGTATAAGAATATGAATGCGTTCATGACTAACGTAGATAAATATTTACACGAACGTAGCGGCGGAGTATGCTACATGAATTTATATGATGTTATAAGATCACAATTACACCTTTCATAAAACAGCTGGTCAAACATCCATTTCACGATCATTCACCTTTCTCAGAACGAGAGGCAACACGTCTATGGTCTACCCCTTACCTTCTATGGATATCGGCCTTTTATTGTCTTCCCTTTCCCCTTCCATGTTTGCAATCAATTCCTGCCGGCGCCATGGGACCATCCCTCACACGTGACCAGGACAGGGTTATCGCGATACCACCACCCCCGATACCCACCGTCTGCTGGCAGCGCCAGCCGCCGGATTCAAATTATGAACGTAAGCAAATGAAACGATATTTCGCATCTAATTGAGTCATTATTCAATGCGTGTGACATACACACAACTCTTTAATTAAAGGATAGTCTGCTTTTAGTGCCCATCTTCTTGTTTGTTTTTCGTATCCGAAACTGTGGCAGCCTGGCAGGCGGTAAGCGTCACAAGTGAATGACCAAAGTCAAACGTTTACTTAAAATACGAAGTAACAACTGTAAGTATGTTAAGGGCAAGGCTCTTTATTTCATTTGATCGATGCAGCAAGCGATAAAATCTCTATCTTACCTCTACATCGCATATACCCGAGTTGAAACTCAATCACAGATGCATATTGCTTTCAATGGTTATCACATGCGTCAATATTCAGATTTCTTTCGTATACATAGCCCGCTGGGTTTATGAATCTCAAATTTCATAAGTTTAGTTTAACGGGGTTTTTTTTCTTTTGGTATAAATGTATATACCAACGACGTGACGCGAAGAAACCTCAAATAACTAAGTTTATATTTCTCTCATTTACTTAGTTCCAGCTAAAGGGGTATTATATATATTACCTTGCAGGCATATTGGCTCTCAAATTTCATTTGAGCGATATCAATACATCTCCTTTCCAACCTCATGAACGTCCAGTGTCTTAATTTGTTCACTCGTTTGCCAGTTGTTTTGTGTGTTTATGTGTGTGTGCGTGTGTGTGTGCCCTCTCGTGCGCATGCGCGTGTGCGTGCGTGTGCTGTTCAGCAAAATCATCTTCTTTTTAAAAAATATATTTCTACCTATATTCTTCAAATGATTCTTAACAAGAGCAGAGCCCTGTGGAAGATATCTGTAAAGCGCTCAGAGACATCATCGATGTATTAGGCGCTATATAAAAGCGGATTATTATTATTATTATTATTATTAAGACCAGTGCCGTTTTTATCATTTTAATGTGTCTTCTATTTCATTTTATTGTATACGAATTCTGTACTTTCATATAATCATTGTAACTGAACAGGCTACTCTGGATAAAGAATTGATATAAATAAATAAATAAATAAATAAATCATAATTTGTTTACGATGTTTCCTTTTCTTTTAACTAACGTAAATATTTCATGCATTAAAATAGGGAGTATATAATTAATTTAGATAAAAGTAGCTGTTGCCTTTTTCTAGAATTTTGCTTGGAGAGTACCACATGTTTCTGGAAATGTAAGCAGAACCAAGGGCAATTACAAGACTTTTGCTAGCTTATTTATTCGGCTGTTTTTTTTTTCTCTCTCTCTCTCTTTATCTTTCTCTCTCTTCACTGTTTCTCACATTCCATTCCTCTTCCTCTCTCACGTGCGCACATACACACACGAGACACCTCTTTCTATTTTCAGTTCTCGTTCTCTTTCACCCAATGGCTCTTGCTATGCCTATTCCATACTCATTGACTATTTCCTTCTTTTTTCAATCATTCAATAAAAAATAAATCAAGATAAAATAAATCTGCACTCTTTAACCTCGAAAATACATAAAGGCACACCTAATCAGATCATCAAAATGTCAGGACAGAAATTTTCCAAATCATCAGTTTCGCTGAAAAAAAAAGGGGTGTTCGAATTTCTGCCCTAGGTTTGTTAACCATTTGGGTAACATAAGTACGAACTCATCTTTCGTTTTACATCCTGTAATACTATTTAAATGGAAATTGTCGTAATTGAGTGTTTGAAATGGCAACACAACATCGTCGTTGATGTTCGGTTCGTTAAAGATTCCCAATCACCAACAAATAGTTTGCGTTGTATGTTAGAGGTTCCATGTGGCTATGCTGTATTAAATATTTGAGCTTCAAATATGACTTCTATAAAGAGATAATGCATGTTTAAATACACTCTCAATAAACCTATAAGCCGGCTTGTAAGTAGAATGGCTGACGCACCCATACGCGCTCGCAAAGAATAGTGCCCGCGTGGAACCCGAGTTGGCGTTGGGATCCCCGCCTGCATTTGAATGTTATCCTTTATTTACTTCATACACCTTAACTGCTGACTTTGAGGATGATTTTATACCTTCTAGCTGTACACAAATTATTTTTAGGTGATTTTAGGTCTCATATATAGAAACCAGAAATTATATATTCTGGTGCGAATGGAATAATATCGATTTATTGGTAGTCAGGTTAAATAAACCATCAATTATCAACCAGCAATTTGACACGAGACTCTAACACCACTTCATAGGAGACTTTCCGATTTTACAATCGTATACATTTGTTTCGAAACTATATTGCTATATAGGTTCCGTTAATGTTATAGTAAGAGCTTGAAAACTGAAGTTTTTTCGCAAGAAAGATTTAGGAAATTCTGTGCAAATTCAGGGACCAGGTGTAATGAGCATTTAGACTTAAAGTGGTTGAATTGTCCCATTTTACGCCTTACTCCACATTACATTATCCTTTAAAAATGTAACCCGGACTTTTGATGTATTTCCCTTTGTTTTCCATCAACAAAGGTTTCTGAAATAAAAGGACCTTTCATATATATGGGATGGAGCTATTTATTTCTATTTCTATATTTATTTTCTATTAGGAAACACCTTTAATATGCACAGTAATTCTGGCTTCATCACGATTAACACATACTAGCAGTAAATCTAATTGACAGAATCACTGCGCGTCTTTTCAGTGAGATTTTTCCTTTTTTTTCCTACTTTTCTGTAAAAAAAAGCAATTCCTTGTCGACCAAATTGGATGATAAATAGATACAGTATATACAATGTGAGGGGAAATATGCATTTTGTTTTTTATGCTCAATTTCGTACAAACAACAGATAAGTAAAATGGGGGCAACGCTAAACGATATAGCATGTTGAACATGACTCGCTATAAGAGAAACAGACATTAACAAGTATTAAAAGTAACGGGAATATTTCAGAGCAAATTAATCAAATTATGCACAGTTAATTTGCTGTAAGAACAGTGAATAAATGAATAACAGCATATCCAGATAAGTAAAATTAGGCTGAACTAAGAGAAATTCATTATAATAGACATTTCTTTCAAGTTTGAGCAAGTTCCAATCTGCAAAGTGATCTTGTATTCAAATTCTCCTCTTAACTATTTTCTCTCTGACGACATTATTTCGTCTTCACCCGCCCCCATCTCTCTCCCTCTCACTGTCTGACAGTCTCTGTCTGTCTGTCTGTCTCTCTCTCTCTCTCTCTATCTTACTTCATTTTTGGAATGGTAGCTGTTGTCTGGTATATATATATATATATATATATATATATATATATATATATATATATACTCATCAAAGTATTTGAGCCCGGCCATGACACTAACGTCCTTTGGCAAGACTTAATCTACATTTTGCCACTCTCCACACAGGTGAAGTAAATGGGTACCCGGTAGGAAGGAATTCCTTGAATGCTTGAGCACCACGGTAATAGTATGATTGCAGGACCCTAAGGGAGAATAGTATATAATACTGATGAGGCTATCCTGGGTAAACAAGACATATTATTATCATTATTCTTATTAAATAAAATAATTAAGAATTACATGAATATTTCATTTGGTTTTTCAATAAATAATTTATGTTCCTGTTCGTAAAAGGGTGGGACAACTTCAACAAAGCTTTTAATCCCAGTGGAAGCACCTGGAATGTGGTCTTCTCCCAATCCAAATAAGATATATTTTAATATTTACTTTAGAATGTTCTAGTCTTGCTTTCTCCATCTCAAAATAGCTCTGAAGCTTATTGGAGGAAAAATTGCATTGTAGCTGGGGGCAGAAATGGGAATCTGCTGATAGTTCCTTGCGATTTACCACGTACATGGAGCGACTTCCTCTTCTAAAAAGCTTCTATTGCATTTCGAAACCGTGTGGGAATAGAAATGATTACGGGTCTGCTATGAAATATGCCACCCTGGATCCAGATAATGTTTCTTCTGGTCGTGGCATTGCCTTAAATGGATTAATTTACACTCCTCTCGACGGTTTTAGCAGTCCAAGAAAAGAAAGGGCTCAAAAATCATAAGTCAAAAGTCGCTCTAAGAGGCAAGAGCTGTTCATCTGTTCTTGATATTGTTCTCAATGAATGAAAACCCTTACGGGTTCCCATGGAAACGTTTGCTTTAGATCGTGCAATTGAGTCTAAGTAGTCATTTTACAGCATAATTTGGATTATTATTAGGTTACAATGATCGCAGTGTAATATCCTGCGTGCAGCTGTCAATTTAATTCAATTAGCTTTTATAACTGACAACTTATTTGAATGGGTCTATGAGAGTTTTGCTATTTCGATATAAAGTATATATTGTTACATTTAGTTTAAAGAGCACAATCGTTCATTCTCTTTCAGGAAGGATTTGCTTGTCAGATTTTGTTTTTCTTTGTTAACAGAATTCTGCTTTCGCTCCTGATCCTCTGCTTGGTTTATGGGTTTATAATAACACGATCGCAAAGACTTTCGGAAAATTAAATCTGACAAGGCAGTTTCAGAAGCCTTGTTTATCACCTACTGAAAATGTGCGAACATATGTATTACGTAATTCGAACATGATTTATAAAATGGGAATACAGTGTGAGTCAATAAAAAATGAAACCCATATTCAAACCCCAGTATCTTAAAAACAAAGCGATATCATAATAGTATCCTAATTTATAATGTTTTCTTGAATTCAAAAGGCTGCTTACCAAAATATTGATCATGGATGACTGCACACTGGCCATGTAAAGACGCATATCAAAATCATCTTTTCCCAATGTTTGGGCTGAATGGTGTTCAAGAGTTACTATCATCATTTGTGCGTGCATTCAACTTTAATGGAGACCATTCAACCAACCTTGGGTTGATCATCAATTTCATTTAAAGCAGATAACCGGAGAAATGTCCCATAAAATAATAAATAGGAAATTAGAGATGTAAGCTTGTTCAAAAAGATTATCAGGACTTTTTTTCAAGACCCCTGACAGGGTCTCAGATGAGCCACGAAACCGAGAATTCTTGCACTAGAAAAATGACGTCATTCTCGGGACAGCTAGCTTACGGTATACGACTTGACTTTACTGTAGCTGTATGAATCGTATATGTGTGTGTCTGCTGCAGTGATTCACCCAGTGAGCTAGAAGCAAGCAAGTGTGTCCCGAGTATTACGTCACATTTCCAAGGTTGAAAAAGAAACTGCTCGCGGGGCGAAATTATGCGAATATTTTGACACACATTTGAAACAGAATAATATCAATTTATGAAAACCTATGGATTTCAAATGTTGATGGAATGTTTTAGGGCATCTTTCCCTTTCCGTTGATACCAAATTGCATTTTGCATTTTGATTTGTTTGTACATCTCCGAGTAACCCCTTTAAAACTTGACAAATCTGACATGAATCAGGGAAAATGTTACTGTTCCGCTGTCCACGGTCGGATTTTATTGATCAAGGTGTTGGATAAAAGTAAATATATATGTGCTTATTGCAACAATATTTAGGGATGAATCTGTTTGTCCTCTTTATTGACTCACACTGAAGAATGGGATTTAAAAACAGTCTTTGGATCCTTATTAAAGGGTTAAACTCCCAAACCCGTTATTTTAGGAAAGTCCACCCTGTCAGAAGAGTTGATTTTAATAAATGCATAAAAACAAAAGAAAAAGTTTGAGCAAAACTTTATAAAATATTAAAAAGGTATGAATTTTTGAAGTTGTAATATATCAAACACAAATTATCAACTTCATGACGTATCTTGCGAGATCCTCTCCCATTTGCTCAGGATGAAAAAATATCATAAATTATATTTTTTTAGTTGCTAATGAAGAAATACATTTGTTTCATATTGGCTTTGTGTAAAACATATGTGCAATGATTATATCTAGGGTGCATGTATGATTGAATATTTTCTTTAGAGAAATGGAAATTCACTATTTTTAGTACAGGGAAAATGGAAAAGGAGCTAACTTTGGAGTTGCCAATTTGTGTTTGATTGACTACAACCTCGAGAATCATAAGTTTCTTATTTCTAATCAGATTTTGCTTACACTCTCACTATTCTGTTTCTATAACTTTCTGTGTTTATTGAAATCAACTAAATACCATGGTGGACTTCCCCTTTATTAAGCTATAAGGCAACGATTCTACTTGCGAATACACCTCTCTTAAATTTGTGTGAAAATTGAGCAAGTGTCTCTTATGTACTAAAATCCACATCTTGTGAGAGGTAGTAATGATGATCCGCAGATATGGAAATCAAAAGACCCATTGGTGTAAACTGGCAAACAACTCTAATATCAAATTGTCGAATTTTACAGATATATGTTGTTAATGTTTATCACAAAACCGCTTCTACTTTTAAACCTTTTGAATTATTTTTACTTTTTAAACTATTTCTAGTTATAGTTGCAATATTTAAGTATTTCCAGAACAATCCTTTACAAATGACTTTGCTGGAATGATTTTGTTCCTCATAAGGATAAAAAGAATATTTTTAAAAGCTCACGTTTTCTTTCTCATTTTCACCACCGTTCCCCTCTTTTAAGTTAGCTGGGAATAGAAGCAGGTGACATGCATCAGCTGCTAATTAGTACGTCAGTTGGCTTTATGTTCCATTAATTATATTTTGTCTTTACAAAGTGCTGTGCTCGTTAAATACACACAAATCAGTATAAAAAGACTGCATTATTGCGTCATAAAATGGTGGCCGTGAGCAATAATGATTACGTCAAAGCGTTGCTGACAAAGCAGTTCGTATAGGGTTAAAGTGTTCCGATCCATGCAGGCCTATAATAGGTCCGATGCTTTTTACACTCAAACAAGTTGGGTAAAATTTACCCAATAATTTGGCCAAAAGGGAGCATGCATGCTTGTTGGTTAATTTTCCACAATTTTTGAAACATTTTACCTAATACTTTATAAAATTTTACCACAAAAACATATATGTTCCCTGTTTTACCCAGTATTGGGTAAAAATTGTACCCAGCTTCTTAGAGTGCATTAATTTTTACCAATACCATCGTATTATATCTTAACATAATATGGCATGTCCATTATATCGTACCGTACTATACAATACATAACTGTATACATTTCTTCTTATTTTCTACTATTACATATTTCTTGGAATTGTTTTCCGACCAATTTGAACCATTTCAATCCCTTGCTACTTTGTCTTCATTTACTTTTCCTCCTCACACTTTCACTGAAAACGACAGGTCTTAAAAGTATAATGTTTTAGTATATGATGTCCTTCATATCTGACTCAATTCATTTGCTTCGATTTATGAATTCATATTTGACTTACAATATCCCTCTTCCCCTCGTTTCTGATTTGGACGTTTCATCACGAATACTGCGTGTCTTATATGTTAATATCATACCCTCCCTCTCCCTCTCTCTCTCGCTCTCTCTCTTCCTCTCTCTCTCTCTCTCTCCCTCTCTCTCTCCCTCTCTCTCTCACCCACTCATTCTCCCATTCAGTTATCACTCTCTTGATGTATTTAGAAACGTTTCCTTGTACCTCAAGCACGCCCTTCTAGCCTAATATCTCTCGTCCTATGTGTGTTAAACAATACATATTGACTTACACATTATGGCTTTTGAAAGGCCTGCGCACGATTTCCAATTTGCAAAGTGTACCTCAATAAATAAATGTCCTCGTTTTCTTCAGGCATGGATGTGGGTACACGGCCCCACACGAAATTGTGTATTTGTCCGTCTAATATGTGGCGTGGCGCCGTTATGCACTACGCAGGAATACAGATAGTTACGTGACCCGATTTTCACTTTCTCGCTCTTTAAGCCCTGATCTAGATTTTACGAACATCAATTCTCTTGGATTTCAAAGATTAAGGCATATTCTGACGCCTGGGTGCCATGAAGAAAATAATTGAAAATATGAATAAAAATTTAGCTGTGAGAGGGAAGTTTCTTTGCAAAATCTGATATACGTTTCAGTTAGAGTTCTCGTCTCATACTATTTCCTTCACCCATTTTTTTTTATTAATTCATATGTGGTATTAGTATCTTTGAAAGTTAGATTTTTCAGTTTGTGACAACCCCGTATCATCATCTCTCAGGAAACTTCTCCTATACCCTGGGCCTGTACTATATAGCCTTAAAACAATAATAAAATCTTATTTTCAGTGGGGGCACTGTGGTATATTGGTGAAGACTCTTAACTCTCATACGGGAGGTCCTGGGATCGATCCTCGCTGTGCGTTCACATCCTTTGACAAGACGTTATGCCGACATTTGTCCATCTCGAACTGGGTGAAATTGGCTACCTTGGAAATGCTTTGGTAACAGTGATTGCAGGGCCCTCAGGAACTGATGCTGATGATGCTTCCCTGGTTTAACAAAATTATCATAATTATCATTATATTCACTTCGCATCATCTATTTTCTACGAGGTTTTATTTTCTTGTCTGATATAAGGTTACCCGACTAACTCCACACCGAATCGATTTTTAGTTGGCACTCATTTCAGTATCCAATCGCTTAATGGTCCTCAATACCCAGTTACCATGATGATTTCATTCCAGTAGCCACGTCCATTCATCATGCTAGGCATTCACAGAATCATTTAAACATTTATCATTCGAAATATGCGATACATTCGGACTTTCCGTTCCATAAAATACACCACCACTAGAATATTTTAAGACATGCAACAGGCAACTCTGCCAGCGTGTAATTACCATGTGTGACGAAATTTGTTCATTTAAATCCTAGCAGTTCTCCAACAAATGGAGACATTATCCAAGAAGGGGGATACTATTCTACATTTTTCTTGTTACGATTGAGAGTGAATTATGTAAATAATGTCCAACTTTTGCATGTACTCAAACATGTCAGAATGATTGACTGAGAACTATATACTATAAGCCACAGACTAATGGCATAGGCACTACATACATGACATACGTGACATATCTAATGTAAACTCGACACCAAATACTTGAAATTAGAGTTTCGTTTTGAATGGGAATTTGCCCTAAGGTATGGATATAATATAAAAGCATTGGCTATGGTTTCAAGAAATATGAATGCAATTATCTGAAAGAAAATTTTTAGGGCTACAGGCAAAACTGCTTCATATGGCGTGCGGAGGGTGTATAACAAGTGTCAGGTTTCAATTGAATTCAATGACCAAGTTATACACATGTACAATTAAAGCTTTTTGACCAGCAATTTGCATGTGGAACGTTACTATGAGTTTGTAAAATACCATTATCAGGATTTTGCAAATTCAAAATCACTCAGCGATGCATAGTATAACAATGTACATATTGAGTGCAGTCCTGGAACTACCCTACTTTAGACGTGTGTTTTAACAGTTTTATGGGGAATATTTTGTTTTGTTCGAAGTGATCTGTAATTTATAAGATTTTTTTTGTGTGTTTACAAGTGGTTTTACCAAGTTTGCTTTGATAGACAAGTGGCTGCTACCTATGTCCCCATTCTTTACTCATGGCTGTGGGTATGATATACTTTATTGTGATTTAATCATTTAGCATTGTGTTTTAATTCTGCATGCGTTATTCGACTAATGTTCCAGTAAAAAAAAATAAATAGGGTCAGCTCCCCTGTGCGATGTATTATTGAAGAATTGGTTTACCTTTATTCTTATTTGAGATTAAATAATGTAGGGTATTATTACTAATAGCACTAGTACTATAGTAGGAGTATTAGTAGTAGTAATAGTAGTAGTAGTATCAACATCATCATCATCGTCATTATTATCACAGGCTTGGCATACGAATTTATCCAGTTTATCTTATATTTTACATACCCCTCCCCCCCTCTCTCTCTCTCTCTCTCTTAATGTCATGAATAGAGGAAAAAACGTGCATAATACCCTTACGTGAAACGTAAGAGTTGTATTTAGAGCAAATGGAGGCAATGTCTTTGCCGCCCGAAATAGACGATAAATCGTCCTCGTCCTTTTGGCGTATATTTTCTTAAGCAGTAGCATTCGGTCTGCTGCTCCATATCAAGCAGTCTGACCACACTCTTCGGCCATTAATATGTCACTGTATTAGGCCGAAGGGTCATCAATAAAGAGGGGATATGCTGACTGAAATATAAACAAAATTATGCAGGCGCAACATTTTAAGCTGCCTCAAGGCAGAGGTCGACTTTAACGAGTAACATGATGAGATACGAGTGACTTCGGAAAATGACGTTTGCAAGGTAGAATGATTAATAAATTTTTTTAACGATTTCTGCTCTTAGCACTATGTCCCGCCATCGACCCCCCCCCCCCCCCCCATCTCTCTCTCTCTCTCTCTCTTTCTCCTATTTTATTCATCATACGTATTTTTTTCTTTTTATTCCCTCTTTACTTATGTGTATCTGTTTTATAGGTAAGATTTTAAGGTCTTATGCCCGACAAATATCATAAACATAGGGCTTCCTAAAATGTGGACCGGAAGATGATTTCTAGCAGCTATAAAGCAGGAAAAAACGAATCAATCCTGAATTTGAACAATGAATTAATTGTTTTTTGAAAATATTGAATGACTATAACTACCCTAAACTTCTGAAATTTTAAGTAGCTTCACCAAATGTCTGTATCTTCAGAAGATGTGAAAATAGTAATCTATTTTTGATAGATTTCGTCTTACTTCTTTCGTTTACGTATGTGCATTTGAAAGAGTCTCCCGTTTGAATTACATGTGCTTCCTTTGGGGGAAAGCAGGCTATAGGTACAATGCCAATGACCTTTCCTCTCCTGGTTTCGAATCTTAGGACAAAATTCACCCTAAATAAGGATTCCTCTTGGAATGACTGACACACGCTTGTTTGCACTCTCTTCTCAGCGAAGCGCACTTTTTCCTTAGTGGAAAAGGGGCAGCTCTAACCTGAACAAAATTGACATTTTATTGCATATACCTAGTGCAAATCATAATGAGATTTTATTTGCTCTAGTGCATATCAGCCTAGACAAATTTGGAAAGGTTACACTTCTTTCTACAAAATACAAAGCAAGTATTAACTACATATGACAGAAGCAATACATATATCTGCATTCGAAGAATTTCTTGTGGGACAATAATCAAAATTCATTGTCATACACCTGACCTTTTAGAGATGTTCTTTTACTTATTTGTACTCTGATCAATAACTACAATGTCCTAATAATTCGACATTTTTATTACATCGCCAGTCCACGTTTACTACTAGTTTCAGCTGCTAAAAACTAAAGGGGTCTGTTTTATTTTTTAGTTTATTTTAGTTTTTGATAAAATTAACCGACTAAATACCATCTACTGGAAAAAGAAATCTAGATAATTATATTGCTTTTGTTCTTGCAAGGTTTTTTTAGGTTTAACTATAACGGCGTTGTAATATCTCTTTAATATTTTTATCATTACTTTACCTTATGCATTTATACTAAATGGCGTTTGATATGTTTATTTTTGTTTTTAGTCCTTGTAAATTAGGCCAAATTCTAGTACGAACTGTCCCGATGGGTTGCTGCACTTTTATACTTCCCAATGCAATCAAAATCAGGAAAGCGAACTAAATCAAGTAACCCATATGACGGGAGCTACGTTATTTTTTTCTGTGGTTTAGGTTTAAGGTACTCTGGGTTCCGTAACAAAGACGATATTTACCCCTTAAGCATTCCGCCGTCCCAAATCATTTCTCCTTGAGTAGTCTAAAGTTCACGCATTCCCCCTACCACTCATTGAATTCCCCAAACACACCTTTACAGTATCAAAGTGAGGTAGCGTTACCTGGGTGTTTCAGATCGTCATAATGAAAGCAATATCACTTAGTGCCAAAGTAGCTGAATTGTTTATTTCCCCCCGTATTGAGGCGTGGTGGCTATCGAGCGACGATTTCGGCGGGTATTACGAAAGCTAAAACGAGGTATTGGTTTACGACTTCAAGACAGACTAGCTGATAATCTACTAGTGTGTCAGACATCTGTCATGTCGCCACCAAAAATCAATGGCATCAGTCAGGCCCGGATAGGAGAAATACGATTCCTTACCTTCCACGGACATTGGGGAATGAGATATAAGACAGAGTGGCATTCATGGTTCTTCGTTTAACCTCTTTTTTCTCCACTTAACCTCTTCTTTCTCTGGCTTTTCTTTTCCTTCTTCATCACTTTCAATACCACGATTACCATAAATACCAATACTCAGAATCTTAACATGTGTGTCGTGTGTGTGTGTGTGTGTCTGTCTGTCTGTCTGTCACTTAAGACAAGGAACTACTCTCAACTTTATAACATTCATTGTGTGTGTACTTCCAGGGAGATAGCGGTTATTCAAGAATAATCACTGTCCCTTGTTAACGAGACAAGTTCCACATCAGTGACCTTTGTACTAAGATGCAAGCTGCGGCTTTAGAAAGGAACCATGTATTATTGACTTGTCTGATTTGACTTATTTCTTTTAAACTCTAGTAAAAATTACCACGGCATGTAAACTCTCATTTTTCATTAACGAAGAAATGCATAAATCGCTTAGAGCGGTCACAATTTCTAGGGTTAACATCCATCTGCATTTCTATACATTGGCGGATCGAGCTCAGGCAGAAAAATCAACCGTGTTCACTGATGCACAAGTTGTCACATTAACGGAAGACAACTATTGTTCTCTGATAACAAATGTCTACCTGACTATAATTAATACAGTATTTTAGATTTCGGCTTTTTGCCCAGCTTTCCAAAAGAAATATTCATATACTCTCCCTCCATCTTTCTCCCTAGCTCTTTTTCTACTTTTCGTTTTGGTATGTCTTTAGATCCCGTTATCCCTCCATGTGGTAAAATAAACAAAACTATTTTTAACTAAACTGAATTGTTGTCTCCTTTAGGCTCCAGTCTCATAATTCATTTTAATGACTGAAGATGGAACATTCTGCTAAAGCGAATACAGGCGTCACCACCACATACTTGTCTTTATGTATTTAACCTTTTACCCATTTTGATATCAGTCTGCCGGTTCATGTAATAATAACTTGGTTTTCTTACCCCGTTCATTTGGGTTCATTGCTTCGTATTCGTATTTGCAGCTGCCAAGTTTACTCAAGCGAAACTATTTCTGACAGTGCAACAATCCTTAAACAAATATGAAGAATAGAGTGAATGTCAAGAAGGGGAAATCTTCCAGGAATCGTGGTTTAATATTACTTTAGTTTAGTTTTTAGCCTTTAGAATTGTATTGCAGGGCTACATACGGTACACGAATAGTAAATGCATGTACTGTATGGGCATACGGGATCTCGTTCATTTTATAAATCAATGTGAAGACTTTTTCAATGATATTGCTTTATTACTGATTCTTACTATAGTTCTTGCTGTGGGGTAGGTGCTCCTACATGCTCCGATGACAAGAAGCTAGTTTGTAATTAGTATGATGCCTTTACCTAATACCGGCCTCTTAACGATGTTTCCAACGACTACGGCAAAGATTCTTCATGAAACGTAATGAAAATTCATCAGACTATTACCCAAATACTGGGGAACAAGATCCAGGTACTAACGAGCGATAATACTTGCGCGTTCTTGTAGAAATGACGTTGCAATAGAGTCATCTCATTTTACGCATAGAGGGAGAAGTGCGTTTTAATTACCGACCCCTGCACATAGTCAATGGCAATTTATGAAAAGAGATTATTTTAATGAAAATATGAAAAATTAACAAAAAATTGATAATAATTACGTTTTTATTCCTCATCTTGCTCTATTTTGGCTGTTCTCAATGTTGCTAGGCATTCTACGCGTAGTCCCCTGGGTTAATTTGCAAGACGCGCGCTAGATGCCATGATACGCTTAATGGTCGGTATTATGACTTGCCGGTATTAGGTGAAGTGATCATACATGGTACAAATGACCCTGACATGACCCAAATTTTTACGCGCATGCGCATTTCTTTTGGCGGACGCGCTACTTGTAAGACAACTAAAATAATAATGGCGCGCGCATCATGGTGCGCAATATATGAAGGTGTATAAAGGTCAATTGTAGTCGGTACAGATGACCTTTATCTGCACATGTGCAAATTGTAATTACGAATTGGATTTTTGCTCCGGGCATTATTTCGTCAAAGATATAAGGTTAGCCTTATAATGCAATTGGATTTTAGGTTAGGTTTAGAGTTGAAGTTAGGATAAGTTATAGTGTTTGGTCTAGGTTTGAAATTTAGAATTCGGTTAATGTTCGAAATTGACTCGGAGCAATTGTCAATTGAAGCCGGAGCACATGTCGTCCAACCGTGTGGAAATGTTGATGTTGACGAAGTGACATCACAAAATAGGATATTCAGACTTCAAAAGGTGATACCCTTGACTAGATAAACATGGGGCCATTTACGAGATGCCATGTCAGCAGTTGATAATTACATACAAAGGTCGAGATTAGACTTGACTTTGGCCTATCTCTATTTTCCTTTTCTGTTATTGTTTTTGTGATCTATGCTGAACAAATTTGACTATTAGTATAGTAATTTCACGAAAATGACGTCACACAAATTACAGAAAATATTTCAACTGTTCTAGTCTCATGAAAACGACTTCTATAACATAATTATAAAAAGTCCTAAGGAATCCGGGTGGTGGAAAGCTTTGAAAAATACCGAAATCAATGATAATTATTTTTCGGTCTTCGTACGTAAACACGAACTGTGCCAAATAGACACATAAGTTATGTTCACACGTAGTACATAGCATCGATGCTATGTAAGTTTCAAAAATATTTCCAGTACGTTCAGACAGGCCGTGATCGACTTGCTTCTATCACCCACTCGTGACTATTCATCGCTCACCCGCTGCCAAAACAATAATTACTGCGCCACACAGAGTGACCCGAGTATAATTGGTATATGCATGGTCAAACGCGTGGAAGTTTGTGTACAGGGGTCATAAGAAGCTTTTGTTTTGAATAATATTTTATTTGTCTTCATAAATCAACATAATAACACAATAACAATTCATTTGTAATATCGATAATACAATCAAGTAGCAAATACATGTGTTATAATACTTAATTTTAAATAAAATTGACTGAACTCCAATCTTATGCCAAAATAAAACACATGCATGCACACTCTATTCTCTGGTAAGCACATGTAAATCAATATCTAAAGACCACATCATACTTTAGTTAAGGTCTGATTCTGAAAGAGCAGATTCTCAGCTTTAAAATGATATATAACTCATTGGATGTTCATAACTCAATGTACAAAGAGAAGAATGCAGTTTGTTGAAGCACTCTGACTTGCAAATTGTTGTGCTAAGGTGACAAATGGAGGATTAGAACTCAATGAAAATTTCTATGAAGGGATTATCAGATTGTCCTAAAACTTGGCATACTACATAGACATATCCTGTTTGTCATAGTGCACAAGTATCAATGCAAAAACTTACTCCGGGAGATTTATGGGAGATTAAAATCAGACAAGTATTCAGGGTCGTGAAAAAGAAAAGTAATGCAACAAAATCCAGAGAAGACACACATAAGTCTGATGAAAAGCTGTCAAAAATACCACTTCTAGATTGTTTGGTGCCTCCACATTTTAGATTACTTAGAAAAAAGTATACTCTTTCAGGAAATACCCAAAACTAAAATTTGACCATGCATGCCAACCAAAACACATTGATTGAGCTCTAACTGAAAATCACACAGTGCGACTTTTGGGTGGTTTTGTGGTGCCTGGTCATATATAAAAAAGAAAAAGATAAAAAGAAGGAACCCCCCCCCCCAAAAAAAAAAAAAAACAACAACAACAACAACAAACAAACAACAAAACAACCCCCTTCCTTACCACACAGTATACACATTAGCCTACTTACCCCTATATACATCACATTACATTACAGTACCAGATGAAACAGACAGAATGATAATAGAAAAAAGTAGGGAAGAGTGTACATCACAATCATGTACATACATTGCATTATATTATAGCACCACATGAAACAGACAGAATTACAATAGCAGCGAGTGACGATAGCAGCGATTGCGCTCACATTACAAATAGTCACAAGCGCGGTGGGTGGTCTACCGCAAAGCGTCGATGCTATGTCGCTGGATCCTGAGATTTACTCCTGCTAAACTCGCTGCAAGAATAGTTTGGAAACTCGCTTCTATCTCGTGACTATCTGCGTTCAGACAGCGTTTGGTCTCGACACTATCTGGTCTTCACCAAAATAGCATCGACACCTCGATAGCATCGATGCTACGTGTGACGCTCTACGTGTGAACGTACCTATAGATTGTTCAACATAGTTTCAGTTGGACACACCCTGATGCACATTATTTGTTGCGGGGCTGTCCAACAAAGCAACATGTACCGTACTGTGCTCAACTTGAACAGAGTTGATCGAACTATTGTGTTTGTATATGCGTGATTCAGAGCAACAGCTTAAAAGGACGCCCTCTGATAAATACATTTCAAAATTATGTTGTCATGTAACATAAAATGCAAATAATGACATTGCATATGAGCAGAATAGAGAGAAGGGAGAAAGGTAGTGAAGGAGAGAAAGAGTGGGGAGACACGAGGGGAATAGTTACTAACTTTATGTGACAGTAAATTTAAGCTCCTAATGACGCCTCTGATTTTCCCATCATGCCCCATGTTAGTTTGTAGAAGCTTAGAATGTATCTGTAGGCAATTTTCCACATGTGCAACGTCAAAAATAATAGTTTGAAATATAAAATGTACCTATTTACCAAACAGTGGTTTGTCCAAATTCAAAATAAAATGCAATTAATTTTCAAATCAGAATCTCAATCTAGCAGTTACTGTCAGGTGGCGCTGTTCAAATTTTGCCAGTTTAATGCCATTTAAAGACTTAATCATGTGAAACCATAATGGGTTTGTTTGTTTGTTGTTGTTTTTTTATCGGGGGTGAGCTACGAAAATTCCACCTGTCATAATTTTCTTAAAGGGGAATGAAACCATGGGGGAATCCATTTTAATAAAAAGAGAGGATAGAGAGAAGTAATTTCATATTTTTTCCATTATCTCTAAAAATGATGCTTGCCTTTTTGTGAACTCAGCATATGTTGTGTCAAATACATTTCTCCATGATATATCTTGAGCTGAGAAGGAGACAAGCTGCACCTTGAGAGATAATCTTGTGTACAAAACATATGGAGAGTTGTCCTACTAAACCTGTCATTTTGAAGCAACATTGCCAATTTGAGGATCGCCATAGAAAGTAAATTGATACTTTTCAAACTTTCATAACTTTCTCACTTCTTAACACATTTTGGAACTTTTGCTTGAATTGAAATGAATTGCTTCTCTCTATCTTCTCTTTGCATTAAAAATGATTTTCCCTAGGGTTTCATTCTCCTTTAATGATTTTTTAAACAGTACCCCAGTCAGTGTTTACCTTCTATTTCACCTGCAGTCTCTCGCTACAAGGATATTTTGCCGTATAAGGCCGATATCTTCCAATGACCTTCTCTGTGTGTGCAAGGAGGTACAAGGCAAGCTCCTACTATGTGCAATGATTTTGTAAGTGCGCTGAACTGCACTGAAACAAAAACCCATATTTGAGGTTGCCGTTTTGGCGAGGGCAGTAGGCATGTATGGTGAAGATGTCGCTCGCGAGCGGCCTAAGCTTCTGTCAACATACTGCTTGACAGTCTGACAGACAGCATGTTTGACCAGCGCTGATGAGTGATGGAATGACGGGTTTATATGTGCTGTAAGCTATTTCAAAGGCGGAGTAAATGGCGATATGTGATCGGGGTGGACATTTTTTAACTTACATTGGAAAATGAGGGATTATTGATTTGATCCTTACAGCATGCGTATCCGCTAAAGGATAGAGCCGCCGTATACGTCCCCAACTTTTTTTTTTCTTTTTAAATTTTAGAAGAAAATGAATCTCAACGGAACGCGAGACTGACTCGAGCCTCATAGATTGAATACCCTCTCCCCACTGGAATTATTTCGCCCCCCCCCCTTTTTTTTTTATCAATGCCTGGATACGCCCCTGCCAAGTCAGGTTGCATTGATATTCTGTTGATTGCCAGACTGACTTCAATTCAAGCGCTTCAAAGTGAGATAACGTATCCTTGGAGGTGCATAACAACATTGCAGTTTGGGAAGAGTTCCATCCATCACTTTACGATTCACCTGACACCATCTGTCACGCACAAAAAAAAATCACAAAACATGATACATCATCGAAGCAAATACATGTGTGAGGCATTATTGTTAGGAAACAACAACAACAATCTAATCATTTCCCCTTTCGTGTGTGTTTTCCTGTTGCTTTTGTCTCCAGCTGCAATGGTAAATCATGAAAATCCGGAAAAACTTCATTAGCTCCAATATATCTCCCATTCATAGTGAAGAAAGGGGGGTTGAATAAATGAGCAAAACAACGTGGGACATTTAAAAAAAAAATTGAAGATCCTTCTACAAAAGATAGGTAATTATGACCTATTGCATTATTTCATATACGTCTTTATAATGTTTATGATAGATTAAGGGAAATTCAATTTTATAATTGATTCTGCTAGCGAACATCAAAAGAGTCTTTGTTTGTAGGTCACATGAAAATAATTACCTTCTCCGAGAAATGAAGATCCGTCTACAAGAGATAGGTAATTACGACCTATTGCATTATTTCATATACGTCTTTATAATGTTTATGATAGATTAAGGGAAATTCAATTTTATAATTGATTCTGCTAGCGAACATCAAAAGAGTCTTTGTTTGTAGGTGACATAAAAATAATTACCTTCGAGACTATCCGAGAAATGAAGATCCGTCTACAAAAGATATGTACTTAAGACATATTGCATTATTTCATATACGTCTTTATAATGTTTATGATAGATTAAGGGAAATTCAATTTTATAATTGATTCTGCTAGCGTACATCAAAGGAGTCGTTTGTTTGTAGATGACATGAAAATAATTACCTTCTCCGAGAACTAGATTGTTTACTCATTCCAAGGAAACATACACGTTATCTACTACGTGCGCAGACTATTTGATCCTCATTTACATTAATTGGCAGTGTCTCGTAAACAATTCATAAAATTGCGTGCGGTGGCATAGGAATTGTTTTCCTCGCCTTGAGCTGTGGTGAATGATCCCAAATTACTTTTGGATCGCTACTTTTTTATGTTCGTATGTTTCTATGAAACGTATTTTTTCTTGAGCTTTGAGTCTTATGCTGCTTAAGCTTCAATAAAGAACTAAAAAGGCTAAAAAGACAAATAAGTGCGCGGCAAAATTGTACGTATTGTGAAGTAATTGCGGAATTACCGGAGGAGGCCACTGTGGGGATAGATGAACTATTAGAGATTTGCGATAAGTAAATGACGAAAGCAAACTGTCACATCAAGCTGAAATCCGATTTATAGCGCATTAGGACAGAGGATGTTGTCACACATGCTCTCCTATGTAAGCAATGACCAAAAATATCAAGGTGCCTAAAGAGACGTGGACCTTTGTGAAAGACAACACACTGACCATCGCTAACTTGGGTTTGCTGCAACTCCTTGCATTTCATGAAAAAAAATTGCGCGTAGGAGGTGTCGTAGAACATTGGCATTGTGTATTTGCATGTGAAGATGCAAGCAAAAGCTTAGTAGAAAAAGCAGTTGCTTGCCTTATGCTGGTTTTATGTATGCAAGAAACTTTGAAAAGGGTTTTTGTGTGTGTATCCCCCATACCTCACGGATAAACAACGTTCGTTATTTTGAACGAGCCTTTCGTTAATCAGTGTGGTTGGACCAAAATATCGAATTGTTTCTGTGATAACCCAACATGACGATGAAAATATATTGGACATTGTACATATTCAAAGGACTTTCCTTACGTCACAAACGTCGAAGACAAAAGATACATTTTCATGACTAAGCTGTCAGTTTGGAGCAAACTCCAGTGATGAATATGTGTGTTTGCCCGGTTGTGACCCTGACGTTGAACTTACATATATTGATTTTACAAGCGTGATGTCAGAGACACCGCAAACATGTTTGCACATCAATGGACCATAGTGATCCACTGGTGCACTGTGGCATACTGGTGACAAGTTTGGCCTCTCACCCGAGTTGTTCAGGGTCCGATCCACGCTCGGTGCTTATATCCTTGGACAAGGTGTTTTACCAACATTTTCCCCTCTCAACCCAGGTGTATTAAATGAGTACGTGGCAAAAGTAACAACAGGACCCTTAGGAAAAGCAGTATTAATACTGATGAGGTTGCCCTGGGTAAATGAGACCCAATTTTTTATGTATTATTATTATAATTATCATTATTATCATTATTATAATTCCTTTATGGTTATCTCGACCTCTTTCTTTTTCTTAATGATCCTTTAACATCGTCTTAATTTTGTTTGATGTTTACAAAAGTGGCGTAGACAGAAATTTATACACAAGAGGATGATATCGAATCCTCTGTTCCTGAGGAGCACCTCATGTCATAGACCCAGTGCAAGATGTAGGCCTAAACGAGGATACCAGGTTCCATCCCCTGGTAGATACGCCAATTCGACCATCGGGTTCACCTTTTCCTATTTTTTTCCTTAATACCAGTCACCCTACAACATTCGCGTTGAACACGAAAGTGCGCACGAGTACGAATAAGAGAAAAAAATAAACCAAACTGGAGAAAACAAGTCAGACCTTAACCATCCTTCGTCTGAATCCCAAGGACTTAAACTCCTTCATCCTGGATCGTGAGGAACTCATCAATGTAATTCGAGATAGAGAGATCATTACGGTGAAATCCCTGGTGCTGCCTTGCTTCACCTGCCCACGCAAGGGCGCGTAAGGGACAATTGGAAGCAGCTGCACATAGCTCCATGCGTGGAGCAGAATAAATACAAGCCACTGTCGAACCATGTAAAAAGGGCTGGTCACATTTGTCCGATAACGATAACGATAACGATATCTTTCTTTAAAAAAAAAAAGAATTAAAGGTACACCCGAGAACTACCCTACTATTAACAGACAAGAGCATACGCGCTCATACACAACATATAGTAGGGTTACCTTTAATTGGGAATCTCGTTAACGTTACCGGACCAATGTGACCAGCCCTTAAAACTGGACATGGGGTCGTCTGGAAAACCTAAAACACATGGAAATTACCAAATTTGTTATTCAGGTTTATTTTTGTACACGACCAAAATTTGTTGACCAAAAATTGTTTTCAGTACAAAAAATGAATATGAACCATTTATAATAATGCAAACAACGACACGAAAGCAATAACTATATGAAAGTATACTTTTGCTTCCCCTAACAGTAGAATGTCGCCCGACTTTAGTATTCTTCCTCAAAAAGAAACCACATTGAATTTCACCAATATCATTACATAGGCCGACACATTGAGCCCAATCAAACATTATTTCAAATATGAAAATGAACATCAATTATACAGTACCATGAGTGATATGAAAACAGCCTATATATTTTCACCTCCCTGCTTGGTATCAGGCTATCAAAGCAGAACCGTATGTAATCGGTGATAGTCTCCACAACCTCATCAACATGATCAAGGGAATCAGCAGCGTCTAAGAATAAAAGCCTATAGTTTTATTGTTTCATGATGGGATAAAGAATATAATTATCCATCCGAAATTGCGCTTTCCCAGTGCAATGATTATGAAGGTGTAAATAGAGATCTGATGCATTAAACATTGTTTTATTCCATATTGCAGTCTGTAATCCACTGTCACTGTTAATTCCGTTTCCAGTGTATCACTACAATAATCTTATCTAAAAAAAACTGACAGATTAAATCTTTGCAAAACATTGATCTAGTAGAGGAATCTACAGCAACCTATCAACGATATATGAAATATAACTTCATAAGTAACATGAGATAAAGAACCATAAAGTCATGCAGGCACTATTTGATTAATGCAGATCCACACCCAGAATACCTTCAGCCTAATCATGGATTTATATTCTTTGAATAATAAATTGATCTGGTAGAACATTTGTATTCAATGCAAAAGATAGTTCAACGTGACAAGATTTATTATCCTTAAGTCCAAACCAGCATACGGGTCTTAGAAAACATCAAAATCTCAGTAGGACTATCATGTCTGGGCAATTTTAGTGGATTTTCCACTATATCATAGAGTTAATATCTGAAGAATTAATTTTACCGATTCATTAATATCATTGGTAAAAGTATATTTAAAGGCGATGTTCACTTACGTTGGTGCATCCTTGTTTAAGCTATAGGAAAAACTGGTGAAATACGTAATATACAGTAGATCTAAGGGGAAATGTGAGAATAAATTTTCCAAGACGAAGTTTTTCACAAAATTCAAGAGAGAGGAAGGTTTTGATACTGGTACTGAAGTCACGATATGCTGAAATTAGTCGACAAGGAGTAATAAAGAGGTTTTAACAAGCGCAATAGTATAATGTTTTGTTGTAAGTACGCGTAATCTAATGAGAATTTATAAACACAATAAAGAACTACAAAGATGTTAAAATTGGCTTACTTGAACTTCATACCCAATTCCCTAAACAAGATAGAAATTAGTCGACAAGGAGTAATAAAGAGGTTTTAACAAGCGCAATAGTATAATGTTTTGTTGTAAGTACGCGTAATCTAATGAGAATTTATAAACACAATCAAGAACTACAAAGACGTTAATATTGGCTTACTTGAACTTCATACCCAATTCCCTAAACAAGATAGATTTGATTCCCAATCTTACTTTCCAAGAATATTTTTTTTTGATGAGTTGATTGTGCTTTCAGTATTTGCACGAATTTTGTCTGAACATGCTGAATAACAACACATAACTTGGGATGCCACTGCGTTTTAATTCCTGGAAATCTTATGTAATCATAACATATCACGAGTTATTTAAAATGAACCAGGGGAGCGTTTCATCAAGGGTTTTGTCAGTGATTTTTACTGACAAATTTTCTCTCAGCCAATCAGATGCAAAGATTTCAGTAGCTTATAACAGTTGTCGGTAAAAATCAATGACAAAACGCGTGATGAATCGCTGCCCCGAGTATAATTATACCGGTATATGCATATTGAAAAAATAAGGCCTGTATTCGTGCACTCAGGCGTACCCGACAACTGTTTATGCTTCATGGATTTGAAGTCTTCTTCCTTTTATTTTATGGTCTATGGTATATTTATGTCAATCCATAAATTTTATTAATTGAATATGTTGTAAAATGTGGAGAGATCACTGGAAGAAGATAAATGTACTTTCAAATTGAAAGTTCATGACTTTAAGTGAGATAGATGACAGAATTTTACTCTTAAAAAATGATGTGGGTTTTTTTTTAATTGCGTGGGCAGTTGTTTACCCATTAATTATTTTCCTCAGTGGAGTTATCTTTATAACGACAGACAAACACTTAAGTATCTATAAATGACGAGGGTTAAGTGATTTAAGAGGGTTTCTTTACAAGTCTCGCCCACACTAAAATATCATGACGGTATAGCCAGAGAGTTTGTTACGCAGCGCATCATGGAATCAAGAAGCAAGGCCGCTTCTCAAGCCCTTTGTGCGCAGAAGGGAGAGATCGGACAAGATGTGGCATGGGGCAGGAGAGGACATACAGAATCATGATAACAACTAAAGCCCACCGTACACTGCAGATCCCACTGCGATCCGATTTTCGAAGAAATCGCAATTGCATTGGATATGGAAATTGCTATGAATTTAATCTTCCTACTTGGGTTCTGAATAATCATAAGAATACTAAAAATCACAATTTTCTCATTCATTAGAAGCCTTCTGGTCGGATTAAAGACCAAATTGGCTTCAAATCTGAGACAATCTCACTATGCATATAAGAGATTGAGACAATCTCTCACATGCATAAACCTCGATCATTAAAGATTTTCACTGCGATTCTTATTCTTCATATGCATAAACCTTGATCATTAAAGATTTTCACTTTTTAACGTTCTTACTTAAAATTCTCTCCAAATTGGATCGCACTCAGATCGTATAGTGCGCATGTTGTGCTGTTAACTCACGGATGTATAACATATCTACAGTTAGCTTTAGAAGCCCATCCTTTTCAAACAGGATACATTATTCGAGGCTGCTTTTCCTTACGAAAAGATTTCCCCTTTTTTCCTATATTGCTTTCATATTTAAAAAAACATGATTTCGGGGACAAAAAAACTTTCCTGGGGCTAGATAAACAATGCCATAGCATTAGCTGATTGTAATCAGGTAATGGACAAAAAATGTGATGTTAATCACTCTGTAAGACGTTATGATAGCTGACACCATCAATTATGTTCCGGAAAAAATATGAGCATAATTTTCTTTCCATGTAGGCTATATCGCGCTGGTTGAAGGCATTCAAAATTTGATTTTTAGACCGGAATACAGAATAAGCTTTACGATAACGGAATCCTTTTTGCATTTGTTCAATCCACAATTCCTCCTGTATGCATTATCTCTAACACCCCCTAGCTTTCCTTTTCATGAATAACAAATAATCGTGAAATATAAGAACCGCGTGAAAACTAGCGGTTTAATATTTAACGTTTGATTTCATCTAAACCCACACTTATCTGCACTAGAAATGGTAATAGAGCAACTGAAGTTCATGAGTTCTATTTAACTCGTATTTTTACGTAGTACCTACATGTGTGTATATATGCATAGAAAGAGAGAGAGAGAGAGAGAGAGTGGGCGTGTTTAGCCGTATGTCCGAGGACATTTTCGGACAGAGAACAAAAAAATATCATGAGAACAATGGTCCTCGGAAGCCGGACAATAGTCCTCGAACGTCGAACAATGAATTTGTGCCTTATTCCGTCGAACAATAGGAACAATAGAGGAACAATACTTGTCCTCGGAAGTAAAGCCATGTAAGGGCGTGTGCGTGAGTATGTGTGTGTGCGTGTGTGTGTGTGTGTGTGAAACAGAGGGAGGGAGCGAGAGAGGGGGAGCGGAGAGCTTTTAGCAAAAAGTATACACAACTTTGATAGCTTCTTACAAAAAGTTATAAACGTTGCCTTTTATCATACACGTTTATCACTATAGCATGGTTTAATAAAAAAAAATTGTCTAATGATATCTTATTAATAGCCTTGTTATCACGGATGGCTGACAAAGATGGTTAACAAAGAGCCTAGTCAAAATCTCTTTGTACCAAGTTTGAACTGAAGGAAAGCATTACCTATTAAAGGGATACGCAACCAGGCGGTTGTGGGGAAAGTCAGGATTGCGTAAGCCCCATTCACTCGTACACAAAGTTTGTGCGTCGAACGCGCCCGTTGGACTACTGGGATTATATTTCGGACTGCACGAAGCCGACCGAATCTCGAGCTCAGGCGGAGCGTGCATGTTGCACCACGACTAGTCTGTCCGAAGATTGCACCCCACGGGGCAACTGCATGATCAGGTAACGAACACGGTGCCCTCTCGCGGCATAAACACGTCCACAATCTGCGATTGAGCATCCCTTTAAAAAAAATCATGAAATTGTTATATTCGTCTAAACACCAATGCTAAATTTACAAGATATATTTGTGTATTTGAGCGGAAAGGTTATAATGCACATTCTTACTCAAGAGTACACTTATTACAAACTTCAACTATTCCACTTGTCAGGATTACACAATTTTGACTTTCTCTGCATTCCTTGTTTAACAAAAGCATTAAAGCATCCTTCATCCTTCGGCAAAGTGTATTTGGGATGCTACCCTTTCCGTAAAAAAATCATTATCAATTACTTTGGTAGATTTTGTTCACACAAGTATACTTAATTGCATTTCTTCAAAAGCGTTTGAGATTTGCAAACCAATGATTTCATGTTTCATTATTAATATTTGATTAATATTATTCTTCGTCGTCTTTATTTTTATCATCTGCATAACAATTCAATAACGTAATTTTTTTTAACACTCCTTCTCTTTCAGATTATAAAACTTTGGGATTTGGACCATCTTAAAGATTTGAACATCTGGATTGACTTTGAAGGTAATAAAATACATCATTTTTTATGTTTTAATAAAAATAATAGTCACTCTCTGTTTCATTTAATGCATATATTGATTGGAGATTCTTCGTTGAAAATTGTGTTTGCCTTATGCTTTAGATGACAATTACTTGACTATTCTAATACGGGATTAGGCTGATCAAAACTTGTTAACTTTTTTTAAATTTTGCAGAAGAGTATTACATCTTCAAAGATAAAGTCGAGTTCTGGTCACGCGATTGCAATATGAAAAAAAAATTCTGTGAAAATTATATTATGTAGTTAATTTAAAAAAAAACATGCATTTTTAAGTTTCGAAATTCGAAAACATAAAAATGATATTGAATTGACTAAATCATGCTGGAAATTACATACAGTGAACAGCATTAAATACTAGAATGGGTAAACTTTTCTGCTGTTTTTCGTCATATTTCCAATATGAGGGCATTTGGAGAGCATTCCTTTACAGGGGAGATTTCTACTTTGATACTCTTCCACATTTATATAAAAGAGTGAGAAATTTGACAGTTAGATTTCACCAGAACTACAACTCAATATTCTCTTTAAAACTTCTTTGATAGTATAGAATCTCTCGATGACGCATTCGAAGATAGTTCATCGACCATACCGTGTAATATACAGATGACAGCTTTGTAAATACGCTCTAATTGGCGCCCAACTGCATTTAACAAGCCTGTGATGGTAGCATTGCATCAACTTCAGCATAACATTGCATGTAATGACCCCGACAGTAGTACTGTTTACAGAACGCATAAAATCTAAAACACTTTTTAGAAGTTGAACGATTACACATTAATGGCACAATGACGTAGTTTCGATATGAGAAAGAGGCATTGCTCAGAAACCTACGAAAAGGTTCCACAACAAATATGTTTCAATGGTTGTGTCTTTAGATTTATTACTAGAAATCATTTGTTGTGTTCTCATTCCGTCCTCCGCCTATCGTGGTGGTCTAAAATATGAGAACAAAACGTTCTACACATGTCCAAGCATTAAGAGAGTAATGGATTGGCTAAGTATATGCTCCCCCCCCCCCCCCCCCCCCCCCACATTTAGGGACCAAAAGAAAAAAAACGAGAGCGAAAAAGCGGGGGAAGTGAGAGGAAAAGGCCTAAAAGGGCACTACAAGCCGTTATCTTACTCTCAAAATTTGTTTAAAAAGTCAAAGTTTTCGCGCTTCGGGCGGGAAGAGGGAAATAACTCTCCTCTCCCTGCACCCACCCTGTTACATACAGTGAAATGTTACGTCCAAATAATTGAAAAGCAATCCGGGCGTCGAACTATAACTTTCCGCCTAAAAACATTGTTTACTACGAGCCGTTTATCTTTCTCTTAAATTTGCTAAAGCGTCAGAGCTTTCGCGCTTCGCGCGGTAAGGGGGAACCCCCCTCCCCCTGCACCCATCCCTGTTACAGTGCAGTATTACGTCCAAAATTTTATAACTGAAAAGCAGTCGCGTTGTCGAAAAAACTTTCTGCCTAAAAATTTGCTATAAAACGTCAGAGCTTTCGCGCTTCGCGCAGGAGGGGAAAACTTTCCCCCTCCCTGCACGCACCTCCTAGAGAGCACGCTTCGCGTGTTCACAACCGCCCCCTTTGAATGAAATCCTGGCTATGCGGTTGGATCCTTCACGTCTGGCCCCTCCTATTGAAAAATCCTGGCTACGCCTGTGAGTATGGGGAACCGACATTTGCTCCGGCGGCAATTGCTCCTGCGACAAATGCTCCTAAAAATACGACAATTGCTCCGCGACAATTGCTCCGCGATAATTGCTCCTGCGACAATTGCTCCGTCGACATTTGCTCCTGCGATAATTGCTCCGTCGACATTTGCTCCTGCGACAATTGCTCCGACGACATTTGCTCCTGCGACAATTGCTCCGTCGACATTTGCTCCTGCGACAATTGCTCCGTCGACATTTGCTCCGATCGAGCGACAATTGCTCCGCGACAACTGCTCCGTCGATAAAAATGCATATATGCGACAATTGCTCCTGCGACAATTGCTCCGATCGAGCGACAATTGCTCCGCGACAACTGCTCCGTCGATAGAAATGCATATATGCGACAATTGATCCGTCGACATTTGCTCCGATCGAGCAACAACGGCTCCGTCGACAGAAATGCTTATATGCGACAATTGCTCCTGCGACAATTGCTCCGTCAACATTTGCTCCGAGCGACAAATGCTCCGCGACAACTGACTGCTCCGTCGATAGAAATGCGACAATTGCTCCTGCGACAATTGCTCCGCCGACATTTGCTCCAAAATATGATTATTGTTCAGTCGTTAAAAATGAATATGCGACAATTGCTCCGCGACAATAAACTCGGTAGACATGGTAGATAAAAAGGAATATGCGACATTTGCTCATCGACAATTGCTCCGCCAACATTTGCTCCATTTGAGCGACAATTCCTCCGCGACATTAGCTCCGTCGAAGAAAATGAATATGCGACAATATCATTGCCTTGAGATATCTCGAATATCTCGAAATACATGTATGTCGAGACAATTACTACCGTACCTCCAACTGCTTATTCTACGAGAGTACGATGACACTGGCGTAAATGAGTTTCGAGGAGTGGGATGGGGAATGAACAAAATATAAAAAGTTTCTTGCTCACATTAATTTGACTATACACACCCCTCACCCACACACCCCAAGACAAATACTTTTATTTATTTTGCGAGAGAGCCAAAAATTACCATATCTTGCCTTAAAAGAAGTCTCGTTTTTTTGTCAAAATACACTCTGGACTTATAAGATATTTAAATGGTATATTTGGTTACCTCACTGCCAAATATTACATACTTCGCATTGCCATCTAATTCTGCCATCTGTCAAGTCTCTCTTCTTTACATATAGGTGACCTTCGAAACAAAGTTTTATCCCACCTCTAGTTGTTGGTAGGACCTCCATGATGTTCGCCATGATCAAAAGCCCACGATTAGGTATGCATCCCCACTGCCTTGTCCAGCGTGATCGGCGCGCACGAACCAGAAGAGGCCAAGTTTAGAAGACGGATGAGGGCGCGAAGGGCCCGAGCTGGGGGGGGGGGGGGGGCTATACCAGATTCTGGCCGTTTTAATTTGTCCCTTTTCGTAAGCTAAGTTTCAGAAATATATCCCACGGATAAAAATAATTGACAACCCGGGCCCTACATGATTACGAGCGAGCGAAGCGAGCAGGCCGAAATTACTACTCGGAAAAGGGCATTGAACATGAAAGTGAGTGAGATTAAAAACATCATTTATTTGAAACAGGCATTTTGACATGAATACTAGCGAAGTGAGCAAGCTTTAAAAATAAACGTTTCATTTTTTACCCCATTATTAACCACATTTAATGGGGGTGGGCAAACTTTCGTCCATATCACTTTCATGGTGGGTAGCAACTGCCCCCTTCCCCCCCCCCCCCCCCCCCCCCACCACAGGATCTTCGACGCACCTGCTTCATTTCTTTATCTATCTTTCTTTTTTGACTTCTTCCTTGCCCTTTTCTTTCTTTCTTCCTTCATATTTTCTTCCACATGCACAGCCGAATGCATACCGACACGGGCATTGTAGTACTAGTACCAACGGCAAGTTTTGAGGGGGAGGACACATCCACAAGTCCCCCCCCCCCCCCTCCCATACGCCACTGGACTCCACGTACATAGGCCTTTGCATGTTTTTATTTTGATTGTTCTTTTACTTTATCATGGTTTATATATTTCCTTTCACTGCCATACGTTTGACGTTTGCTCTGATTCTTGTTTCTGTGTGTGTGTTTTTTTTTATAGTTTTGTTCTTAATAAGCCGACACCAGCTTAGCGCGGCAGGAGCCGGGGAGCTGGTTCCAGGCATAATTATGACCAGCTTAGAGAGAAAAAGAAAGCTGTACAGTTTAGTCAATATTTGTTTGTTTTTGTTTGCAAGGCGTTTGTCAGCTCCACGCTGAGGGAGACCCGGGAGCGAACACTTAATACCCCGCTTGACCAGTTTAAAAAGTTGAACTTGGCAACCCAGAATGATTGTCGTACTTTTGTATTACTGGTATAAATTATTCTTTCACGTTTGTATTATTTTGGTTTATATATATATATATATATATATATATATATATATATATATATTTAAACCATGCAGTTCTGCATCGGGGAGTCAGGGAGCTAGAGGCATTATTATGATATTTTCTGTTTGATAGAGTACTGCCATATTAATAAGTATAATACATGTATATGTCAATTTGTTTTGTTTGCGAGGCATTATGCAAGCTCCACGTGGCGGGAGGCCCGGGAGCGAACACTTAATTCCACCAATTCCCCATATTTTGGGCGTATATTCCCTTCCCCTCACTATTACAATATTAAATTGAACCTATGAACTTTAGCAATTCGCAACAACCCACATACAGGACCCGGATACAGGACTGGCTTGTTTTCCCCACCAGCAAGTGTCATGACTAGTAGATAGAATGGCTATAATTTAGAAATAAATGTTCGCCATCATTTACTCAGTTGTGTTAAAAATGCACAAGATAAAGAAAGAGAGAGAGAGAGAGAGGGGGGGGGGAACAAAATAATAAAACATATAGATGAATAATTAATAGGTATAGGCAAAATCACAAGGGAAAGTGGTAGAAAAAATCTTTAAAAAGGTTTATTTCCAAATCCCGAAACACCAACAACAGCTATTGTTCTGAATTCGTTGTGTTCGCTTTTGATGAGGATTTTATATAAGGTTGTCGTTGGAGCAATTGTCACATACATAAGCATTAACGACGGCCGACGGAACAGATGTCGGCGGACAAGTTGTCGCATGAGCAATTGACGGAGCTAATGTCGCGAATTGTCGCTCGAATGAAACAAATGTCGGCGGATCGAGTGCTTTCCGCCGGAGCTAATGTCGCCGGAGCAAATGTCGACGGAGCAATTGTCGAGGAGCAAATATTTATTTCTATTTACTGAGTTTATTGTCGCGGAGCAATTGTCGCATATTCATTTTTATCGGCGGAGCAATTGTCGCATATATTCATTATTATCGACGGAGCAGTTGTCGCGGAGTAGGTAATTGTCGCTCGATCGGAGCAAATGTCGACAAAACAATTGTTGCAGAAACAATTGTCGCAATTGTCTCATATATTCATTTTATCGACAGAGCAATTGTCGCTCGATCGGAGCAAATGTCGACGGAGCAATTGTCGCAGGAACAATTGTCGCATATATGCATTTCTAGCGACGGAGCAGTTGTCGCGGAGCAATTGTCGCTCGATCGGAGCAAATGTCGACGGAGCAATTGTCACATATATTCATTTTATCGACGGAGCAATTGTCGCTCGATCGGAGCAAATGTCGCGGAGCAATTGTCGCATATTTGCATTTCTATCGACGGAGCAGTTGTCGCGGAGCAATTGTCGCTCGATCGGAGCAAATGTCGACGGAGCAATTGTCGCAGGAGCAAATGTCGACGGAGCAATTGTCGCAGGAGCAAATGTCGACGGAGCAATTGTCGCAGGAGCAAATGTCGTCGGAGCAATTATCGCAGGAGCAAATGTCGACGGAGCAATTGTCGCAGGAGCAATTATCGCGGAGCAATTGTCGCGGAGCAATTGTCGTATTTTTAGGAGCATTTGTCGCAGGAGCAATTGCCGCCGGAGCAAATGTCATACATTCGTGAGTATATGTACAGTTGTATTATATTTGGAAGGAATAAAACCCCGGGGGGCACTCAGTATATAGTGTGCGGTGGGTATGTGCCGCCCACAAGACCCCCATTTTTACACTCAAATTTCCGTTCCAAAGCAGACCATTTTTTTCTTGTTGAGAAAAAGAAGAGGGAAAACCGTTCCAAAGCACCGCTTTTTTTTTCATTCCGTCGTTCCGGCCGCCCCGTCCCTGCCCGTTTCGCTTCGAAGACACCATAGACTTGCCATACACAATGGGTGATTTCACGCTCGGTGTTGGTGTTTGGTGTTGGTGTTTAGAGCGAAAATTATCCTAAAATCGAGCTCAAACACCGCTATTCAGATTAAGGAGCCGATACCGATATCCTAACAAAGCGCATCGATAGCTTAACACTGGTAATGGCGTCAGCACCGTTTTTAACGAAGGGAAAAAATTGTTTAAAACTATTTAATTATTAGTCTAGAATATCCTTAAATTACACGAGTAGTCCGGCAATTCTAAAATAAATAATTATTTGATCTAGAGTGTGGTAAGAAACTTCACAGAAATGGATGGTCTTGACAGGAACAGTAAGTTTAGATATGATTTCTCTTGAATTTCTCACTTGCAGCAGAAAATGCTGCGGTAGCTAATGCAGCTAGACGCCGGATCGGACGGCGTAGCGCGTACAGGGCAAACAGCCAAATTTCAGGCCTTGGCACAGATTAGCCGTGAAGATTCATGGCTTTTGTATTGTAAATGTTGATTTAGATCTCATCCTGATAAATGATGTGGATTCTCTGGGTCTTTAACTACGGAATATCTAACGTCATTTTTATTAAATCTATCTTAAAAAGAAAATTAGGTCGGAATTTTTATTCACTCCTTCAAACCCATTAAAAAGCAAAAGTAGTTCCTTTCCGTGTGCTCTAGATCGAACGTTAGACCAAATGCTGGCCTAGATCTAATATCAGGCCTATATGAACATAATACCTCTTAACGCCTATGAAATTACACTTCGAATAGCGCCTACTGTCTTTATTTCTCATGACTAATCAGCAACACGGACCGTGAAATCGGTATTTCTTAATCCCTAGGGGTATAGTGTTAGTGAATGGGAATTTGTTCATGAAATTAAACACCGACGGCCGAGCTCGGTTCAGTAGACGATTATTAACAAAAAACAAACACCGGCAACCGGAACTACGTCAAAAAAATCAGAGGTCAACACCTAACACCGACTGATTTTATTTCATTTCATAGTCGGTGTTAGATCACGATTTCGGGCAAAATAGACACTAACACCAAACACCAACACCGAGCGTGAAATCACCCAATGTATTTAGCGTATGGGAGCTTGTGTATGGGAACCAGGGTAGCGTTTCATCAAACAGTCATATAGGTGCGGGTTCGCCGAGATCCCATTGAAACGCGTGTATCAAAATTAACATGTGTTTCAATAGGATGTCAGAAAACTTGTGCTGTGACGGTCTGGTGAAACGATGCCCAGTTCCGTAGCATCATAATATATTGTAATCCAGTTCCAAAGAGCCCTGTTTTAAAAAATGTTAGTAGTTCCGAAGACCATCCTTTTTCATGATACGCTCGTTCCGAAGCCCCCTTTTTATGTCTTGCGGGCGGCACATACCCACCACTTTTTGGGTCGAGTGCACCCCCCCCCCCCCCGGGAATAAAACTAACGAACGAGTCATCTGTTAACTTGGGTCTGCATCATCGATCTCTACCACGTGGATATAGCATCGTCCGCATGGCTCTATGTGAGCAGTTGATGCGACCGCACAATCAAACTTAGGAGCCTTACGCTCAAACCCAATACGTGGGACCTCGTCTGCTGTGTACGATTCAATTGTACTCCTGTGCTAAAGATACGTGCTTTGATTTTATTATTTTAAAAAGACATTATACTGATTGTCACATTACATCGCGTTTAGAATTTGTAAGGATACATTAACTGATCTGCATGGTATTCTTTATGCGCGATGATACCCAACTGCAATTGTGGTGTACATCTTTGCATGCAACCTGTGAGACAACGAAAGGCGGCTACACCGTTAATGTCCGATAATCATAGTGTACGATTCTCTTTGTAGGGGTTTTGTGGGGCTAGAATCCATTTTAATGTTCTTTTTTCCATCAAAGGTCATGGACCTACAATTTCCCGGTTGAATGAAAGTATGCCTAATCTTAATGTTTAAAGTAATGTAATTAAACGGGGTCTTTTTTAATGTTTAAATATGACGTTGAATTTCATAGAAAATTGGCTTGGATTGCTTAATAATCATGCCAATATTCCATGAAAGGTCTACTTTCATTCAACCAGGAAATAGTAGGTACATGTAAATAAACGGGGTCTTTTTTAATGTTTAAATATGACGTTGAATTAAAGGGGAATTTCATGAAAAAGTGGCATAATCAATCCAAGCCTATGTGTCTTGCAGTTAATTTGTGTGAAAAGACACAGTGCTGATTTTTTTTTAATTCTAAAAATGCATAAAATTGTATTGAAAAAGTACAGAGACGGTGTTTCATGCGAGCCCAAACATGGCGACCGGTCGCATCAAACGTAGAGGGCGTTGCTTTATCCACTGGTACAGTGCCGTATATAGATAGAGTCTGGCCAACTCGGCTCCAGTTGGGTAACAACATGGCGCATATTCCTTTGTTGCAAGCTTACATAACAAAGGAATATACGCCATGTTGCTACCCAACTGAAACCGAGTTGGCCAGACTCTCTCTATATACGGCACTGCACTGGTAGAGATCGGACTGGAGTGACTCTGACGCGCCATGTAAGCGTAATTTTGAACACAAAATGAATGTAAGATAAATAATATAAGCATTATAAAAATTGCTTAGAGTTACTGGCCCATACACTTTAGTGTATAATAAATTAAAATGACAAAACGACGCCTCGCGAGCAACAGGCAAAGAATATCAAATGAAGGTATGCCACTTTGCACCCTGACAGCAAGCAGTCCATCTGAAGCTCCGTCACCTATAAAAGGGAAAAGCTTCGGTTAATTTTAAGATAGTGCGAAAATAAAAATCACCACTGGCAACAAAATACTCTGGATTGACAATTTTAGGGTTGTTTCTATATTTTAAGTTATGTTTTAAGTATCAAAACTGTCTTCCGATAAAAAAAAATCGCCCTCTCTTCTGCATTATGTCTATATACCTCTTGATAATGTTATTTTGAATCAAAATACCAATGCTAGGAAACAACTCTAATAATCCATAAAATTGCCTACACTCACACGCACTTTATATGATAATAGTTGTCTATCAAATACTTCAGAGACAAAATAATAACAATAAAACAATATAATACAAAAAGATTCGATTAATTTGGTATTGACGTCGGTGTATTAATGGAATGACCATGTTGGTAAATATCGTTACGTCAGTGAATGTAGAAGGAGAGAACAGGCTTTTGAGATGACAAGTAAAAAAATAGGGAAAACACACAAAAACATGTCGCACATAATACAGTAGTACAGGTACACTTGGCTGTGAACTTTAAAGCGGAAACGATACACCGTCCTCGATCAATGATTATTGATTTCTAAATCTATTGCTCTTAAAAATAAACTAGCTTCCACTGTGTGTTTTTTTTAAATCACAGAATTGTGGTATACCATATCATAACCGCTATGTCAACATCCTGATACGGTCACGGGCGCAAATCCTGAGTGGACAGGGGACATTACCCCCCCCCCCCCCCCATCCCCATATATATATACACACACGCGCGCGCGCGCGCGACACACAAACTCACCCACACACATTTTCAAGGATGGGGAAACAATATGATATGTCAAATCACTTTTGTAACATAGAGATTCTGAATAAGTAAAGATAACCGTGATTTGGTATTTCTGCATCACATTGTACTTGATACGAATCCCTGTCACTGCCAATATATAAATGTGTATTTGCAACTCCCCACCCAGGTGAAGCAATTAGGCACCCGGTTGGAAGACAATTCTCCTGTTTCATACACACTATTTGACATAAGGTGCTTAAGGTCATGCATAAATTTTGACATAGCATTTCTGTCACAGCTGCCAAGTACTCCGCACTGCCCTGTATATAAAACGAAACCAAAATTAGACCCATGGTATAAGCAAGGACCCCGAAACTCCTAAGTATAACCGTCTATTTGGAAGAGGGTACAGACATGGTAGAATCATCTACGTATGTTCATGTCTTTAAATATATATCATTTCAACAATTCAGAACATAAATATCTATTTATATATCCAGTGTGTTAGGCATTGGCGGATCCAGGGGGCACTTCCGGCCCTGCCCCCCCCCCCCTTTTGGAAGAAAAGTATGCATTTTGACCATAGACGATGTGCCATTTCTCGATTGTCCCCCCCCCCCCCCCTTTCAGAATGAAGACCTTTTTTCGTCCCTGTTTTCACGAAGTGACGGTAATGAGGAAAATGGCATATTTTTTCAATTTTAAGTTTTTTGCATTTTTGGAGATCATTCAACAACGTCAACAAGAAAAATACCTAGTAAAAAGACTTTCTGTTTTCACGAATTGACGGCTTACCGCCGTCCCGTATGTTTTACGTGCGCGGCTGAGATCCGCACTTTGTGAAAACAAAACGGAGCACGTCCTTGAATTGATTTGTGTTTTCACGAACTGACGGTTAAATGCGCGGTGATCAAGTCCCATATGTTTTACACGCACGCGGCTGGGAATCGTCACTTTGTGAAAACAAATCAAAGCGCGTCCTTGAATTTTGCGTTTTCACGAAATGACGGTTATGTTTACAGCTCATATTCCCCCAAAATATTTTTAAAAATATGCAAATAATTCAACATATAACTAAACATTGGAAAATGTTCTCTCCCAGGATATAAAATTTATTCACCCTTCATACATTAAACAGGTTGAGATTATGCTTTCAAACTGTGAAAGTGATATATTCAAAACTAACTTTCTTTTAGTTGCGCTCTCATCCGTCACTTTGTGAAAACAGTAACGATTTGTGTCTGAACTCTCTCATATCCATAATAAGTTGGCGGGGCTTATATAAACACAATGCGCAAAGCCTGCACTAATTTCGTGCTGCGCAGGGGAGAGACTCGTACATATTCATGAGCTTCCCAAGAAACCTGACAGTGCGCGAAGTCTGAGTGCTGCCATACAATTATCGTATAACGGTAAGTTGTGTTTGAATGCTCTCATATCAATACGTCGTATGAATCTATGATAACATGGTGTGTCTGAAACTAATGCATATAATGAAATAACCCCATATATGTACGCACAGGCGCATCTGCTTTCGTGGACGTGTGACTTGTTTAAACAACTAAACTCATACTGCGCATTCGTCATGGTGCACACACTATGAAAGAGTATAAAGGTCAATTGTACTCTTTACAAATGATTTTTATCTGCACATGCGCAAATTGTAATTACGAAGTGGATTTTTACTAGCTTTAAGCTCTATACTACCACACTGCTGAATTGGAGAAAATGGCGTCGTTAACAGGTTCGAATTATCATTTCTAACTTGGGATCTGTGGGGCAGTAATCCATAGAAGAAGAAAAAAAAATCGCGATCAGTTTGAGGTGAGAAAGGTGTGAGAGAAAGTTTCTTAATGAGGAGCACGATTGCTCCTGGTCAATTTGTTAATTGCGTCATTTACGAGTTTGCGTGTCCAACACCTGGAGGACACACTTCGTCCAAGGCGCGATGATGATGAAAATTGATACCATCGCTCTTCCTTCGAAAAGGCATCTTAGAATTACACCCCTTTGTCGCACCTTTCATGGCTGTAATGCTTATGATAAGCATTTGCTGTTGTTTTGTTGGTTTTGTTTTATTTAATTGTGGAGAACGTGGGTCGGCACTTAGATAAGGAAAAGATTAGGTATACATGTACACGGTATTAGACTGTGTGTTCACGATGCTCTTCATTCATTTAGAAGCTCTCTTTAGGTTCAATGGTTTTTTAAATCTGATTAGATTGGGTGAAATATATAGAACATTATATTGATTTAAAGATAAATTATTCTAAACACCGGAATCATTAGTATAATTAGCGGATTTCTATCTGAGATCTTAAAAAAGGAAAGAGAAGGGAAAAGGATAAACTCATCAAAGCGAATGCCAGCTCTTGCGAATAATGAAAAATTAATTCTTGCTGCATGTATTCCGTCTTGAAATATGATATGTTCTTTTTCATTGTAGAGAATCTAGAAGACAAGCTATTGGAAGTACCGTCATAAATCAAGATAAGCGTTGGCGACAATTTACTCACCGTGGATTACATTTGTCCCAGCTGATATAACAGGGCGCCAAAGTTCTGACTTTCAATTTTTCATTCGAAAATGACGCGAATGGGAAATACTGAATGAAGTATTGAACATGAATAAAAAGGGCTCAGGGGTGATTAAGAAATCAGGAGCGCCTCTTGAAATAAATACCATTTTCGCCGTCAAATTAACCTTGGTAATCAGTTTAAATATGTCGTTGTGACAACCGATTCGACAGCAAATGTGATGGTTGATGTAAAGTGCTCGCCACTTGCTCCCCTTCGGGGCATCTCTATCTACAAACCTCGTTCATTTTCCTCGTTGCAGTGGTTTATGTTGGACTTAAAAGATATCGGGGTCGTAAGTAATAGCGGCCTACGCAGGAAAATACGTGATTAGCACGATAATCAACGACGAGAGCATATCTTACTCTGTTGGTGCAATTAAGAATCGTTCGTTAAAATGAGTTAGATTATTGGCCCACTATCTTAGGAATTGAGAAATTGATAATAACTGGAAATTTGTTTTCTGTCTAGTTTGCCTGCACTAGTATGTTCATCAATATGTACGACTACATCTCTCAAGGTTGTCTTGAATGTTAGTGGCACAATTAAAAATGTACAAAACGGGGAAATGATACTACAATATAAGAAATATGGATTTCAAGTCCATCAACGACAATATAGATCAGCAAAAAGGACTACCTTTCTTGTCCTAATCCTATTACCTGCGGTATAATGTGATATTAGACTACATATTTACTTTAATTTTTATTAGAAGAGTGGAAAGAATAGCAAATGCAGTATATTATAATATCAGATCTATGTAACACCTGTAGAAAGGGATGTGGCAATATTTCCTTGTGCAACGATTGCATGGCATTTACAAAGCAGTAATGTAACAACACCTAAGAGACTTTTAATTGTCATAATTCAGGGAATAATTTGGGAGGATAAACTTTATCCCAACGGTATGTAACCCCCTGTAAGCTTAAATACTGCTCCAGAAAGGCAAAAAGAGGTTTATCACATGTGATATGCATTACTCTAGGCGTAGATTTAAGACAACTAAACACCTGCAATCCTCCTTTCTTAAATAAAATTATTTATTCAAGAAGGCGTGTGTCAGGGCGTATTTTCATAAGAAAGCCGTCAGATGTGAAATTGTAGCCTGAGGTAACGTAATCAACCTCTAATACCGGGCTGAAAACGAGTTGCCTGAGAGTATGTTGGAAAATTACTCTTCATTATGCTGACGTTCAAATTCATAGCGCTTTTCACGATGTTTAATTTTGAATATGTCCGTTATGCGCCGACATGATTTCCTCGCATCCCGCTATGTTAAAACGATTAGGTGATGATTTGTTAGACTTTTTCTTACTTTTAATTTATTTTTTTTTCCAATATTATATGCATTTGTTATTATATTGGAATGGAAAATGATACGCTGAATACTAAATGCGCCTTTTTTATCATCTATTTTTTTAATTTATTCCTGTAGAATTCGGAGAAAATTTTGTTCTGATTCGTCGACCGATAATTCTACATTTTACATATATGCCTAAGGGGGATTCTGGGGAAACTGGATCACATGCTCCCCGGCAAAACTAAATGTGACATATCGTAAGTACACATCAAGGAATATAAAAAAATTTGCTCTGTAATTGTTTTCCCGACATCAATAAAACTACTGTTCAGCGTGCCATTTTTTTTCTTTCCTTCTTTCGCTTGCTTGTTAGCTTGCTTGCAAGCTAGCCATATAATTTTGAAGTGAAAAAATTGAACCCAAATCTGATAACATTTTGAATTTATTATTTCTTTCTTTCGCTTGTGCTTGAATTTCGGAGAGAAAAACCAACACCAAAATTTCGATGACCTTTATGCTTTCCTATTTTTTTCTAAGAGGTGATGGGGCCGGCTTGACAGCCAAGCAGTTGGAGTAAAATAGCCCCACCCTATATATGTTTTTTTATGGCAAACGTGACGAATGATTTGTGAGCTCTCTCTTTCTTTTTGCTTCCTTCGTCAGGCTGTTTGTGGATGAATATGGTAGGAATTTTACATGAAAGTGATTGCTCTTTAAATACTCTTCCTTTTCAAATATGACATAGTAAAACCTTGAATTACATTTTGAAGAGTTTGTGTGCAGTCCCATATGCCCACATTCGTGTTCCGTGGTTTTGATTTTTTGCGATTTTCAGCAAGACTTATTAAGATGAAGTACTTGATAAAATATATTTGAAATAATACCTACATCAGGATAGAGCCACGTCATAATTACAGTGAATTTTCCGACATTCCATTTATGTGATAGAGAACACAGGTATAAAATCACAGGCTAAATCATGACCCCATGCATACTATGACATTGGACAGTTGACACCACCTTTCAAGCGGGTTTCCAGAGACATACCAGGGCCCCGTTTCATAAAACTTATTATCAATAACTAGTGAAACATCTCTATGAAAAATTTGCTCTCAGCCAATCAGATGCAAGTATTTCAGTAGCTTATAACTTTTATTGTAACTTGTCATAGATTTCAAGTTTGATGAAACGGGGCCCGGAATTCCTTCATAAGGATTAGTTCTATGGCACATCCAAAAGGTATTTACCTGTGATAGTATCGATGTCAGTTGATTCAGACACCTTCCTCGTACTAACAGCTAACTCCAGTCGGCCAATACGTATACCTCTGATACACAGTCACACCGCTAAATCGACACCACACCGACTCCAAAGCGACTGAATCTTGACCATTGATGGCAGTGTAATTTTTTGTTCGGTCTGTTGTCGGTCTGGCGTCGGTCTTCTTGGTGTGACTGTAGTATGAGGAGGGTGCCTGAACCATAGACATAGAAACTCTTAAAGGTTTAACCCCCCTACCATGCCGTGGGCGGCAAATCCCGCCTAAAAAATTGAGCCTTGAACATTTTGTTTTAGGCTCAGAATGGATTGAAAATCCTTCCTCATACAGAAACTTGTGCCGTCAATATAATGTTAATTCCCTGATAGCAGAAAGTGTTAAAAATTACGTGATATTTACGTCGTGGTTTTCGTCTTTTTTACGTCCTGTAATTACGTCAATAAGACGACAACTTGCACCAACGCAAGACGTCAAGAGGACGTCTTATTTTGACGTCATCTCTACGTCTTCATTCCTCTTCCCTGATAGCAGAAAGTGTTAAAAATGACGTGATATTTACGTCGCGGTTTTCGTCTTTTTTACGTCCTGTAATTACGTCAATAAGACGACAACTTGCACCAACGCAAGACGTCAAGAGGACGTCTTATTTTGACGTCATCTGTACACTGTAAAAACTGAAGTGCTGTAAATAGCACTTTTGAGGGCACGCATAGGGACTGCACTCAGAGTGCTATTGAATGCACACAGCGTGCTATTTCAGCACTTTCACGGGAGCTGGACCGGCTCCTTAAACTGCTAAACATTCATTAAAAAAATGATTTGGGCGAGCTTCGAACCAGGGTCCGCTGATCGAGAATTGCTGGCATTACCGCTAGACTAACTCACATTGTACGATTTAGAGCAGATCATATTGTTACATAGTGAATTTACGACACCACATAGTTCATGTTATCTACTTGACTCCCATGACTAAACTGGATTGCAAGAAGCATTCGTTAGTCCATCGGTAACGTCAGCGCCTCTCAATCAGCGGAACCTGGTTCGAGGCTCACCACGGTCACATTTTTTTTTGCTGGTAAATTAGCACACTACAAGTGCTATAAACAGCATTTCAGGTGCAGTCACTATACATGCCCCTAAAGTAGCCCCTAAAGTAGCCCCTAAGTAGCACTTTAGTTTTTACAGTGTACAAGACGTAGAGATGACGTCAAAATAACACGTCCTCTTGACGTCTTGCGTTGGTGCAAGTTGTCGTCTTATTGACGTAATTACAGGACGTAAAAAAGACGAAAACCGCGACGTAAATATCACGTCATTTTTAACACTTTCTGCTATCAGGGAAGAGGAATGAAGACGTAGAGATGACGTCAAAATAAGACGTCCTCTTGACGTCTTGCGTTGGTGCAAGTTGTCGTCTTATTGACGTAATTACAGGACGTAAAAAAGACGAAAACCACGACGTAAATATCACGTCATTTTTAACACTTTCTGCTATCAGGGTTACTATACAATATATCTTACAATTGCTCAAAAATCTGGTGGCATGGAAGGGGTTAAGACACCTTTTAGTTATGCAGGAGAAATGAGATTAGATATCTTGCTTACCTTCACAGCCTTTGTCAAACTTTGTGAATCATTGCTCCTCTTCGTGAAACTAATCTAGACTGCATCTCGTTTTTAATGTCTCCTTACACCTGAATGTGTTTGCTCGGTGGAGGCTTGCCCTCTCTCATTCGAAAGTATAAATCGATCCACATCTTGTTGTACTCAAGCAGTTTATGTTCGTTCAAGATGGCCAGCTGTATTGGGATTGACGAGCGTAAAGTGTGCAATTGGCAGAAGTGTTTTAATATACTGAACTATAAAAGAAACGTCGCACTTTCCAAATTGATATCTTTTACACATGATATTGGAATTTGATACGTAAAATCACATTTTATGCTTTTTTAACATCACAGATATGGCATTGACCGTCCATAACACATCATCATAACAAAATGTGATTTCTGTGTAGGATTAAAACTCATATCCTCTCCGTGAACATGGTAGTGCACTCGAGCGCAGCTTTTTGAAAAGCACGATGCACATGGACATCCTCTATCCAGTGGGTTTAAAAGGGACCCAAAACCTTCATCCTGCCATTCGTTTCCTGAGCGCTGTCACCATGCCACGTCTGACTCGAAACCAGAGGGAACAAGCCATCGGACGTCTTCATGCTGGCCAACGTCCTAGAGTCATTGCCAACGACTTCAATGCAGTGTTCGGACAGTAGAGAGACTGCGGGAGCGATACAATGCAACCAACAGCACCAACGATCGTCAGCGAAGTGGTAGTCCCAGGGTGACAACAGCACGTCAAGATCGCCATCTTCACCGGGACCACTTGCAGGATCGCTTCCGCAGAGCAACAGAATCGGCTCTACAGACTATTGACACACACAACAGACCAATTTCTGCAGCAACTGTTCGTCGTCGGTTGAGAAGCTTCAACTTGTCTTGTCGATCGGCGTCCTGCTCGGGGCCCTATCCTAACCGTTCGACATCGTCGGGAACGTCTCGTTTGGGCCCAACAACGTCAGAACTGGCGCTATCAACGACGAGAGTCGTTATTGCACATCTGTACTTGTTAATCAAAACAAAGCAAAATATTTTCTCAGTTTTCACTCTTGAATAAAGAATATGTTCATTGTAAATAAAACAGTTTCAAACACAAACATGTGCGACGTTTCTTTTGTAGTTCAGTATAGTTGGCAGCCTGTTTCCGGTAACATGTTGAAAACTAGGTTAGCTTTAATAGATGAAAATCATAAACCACTTATTGAAAAAATACGAATTTATCCAACAATGTGAAGCCGAAAAAATTGGCTGATAAACATAAATGATTCTCAATTTTCGGTGTGTATATTTTTGACATGTCGTTGTTGTTTACTGGGTGTGTTTTTTTTTTCTTTGTGTTGTTTTGATTAGATTGTTTTTTGTGTTATTTATCTTATAACTCTGTGATCCTCTCCATCTTTTATCATGGTTATTGATAAATTCTACCAGTTGAATCTCCTTAATGCCTGACAGAGTCACAATTGTGCGACCTATTATTGCAACTCATTAAAGTTGCTGAGAATCTAAATGATGTTCTTAGGGATTCACTTTCTAAAAGATAATATCTTTTTCTCTTACCTAAATCCCCCAAAGCACAAAAATCTGATTGATACCTGTACTATTTTTATTCCATTTACAGCGATGATAATAATAGCTACGATACAAATATACTCTTTTGCGCTTAACAAATATTATTATCATATCATTACCCCGGCTTTAGCCAAGCGGCCATCGTAAGGTGCTAAAACATTCAAGGATTTTTTTTTTACCTTCCGTGTACCCATTTACTTCACCAGGGTGGAGAGTGGCAAATGTAGATTAATGTATTTCCAAATGTGCCAAATGACACTAGTGCCGCGGCGGGACTCGAACAGCGAACCATGTGATGCACAGTCTGGTGGCGCATCCACGAGACTACGACCCGGTAGAAATTATTTTCAGTGTACAATCTGTTCTTGATCTATAAAGAGCAAACAAATATACGGAATAGATCTGCCATAATTGCACAAAAGGTACAACAAAGATTTGGAAACAATTAACACAAAACTTGCCCCTCAACTTCTTTTCACTTTTGATGGACAGATCTGCAGGTTATTTCCAAAGAATATCATAATACTTTGGGTCAAATCAATAAATGGAATAAGTGATGTGAACACTTTTTACACCAGAGGGCTGCCGGTCCTTTGGGAATTCAGTTACCACGGCCTTATTGGTCTTTCTTTGACATGCATCCACGTAATTCTTGGTACGGATAGGTAAGGGCCGGTAGGTGTTGAAGAGTGTTTTCCCATTTTGTGAAAGGTACGCGTTCGGGTTTCACAAGTCCACTAAGCAGAAGTTCTAAATGGAAGAGAGAACATAATTCGAAACTGGAAATCGATTTGCGGAAATGTGCTTGCGCATTCAGGCATTTTTTAACCTTTAGGCCAGTGGCGCTTTGTGGCGCTAAGTGAGCGAAATTTTACCGATGTAAAAAGAGAATGGGCAGTGCCTGGTGCCGTAAGCAAGACAGGCCTGAATAATTTGAAAGCCTTCACGATTCTTACCCATCAAAAGTCAAGATGTATTTCAAGGACTTGGTATGTCACCATGGTTAGAGCACCTCACTCATGCCAGGAGGACACATCCTCAATGTCAAACATTTCATATTGGTACAAAGTAGTACTGTTGGATATAGATAAGGCCATCTTTTTGAAGTACTCTACCTTTGAAAAATCGTAACCTATAACCAATATGAATAGGATTATGATCAACAATTGGGTGAGTCGTTTGTCGCGTTGCGTTTTGGAGCGTTACTAGAGGTATACCGAATAAAGAGAGAGTAAGTTAGAAAAAATGAAAATACAGTTAATATAGCCCTAATAACCTGAAAAGAACATCATAATTTAAACCTCGGTTTAATTACACGTTTTTTGGTACGCCCATTCCCGGATCGCCCAGTCCTAACTCAGCTCCACTTGTTTTGGTGCCCTCTGACTTTAATTCGATTTTTTTTTATTCCAGGCTGTTTGGTTTATTCCTTGGCTTCTTCCCAACCTTTTTTCTTTGTCCCCCACCCACCGATCCGGATTTTTTAACGTTGACCCCTCCCCTTATTTTCATCCCCAATGGCGACATTAAATTTTTCATTTTGCCCCCCCCCCCCCCCCCTCCTTCTGATATTGATTACTTATTGGCACTGAATTCTTATTTTGGCACTGTTATGACCAGTTCACAGGCGAAAGTGATCCCCCAGTCCTTTATGTATATTTAGAACCACACACCCTCCCCTCTTTGACTGTTATGTAGCTAAGATGACGGCAATGTCGATTGATAAGCGTCCGCTTGTAATGCATTGTGCTTTTCTTGCTTATCTGCTAAATTTGAGATAATTTAGTCTAATTTAGCCAACTGGGTAGGTGTTTTCCCCATCAATGCACCATAAACGTGACAAGATAACCCAACTTTCATGACTTTTCATCATAAACCTTGAATAGGAACTTTATCCTGAATGATCGATTCACAGTTGTAGTTTTGATGTGACCTACGGATAGATTGCAATCGAAATTGATTCCTCTGATCCATGGAGGGGAGTGAGCGAGGGCCATGAGGAAAAGTACGCAACTTTGTCTGAATGTCCTTTCGTATGATAGATAAAACTGCTTTGTGATAATGTACTCCTTTTTTTCCAGATTGAATAGCGACAGTCCTTATACGTTATCATTTTCTATTCAGCAATTTTCCCAGCAATATGTTCAGACATATTTGGAGAACAGGCGTAGAGTGACTCACAATTTAAATTATTCCAATTGAAATTGGAAATAAGACCACCCAATAGTGGGAGGATTCTGGGAGTGTGTGGGATTCTTATCAAGTTTTCCCCCTCTCATTTTCTTTCTCCTTTTTATTTCTCACTCCTTCTTAGCCAAATTGGCTGGCCGCTAGCTCCACAACAGCCTCAAATCTTCAGCGTCGGACTATAGTATTAATACTGGATCGGTTGATGCTGATCTTGTACATAAAAACTTTCATAGGAAATTTATACAACGTTCAGTGAATGAAAATGACCATGGGCTGCCATAGGAAGCGCCGCTTTGAAGAGGCTCTCATATGCCTGAGTGATGAGACAGAATATTTTATCAAGTTCCATCTAGCTGTGTCTGAAAATTGAAAAACCCACCTCACCATGTCCTTCTGCAGACTCTCATAACGTAAGTGTTTATTTGTCGGGGCAATCTGTCACCGATAGGAATGAGCCCGAGGCCCACAGCAGTTAATATTCACTAACAAAGGTATCTTTACTAAATATTTAAATGTTTTCTTCAGATCAAGGTGATATCTATTCTGTCATCATGGTTTATTCATACTCAGAGAATACGAGAGAATAGACACATTACATAAACAGGAGAACATGACACGGGTGTGTAAATAATTAATATGATTCACGTTACATCCGGGCTTAAAATGCGACTAACATTCATAATGGATTTGGAGCCGATAGCTGCAGTAAGACGGCAAGAAGACCATTAGATTAATGGGTTCATATCTTCTTCAGAAGTGAATGGTATTCTTTAAAGTTGTTTTGCCTCGTTTGAAACTTCGGAGACATTAACAAACGGAGACATTAACAAACAGTTTTTAAAGCGTCCCTTTTCTTTGCAATGTATTTTCAGTTTCTTTTTGTATTTTTTTAATTTTAATTTGATTTCATCTGATTGGATGTAATGTTTTCGGCTTTGAATTTTTTCATATTTGATGAAATGTTTACATTGTCTATCAGTCAGAATTAGATATGAGAACAATACATAATGTCTGAAGATATATTCGTGCGGAAAGTCTAGCAAAATAAACAAGACCTTGATAATATTGAATATGTAAATCTCGCCATCGCCATTCAAAGGGTTGCCAGAATCTATGAATTTGTACACCAGTACAAGACACTATATCACAGATTCAACGTTTTCTTTCTTTTTCTGAGGTATCTCCCCAAGCCATTGAGGGAGCTTTGCACGTTGCCTTCCCCCTCCGTTTCCTTATTGTTTCTTCTTTCCCCCTTCCCCCTTATTTCTCGGCATTCGATTGGGGAAGTCGCTACAAAATTGGCAAGGAAACATGTTCCAGGGGCATCTTCTTTTTACTTGATCCCTAATCAAGCTTTTAAAACAATTGTTCGTTTCTGGGCTGAGCAAACTAAAAATAATCTAGATTCTTAAACGGAGAGGGTAATTTGCGGGGAGTAATACAATATGGCAATACAAAGTTGGGATGAATCTTTTTGTTTCCAACAAAAAAAACCCCTCAAATTCCTTCTTTCTTTTTTTTTAGTTGGCACAAAAATACCCCAATGGCATGCCTGGCCTCTCCCCTCCCCGTGTTGTCGCCATGCACTGCCATAAACCAAACCGTTCTCTTTCATATTTAGTTTGAATGCGATACGCATCATGATGTCTGCGAATGATAGTTATCCCAGTCTATTTGTTGGCCCCTCGTATAAGGCCTAATGCCCCGAAGGGAAAAACATTGCGAGGGGTACAAGCCAAACATGGCAGGGGGATTAGACGGCGACAAAGTGATATTGGTTCTTGATTCGTTGATGGATGAACGTTGAAAAAATTTTCCCTTATCTTCACGACTTATAACCAACTCGACGAACCATGGGGGTAATTCGCAAAATTTTCGACAAAAACACTTATCAAAATACGTTGATTGAAAAAAAAACACAGTAGCATGCTTTAATATTCTGAGGAAGTTTTGACATCACTGTGTATTTTGTCATCTCATTTCTGAAGGTTTTTGTTTTTAATGTTTAATGTGTATGTAGAAACTTAAGTCGAGGTGGTAAAGAGAGGAAAGAAGTCGATAATTCTGGATACCCTCCCTTTTGACATAGAATTTGACCTAGAACTGATGGCTTCCAAACTCCCACATGCTCCTGAGCGCAGCATTAAGTTCTATTATCGATCAATTAATCATCCACTTGTGCTTCTCAGGCGTACAATCATTCAGCATCTAAGGAAGTTCCTGACCTTTACCCAAACATTTCCCTTCGGACGAACATCATTCTTTGTCTATCACCCACCCGTTCCTTTATGATTAATTTCACTCCCTTTGGCTCTCTATATGTAATTCATTTATTATTAGTACGAGAAATTCCAATATGAGCTGATGGTGCATTGTTTGAGTTTCAACACATCAAACGTGACTTCTTCCATGTTTTGACAATCTTTCAATTAGTCTACTTGACCTTCTGTATGAATGATTAAAATTTGGCAGGCATTATTAACTACCAACCGACAGTTTAAAGTCACTTTGCGCCCCTCCCCCCCCCCCCCCTTCACTGCGATGTTGATTTTCACCCCCTCCTAAACAATGGTAGCACTGGATTCTTTACTTTGCCACGGCCAGACCCTGTCCCCTTCCTCTTTTGTGTATATTTATCAGTTTTGACACCGACAATCTTACCTTGTATAAATAAAATTAAAACACAATAGCTACTCGGTATCCACATGCGTGATTCTCTCTCCCTCTCTATTCACGTACACCCCCCCCCCCCCCCACCCCTTGGACAAGTCATTCGATCTGTTCCGTACGCCATTAAATTGTCCATACACCTGTTTTTACGAGACGTGAATAGATAAATCCCTTTTCAAAATAGCTTCTCCATTTCAAGCATGTGATGAAATCCAATTCGGTAAATCAATCGCATTTCGATTTTCCGTCGCATCAAAACGACAAAATAGCCATGTCATGTAACAAACTGCTGATGTACTTCACATTAAGGCGCTGTTTACAAGTTACCTGAGCACCTAAATATCTACTTGTGCCTGGCAGTACTATAGTTCTTCAAGGAATTTGTTGAGGTAAATAATGACTACATTTATTTTTGTAATAACGTGGAAAAGGGCACCAGCTTATTTAAAAAAGAATGTTCCATTTATCATCATCATTGTGTCACGGCCGCATCAGATATGGAGTTCACTCTACAGTTCCACGGTCCCGTTTTCACAAATTAAAGGATGTAGGTTGAGGTCATGTATTATTTGTGTCCATGAGGTTGTAAAATTGTCGCTCCTCCTACGTCCCTGTTTATACGTAAAAAGCTTGCATTGAAACTTAAACTAAAGTTCTGTGCAACATTTTCAAGGCTCATGAATTCCTTCTGAGATGACCGATATGCTAAAATATGACAAATCATAATTGTGATTAGCTTGATTTTCTTGGTGAAATATAAAAATGATACAAGTTTGAATAATTATCACGTGTGGCTTATTCAAGAGGATTGCATAGTGCATTTATTTTGATTTGGTCGTTAAAAGAAAAAGTGGGTCATCCCGGTAGACCGATAGCCCAGGAGACCGACATAACAAAGAAATAGATAAGGGAAGATAGAAAATTTTCGGTCTCGTGGGCTGTCGGTCTAGTGAACCCTCTGAACCGAGAGCGTTTCATCAAGCGTTTTGTCAGTGATTTTTATCAGTGATTTTTGTCAGCGATTATAAGCTACTGAAATCCTTGCATCTGATTGGTTGAGAGCAAATTAAAAAATCACTGACAAAACGCTTGATTAAACGCTCCCCGCTAGTATCGGCCTCGTGGGCTTTCGGTCGCTTGGGATGTCAATCTCCAGGGCTGTCGTTTTCGTGGGCTCTAGCCGGCAAGGTAAGTCTTGAGCGTTAGCTTATAGGCATTGCATTCTTAAAGTACTGATTCGTTTAAACTTGATAAGAAATAATAAACATAATATAAAAATTAAAAACATATGTTATAAACGATGAGTATTTAATGAAACTGTTTCGATGCATCTTTTGCTAATGAAACATATCCTTACCTTTAACTACAAAAAGCAAAACTTTTTCAGATTTAATTGAATTATGATTCCATGAGCGATGCCAATGCCCTGTTGTCCTGCACAACGCACTCTTATTACATCTTGATTTTCATCACGACGATAAAACACCACTTCAGGAGCCTTCAGTTTGTCTCCAATAGTCGTGGACTAATAGATTATCAATTATGAATTCACGTTGCACACTCCTGAAGTGTCGTTTTGCATGCAACTGATGGATTCCGTAGTGCTATCAGATGATAGACTCAAGCACCTGGTTCTACTTCGATGAGGTTCAACCTTGCACCTGTTTTTTTCATTAAAGATAAAGTTGGGTACTGGCCATGCTATTGCATTGTTAACAAAACTGTTCCTAGCTTTGGGAGGGGGTTGTTGAAAAGGTACATTACATTGTAAATAAGAATAACCGTATATTTGTTAGTTTTGGAATCATCAAATTAGTAACCGTCTTAATCTTGCTGAACATCACATATAATGAAAATCACTGCACACATATACGGATATCTGGGACTACACAAACACACACACACACACACGCACACACACACACACGTGGCATCAATCTAGTCATGTGTGGAATATGAAAACATTTCATTAGCAATCCTTTTTATGATACTTTTATGTTCCATTGCTACAATGATATTCTTCCGCAGTGCTGGAATACAAAAAAAAGACAAAGCTCACAAATCACTTCTTACCTGACGGAAACTCGATCTTCTCTTTAAGATTGGTTTAAAGAGGTATGTAGAGGGATGTTGTAAGTTTACATGAGTGCGTTTGCGAAATACTAATTAAAGAATGCGTTGTTAGATGAAAATGAAAGATGACAGTGTATACACTTGATATTGATTTTTGGAATAGTTTTACATCTGCGCATCATTCCATGCCAATGTGCATTTTGAGGCAATCGATCTCTTTCTCGCATAACTTCTCATGAGATTTGATGATAATTGGTAAACATGCGTGTCGTACACTCGAAATTAATATTTTGGCGTCTCGAACGGGAAAAGCTTCGCAATAGCTTAATTTTTACTTTCGATATGCAATACTACAAATAATCATTATAGTCAAGTGCATCGTGTACTAGGTTCAAGGGTCAATATTCAAGCTTCAATATTTTGTTTACAAGAAAATAGTAGTTATAAGTATAATACAGGTTATTCTCAATAAGCATAAAATATATTCCATAAATTAGGTTTTCTTGATGTTACTTGTAAAATAATGAATACTTAACAAAGTTGAAAATGAGGATATGAAGGGGCCTAAGGTAAAAGCAAAGATTGTTGGTTGTAGGATCCAGAGAGGCAGTACTACTACCTATACTAATTTCTGGTAAAAAACAAGGACCGTATGTGTTTTTATATATGTTTTGTATGTTCATTATGATAGTATAATGTACAGCCCTTGGAAAATTATTAGACCAAGCTTCTGTAATAAGGGTACCATAATATGGATACAAAATTATTTCATCAAATTCCAGCAATTATACCTTGCTTTTTTATGTAATTTTATTTCCTTCTTACCACAAAAATAACATTATCAGTAACCATGATTGGTCTAATAATTTTTTTCCATGGTTGTATATGAAAGAGCTTACTGTAATAATCACAATTATATTTAATGTGTGCTTACTGTAAGAACATTATATTTTGGACCTTCCTCGAGTAGTTAGGTAATGTCCTTTGGAATGAGAGTGACAAGAGTAAAAATTAATGATCAAATCGATTTGATCGAATACACTAAAGTCTTTAAGCTATCTCAAATTAAAGACAGGGCTACTTTGTTATTTAAAAAAAGCACCGTAGGTTCATTTTGTGACCGTGCAAGGTGGATTTTGCAGAATTTTATAGCGTGGATGATGCTGAAATTCCACATGGTCTCTTTAACTATTTATACTCGACGTACCTTCGAAACCCTCAACTGCCAGTTGTATGTTGAACTTGAGATTTGAACTTGAAATTAATTTATCCAACAACAATACAAAAACACATAACAAATTTAGATACAACAGAGTTAAGGATAAAAGGAACCAGAAAATAGCATGAACGCTAATCGCGTCTGGTACCTTTAAATATTGGAAAACATTGTTTTGGTATTAGAATAAACAACGAAAAATGTAATGGTAAATATGAAGAGGATTATAAACAAAACTATAATACAAATATAAATGGATGAAAGGTCAGTATCAAATATGTAACTGTTTAATTAGATAATATTTAGAAGTTTTTATCAGTCATTCATTTAAAAGGTACTTCATTTAAATGTTCTTCACACACTGTACGTGTCAAAAAGGTCTACTGTGGCAATTCACTGTTTGTTCCATTAGTTGGGAAAAAGCAGAAAAGGAGTTAATGTTTTCACTTTGTCGAGCACTGTGTTTTTTCCGGTAGGGGGACGGTAGAATTTCTTTCTGAACATTGGTCCTGATGGGCTTCGCCTCTTGATTGTTCATTCACCCCGCCATCAGACATCAATCTTTAGATACCTGGGAAACAACGATCCTGTGAAACTTGAAACCCTTAAGAGTCCTGCAAGCGGCCGCCAGGAGTCATGCGTGAATAATGAAACGGGGCGGCGAGAAAGCCTAATGCATGATGGGACAAACCTCTCTGACACATGACTAAACTTCGAAAAAAGAAGAAAAAAGCATACCCCGACGGAAATCTAATTTTAGGTCCTCTGGACAGGTTTTTAACGAAAAGGTTCTTTCCAACATATGCGATACCCGTATCGATTCTGGCAAGAGTGACATCAAGTGAACGCAAAAACCTTCAAGAAATAAGTAAAAGTTGCATAGGTTTATTTAGAAAAGCATGGTACATCTTGATTGTAACAAGGTGAAAATCGGTTACAGCTTGTATCTCATCTATCCTGAAAGGCAATATTGATTTTAGGGATCGTATTAAAGGGAAATTCACCCTGATATCAAGTTGATTTTAAAGAGAAGCAGAAAAATAACAGAAAAGGGTTAAGGAAAGTTTAAAGGGGAATAAAAGGCAACAAACAGCCTATAATCATGTAGATAATTGTCAGCCTATTACAAATATCTTGAAATTACTCCTATTTGATTCTTTAAGAAGGAGAACAGCGTCTCCAAAAGTTGCACTTTCCTTGCTTGACATTATCTCATGGGGGCTGCCATTTTCTTTACAAAGTAATGTCAGAGCAGTTCTATTTGTGAGATACCCACTGACCTATACACTAGCTACCATGACACACATGACCAGCTGTGGAATGCATGACACTGGATTTTCTCATAATAAACCATTTTTGTAGTCATGTCCATTCAAATGAAGATACTTTTATCCTGTCATAACGATTTGTGTCAAAATATTTGGTTCAGCTGTTTCTTTTGTTAAGCAGGCTTTGGCATGCACTTGTATAAGTTGCTTGGTCTGACAAAGGTTTGTCAATTCTTCAAAGAAGAGACAAGACCTACACCTGTGCGAGACAATGGGGGTACCAAGATGGCTGCCATTTTGCATGGGTGGCTTTAGTTGTATAATAGCTATTCATTATGCAACATCTTATCCATTCTGTACAGGTAAATAGACATGTACCGCAATGACATCATATTTTTCAAAATGGCAGCCCCCATGGGATAATATCTAGCAAGAAATCTGCAAACTTTAGAGAGACTGTTCTCCTTACTGAGTAATCAAATCAGAGTATTTTCAAGATATTTTGAACAGGCTGACAATTTTCCACATGATTATCAGCTAATGTATGTTGAGTTTCATTCTCCTTTAAGTTAAATCCAATCAATCGGAATTAACAGAGAGAGACGGGGGGAAGTAAACCCCAAATACGCAATTTCGCCAACAGATGGCGTTTGTCATGCAAAGTGTTTGTCTTCTTGCATTGAAAATGTACACAGGTATTACAAAAATCCTTGAGTGTAAGTATAAATAATTAATGTTTGAAAAGATACCATCATGATTTATTGAGACAATTGGTTGCATTTTCAAAATTTGAGTGGTTTATGTCATGCGATCCAAAAATTAAGCATTTTAGCACTCATTTTATTCATAAGCCGTAGTATTTCAATACGGACCGAAAGTGAAGTTAACGAAGAATCGGACCATTTCCACGCATAATATTGCCCTCTACGTCGAAAATTGCATATTTGAGGTAGCGAGAATTTATGTTTGATTGATTACAAATGCACAAATTCATAAATTTCTTATTTCTTATTGAATTTTGCTCATTTGTTTCTCTGATTTTTTTTTCTTTTATTAAAATAAACTAATTTTCAGGGTGGACTTCCCCTTTAATATATGGAGTACTGATAGTACGTATAGTTCTTTTACCGTTTTGCTTTGGAATTCATGAACAAGGTCATATTTATCGGATTTTTAAAGGGAAAATCCACCCTAATATTAAGTTGGTTTTTTTAAAAAGCACAAAAATTAGAGAAACCGATCAATGACTATGACAGCTATGAATTTTTGAAGTTGTAATCAATCAAACACAAATTGGCAACTCCGTGACGTATCTTGTGAGCTCCTCTCCTATTTGCGTTGTACACAAAAATTCATAAATTTTAATTTTCTTTGTTATTGATGAGGGAATAGATTTGTATCATACAGGTTATGTGTAAAAGCATAAGTGAAATTATTATAACTAGGGTGCATATACGATATAATAGTTTCAGTACAGGGCAAATGGGAGAGGAGTTCGCAAGGTACGTCACGGAGTTGCCAACTTGTGTTCGATTCAAAAATTCATTACTTTTATTTTTATTTCTTATCGGATTTTGCTCGAACTTTAATTGGTCTGTTTCTTTTAAAACCATGTTGATATCAGGGTGGACTCTCCCTTTAAAGCTTCAAATATATTTCTTCCCCATTACGATGCACATTTTGAACAGTAACTTTCTCTCATACCATGCAAACGTTTAATTATCTTTATTTTCCTGATCTGTTTTGGTACACCCCGGCCAGCATCTTGTTTTTCTCTCGTATGATGCAACCATTGACAGTGAAGTGTTCAGCAGGTCGCCCATCACCCTTGAGCACTTTCATGCTCCACGGAGGAGTGCAATACGGTCCTCAGGGACATGCTTAACGGATGGATAGGTGCTAGTCTTCCATTCATTCTCTCACCTTGAACGCATCTCATCTAAACATCATATTATTGGAGCATGTTCTTCTGTGAAACATGCTTAAATACGAGACACTTTATTAATTTGCTCTTTACTTTTCATATGATATTAATATTCGCTTGTCAAAGCAATATCCATGGCCACTTAGGGCAACGTACCATTTTATAGAAGAACTGATTTATTCAGAGATGTTTTTTCCCCCTTGTTCGTCGATGCAATTCACAGCAAAAAGTAAGATGAAGGAGGGGTCTGCTCACGAGTTTAAATACTTATTGAAATGTACTTCCTTTCTGGCAAAGAGGTTTTTAAAAATAATTTGTCTTCCAGCAGTAGGAGGAAATGTGAATTAAATCGCCCTTTTTGAAAAAAGGTGGTGATTTCATAATGTTCAAAGGTGTATTACAGGCAGCAGAATATTCTGCTTCAATAAATCTCTCTATAGGAATCAAACATGTATTCAATCAAAGAGTTATGCCATCGGCGGCGGAACATTTATATGAGATGACCTACTATATTCCCTAGTCGCTTCGTATTCATATTTTCCGTAAATATTGCATGAACGAAGATCTTGTATTGTACAATGTCAGTAAAATAATAAACGGAGCTTAACTTGTTAAGCATGTTGTCGCATCAGGGCATTTACAATTTCACCCAATTTGCCGTAAGTCATGCGTTTTAGAGTGATTTCTCCGATGAAAAACCACTGGTGCGAAATGGAAACTTGGCGTAATAACAACGCCGAAAACGGTTACCCTCCGGCCTATTTCAATGGAGATGACCAGCGCTGACGTGTTTATTGCTTCATATAAGATGGAAGTAGCGCTTATTTTCGCAGGCTTCTCATAAATGGACGATTATGGCATTTCCACGGTAGCTGGTCATATGACTATGATAAAACATTATAATGTTTCTTAAAGTGGATATCCAAGCTTTAAAAGTTCTTAAGTGGTTGTTTGCCTGACTTCTTTTCCGACACTCTAGGCAATAATGTTCTTGCTCGATTAACGATATATCACCTCAAAGGCGTCCAGTGTTCATAATGACAGGGAAATGGGTGGGCGGCTCCTTTCCAAAAAACATTACCGTAGACCCATATTCCCTAACTATGTAGCAGTTGGTTGGTATGTTAGTTAAGACATATAGCACCAGAAAGTACAACTGAAGTGTTAAAAGTGATGATATTCAACCGAAGGAAAAAAAAGTGTAAGATGATGTCGGTTAGTATTATCAGTTGTAAATGCTTGGGAATATTATTAGTTAATGAGACTCAAGATTCGTGTTCTAAAGGTAAAATACGAACTTAAAGTCACTTTCAATGAAAGGGCAAAAACGCGTATGTTTAGTAAAAGACGTTAATAATTATCAAAATCACTCAACACACTCGAATATTCGACGCAGGGCAGATAATGGACACTGCTTGCAAATTACGTTATAAAACTCGTGCCTGAAGCACTCTATTATTGAGCTAAATACTAGTTCCTCTGTACATTGTTTCAATATTCCAAATTTAAGAATCTATACCGTTAAGCTTGTTGGGTGCTCATTGCGAAAGATTTCTTGAAAAACAATGGTGATCGCCTAGATACTTATGTCAATGTGTGTGTCCGGCCCGCGTCTTTTTTTTTTGTAACCAAGCCTAGGCAGATTTCGCATTTTTTAATGAATATTCATGACGCAGGGTCGGGAAACGATTCCGATTGGTCTTCATGAAAGCACGGTCGGTGCATGGGGGGAAAAAAGTCCCTGGCCTGTTCGTACGTACGTACGTACGCATATTACTGCGGCGCTATATTTCGATCGTGTGTGTTGAACGTGTAGCTAATCGCCTACGTTCATGTATGTATTGTTTAATTCTCAACATATTCACCCCACCTATGCAATGTGACACGTAAAAAATTGGATTGAGCAGTCAATTTCAAAATCAAGTTGGCGATCCTGGGTTTTAGCGGTCTAAACTTATTTTAGGTTGCTAACTTCAGCTCATCTATGCCCTAACCCTAACCCTAACCCTAACCCTAGTTAGCAACCTAAAATAATTTAGACCCCTAAAACCTAGGATTGCCATCAAGTTTTGCATTAATTTATTGCATGTGCGTAGATCTAATTTAGTAATTAGCTCTTTTGAGGACACCCTCCTTTTCCGACCAACATTGACACTGTCACTGGCATTACTCTGAAAATAGGTCTAGGCCTAGGCTATGCGTACCGGTATATTGACAATTGCCCATCGTAATGTTCTCCACAAATGAACTTTACAACAATATGCAGAATCAAGACACAGACTCTAGGCTAGGTCTAACAACATTAGAGTCTTACTGTTCACGTTAGAAATTAAATTTCCTTGCATGCACACTGTAAAGTGTAATTAGCACTTGCACCCTGCTCCTGTAACGCACATTGCCCTGAGTTAGTAGAAGAACTACAAGAGTCTTCAGGACTGAAAGAAGCAGACTACTACTAACGTTCCAATAGTAGTACTAACGTTAGTACCAAGAAAACAAATTATTTTGGTGACCTTTTACTTTTAGCTGATGAAAACAAAGTGCATAACTAGGCCTAGTTACTGTAGGTAGATCTACCCCCATCATCAATCATTTATTAGTACTGATTAGATCTAGGTCTAACTCATCATGCTCATTGACCTTAAAATAACATTCACTTAATCTAAACTTAACTGAAATTGAAAATTGTAACAAAATTGGTCTAGGCCTACTTAGAGTAGATCTAGAGTAGGCCTAGTTAGAGTCTTGGCTAGACATAACTGCAAATTTGATGATATCACACCGTCACATTCCGATTCCATTTTGAAGTTGGGTCTACCACACGTCTATTATTAGGCCAGCATTTTGAGGGATACGTGGAGGCAATTCTAACTCTTATATTAAGATCTAACTTAGATCGGTAATACTTAGATTCAGTGCAGAAACGTAGGCTAGGCGCCTACACGTACGTTGAACACATACGATCATAATACGCGTACGTGCGTGCAGGCCAGGGACTTTTTTCCCCCACGTACGTACGTACGTACCGGCGACCGTGCTTTCATGAAGACCAATCGGAACCGTTTCCCCGACCCTGCGTCATGAATATTCATGAAAAAATGCGAAATCTGCCTAGGCTTGGTTACAAAAAAAAAAGACGCGTCCGGCCCCCGCCCCCGCCCCCCCCCCCCCCTCCCCCCTCATTGGACTCTATCCTCACCCTCCCCTTTTATTCAAGCCTCATTAGTAATGTCGCGACGAAACTGTAAATCGTTCAGACACCTGGGCATTACGAGGCTTTTCCTCAATACAGAAGCAAAGTGCGAAGAACTTTGTGCATTAATGAACTCACTTTCTGCTCCATAAAACGCGCATGATTATGTTTTCATGCACAGGAAAGCATATTTGGTTCAGGCTTTAGGCGGTAGGAGGTGTACTCTCACAGTCTGCAAGATGGAAAGGAAATATGACATTAACCCATACACAATTATGCTGAAGCATGTCAATGAAACTCTAAGGAATTGTTACCGCTTTTGCGGTGATATTGTCAAACCATTTACGGCAATTTGGCAAACATTAAAGATAAGACCTTTATTCGATTGACCTATATTGAACCCCAAAAATGGATTTTGGAACTGATAGATGAGGCACTGTTCTCTTGTGTTTGATCTTAACGCCGCTATCGGAATCTTTTTTTTTTTTTTTTGGACATGTTTACGCCTTGTATTCGTTTTCCATTACTGTCGGGTAAAGTAAGTTAGCTCGAGGCGCCCGTCAAATTCAGAGAGGCCCAAATACATGTAAATTATTTACATTCTCGAGAAACATATTCATAGATGCACAAACAAAATATGAAACATACTTAGTAGAATATCTGACATCACACCCCATCGTATGAACGTTTATTATCTATTATGAATATTCTATCACTGGATGTCATGTCATCATGTACAAGAACGAGAATGTATTTGATTCTATGGAGCCATTATTTGCACTTTATATCAAAATGCAATTCTTTAAATCCAAGCAGTATACTGTTATATGAAACCATTATTTTTTTAATTTAAAACAAATATTTGAGGAAGCAAACTACTATTTTTTGATCAACGTTACATGCGCTTAGTGACAGGGCTCCAAACATAGCGGCCTTGTATGGAGTTGAAGATAACCACTCGTTTAACCCGCTGCGTGCGTTATGCATGTTCAGAGGTATTAAAGTTTCTTTGATGAACATGTACCAACAAGGAAAAGCTATTTTTATAAGAGTTCCAGATTTCCTTTTTTTTTAATTTAAAACTGATGGGACGTACTTTTCAAACATTTTAAACTTCTTTTTACGCGCCGTACGTATTTAGTTGGTCGATTATCATCAATATCTTGGAATATTGCAGTATAAAGTTGACTTATACTAACACACAGCCTTCATAAGCACACAAGAACATGTGAACACACGTGAAATGGAATGTTACACTGCAAAACTTCGGGGAAAAAACTTGAAGATGGTTCTAATATTTGATATTCGTGACGGTCACACTATGCTCGCATCTTGTTACCCCATGATTCACAAGAAGGCATAAGGGTCATCCACTCTGGATGGTTTCGGCGAAATCGCAGGGAGATCCTTTTCAGAGGATGCTCTACAGTTTCATAAGAGCTACTCAGTTTTAATGTACAATCTCATTGCCTTCTCTATCTTCTGCATTTTCCATCTTCCTCTTCTACTGTTTTTCCTCTTTGTTTCTCTCTCTCTCTCTCTCTCTCTCTGTTTCTGTCTCTCTCTTTCTTTCCCCCTGTGCCACTGTCTGTTTGACCTTATTGATTCGAATATTCAGTTAAACTACGAATACACGCTTAATATTCTTTCCAATGCTCCTATTCAATTTGATATTTGTTATGATACCTTATTTCGTCTAGTACCTTATTTGTTCACTTCCTTATTTGACCATGTTTAGTATGGTCGTGGCTCAGTTTCCCGTTATATAATATAATTCAATGACTGCCATTACTGGTTATTAATTATATTTCTTATCTTGGTTTCGAAGAAATTTGCAGTCATTAAGGCGCTTACAAAATGTTTCATCTTTTTTTTAAATTGTAGTTTACTTTAGAAGTCACAGTCAAATTGTTCTATTTGTAGAAATACTAGAATCTTAAAACTTCAGTAACATCGTTTGTTTGAATGACGTTCCGAAGACGACTGCAAAAATAACGACAATAAAACTTTGGGGAAATGCCTCTTTGCGTACGTAATTGCAGTAGTGATGGGCACTGTAATGGATACAACGACATTGATACGTTCAGGTCTTCCATGCGAGGGGAAATTATACATTGAAGAGAATAAATGAAACTGAAAAAGATACGTCAGTTGGTATTGGATATCGTGTCAACTTACAAGTATTTGCCTTTCCCCCTCTTATTTTCCTACTTGTTGTTTTTAACGATTTTATTGATATTTGGTAGTACGCAAGGTTGGTCAAGAACATTGATTGAGCCTGACAGCTCTTGTTCTAGTGTTTCTCTACTGGTATCTTGATTGTAAATATTACCACATAAATTATGATTAAATAATACCTTCAACACTCATATTAAGGCTTTTTATTATGCATGCAATGTCCCAAAAGGGCCCGAGTTATCGCCCAACGCAGCAATTATGTTCTCTCACTCTGTCCTCATTTTAAGCACACATTATTTTAAGATTCACCCAATAGCTATCAATGGCTACCATTGGTGAATAAGTAGAACAAGTATTTAGCATGTTTAAAACATGGCTTGAACAAACAAAATCTTGACTTGAGTTTGACATGCGTGGCGTAAACATGTGGTTGTCTTTTTACAAGAGTACGCTTGAAAACATTTGTAACTAAATATTTCTAAATATTTACGTTTCGTTTCATCATGGTCATTTGAGTGAGGATGAAAACGTAAGAAATACAAAAGTGCCGATCATGCTGGCAGACATTTATCTCAGTAGCAATGAAGCCTAAGAAACGACAGCACCCGACACCGAAATATTAAAAAGATCCATGAAAACAACATCCTAGGACCAACAAAACGAAGGAATATACAAGGAAAGATAGATACAGAGAACAGGAAGAAAGAGTTGTGGGATTTCGGTTGCGAGGGCTGTTGGTCTCGTGGGCCGACTGTCGTCGGAAGGCCTTACGAGCCTTACACGGTTGGTCTTGTAGGCTTTCGGTCTCGAAAGCTGTACGTAATCTACCTTAAAGGGAGCGACAAGTCGCAATCTATGGGCGGTTTTACAGTTGGCTGCTCCTTTCTCTGGTTCAAAGTTCAAAGCGACTTCAATTTATCGTGCGCAGCTAATAAAAGTTCGCACATTGACCCAAATTTGAGTAAACAAGATCGCGCGTTCTTTATTCCAGTATTTGAATCTCATTGGTCAGTTGCGTATGGAGGGATTCGAGTTAACGATCGTGTGAGGAATCCGGCAATAACATTCCTTCGGTAGCGTACGATTGGACCTGATTGTATCCGAATTTCCCCGAGTCAGGCCAACTGGTCAGGCCCATGGATTACGACTTGCCACTCCCTTTAATCATGTTGATGATATGCGCTTTCCATGAATGGGCAGGCGAGATGCGTATCGCTATGAAAGGGTTACAGTAATTTTACGATGCATTTCTATGAATAACGTAAGATGTTAGATAGAATATTCAGCCTGACATGACTGATCTACAATATCCAGGGAGCCGGGGGTGCGGGGGCTTCAGCACCCCCTGGAAAAAATCAGGCCCCTAGAGGGCTGAGGATGCTGGGGGTACTGTAGCTAAAAAGTAGTTTTAAAAAGTTTTCTTTTCTTTTTTGGATTTAAAAAGAGACATTGAATATATTTATATCATGCAGACAAAACCAAAATACTCAATGTCAAAGCTTTATGTGTACATTTTCCGTAGATATGCATGTATAACATAATTTAATATATTTTAGGATACTATCCTAAATTATTAGGATTTCACTGTTGATATTTTCCATTTATTATTTATTGTACTTTACTTCCATTTTATAGAATAATATTGCTGTTACACACGTACTCCAAAAATTTTTATCTATATTCTTGTTATATACCCCTGTATATGTGTGATAATACTCTGTAATATGTTTGTGAATAGAATATTGATGGGAACGAATTATGTTTAATAAAATTCAATTTTCAATTCAGTTCATATCAAGATATTCAAGGTTGATAAGAATTTCAAGGAAACTACACGGATTGCATCTTCAAGAGTTCAATTTTTGTGTATTCTCCATGGAATGTTGAATCTAGAGCATGGACAGAGGGATTATATTCAGTCGTCATGTTTCAGCGATATCCCTCTTCACCTTGGATGATATCGATAACACTCCAGTATGTTGGTTGTTGTTTTTTTTCAGCTAGATGACTTACTGCACTTTAGGGATTATATTCTGTCCGCACTTTCAAAGTCACATCAATCAACAATTTGCGTCTTATGTCTTTACCTTACTTTATAGATCTCAAAAGACATTTCCCCCGTTTTTGATACCCTTTTCTATCCCGTTAAAAGATATTTAATCAATCATGCTAGACATCTGAAGCAGTTGTATTCTCTTGGCAGATGTAACCATCTATGCTAATTTCAAATGTTGTTGTACATCTATTTTTAGATTTTTATCAATCTTTCTAGATTTATGAAGCTGTTGCACCTCTTCACGTGCCGTGTCTTTAATTCGAAGATTTTTATCCGTCTTTCTAGATCGATGAAACAGTTTTATCCATATCTTCACAGATGTTTCTGTGAAGTTCTGTGACAAGTTCTGTGACATGTCTGTAGCTACAAATAGGTCATTCAGCTACGCCGGATTATGATATCGAAATAATAAACACGAAAATAAATCCGCTTATCGATGTGGCCTTAATTTCATATCTCACCTTTCCAAGCCAGTCATCTTCCATACTCTACCAAGTAGTGGATGCTGTTGCTGCAAGTAAACCCCAACAGTTTCTCCAAGAATTGATCGAGGATACAATTGCATTGGAAATCTGGGCTACCAGGATTGCATTTCTTCCTCATTTTGTTGATTTAGGTTTCACCCTTCGTCTTAGTGTCTCTCTGCGCAAAGTTAATAAGGAGTATTCCCGATGTATTCTGACATCCCATCGGATAGATATTTACCCTCTTCGGTTCGATGGTTGATTAGTTTCCCCCATCATTTCGTGAAGAAACCCCAAACAGACGACCGCGAGGATGTGTAAAGAGCACATTGTTTGAAGTGTTTGAAGATGTGGCTTCACTTCGGTTTGAGGTAGACGGAATAAAAGAACCGTGATTCCTCACTGAAGATATTTGCTCATGTCTATTTTAAGATCAGGGTTGATACCCCATGGAAGGGGAAAGGGATTTTGGTAATTATTGCATACATCGCACGGGTTGTCGAAAATCAATAATCAATATGAATTCGTGATGGAATTTACTTACAACGAATTCTAATGATGAAGTGTGTTTTTGTAAAACCTCATTTCTAATAACCTGGGCTGGTACTCGGACTTATCTTAAGAGCTAAAGTAATAGAAATTACTCTTTCATATCCCAGCATATTGTCATCAGAATTGAATTTATCATAACCGAAAATAATTTAATATGTAGTTTAGCGATTGAGATACAGCCCTTATGGAAACATTTTAAGACGATGTCTTGGAAGGTCTTAACTGAATTGGATAGTATATTCTTTAAAATAATCCGTTAAGATTGCCCATCAGATATTTAATGGCACTTATTAACGTAATGCTATACCTATTATTGATTTTCAAATACAAAAGGTAGAAAATTTATTTTCTAGTTGGGTTTGGTTTGCCTTATGATCAGAATATTTACTTATCCAGTATTCTAAAGGCTGACCAACGTTTCAACACTATTAGAAGAGCTTGTTGGAGAAGGCAAAATGTAATGATTATCGCCTTGCTCCCAAAATAAATACAGCTTGCAGAGTGAATAATCGTCATCTACGTCATCATGTCATCATGATTAGTTGTGTTTAGATTAAACTACAGTGACGTGTTCATCATGTGGTAGGCAATCGAACACGAGGGATGGTCATAGTGAAAGGTGTTTACTCAAGGAAACATAACCTGTGTAGGAAACACAAATATTTAATTTTCTCTTAATGACAGTGGAGTGAGGCGCATGACAAGTTGTCGTTAAAAGTGTGTGTATCAGGGATTTTTAGATGTACAGAGATTTTTTTATTTGAGAGAGAGATATATATTACTAAAGGGTACATTAGGTGGACACACAACAATGCGGTTTATTTCGTCATAATTCAATTCAATTCAATTCATTTATTTCCATATTCGAATTCAACAATATAAAAAACAATACATTGGAGGAAAACAACATCACAAAACAATAATAGCGCCCCTACATTAGGTGGACAGTTGAGCATAGAAATAAGACAAAAACTGTCCACCTAATGTAGCCTTTAGAGTTATATATATATATATATATATATATGTATATATATATATATTATATACACAAGAAACAATAATATATAAAGGGAACAAATAATGCGATACAACTAGTACAACTAGAATATATGTCCATATTCATAGGTGTAATTAGACCATACAGCGACGTCGAAAAAGCCAATAAACAGAGATATGGGGTGTTGCAAGAAAGTTGCAATCAATTTGCAAATTGTAAAGCAAATTAGAACAACCATTCTGAATGGTTCAGGGTCTGCCCATTCAAGACGATGCGCTTGCAACAATGATTTTGATTGGTCAGTACCGATCAGTTGCAACTTGCAATCAATCGCAACTTTCTTGCAACACCCCAATAGATATACAGAGAAATTTAGTAAACCTACTATGAGTGCAGCTGCGTGTGGTCTGTACATAAAATAAAATATATCGTTCCTTTCTTGTGGGGGTTGAGTCAAAGAGTGATCAGTGCCGAAATAAAGCACGCGTATATATTGTGGTACATGTCGATCGGCCCAGAGGGAAAGGTTATAGTCTTAATCAAGATGTGTGTGTTTTTTTTTGTGTTTTTTTTTCTTCTTTTTCTGGACAGCGCTTTTGCCTTTTGGTAAAGCCGTAACCAAAGGGCATAATCTTGATATTGTCCCTTCAAATACAAACTTATGTCCCAAAACAGATAGGAATCAACTCTAACTGCACCAGGGAGGAGAGGGAGAGAGTTGGGAGGGGGGCCTCGGACTAGATGTTTGTATTTTTGTTAAAGTTATTTGCTATGAAATTTCTATTAATATTTATGTGATGATGGGGGGGGGGGGTCCAAACATGTTCCCTGATATTAAGCTCTATATGAGCAAACACTGCGATATCTGACGGGAATGTCGAGAAAAGTTATTTAAAAATAATAATGTGCTATCTTTATTATTTATATTATTATTTATGGAAATTATAGGGATTATAGACCTGCAATGTAATTTTATTAGCCTTATTCTTTTAAAATTCAAGACAGAAAAGGCTTTAATAAAATGAGATTGCGTGCGAGCAATTCCTTATATAAATATAAAGATTACATTAAGAGTGGCGTATCCAAGATTATATATCCAGGAATGTACATGCCCCTATGTGCCAGCCAAAACCAAATCTGACATATCTTAGTTACACATCGAATGAAAGGAAATGTGTACCCCCCCCCCCCGCACAGAAAGAATCTGAAACTGTGATAATTTTTTTTCCTTGCTTGTCCTAAAATTCAAAATAGAATGCATCTGATGATTTTTTTTGTTCGTCAGGCGTGAGCCTCCCCCCCCCCCCTCTCCCTGCATTCCTGGATACGCCACCAATATAACCAACTTACGGTTGGTAATATAATTTGTAATATATTCTGCTGTAGAAATGTGAGACGACAGGCGAAGAAAACAGTATAGGGGCTTGCTCCGAAGCCATCACCAACGCAATAGGGCCTTTACCGATTGTACGAAAAGGGGGATGGCCTCCGTGTTTTGAATTGAATTAACTAGTAACCAACAATATAGCAGCTGATGATATAATTTATTTATTACCAGTCCTATTCTGTCTTTGTAGGAATATCCCACTTACTTTTGCCCCAGCTCTCTTTGTCTCTCTCTCCCCCCCCCCCCCCCTGTCATTTTTCTCATACTCTCTTTTCTCTCTTACAACCGATCTGTAAAAAATGACTCCAATAGAATTGAGGAAAAAATAATGATCTCTTATTTTTTTTATTTGTGCTTTTATTAGGAAATCAACAGAAATCACAACAATTACAAGTGATTTACATGATTAAAAACAAAATCACTGAGCAAAAAAAAAAAAAAAAAAAAAAACCCAACAAAAACAAACAGTAAAAATAAAGCAATTGGAACAAAATTTAAAAAAAAATAAAAAATAAAAATGATCTCTTATTGCTCCCCCCTCCAATCTTTCAATTTAATGAGATCGACCACCAACACTATGCAATCATATTCTTCACATCCATGACAGAATAGCAGGGGCGGATCAAGAGGGGGCGAATCGGCCGCGGCCCCCTTCTTGAAACCCAAGTTGGCATATACGGGCTCTTGCCTAAATTGTGAAAAAACCCGGATCGAGCACCAAATTTAGTTTGGAAGCCCAAGAGCCTAACAATGTCGTTCTATTAACCCTCCGAGAAAAACTTGTAAAAAGGCCCACCCTGCAAGACTGACGTGACAGTCCGGGCATGGATCAGTGGCGGATTTAGGAGGCTTTTAAATAAAATTGTATCCCCCTTTTAGAACTGATAACTTTTTTTGCTTGTCAGAGAATTATGGAGGAAAACTGGACTCATAATATCTGATACCCTACACCCCTCCACTGAGCGACTTTTGGAGGGCTGGCGAGAAGATTTTTTTTTTTTTCCAGAGCTTTAGATTTCATGTAAATCACATTTTTCACATTTCAAATAAATACTAGGGGAATTAAAATCATTTCAAAACCCCCGTTTTCATGTGTTAACCAATGGGAGCTGGAAGGCCAAAAGCATGCATATTCCCGGGGATTTATAGGGGGTTTATTGGACTCATCGAGCCTCAATTATACCCTTTCAGAGCTTTAAATTTCATGTACATCACATTTTTCATAATTTCAAATAAATACTAGGGGAATTAAAATAATTTCAAAACCCCTGTTTTCATGTGTTAACCTATGGGAGCTGGAAGGCCAAAAGCATGCATATTCCCGGGGATTTATGGGGGGTTTACTGGACTCATCAAGCCTTCATTATACCTTATCAGAGCTTTAAATTTCATGTAAATCACATTTTTTACATTTTCAAAGAAAAACAAAGGGAATTACAATCACCCTAAAATTCCTTGTTTTTGCGTGTTAACCTATGGCAGGCGAGACGTTTTTGGTCAAAAGCATGCATATTCCCGGGGATTTATGGGGGGTTTACTGGACTCATCAAGCCTTAATTATACCTTTTCAGAGCTTTAAATTTTATGTAACTCACGTTTTTTATATTTTCAAATAAAAATTATGGGAATTATAATCATCCTAAAATTCCTTGTTTTCGCGTGTAAACCTATGGCAGGAGAGACTTTTTTGGGGTAAAAAAGCATGCATATTCCCGGGGATTTATGCGGGGTCTATTCAACTAGTTGAGTCTTAATTATACATTTTCAGAGCTTTAAATTTTATTCAAGGCACGTTTTTCAAAATTTTGATTTAATTCTGCGGGAATTATAATCATTCAAAAATTCCCGTTTTTGCGTGTTAACCTATGGGAGATGGAAGGCCAAAAGCATGCATATTCCCGGGGATTTATGCGGGGTCCCTTGCACCTTTTGAGCCTTCATTAAGCCTTTTCAGAGTCTCAAATTACATGTAAGCCACATTTGCACTAAATTCAAGGTAATACTAGAGGAACTATAATCATTTTTAAAATCCATGTTTTCACGTGTTAACCCTATGGCAGATGACTCTGTCAAAAAGCAGGCATGATCCAAGGGATTCATATCGGCATTTATTGACAAAAAAGGTTCAAGAAATGTTTTTTTAACTATCCATCCTTTTTCTCGTGCAAAAATCAGACTTGAAAAAGATAGAGTAAGATATGAAATATCAAGAAAAAGTGAGACATATTTTCACGTGTTATACCTATGGAGAACGTATTTTTCCGAGTCTGTTTTTAACACAGCAAATTATGCCTCCAAAATGTACTACGGAAGTAGGTCAGAGCAATCTGTCTTGATACTATTTAAAGTCTTTGGTTGAGTGCATTCAGCCGTATATACTACGGGATTTAGCCTTAGATCCATACCGTCTCTATTATATATGTGTTAAACTGTTATGGGTATATAAATGTATAACATATCAACAGGGTAATTTATAAAGCAAAAAAGCAAATATTGCACGTGAAATATAAGGGAAAAACTTCCGAGAGTTCAAGCACATATATACATGCATATATGTAATATATACAAAAATGTGTACAATATATATAAATTATAATAAATTGTACAATGCAACAAGGGCGAGGACACGCGCTGGTCTCCCTTGCTCCGGGAGGGGATGTTGAAATGTTGAAAAGATCGTCCCATCCAGTAACAAAGGAGACCCTCGCGTGTCGACGCCCATCCATATATATATATATATATATATATACATACAAGTGTAAGGAAATAACATATACATCAGCTTTGGCAAATGTCGTGGAAATTGTTCTCTCATTTCCTTAAATATATATATATGTGTGTATGTGTACGTTAAAATATTCCTTTGAAGTTTTCACTTTTTCTTAAAATGAAACACTTTAATAGAATTTGGGTAACAATTTTAATAAACATATATATAAAATATCGACACTATCTGTGATGAGTCCGTCGGTTTTTCGTTGTCACTCACAGATCAAAATTGATGAAAATTTAAGTTGCATTACGGTGTTCACTTTGATTGTTCAAAGTTTAGCTTATGGTCTCTGCCTATCATTATTGTCTGTGGGCTGATGTTGTTTGAAAGTTAGATATAAAGTAGTTTCATGGTTAATGGGGTTTTGCTTTATAGGGTAGAACTTGAGCTTGTGTTTATGTCACCTTTAATAATGTACTTAAAACAAACGAATCGAAGTAAACCCTAGAAATGGAAACATTGCCACTTTGTATTTGATTACAAAATGACATTTACTTCTGTAAAAATGTAGACATATTCATTTCATACGCGCAGAAATATTGCCTTCGCTTAATTTTTAACGAGTACGATTAATGCAATCATTCATCCGAGTCGATTTCTGTCATGAAACCTGGTTCTGTAATGATAAAGTGGTTTAAATTATACATCTAGTCATCTACCCAACACTATCCGCTTCATTACTCAAAGTAATCTCCGGCAGTTTTGGAATGTTGAAATATATGTTTAGTTTGATTTCGTTTCATTGCAAACAAATGTAAGAAATGTTACGATGAATACTAATCGGGCTAATAAAATGAATGCAATGTGAAATGAATTGTTTATTATAAATTGGCTAGGTTTTTTAAATCATTAAACTTACAATTCATGAAAATTTTGCGGGAAAATTCACATACCTACACACACACACACACATATCCAAACATGGGTACGAAGGACTCGGTAAACACGTGGCATCAGAGAGTTGGTCGATAATCGTAAATCATATCTAGTCAAATTTGAAAAAGGAGGGAATTTGAAGAGGAATTCTTTCTTCGTTTGACATTTCTGCTATGATTATTCTTCTACACAGGAAAACACTGAAAATGCAAAGAGCAGCAATGATTTTTTATCTTTACAATACTAGTAACTCAACCTTCTCTTAGTTAGAGATTGCTTAGATTGCTTCCAAGTTGTCAGCCATGACCAGCTCCATTTTTTCTTGTCCCTTTGACATGATCTATGGCCCGTGTCCTGTGTTTCTGTAAATGCTTTTCGTTATTCACTGTTTGGCCTTGCGATATTCAGGGCAATCCTCGAGTGCTGGAAGTCTAATGGATAGCAACATGCAGGACACTCGATAAGGTTGTCTTAAATAAAGCCTTGTTCAGGCTTGTTACGGTAAACCGCCTTAAGCAACCGCTGTGTCGAAACTTTGCATGTGAATAATTGGCAAGAGGCAATATTTGGGGAATAAAATAACACAGAGCTCTGCGCAATTCAACAAACGGACCATTAGCTTTTATTCCGATTGCAGTGTTACTAAATGCCTTTATATAAGTAGGCATACTTAGTTTTATATTATACAACTTTAATGCTGGTGTGATTTCCTGCAAATGAGAAGATATGTATGCATTCTGTCAAGTAAGTACTCCAAATTTATTAGTAGGCCTACATGAAAGAAATGTTATTATAATACATGTAATAATCATGATGAGAATATCATGGAAACAGATGAAAACTATTGAAAACTAACAAAGAATTATTGCTCATGGCAGGGCTTAAACAACCCATCCTGATAGGACTAAATGAGGAAAGAAAGGCAAAATACTTTGGTCACATCAAAAGACATCAGAGTCTCTTTAAAGATATGTTGAAGGGGATAGTAGAAGGTACTAGACCAAGAGGGAAGCCGAGAACCAACTGGGAAGAGAACATCAAGACCTGGAGTGGAAAAACACTGCAAGAGTGCACTAGAAAGACATCAAAGATGTGTGGGAAAATGATGTAATCAACCTCCGAACCCAGAAAAGACACCACAATAGAATAATCAAACATCATTATCAACTAATGTTGTTCACTAAATTGAGACATAAATTTCCATATGTCGTCACTGGTCGCGTTTTATTTGTGTCTTCATGCAGCTCACAGATTCCTTTTGAACCATTCAGGTGGAATAGACGGTGCACGTGCCATTTTTGTGTCTCCAAGATGCCATTTTGTCACGTAAAAACACCCAAAGAGCGCTGCCGGGTCATCACAATGTTCACGTGCCACTTATGTGACCGTGGAACTGTCGAAAAGAGAGTAGACGCAAACACGTTTCATTCTATAGCATTCAGCTCCAAGGGAAGCCTCGAGACTGTCGCCAAAAATATGACAGCTACAAACTTAGTGCTAAATCCCCGTCATACAAGCTTCAAAATTGACAATTCCTCAATTAACTTCTGTCTACCCGGGAAAAAAATGTAAAATACGGTGTCAAAAGACACTGCTAAAAATGCTTTATTCATAATCCTTTGTATATCTCTCTGGCAAAAGAGAAAAATGTTATATGATACATGACAAGTTGAGCAAAAGATATGATATAGATGGCATTAAGAATGTTAGACACGTCTAAATACGATCTAAAGAAGATATGAAATACAACATTACTTTTTGATATGCCCCCAGCTGTTGGGGAATTCTTACACCGAGGGCAATATCCCTTTTCCCAGTGATTTGGTGTTTCCAGACGTTTTTTTTTTTTTTTTTTTTTTTTTATTATACATTCTAATTTGTCATGATCTTTTTCACTTCATTGTTGTTCTTTATTCGGTTAATTTGAAGCCCATGCGGAAGGCATTTAATATTTAGGTCAGATCCTTCATCTTAACAGGTAGACGAGTATAATTCAGAGTTACTAAAAACAAAAATTTTTGTAGACAACGGTAAGTTTTTTACGAGTCATCTTTAAAGTAGAATATTCAAGATATGGAACATGGTATCAATCAATTTTCCCCAAGCAAGGCACTTGAGCTGCCATCCGAGCCGACTCTTCTGATCGATTCGATTAACCGACCTGGCATTCAATCGGTGAACACTAGGTTTAGTATATGCACAGTAACCGATTAAGGACTTGGTCACGTGATAGCCGACGGCACACTTTACGTGTGTTTTGAGCCGCTGTGTTGTCGAGTAGCGCGCCAAATATGGCTTCCGGTCGGACGGGATAAAAGGGCTTTGGCGCCTCTCAAAAGAGTCTAATCACCTTAGGGAAGTAAGTGGCCTTTATTGTCTTCTACATTATTGAGGAAGTGGGAACATGACTTTAATTGATTTTTGCTCGCATGTGGCACAGTTTTCGCACTGAAGGAACATACCCCCCCCCCCCCCCGTCTCATGTTTTTCCAAAGGAATATCCACATTGAGAACATATGAAACCTTTTGACCTGTAATGGCCATATATTTACACTGTTTAAAAGCATGTCATTAGAAAGTGTGACATAAAAGCATTTTTTCCCTTCTAACATACACGTTTATAGATTAATTGATCAACATGAGTGTCGGAAATTGAACCGTGATAACGGTTTTAACTATTCCCCTTGTCTGTCAAGCTTTAAGAACGGGGTAAATGGGGGTTAAAGGCCTCTTGTGAGTAATCAGATCGTGTGATCACCCACATGTTAATCGATCCGAGATTTGACGGAGATTCCGAGCCTGCGATCATAAGAAGTTATTACATTCACCCTATGCCCTTCAGGTCTTTAATTAGGTAGGTCATTTAAATTGTTGTTTTTCTTTTATTAGAGTGGACATATATTCATTAGTAATATCTTCAAAGATTCCGTCACACTGGAGAATTGTTGAAACACACATCTGACCGTTAGAACATGGTATCTTCTTTGGTAGTTTTAAATGAATTATGCGGTTTAATCATACACATTCCGATAAGTTCAACTCGTCTCTTAGCAAGTGTTCTACATGTGTTTGATCCGTTACATTTGAAACCAACGGCCGTCAGATACACATTTTTATGTTGACAATATTGCTGCAGGATAAGTCGTCCGTTTGCATTTAATAACCTCCTTGAAAATTTAAGATAAATGATTTTTTAAATGCGACATCAGCAAATGTCGTGTGCATTAAAAGGAAATTTTTTTTTTATATACAGTACGAACAAAGTAATACCCATGTAAAAGTCGCTGAAATGTCTCTTTCTTTCTCTTTTTCTCTCTCTCTCTCTCTCTCTCAATCAATCGATCAATCTTCGTCATTTCCATCGTCACTGTCGTTCCTTGTGGACATTGCACGTTTCGAGGTCAAATCATGACACAAGCGCTTACCCGAACGTTAGTGGCTAATTAGATTTTACACTTGATACAACTGATTAGGTTGTTGGTTATTTCCGAGCCCAACCACCCAATTATCTGTCCTACAATCAATACCTAATGTAAATGTCATCTCATGAGTAACGTTGTTTACATACGCATCATTAGATATGTATATTATAGGGTGAAGCGGGGGACATGTTATTCTGTTTTCCTGGAACCTTTGCTGTCATTTACATTTATTTAAAATATATTGGGGAAATAAAATGGTGAATGATCATAATTTGTAGATGCTGTGGGCATGTGTAAAAAGGGGGTACTATAGTTACCCAAAGGGTAAAATCATTTATAGGCTATCATGATCTTAATTGCAAGTGATTAAATGTTTAATAAAAATCTTTTTTTTAATATTTATCCTGTAAAATTAACTTCAAATCACATTTTTTTATTGTAATATCAGTATTACTCACCTGCGGATTTTCAAGTGGGCCATTCCAATCTTCCAACTGCTACTAGGATAAGCTCTCTCCCCGTGGGTGTGTAAGTGGTTGCGTGAGTGCGCGTGTGTTTCGGTGGGTGTGTGTACATGAATAGACATCCGCTTCTCCTTCGCTTTCACCACGTGCTTCTTCTTTTCTGCCCTCTCGACATCTTGGGCTGTAAAGAAAATGTTGACCATCACTCTCTTTTGTTATTTGTCTCCTACCTGTGACAGGTCTCGGCTGGATAAATACTGGAAAACTATCAAACTGCAACTAGGAAGCAGTTATCTTCATTTGAAAATTCACCATTAAAGTCATTAATATCCCGAACCTAAATTTCAGATTTCATTTTTAAAAGTACCTTTTGAGATTAAAGAATATGAATCAAAACTTATAAAGCGTATTCTCGATTGAAAGAGCGTTGTCGATAACATCGCCACCAATTTCCACCCAGTCAATATACAAAACAAATCTCTTTCACTGCATTTTAAATCATGAGCATGAAAAGATGATATGTGGTGTTGCTCTTAAGTTTTGATATTCAGATCAAATAAGATATTTGTGCAGCCTTTGTTGCTCTTGATCTAATAGTTATATGAACATACAAACTCTACAACCACAAAAAATGTTAGAAAAGAAGAGTCCGATTTTCTCATTTTAATTTGATTTGACCATGCGCACGTGAAAGACTGTAACTGGACGAAAAAATACTTTTGAAAAGAGAAACAGCTTATTCAATCTTTTATTTATTATGCCTTCCCCCAAATTAATTTACGAAATTATTAATAAAAGGGAAAATGCCGTTTGGATTCTGCATTACACTTCTGAAAAACTGCTTGGCATATGCGATAGAGCTGTCAACATGAATATAGAACAAGCACTGGAGATGTTGTCTTTCAAGATTCTATTGTTTTTTTAATCAAAAATACTTCTAAAAAATAAAAATCCCATGAAGACTGATTTTTAGATAATTTTTTTTTTTTTTTAACTATAAAAACTGCTTTAGTTCATAACGTTCGTATACTTTTCTTCGTTACCCTTAACAAGCCGTCTGCATAGACGACAGTTTGTTTGCGACATTACTACCTCGTTAGGCAGGACAGTTAGTGACGTGCTGTCGCGCACAAGTCCAAGAGATAATGATCGTAGGATGGAAGCAGAATGGCATGAGCTATCTGACCCGACATGAGATAAACACGATCCTTCACCCTGGAAGCCGAGCTCCAATCTGCTGCAATATCGGCTGATGAATGTATATGTGGCTGAAGGTGATGGGCCTTATGAGATAACATCAATCGCAATACGAGGGACTGTAATAAAAGCGGCTCGGCCTACTTCAAGGGATGGCTAGCTGCGGTGTTAAGGATATAACTACTCCTTTATGGCGACGCTTCGTATGTAGTGGCTAATTAAGGATGCCGATGTGCACTGATATCAGACGTGTATATTATGAACATATCACGTTCGAGGCCATACTGTGTTATTCGTGTTAGGTGTATGGAACCCTCTTCTTTTGATGGATATTCGCATCATCCAACAGACGCACATTAATCCCTCACTTTGCTTGAAATAGGTCAAAAGAAACAGAAAAGCTTCATATGTTGAGATGATGATGTGGAATGAATAAATGACATGCAGCTAAGTAGATGCACGAAAATATTTCCTACATTTCATTCTCCAGTTCGCTCTACACCGTCATTAACCATCTCATTTGTTCGTTTTGTTTTTTTATAATTTATCAATTATTTGAGTTGAACATTGTACGAAATTCGGTTAAAATACACAAATCTGCATATTTAAAATAAAATGATTTTATACTTTTCATTCATACATAGATATGAATCGAAAAAAATATGCATAGTCGAACCACAGATATTCATAAATAAATTCTTAAATATGAAAATTATTATCATTATCATTTTGAATAAAAATAAGTCCATGTAGTTAAATGCGCCATTTCATTACAAACAATTTGATATTTATTTATGATTTTCTAAATTACTAAGGAATTTTACAGGAGCTGTTATTCATACAAATGTATAAATCTCGATTAATTTCAATTTAGTTAAGGCGTTTTTAAAACCTTTTCAGTTGTTGAAGTCAGTAATATGAGATAAAACTACAATAGTATAGCTGTACAGACAGGTTTTTCTGAAACAAAAGTTCAAAAGAATTAAGTTGGGACAAGAAGACTGCAATAATTACGGAGAAGCCACAAATGGCATGTCAACCGAGAAAGACTGATTGTCGAAAACATGACATCTGATATGGGAATCAGAAAAGAGTGATTATACGAATACGTCAAACACAAATATTAAATACCCCTCCACACCCCCCCCCCCCCCCAAATCCTCCAATCCGTCATTACAAAAACAACTTAAGACGCGCTCTTATCTATTTTATGGGCTACTTAGTGTCCTAAAGTATTGGAAAAGAACAGATAACCTCCTTTATGGTCGTGTGGTCAAGGGAAGAAATTACCATAACAAGTGATAATCCTTTTACGTACGGTCAACGAAATAAATGACCATATTTACATATTATGACCTTTACAGACATGACAGAAACACCTTCAGTATTCAGAGTTCCGATATGTGAAAGGGGACATATTTCCTTTCAGACGGCCACTTGGAGATATGACTTTGGATATTAGACTCTAAAATGTACTTTTATCAAGGTCACTCAACTCGAGGATCTCCAATACAAAACAAAAATTAAATTATTACTTTGGGGGATAACCTAAGATTAGTTGGTCTCACTCTCGAATCATTGCAGCAAATGTTACTGTGGATTTTTGTTGTGTTTTTTTTTTTTCAAGAGACTGATACATATATATTAGGGATCTCCTTTGAACTACATTTTCAATTATTTTTTTAAAGTCATGTTTGAATATAACCTGAATGCTTTTTGGTCTGTACTGTACTCCAACTATCCGTTCATTTTTTGTAATTTTAAAGACATTCCACTAATTTTTTTTATAAATGCCTACTTGAAATACCACATCAGTGACGGCTAACTCTATGGCTTTGGGGAACTTGCTTTTTCAGGTATAAGTCCAGGTATAGACCCAATTAGTAATGTCATCAAATATTCATTTCTTTATTTACTTTTATTAGAAATTAAATGGAAAATTGCATTTCGGCTGAAACAGAACCGTGGTAAAGCCTTGCTTATATGTGATAATATAATGTCCCATAGATTGTCTGTTGGCAATTGCCGGCTGTACATTTCACTTTAAAACGTTGAATACTTAAAACGTTGAATACTGACATTTCATGGGATTCTTGTGAGATACAAACACCATTCATCAGGTTTAGGGATGGGTCGGGAAGTGAATGTGTCATATTCAGGGAGAGTGAACGGAAATCTTTGACGAATCGTTTTCCTTCCTAGACAACAGCGGCATAGCTACTGGTGGTACACGGGGATAAGAAATGGATGAACAATAAAAGATAGAAAGAGAAAAGAAAGGGAGAGAGGGGAGGCAACTTGGACCGACCCCTCCTGCCGATGGGCTTGTTCTCGCGGATTGCATGTACATCGTAAATCCGTTGCTCTCCTCCCCCACCCCTTTCACACAAAATGGCATAATAAAAATAATAAAAAGGCTGGACCAAAGCTACACCAATTGCCGACAACATGGCACATCAGATACCAACGTCCCTATCACACTGCAAGTCATTTTGGTTATGATGTAAAGATTTCAAAACAATACCCAATCATTAACTATGAAATCCAGTTATTTTGAATTTTAAGGAGTTATTCTATCATCAACGAAATTCAATTTCACATTATACCGAAAGTTTATGTCCTATTCTAGATAGATTATATAATGTACCCCATTGTGTAAAAACAAATTTATCAACATTATTAAACAGTCCACTGTGTTTTTTAAGGTTCAATCCTAACTTGACTAAGGTAGAATCTAATTTCACGGGTCCTTACTCAAACTGTATTCAAATAATTATGGTGTCATTCAGAAAAAAAGGTTTGCGGTACAACCATGTGAGTTGGAATAACTCCACGTTCCGGTCAGAATGCTCTGGCCGTCGTCAGGAGAATGAGAAGAGCGAATAAATCAGCAGAATTTGATGTTACTGTTACTATTTCTTTCTATACTAATTCCGTGATGTTATTGTTTGCCTCCATTTTTAATAATTTAATTGCTGCTTCATATATAAATTCTGCTGATTTATTCGCTCTTCTCATTCTCCTGACGACGGCCAGAGCATTCTGACCGGAACGTGGAGTTATTCCAACTCACATGGTTGTACCGCAAACATTTTTTCGGAATTACAACTTCACCATGCAAACCTTCAAATCCTAAATTATGGTGTCGTTTAGGTTTTTCCGAAGGTTCATAATTCCGGAGGTTCGTTACTCCGACGGTTCGTAATTCCGAAGGTTCATTTCCGAAAGTGAAAAAGGGTTCATAATTCCGAAAATGAAAAAGGGTTCATATTTTCGAAGGTTCTTAAGTCCAAAAAGTTATGTATGGCTCTATTGTATTTTGCTACAGGAAATTTGCGTTTCGGAATTACGAACCTTCGGAATTATGAACCTTCGGAAAACCTTCGTTTATGTGAGCGACTGAATATATATATATATATTGCTCTTTTTCTTTTTGTTCTTTGAATCTCATTGACTTACTTTCCCTACGTGTCTTAAGGTGTATTGTGCTGATATGAAGAATACTCTTATGAATACGTAATTTTAAGTTTAATCAACTGTCTACAGTTCTCTTAAATTGGTCTGGTTTTATTTCGAACGCATTGGCCTTATTCTGTCTTGCTGGATTACATCTGATATATTTGCCATGTTTACTAGAGGAGCATGCATCTTCTACCAAGAAGAAAGATTTTCTTTTCTTTTCATTTCCTTTTTGTTTGTTTGTTTGTTTGTTTGTTTTTTGAGATTGCCAATTTGTTATTTTGAATATTTCATGGAAGAAGTTGTATTTGAGTAATTTTTTTTTCATCCTCACGGTACAACCATGCCCAATACAGGAGAATGCTTCCAACTGCAAAAAAGGAAGTGAAATCTTCCCAGGCATAATACATGATTAAGCGGATATGTCAAGTATGATAATGTCAATATTATTTGAAGCAGACAAGATCAAATATTTGATATGCTTTCTCTTTCTCCAGGTGGCATATGGTCTGGATCTGAAGTATTGATGTCTGTCAAGAACATATTGGTTGCTCCAATCATTTGATTTGACTTCCCAGACATCAGAGGGGTTACTTCGATTCGATTGGAGGCAAGATAAGGGTAAGTCTATACAGTTGCCTTTTATTTGAATCTGAAAACAAAGGTCGTATCCGGGGGTTCCTAGAGCGCGGTCAGTGTTGCGAACTTTTTTTTTAAACTCGCAATTACCAAAAGAAGTTAATGTTGCAAACATAACAAACATGAACTACTACAAAAGACGCCTATGCCTATTCAACAGAGACAACAAATCGAATACGCACAATTGTTTCCTTTGTTTCAGTTATTTTTTTATTATTATTATTATTAATTTTTATTTGCTTTTAATACGTGAGTGTATACATTTCAGAAACGAATAAAATGATATATAAATTGGATGATGAATATATATATATATATATATAGAAGGACAAAATATTTTTAGAACATGGAACCTCACGAAACTATTTTGTTGCGTATTCCTGCAAATTATTTTTCTCAACACATTTAATGATTAAATCATGGTGCTCGTATTCAATTTAGATTTTTTATTTTAAAACACATCAAACGTTTGAAGTTTTCTCAAAATAATATATAAAATCATCGTGGGGTGTGTTCTATTCAATACCTCGTAATAGACAGCGGAATATACATTCATGCAAAAGGTAAGTCTTTATAAAATAATACGGTTTCTACATGTCTTCAAGCAAACATTCTCTTACAATTTTCGATCATTTTCAATATACCTTCCACAAGCAAAATCGAAATACTGATGGAGGAGCTTGATCAAGATTGCATTTTTCTCTCAGAAATGATTTAATGTGATAGATTCAGTACAGGCTTCCTACGTGCATCGACCTAACTGGGTGGATGAATGGAGGCGCAAAGGGATTAGGTGATGCATCTCACTTTCGTTTCAAACATATATGCAAAGTGCACTCTTCAACGGTTAGGACAGTAGTGCAGTTGGAGTACATATATTCTGCAGGGGTCCATGAACTCTAGCTATGCTGGTCTTCAAACCGAAAAATTAAATTGGGGAAAGAGCAACAGCTCTTTATTAATGTACTATTCATTGTTTATTTTGGCCAGGATGAAATATTTATCCAAAGTGCTTTGGTCATAACGAAAAGCTGTTAAGCAAACACCATGCAGGTAAAATACATGTATCGATGATTATGATTTATGCCCTTTTTTACCGGAAGCAGCTACGTCACGCACTGTGTAAACAAAGAAATGCAGAAGGAAATACCTTATTCTAAATATGATATGTGGTATTCCTGAAATTCCTGGGATATTTACGTAAAATTTCGTAACAACTTTTTTTGTTTGGTTATGGAATCATACCACGACATAACTTGCATTACTGGCGTTTTATTAACATTTATTGCGATGGAATATCTTACCTGAACGTCTGTCATACTGCATGAAAATTGTTTATTATTGAAAAGGGTGTCAGTATATCTCGTCTGTCGCCATTTCGTGTGTCTGCAACTTAACTACAAGGTCTTATGAAAGTCAATCAATACTGCATGTTGCTTGACACTAAAATCGATTTAAATAATCCTAAATCCTCAATCTTAGAGGTCACAGTAACGGTTCAAATGAGAATCATGTTCGCGTGTAATAGTTCACTCCTAATACTTAAAGGGGCCGGATGAGAAAAAATGTTTTGCTCTGTATGTTTGACATTGTGTAGTAGTACATGTAGCCTACATTAAATATAATATTAATATTAAAATATCAATCAATTCTCAAAGCAAATTTTTCAATTGACCAGTCGAAACTCTTAAAAAATATCAAGCCAAAAAAGTTATTATGTCACGATAATTCTTACTTCAAATTTTCTTTAAGATTACAACCATTGCAAGGATGTCAGATATAGTTATGTGACTTCCAAATATCTACACTGTTATACATTAAAGGGCAATCCAACCTTGGTAATAAGATGATTTATGTGAAAGCAGAAAAATAAGAAAAACAGGATTGTGAAAGTTTGAAAGAAATCGGACAAGGACTAAGAAAGTTCTAGCTGTTTGAAAAATGAGATCACTACATCTATGCGAATCTCAAATTGGCAATTTGGTGAGTCGATTGTGACATTTTTGTGGACAACTCTCCCGTTTGTCGTACACAAAATATCATTAATTTGCTGTTTTCTTCGAGGCGCTTTTACCCTCGGGGCAGTACTCAAAATATATTGCAGATAGCATATTGTTATAGGTCCTCATGAAAGAAAAAGATCCTACTGAGTAATACATTTTGAAAAAAGTGACATTTTAGTCATTTTGTGTGTTGGAGCGAATGGAGGAGTTGTCCACATCTACATCACATTGACATTACCTATTCGGCCAATTTGAAATTCCCATATGTATAGTGATTACTACTTTCAAAAATTCATAACTTTCTTATTGCTTGACCGATTTAGTTCAAACTTTCACCGAACTTTCACCGATCTGATTTTTCCTCTTTCTTTCAAAGCAACTTGCTATTAAGGTTGGATTTCCCTTTAAAGATAAATTGGAGTTCTGGTAATGATATTGAATTGTGAAAGAAACTGTCTCAAAGCAATTGGGAAAGGTTGATTATACAGCACATAAGAAGTGGTGTACGCTGTAACGATTTAGATTTGCCAAAATTATAAGAATTGACTCAATCCTGCTGAGGATTTCTAACCTTTACCTACTACACTTTAGATTTCTGCCCGTTCACCCTGTAAGAGAAATGAATATCAAAGCTTATAATCTAGCGACTCACATTCTATTGTCAATTTCCCGTTACAGTAGCACAATCTTTTCCTTCAGTCGTTTTCCTAATTTACATAAATACAACATACATAAATAATAAATACAACATACATAAATACGAATACAATGCGAGTTAGTAGATGAAATGATGATTATCACAAAAATTATGTCGCCTATCTTTTCATAACTTTTCTGAGTAAACATTTCCAATGGATTCATACTAGCAAACACAAACACACACACACACACACACACACACACACCCACAAGTACTTTCCTCGCATGACTGTATTCCTTGACTCCCTGACCTCTTGAAATGAGAAGAGACGCCATAGGGTACAATGTTAGTCCATCCATTCACCTTATAGCATGTCATTGCGCCACTTCCCCTGATTTAACGCATCCTAAATTTTTCATTCGCTGATGTACTTTGGAGGGTCGAAATTTATCAGGGAAGGATAAAGCCTCAGTCAACCATGCAGAGATCAAGAGAATGAAACCATGATAAAACAATGCATTGAAATATCATTGTGCCATACTATCACTGGCAAAACAAGGTTCCTCTTTTTTGGCCCTCTTTTTGTCTGGGTCTGTGGTCTTTCTCTCTTCGAATCACTTTCGCACATTGTTCAGTATTCAGTGTTATTTTTATGATATCGTCTCTTGCATATCGTCTCTCCCACGTCTCTTGCCTTTCATTTCTACTTAATAATCTTACCATCTCTTTCCAAAAACAAAATTCTCTCTCCCTCTCTATCTTTCTCACATTTTCCCTCGCTTTCTCTCTCTCTCTCTCTCTCTCTCTCTCTCCATATGCATCTCTCTTTCCTCTCCCTCTCCCTCTTTCTTGTTTTCTCTTTTTCTCTTTTTCTCTTTATTCAGTTGTTATTTACTTGTAATTTACAGTTGAAAAATCAATTTCTGAGAATAGCTGCTTAAATGATAAGCAAGATTAATTACGATAGGATCATTAGGCTTTCCAAGTAGCCATAACAATTACATATCGGGAGCACAGAAAAGAATGTATCAATAGCTCCAATCTATATATCGCCAGGGCAGGGATTGGAAAGATGTACATGCGGATCGAAAAAAAACCTGGACGGAGTTCATATCAGAAGCTAGTTCAACCACTTCTCTGTGAGAACTGTTTAATAACCTTGGAGCACTTCGCTCTTAAAATAAAATCGTGCTTTCTTCATTTGATGTTTATCGTGTTGTTATCCCAGCAACAAGAGCATGACATTGATTAATTACCATAATGGAAAAACGAGCGTCGTATATCATAGTGTCAACGTTCACGTCTTAACTCTTTTTTTTTTTCCTCTGGCTATCTGCTGACCCTCAGAAAGTGGTAAACATATTATCGAACAGAATCAACCGCGTTTTTCCCCCTTTTAGGTTTCCTAAATGAACCTAATTCGGTTCAAGCTCCCGAAAACCTGTGCATTCCCGAGATCGCTAATGTGTCAAAAAATATCAAAGAGCATTTTACTTCCAGTGTTAAAGATCGTATGCTCGATCTGTAATGAAAAACACAAGTCAGAAAAAATTGGAACCAGCGGGATTCGAACCTGTCATCTACTGCTTGCCGGGCAGCGACTTAACAACCAGGCTATTTTGGTTCACGTCCAAGTCACGATGAACTGGAATCAAATACCCAAGATCCTCTTCTTTCTGACTCATCAATATTCAACGGTCCGCCGTAGACAATGGTTAGTAAATGAAGAAGCTTGATGGGAGGAATTTTAATTTGTAAAATTTTTTTTAGGTATTTTACTCCCAGTGTTAAAGATCGTATGTTCGATCTGTAATCGAACCACTGTCTACGGCGGACCGTTGAATATTGATGAGTCAGAAAGAAGAGGATCATGGGTATTTGATTCCAGTTCATCGTGACTTGGCCGTGAACCAGAATAGCCTGGTGGTTAAGTCGCTGCCCGGCAAGCATTAGATGACAGGTTCGAATCCTGCTGGTTCCAATTTTTTCTGATTTTTTCATTACAGATCGAGCATGCGATCTTTAACACTGGGAGTAAAATGCCTAAAATTTGTTTACAAATTAAAATTCTTCCCATCAAGCTTCTTCATTTAATATCAAAGAGGTCTACTAAACCTTAACCTAGAGATGAATAGGGATGCAAAGGGATACCCGAAAAGAGAGTGGGTTCCTCAAAGAAATTTATATGATTGCGGTGAGTATGATTAACTATCATGACTATATATCATAGAAACAGGGAGCCAATTTCACATTTAAAAAAAATAAAACAATATCAAATTGTTACTTGCATAGCAAGATGTAAAAAAACTAATGCTGATAAGTACAAATATATACATTTCTTTTTCAATGAAACACTAATTCTTGATTCTTGATTCTTAGTACATTTTATGTCTAAAGAAATCCTTCGAATTAGGCTATGGAATTGATGTAAAAAAAAAGTACATTAATAAATACACGCAGTATTTCGTTGTTATCGAACATTCATCTTTTCACTTGACATAAATTCATCTTGTCTTTCTAATCCGGATATTGAGTGATAGAAAAAGACCTAATTAACTATTTGAATCTTGCTTGCAAAAATAGATAACGTTGCTGATTAAAAAACTATTTTGTTTCACCCATTCCAAATTATTGACCATGTACATTTCGGAAAGGATTTTCATGAGAACAATTAATTAAAAATGTCTCGATTATTATATATATTCAGCGTTTATTGCCTTGAGATCAATTTACAGCGATATTTTAAGAAGAACGTTTAGGATCAATCACGTTGGCAGGTTAGTCCATGTCATATACCGCATTAAACTGCACATTTCATTAACTTCCAAGATCTAAAACCATTTAATTCAAAGAGCATAAAAGCATGTTTGATAATAAAAGCAACTAGGGAGTTGTAACTGCTGTTGGGAAAGTGATATATCATTTTCATGATAATGTTGTCTTTTTGAAATATTGTACATCCCATATGAAAAGCGTCTAATGGATATTAAGCACATTAATGCCAAAAGGTAATAGAGGCTCATCAAAAAATTCATTATTGAAATATGCGTTTAGAAAAGTGCTCAGTTTTTAACGGTTTGTTAGAAAACTGACTGCTTTAGTAAAAAAAAAATGATGCAATAAATGAAGTTTATGCATCGCGAAATGAGAAATCAGCTAATAACAGAATATAAAAATCCCCTAAAAGCTTAGGCAAATTACATAATTTGATGAGGGAGGGTTAATCATAATAATAGATGTCGGTGCATGCTTGTAAAACTAAGCATGTTAGGGGAAGTTTAGTAGGAAATTCACAGTAAAGTTTACGGATTAAAATGCGTAAATCAATTAAGTACAAACTCACATGGTTTCTTAAAATGCATATGGAGGAAGAAGACAACAATTTATGATATGAAGAAATAAATTTACTTCGCCAAACTTTATAGAAAATTATATCATATCTCACAGATTTAAAATAATGGAATATTATAAATAGAGCTTTTGTGTTCAGCTGCACAATTTATTTTAACGAGGTTAGGTTAAAGTCCTTTTGTTTCTTAGAAATTGCATTAACATTAGTTACTTCGACGATAAAAAATACATGTACCGTACTTTGCTGCACATTAAATTACGATTTCAATAATTCTAAATTTCTGCCAAAAACCACTGAAGTTGCTTTTTAATTGAAAAAAAAAAATTGAAGGTGATTAACTCAGATATTTTTATGATTACAGTCATTTCAATTCGTATGAGGTGCATGCCCGGGAAACGCCGATTTTGAATATTTCAACATGTCATTCCCCAGACTGATTTGGTTGCCTACGCCTGTGACAATCTCATTCACAATCAACTAAATAAACCTCAATACTCACATTCACATTGAAATCTAATGGTTTTATTTTCGTCATGATTAAGATTTAGAATCAAAAGCCATTTTTTAACTTCAGTCAAAATTCTCACTCTACATACACGTATAATGCATTATGTTGACAAAATATTAAATGGTGATAGTGCCGGCAGCCATTAGTAAGAGTTCGTCTTCTATCTATATATCGATGTGTGCCTGGAAGAAATAGAAAAGAAAAAAAATGCTTCAGGTGCTTCAACCTACGTCTCGATTGAGATGACATCAAGAAAGCAATTTACCATTATTTTTCATTTGGTAAATTGCTGATGATGCACCTGTGTTCTGTTTTTAAATAGATTGCTCCATTTATTAATTTGATCGATCGCAATTACTTTGCAATATGAAAAATGACCTAATATTTCAAATTTGCTGTGTTCAGAACTTAAAACGTCATTTTATCTTTGGATTTAACACAGATGAAATGATAAGGTATCTATTCGTTATTGATGTGGTGTGCGTGATTGCAGGTCTGCCTGTAATAGGGCGTGTGTGGGGTGTGGGTGAGTGTGTGTGTGTTTGTTTTAGATGCGTTCATATTTCGAAAAGTTAAATATGGTTTATTTAAACCAAGGAGGTACTAGGAAAGTACCTCCTTGTTTAAACCAACACGATAAAAACTACTTTTTCGAAAAATAAACTCAAGACAATTTCAATAGCCTTGTCTATCACCTTTAGAAATGTGCGAACATTACAATTGTGTATTACGTAATCCGAACATGATTTCTATGGGCAGTACAATAAGCCTTTGAAATTGCCCTTGAGTTTATTTTTCGAAAGTAGTTTTTATTGTGTTTAAACACATCTGAATGGCGGTAAAATTGTCGATGGGCCTAATTTTTAATACATCAAAGTATGATTTATAGGCCGAAGAGAGTTGAGTCCAGCCAATGTAGTCATTTCAGTCTGCCATTTGAAAACTGATTTTGGTTTAACTTCGATTTTAGCGGATATTCCTCATCCCTTCATATCCCTCTTTCTGATGATGACAATCAGTGTTCTCGAATTTACGTATGGTAATAGCCCACTCAAAGTTTATTTGTGTTAGCTTACAAAATCGTGCGCTTATCTGTTTTTATTGAAAAGCATAAAATGCATCTTGTACCATTTGGGGGTTGCTGGGATTTGTGTAACATGTAATACATTGTATAATTCAGTTCAGGTAAACCTACATTTCTTTTCCCAGAGACAATTTTCTGAGATTTCTTTTCTCTCTTGAGTGTAGGTGAACTCCACTTTGAACCTTGACAATAAACGCTATATGTACCCACTTTTCAAGCAACCGCTCCTTTAAAGCTGAAGTGCCATGAATTAGGTCTTGTTGAAGCTAAATCCTATGGCGTATTTCACAATAAGCCTGCTTATTAATATGACTGATATTCAGATCAAATGATCGCACCTGGATCATTGGGACACCCATAATAGCGGCAAAGAAATGAAGGTTTGTCCGTAGTTATGAAATTCTCCTTTGTATCGCCGAACGGGCGAGGAACATCGATGGAAGCCCTTATCGAGTAGCTTGGGAATCCATTGACGAAGCAGAGTTTTATGGAAAGATGCACAAAAATCCACAAAGAAAATCCTATTTTTGGACATTATAATTTGAGTTTGCATTTCATATTTCTATGAGAAAAAAAGTGTGTCCAAATATATTCAAAGGTTCTTTTCATCCTAGCTTGGCAGTAGTCTAATGGATTTTCTCATAAAGAAGCCAAGCTAATTGAAAATGGATGAACTTTTGAACGAGTACTTTCAATGAACAAAATTTTGGTACAGAAATGTATTACTTGGGGGAATCGGGATAGTGACGATACTAAGAGATAATACGCAACTGCTAGAAATGAATAGAACATATTATTGCCTTCGATCAAAATGGATATCGATCAGCGTCTCGAAGGTTTTACGATTAAAAAACGGTTAGCAACTCGAATTGCACTTTTCTAGGTACAATTTCAAAGCATAGCGATATTCTCACTTTTCTGCTTGTCCATCCCTTACCCTTCTCTCTCTCTCTCTCTCTCTCTCTCTCTCTCTTTCTGTCTTTAACCCACACACAATTTCTTCCGCCCCCCCCCCCTCTCTCTCTCTCTCTCTCTCGCTCCCTCTTCTTTCCATCTATCCTGATGAGGCAGGTTCTCACTTTTATCAAACAGAGCGTATGAGAATTCCGGGTCTCTGATCAAATCTGCTGGCATAAGCTGGAAAAATTATTGCCTTGGCAATAGCATTTTTGTGCATACAACACAATGATGTTGTAAGTGCGCATATTAAAGGAGAATTACGCTCTAAAATAAAGACGATAGTGTTCAAAGGTGTTATTTATTCCTACTTGTTAGACTATATGGCTTCGCGTCAAAATATACGAGATCGATACGAATCAATTTTTTCTTAGCAAAATTTACCATCTGCTAGCAATATGTATCGTCTGCTAGCAGCACATGGGGGCTGCCATTTTGTTTATGTGTACAAGAAGATTTTCTTAATCAAAATGCCCAATTGCCTTTTTCAAAATTAAAAACCCATTTGAGATTAAAAATATAGAATAGATATGTTAATTTATTTTTAAACTGAAGATTTCATTATATATATTTCTGTTGAAAATCGATATTCGCTTAATAGAAATCTATTTTCTCGATACTGGACGTATGGGACGTAGCAAATTAATTCAAATTTTATGGATGCTTCTTCCCTGAGCATCTATAGCGGCAAACTATGCATTCACCTGCTTTCGGATAATGGACTTGAAAAGTCAGAATGCATGCTGCATATATCATGTTCTGCTCTGTTTGGCAAACCCAAGAAAATAGATTTTTGTTAAGCAAAACCAGACAATTTAAAAGTATCATTATAAAGATTTAATTTTTATAATACATGTAAACACCCACTTTATATTTTCCGTCACATATGGGATTTTAGGTAATGAAGAAAATCAATTTAGGATTTGGATTCAAAATATCTTCCTGACTGGAACATTTCTCAATGGTTCATGTACAACTCCAAATCAGCAAGAAAATGGCAGGCCCCATGTAAATGAGTAGGAGACGATACCGGGTGTTCGAATATCTTTATTTATACCCTTTTCTGATATCTTATTAGAAAATGATTTAGGCCAATAAGTAGGAATATATTACACCTTCCAATATAAGTAAATTTGTAATCAGGGCTTAATTCTCCTTTAAAGTAAACAGGCATACGCCCGATTATGCTCGCACACTTCGAAAACTCCTGTTAGTCCTACAATATATATTGGACAAGCAAATTTTAACCTAACTTTCCTTTTAAAGAATTCGCAATAGAGATAAGCTAAGGAATTTCCTCTTCAAGGTTATACTATTTCCTTATACTATTCACTTTACTTTTCTAGGCCATAGTACATCCATGTCTAGGCTATACTCATTCTCTAAGTGACTAATTATTTAAAATGAAGGCATATATTAAGTTGAATTCAAACGTTTCGATCGCTTCACATTTCTAATAGATGTGCATCTTAATAATCCCGAGCATCACTGCGATTGTTCTGAGTACCTAATAAGAAGTCACCTTTTCTGACGACATTACAGTTCAAGCTTCCTTTTTTAATCATAGGAGGTAATAGTCCCATCCTCTACTTTACTTTAGAATCGATTTCAATGACCATTGTTAGGAATGATGAATTACGGTCCTTTCCAATCCATTATGGAGGTCTCCGAAACGGTAAATATAATAGACTAGGAGTGAGAGTTCCTCGAGGCAAGAACTGTTCGGACATCGACGTGGACGACAGGTGATCCGAATCTGATAACCTGGACGAGATGTGTTGGAAGAGAAAAGAGACAATTGGTGATGTCAGCTTCCGGTTTGAGGTGGTCATCAGAGAGCCCTATCACAGCGACTTGTAGTTATGCACAATAGCGTACAACTACAGTGTATTTATGTTCTAATGACGTATCTTCATAATGGGCGTCATTTCATAGCCAAATGAGTGGCAGTAAAATAAACTACTCATAAACAAATCACAACAAAGTTTAGCTTCTCCTTCGGTTGATGGAGAGGCGTCGATCCAGGGTGCATTGAGCCATCTACCCCCAGTATCACAGATAGAGGCCAACAGACTATAATTGAGAATGGAGGCATAAGAAGAAACATTAAACTTCAACATAATGACATTAAACCTAAAGATAAAATTGAGTAATGGTCATGAGATTGAACAGTGAAAAAAACTGTCTCAAAACAATTGAGAAAGGTTGATTATATAGCACATAATAATTAGTGTATGCTGTAAGGGTTTGGAATCACCAAAATGATAAGAAATTGACTCAATCCTGCTGAGATTCACATGCACTGCACACAGAAATATGTATATCATGTATATAGGGAGTACACACAAATGTTCAGCTGTTTCTTGTCATATTTTGAATGTGAGGGTATTTGAAGAACAATCCTTGAGGACATATCTACTATGATAATCTTTCAAAACAACATAATAAGAATGAGAAAGCTAACAAATTATTTTATATCTTTTCTCAGAACTCAAGCTTCCCTAACTACTTTCATCACTGACGAATGGTTGATTAAAGCTTAGGCTTACTAAGTTAACATAGCGTAACCTTAAGAAACAGTGTCAAAAGAGCGGGGTGAAACCGAAAACTCACAAATTACTTTTATCTTTTCTCAGAACTCAAGCTTCCCTTTAACTACGTTCCCCACTGACGAATGGTTGATTAAAGCTTAGGTTTATTAACTTGATATGGCGTAACCTTATGGAACAGTGTCAAAAGAGCGGGTGAAAAAGGTTGTGAATCGCATGATATGTCAAATCTGCTGTTGAAAAATCATACAGTACATTCGTAATACTTGTAAAGCAACTATAGGGATTTCTGGGAAGCTAGTAACACTTGTTTTCGTTTAGGAGGTTGTTAAGGAGGTCGGGTTCGAATTTTAATTAAATTTCTAAGTTGATGAAGAGAGAAATTAAATAAAGAAAGAACTCTCTCATCCAGGAGGGATTATATTCAATCCCAACGTAACAATAGAAAATTTAGTTTTATCCGAGGTAATATTCATGAAGATTTATAATAATTATTTTAAAGGGGTTCACAAATGCATGTGTTAGTATGAACCCCAGGGTTTTCATCCTTAGTCTGACGAATACGATGTGTCAACGATCGAGGTAGCGGATCTACGAAGCCATTGGCTTTCCGCCAAATAAATTACTTTGTCGATTAGTCAAGAGTTAATATTAAAGGACAAGTAACCCCACGTGATATTCTAGATGCACCTATTGTCTGCTACGTCTTTCCATGGAGGCTGCCATTTTGTGCATGACACGGATCATTAGGTACCATATGCATTGATAATAGCCTACCTTTACAACAGATACGTCGCTTTGTTCTGATTGTATTACGATTGTTATTGGCCATGGGCCTAGATAATTGACGACCCATGAGTTCTAATAGCCATCCTGTAAAGCAGATTCCTCGCTTTGTTTTGGTATTGTTACGATTGTCTCCGTCCTTGACGTCAATTCTCCGTCCTTGACGTATATTTTTTATGAAGTATATTTTTTATGAACAAATTAAGACCTTTTAAAAAATATATAAAACTAAACTTACATTTCAGAATATGTGACTTTATCTAATATATATTTGTCCTCTAAAAATCAATTACAAGTTAACGATGAAGGAAATTTTACTTGGGATGAAAAATATGTTCGTGTACACATAAAGTAATGGCAGCCCCCTTATTATTGCTAGCAGACGATAACTTGGCTGGAAAATAGTGATTTATATCTATATCCTGTGTTTTTACATGAAATTGCATGTATCAAATAAGAGGCATATACTACACCATTCAAAATAAGCTAATTCATACGCTGAGGTTACTTTCCCTTTAAAGCCCTCTGTCTCACTATCTCTGTCTGTCCGTCTCTAGTACTCTCTCTCTCTCTCTCCCTCTCTCATTTCTATCTCTTTTTCCTCTCTCTTCATCTCATGCACTCTGTCATTTATTCTTTAACTTCGCCTGCTTTATATATGTTTATCTTTGTCTTGCACTTTTTACCACCACTTTTCCCGACATATCCACATTTTCTAAATTTTTCACTTTTCCCTCCCTGTCTCTCTCTCTCTTTCTCTCTCTCTCGCTCTTTTTCTCTCTCACTTCCATCCTCGAACACACATACCTGAACATGCCCACATTCTTTCCTTACAGATCATTTCAAGCATAAGATCTCCATCCATATGAAATGCCTAAAGCACCATTCCTTCTCGTATAGCGGCACATTCACGTCAGATTTGCTTACGTACCCCTCATCTATGAATTCTTACTCATGGGAAAAAGTTACGGGAATGACATGGACCTACATCTGCAAAGAACCTTTTCCATAGACAGATATATCCCTTAATCCACTGTTACAAATGATACACCACTTATTCCATGGAAACAAATTCGAGGGTACAATCTGGACTGGTGTGTGCGTGTGTGCAACTGAATAATCTACTCGCGTTTAAAGAACATCTGCAACTTCTCCTTATAAGAAGCTTACAATGAGAACGTTCTTTATCAGTACTGGAGCGTGGCCCCTAATTTTTTTTGTATTATACCATCTCATAACTGCTCTCATCTGCAATCTGCTCGGTCGATGAAGGAAACGGCGCCCAAACTAGTTACTAAGTGGTAGGTCCAATATATCCATCTATATCATTATTGGCTAGGAACTTCGTACGATTGTGTGCCGCCCTTTGACCACTTCCTTACTGAAATACAAACGCAAGCATACACCAATAAACCAATAGCCAAATTTATTCAAATTTATGGATGTTTCTTTCCTGGGGACCTAGTAACGAGGTATTCCATTAACCTGTTATTGATGAATGAACTACAATACTTGGAATCCAGTTTGCATATAGTACTTGTTGCTATGTCTCACAAGCCTGAAATAAGCATTCAGGTTGTCAAGAACAACCCTTGTTTTTGAAAAATGCATAATACATTTGTGAACACCTGTATTAAGTTACGTTTGACCATTGTGGTTATCAATACAAAATAAAAGTGGAATATTTTGAATGATAGAAGAAGTAAATATGTCATAGTTTCCGGTCGTCAATTCACGTCAAACGCCTTTAAATAATTTTAGGGCGGTTGACCCCGTCTGGTGCGAACAAGGCTTTCGTTTTCGACCAAAGTTCATATCTTCGTAAGACAGTTACATTAATGGAATTGTGTGCCAGCTTGGAAAGAGGATCAATTATTATAAATTCACTCCAAAGTCACTAATGTTAGGTAGTCCAAAGTTCTGCCTTAAAAGAATCCAAAGTATAAAAGCCTTAAACACATTTGATATTACGTCAGTCGCCATCGATGAGTGCTACATTCAGACTCTGTTTAAAGTTTCGGAGAGATCATTCAAGTCTCTGAAATTTCACTGACCCGCTGAACTAAATTTTTCAGCTTGTATTTTCAAGAGTTATTTATATGTTCTATCTTTCCATGTCTTCTGTGAGCTTGCACATGTTATTGACAGAAACAGATGGGTATTTTAGTGTATTACGTTCAAGTACACAGAAAATTATGGAAACTTCTGCTGATGGTTCCGAATAAAATCAGAAGAAGAATGGAAGACATATTAGTCAGGAAAGGGAAACTTAGGTTGCAGACAATGTTAAGAGAACATAGGGGGACTTGATATACAAAAACTAGGACACTGGCACAGAGGATTATGACACTGATGATTACTGCTGATAGAAAGGGAGTAATGAGTAGAAGTGAGCGAACAGTTCATTGGATGTCAACACTAATTGACTGAGATCATGGAGATTGGACAGAAACGGGGACAAAAGGTTATGAAATAAACAAACAGAATTAGATTCACGCAACTGATAGAGACATGGAAAATGGCCAGGCAGATTTGTATGACCATGATGCCATTAGTGTCAATTTGTCTCATATCCTTACCCAAAACTGCGTTTATTTTCCACATTAATCATGCACAGCTATTTACAGATTGGAGATAATGAACTTGGGGCTGTCATTAGTCGACTTCACTGGTGGGTAATAAGAATGTATCCCCCTTTGGAGCTGTATTTTTTAAAGAATCTTTGAAGACTATATGGATAAAAGAGGAGTAATGATACGTTTTTAGCCACAGGCCTGCTTGTGGGATGAGACAGGGCGGCTCATGGGGTATGCTCGCCATGATAACGATTCAATATAGATAATTAGAAGTACGCAAAAACGCTGCAAGAACATACAGCCACAGCGTAGAAAATATTAATTAAGGAAATAGTGAAATGAAATACAATGAAAATGAAGGGGGGAAGAAGAGAGGAGGAGATGGTGGATTTCTATTCTGTTTATCCTTTTTAAGTTAACCATTGTTGTCAAAGAAGAGTAAAGTAATATTGCTTTGTCGATTTTACAGGCCTGTGTTTCAGTCGTTTTCTTTTGTATTCTAGGTATATACAGTCATTTCATAAATCAGCATAGCTATTTATGTGCTGAATGATTTTTCTTTTTACAAGCGAATAGGGAGAAAATAATTAGTATTATTATTATTGCTTATTACGACTCACCATCGTCAAGTCAATTCTTTTCTTTTTTTCGAGAGTTATATTACTATTATTTCGTCGTGTAATTTGACTTTCATGACTTATGTGAATTGGTTGTATTCTTTTTTGAGAGATTTATTTGTGAATGACACGTTTAACACGATTTTAATAAATATGATTTATTTCCTTTGGAAACTCGGCCCAAGGGCGATCTGACTCTAAAACTAAAGACTAACTTCAATATCTCTCTAATAATTTTTCTCTATTTCTGCTCACCGTCATTTCTCCTTGCAGTTGCTCGAATCAATACAAATTGTACTGACCTTAATTCTAGAATTTCTTACAATTACCAATTTTCTCGGGTTCAACCTCTTGATCTACTTCTGTGTAAATTCTACATGTATACGGCCATCTTCAATCTCCTTCCATTTCCATCACGTCTTCATCAGAGATTAGGCCAAAGATAAGAGAAGATTGATTTATTAGACTCCATCCCCTACCCCGCCTCTACATACGCACACACTCACGCACACACACACACACACGCACCCACACACGCACCCACACAAGCGCTACACACATCCGCACCCACGCACGCACTCAACAATGCCTCCACTTTTTCTTCATTTGAGTCCACTCCCTCGGTATATATCCGTCCTCGATCTGCCTGCACTCGAAGAATCCTATGTAATGATTACGAAAGATGCAGTTACGACATCATTCACGACCACCCTTAAGTTTGTTGTGACAGAATAGGAACAACTGATCGCACCACATGAGAGCCATATACTGTTCCTGTGAGTAATAGATTATAGTTCAAGTTTATTTTAACTGAGTCAATAAGAGGCACTGCCGATATATTTTTGATGTTCCAGATTCGTCAACACCTTTATTCTAGTTCAGTAAGCATCTTCTGGGGGGACTCAAATAGAGCTGATATGGGAAGAAAGAAGGTTCGATAAAAATTTCCAGCAAGTGAGCTTCATCTTCAGAAGGCATTGAAATACATTTCCACAACCACCTCAACAATTCTGTCTTTCAGCAGAAAAATTACGCCAAACATTTCTCAAGGCACTGTAAAATCTACCTTTAAAAAACAGAAGAGAAAGAGTCCAGAAAATCAAGGTTCTAGAGATGTGAAATACTAGCAGAGGCTGCAAAAAAATGTCTCAGCTGGGAATCAAACCCTGGTCACTGGGTTAGAATTCACCTGCCCCCCACAAAGGAATTAATTAATGAAGTTGAATATTTGTCAGTCAGTGGGTCAATTGATCGCCGAAACCACTGGCCCGTCTCCGGGGTCTAGTGGTTAAGGTATTGGCGTTCTAAGCCAGTGACCCGGGTTCGTTTCCCGGCAGAGACATGTTTTCAAACTTTGCAAAAATTCATAAAAGGGAGGACAGCTCTGGGGAACTTTTAGTTAAGCTACGCAACGATTATTTCTCATTACATACACTCGGCACAAAAAGAAAGTAAACACTTTTTCAAGTTCAAGATTTTCATAGAAGACTTTTAAGAAAATCAATAAATTATCTATGAAATTAAAGGGAATTTAATTGTCTTTCACCCTGGTAGGTGAACACAAAGTGAAACTTTACGCACGAGTGAACACATTCATTTATCTGTTCCAAGGTGGCCAAGTAAAAGTCAAAATTCACAGTCATATTGCACCGCAAAATAAAACAAAGCAAGATAAAAGTTTGCATGGTTGATTGAACTTGAAAAGAAAATCAATCTTCAATTGTGAAAATGGCCAAGAAGTAGCCACAGTAGCGTAGCATGGGAGATTAAGGACAATGCATTTTTTGGGTACGCTATTAAGCCCAACAGTAGTGTTCCCTGGAAATGCAGTGTGCTTAAAGCCCATATACTAGTAACCATATACTGTTATTACATTTTACTCAGCCTTCAATTTCATAAAAAGTTAAATTTTGGACATTATTTTAGTCACCCTAGTGGCTACTCCAGATCCCATTTAAATTTTGACTTAACAGAAGCTTCTTCTCTTTTTGTGTGTGTGTGGGATAGAGAGAGAGAAAGAGAGAGCAAACCTCGATCATGCAGTTTCAAACAAGTCTCTAATTCAAAGATAAAGCCATCGTATAAGTTTGATCTTTTGTTTCCATTGCTATGTGGAACTGAAGGGCATTTACACATTAATGGCAAATTGTCCATTTTTGCAATTTTTGATTTTGTATCTTGGAAGAGAAAAACGAATGTGTTCAATTCATGCCTAAAATTGATCTTCATGTTACCCTAAAAAGTGAAAAATAGTTCATTCGCTTTGATATATAAATTATTGGATTTTATTACAGTCTTGTATGGAATATCTGAATTTAAATAAGTGTTTACTTTCTTTCTTTTTTTGGCTGAGCGTATATATATATATATATATATATATATATATATATATATATATATATCTATATATACAGCCATGGAAAAAATTATTAGACCAAGAATGGTTACTGATAGTGTTGCTTTTGTGGTAAGAAGGAAATAAAATATCATAAAAATAAGGTATAATTGCTGGAATTTGGTATTCCTTCAATGAAATACAAAGACAAATCATTTTTATAATTTTGTTTGCATATTATAGTACCCTTATTACAGGAGCTTGATCTAATAATTTTTGTCCTGCCTTGGAAAAATGTGTGTATATATATATATATATACATTATTTTATTCCTTTGGTGTCATCCTATCTTAGTAACCTTATTTTCAAATCGGGGGGGGGTCATATTTTTTTCTTGAAAAGTATCACTTTACATACAATAGTAGATTAATGTCCCTCACTGATTGTGCTTATTCAGACTTTCCTTTTCACGAGGAAAACTCTTTTATCGGTGTCCTACATCTTAAGATTAGCACTTATGTAGACTACTTTTTATTTCCCTCTCTCTCTTCTTTTCTTGTTTTATTCTTCTTGTTTTTTTTTTTTTTTTGGGGGGGGGGGAGTTTTTTTGGCTTACTTCTATTTCTATTTTCTCTTTTCAGTGTTGTTTACGAAAGTACTACTTCTTTCAACAGTATTCCACTTTCTAAAAAAATAGAGTATATTTTTGTCTGAGGCATATTTTGTACTTTTCACTCTCTCCCCTTCTCTCTCTCTCTCTTCTATGTCATTCCACCATCTGTCATTCCATCTAATTTATATCTCCATCCATGCTCTCTTTCATTCTCCCTCCCTTGTTCTCTCTGCCTCATCCCACCGACTCCCTTGCTCTCTCTCTCTCTCTCTCTTTCTCTCTCTCTCTCTCTCTGTATTTATTTCTCCTTCCATTTTTCATCTTCTTAGCTTGGTATTCCAAGGAGAGCTTTTCTTCAAGAACACCTTTTTTATCCACCCTAGCCCTGCCCACTTATCTCTCTCTCTCTCTCTCTCTTTCCCTCGCTCTGTCTCTTTCTCTCTCTCTCTCTCTCTTTCCCTTGCTCTCGCTCTCTCCCTCTCTATCTATCTCTTAGTCTCATCCCTATCCTTTTTCCTCTCTTATCCCGTTTCTCTCTCTCTCTCTCTCTTCTTCTATTATTCATCATTTTAGCCTTTTATTCCATGGATAGCTTCTCTTTTCCAACACCGTCTACAGTAGAATTGCGTCAAAACACTTCTCCTGATCTCTTGATGTCTGTTTCCCGCCCGTAACCCTAGCACCTCAAATCGAGAGGTAAGGCATTAGGGAGGTAACAAGAACCGGATGGCGAGTGTCCACCTCCCTATGCTACGGCTAACCTTACCATGTCTAATCGATGCCATCGGTCAAGACGGTGATGCGATTAAGCAACGAAAAAATCGGGTGATATCTCTTGAAATAGAATTTTTTTTTAATGTAATTTAGTTATTTAATTCTTAAAAGCACATCCAACAGAGCAAAGATTATGATCCCTTTCAATCTGGAAATTGATCAAAGTTGTATAAGTAATGAAAGATTGATGACACATAGACTTGACTGCTTATTGTATTCAAATCAGTGATGGTGTTATTTGAATAAATAGCAGACAGATCTTCTTACGGAAGGGTTGATTTTATTCGTGGTACTTGCTACTGACCTTTCTGTGTCTTTCATTGCGAATTATTTCCTTCCAGGAGAGATTGAACAATTACTGTCTGTATTTATGTATTCCTTGAGCTTTCGTACAGAACATAAAAAGCATACCTATACCAGTAAAACATCTCTGTAAATTATCGTGAAAAATAAGGGACATAGGTATCGCTTAATCAATTGACGTCACCTGTGTCTTTGAGGGAAAAAGTGAACTGAATCACTGTAACCCCTTGGCTTCTCTTTCCGATATAACGGATTGGGACTTGCAGGTGTATGTTCTCCTCGGTTCCCTCCACATTATATGAAGTTGGTTGTACACGTGCATTAGCTGTGAATTTCATAGGAAGAGCACCTCCATTTAAGATGTTATCCGAGGGACAAGGTTTTTACCTATGTTGCATAACCTACGTAAAATTAATGGAACAGCTAGAGGAGGGGTACTTTAACATACAACGCAAGTTTCAGTTTGATCCTCCCTTGGTGGACTCGAACCTATATGTGCAGGGGTTACTTGCCTGCTTTCTCAGATATAGATCATGTAGATTGTAGAGTACAATTAGGCCTATCATTCTCAAATCTTCACGATAAAACGCTCAAACAATCAGCGGGTCTTGAAATTGGAAAAGAAACGGCCGATGTTAATTGTACAGGTCGTTGATTTTACTGATAGCCATATTTAGACTAAAAACCTAGAGCATCGAATTCAATGAAAGAAATTTACTGACGAAATGCATTGTATCATATTGGCAGGTACTAGCAAGTACGTTTATTTAAGGACGATAAATAATGAAATTGAACTGTAAAGATTTACACTTGATTTGCCCTCCTGCTTCAGACAGGAGGGCAAATGTACATGTAGCGGAAATGTTTCACCAAGTGTTAAATTGGATCCCTGCAAAAATAACCCTTTCGAAAGTCTTTTGCTACAAGTGTCAAGAGAATATGTGACGAACATGAAAACATTTACAAGAAGATGAATTGATAGTGAAATCAGTAAAAAAAAATGTAGATATCCCCCCCTTCCCGTCTCGCTCGCAGTTGTATTGCAGAAAGGTGAAAGTCTTTTATTGCATCTTTACATGTGCAGTACTGTCGGATCAAGGATGTACTTGGCAAGCCGATTAACTACGATCTAAGGAAGCGTTTGTTTTCAAATGACACCATATCCCGCGTATTTTCTTTTTTCTCCATTTCCATGTCGCTACCATAATTAGATATTGTCTTAAAGAAAGAAATCCTTTCATGACACTGTATTTGAACGCAGGTGCAGCGGGTTCGGTGTTATTACATATCGCAGGTAAGCGAAGCAAAGCCTTTCATATTCATTGTCTTTGCAAGATATATTCCCACAAGCATACCTACCCCCAGGCACAAACTCAAACACACCATGATACGCTTGCACTCAGTAGTCCATATGGTCGAAACGAAATTTTATCCAGCTTTGAAACAATCCGTGATGAAAAAAATTATTTAGCTACTCTCATACAGAATATGCGATACGTCGATTATTGTGCACAAGTGCCTCCTATTAATACTTTTGTAATGGAAACTAGTGTGCGTATATTTCCAGGTAAGAGAACAACACTTCCGGAAGGTGATGTTATTAAGCAAATATCAAATTTGTTAGTAATTTTCCGATCATAAACCACCCGTCCCCCCCCCCCCCCCCCCCCCATGCAGCGGCCGATTCGGCCACCCTGGATCCGCCTACGGTCCGATGCATGCATCGACAGTGATCTCATATCGCAGTTGACGTCTTGAATATGATCGCAAATGTTTGGTTAGTACCATTGGGCTCGGTCTTTGTGTTTCAGACGAATCCTCTAGGGGACGAGGTGAAGAGCGTAATGTCAAGATAGCCTATCGGGCCGCCCTATCAGATTGCGGGTTGAATTTTTTTTAAGGTATCAAAGGGGTTCAAGTACCTTTTAATAATGTACTCACAATAAAGATCATGTATAGTGTTGACAAGTGCTGCATTGATATCAAATCCGGTCTCATCCGGTTTGTTCTGAATTTAAGTATACAGACAGCTTAATTTGCTAGAATTTATTAAAGCAAAGATCTGAACTGAATCAAAGAAAGAAAGAAAGAAAAGCAGAGATAATAATTAGGTAACAACAGTGCACTAAACTGTGTTATGGCGTTTGTAGGACTTAAAAACATTTTCTGATAAATAAAAAGAATCAAGTATTATTTCACCTGAGAAAGTTGGTACAAGCAGAATTTGATTTAAAAGTTGGTTGTATGTAGTCTCAATAATTTGGGCGATCTTGAATGCCGGCTGTAAAATTCAATATAACAAAGCAAGCTGCGCTATTGGCAATTAATTTGCATTTTTCTTTAATCACACTACCTTTGCGATATCAGCGTTTCGAAAACTTGTTCATTTCACATTGGTTTCGTGTTTCTAATGAATTTCCAAGGAAATTTGCACTAAATATAGTCCGTTACAAAATTATCTCTTTACTGCCAGAATGCGTTCTTCACAATCGATATCGCACCTCTTTCACACGCTCACGAAACTTTACTGAGACTGTGATAGATGGACGGTCCAGCGTTTCTCACCACCGGTTGTTACAAAGCGCGGCTATTTTAGTACATTGGATAAAAAACGCCGATGGCGTTTTGTAGGAGATGAAGAACGAAAGTAACTGCTTCGAAAGAGCTAATAGGACGTCGGAGAGAATGTATAGTAACGCTCTGCATACCAATTAACCTTTCTCGCCGTTTCAGAAATTTTCTTGAGCCGCATAGTGTTAAGAGATATGTCGCTCGCTCTCTCGCTATCCCCCCTCTCTCTCTCTCTCTCTCCTCTCTTTTTTCTATCTACATTCAAGCCTCAGAATGATAATGCATTTCAGCCAATGGACTTATTGATTTATTACAAATCAACGTCGCTCAGATGTATGACGACCGACGCATTTTTTAGGGGAAAATGCAATACATCTTTGTCTCATACAAATGTTGATTTGTAGATGTATAAAATGTTTTCAATCAATATAAATCGTATGTCTACACTCCTGCAATTTTTCCTATTGCATCACACTTTACAATGTTTAATCTACTTGCTTATCAATTTATTCGAAATAGCAGTTACGACTCTTTCTGTTTGACGCTATTCAGTTCTGTTAAATTCAATTTCCAAAACTAATGCTTTGAGGCTAAATGGAACTTATGGAAGAAATCATTTTTTTATGAATATACTCAATATGACTAACAAAATACATTCACCCCTCTCTCTTCCACCCTCTATACTTAGTTCCAATCAAGCCTCTTTCACATACTCTTCTTCTCTTTCTCACTTTCTATCTCCCTCCCATTGTGGATAGGAGAATCTTCAGCCTAGCCCCTTCTCTCTCCAGAGATCTAGTTCAACTAATAGAGGGAAGTAAAAGATTGAGAATCGCCCCCAGAGCCACACTCGATTTGAAGCTCATATTCCACGCATCAAAAAAGAGAGACACGAGGAAAATGGTTAGAAGGAATAAAAAAGTGAGAGAAAAAATATAAACATGCAAGCTTCTCAACAGCCCGGAGGCTCTTTACTGAATTCAAGTCCTTTGATAAATCCAAATAAGTCTGATTTCGATCATATCTCCAGGGATCCTCATTTCAAGAAATATACTCGATATCCTTCGAACTAACGTGTGCGCTCAGCCTTCCCCACCCCCACCCCCACACACACACCCTGACACACACACACATATTTATACCTCATATGTATATATTTTATATACCATATATATACATGTATATATATATATATATATATATATATATATATATATATATATAATTATGATATAAAAGTAGACAAACTCACACTCTCCACACACAAGCTACATTTAGAAAAAAAATCACTAATGATTGATCTGTTACAGAGATATGTGCTTCCTGATATATAAATTATGTTTTCTTATAAACAGGGATACGGGGGCAGAAATTCAGAAAATAATACATTCATGACATTTTTCCACATATGCCTCCATGAGTCCCAAGGGAATCCTACCTCGACAAATGATGGACCTCGCACAGAACTAAAAAATAGTTCTAGTAAATAAACTTATGCGTCGGGAATATTTACCGCCTTATCTGGGTCGATTTGTAAAAAATATTTCATTTCATGTTTTGATGGACTTCTTCCAGAAAGGAACAGCGGGTTCACTCTCGATTTATATAGCGCGTAGTACATTATGTCTCCAAGCGCTCTACAGACACAATGCGTCAACATTTCATAATAATCGGCGATTTTCAGTGATTTTCAATAGGAATATTTTGAAAGAGAGAGTGTATGAAAGATGACAAATGAGACCTCTCACATAACGACGAAATAACAGCATATTAACTCATGAGCTAAATTTTGGGAGATGCGGATCTTTTTACAAGTAAGAAAATTTCCTTACATCCGACAACTGATCTATTTTTCCAAGAAGGTGTGAGGGAAGGGGTAGGAGGAAGGGCGAGAAAAAGGTTGGGAGACAGAGAGAGAGAGAGAAACTTCCTATAGTCAATATGAAAACTCTTGTTTTCTCATGTTTAACTCATGTTTTAAAAAGAGAGTTAAATAAACATCTCAAGCCACACTGTTAATTTCACAAATGTTTTACCGCAGCTAAGCAATTTTGTACTCTGCAATACTACAATGATTTTACTTGCAATTATCACTATTGAATATCGTTAACATTTTTAGAATAATACTTTGTGCAATATGTGTATAATATTGAATTCAGTTGTTTTTTATATCCGGGAAACAGACTGTATGGGTTTGCTCAAACCTTTTGTGATTTCTTATGTCTGAATAGATTCAAATCAAATCAAATCAAATCAAATCAAGTGAGAGGGAAAAGATAGAGTGTGTGAGAGAGAAAGAGAGAGAAGGGGTGTGTGTGCGTGTGTGTGTGTGTGTGTGTGTGTGTGAGGGAGAGATATATATGTGCGTGTGGGTGCATGTAAAGCTGCGTGTGTGTGTCTGTTTTGTAATTTTGTGGGTGTTGGGTGTGTGTACTCATAGCTTTGTATTTACATAATTCTTTCTCTCTTTTTATATAACGCATACCCTCGAGCACACACACAAACAAACACGCACACACGCGCACACACACTCACTCACGCACACGTACACCCGCACACATTTGTATTTTTAAGTACATTAACATTTCAATAAAAGTAGTGCATTTGAAAAGGTATGAAAGCAGAGTAATGAACTTTAATACAAGTACTCGTCAGTAGTTTTAATAGTAGTACATTTTTCATTTTGTAAACAATTCAATGCAAATATTATGTTAATGGGGTCTTTAATTTGTAACCCATAAATGACAGAGTGTAAAGATATTTTGACCATGTCGACAGGATGCCGTCTAGCCCTCAATGACTCAATTCAGCGAATGTAAAAGGATCCATATGGATACGGGGAAATATAACTCGGGTAAGCGGCAAATTGATGATGAACGTTAAACAGCAATCAATTGCTTTGCCACAATCGTCTAGACCAAATTAAAATAGTTCTGTATCGTGACAGTATTTCAAAGATGTTTAAAGTGCACTTGAAATGTTTATTTACTTTGACATTGAAGTGATGCCTTAATTATTCCATGAAATCTCTGCTAATTATAGTTTATTGCTTTTCTCCATTTCCCTTCTCCCTTCTCCACCTCTCTCTCTACCTATCTCTACTTCTCTATACATCTCTCTCTCTCTCTCTCTCCCTCTCTCTCTCTTTCGTTCCCTTCTCTCACTAACCCCAGATGAGAGCGATGACATAGAAAAGATACCCGCCGATGACAACATTCAAGCCGAGCAATCAAGCGCCACCATTGTGACAGATGCAGTAAATATTTATCGGAGTATAATCGCATATCCGGATTCTTTTCTTGGAGGGAGCATTAACTAGTCATCTTGTGCTCTAATTGGCCATTACATCGTCTTGAAATACTACCAATATACGACGTATCTCATCTTTTGCAAGTAAAGTTTCAACAATAACAGCAAAGCTGCTTCCTTCACCATTCCTCATCCTTTTCGTAGCTTCCTCCCAACGTGGGAGTATTTGCCAAGAGCGTTCACCGAGTGAAAGCAAGGGAAATATTTCATTGAGTGACATTTGTTTAGGCTGGATGACAACAAGTTGCTTCAAAAAGTCTCAAAAATATTAGCGGGGCCCGATCATGTGCTATATTCATCGGAGGCGTCTCCTTATTGTTTCCCGAAGTAGCCGCTCGTGACGGGCAGCGCGCCTACGCAGCTCATGCAGATCCCAGAATTCAATCCAATGGTTGCAGGCTCCATTTGGACATTACTCTTTCGCGCCTTCTTTTATGAGAGAACGACCGTCTGTCTTCATACCTCGCCTGTGATGACAAAAGGGGGTGCTAATCACATTTTCAGCCTGCTCTAATTGAATGATTCCCACCTTCTTGATCACATTTGAGCGTTGAACTAAATTCGATTCTTGCGCCACAGTATTTATTCTTCACGAGGGCAGAAAGTGATTTTGCAGTATCTCCAACGTTTGTAATAACCAACGGTAAAGCGTGGAAGCAAGGGGGTTGACACCATAACCAATGCCTAGTTTCTGGAGGCGTTGAATCGCTTTAATAGTGACGTTTTTTAAATCACTCTCGTTTACCAAAAGAATAATTACAATAATTTGTAAGAGGATGATTTTGGGTTAAAGGTCAAGATGTCTTGTGGGTTGTTTCGAGCCAACAGGAAACCGAAACTTACGCTCGCTGTTCAAATTACTATTCTCAACATCGGGTTGGTGTGTTACATCAGCTTTTACTGAATGGAAGTTAAGAACTTGCGGCGGATCTCCTATCTCGCGAATTAGTTGAAAATACAAACAGAATACACATCAGAGATTTTCTTCCAATTTCCTGGCCTAAGGCAAAACAAGGCGAAACTTATTTCTTTTTATGGTAAATACTGGATTTAGCAACTGGTTCGGGCCTTGTATCGGATCTATTTTAATATAGATATTTTTTATTAATCTGCAAGGAAAAAAATTATGAATCATGTATAATCTTCATGCGTCGGGTGACTGTCACAGTGATTATGCAGCCAATGATTCGCAGAAATCGTAGCCAAAGCTTCTTCTCTCCTAACATCGATCAATTTTATGTGCGAAGATAAAGCTAGAACACGGATTTATGAGTTGATATTCACAACTAGGACCATGATATAAGTCTCAATCCACGAAAATCCGTCCGGTTGTACATCACAAAATATAACTTCTTAACTTGCCACATCTTTTTAAAGATCTTCATAAAAGGGATAAGGACTTATTGGAAATATTTCATCGACTTGGTGCAAGTTTATGGGGAAATCTGCTTCCTAGCTCGGTGTAAGTAATAATATATTGGGTTACATTTGCTCTGTGGATAAATGAACGTGGCATCGTCTACACTTAAGCCTCTTCCATCATGTCTTTGAATCAACACGACCCTGTCGTCCACTCGTTTAGCATGAATGCGACTTACAGATTCATGGGTGGGAGTACTTCCACCCAAGATGATCAAGGGATAGGAGTTCTCGTGTTCGATATAGGTGCGACAAATCCATCAGTCGTAATCAAAAGAGGGATTAATGCTTCCTGTCCTGAGTTTGGTGAAGCATGGTCGTGGGCGCCAGTCGTCTGGAACTGGTTTAACATCTTGCGGCTCAGTCTCACCCTCGCAGGGATCATGGGGAATTCCCTGGTGATAATCATACACAGTAAGTCGCAGAGCGTTCGCGGAACGGATCGCCTGATAGCTGGACTCGCTGTAGCCGATCTTTTGTGCTCTATATTCCTAACCCCAATCCCTGGTGCGTCCAGGTTGTCGAACAATTGGTTAGGTAACATATACTGTAAGTTTGTGTTCTCCAATGTTCTTGTATGGATTCCTTTCATTGCGTCAATGTACACACTATGCATGATATCCCTAGAACGATTCTTTGCTATCGTTTACCCGTTCATATACCGTGCGAAAATAACCCCTTCGCGCATCAAGTACGTCTTTATTCCTATATGGGTGCTAGCGTTCATTGTTAACATAGGTAGCTTCGTCGTCAATATGGTACATCCAGAAACTTGTAGTTGCGTCGTCCATTTTCCCACCCGACTTGGTAAGATGATGCAAGGCGTTCTCCTATTCATTACCGAGTATGTTATCCCCATTGGCATCATGCTCTTCGCGCATGTGAGGACGATACGGGAGTTGCACACCGAGGCGCGTGCACTCAAAGAAAATCGGATGGATTCCTCAAGGATAACCCTCAATCTCCTGCAAGCGCGTGAACGGGTACTCCAAATGCTCTTTGTCGTGGTGATGACGTTCATTATCTGCTGGACTCCTGACCAGCTCTGTTATCTGTTTTACAGTATCGGTATACTCAATGTAGACTTCCTGCACAGTCGACTGTACATGGCATTTATTCTGTTAGCCTACGTCAATTCTTGTGCCAATCCATTCATATACACAGCTAGGAATCCAGAATTCAGGCACGCCATCAAGGTGTTGTTCAAGAAAGCTGCTAGGGTACAGCAGGTGTTTAACACCTCCGAATGGGTTCATGATAGAACTGACGATATCTTGAATGATGTCGGCAACGGGACAGTGGTCGAAAGTCGAGTATGATGTCGATGAGAAAGACAAATTTTGATTAATCATCCAGGCCTGAAATAATTTATTAAAGTGACAATATCAATTATCCTTATTTTTGTATAAATTCTATTGGAGTGTTTTTTCTATGCTGCAATTGAACTTACATTTAATGTATTGTTTTGTACGTTCTCATGATTTGCCTGCTAATTATGGATGCCAAAGGAGCGGTGAATTGGAACATTACAATGTACAGTATGTTTAGAAATGATGTGTCATGCATGTAAAGCCCAGAAGATTGTTAAGTAATGCAAGGTAAAATTATTAGCAAGGTCGTCCGCAAACGACAATCGTCATTCACTTTAATAATAATGAATATGATAATGACTCTTAAAAGAGCAATGATATGCTTGTAGGTAAACAACCAGTGGGGCCACGGATGTATTTCCTTTCCAAGGAACTTGTTGATTTGGGGATACATATCTTACCAAAGAGGACTAGCGCATCGACTAGGTTTCGAACCTGGGATTTACAGATAAATAGAGACTGTATACTGTCCTACCAATCCATTCTCGTGTAGTTGTTTTTGTGTGGTACATAACCTGTTTGGATCAGATCCATGAATAATCGTCGAATTTGAGAAATGTCAGTAGTAGGCATTTTCACTTTTTATAAAGTAAGCTAGGGAGTTATTGTTCGAGAAGTTGGTTCAATATTTTGTCAGATTGTCTGTTTTTGACAGGATTAACAATGAGTCGACTCCAATGGTCTCCCTTTTTAAAGTGATTTGGTAACTTTGTAGAGGCTTGATAAAAATCTGAGCTGCCTGGCCTTACATGCTATCAGTGTATGTAATATGGTGTAAAACTGAAGCCCGGGGGGAAGTACTTCAAAATCATCATGTGCTTCACAAAAGTAAACATATGCAAGTGACCGAAAATGCCAGACTCATTTCCCCCATAGACTCAGTGTTAGACTAAAGCGTATAGTCATACGCTTTCGTAAATGGGAGTATTCAGTCATAGATATCTTAATAATAGCATTATATATTTAAAACCTTTATATGCCTGGCTATTTATTTAGCCATCTGAACATTATTATACAAGACAGATATCAAAATTCAACAATTTATTAAATCAAGCCTCCACAAAGTTACCGAATCCCTTTAAACAAATGTTGTAACAAAAAATAGGAAACTTCGAATGACTAAAAACAGGTGTTCACTGAAGAGGTAAACGCGGCTCTGATGTAAAATGAGTACGCTTATATGAATGTAAACACAAAGAAATAGCAATACAATTTTTGCTTTTAAGCTGATTCTTCTTAAGTCCAATTTACAGTTTAATCTTGTTTGCACACTCCCAGGTAATGTGGTAATGTCAGCCTTATGAGTTGTGTGATATGTCACCCTTCAAAGTTATATTTATTAAATTATTTATGTATATCAGGGAGCAATGGCGAAGGGGTTACGGGCGCACGAACCCCCCCCCCCCCCCCCCCCCCCGTCGAATGGCAAAAAAGCAACAGAGAAAAAGATAGGGAAATGGAAAAGGACGAGAAAATAAAACGAAAGGACCCCTTCCTCCACCCGCCCCCTAATCAGTGACCTCGTAAGGTCGCATTGAATTTTCCGAGTAAGACCGATGCCCCCTACCCTCAATGATACTTGTGCCCCTTCAATGGCTGGACTCACGCTACGCCACTGTCAGTGAGGCATGGGGATGACAAGCTATATCAGGTTTTAAAATCTAAACCTAAACTCCAAACTAATCTAAACAATACTGAATTAAGCATAACATCTAACCTATATCAGCCCACACGAGACAAGACAATTCAAAGAAAGGACTGACTTGCAAGATGGCTACGATTATATCACGAACATTCTTCCCGTGAAAGATTCCCAAGAGAGAGTCTAGACCTCGACATTTGATAGTTCGTACATGTCTCAGTGCACTTCCATCTGCCCCTTCAAGACATATAATTGAGTCAGGTTAGAGGGAAAAGTCAATAGTATGTAACTGATTCCATCTAAGGCAGCAGCGCAGATGACTACAAACGTATTCCCAAGAATTGAAAGTTCAACCATGAGTCTAAAATAAGAAAACAAAATAATTTGATATCAAGTTCTTGCATGAGGTTAGACTTTCATTGTCGCATGGGTGTAATGGTTCTACAAGACTGAATCTGTTTACTATTCGATCATATTACACATGGGACGTAAATGAATCCGCATGAAATTCTCAGATTGCCATTTATCGATGATAATTCTCCAAAAACATGGTTTTCATTATGAATGCAAAGATGCTTTCATAGAGGGATTTGCTACGAGGAGAATTTTGCTGCTACACATCCAAGTTATTTCCCGAGTTTTCTTTAATATGCAGCGTGAACCGTCGATAACTATAACACCGTGGGTACAGTCATATATCTTGTATATATTTCTACTTCAAAAATCTTAAATATTTCTCAGAAGTGTTCTAGTTGTACAAATATAATAATAATGGGAAAATCTTCCAACTGTTTTCAATTGCGATATTTTACTAGGAAAAAACAAGGTTGCCATTCTTTTGACTGAGAGACTTAATAAACATGGTTCGGCTAGATATTGTTTGTGATTTTTCTTACAATACTCTTTTCCTTACAATACTCTTTTCCTTCATTTAAATTTATACATTTGTTGCAGAAAACGCTAGTTACTGAATGGGAATTTCGAGGTAGATTTTGAATTAGCAAGGATCATAAAGGGGAGTCTGTAAAGAAAACGTATAAAATTGGTATTTGATTACAGAGGTTCATTGAAATGGCACTGTGTCCTGTTCAACCCTTCCAACTCTTTCGCCGACCGTGTACCTTCTATCCACCTAATATTATTAATCATGTGATCGCGGCCCAAATTTCCTCTATCACGATCATCGGTCGTTTCATCATGTTCTTTAAGAGATTATAATTAAATTGAGGGTAGAAACCCCACGAGTATAGTGTAACCATAGTCTGAGTCCTTTGAATTTTATGCCGCATGTTACAATTTTGATATGACCTACACAATTGCACAGCAAGCCCACAATATGGCGGTTTCCCAAAAGGTGAATAATATTTCAAATCATCTAGAAAGATATCTTTAAATTGAATTAAATTATTAATGATTTTTATCGATATAAAAAACACTGTAATGTAAGAACGAGAATAACTCAACAAAGACAAAATAGTGATTTTGCAATTGCCGAATATATCTATATATTAATCCTCATTGTTTGTAATGTTTTATTTCAAAATGCATCTTCATGACATTCCACAAATGCAATTACTATTTCTTTTTCGGATGAAATGCAATGATCTAAGTTCATTAAACTGCCGATTGTCATTGTATTATTTTGATTAATATTGGTGACCAATATGAAAAAAATATTTTACCCCAACCAAAATGATGACTAAATGTGAACATGTGGCAATTAGAACACAGCGTTATTGAATATTAGTGCATAATATATTTTACCAAAAACATCCTCGCAAGAGTACATGTAATGGATCAATTTATGTTTGTGTGTTAAGTAGTTTGACTGTAAAAGCCATTTCATAAAGTATATTCTGCGCATGAGCAGATACAGGCGATTGTATCGAATTGTAAAGCTCATTGAGTAAACGATACGCCCTCATAAAAGTAATGTAAACATTATTCATTTTATGTACCAAGGTGGAATTATTCTTTTCAAAGAGAGAAACAAAAACCATCAAGGAAGCACCCCATAATTTTGTGAGTGGTTATTCTATAAAATGCACACAAAGTGGCGTCATTTCATGTTTAAAAGCTTTGTGATTGGGGTCATGGCGTGACCTAATCCTGAACGGATTAATTAACCCTTTGTCTACGGGAACCGGGTGGTCCCTGTATTAAGCCTATTTGAATTAAAGAATTCAATAGTCAACGGATTTTTTGACTCCCATCCATGTTCACATCATAGATAGATCGCTAAAAGGGTATTCTTTTGGCAGCTCTTTTGGCGTCATTGTAAGTTTGCATGCGCCTTTGTTAGCATGGTTAGGCTTGACCGATTCTTGTGTTCCCTCAGCGCTCGGTTCAAATCACATTCACACCAACATGACCGACGCCAGACCGATAACAGGCCGAACACAAACTTACATTGCCACCAATGGCCAAGAATCGGTAGGTTTGGAGCCGGTGTGGGATCGGTTGGCGGTGTGACTGTGGTCACTCATGAAAGAATTTCACTCGCCTCTGTGAAGATTGAGTGGTCATGAATGCAATGTACTTGGTTAATGGCTGATAATGTCCAGTGGAGTTAGTCGCAGTACGGTATATCAGAAATGAAAAAAAAATTATTCTGCTTATAACTCACAATATATCTGGTTTCATCCACTTCGGGTTACCTAGAAGAGTCCTTGTGAGGATTCCATCCAACTGGTGAACTGTTCACGAGTATCAATTTTGGAGTGTCCAAAGTAAATACATTACTTGTCAGAGTTGTCCAAGTTTCGTATGCTATCATACGATACGAGAACATTAGTGGACTAATGCCTGGGCGCTCTTTATTGCTATTAAATTAAACTTAAAACTTACAATTGTATTTCCATAAGAGAATTTAGATCAAGGTGTTAGATTCAGTCATTTGGTTTCATGGGTGAATTTTCAGGGCAGCTAGGAGACGGTTAAAAATCAATTTGTCGAATTGGCTACTTCATTTCTTGCTACATTTTACGACAGTTGGCGCAATTCCTTTCATCGGTTTCTCGGAAAGTCGATTATTTCAGTTCAATCTATCAACTTCGAATTTTTTATTTCCAAATCAATACAAGATATGAATTACCTTTAGAACTGAGAAAAACAGTCCGTAAGAATTGGGGCTCACGTCGCTTATGAACATATCTAAATGGGTCATGATTTATATAGCATACGCCTAAGGAAAATCGTACCATTCTCTCTGGTATTTAAAAACTTTTTAAGCAAGGTGATTAAGGAAAGCATATTCAATTATGAGGCAGAGAGTGTTCACTTTTGAGGACGATATTTGTGACGACTACAAAAAGTAAAACTCTTAATTTAATGGTTTTATTGCAAAAAGTGTCAAATCTGCAAAAGAGAAACTCGAGTATTACACAAGTGACGGGTGTTTCGGTACATGTCATACTCGACAGTGTTAATAAAACAAAGATATCTGAAATCGTGATTAAAACGATAAAGTGTTTTCTGTGATATATAGTTCTCAACTGTTCATTACAACAATTTCTACTACTACTACTATTTCTAGTAGTAGTAGTACTAGTACTACTTTTACTACTGCTGCTGCTACTACTACTACTACTACTGCTGCTGCTGCTGCTACTACTACTACTACTACTACTACTACTACTACTTTTGCTGCTGCTACTACTACTACTACTACTACTATTACTACTACTGCTGCTACTGCTACCACGGCTGCTACTACAACCACCACCACCATTATTGAGCAGGGGGCTAGGGTGCAGGCACTTTTGAATTTTGAAAAGAAATTTAGGACAACCGACACCTCAAATTTAAGCAGTTAATGGTCTTCTACTATTACTACTACTACTACTACTACTACTACTACTTCGAATACTACTACTACTACTACTACTACTATTACTACTACTACTATTACTACTACTACTGCTACTCCTACTACTTCTACTACTACTACTAATACTATTACTACTACTACTACTACTACTACTCCTCCTCCTACAACTACTACTACTCCTACAACTACTACTACTACTTTACTCCTACTACTAATTCTACTACTACTACTCATTCTACAACTACTACTACCACCACCACTATACTGTTGCTGCTGCTACTACTGCTTAAACTACTACACACAGAAAACGCCTGGTAAAACAACAACTACTACTACTACTACTACTACTACTAATTCTACTACTAATACTACACCTGCTGCTGCTGCTGCTAATACTACTACTGCCACTACTATTGTTCCAACTGTTACTACTACTATTACCACAACTACTAGAAATACCGACCAACTTCTTGCAACAATGGTGTTTTTAAGTTTAGGCCAAAGGTATTGTACTTTAATTTTTACCTCTAGTTAAAATTCACAGGGAAGGCAGGGGCAAAAATGAAGAGAGCGACAATTTACCTGGATTCATCCACAAAAAGATTTGAATTTTAATTTGTTTTAACCATGCCTAACGTTCTAGAATTTTACGTCCACACATTAGCATATTGAGCGATGTCTCGTTTTTTTTCCTTGTCTGAGTTATTAATCCTGGCAATTTCTGAGCAACTCTTGCTTAATCTTCAAGCTTAAAGCACCGTTGGTATACTTTGACTTCAGATATCTAGGTGTATTATAATTTCTTCGAAATATATAGAAAGGAGAACGGGAAAGGCTCAAGAAAGGAAATTAGAACTTTTGCGGGGTGCACCACTGCTGGTTTTCAATCTAGTGATCAAATGACATTTTTATGCATTTCTGAAAAAGTATATCAATTCATTTCAAATTTCGTAACTGCACGGAAGAATTTTCACGGAACGTGAACCATCAAATATATATATATATATATATATATACATAAAAATATATAAAGAGCTCATAATCTAATCAAACGAATAATATCTATTGGTCCTTTTTATCCTAAGCCCATCGTTTTCTCTCCTTTCGCAATGTGCTATCTATCTTCGGTCAGTCTATGGCACATAATCTTCTTTCTTTTTATTTTGTTTTGTCATAACTGCAATGATAATATTTTTAAATTCATGTATCTGCTTACTGGTTTTCCTTTTTTTCCTTCGCTCTGGGCACCTTATCATAGCAAAGGGTAAAACTATTATAAGCAAATATAGGGCTATGCAGAATATTTTCAACTCTGATAATACAAAATGTTGGATATGTTAAAATTTGAGGAATAATCACTGAGGAATACCGCACGGGGACTAGATGCTCCACGTAGAGAATGGAGGAAGTTACATACTTAACAGTTGTGAAGAGGTCGTTTTGAAATTGCGCCATCTTCTGCCCCAACGTCATTATTGTGCTGTTGACGTTGATATTTTTGAAGATCTTGGTATTTTATTCTGAATTACAAACTGCTGTTACTATTACTACTACTATTACTACTACTACTACTGCTACTACTACTACTAATAATAATAATACTGATACTACATTATTATCACTACTAGCTATTACTATTACTACTTCTTCTGCTACTACTACATCTACTACGACAACGACAACTACTACTATTACTATACTTATGTTGCTGCTGTTACAATGAATACTAGTGCTAATATTATATTACTACACCTACTCCTTTTACTATTATTACTACTACTACAACTAATATTACTACTACTACGATGATGACGACGACTATTACCACTATACACCTACTACTTCTACTACTACTCATCCTCCTCGTCATACTACCACTACTACTACTAGTAGTACACTAGTACTATCACTTCTACTCCTACTACTGATACTACTACAGGCACTACTACTTGTTCGACGACTAGTACTACAACTACTAATAATATAATACTAATACTAATACTACAGATACCAGTACTACTACTACAACAACAACTACTACTACTACTACTTCTACCCTACTAATAATACTACCCCACTACTAATATTAAAATTAACAATACTAATACTACTGCTACTCTATACTAATATTTAAAAAAATACCAACACTAATACTACTGCTACACTTCTATACTACTTACTACTACCACTACTACTAATAATAATAATTTTATTGATTTATTTTTAATTCAGTTTGCAGGCAAACAGATAGAACGTATAGAAAGAAAGGAAGTAACAAATACTATTCCGACTAGTGCCCGAGGATAGTCAAAAAGGAAACTAGGTCCTACTACTACTACTACTACTACTACTACTACGACTACGACTAATGCTACTACTACTATACTTCTATTACTGTTGCTACTACTACTACTACTACTACGACTACTACTATGACGTCCAGAACCACTGCTGTCAATTACTTTTCGAATAATTATTTAGAAAATTAGTAATCCCTTTACTCTCGCTGCAAGTACTATCGAAGTTCTCTGATTTTGATATTTAAGAATTTATTACGATTCTTGCTACTACCTTCGAAATCTGTAAGGACAGGTCTAAAAAAATATTGTATAAATATCTTATAGTTTAGAAATTCAATATATTGTGCTACTAATCGATGATACCTTACATCAAACATCACTTTCTCAAGCTAAGAGAAAATGACCCATAAAACTAAGAAGGTTAATCTGGCATATGTTCCGGGAATCGTCTGTTGCGGGATTACTGAAGTAGCTTTGCTAAATTAATCGCATTTGTTTCATATGTCATTGATCAATAAATATGAAATGACATGATAATCCATTTATGGATATCAGTCCAAATCTTCAACATTAGGTAAATGCCATATCCCCCACCCCATCCCCGTAAATGAAAATGCTCCTAGTGCCCTTTTTTAAAATTCGTTTCATTTAAAGGGATACTCAACCGCAAATTGTGGACGTTTTAATGCCGCGAGAGGGCACCGTGATCGTTACCTGATCGTGCCGTTGCCCTCGGGGCGCAAACCTCGGATAGACTGGTCGCCGCACAAACATGTACGCTTCACCTGAACTCGAGCTCTCGTGCGAGATTCGGTCGGCTTCGTGCAGTCGAAATGTAATCCCACTTAGTCCAACGGACGCGTTCGACGCACAAACTTTGTGTACGAGTGAATGGGGCTTACGCAATCCTGACTTTCCCCACGGCCGCCCGATTGCGTATCCCTTTAACATAATGATCCATTAAATACTATTTCCTAGCATAGGAGGCTCCATGTGGGATGTTTTATAATTACAGGTAATGATACGTCTTAAGCCCACAGCACACTATACTATCGACTGCGATCCGACTTTGGAAATAAATTGCAAAACACATTAAAAATGGGTACTTTAACCCAAAATGACTACCTTTAAAAGGGATGTTTTGAATTTGCGTTTAAATGCAGTGAGACGGAATTTGTTAAGTCTGAGTGGAGGTCACTCCATAGTTGTTGTCCTGTGAATATATATTGTGAGCAAAAGCTGTTCGAATACTTGGAAGGTGATAAGAATAAATTTGTCTTATTGGAAAAGAATGAAGTGAATAATTCATGACGAAGATAGAAGATACAGGGTTAAAAAGTTAATCATTGGTGTGTACTTTCGCCTTCATTAGGGACCGATTGGGACTGGGAAGTTGTTTTCTTCAGCTTTCTCATAGGAAAGACAATAAACACTTAAAAGATCGAAAGGTAGTTGCTTTCGGAAGGGGTACGTCTCACCCCCGCCTCTCCATTGAATTTCCTTGACAGTGTCGAAGGGGCAAGTAATCATTGGTGGTAGGGACTGGGTTCCTTTTCTGAGCTTTCTCATAGGACAATAATTTTCTTAACATGCATTCATCCAGAGGGTAGCCTATAGGAGGGTGAAGCCGGTGTACCCCTCCCGCCCCCCCCCACCTCCCCCCCCCCCCCTCCCTCCCGTGTTTGAAGGCCCAGCGATTTTTGTTGAAATACAAGTTGAAGTTTTTCTCTTCATGTCTATGGCACCCGCAACCACCCCCCCCCCCCCCCCACAGACACACACCAACACAAACACACACAATCTGGAGAGCATGCCACGTCGCCCCCACGCCCTTGTTGATTATTTTCTGTACAAGCCAGTTTTTCAAGTGGCGTCACTGATATTAAATGTTAGAAGGATAATGTTTCCTTAATAGATTCATTAAGATGGTTCTACGAGTATTAAATAGGCGTAATGTGTATAAATTGACGTAGGCCTAACCTGAACGAGTATGACAATTTTAGTTTACCTTATACATGTATTGGGCCTCACAATTGGGCTATCATATTGTACTTGATAAAATGTCATCGTCATGATTTTAAATATGTGTGTAGAATGAATATCTATGCGTAATTGGATAGTCGCGTGTGGAAGATGCGATTCAGTTGGAAAGGAGTCGATCAACTCCAAAACTTTTAGCTGTGACATATTTTCCTTTATTCGCATCTTTAAACAAAGCTTTGGAGGTAAAGGAAAAAATGGCCTGGTCAGACATCGCCATTTCTAACTATTACGATTACCCCCAGCCTGCAATATTGCCACCATTGTTAACAAGTGTTGAGCTCTCAGTGCATCAGTAGCTATTATAAAAAATGATGACGTAGATCCCAATTAAGTGACTGGATGAGAGCGGACATGTGACTAGGAATTTAAACTTTTCCACACTTTTCTAATATTATGACCGGCAAGTCTAGATCCAACTTTGTATGTTGACTTGGAAAGATCCTTGGAAACTTGGACAAGCATGACGAGGGTTATTTATCAGGTGTCGTAGTCGAGTGGTTTAAACGCTTGACTGGAGTTGCGAAGGTCGTGGGTTCGATCCCTGGCAAGGCACTCAAGCAAGACATTTTTCTCTACATAGCTTCTCTCCACCCTGGTGTTAAATGGGTACCCAGTAGGATGCGAAGGTCATTGGGGTTTGATTGGCATTGGGAGCACCAGTAAAACTAAAAGGGCGCCTGGCTGGAATGCTCCCCCGGGAGTGGAGAAGGTGCATACATTGTGTGCGGGCAAGCCATGAATCCGATGACCGGGCTTATGATATGTATATAAAGCGCTTAGAGACATCGTATGTGTATTAGGCGCTATATACATGCAGAAAATTACTATCATTATTATCAAAAGACATTGCAAGTCTTCGGTCATTAGTATAATTACCAACCCTTGGTACCTTCGAAGCGGTCCAAACGCCTCGGGAGTCTGTCTATTCTGAATGAACCTTGTGAGTGTAGTTCCTTCTTAAATAACCAACGCCCTTACTGATGTATATTGTTACACATGTATACTGTACCATGTGTGTATGATAACCCTTCACCAGTGAAAGGACCACGATAAATTGTGGCATGCATAAGTCATGTTAGACTGTAACAGTATGTGGTACTAACTGTGTTAACACGGGTTCATTTTGTTTTTTTGTTTTATTTATCTCTTATGAGCATCGATCATGTCAATTGCGTTGATTTAAAGCGTTCATATTTTGCTTGTTATGACATTTGAAAGTTTGAAGGTTACTCGTATAAGTGAAAGTGCGCTTGAATGAAAATGTTACAGGCAAGAGAGCGAAATTATTAAAAGATATTCAACATTGATTTTGTTGAAATCAAATCAAACGTCTTGGTATTCTCATTTTGTCTAGGCTTTAAGTTTGTACGTATTCGATTTGATTTTGATTTATTCATTTCTCTTTATGATCTTTTTTTTCTTCAAACATATTTTACAAACTGATTACAACATAACAGACAAATATTAATACATTATCAAGTAAAGTAAGTACATTGGAAAAAGTGGAAGTGGGAAGTGTAGGTAGTGCAAAGAAAGAGAGAGAGAAAGAGAAGGGGAGGGTGAAGAAAGAGAGAGGGAGAGAGAAAGAGAAGGGAAGGGTGAAGAAAGAAAGAGAGAGAAAGAGAAGGGGAGGATGAAGAAAGAGAGAGAGAGAGAAAGAAAGGGGGAGGGTGAAGAAAGAAAGAGAGAGAACGAGAAGGGGAGGATGAAGAAAGAGAGAGAGAGAGAGAAAGAAAGGGGGAGGGTGAAGAAAGAAAGAGAGAGAACGAGAAGGGGAGGATGAAGAAAGAAAGAGGGAGAGAGAGAAAGAGAAGGGGAGGATAAAGAAAGAAAGAGGAGAGAGAGAGAAGGGACGGATGAAGAAAGAGAGAGAGAGAGAGAGAGAGAAAGAGAAGGGGAGAAGGGGAGGATGAAGAAAGAAAGAGGAGAGAGAGAAAGAGAAGGGGAGGATAAAGAAAGAAAGAGGAGAGAGAGAGAAGGGAAGGATGAAGAAAGAAAGAGAGAGAGAGAGAGAGAAAGAGAAGGGGACGATGAAGAAAGAAAGAGAAGAGAGAGAGAAAGAGAAGGGGAGGATGAAGAAAGAAAGAGGGAGAGAGAGGAGAGGAGAGGATTTTTGAAGTCCCAGCCAATATTCAGGCAACTTTTACTTCATATTACTCGTATATCATAATAATAACTAGATTGTCGGGTAGGCCTATATAGCTTTTCACAATAAAAAGAAAAATAGGGAAAAGGGAATAAAAGCGGAAATGTGGAAAACACAGGATAGTTAGTCAAGAGGGGCAGGAAGCAGGATAGTATATAATCCAATATATCATCAGTATTCAGGTATTGAATCGATCAGAATTAATATTTGTAAACCTTGAATTTATCTTCAGAATGCTATTGTAATAGAAAACTATGTAGAAAACAAATTAATAATAATGAAAAGTTGACTTTTATCAAATAAAAAAGAAACATTCCAAGCGCATATAAATAAGATAATAATAATAATAATAATAATAATAATAATAATAATAAAAGAAAAGTTCTTATATATAGCCCATTATACCTTTGAAAGATGTCTCAACGCACTGAGGAAAAGGTGAGAAAGAGAAACAAGTAGAAAAGTTTCCGGATTATAATAATATTAATCAATTGAATAAGTAAGTTTTAGTGCAGATTTGAATTGCCCAACTGTATTAGCTTGTATTAGAGGTGTCGTGGTCTAGTGGATACGTCACGGGACTGTGGATCACATGGTTCGCGGGTCAAGTCCCGCTGCGGCAATAATGTCCTTGGAAAAATATTAATCTACATTTGCCACTCTCCACCCAGGTGTAGTAATATGTGTAGGATATGTGCGCAGTATAAATGTAGCTATTATCATTATTATTATTACATTGTGAGGGATATTATTTCAGAGTTCTGGCGCAGCGTGCGCAAAGCCCCGTTTACCATAACACTTTGTCTTAAAGGCATTCGGTAACTTTGTGGAGGCTTGATTAAATAAATTGTTCAATTTTGATATCTGTCTTGTATAATGATGTTCAGAAGGATAAATAAATAGCCAGGCATAGAAAGGTTTTCAAATATATAATGCTATTATTAAGATATCTATGACTGAATACTCCCATTTACAAAAGCGTATGGCCATACGCTTTAGTCTAACACTGAGTCAATGGGGGGAAATGAGTCTGGCATTTCAGGTCACTTGCATATGTTTAGTTTTGTGAAGCACATGATGATTTTGAATGGGCTTCACTTTTACACCATATTACATAGACTGATAGCATGTAAGGCCGGACAGCTCATATTTTGCCAAGCCTCCACAAAGTTACGTAATCACTTTAACAACAGGTACATCGTATAGGTCTTTTCTGGACTGACTTCAGATTTTTTACAGGTTCATATTTAACAAGTAACTCTGACAGATAAGATGGAGCCATGTCACGAATGCGAGCAGCAAGATCTTAAATTTAATACGTAATCTGACTGGTAACCAATGCAAGGCTCTTAACACAGACGATATGGATTCATGCCTTTTTGTTCTTGTCGTAATCCTTAGAACCGAGTTTTGAATGACCTGAAATTTCTGCAGCTGGATGTCTGGTACTCCATACAACATACTATTGCAAAATATAGATATAAATAGATATAGGGTAAGAAATAATATATAGTTTAAAAGGGAAGGGGAAGAATCGACAGGAAAAGAATATCTCACAGCAACACAGTTTCGTGCAATCACAGCTTAAAATATATGGTATTGATTTAATAGTAGGCCTAATATTTACATAGATCAAGCAATAAAGAGGATTGGCGTAGTTAGGGAAGGGGTTGGCCAGGGTGCCTTCATCCCATTTTCCAACATTTAAAGAGAATCTTCATATTTTACTACCGTAGTAAAATATGTCACTTTAAGACTAGTGGACGAGGGAGACATTATTCGTAACGAATAATGTCTCCCTCGTCCACTAATCTTAAAGTGACATTTTAAAACTTCTTTTAGAAATGTATTATTATACTAAAGAGGTGCCCCTTATTACTAAACACAAGGTCCCATTTTAAACTGCTGACATGTGACAATAATATTGAAAGAAACAGATCAATGAAGGTTTGAGCAAAATCCGATAAGTGTAAGCAAGAAAGTTATGAAGTTTTTAATTTGTAATGTTACCAATGTCATATATATCATTGTTCTGTTATGTTATATGTAAGCCATTTTGTGTGAGCAAAACAAATATCCACGTTGAATACATTGGAGCAATAAATACTATACTGTACTATACTATACTATACTATACTATACTATTCAACGAAGCACAAATTGCCAACTCCGCGACGTATCTTGAGAGATCCTCTCATTTGCTCAGTACAGAAAAATTCATGATTATATCTAGGGTAGATGTATGATAAAATATTTTCTGCAGAGAAAAAGAAAAATTTATGATTTTTTTTCAGTATAGGGCAAATGGGAGAGGGGCTCACAAGATACGTCACGGAATTGCCAATTTGTGTTTGATTGATTACAACTTCAAAAACTCAAAACTTTCTTATTTCTTATGGTCCATAAATGGACTCAGAACCTGAATCAGGTTCATTTTTTAAATGCCCATATTTAATGCTATTGCGATTTTTTCACAAATCGGATCGCAGTCGATCGTATAGTGTGCTGTGGGCTTAAGACGTATTATTACCTGTAATTATGAACATACTACATGGAGGCTCCTATTATATGAAATATTAATTACTATATCATTATGTTAAAATGAAAAGAAGATTTGAGTGTAACGAACCTTTAAATTAGAGGCACTAGGAGCACTTTCATTTACGAGGATGGGGGGATATGGCTTTTACCTAATGTCTTAATCTTGAAGATTTGGACTGCTATCCTCAATGGATTATCGTGTCCTTTCATATCTTTTGATTAATACACATGAAACAAATGCGATTATTTTGGCAAAGCTTCTTTAGTAATCGCGCAACAGACGATTCCCGGAACATGTGCCAGATTAACCTTTTAGTTTTATGGGTTATTTTCTCATTGCTGGAGAAAGTGATGTTTGATGTAAGGTATCATCACTGGCGTAGACAGGGGGCATCGGGGGGCCACGCCCCCCCCCCCCCCCCTATTCAGCCACTGAAAAAAAAAAAGCGAGAGCGAAAAGCGGGGTAAGAGAATAAGGCCTAAAAAGGTGCTGCAAGCCGTTATCGCACTTCGCGTGGGAAAGGGAAATAACTCTCCTCTCCCTGCACCCACCCCTGTTACATACAGTGCAGTATTACGTCCAAATAACTGAAAAGCAGTCAGGGCGTCGAACTATAACTTTCCGCCCAAAAAAATTGTTTGCTACGAGCCGTTTATCTTTCTCTCAAATTTGCAGTAAAACGTAAGAGCTTTCGCGCGTCGCGCGGGAAGGGGGAAACAAAAAATTGTTTGCTACAAGTTGTAATCTTTCTTTCAAATTTGCTGTAAAACGTAGGAGCTTTCGCGCTTCGCGCGGGAAGGGGGAAACTCCCCGCCCTGCACCCACCCCTGTTACATACAGTGCAGCATTGCGTCCAAATAACTGAAAAGCAGTCAGGGCGTCGAACTATAAATTTCCGCCTAAAAAAAAGTGTTACGATCCGTTATCTTTTTTCTCAGATTTGCTGTAAAACGTAAGAGCATTCCCTCCCTGCACCCATCCCTGTTTCATACAGTGCAATATTGCGTCCAAGTAATTGAAAAGCAGTCGGGGCGACGAACTCTAACTTTTTGCCTAAAACATTGTTTACTACAAGCTGTTATCTTTCTCTCAAATTTGCTGTAAAACGTCAGAGCTTTCGCGCGGGAGGTTGGCGTGCTCATCACCAATTTCGTACTCTTCGCGTGCTCACAATCGGAGAACTTCGATAGTACTTGTAGCAAGAGCACAGGGATTCATCATTTTCTAAATAATTGTTCGAGAAGTACTTGTTCGAGAAGTACTTGGCAGCAGAGGTTCTGGACGTCATAGTAATAGTAGAAGTAGTAGTGGTAGTAGCAGTAGTAGTAGTAGTAGTAGTAGTAGTAGTAGTAGTAGTAGTAGTAGTAGTAATAGTAATAGTAGTAGTAATAGTAGTAGTAGTAGTAGTAGTAGTAGTAGTAGTAGTAGTAGTAGTAGTAGTAGTAGTAGTAGTTGTCTCATTGCCTGCATGGACCCACGCTACGCCATTGACATTTGATCATTGATAGCTTGTTCACGTTCCGCAAAACGTAGCATTTTGCTTTCCAGCAGCTTTGCAGCGACACTACAAAGGAGTAGCGACACTACTAAATAGGAGTAACCTCCTACTCAAGCCTCATCTACTCAAACCTTCGCTACTCAATCCATCGCTGCTCATCCATCGATCATCAACCAAGTCTTCTCATCTCATCTCATCTCGTCTACAGTCCTTTTCAGGACTTCACCCATTGTCACGAAAGAATATTTCTTCTTTTCTCTCTTGTCATCCTTTCTCGTCTATCCATTTCTAATTTCCTTTTTCCCTTTCCTCCTACCAACACACATGGTGAACCGTAAACCTTCTCCACGTGACACTACAAAAGTTCTACAATGTGAAAAGGAATATAGAAACACAATAAAAAATGTTATGCACATTAATACAGTAATCCTAATCGTTGCTCACGGTAATTTTGTTACATTTAATACAATTTTTCCCTCAATTGCTGTTTCCTCTTCTTGTTCTCAGATGATGAATATAAGAAAATTCTGGGGCGACGAATTAACTCGCTAATATCAGCTCCAAATTAAGAAAAAGCGGGCTCCGATTCATGTAGACATCAGTTTATGTATTTAATTGAATATATCATATCTGGGTTATTATGCAATTAAATCAAATCCCTACCAGGGTAGGGATTTGATTTAATGCAAGCGTGATCTTTTCAGCAGATTACTTGAAATTTTAGGAGAAATAAATTTGTGTTGTAGTCGAATCGTGAGAATTTTTAATGAATATAATAGGTCTCGGAGTTGAGATACATAAAAACCTAGACCGAAACATGGCCCTTTTTCATAAAATTTGTCTTTCCTTGGTGGTATCTGCAACAATTCTGTAGCAAATTTGGTCACAGGCAGTTAAAAGTAGTGATTTCATTAATTACCAGGATTTTCTAGACATTGTCTCTCTCTCTCTCTCTCTCTCTCTCATTCTTCACCTCCTTCTCCGCCCCGCCCCTTCCTCTTCTGACTCGTCTCGCTATACATCACTATAAATGTGAATGACTCCATGACTTCATTGCCTCTGCTGTGACGGACGCCCTCATTCGATATGTTTGCAATAAATCCACTCGCTTCGTCGTGTAACTTGCTATTGTAACCCCCCCCCCCCCCATGCTCTCTCTCTCTCTCTCTCTCTCTCTCTCTCATTCTTCACCTCCTTCTCCGCCCCGCCCCATTCCTCTTCTGCCTCGTCTCGCTATACATCACTATAAATGTGAATGACTCAATGACTTCATTACCTCTGCTGTGACGGACGCCTTCATTCGATATGTTTGTAATAAATCCACTCGCTTCGTCGTGTAACTTGCTATTGTAACCCACTAACCCCCCCCCCCCCCCTTCTGTCTATCTGTCTGTCTCTCTCTCTCTCTCTCTCTCTCTCTATATATATATATATATATATATTCCATGGGAAGGTGGACATGACACTAAAATTTCGAGTTTATCACATTGCAAAGAAATCATTTATTATGATTTACCCATATGTTCAAATTAAAGAAACAAAAAGAATTACATAAATTGCTTGAATATTTTCCGACATATACAGCTACAAACATTGAAGAGATTTTTCGTTGTCCAAACTGCTAAAATTTAAGTGCTTAACTTAGTTGTATTTCTTCAATGGATAAATATTGCTAACACTTCTATTTATTCAATTTAGACAAGCAAACTGGGTCTACTCCAGTCCCTAAGAGGAAATTTCTACATTACCTTCCAAAATACCCACTTGAGCCATGTAACGCGAGTTACCAAACAATAATTGTTCTACATGCTGTAGATGTCTTCGTATTACTATCTGCAACATTTTGTATCTGTAAATTAAAACAAGATGCAGTACCAACAGAATAGTTGTATGCCATCAATTTGTGCCAGGCTTTTTGAATGGACATAATGTAACGCGAGTTACCGCAACGCGAGTTACCGATATATATGCTTCCTGCATTTTACCACTTCATTATTTCTCAAACTTTATATTGTTAATTTATAAGTCATAACCTCCTATCAATCAAGGTTACGTAGGAAAAGTTTAACAAGATTGTCTACTATGAGGAGACTTTGCCAAAAGAGGCTCTCATAGAATTGACCATGTCCTTTTTTGTAACGCAAGTTACCAAAATTAAACGATTCAAGAATCTTAATATGTTTGTCCTTCGTTTTTCTTTTTTGATTTGATTAGATGGTCCATGTCTACCCTACCCATGTTTGAAAAAAGTAACTTGTAGATCAAACAAAACAATTACAAAGATATGGGCACATTATCCTGTAAATGTACCTATTATTTGTAACGCGAGTTACCGTGGAATTGCCAATATCTCTCTCTCTCTCCCCCCCCCCTCTCTCTCTCTCTCTCTCTCTCTCTCTCTCTCTTTCTATCCTTTGGAAACACAATCATGTAAACAAGAACAGCTATCATAATCTATAATGTAATTTGGGGGTATTTTCTCCCCATTTTACAAAGGAAATCTTGCTGTCTTTCAATAATATTGCAACAAAGCCATAATGATTACTGCAAAATCAATTCATCATTGAGAGGCTCTTTCGATTTTTACAACTATATTCGTTCTGCTCTATAATCATTATAATGCGGTAGTCTGAGCATGAGAATTCGAGAGACATTTTTAACACTATAGTTTTTAATTCGAATCCCCATATCTCTATGAATAATCGCTTCTATATGCCCTTCAAAGTTCCTTCCCTTTTTCTTTTCTCTATTGTCCTTAGTTGCTTTTTGTTGTTGGTTTTTGGAAGGCGTATTTTTTTTTTTGACAATTACGGAATAGAATTATACCCGCTGTGCCACAAGGGTCACGAATAGGCATGGTAGGAGGCGAGAGAGGGGGTACCTCAAATACACGAAATCAACACCAAATGTCTATATTTGGAAAACAAAATCAAGCTTCCCATCGCAGATATTTGAGGTAATCTAAAACAACAGTCATGATAGATATTAAACAGGAATTTTATTTCTTTGATTTGTATCATGTATATCGCACTAAGAGGAGTAATCATTAAAGAGGTCCCTACCAAATAAATCATACGCTATCGCATTTTTTTTTTCATTACCTCCAGAATGGAGAAAACTGGTAAAAAAAAATTCATATATTTTTTAAAAACTCCCGCCAGAATTCCACATTGTAATTCATGGCGAATTTTAAGGTCATGATCATGGCTTGTAACAATCAATTTATTGAAGCTATTCTCCTATTTAATCTCCTGTTATACTTCTTGAAAGTATAACATTTCGTATGTCAGGCAAACAAATCTCTCTTGTTCATTTCTAGTCCACCCCCCCCCCCCCCCCTCTCTCTCTCTCTCTCTCTCTCTCCATTTATCTATCTCTAATTGCTTTCTCCGCATTTCTTTCTCTTTCTATATTAATTTTTCTCCGTCTCTCTACGTATCTCATCTCATGGCTCCTTCTCCCATCTCTTTCATCTCTTCTCTCACCTCTCTCTCTCTCAATCTCTCTCTCTCGGTATATCTCTCTCTATCTTTCTCACTTCAATTCTGTCTCTGTCTCTGTCTCTCTCTCTCTCTCTTCCTATTTCCATTTATTTCTCCCTTCCTCTCAGGCATTGACTCTGTATCCAATAACATGCATAACGCAAACTAGACCATGAAGGTCAGATTCTAAATGCAAAAATAATTCAAAACTTACCTCGGCAGAGCTGCATTGAGCAATAATTAATATCAGCTTGTTAATAGTTGAAAGAGTACCGAAAAGAAGCCGACATTTTGGGCTAAAATTCGTTACATTGAGGTTTGAGATTTTTTCCCCCTTTTGCTTTGGCAGCCGCCCTGTGACTGCGCGGTAAATGATCAAAGGGGGCGTCCCAGCTGGAAACCGAAATTGCCGCTGCGATTGCCGTCTTTGGCAGAGACGGTGATCTGTGAATGATGACATCGGCGCGGTTAATGGCGAAGTAAAAAAAAATATCTTTCAAAGACTCCAAGAGGAAGAATTTCAAAAACATAACAGATGCCGCTGATTACCATACGAACCCTACAATTTGATAATCTGATCAAAAGCTTCAAATTAGATGAAGGCAGTTTACGGGCAGACAAGAGACTTGCAAAGAACCTCTCCGAAAAAATGCATGATAACAAATGGACAGGATACATTCGGAAAATATTTTGACCGAAATCTAATTTCAATTTCAGCAGATGAGTTTTCTATTCAATGAAAATTTTTAGCAAGGTCGAATATTAGCGGCACTTTTGATGACTTCGTTTGAAGTTTAACATTATGTTAGCGATGTTCTTCTTATCAGCTTTAGGAACGAAAATCAGGGAAGCAACGCTCAAAACAAGGATGAGACGTTCTCTATCATATTGAGCGCCAAATATACTGCTCTTACCTTTATAGGCGTGCAACACAGTATTTTATTAAAAGAAGACGCATGACTTCATTTTTTCGTAATCCATGCATTTCACAGGGAAATTGATAACGTATCCACAATAGTTCAATTAGTGACATAAGGTGAGCCATTACAGAAGTGGTTCTTACTTCGAAGATGAACTGGGCAAATAACCCAATCATAGTCTGCCGACGAGACCGACAATGGACCGACGACATACCTAACCAAAAATTACATTACCCCGAATGGTCGAGGCTTTATCGGTCAGTTTGGATTCTGTTTGGCGGTGTGACGGGTATGTGTAACAGAAAAAAATGCATATTACCCCAGAATTCCTAAGCAAAGCCATGGCGTCCCAAGACCATTTTGAACGCGGATGCCGGGCATATTTGCCGAAAGTTTAAACGAAGCAAATTGAAATAAGGTCATTAGATTAGACATGTGATCGTCGTGACTAGCGTGTCACATCCCACCACACTCTACAACGCCTATTGGTGCAGCCGTGCAGGTCCATGAAAAGAGAGGGTCCACATTCCTTGGGTGGATGTGAGCTGGCCTAGTGGTCGACGCTCTGGGCTGCCTATATAAAGAACCAGGATTCAATCCCGAGTCGCGCCTTTCCGATGGTGTCATTAAATGTCGATCTTCAAATGTCAACAATGTCCGATTGATAGGCTTACCCGACATTTAAAATCAAATTAAGCAAACCAAATGGTATCCTAGCAAAGCAACATCAGATGCGTTAATTAGAAAATACATTAAACGTTGGTACTTCTTAAGCTAAAGAAAAACAAGGAGGGGAGGGGCTAGGAGGGCAGCCCTAAATTCCCTCAGATGTAGCAGGATGGTAAACAAGTGTTCGGAAGCAAGTCGTCACTGTGTCACGTCATTTCGCCAAATTATCTGACGAATTCAGAGCGACAAGCTAAAGATCCGACACGGGACGACCCGCTGATACAAACCGTCTGTCAGAAAATTTGACAGGCGTCCACACGCTCCCAAACTTTTTGGAAGAATCCAACTTTTCCCACTACCTGCTCACATCGGTTGACGCCCCCCATAGAGAGTTGTTTTACCACAAATACGCCAATAACTTCCCTCGTATAGCATTACGATTGCATATGTCAGTTCAGTGAACGCAGAAGCGTCTACAATTTGCAGTGTTAGGTAGCGCCAAAGGCGCAAACTTTGTGCCATATGTGGAAGGATTTTATATATCTGTGACATTTCTTTTTCGTGTTACAATTTCATTTAGCTCGCTGTCACGACGCTGCGTGAACACTGTACGGTGCGGTTTGAAGTCGGTGCCGCCAAACGTGCCGCCGTGTGCCGGTCATTAGGAGGCTAGGAGAGGGTCTAGCCGACCGATGGGAAGGTTCACAAGATATACCGCTACTGAATTGATACTTACACAATTTTAACACAAAACACAGGGCTATTACATTTTTAATGACCTAAGATGACAGAGAAAGCTAAATGCTTGATGTGCCTATGCTTCACTTCATCTAATAGTCCTTCCGACGTGGTGCCTTAAAAAAATGACTTGTTGGACTGCAGAAATATCTGAGAACAGATTAGCATGACGAGCATATCCGAACCAAAAATATTAGGCTTTATTTCGCTAGTTCCTAATGATCTTTTCTAATGATATATTTACGAGCATGAGATGGGAAAACAAACAAAAGTAGACTTACTTTTACTTGAACACATCACTAACATACGAAAAATAACTATTTTACTATGGATATAATTGGAAATCAAAATCATTTAAGAATAGATATGTCAATGCAATTAGATATGTCAATGCAATTAGATATACCAAAAAGAAGTTTTTCTCTAATAAATTTATCAATGTAAGAGGGAATACTAATAAAACCTGGCAACTTATAAATAACATATCAATAGAAATTCTAAATCTAGATCTGAAAATGTTACAAAATTTAAAGAAAATGGCACACTTATATAAGATCCAGATATTATTGCTGACTCCTTTAACATGTTTAATGAATACTTTGTAAATATTGGTCAAGATCTTGCTAATAGCATGACTTGTAATGATGCTTATGATTATTCTTCCTTTCTAAGAGGTTCATTCTCACACTCTATGTTTTTAAAACCAATTACAGAAAATTATAGATATTGTCTTATCCATGAAAAATGGAAAAGCACCTGGTTATGATTTAATAGATAATATTGTAATTAAAATATCCATGCATATTTTATGTAAACATTTGTGTTATATATTTAATATATGTCTGAATAGAGGTGTCATTCCAAAGGGTTGTAAGATTTCGAAAGTTATACCAGTATATAAAAATGGTTCAAAAGTTACTTTTTCCAATTATAGACCTATTTCTCTTTTAACTTGTTTCACAAAAATACTCGAAAAATGTTTATAAGTAAGATTTCTTAGTTACCTAGACAATAATTATATTCTCCATGACAAGCAGTTTGGCTTTCGAGAGAAACATTCTACCAATCATGGATTAAATTCAATTTTGTTTAATATTAATGAAGCTTTTGAATAAAGGAAACTGTTATAGGTGTATTTTTAGACCTTAAAAAGGCGTTTGATTGTATCAGTCACAGCATACTTTAAAAGAAACTTCAGTTTTATGGTATTAGAGGAACCCCTTTGAAATTAATGCAAAGTTATTTAAGTGATCGCAACCAGTTTACAGCTTTTAATTCAAAAACATCAAAAATGAAAAATGTAACATGCGGGGTACCTCAAGGGTCAATTTTAGGCCCGCTCCTTTTTTTAATATACATAAATGATTTGCATTCTTGTTCTAATATTTTTAAAGCTTATATTATTCGCAGATGATACAAATATATTTCTCAAACATAAAAAAGTTGATGAATTAAATGCTATCATGAATATTGAATTAGGAAAAATTAATCATTGGTTTATAGCTAACAAATTGGTTTTGAATATACAGAAAACCCATTTTATGATCTTTGGAAATAGGCGCATTGGAATAAATGATGTTAAACTATAAATTGATAATAAACTCATACAACAAGAAAGAACTGTAAAATTTTTAGGTATTAACATAGATGATGATATGAAATGGAAATGGAAAAATGGAAAATGGAAATGGAAAAATATCAAATCAGATCTCTAGGAATATTGGTGTTCTTAATAGATTAAGAGAATTTGTTCCTCAAAAGATATTACTTATGCTATATAATACTTTGATATTACCTCACTTAAATTATGGTATAACTGTATGGGGATCTAGTAATAAATATCTACTTGACAGCTTATTGAAGTTACAAAAAAGAATAGAATAATTACAAACTCTGATTTCCGTAGTCATTCTATGCCTCTCTTTCAAAAACTTAAAATACTTTCTGTGTATCACCTTCATAATTACAATTTAGGTACTTTTAAGTTCTTGTATAATAAGAGACTTTTACCAAATATGTTAAACTCAATTTTCAGCAAAAATAGCAATTTTCACGATTATAATACTAGGGGTAAACTTGACTATATATAGGGTTGATTATGGTTGTATTTCCTTTTCTAGATCAATAATAACTTGCAAAGGACCCATTTTATGGAATTACATACCTCAACATATCAAAGACACTAAATCTCTCAACGCATTCAAACGCAAGTTTAAAGAGTATATACTGCTAAATAATACACTGTTATGAATATTATGATTATTTTAATATTAATAATTAATTTCTCTGTGCTAAATTCGTGGGGTTTTTGTGTTTTTCTTTACCTTTTTTGTATATTTTTTGTTTTCATGTGAAATGGGATCATGTTTACAAGTTTTTTACCAGACTTTTTTATGATCCCACCACATTTACATTTATTCTTTGTATACTTGTTTGTATTACGTCATTGTTTGTACATATATTTGACATGTTTTATGAATGTTTTTTAAATGGAGATGTGGAAATAAATTCAATTCAATTCAATTCAAATAAGTCACTTTCTTTGAAAATACCTAATAAGTGAATAAAGAATAAGATATTGTGTTGGTGCCTAGCATAGGTTAAAAGATTGTAGAAAATTATCATGCATTGTAGAATGGTCACTACAGGTGTCTGGAATAAATTATGATTCTAACAGAGGTGACTCCTTCCTGGTTCAACGCTCACCTGCGTATTGCCCCGTGTCGTATGGCGGTGTAACAAAATGTAGTCAGTAGCTTCAGGAGTTCTTCAGTATTTTAGTTTAAGATTTCATACATTAAATGCAAATTTTCCGCGTTGAATATCCAACAGTACTGTTATCAGTTCGTAGCTTCCATGTCGCATCGTGAGATGATAGGGAAACAAGTAATACAAATTTTTCAGTCAAAAATAAATAAAATATGCAAATTTAGAGACAGAGAGCTAGCAGAGGGGCAGTCTCGAAGCAATCGCCCTCTCTTTCTCTCTCTTTCTCTCTCTCTCTCTCTCACACACACACACACAAACACCCACACACACCCACGAGACCTGTTTACCAATTTTATGCATACTTCTTGAACAAAAGTTGCTCTTAACGACTCAGCTTACCATAATAGCAACAACTTGATGTGGCATCTCTATGGATTCCATCCATACAAATGCCATGATGCATAGCAGGTGAATTAAATAGTTATTAATTAGAGGTTCTGGTAATCATTTGAAATATGATATAGTAAACAAGTCTATTTCATTCTGTCTTATTGTAGATATACTGGGTGTAAAAAGACATTTGACACTATTGACTGTTATTAACTCAAAGGTTAAAACGCGTATCAAACTGAGGTTTTCACATCGTAAATTTGAAGGATGTCGAATTTGTTAGGAGTAGTTTCATTTTCTTGAATATTATTCTCAAAATATTAAATCAAATTTTAACTTTATAAAAAATCAAGGCCACAAAATACATTGTGCATCGCACCTGTAATTTCTGTAACTTGTGCTATCCAGTGGCATTAATGATTGATGACTCTGGGTTAAAAGAGGTGCTCTGGAATTTCGGGGTAACGATAGTCATAAGGACCGCTATCCATAAAGCTTGACTAAATGAATAGCGCTTTTGTATGAATAGCGGTCCTTATGAATAGCGAGCAAACCATAGACAAATTACCTCGCTATTCATAAGGACCACTATTCATAACTATTCATAAAGATCGCTATTCATAACGCGTGTTAAATGAATAGCGGTTTTCTTTGAATAGCGGCCCTTATGAATAGCGAGCGGACCCCGTATATCAAGAGCCATTTCGTAACTTCCTAATGTATTCAAATTCAATGCATATACAGACTGAGCAAAGGTTTTACTTCACGACCAGAAAGCTCGACAGAGGCATTCCTGACATAGCTACAGCTACTTCATGCAAGGTGGATTCCATTCCATCCATACAAATATAATGTTGAACTAAACAGCTCGTCGCCAAGGGTTCTTGGTAGAAACATCCATAAATTTGAATACAGAAACTGGAACAGGTGCACTTTCTCAGCTTTCAAACGTACCCCCGCCCCCGCCACGCACACACACACAAACCTTGTGACAATCCTAAATCTTCCTGTGAAAACATACCGTATCATTTAACTGATCAGAAGTTCTTTTTTAAAAGAAATATGGAATATTCAAGAAATTTCGTCTTATTTGAAGACATTTGCAACAGAAACGTATCGTGTTCGAAATTCCGACACCCACTTTTCCAATTCGAATGTGGCTTCACAACCTTCAAAAACGTTCTTTCACTTCTTAATTTTTTTATTGAATTCACCCATTTTACCCCGCCAGTGGGATCATTTTCCGGCATGTTATGACTATTGCTTAGAATAAATAATCCCATCGATCTGTTTTCTTCGTTTGTGAATATTTTCCTTACCCTCTTTTTTTTTCATCTCTCTCGAACCAAGAATCGATTTCAGGTTACTCACAGAATGTAATCGTATCTTGCTCTTTTGAGGGGATCATTCCTGCCTTCATTTTGATTTTTGTAAGCGGTACCCTCTCCCATTATTCTTTTCTTTTCATTTACATAACGTCTTTTTTTGGCACGAGGATCGGGGTATCATTTTTCGATCCATTTCGTGTCGGGCTTTATTAGATTTGCGGGCGGCTTTGTCAGCGGGTTGAGTTTCCCCCTGGACTGCTCGGCGAGAAAAAGGGTAGCGGCACCCCCGCTCCAGGGCGTTGGCCTGCCACCACAGCTGGCAAGCCGACCTTTTTTTAAATTCTTATCCATATTTTTTTTCAAAAGAGTTGTTACCAGAAAAAGTTTCAAACGAGAACTGATGAACGAAATTGGAAGACGAAGTCGACAGCGGTCGATTTTTGAAGTGGGCCTGGGGGGGGGGGGGGGGGGGAGGTTGTCAACAGTCGCTAGGAAAAGCGGCTGCACTCAAAATGACCGAGGTGCAAAACTGAAGTGGGGATGCATGGGCGCACGGTGGGTTCAATGGTATAACTACGGTGGATAGAGTTCGGGCACGTGCCCTCTCCCCCTTCCGTGAAAAAAAATGAAGGAAAATTAAAAAAATAGAGGGGAATGGACAAAGAAAGGAAAGAAGGGGAGAGGGGAAGGCGACGAAAATGAAGATTACAGACATTTCGTCCACCTAGTTAGAATGATGCCCCTCCGCCCCCATGACAAAAGTTCTTTCTCAGTAGTTTGATCTATACTACGCCAGTAGGCGGGGTCCCTGCATACATGGGCGCTATACATCCGTGTGCTATCAAATGAGGGAGCTCGAGTAGTATGCAGGCACCAACTCTGTAACGAGTATAATAACCCAGAGTCTGAACTGTAGCTGTTCACGGGACATGTTGGAAAGCTGGGTTAGACTTCACTCAGTGTCACATTAGAGTCTGCGTTTATAGTTCTCGAGCCCATCTTGCTTGGGTCACTGAGTCGTGCTCGTATGGCGACACTTATTAACATATTTAATGGTAATTCTGGTAGCTCAAGTAAACTGAAATGAAACTTTTATGAATATTGTCTAATACTCATGCAAAAGGTTCATGTGCCAAGTCCCAGCCCCAAACCGTCCTCTAATACAAGGGGTTTTTCCATGCGGGAAGGGGATAATAACGCAGAATGAACAGACTGTAAACCAACATGCTGTTTTTATAATGAACTGGTTGTGCTCCCCCACCCCCCCCCCCCCCCTCTCGCCACTATGGCTACGCCAGGGGTCCATGTGTTTGGTGTAGCCTCTACATCAACCGCACCATCATGTCAACGGAAGTGGAGGAAAATACAAGTCACTGCCCTTTCATCCTGGCACGCCTGTCATCAGGCCCAGCCTAGACCAAGTAAGACAGTCACGGGCCAGTCTATTCACTCACTCAGCTCAAACAAACATAAATTTTATTTGGATTTGGCCAAAAGCACAAACGCGCCATTATTATCTGTTGTTCTAAGAGGATCTGCAAAGTCTACAAACGAATCCCGGCTACTACACTTTAGACATGTTTGAGGTGACTTTTAAACAGAGACTGTACACAGAAGTAATCGACCGGAATTGCCACGAGGTATTTTTTAGAAAACAGTGAAAGGGACAAAAAAGTAGTGTGATACTCACGACGTTTCAACAAAATGAGAGGGGGCGTCTATAGATGTAATCTAAAGTTTACAATAGTACAGTTTGTTTGCAAAATAGCCGCGCTTGATCTGAGATTGTGAAATGACAAGGTAAATAAATCATACCTGAACTTCCAGGGAGAACACTCGAAGTGGGAAGATATACACCGATGCTTTTTTTTTTATAAAGTTTTGTATTTCATAATAGAATAAAATAAGATTCTTTAACAAATGAGGATATTATAAATAATGTATGATGTTTGACAGCAAATACAAAGAAAATCTGTTGGCGCTTAAAAAGATATGTTCGAAGAGATGAGCAGCAATCTAACAATATGATTGCATGGAATCAAGTGTTCCGTTCCTTTTGTCGGTAAATTCTGCATTAGCAGGTAACCCTCCGCCCCCGTCCTCCCCCCCCCCCCCCCAAAAAAAAAAAAGCCAATGAGAGATTGTGTCATCACAAGGTTACTCTATGAATATGTGCTTCTTTTTTTTTTCTTCTTTTTTTTTTTTTTGCTAATTATTTCTATAGTCTGATACTTCGGGTCATGACTATAGAGGGTGAAATCAGGGTGAAAAATATAACAAAATATAACAATTTACCAGGAAAAAATACATACTGGGCGGAAATATGCAGGAAATTCTTTTCATCAGGGGACGTAGCAATATAGGTCCCCCCCCCCCCCGAAGAGTAGAATTGCGTAACAAATCTCCGCCAATATACTTTTCAGTTTTTTTATTTTCTTTCTAGCTTCTCTCTCTGCCCCCCCCCCCCTCTCTCTCTCTCTCTCTCTCTCTCTCTCCCTCTCTCTTCCTTTTCTTTCTATCTCTCCATCTCTTTCTTTCATTTCTTTCATCTTTAATATAGGTCCCCCCCCCCCCGAAGAGTAGAATTGCGTAACAAATCTCCGCCAATATACTTTTCAGTTTTTTTATTTTCTTTCTAGCTTCTCTCTCTGCCCCCCCCCCCCCTCTCTCTCTCTCTCTCTCTCTCTCTCCCTCTCTCTTCCTTTTCTTTCTATCTCTCCATCTCTTTCTTTCATTTCTTTCATCTTTAATATAGGTCCCCCCCCCCCCGAAGAGTAGAATTGCGTAACAAATCTCCGCCAATATACTTTTCAGTTTTTTTATTTTCTTTCTAGCTTCTCTCTCTGCCCCCCCCCCTCTCTCTCTCTCTCTCTCTCCCTCTCTCTTCCTTTTCTTTCTATCTCTCCATCTCTTTCTTTCATTTCTTTCATCTTTAATATAGGTCCCCCCCCCCCCCCCGAAGAGTAGAATTGCGTAACAAATCTCCGCCAATATACTTTTTAGTTTTTTTATTTTCTTTCTAGCTTCTCTCTCTGCCCCCCCCCCCCTCTCTCTCTCTCTCTCTCTCTCTCTCTCTCTCTCTTCCTTTTCTTTCTATATCTCCATCTCTTTCTTTCATTGGCTGCCTCCAAGATCTACTTTACAAACTTTTAGCACCTATCTTTACTCCTAATTCAAACCCAAGATCATTCTAATAATATGCTATTTGGGGAAATTACTTCACTTCCTGACTGTATACCTGTAAACTGTACAGCAAAAGAACAAAAGCGGGCAACCTGCCAGAAAAAAAGAATCGGAAAGTTTGTATTCTCTCTCTCTCTCTCTCTCTCTCTCTCTTTCTTTCTCTTCAAGTGGATGCCTTCGAGCTCTACTTTACAAACTATTAGCACGCATCTTTGGCCCTAATCCACCTGCAGAGGTGTGAAAGCGGCACACTTCAAAGCCCCCATCGCCGACCCATTACTACCGCCCCTGAGACTCTTTTAACCCCTACCACACCCTCTCAATTAGGCAAACTGGTCCCTCAGGAGTACAGATACCAGGTATATCATGTATTTGAGCACACCTTGTTATTATGTTGAGCAGTGCAGAGCATGAAGATACAATTTGAAGTAGAGTCCACGAGCAGAGCAAGGAGATGGTTTGAAGCTTACAGAGTGAAGGGTACAAAAAAGAAGGAATTGAAGATAAATTTCGCCCCTGCCGACCCCAAGCCACCCCCCCCCCCCCCCCCCCCCCCCTCTCTCTCTCTCTCCCTCTCTCTCTCTCTCTCTCTCTCTCCAGTCAGCTACCACGACTTCCAAAGAACAAAATTTATAGATTCGCAATTGTTGATATAATTCATGACTGGTATTGAATTCGACTGATTGAAATCTAGTTGTTGTCGTACACCATTTTAGTACACAATATTGAATTGGCATAAAATCACTTTTTTATGGTCTCACATTTGTATAAAAGCATGTATGAATTTATCAAAGTATACAAAATGAAAATTTTGTATACGTTTTGTATACAGCCATTGATTACTTAAGGAAGAGGGTGAATAAAGAACTTGACATGTTGTTAAATTGATGCTTTCCCTTAAAGAGGGAGCGGATCCAGGATTTTGTTTTTAAAAAAGGGGGGGCTACACTATTCAGAAAATTCTTCTAACCCCCCCCCCCCCCCAAAAAAAAAAAAAAAAAAAAAAAAATCTTTTTCGGGGTATCTTTTGACTCCAAATTTCCCTGACAAGCACATACATAATTATATTCAAAAAAACAAAACAAAACAAAAGACCATCACCAGTTGTGTTTCGAAGGGGCCACGGGCAGGAAGTGCCCCCCCCCCCCCCCCTCGCTAAAACCGCCACAACCTTCAGAAACAAGTAATCACAAAGATAGAATATGTCTATCACCTCGACAATGAAAACGGATATGCGATTTATAGATGAATACATACGAATGGAAAGAAAGCCCAATCAATTATTATCGTTTATCAATTTCCTCTTCAGGGGATAGAAGATTTGATTTCGCATTGCATGTCATGATATCCACGAATCCTTTGTAACAACATTTTTGGGGGAAATGTGTATGTTTTGGGGGGTTTTTTTCACTGAATGTAAAAGACTGTCATATAGTAGTTAAATGTTTAAAATCGGGAACAAGAAGTATAAGTAGTGATACAGTGTTATCCTTCTTCTTGACCATTGCCAGTCGTAGTATTGGTAGAAGTAGTAATAGTAGAAGTAGTAGTAGTGGTGGTGGTGGTGGTGGTAGTGGTAGTGGTGGTGGTGGTGGTGGCGGCGATAGTGTTGGTGGCGGTGGTGGTGGTAGTGGTGGTGGTGGTGGTGTGATGGTGGTGTGATGGTGGTGGTGGTGGTGGTGGTGGTGGTGGTGGTATGGTGGTAGTGGTGGTGGTAGTAGTGGTGGTGGTGGTGGTGGTGTTGATTGCGATGGTGGTGGTTAGTAATTTGAATCCTGGACAAATTCATATTATGTGTTGGAAAGTGAGAATGGTATACTAGGAGATATTATTTTTTGTTTTTTAAATATTAAATTTTGAGTTTGTGCAATAGCACGCAACTAAATCGTTTTTAACATCGTGTGTTTCGAAGTGGAATACACGAATACTTGGTAAATGAAAGCGAATCGAGATCTACTGAGAGAGAAGGAAAATTGAAAGGAGGAAGAAAGAAAGGAAGCAGAAGAAATAGTTCTGAAAATAAAACCGCATGCTAAGAATAAGAAGACACGATGAATATGATCTGTCATCATCGCTATCTCTAAGATTATGTGGAATGTGTTTCCGGGTAATTCTGACCATCTTTTGCTCATCATCATTCCTGTTGCTATGGCAATGATCCTACCGGTTAACCTGGAGTCCTGGAGCGCATCTCATCCGGGGGCGGAGATGGTATATTGATCGGGAAGGGGGTTGTACATTAATTGTTATGGACTTTATCGTTCTCCGATTAAATGAATCAATATACTTAACACTTCTATTTCAAAGAACAGGTTGAAACTTATATTACCAGATTGAAAATCCCTCCCCCTACAAAAACAAGAAGTTTGAATGCAACTATATATATTTGCCGCTCCTGTAGTATTATTTTATCATAAAATCATGTATGTTATCATCATCTTCTTCAATATTTTCTATGAATCTAGTTGCAACATAAGTTAACAAATGTATGAATCTTCCAGTTTAAAAAATATGATAAGTTGTAAGGAAATGCCCCTTTTTCCAGACATTTTGCTTCTGGTTGAAATTTGGTGACCTTTTCATGCGAAGGCTACTATTTTGAGCGATGTTTTTCAGAAAACCTGTAATATGTGTATTAAGGTATATGGAAATCAAAAGACAAGGGACATATCCTGAATGTGCATTAAATATCGTGAAAGCTAAAATGTTATGAAAGTCATGATGATCTGATAAGGAAAGGAGACCCCCGCCCCTTCATCATCCCTCTAACCCCTCACCCCTCCCTCTCACACCCCCTCCCCCCCCCCCCCCCGCTCCCTCTAACCCCTTTGGTGCACCCATCCGTCCCACAAAGGCGTGATTGTTGTCATATCTCTGTCATGCCCAATCAAAATATGTGCCTAGCGCTCGGGGCTCGGGTTACGGGGCGTTTTTAGAATAAATCGTCCGGAGATAAAATCCGATATCCTTTATAACCAGTACATTTGTCGGAAGATGTCGATTGACATCTAGCTAGTGTGATCTTCAGAGGTTGGCATACATGCCAAAGAAATTATGCGAGTCGAGTCAGTTTGGTCATCAGGGGCGAAGCTGAAAAACGAAATACTGAATAGGAGGGGGTCGATAGTTGAAGACCCATTCATTTTGTTCATTCATACATTCGATCATTCATTTCGCTTGACTGCATGAATAAAAACAAACTGAAAAATTCAAATGACTAGGTGTAGGTCTACTTAAAAAAACATTAGATACAGACAAATATTGTGCTGAAATGAATATATCAGCCAAAAAGGGGGAATAACCCAAGAAAACAGTCAAGTTTTAACATTATGAAATATTTTAATGATATTACACGATAAGTATACTAATTGAAACAACTAAAAGAACAAAACAAGATGCTGCTCTTCGACATCTGCATGCGACAGTGATCTTCAAAGGTTGGCACATTTTCAAGGGATGGCAGATGCCTTTGCCCGAATATCAACTTCCAGTTTTACTTTTCTCGCGAGCGAGCGAAGCGAGCTGGGGGAAAGTGACATTTTTTGGTGAAAATGTACAGAAATTACATATTGGGGCACATCGATGCCTAAAATATGAGGATATTCAGGCACTCTGTGGAGGTTGCCCGAATATCAGAACTTTGAAAAATCCTCAGGGGCTGGTATATATACAAACAACTTCATGTCAAATCATCTACCGATAAACTTTCCATTGACATGATGATTTCAAGACAGGTTATAACAATATCAGCGAATCACTAATACTAATACTTTTGTTTAAACATTTAAACTAAACTACTTGTTAAATGAAGAAATATGTGAAGGAGAATATATGACTCAAAAGATAAACATGATCATAATATACGGTACAACTGTTTACACAATGTAGCCGAATCATATTTATACAGTGTTTACAATATTTACATTCAAATAAATAGTCAGGTAGGATAAAATTCCTCAAAAGATAAATGTTGGTCTGAACCTTTTTTTGTTTGTGATTTATTCATGTATTTATTCATTGAGATTTGTAATCTCGTTGGACAAAGCATTTCAATTTCAAAACATGCCAAATACACTCCAGGAGAGCGTTTCATCGAGTGTTTTTTCAGTGATTTTTACCGACAACTGTTACAAGCTACTGAAATCCTTGCAACTGATTGGCTGAGAGCGAATTTGTTAGTAAATGTCACTTACAAAAAACACTTGATGAAACGCTCCCCAGACGTTAAAAAACGTTTCTCGCGATTTTTTCCTCATTTTGTTGCCCTATTTTGTCAAATATTCTTTGTAAATATTTTTTTTTCAGCTCTATATATATCTTCTGGGGGAGTATAGCAAAATGGTTCGAATTATGTTTTCTTGGCCCGTCATGTCAACCTCTTCATAAAGTTTACCAAAGGCTCGGATTTCGGGGCCAAACATTTTGTTGTACAAATAATTTATTTGCTCTATTTATCTCTGTGCTTTTAATTTCATCTGCCATTTGTGCTGAAAATTTACATTAAAAATGGTTCAATCTGTTCGTTTAGATCTGCATCGGACAGTTATAAAATATATCAATCTTCATTTCATGGTTTCAAAAGTTTGTTTCGGTTGGCTCAAACACCTTCCTTGTGAATCCAATTACTGGGAACAATCGCGTAGAAAGAGACCCATAATCACACGTTGATTACACTTACTGATAAACCATTAATCATTCTATTTAAAGAGAAGTTTCTACAGGTTCATTCCCCAGAACAGTTACAAATCTGAACTGAATTGAATTATTAAAAAAGGAAGATATTTTACTTGATCTTTTGTCAGTCTGCACTCCAATGATAAAGAGGTCACGGTTAGACGCGTACAGGATGACGGTTTAACAGCCCATAAAAGAAAAAAAAACGGAATAAATGGCTTTTCGGTTGACAATAAAGGTGGGAGTATGATTGCGTCTCTTTTCTCTCTTCAAGCTATTCTTCTATTCATCAAATAATTTACCTATCGTGTTTGCGCATTGGTACATCACCGGCAGATTCGGCGTAATTCAAACCACGGCAATCTTCCATTCATTTCAGATCGGATATTGATAGATGGGAAGAGATATATCATCCAGCGTGCAGTCAAAGCAAGTGTTTTGTGCAAATAGAATATTGTCAAGCGTGGAGTGTGACTGTGGAAGTGGCTACAAATTGTTAATTCAGTCTCAATACAATGCGCTCCAACTGGAGTCAAATTGGTATTGTAGTGACTTTTGTGAAGGCATCACAAAGAGTTCTGTCGGTGGCGCTGAACCATGAAAACTTCTGTAACTATTAACCGGGTGTTATTACTCGTGTAGAGCATATACAAGGTCTCTTAATTTTGATTTTAAAAATTTACGCCGAAGTTGGAGAAATTCCTGTTGATCCAACCCATAATCGAAAACACAAAATGCAAAACCATGAGAACACGTGAAGATATTTAAAAGAGAAGCCGAACAACTTTAAAGAATCAAGGAGATATCCCCATCAAAGAACAAAGTAATTCACTCTTTTGACATACCTACACGCAGGAAATCCACCATAATATTATGGCCCTTCCAATATAATTTGTTAACAGTTCATAAAGAGAATAATAAAAAAAGGAATGTATAAGGATAAATAATCAAATATAAGTTTGAAAACTTTAGCTTGTGCCCTCTGCCACTTTGACTGTGGATGATTATTTATCTCTGTTTGGAGGGGTGGAGGAGTATACCACTTCCTGTCACGTCATAAATTGAGCCAAAATTCTACTTCTACCTATCATGCCTGTTCATATATATTCGTCTTATATTGCTATTTGTATGTTCGTATATGTATATTCTCTTTTCTTCTTACGAATTAAATATTGGTGTATAAAATAAAAAATGAAGAATCTATGTGATCTGCATTCATCCCATATAGGCCTATACTGAAATATACTGTCCATGAATAGCCGGTTATTTTGAAGAGAAAAAAAAAATAAAGTCTAAAACAACATCTACCCCTTCAAGAAATTCTTATAATCAAATTATAGAAGAAAAAATGCCTTTCTACTAAATAGAACAGAAAAGAAATTATTAGAACTGAATTCATTCCAATACTCAGAGATACATTCATCAATTGCCGATTTAAAAAAAAAAATCTGATCTATGCAGAGTAATCGCCTCCCCCCCCCCCCCCCCCCCCCTCCTCCTAACAGATATTTCAAATCCTTGCAGTCTAAAAAAGGAAGATTTGTCTTTCTTGAGAATGAAACAGGAAAGAAGTCAAACTTCCTCCACTCAACCCCCGTCGTCCGTTGTCCAGCACCCACCTTGACCGCTGAATATCTTCCTTAACCTTGACCTTTGACCTAGCATTCCACTGCGAGAGTATAAAAAGGATTTATTTTTAACTCGAAATGTCCATGACCTAAAATAACATTTTTGTCTGTGGTAGCACTTCCTCCGATATATGTTTTTATAACATAACGGACGAGTATAGATCTTTTTGGAGATGTCCACCTTTCTATTGCTGGCTGAACAGATCTTTGAGAAAATAATTATCTATCTACACACATTTTGCAGTATAATTACAACAAAACAGCCATTGCTGAATGAATGTCAAAGCTACATTTCAAAACTGCATATGCGTAACGATGAGCAAAAAACGCTCTATGTGAAAAACAAGAAAATCGTGTCAGTGTCAAGCTTCGTCGTGATAATTTCGACTGAACGGTCCAAAAGAAAAATAGGGGCACGGGGGGGGGGGGGGGGGCTTCTGATTTGCAACAGCATTATGCAACCACTTTATACTTATTTTTGAGCGAGTGAGGTGAGCAAACAATAGTTAAAGTCGCATTTCGTTGTGATTGACAGTTTTTGGACAGGCTCGTAATTTATAATGTATATGCATAGTGTCTTTATCTATAATGTTTGAGGATAGTTCAGATTTGACTTTTATTCATGACTATATAAGAAAAAGCGTTCAGTGTAGCTTTGGTGGGCTTCAAACTTTGCTCCATCAATTCACAGACTTTTGTGAGGTTCCGAAAATTCTCTGGAAATGTGCACAGGCCCCTAATTATTCCCTAGGTTTTAATATAGCAATCCGATGCTTTATATAACTCGCGATAAATTCAGTCTCAGTTTCATTTTTAGTTTATAGTACAAACAATATAATTGGTACAAACAATATAATTGGTACAAACAAGATAAATGGTACAAACAAACATGAAATATGTGAGTACCTCATATCTATACGTTTGCATGCAATATCAATTGAAAGGACTGGGCTAGAATAAAAGTGAAATATTGAGGAGTCTAAGGAGAAAGCTACGCTTTCCTCTCTTGTCGTCTGAAAAGTCAATTATTACTATATTATTTAGTTGGAAATTTGTCGAGGGAGGCTTGAATAAACGGCTAAACAGGTAGTCATGGCACTCTTCGACGGCCTAACTGACTGATCTTCTCCGTTTCGTGATGAATGGGACAAGACAGGTACAAAATGCTCAGGAATTTTCAAGTCAAGTCCAAGATACCAAGAATTCTTTGAAGGCATACCAGATGTCTGACTAGTAGGCATAACAACGACCAAGCCTGGCTCTGGTATAATGGCGGTGGGTGATAATTGCGTAGATATGAAGGGAACGGGGGCAACGTACCCCATTCCCAACCATCGGATAGGGGGGGGGGGGGGAGAAAGAAAGAAAATAAAGAAGAGAAAGGGAGATCCTGGCACCCCTCCCACACCCTCCCCCAATCCACGAAGTAAGAACGGAAGTGATGGTGGTGGCTGAGGGTCGGTGGTAGAGGTGGTGGTTGTGGTGGTGGTGGTGGAGGGGTGAAAGAAAATGATCGTGCTACATGGTATTATATAGGGCATGTAGGGTGGATGGTTATAGTGGGGTGATGTTGGGGCATTGGTGTAGATGCTTTTGTGATGGTTGTGATGGTGGTGGTGGAGGAGGAGGCCTTGGTGGACTGATGTTATATAGGTGACAGATAGTGGTGGTGATAGTGGGTTAGTGGCGGTAGTAGTGGGGTGGTGGTGGTGGCGGTGGTGGAGGAGGCGTTGGTGTGGTGCTGATGTTGGGAGTGATATAGATGGTGGTAGTGATATTAGGATGGATGGTGGCAGTAGTGGGGTGGTGTGGGGGCAGTGGGGTAGTCATGTTTGTTGTGGGTGCCGTGGTGGCAGTGGAGGAGGAGGAGGAGGCGTTGGTGGTGCTCATGTTGGGGGTGATATAAATGTTGGTAGTGATAGTGGTATGGTGCTGGTAGTAGTAGGGTGGTGGTGATGTTGGTGGTCGTCGTGCTGGAGATGGAAGTTGCAGAACGAGTAGTAGGTGAGGTAGCCGCTAGACGGATAATTTTCGACTAAATTTTGTTGCGACACCCCTTCCCCTTTCAGAACTTGCCACACCCCTGTGTGGTGGTGGTGGTAGTAGTAACACTGTTAATAGTTAAGTACTGCTAGAACAAACGTAGGGTAGGTCTACTTGTTTGTCGATAGTCGATACTGGCATCTGCTTAATCTTTCTTTTTAATCATTATTTTATTTAACCTAATTTGTCTCAATTCACTGTCACCATTCCAATCTGTTACAAGTTTCCATTGAGGCTATCTTCGTCATTAGAAATTATTATGACGTCATGTCTTTCGGTGAGACAGGTGATCTGGGGTGACTCTCGGTTCTGGTCGGCTTCTCTTTCGGTATGTTGCCGTCGAATCCCGAAGATTGGTCTGGAAATCGAGTGGAGCTATCGTGGATGAGACTCGACTGCACTCTACCAAAAATATATGAAGACGAAAAAATAAACCTGCGCGTGTTGGGGCAAATTCCCATTGGCTCTTCACAGCAGGAGTCGCTCTAGAAAACCATTTGATATGGAAATGAGATAGTGAAGGGCGCCGATGATTGGTGGGCAAGCGGGAGGGTTGGTTTAATGACTGCAGGCGTTTACATTTCGGTCAGCTTTGAAAAGCGGTACGAGTGGGAGAGACAGAACCGTTCTGGGTTTATGTTTGTTTTCGTGGACATTAAAATGAATCGTTTGATCTCACCGACAACGAGCAACGATCCTCATATCGCGCGTAATCGACAGTTGCATTTATTCATCGGGGCATTTATTATAGTATTTCGATCGGCGCAGCGATTTTACTCCCTCCTTGGTCTTATGTCTTCGTATTCTTTCATTCGGCTTTTATAGAAAGGTTCTCGCCTTCGATGGAGCACAGCTATTTACAATCTCTGATGTCGTGACACTCCCATTGAAGACAATCCCCGCGTAACTTGACGGAATTTAAATACCAAAGCAGTGTTTGGAAGTAGACGCTTGATCGTGTTGAATATCCGCGGCAGTGGGTCTCTGAAGTTTGTTACTGTTTATTTTTGCATGGAAAGGTGATCGACATGAGATTTTTATTCTCCAGCTTTTATTTGCCCCATGTGATTGCGGAGGAATTCTACTGATCTGAGCCAGCTATGATGGTGTGAATTTGCCAGCCGTGGAATTGCAGTTGAAGATATTTTTTTCGCTCAGATTTGGCTGACTTTTTTTTGTCCTTGTTAATGTTATTGATTGAAGACGTTGAGCATGCATTATGCTAAACATGATATTGTCTGATTGATGCATTGGAGTGTTTTCATTGATATTCAGCGATTGCATTAAATGTGTATTTTCGAAGCTACAGGCAGAAATCCGGATTTTCACGAAATTGAGTAGAGTATAAGCCTGCACTATTTGGCGTTTGAGGGGGACAAATTAGCTGATTTGAGGAGGACTCTTTGCCACTTTTTACGGAGAAGAATAAACTCGAAAAAAATCCAAAATGGGTTTGCTAGATCAACAGATAATTTACAGGACACATGTATCCCTGTTTCATATATTATGTTGCTTTCTCCAACTTTCCTCCACCCTTGTAAGCAACACATACCGTACCGATATGCTATCAAACCACGGGCACCATACCACGGCAGAGATGCAACTTCACCGCTGGGCCGTCGCGGCAATGGATTACCCCAGGACACTGGACTGCACCGTAGTCCCATTCATAAGAGAACGTGAGTGCCTCCAGCTAGTGCAGCGGCCTGAAACGGAAATGAACTTGTATGTCGCGCCGCCGCGCCCCGGTGGCTATCATGCTGTGTTGCCTGACGGCGGGCTGAGTGGCAGTGGAACGCACGATGTGGTGCTCGCGATAGACCCCTACCCACAAGCGAGTTTTGGACATCTTGTGATCATCTTCTTCTTGGATTTTGATTTAGATCTTGATTCATGCCGAGAACGGGGCGGGAAATATCTTGGTGAGTGACTTGTAGATTTCTAGAATTAAAAAAATAAACATGTGATGTAGACTGAAATGAAGTGAATTTAGAGTATATTCCCAAAAAAGTGGCCAGTAGTCCACTCCTTCATAGACCACTCCTTCATAGACCATAATCATAGTTGTGCAGATCATCATATTTTACTTTGTTTCATATTATCTTGATTGCGCAATACTTTCAATTACATATTTGATTTGCGTTTGGTGTGTCTGGATACTTAGTTAGGCCATATAGGTTGTATCGGAGGGTCACGAACTGAGTACATGTAAAACTTTCAAGACTACCATTACTACATTCATGACATTCATTGCCTAGAAAGAACTGCATGCATCATGTCGGGGAAACATCAAGATAATTAAGTTCAGCAACATGAGCAATGGTTACTGAAAAAAAGAAATTATTACAAGCATGCATCTAAGTTACTGGTATATGCACTATTAATATTATTATGCTTCTCTTTTTCCGTTTTCCTTTTTTCACCTTCTTTTTTTATATCAGTCCCAAGTTGGGGGGCACGGCACCGGCCAGATCCCCCCCCCCCCCATATATCCGCGCCATCTCCGATTGAAAATTTGAAGAGAGAATATGTGCTAATACGGGATACATGCCCTGAGTCACTCCTAGCTCCTTTTTTCCAATGTTGACAATGAGGGTCAATGACCTCTTAGTTTCAATCATGGCAACATGCAGTGCACCCTGTCTGAGAGCACTCTGGAAGGGTTCCCATAGCAACCGCCGAAGTTATCAGTTATAAAGTGGTGCAGGATTGATAACCTGTATGTGCGATACGTCCATTGGCCGGATCATGATGGTCAACCAACGGTCATTCCCGATTCATAACAATTTCACACGCCCAATGACACAACGAAGATGTACAATATGTATGCAAAAGAGTATTTTCAAAAGAGTATTTTGGTTTGATGAACCTGTGTCCTGAAAGAAATCAAAATAAATTCCTTTGAATTTAAATCAAGGAGACAGTATACAACTATAGGCAAGGTTGCCTAGTACCTGCTATAGTATTGTAGGCCTCCTGAATAGGAATTAGTACTGTGTATCAATTATCATTATCTCGTGTAATCTCGCTGAATGTTTTTTTCTTCATGAGCCTGATTTGTGGTAGCCGTATAGAGTATTTTGGTTCAAAGAGAAAGACATGAAATTAATGTAACAGAGTTTGTTGCTAAATATGGTAGGATGGAAATCTGAAAACGTTATGAATAAAATACCATCGGTCTTTTCTCACTTGATATCTACCCTTTCGATGTCTTTCTGTTGCTCTAATTTCATGACATAAGCATTTTAACTTCAACTACATCATTCCATGGTAACATGCATGCTCAGTCTTATCATGTAGCTTCATGGTCTTATCCATGGTCTTATCGAAGCTTGGATCAAGGAGGGAAATAGGTGACGGCAAAGTGCACGGACCTCTCTTTCTCTCTTTCTGGAGAAGCTGGCCACCTAATGTTCTGAGAATATTGTTACAGACAATTTTGTCTATGTTGGAAGAGAAAGGGTCCTCCTCATACACAATATCTACAAATATGAAAAAAGGGAAAAGGAGTTCATGTAGCGACACATTTTTCAAACATATGATTAAGTCGAGTGGATGTTATCAAGGTCATTGTTGGGACACACCAGATGAGTGATAATAATTATCCTGGTACTAGAACTCACCTTTCCAAACGTCCTTGATGATATACCGACCATCTTTGGGCCTGGACCATGGCGACTCCTTATACTATAGATGCGAGCTTGTAGAAGATAGTTTGGGGCTCCCCCCCCCCCCCTCTCCCCTCCCCTCCTCTCCTCCATTTCCACAAGCGTTCCACGATGACCAGAACACCGACATAATATGCTAACGGTATAATATTAGACAGAAAACCTGGAGTTAATACCAGCCTTCTGAAATATTAATGAAAATGGAGCAACATATCCTTAAAAAAATAACAGACAACTGTTTCGGTCTACAGATTGATCATTGAACATTTAGTTCCCAATTAGTCTTTAAAATACCAACCATCACTCTTAAGATTGATAGCCCCTTATGTTGGTATCATCCACCATGCACCCACTTATTTTGATTCGTTTTCTTGTCTTGTTTTGTCAAATTGACTGTTCTGTTGGAAATGAAAATAAAACTGAAACTGAAACTAAGAAGTTTCAACGATGTCGTTCCAAAACTTGTTCTTATTGTCCTGATGTTTTCAAATTTTATTTTGAATTCTCATGTTCAACTTCAAGATATCGAGAGTATACGGCATGTATACCTCAATGGATACTCAGTTTTCCAAAAACTGCATATTGTACACAGATGATGTTTCAGTGGTGAATCCCAGCCCCCCCCCCCCCCTTCTTAGATCCCGTTAGGCACCTAATAATGTTATAACTTTTTACTAGTCAGATTTTTTTTTTGACTTGTCCTTCCCCCACCCCCCTCTTTGAGAGAATCTGGATCCGCCCTTTGCCATACTTGAATATCGAACTTTTGCATGTGATTATGGGGAACTGGGACTCCCACGATACGAAACTTTCTGGAGGGGTAACCTCGTGGAAGTAGAAGCCATGCAACTGTGATTATGTCATGCTTCCGAAGTCTTCAGTTGCACTTGAAATATATTTAATGACTAATAAATTATGTTTGTATTTTTCCTGTTTGCTTCCATTCACCTGATTAAAAAGTAGAATTAATGGTTGCGTTGGCGAATATTTGGTTTGATTTTGTTTTTGTGTTTCTTCAGTCAATGTCAGCGCGGTTCGTTTAGACCGATGAATGAGTGTAGTTCAGATCTTGAAATGACGAGGGCACCTTTTTTCCCGATCAGAGGCAACGTTTCGTGACGCGTAAAATAGACGGAGTGTCAGAGAGCTGGAGCGAAGAAATCGCTTTATGTACCGTAAAATTACCCATATAAATCGGCCTTCTCTCGTGGGGATTCGAATGCCAAAGCAAGATGAAGTAGAGAAGCCGTCGTCTCACTCTGAACTTGTTGATATACGGTATTATTAGGAGAAAAAAATCTTAGAAACCAACATCGTGCCGATATGCGATTGTGTTTACCAAGCGCTTCTATTTGAACTTTTTTTCCTTCAGAGACTCGCTCTCTCGGCCATTTCTTGGCAAAAGTTTGGTGTGGGTTTTACCGGAGAGACTCCTTTTATAATTTTGGGGTTTACCTCGGTCTTTAGTGGCTCCTTGAGTGTATAGAATGGGGCTGAGTTTGAGGGCTGGTCCCTGGAGGCGTACCCTGATAATTGGCCTAATTGCGTGTCTGGATATCGGGTAAAACCTCGGGTCAGCTTCGGGTCATACCGGCTCCCATTGGTGTAAAGTGACTTCCAAAAGGCTTTGCCGCATATTCAAAGCCGAAAAGAATCCCACTCCTTCCCTTATTCTCTCCCCTAACTTCTTTATTTTCCTTTGATTTTGCAATATCACAATTTTATGGAGTCCTAACAAAGCGGAGAAAGAAGACGGTGGCATACGTTTGATTATTAGCCGGGGTTGTTGGCGAGGATTCTATACGTTTTTTGTGGGTGCTGGGGTGTGATAGGGGTATGGTACTTGTAATGTATCTTATTGCAGGTGCGGTGCTTTGTGGATATCGGATAGGTGAACCGAATATCGTAGAGCGGGAACTTTATCTAAACAGAGCCGATTAGAAAGGATTTCAGGTACGGTTTTTGAGCCGCGAAGGGCAACCGCTGTGGCACCTATATTCCTTTTGGGGGTATACCGTGTTTTCCCCTTGGGCTGGGTATGACTGATTTCTTCACTTCGTGGTTTTTTTAATTGCAGCCTGAAGAAGGGAACATGCAGCCGTCTTGGTTGAATCAGCACCAGAGGTCTTGCTTAACTATTGCTACCACGAAATATCATGACTTTCACTGAAATGTATACTTCACCACCAAATCCAGCACAACGAGAGGCGGCATGCCCTACCCCTTTCATGTCACGTAGAAGCGAAAGTTAATGTTGAATGAAAACACAGATGTTTATTTCTATGAAAGGAATGATTCGAGTGAATTCCAACTGGCAGTAATATTAACGAGATTATGATTGAGTCACTATAATTTTGATTTTTTTTTAAATAAATGCTTTTTAACATTACTGTCTTTGAGAATGCCCTCAGTTATTACAATCATGTTCTTGAGATGAAGTTGTGGTATACGTCGATGATTGAAAAGCAACACTATTTGGGGTTTCCCCGTAGAAAACTTCATGAATCTTTTTGTAGCATTTAATTTGAGTGAACTATTAATTTTATTCTCGTTTATTGTGAACAAAATTTATTATGTCCACGAACAGGAACGCCCTTTCAATAAAAGCGAGCACTCTAAACTATACTAAATTAAGTATTTAGTCATTATATTCGGGGGTGATATGAAAAGCTATCACATTTATTTCATATCGCCATACAAATGAATCTTGATGTTTAATGATCACACCATTACCTAATTGCAACAGTAAACAGTCAATATTTACACCTACGCATTGATTTTACTGATACATAAATCTGGTCGTGTGAAGGACGCATTTAAAGGTATTGGTATTAGCTCTGTACTGTATTGCAGCTTCATTTCTTCGAGATCCATGTCATGTGCCGATTTATAACTAAGACGTGAACTGAAAGACCAAGATATAACATTTAACAACAAGAAATTGAGAGAAAAAACAACTTTTTGCTGCATTGTAACTCCATTTCCTTTGTACGAGATGTCTCCATTGCTATGATTTCACCGAATGAAAGCTTCGCTTCGATGTGATCTTAAAAAAACGTATAGAGAGAGACGTTTCGACAGGAAAAAGGGCAAAAACTTGATATACTTCGTGGACATCACGCTTGACTTTACATATTTCCACCCGTGAACTTGTACTGTTTACAACGAATGTCTGAAGTCCAATGTGCAATCAGAGTCCGTATCGTGAGTGGGCGTTTTACCACGTTCCAACTCTCAAGATAGAAATGAGAGATCATGTGAAATTTCTGAGAAACATTGCGAAAACAGTTTTTCCTATTTGTGTGCTTTAGAATTCGGAATGTCAACCTGTGGATTTCTCCAGATGTTGTCATTTGTCGCTAGATGTAACGCTGCCCCCCCCCCCCCCCCCCCCCCACACACCCTTTTTGGGGGAGGGGGAATTTCCATGCTTACTTTTGCCTTTTGGGACAGGTTAAAATTTTACCTGTCGGACCTTACTTTTCCTTGTTGTACGAACATAATGGATGATATTTCATTAATGGGGAGGGGCGATATGGACGTACGAACATAAATATGCCAACAGGCAGAGAGCTGGATATTCCCTGATATACCTGTGTGTGGAAGGTTAATACTGTTCTCGCACCAGGGCTTTATGTATCTGCTCTATTATAACAACTCAGTTTGTAAAACAAATGTCGGCATCTGGTCAAAAGAAACAGTGATCCCTTCAGCACACGATTAACAGTAATCAAAGGATTAGAGCCAACGAGATAATACGAGGCTGTCCACCACATACGTCATAGCCAGGGAAGTGGAGGTGTTGGACAGGCGTGGGCTTGGGGCAGCAGCCCCCCCCCCCCCACACACCCACACACACACACACACACACACACACAGAAAAAAATATTGAACTTAGTTAATATCCGGTCAACCGTCACCTCATATTCAGACGGCGGTGTGGTCTTAGATCATCTACACATTTTCAAATTGTCTTTCCATATTAAGTAAATTGTAAAAAAAAATTGTGCTAGCTTGCTTTGCTTGCCCACAAAATGTAGAAACTGGAATGTCGATATTCGTGCAAGAGATGTAACTGCCCCGGTCCCCTCCACTGGCAAAATATTGAAAGCCTTTGGTGCAGTAGCACAAATGGGGATGCTCGCTACGATTCTGAAAGTAATAATGCCTTGTTTCTAAAGAGTGTTCAAAGTCGGCTTGTACAAAACTTGCAATAATGTTATGTTCAGTTCATCATCGATCTTGCATGGAATATATATCTGATATGTCGCATGCTATCTCCGGAACACACTGATGTTTTAAAGTCATAATACAAATAGTGACAAATTAAAGAGCATGCAGTCAACACGGTCCAAAGATAGTGTCGGCATATCAAAGCAAGGTGACCATTGCTATCTGACCTATGTCAACACATCACAAATGATTTGCTGTTTGGTCTTAACAGGCAAAACTCGACGTCTCTCTTTCTCTTTCTGACGGTCCTTATCTCCACCATGTTCAATTTGATATGGAAAAATGCATAAACCCATTACAAGGACTACCATGAGAGATTATGCACAGAGCTCATTTATCCTTCTCATTCTCGTCTGAAAAATATGTCTATCCATTTGTAAAATATTTGTGATACTTTTTCGGGAGATCTCCAAAGTTTTCATAACTTTGATCAGAGATATGTGGTAGACACCGAGACAGTTTGCAGGATACTGGTCCTGTGTCTTTCGGACTCCCTTTTGCCATGTCCATTTTGAAGGGATTTGGGGTCATACTGAATTTACGAACAATTTTCCTGAAATTTTCAAGTGAACAAAAATAAACGGCCTCGGATTTTCTTTTGCCAACAGAAATCATAAATGTTTCGAATGGGACACCATTACCCCTCATCATCATCCGCCCTGTACAATGAGCATTCAATGATCATCACCGTCATCGTAACGCCCCACCCCTCCCTTTCTCTTGAGGCGCCCGCCTATGTTTTCATGGGACTTCCCTAGGCTCATTACACCAGCACCTTGTTGATAGAGGCACATTACGATGCGTTTACCGTCAACAAAGCTTGACTGATAACGGCGGTATATCAAAGACTAGGTGTGAATCTAAGTCCATTACCTGTCAGTGATGTATATACTGTCATGGTAGTCTCAGTGTCGAGACCTACTTAGCGAAGATAGCTGGAGTAAGCCTTCCTCGGTAATCAATGGTGTATCCATTTATAGGATGGGGCCGGCTTCCCCTCCCCTTGTTTGAATGGTAACAAAACTGTGAATGAATTACGGTATGCCTATATCATAATATACAGAGTTGGCCAGGTTCATCCTACATCTTCCCAATCATGCCTTTGCAGGGGACATCGTCGACCCTCCCCCCCCCCCCCCCCGAAAAAAAATCTTGAAATTCCATTCGTGTTTTGTATGCAGAGTGGAGTAGGCTACTGATAAAACTAATTGGACGGGTATATTAACGATACATGTACAAAATAGCATTCACATGTGATGATTGGAAGCATTTCGACAGATTTTGGGTAGGGACTCGTTCGTATTCATGGTATCGGTGAATGGCTTTTTCATTTTACTCATGATAATTATATGCAAGAAAGAACTTGAATTCAAAAGTTATCCCTCTGCACAGAATACCACAGAACTTTTGGTTGGATTTGAAGGCAAACAGACCATTTGCTTTGAGAAGTGAGCAAAATTTTGTCAGAAATACCATCGAAATATCTTTCGTTGGTTTCTGTTTCTAAAACCCCTCGACTGAAATCAAAGTGGTATAATAACATTAACATCCGCCTGGAGACACTCTCCCCACTAAAGAGCAAATTACACGCCTGATATCGACACACTCCAGAATTCGTGGTCGCAAGCTTTCCACAGCAAATGCACCAAATATGAAGAATGAAATTGATGTGTATTTGATCGGCAAATATCGAGGTAAATATACACACCGGCGTCAATAGATTGGGGAACCCTGAGCTCTTTTTTTTTCGTTGGAAGTTCTTGACACAGAACCGAATCAAAAGGGTCTTCTTGACCCCATTGGTTAAGGAAATAAACTTATACTTTATAGAAGAAACACTTTTTTTGATCAAGTTGACATAGACCAGAAAAGAGGGAAAGAATGTTGGCGCGTGTGAAAAGATATTGCGACCTCGTGGATAAAAATAAATGGTTTGATTAATTTCATGAGATAAGTAGTAGAAAGTTGGCATCTGCTGATTGTACTTGATTGATGATGTTAACGTCTTAATTTGACATTGAAATGAGTGTTTTCTCCGCTAGAATTTTATAATTGAAAGGTTTTTGTTTCAAATTTAGGCCTGTTTTGTGTCAATTGGGTTATAGGTTGAATTAAATGTAGCTCCATAAATGATTGTCAACGAGATGTCCAAACTGTCATAGCTTAGCTTTGGCTTGACTGGAAGATGTATTTTCCGCGTGATATTTTTCACGGATATACAAAATGATGATATGGAATTCTGTAACCACGTTCAGAAATCAGTTGTCATTGGTTGTAGACCCCCCCCCCCCCGGTCCCATTTTCTTTCTGCATAGGTCTCTTGAATTCATCGTGCTGGTATCTTCCTATATACCAGGAACCCAGTTACTACACCTTTATTGTGAGTGACATAATGGAGATTTATGTCTTGCCAGAGGATAGTGCCGCTACGGGGACTCGAATCGCGAAGCACTGATTTCCAGCCCGATTACGTATCCTCTAGACACGATACCTCTGCTCTAAGGTGTGGCATGATATTGGGTCCAGGGTTGATATTGCCGCAGTTGAATTAATTGTCACCTGAACATTGGCATTATAGAACTAGAAGTAAAATTATTGAAAATCATTCTCCAAATTGAACACAATCATGACAAGAAGGAGGAATCACATGCCTACATCATGTGTGATGTCAAGACTTTGAAACGGTGATGCATGAGTAACATACATGTTCTTTGCCCATTATCAAACTATTTATAGAAGTGATGGTAATTGGATATTCGCTCTTCATGTGATATTCGAAACGTTGAGCAAAACAGGAAAGTCATTTGCTTCGATGTCACACCGAGAAGGCCGATGCCAGACCGACAACAGACCGAACATGAAAATGCATTGACACCAATGGCTAAGAATCGTCGGTTTGGCGGTGTGACTGTGGCATAGCCGCTGTATCATCAGACTGGCAAGCTTCAACCACAAGACCTTGCTGAATGTGACCCGACATTGTCAGTCAGTGTATTGGTATGAACCAGGAAGGGGGGCATTTCATCAAGTGTCATGTTGGTGATATTTACCGACAAATGTGCTCTCAGCCAATCAGGTGCAATGATTTCAGTAGCTTATAACAGTTATTGCAACTTGTCATTGATGACAAGTTTTATGAAACAGGGCCCTGGTTACCCGGATATACTGTTTCTTCTGGGTTTGTTGAATCGCATCATTACGGAGTCATGTAGCGGACACATGTTGCTAGGCAACCATTTCACATATCCCAAATTTTACCATTCTGAAATTTGTTATACTTCAGATGCCTGCGGAAAGTGAAAATGCATGTCTTTGAACGATGTGTTTGTGTTCACGTGATACGGGTATGGTGGGTTAGGGTAGCTGTTTTTGATTGAATTTAAGTGTTTATGGTCTTTTCATCGACATATTCTGATGACAAATGACAGTGTACTTCATTCGAGTGTGGTAAATGTTTATTTCTATACAGCTCACTTATAGAAGGTAGAGGTTTGCATGGTGGTACTGATAACGTGGAGAAGGCTTACGGTTCACCATGTGGTTAGTCCTGAAAAGGACTATTGAGTAAGAAGAATAGTCTTCTTAATAGAGACTACTCAATAGTCCTTTTCAGGACTAACCACAACCGTAAGCCTTCTCCACGGAACTCACTTATATTCATTAAATAAATTTCGTCTCATTGCCCAATCATATTTAGATGAGTAATACCATAATTAATCACGTGAATATCTTTGTTCTATTTCCCTTTGCTACATGACTGTAAGTTCCCATAACGTCCGGAAGGGCATGAAGGGAGAAAGACCAGATTTTAATTGACCTCAGTGTCATGACTTTCTCCATGAATCTCTCGGTATCTAATGTGGGTGTCTACCTCCCTTTCTGACATACCAGAAACCAAACAGTGAAGCTCCAAGGAAAATAATAGAAAATGACAATTCATTACAATTGACCTTTGTAATGACTCATTAATTATATCGTCACGTTTTTGGTAATTATGAAAGGTGAATGCACTTTGTAATTGCCACTTTACAGGGTCTTACGTAGGGCATCGCTTGGTTGAAAATGAATAAAATCATTGCAGTCATAAGATCACAAATCAAGACAGGAGGTAATGGTGAAATTCAATGTCGCCTGGTCTCGAACAAAGTTCGTAGAATTACCAGCGTGCACACATTATAAATTATTAGTCAGAAATGTGGATTTTTTGGGGGGAGCATTTTTGCATTTTCAAACAGTTCCACTTCTGGTTATAGCAGATATATATGGTGTCAAAAGTGGATATGAGAAAAAGCAGAGACAAAATACATGTAGATTTTTACCAATTAAAGCAGAAAATGCGTTACCATGAAGAAATATTAATACTGATAATAATAATCTTTGTAATAATGACAATAATAATAACATTCATAAAGAGCTATATTACCATATTTCGAATCATCGATATAATCGCTTTGAGAAACAAAATTGTCTCGGAGAAGTGATTTTTACTGTGTGTTAGTATACAGATTCTAAATTATACTGCCTTTTACACAAATATATAAAAAAAAATTATACTGCCTTTTCATTACACAGGACACATTTCGGAAGACACCATTGCCTGGCAAAAATATGAAGAATACAAAAACATGTCATCACCTTCGGGAATTACCTCAATACCTTCAATTTCTTTTTGTGGTCATGAGCTCTAGGCTAGGTAGAAGTAGCCCTCTAAATGACATTGAATAAAGCGTGGGAATATATAATATCCTAACATTCATACAAAATCCTAAACGTTTCATTGCTGCGATCACTGTGCAATATCTTGTTTGTTGCACGCGCTAAACCATTTCCGTTGACCCATGAATGTGGTTAGTTGTAAATACCTTGTGTTGTCTAGTGCATCTGTGTGGTGTAACTTTAATTTGCACATGTATCCGAGTGTAAAAGAAAATATCAAAAATTCAGAGAACAATGTTTAGCTCGGGTTATAAAAGCTGTTAAGAAGTATCACGCCAAACACGAGTGATATATATTCGTTAAGACCTATACATGTACACAAACATAACTTTTGAATTATTCACGATATCAATGCAAAAGTAGGTCATACGGTAAACACTATAAATTTTGCTTCTATGGGATGTAAATTGTGCGAATACACAATTAAATGTTGTTTTTCATAAATATATATATTTTTATTATATTGTTCTCTTCTTTTTCTTTGGTGTTTTTTCATTTTCTTTTTTTGATATATTTTTATGAAAGGGCTGCTTTATTGAATTTGAAATATGACAGAAACTAAAGTTTTAATGGGTATAATACGACAATCGACGTTTTAACAACAATCATAATTCACCTAAGAACATTTGAGGAAAACATGTTGTTGTGTCCAGGGAAGAATGTTTACAATGTTATTGAACACAAACATTCTAGTTAACATGGCATCATACATCCAATGATTCACTTGATTTCATATGAACAAACATGTGTTTTACAAGCAATTCACAATCCACTGGCAACAGAATACCGTTTCTTATTTTTACATTGCATACTTATACAATGACCCGTGTATGTACCACGCTATGCTATATATATTTCATCCCATCCTCGTCTCTTTGTAAGTTAATACAAAAACCCTTTTTGTTCGGAATGAATAGTAATTGACTCGACTTGACTTTTCAGTCAATATACCTGTCGCTTGCTCGGGTCGGTGGAACAAGAATTCGCTGCTCCCAATCTCGTAAATCTTCTCCCAAATGCTCTCATCTGTGTCGCAGGCGGGAAATTGAAGTCCCCGTATCGTCTGCTCTGCTGAGAGTAAGAATGTGTGTTAAAGGATGTCAGTTAAGATCCTTGCTCTATAAGCAGATTGTAATTATCATAAGTAAGTTGGATGGTATAATGCTGTTAACTATGTTTCTTGCGTATGAAAGGATGAAGCAATCTCGATGAAACATTAACTCGGGAGAGGGGTTAATGATGCCAAATGCGAGGGCGTCTAACTCTATAAAGTGCATGGTAGAACTCCTTGTAACCATGACAACGTATCTCGTGCACACCAGTATCGCATCCCCACATCCGTTTATCTCAAAACCCTATCATGCTTCACATGCACCCTTTCTCTTTTGTGACATTACTATTCGTAAATTTGGTCAAGGATTTAATTCTTATGATAATTCATTCATATTCTTGAAACTTTTGAGAATATCTATATCGGCTTTGTCAAAATGCTAAATAATATACCTTGCATTAACGAAGGCCTGCAGATTAGAGAAAATAGCTCACATTTTGTTTGTTCTGTCTTCTTTTAAACTAGCTAGCGGTGAATGCCTTCAACTAGCTGAGAAGCAGCGATGCCGAAATCGTTTATGGCCTCGAAGTGGACGACGACGATGCGACATCAACTTTCTACCCCTCGTCTACTCCCCCTTCGACGAGGTTTGTTATTCTTTTACTTTGAAAGAATTCTTGTTAGCTAAAGCAAATTAGTTTGTCCGTTTAAAAAAAATAATTTTATGACTAGCAAAGTTATAACTACACATTCAATAACAACGTTAATATTTTTAGGAGCAAAATATTGTACTACTTGATCTCCATTTTAAGGTATATGATACTTGAATAATTATGACATAGGCACTATTATGCTTATGAAAAACGTAATTTCGGGGTAGTAGTTTCCCGTCGAGTACTGATTTCTGCGTGCACGGAATTGTTCAACTTTTGTATTCAGGTCTGAATTTTCGCTATACATTTATGTTTAGCTCTATTCTGCCCATTTAGACAATTTAGATTGCAAACAGAAATTCATTTTCGGACGACGTATACCATTAGGTTTTCTACGCAATATAAACTAAATAACTAGATAGCAACAAGATAGACTGTAAGCTTTTTTAGTATACTTTAAAACCCGGTTTATATCGTCTGTTTTCAAGAAGGACCGTAATGTCTTTTATGTTTCTCATTAATCCACTCTATTCAAGTCTATAAAAGCTCCGTGAACCTCGATTTAATCCCATTTTCAAAGACTTGCGCGCGTTGGCCAATTCACACCTCCCTTAAGTTGATACTACTTGCTTTTTGTAGGAAAGCTGTTATAATCTCCATTAAATGGATTGGAGCCGATATTTAAGTCAGTGTCTGAGTCATGACAGTTACTTAAAGTTGGTCATTGGATTGATAAAAATGGCGTCTAAAGCTTGACCGAATTTATGACCCCCTTCTTTGCAGAACTCTGTTTGAGTAGGTCCTGATCATAACAGACTTAAGACGAACTCCGAATTTTAGTCCAATGTTCTTAGAAATGCTGAATGGTGTCAGTAGTCGGACCCTGTGAGTGTCAAATAGTTTTGTTTGTAAACAAGATAGTGTAGTAAATAACAACATTGTAGATTGACAAATACAAATAGATGGGGACGCATTTGTCGTGACTGGTTATAGTGTATTTAATAGCACTATCAATTAAACGTTTTCAGGCAAAAGCCTTTATTCAGATGTCGGGCCCTTGCAAGTCTTTTCGTGTCATTTTTCAAGTTTTTTTTTCTAGGGTACAAAAAAAGCTTATTGTAGGTTATTGTCAGACCCTCTTAAATTCTCTCTGGCATCCATGCTGTTGATAAAGTACTGACTGGACAGAATTTCGTACGGTTGGTCGCAGTGCAAAACAAAGTTGAAAAAAATCAATAATTTTACTTTTGAAAGAGTTGTCAATATTGTCTATAGAAAGGGATAACCCTTCAATAGCCTGAAAAAAAGGTTGAACACTTGGACACATTTTTGATATATTTTCCGATTTCTCGCAAACAGTTCATTTTAAGGGTTTATTAAACGATGTACTTTAGCGAAGAATCACTGAACCTTGCAATGGCAAGAAGAAATATAATTGAATTTGTTTTTATTAGAAACCTGAAGTGTTTTGTAAAGTAGCACGTAACCTTAATTATGAACAATTCTTTGAATAGTTTTTATTTTCTTATTCGTGCATTATCATGTGGTTATCGACACGATTTTGTTTATAATGTAATTAAAATTATCTTTACTATTTGATGCTACCGCCATATGTCTAATAGATCAGATATTAATCGGCGAGTCAGACGTAATTGTCCTCTAAATTGCCAAATTGAATAATGTATGACCTTTATCCCTTCAAAATAGGGGTGAATACCAAAAGAGTGCTATATACAGGTGTGGAAGTTTTTATTCGAATAGTTTAGTCCAATGTTTAATGAGACGCAGGTATGATTGTGGAGTATAACGAGTAAAGATATTTTCAGGTATAGATTCAAAGGATCCCGCTAAATGATTATTAGTAAATCACAGGTGTGATCTCGGAGTTATAAAAGGGTAAAGAGCTGTTTTCAGGCATAGGTTGAAAGGGTCCCGCAAACGTTAGGAAGCCGGTATGGTCATGGAGTTGTATAAGAGTAGATATTTCTCAGGTATTGATTCAAAGGGTCCCGCCACATGAACATCACATGTATGATTATGATCATGGAGTAGAGACATGTAATTATTTTCAGCTGATCAAAGTGGTAACAAAGAAGATTCCGTGGGAAAACTATGAGATGGGCCGATTTCGTATCGCGTGAGAAAGATGGAAATTATTGTTAACATTCCAATAAAAATTGTTGTTAAAAACGTATCTATAACTCATCTTCGCAATGTAGTTTTGATCTCTTTTTTTCCCTGCTTATTATGTTTCCTCATGTATTTGTCTTTCCTCGGGCTAATTTCATTTATTTTATTTTTTTTATTTAATTATTATTATTCTGGGGGTTGTTTTGTGTACTTTTTCTAAAAAGATGTACATAAGATGGGGGTGGGGGCCATTTCACGAAAATAAGGTACGAGTGGTCCAGGGTGCTTCTTTGTACCTCAGATTTAATGGAATTAATGGAACCATCTATTTTATTGGAGTGTTACTACGAAAGATGCTTAAAATATATACGAAAAAGAAATGCTGCTCATTTGAAATGTTCCGGAGGCCCGCAGTTTGTTTGGTGTGTTTTTTTTGTTGTTGTTTTTTTATAAATAAACTATATGTTAAAGTGTTCAGGTAATTAAGAAAAGTGTTCGATCGGTTTAATGAAACTCAGACGGGATATGAGTGAGAAGGGCGGATTCGAGTTTTTTTTTTAAATCAGCGCGCTTCAAGGATGCTCACATTCTTTAAACAAATGTATTGGAATATTTAGTGGATGATGGAATATTTCTTATGCTTCACGGAAAGATAGATCGAAGCTCTGCCCTTGATGTTCATCTTTGATAAAGCATTGAACTCTTTCACAACTCGAGTACAAGTTAGAAGTTTGGAAAATCAACAGTCTGGTATTTGACTCGGTACGTGTCAAGGGCGTTTATCAAAACGCCAATATTTTCCAAAGTTCTCTTGGATTAATATCATCATCAAGGTTTGAGAAGTGCCATTGAGGGTTGGTATCCAGCATGGAGATCAATTTTGCATTCAGGGCATGAACTGATAGCGGTATATACTCACCAACATCTTCCTTCTCTCCTTTTCTCCTCTCCTGCATTGTTCTCCGTGTTTCCCCCAGCAGAAAATTGCGAAAATAATGGGGCGCAGGTCGGATGGCATTTTGTTCATTGCTTCGATGTGAATAGTAGTAATGCAATTCGGTATTCTCTCGAATCAATTGAGCATGGATATTGTAAAGAAAGGGCAGTTTAAATAGCAGAAGAGGAAAGCGAAGTAACAAAACAGCGGTGAGCGGAGATCAAAGAGAACGAACCGCCGAGACTGGCGGTGCGCTCTTTGATCTTTGCCTACCAATAGACCGACTCGACATACAGCTATTCTAATGGCTACGTTAGCGCTCGACGCATTTTAAAGGGTGTTAAGAAAAGAGATGTTTAACCTCTATTATACTCCTCTATCAAAGATACAAAAACCCAACTGTTACAAATTCTATACGTCTCTTTCTGCCAATTGAAAGGCGCTTTTTTAATGAAATGTCAGAATCGCATTATACGTCCATTTGAAAATAGATGTATTTTTTGTTTCGCCTGGAAGCTCGCTCTGTCATTTTATTGGTTATAGACTTTTTTCATTTTATCTGACTCCTTCTTAACATGCACTTGTATTTCTTTTAAACTTAGTTTGGAGACTTTTAAAATTACGTAGGTTTTCCGAAGTTGATTGGAATCGTCCATAAAAAAAAAAAATCTTCCGAAACTGTAAATCTCTATTACTCCAATCTGATGTATCTATTCGTCGAACTGTGAAATTAAAAAGAGATTCTAGCGAAGCTATCTGGTACCCCCATCACTCGCATACCGGGGAACTGCACGATCTACTTTATTTTTATTTCGATCTTTTCGGGTGAAATCAAACAACGTTTAGCACTAAATAGCGATCTCTTAATAGCATACCAATAGTTCTATCTCTCTAAATGCTACCTCGTAAAACAAACGCGAAACTATACCGTCGTCTGAGCCAAGAACGTGTTTATGTCCATCTCACATACAAACTAGTAATTTTATGCCCCTATGAAACATTTTCTTCCCGGCTTTGATGTTTCCCGCCGAGCCGTCAAAGCTGAGCTCGTACAAGAAGCCGGAAAAAGATCTCGGGGTTATTTAACTCGAACTGCTTCAATTATTTAGGTATCATTTTAAATTTGGAATGCAATTCCTGGCTATGAGTCCTTCCCATGCATACACAATATTCTCCAGACAAGTTTCTCTTGGTGATGCCGTACGTAATGTAATTGTTCTAGAGTGCGAGATATAGTTGAGCCAGAGTTCACTTACAATTTTATATTTGATATGGTGTCGTGTCCTGGTTTTCCCGAGAGAGGATAGTTTACATTTTTCTATTTAAAGATCTTGTAAAAACGTCATTTGGGCTCCATCAAAGGTGACGAGTGTATCGAAACATTCAGCAATGAAAATACATGAACTCAAGTCGTATGTCAACATCATGTTACCAATTTTTGTGTTTATATAAAAGGTAATTTTTACTTAACTTGCCAAGGACGGTGTTGCCTTCTAATTCTCTCTTCAAATGGCGCTTTGAAACACACTCAAAAAAATGGGCCGAAGTTATGAAATTCTGTTCTCTAAGTCGTGGTATGAGTTTGAACCAAATGAATGATTTTGGTGATACCACCATACATGTAGTATTTTAGAAGTAAAAAAAGATACTGGTTAGAATTGCCCAACATGACGGCAATTATGTGTGCGACCACCTTTGGGCAATCTTATAGCCATCTATGGTAACGGTTTGCCCAATGACTCCAAATTGAGTGAGCAAAAAAATCACCCGAGTTGGGCGTTTGCCAAAAGTTGGTCGGACATATAAAGTACCCTCAAGTTGCGTGATTTTTTTTTGTACACAATAGTTTTGACAGGTATGAATCTAAATGTCAATCTTTTTCAATGTCAATCTTTTTCCAAGTCGATCAAGTTTTTTACTTTTTATTTTTTAACTTTTATTTTATTCCTTATTTTCTTTGCATCGTACAGACAAGAGAACAGCATCTTGTGTGCCGAGATGATGCCATCCTAGGATTTGGCTCATGTCCGACATATCGCAGTGATGCAGCCAACTACTCAACAAACTGTGAGCTGAATAAGAACACAAGGCGGTGTGAGCTGCCCTCTTTGAAGGTAAAATATTAACTATATCACTTTTAGATAAAAAGGGCATAGGGTCATGTGCCCGGTCCGCCCCTTTTTCAAAACCCAAATTTATAAAGTTATTTAATATGCAAGACATAGTAATCAGCTGGAATTAACTAATGATTGAAAGACTTGAATATTTTACCCCCAAAAAGTGTTATTAATATGATTTTGATAAGTTTCAAGAGGATTTTGATGATTAAATTCAGAATTATGAGGTTTGTTTTTCTCTGTGTATATTATGAAGGTTTCAGTAATCTTTCAGAAGTTTCTGTGAATCAGTTCCTAATGCCTTCTTTCCGTCTCGCACTGATTTCCCCATGTTTCTGTAAGTTTGTAATTTTACTTAACCCCCCCCCCCCCTTCTATCTCTCTCTTTCTACCTCCCGCCCCTTGAAATTATATTTGCCTTCTCCCCATACTGAAGATAGTCTTAAACAAAACTTTTTTTTCAGAAAGAAATCCCTTTCCTTGTCTCCCACTATGCAGGTGAAAGCAAGATGCAAGGTATATGAGATCTGTGATCAAGCTGTTCTTATCTCAGGAGGCTTGAATCGACAGACTAGTCTGCAGTCATCGGCAGACAATGTCAGGGATATGTATTCTATGCTCAGGAAAAATGGATTCAGAAGACCCAACATCAAAACATTTTTTGCTGATACCAGCACTGTATTAGGTATGCAACTTCATATGCACTTGCTCTTTTAATCGTTTTATGGACGTTTTTTTTTTTCCCTTCCCCTCCCATTTATCAGTTGTTATTGCTTCTCCTTTTCTTATTTTTCATCTGTTGTTTAAGATTTGTTTACTTTCTTCTGCTACTGCTTTTACATGCTGTTTTCTTATTTTGTACTGTCTGTATTTCCATATTGTTGAAAGCAACACACAAGAAAATTTAAGCTAAAACTTTTTATAAACTCTCATTATGTCATAAATCTTTACATGAAACACTTTTGCACAAAACCTTTTAAGATGGAAAGAGATAAGAGGTAACTAGATTGTTCTGGATATGAGATATGTTAATCAAAGGAACTCTTTGTTATTTCTTTTAATTCCTTGCGTCAGATTGGTCCAATATCACCCCACCCCATTCTCAAGTGTCCAAGCAACACTTCTGCTTGCAACTGTCTGTTTTACAGACAAGATTTGTCATTTTGATAAGAAGTTAATCAATGCAAATCAGTGGCTATTTTTTTCCTGTGATTTTCTTCCACCTTCAGAAGACATAGATGAAGAGGGATCGAGACACACCTACCCAGCTACTCACAAAACAGCTATTCAGAGCCACCTAACTACACTATGTAGCACACCATACTGCGTACAGAGCCTTGTCATCTACCTGAATAGTCCCACCCTAGCAGATGGGACGATGTTATTATGGGACACCAACCAGGATGGCATTGTGAGTATTGAAATCTTTGGAACAATGAGATATTTTTACATAAAGAATATTTGCTTTAAACTCGCAATAGTGAGTGAAATCGGGCCAGTGAATCAGAAACAAATATTTCAGCCCCCTTAATTTCTTCATGCTTAAGGTCACCATGTATGACAGTGTGCTATAAATGTTATGAAATTTAATAGGATATAATTCTGGAGAACAAATATTTTTTGCTGTTGGATGTTGTTTTAAATTTCAGGTTCGGGAAACAAGATATAAAAAAAGTTTGCATGGCATCAATAATTGATTTGTAGATACAACAAATATCTTCAATATTACAGGCAGATAATTGTAGTTAAGTGGACATACTTCTGCTTACATATTGATAGACATTTTTTTTTCATTGTCCCAGCTTGTTCCATCAGTTGGGTAATATTTTTTTTTTCCTTCTTTATCTAAATTTCACCTTTCAAATGTGTTCCCTTGCTTCAATGTTATTATTTACTATATTACTTTTGTTTCTTGATGTTTTCATTTTCATGTATGATGTGTAATTTTTTTACAAACGTCGTAAAAACAAACATCAGCTTTTCAGCTGCAAGTCTTGTTGTTATTTAAAAAACCATCACAATTCAATGCAAGTCAATATTCTTCTTTCTGCTGGTAACAAATACAATTTAAAAAATTAAATATTACAGTTATGGATCAATAAATCTACATTATGTATTGAACCAACAGGCAGGTGTTGACGAGCAGTACACGGTATCTGAATTCTTAGAGGACATCTCAGACTGCAGTGCACGACACATCTACATCATCGCTGACCAGAGCTTCTCGGGGAGGCTAGTAGATGCTCTTCAACTAACATCTGACACTCCCCGCCATGAGAATGTTGTGGTATTCACGAGTGGAGGGAGTCTGGAGTACTCTTGGAATAGCGAGCTGACGAATCGATGGATGAATTCCAATCACACAACTTTGTGCGTTGATGAAATTCACCAGGTGAGAAATTGACCGTGATTTTTTTCTGTCCTGCAAAATTAAACATTAACATATTGTCTGTTTGGAACCAGAAGGGCATTCATTTGTACAGAGTCAGTCATATATATATCAGTCCTGAATATTAAAATCATCTTTCTCACAGCCATGTCTCAAAATTTTGCTCTTTGGGGGCATGAAGAAAAGCCAGTGTCCAAGAAACTCCATTGAGGCGGCATAGAAAATCTATTACTATTTGTTACACGCTAAATTATGTAGTAGCAGTAGTAGTAGTAGTGGTGGTAGTAGTAGTAGTAGTAGTAGTAGTAGTAGTAGTAGTGGTAGTAGTAGTCGTAGTAGTAGTAGTAGTAGTAGTACATGTAGGAGTAGGAGGAGTAGTAGCGTTTTTGTTTGTTACATTAATAACCCGGAATAATGGTTGATTTTCTCTATTTTAATTGGTCCTCTTTCTACAGGGTTATGAAGACACTCTTTCCTCAACGCCCCTCCTCTACGAAAGTTCTCCAAACGCTGCTAACACAACGCTGTTTGGAGCGCCTTGTGACATGCTTCCCTTTCTCACCCCCCATGAACTTCGCGTCACGTATATGGGATGTCAAAACCTTCCCATGACCCTTTGGTGGTTCCGCTTCCAGTCCACACGATCGACGCATCGATAGCAAGAAGAAAGGAACATTATTTATGAGGACTTTTGATCAGAACTTTTATTGAAAATTGTTTTCATTTCCAGTTTGCTTTTTAAAAGTGAACAGATTTTTTTTAATACAGAGCTTTCTTCTGATAAGCTTTCTAAAAGTTTACACAATCGAGTGCTGAGTGAGGTAACTTGGTTGGAATTGTATCAGTTCTGACTCAAGGTGGCGCTGTTCAAATAGTTGATTTGAAGGAGCAATTTACTTTTTTTAATGTTTGTGAGTGTTCCCTAGGAGAAGAATCACAATATTGAATGTGTTAACTTCTCTTTCATAACATGCTAGTTAAATTTGAGGAATAATTTCCTTTATTTTTTTAAGATAACATATGAAAGTCCATGTTACGTTTAGTACATATATGTTTGGTATCTTTATGTGATTATCTTTGATGTTCAAAATCACTGGATTGATTAGTGGTTTCACGTTCAAAATACAGTTCTTCAATTTTTTTTCAAAAATTTAACAGTCATAAAAGAAATAATCAGTTTATCTGTCTTTTCAGTTGGTTATCCATAGTGAGATAAAAGCTCTTTAATTGTAAGAGCAGTAATTCATTTGGGTGGCTTGTTGGAAATCATTTCATTCCTTTCATTTTTCATGAAGTGACATTTTCAAAAGTTTTTGTGGGTTTTTTTTTTTACATAAGTGTCTCTAGACCTGCTACAATATCAAACTTTGTTAAGCAAATATTGCACATTTGGATGCATTCCTGTTACAACTTGAATTAATCAGTTAACATATTTTTATTGTTTTGGTGTCCTCTTCTTAAAAAAGTGTTTTCTTTTTCCTCAAAGTTATCGTCATTTAGGTTTGTTTAGTTTTATTTGTTCCCTATTTGAGTTGCATGGTTTATGCAAAGTACAAATTCTTTCAATTACATTTTCATATCGTGAAAACGACTTTCAATATTTTTTCTTGCCATTGAAGGCAGTCGTTTTACTTGACATTTGAGCATGTTATGATTCAAATTGACATTTTTACCCTTATTTTTTCCATCGAATCTTTTGCAAGAGTGGTCTTGTATGTTGAGGCAATGCCTGTTTGTAGATAAGCATATTTATCAGTGTAAATGTATAAAATAAACAACAAATTATGAGAGCAAAGATTATAAAAATATCTTGTGATTAGATATTTTTCAATACATGTACTTGACAAAGGTGTATTTTTAATGTAGACGAAGTGGAAGAAGTACTTTTGTTTTATTGAAAAAATTGACTGCACCTGCGCTTGACTTTAAGTTACTTGTAAATGAGGATTTGGGAAGTAAAATAAATGAAGGCAACCCCTAATATTTACAGATTTCTTTTTTAATTTACTTTTTTGAGGGTCAATTTTTGGGCCGTCAGTAGGAATTTCAAGTTGATTCAGTCTAAAGTTGCAGATTTATTTTTTCTAACATCTTGAATTATCCTTTTTTATCCAATCTTTTGTCGGATAATTTAGATAATTTCTGAGACATTAAGAATACGTCAAGTATGTATTGATCAATACTTGTCAGCCTCAACACACTTTCAGTTTACTTGTTTAAAGTTTAAATGAGTCTTTTGGGGTTGGAAAGGATTGTTAAGCCTTATTTGTAAAACTTTTGAGTTTAGAAAGTCATTTCCTCCTTTGTAGTTTGAAAACCTTTGAAATTATAGCTTTCAATATTTTTAAGTTCAGTTCATACTGATATTGTCTCTTTCTCTTTCTCTCTGTTTCTCTCTCTCTCTGTTTCTCTTTCTCTCTCTTTCTCTGTCCTACCTTTGCTTCTCATGTGTCACTCAGTGTCTGCTCTCCCAATTCCCCTTACCCGTTAACTTATAACTAATACCTTACGATCATACTTTTCTTATTACAAAATTAAGTTCCCAAATTTGCTGGATGTTCATATATTTTATAACTTTCCAATTGTTCCAGGTTCATAAAATGGCATCACATTGGATGCCGAATTTCTTTCTTGGATTTGTTTTTGGTGAAAATGATTTGCCATGCTCAAGAAAGATTGTTCTTTTACTTTTTATGAATGTATATATTTATATATATATTAGCTCAGGATACATGGTAATAAAACCTGCAAAAAGAGCATTGATAATGGTGTTTGTTTTATTCCTTTAGTTCAGAATTTTCAGATTAAATTCATTTGGGAATGGATACTCAGACTTTTTTTTTAATATAGTATTTTTTTTTTTTTTTTTATTATTGATTCGAAATGTTTTGGGTAGTGTGGCTAAGAATTTCAGCTCTATATCCAAAGTTTGTTCCTTTGAAAAATATTAATTGGATTTATGGGAAAACAAAGTCTCATTACCTGGATGTGTTGATAGATAACATCAAATGACCTTGGAACCATGAAAATAACCTTGTTATATATCCCGGGTTCTCTTTATGTCTGGATAAATAAACAAAAGAGCATGAAGACCTGGGACCAGCAAAATTACCTTGTTAAATCGGGAATCTCGTTATATCGGAGCTCTTTATAGTGCGTTTTCCAATGTATACGAAGGAAATTACCAAATAATTATGGTCATTCATTGTTGACTGAACAAATGCACAAAGAACAACACTTTTCCACCAATTCTATAATTTTGACCACCATCATGGTTTATTTTCAATGTGTGACATCACACACAATATACCAAAAAAAAAAAAAACGTTCCATTGTCAAATTAGCTAACTGTGTATATATCTACACTACCAGCTGCTTTTACAACCATTATGACGGCTATGATGACGCCATCTTTTACATCTAAAATAAGATGGGAAAGTTTGTTTTTTTACAGAAACCTAGGTATCTACAATTAATGCCCTATGTGTTGAATAAACGCTACATAATAGAGAAAAATCACAGGAATATTGGGGAAGGCAGGACAAAAGCTGAAAATCCTACTGAGGAAAATACATCCCCAATTCAAATTCATCATCACTTATGAGAAAATACATATATATTACTTTTCACACATAACTTTCCATAATAGTAACAAATCATTGATAGTATAACATACACAAAACATTGATATCAACCATTGTTATAATGGAAGGAATAATTTTCTTGGCCTTCAAACTAATGTTATGGACCCTACATTCCTCTTTTCTGAAAGCTTCTGCGTAAACGGATAAAATATATACTGGGTACTGTTTCCCTAGTTTTGCCTAGAGAGATTGGTAAGTTTTGCTGAGTAAGATTGCGAGATATCAAGTTCTGGAGAGCAATACCTGTTTGTGGGTACTATAACCTATCGACATGTACATTGATTTATAAGATTGAGAGCCACAGTAGCATTTACTTAAAAGTAAATGGCATAAAAGGAAATCAAATCTCACAATAAAATAATACCAAACACTTTTTGTATCCAGTGACGGTACATTAAATAGGATTTTTAAACAAATGTTTTGTTACGCATCACTGTGTTACATATTCTATTATCCCATGTTGATGTACAAGGTCCCTGACATTCCTGTCCTTACCCCCCCCCCCAACAGCTACCCCCCCCCCCCAACACACACACACAAATATAAATTAACAATTTTTATATACACTGCATTCATAGTTTTTCATTTGTAAATTTGAAAATGATAATTACAAACCACAGAATAATAATGATGTTGGAATTTGTAATTAATTCTCACAAATATATCATACAGATATGATATTTAAATGTATGTTGTGGCATTAAATGATAACTGGAAAGATTAAAGAAATAAACATACAGAAAGTTGAAACAAACCTTGCAAGTCTACAGATAAACTCAGATACTCCCATAGTACAGGCATTGATAGCAAAGCTTGATAATACTAATATGAACCGAATTTTTAAGTTAAGTTATTCACTACAACACCCTGTGATTCCTATTCAGTCATCCAAGAAGAAAGGGAAAAAAAATCAACATTCATGAGAGATTCTCCACATCTATGAAGCACACAAAACCTGAACATGACTAAGCGATCACAAATGTAACAATCAACAATTAACAAGACAAGGTTTAATTTTTTTGAATATATATTATTTCAGGTTGATTAAATTTGTTGTTAACCCAAAAATGTACATTTTATGGTACATATCGATCAGGTATCCAACAGGTCATAGTGTTGCGGACAATCTGTCCCCAACCATCAGCCATTATTTGATAAGCTTCTTGCTGAGGGCACATCAATTTGCCTTCGACTATAATGCATAACCTAGTACTAAATTTGTCAAATTTTCTTTTTCAAAGTCACTGTGCGTTGTTTGACTAAACCCTAAATCTCATTCATATCTTGAGGATTCATGCATCATATAATTTTGCACTTATTCATGTAATAACGCTCATCTGAAATTCTATTACTGTAAAAGTTGAAATTTTCACACGATTAATTTTTCGCGCTCAGCCGAGTAAGGTGAATTTCACATGTTTTTGATTTCGCCGACGCGCTAGGCTCATGCGCTAAAGAATACATAAACAAAAATATTTCCTTTTTTTTATTTTTCGCGAAAATTTCCACACCGCGAAATATTCCACGTTTACAGTACATCAACATGCAAGTCTTGCTATTCCCATCCTGAAAGCCCATGTGTTACAATATCTCTTTGCGGAACATGTTAGATAACTTACAAAACATCTTCATACACCTCTACATCACTTGGAGCTAAAACTCCAAATAAACAGCACGAGCAAAGAAGAAACATCACACTCCTAGCAATAACACTTCTAAAGGCATGTTCGCATATGCCGTGATAAGCTGTGGAGGGGGGGGGGGTTTAAAGTGTGCTGCGCTTTACATTTGCGTATCTCATCACACGCAGAAAAGGGAGTAGACGTAGGACTTTTGTTGCGCGCAGCTCCTTTTTTTTCATCCCCACTTGCTATTCACTTGCACATTTTTTTTAAACATGACAGTTTACTGCAGCACATGTGATCTAGCCTTTATGAAAGAAAGGTTCAAAATTAACCTTAAACCTTAACCTAAAATTAACAAAGCAGTTCATATCTTGAATACCAATTTAAATTTCTGAGTGATCTCTTCTACTTTGTCTCATCCAGACTCTCGCTGCTCCTTTTAGCTCCCTCTTCTTCCTCTGTCTGAAGTTGCTGCTGCCACATGTCAGCGTAGATGCCATCCAAACCCAACAGCTCTTCATGCCTGCCATATCAAAGATAAGCAGAAAATCACAATTGTTGGTCAAATTTCTAAGCTTTCTGGTTTTTCATTGCAGAAGAAGTAAGACACCACTGTTAAATGTAAAGTTGAGTTCTGGTCAAGAGATTGAATTGTGAAAGAAACTGTCTCAAAGCCATTGGGAAAGGTTGATTATATAGCACATAAGAATTGGCGTGTGCTGTAAGGTTTTGGATTCACCAAAATGATACAAAATAGACTTAATCCTGCTGAGAGTCACATGCACTGCGCTCAGAAACGTGTACATGGGACTACACACAGATGTTCGGCCTGAACATTTCAGCCATTTCTTGTTATATTGTGCATGTGAGGTCATTAAATTGAAGAGCAATCATTTTCAGGGGACACAATTTTCGGTCAAATTTCAAAACATTTTTAGTTTCAATTGCAGAAGTAATCTGTTACCATTATGAAGTAACAGAAGACTTTGAATGCCTTTATCTCAAAGGGCATATCCATTAGCACCCTTCTGGCAGGCACATGTCACAAGTCAATAGTGAATGATACCCACCTTCCTTTTTCTACAATGATGCCATCCTGCAACACCAGAATTTGATCAGCGTTAATGATGGTGGATAGACGATGAGCTACTACGATGGTTGTCCTGCCTTGACAGATGTTTGCTAAAGATGCTTGGATGTTACGCTCCGTCTTCGTATCCAAAGCTGATGTGGCCTGAATGAGAGCACACAATTAGGAAAATCAAAGGATGACATATCGATGCATCATCTCGCATTCAATAACTGAGGAACGTTACCTTATTATTGCCAAATCCTTTACCCTTTTGATATGATTTGATTAAGATATAAAAAAAAGCATTTCTATAGGGGCAGCCATCGACATCAAGCAACTCATTCATGATGACATCGCTCATGTACATCCTGTGTTCACAAGTCCTGTTAATTGTAAAATGTTGATTTCCCATATACATATTTTCTTTGTATTTAGAAGTAAATTGTTAATGTCTGAACATGTTTTTATATATTTTTTCCTGTAATATTATATTATTTTGCATCATGCAGAGTAATAACATATTATTTTGCTGGGGGTAAGAATTGAACATTTCAGGGTCCTCTATCCATGAGCCCCTGTTAAAATTATCAGATTGGGGGGGGGGGGGGGGGGGGTTTCAGAGTTAGACTTTTTTGTTGTGGGGCCGAACTGAACACTTCAGGGTCTCTATCAATGAGCCCCCGTTAAAAATTTTTGGATGGGGGGGTTCAGAGTTAGCGTTTGGAGGCCCATGTCCCGGGTGCCTGATGATGTTCAGCTCTGAATTTCAATAGTCAGAAGTATATTAAACCAATCATGTACTTACCTCATCAAGTAAAACAAAGTCAGGTGCTTTCAGTATGGTCCTAGCGATAGCTACACGTTGCTTCTCTCCTCCACTCAGCTTCAATCCTCTCTCCCCTACCACAGTATCGTAACCTAACATAAACATCAAAGGAAAGATATGCGTTTTAGGGCAAGTGCACGGTAGCATGTAGGTGTGAAGGAATTGTACAACACCGACACATGCTTTGAGCAACAAATGCTCCCCAGTCAATTTTGTACATTACCCAAATTAGAGCACCTTCTCCTCCTTTCATCTGGTTTACTAGTCCTTTTCAGAACTTTCAAGAAAGATAGTCTGTACTCCTATTCTCTCTCTCTCTCGCTCTTTTATAGCTCTTCTTCTATCCTTGCTCCACTATCCTTCTCCAACCTACAGTCCTTTTCAGGATTTACACACATGGTAAACCATAAACCCAGAGCTGCCAACCTCTGGCCAAGCTTTTCCGTACACGACAAGCTGAAATAATCCGTAACTTTTTGCGAGTCACCAAATACCAATTTTTTTAAACTGTGACTGCCTGCCGCCAAGATTGTTAAAGTTAGATTTAATAATCCCTCTCATTTACTTCCTGGCTTGCATTGGGCAACCAAATTGTGTCTATTGCTCTGTTGGAAGTCAGACAGGCATGATAAATGATGTGAGGTAACGCCCTTCTGCCTCTAAGCAGACATTATGAACTAGTTAACCTACACTCACCTTCAGGGAAAGACTCGATGCGTGTATGTATGTCAGCTGCTCTCGCTGCTTCCTCCACCTCTTCTGTAGGACAATGTACTTTACCATAGCGGATGTTATACCTGCAGTGGGAGCAGCGAAACCAATTGCCATAATTTTATCAAGGTATTCACATTGGAGTCTTATTTTTTTTAACAGAGAAGATATTATGATATCCATCTTCATGAAATACATAATGACTTGATTCAATTAGTCAGAGATAGACTTGTAAGCTAGTAACCTGTGCGGGTGCATATAATCAAAACTGATTATTTCACACAACAGTTCAGCATCTCCTTTGGGTTCCAACAGAACTGCACTCTGGGCCCGTTTCATAAAACTTGTTATCAATACCGACTACCCCATTTCTATGACAAATCTTCTCTCAGCCAATCATATGCAAGGATTTCAGTAGCTTATAACGATTATTGTAACTTGTTATTGACAACAAATTTTATGAAACAGGCCCTGAAGAATATGACATTCACAAGTCAAAGCATCATGACAAGTCATGGGCAACAAATCCCCAAAATATTTGATATAACAAGCAAAGAGGACTTTAACAAGAAAACAGACTCAACAAATAGCAAATGGTCATTTAATGGAGAAATAATACTTACCTGATATCATTATTGAAGAGAACTGTGTCCTGAGGAACAACACCAATAACTTTCCTTAAAGAACTCTGGGCAACCTGAAGATATGAAATAAATATTCAATATGACACAAAGTCAGTGCAAAGCATAGCACATTTGGTATGAAAGATTCAAGTGGGCTTCATTTATTGAACATTCTAGAATATATTCATTTACACTTCCACCACAGGAGGAGATTTTTAAAAAGTAGAATGCATGCATGAGGACATCGAGTCCCGGGGCATGGGCCCAGCCATCGAGGGGTACTGGCATTATGGGGGGACAGCTCCTGGGGAGCGTTTCATCAAGTGTTTTGTCAGTGATTTTTACTGACAAATTTGCTCTCAGCCAATCAGATGCAAGGATTTCAGTAGCTTATAACAGTTATTGTAAATTGTCAGTGAAAGCAAGTTTCATGAAACGGGGCCCTGTTTTACTAGGTGGATGAATTGTGACTTACCACAGCCATCGATTCTTTTTTTTTTCCTCACCTTTTCTTTCTCTCTGTTTTCTCATTATCTCATATTTTTCTTCTCTCATTTTCCCCTTCTGTTTAATGGGGGCATCTTCCCCCTCCCCCATCCTTTTAGGATGAAGATCTTACCTTGCTGATATCCTGGCCATCTAATCTGATGTGACCACCTTGTACCTCATAGAACCTGAAGAGTAGTCTGATGATAGTACTCTTACCAGCTCCTGATGGACCCACCTACATCACACAAACACAAGAGGGTGGAGAACGATTATTTGACACTACTCAACAAGGCAGTGGGCAATTTCAGGGCAATGGAATGACACCAATACACTACATCTATTTCTAAAAAAATTAAATTTGCTTATCGGAAATATAGAATTACTACTGGTAAACCAAGTAGTTTAAGTTAGAGAGATTTTATCTTTGATAGCTGCCATATTTCATCTGTTATAATGATTATCTGTGGTAACGGAATAATGTAAGAAAGTCATTGTCACAGATAAGAATAAACTTGAGTTACTTACAATAGCAAGTACATGTCCTGGTTCAACAGTAAAGGATACATTTCGCAAAATAGGCTTCCTGCAAAAAAAAACGAGATAAACAAAAGAACATGAATACATGAAAACTATTGTGACATAAAATACATATTTGAGGATGTAAAAAGAAAAGTATTGATTTTTTTTTTCTTCTCCTAAAATACAGATGAAAGATATATCAGAGTCGACTTGCTCATGACAATAACAGAAGCACATCCCATGACCATCTCACTCACCGCATTTCAACTTGTTGCAGGACCCATGCTCCTGTGACAATCCCTCCGGAGTCCATTGCCAAACTTCCAACCCTGGATCGACACTGCACCTAACTCTAACCCCAAACCTAGCCTAAAGTCCGATCGCAACCCTCACCCTAATCCTACATATCTTTTACAACATGAAGCCAAGAGAAAATGTTCCTGGGTCAAATGTCGGTTCACCATGTTTTTCGATGCTAGAATAGACCATCGTACTTACTGTTCATTGTAGTAGAAGGAGACGTTATCAAACTCCACTTTCCCTTTCCTCACAATGAGATTCTTCGCATCAGGATCATCTGTAATCTAGGGGATAGCAGACATAGGAAAGAAACATGCATAAGCCTTGGCATTGTTGCTTTTGACATTGCAAATACAGTCTATCTTGCTTGAATTCTGTCAGACAGTCACTGTGAGAATGTAATATGCCAGCTTCAATAGTAATCAAGGCAGCGTCTCACACAACAATCACGAGTGCAAGTTTGCCAACATCCCATTAAAGCGTATAGTAATCTTATAACTCATTTCAATGAGATACTAGCAAACATAGACTTACATGTATGATGGTTTCATGGTTTCATGGGATGCTGCCCAAAGCATTGTTAGAATTAAAAACAAATTAAAACAATTTGGAGATGGTTCATTTTCATATAAGATGTATTTTCAATGGATATGATTGGTGAACTAACCTCTTGTTTCTCTTCCAAAAGATCAATCATATTTTCCATGTCGATGAATGCCTGCTGTATCATTCTGAAAGTACAAAATATATACAGAATAACAGATCATATCTTTTCAAAAGAAATCAACAATTTGTATTTTGCCTTTGATTTTAATACTATACATGTATGTAGCAAAAAATTACCTTTACGATCAATATACACCAACTAAGATCTGAGCCTGATCAGTTAAGAGTAGGCATTTGTCCATCTGTGACATTGAATATTTTATGGGTTATTATTTTAGTAGGCGACCATGGCAACCAAATTTTGGCAAAATTTAAACTCCTTCAGTGATGCCCTTCAGAATGAAACATAAAATAGCTGTCTTCAATTAAATACTCATTTTCTACAGGCCTTCAAACTGTAAAAATTTGTCAAATGTCCATCCGTGACTATGCGATCAGGCTCATCTGTTCTTTTCAAATGCCTAAAATTCAATTCAATTATGTCTCTTTTTAATTGCTGAGAGCACATTCAGAAAACATTTCACGACAACTCCAACATAAAAAAATATATTTTCCAACCTCCTAAGTCACTGCAGGAATGAGATCTGGAGCATTTTTTTAGGGTGGAGCTTAGTGTGTTTGAGAAAATGATTTCAAAAGATATTTTTAAAAATTTGAATAACAAAATATGAGTCGTATGCATCCCTGCACATCAACAGAAATCAACTTGCATTTGGGTTGCAGTGGACCTTTAAGAGGTAATTCTGATAGATAGTTATCAATTGTAAAGTTCGTCCTCTTAACATAGAGAGGATTACATGCTGAAAACATGACCTTTGAACCCTGTGACCCCACACTGTGAACTTGATGCTTACCTGTAGTAGGTACCAAAGAAGTTGAGGGGGCTGTACAGCTGCATGATGTAGGATGAGAACAATACGTAGTCCCCTGCCTGCGGTGGAAGACAATAATATGATATACTTGGATCAGGGCCCTGTTTCATAAAACTTGTATCAATAACAAGTTGCAATAAATGTTATAAGCTACTGAAATCCTTGCATCTGATTGGCCGAAAGCAAATTTGTCATAGAAATATTGCAGTCGTTACTGATAAGAAGTTTTATGAAATGGGGCCCAGGACTAACTCAGCACTAGGGATAGCCTAGACTCGGCAGAAAATTGAGGTAGAGTCAGCCAGAAGAGCTGAATCAATGGAATTGTTGCATTCAATATGCAATTTCAAAGAATGATGTTCAAGTCCATTTGATAGTTATGTGGATACAAATCTGAAATCAAAATTCTGTCCAAATATTAAGTGGGAATTTTTCATTTTTCATGAAACGTAAAAAACTTATGACTGACCCTTTTTCATTTTCTGGCAAAAGGGGTGCAGGACCAGGGCTCTGTTTTATTTTAAAAGTGTGTTATTTGTAACATCTAAAAATGATTAGTGCAAGCTACTGAAATCATAGTCCTTGATTGGCTGCGACCAAATTCATCATAGAAAAGTAGCATTGGTTATTAATAACAAACTTGATGCATCAGGGTCCTGTAAAACATTCTCAAAGTACGAAACTTGGAGAGAAACTTACTGTGAGTTTTCCTTCATAGACGATATGGGCACAGAGCAGACATCCCACCAGTAGACCGGCATTGATGACAAGGTTCTGGGCAGAGTTCAGTAGTGATAGGGATGCTGTGGACTTCCATTCGCTCACCTGTATAATGATAATAGAGAGAAGGTTGAGTCCTGGGAAAGGTGACAAATAATTTGTGAGCTTTCTCATTCCTTTTTATGTCAGTTTGAAAGAACATCATAGAAGAAATGGCCCCTGAGAAATCGGAAGAAAAGCTGGTCAGTGTTGCGACAAAAAATTCATGCCACATGTGTGTACAGTCCCATAAACCCATTTCTGCGTGCAGTGCATGTGCTTTTCTGCGAGAGTGGGTCAATTTCTTATCATTTTGATGATTCCAAAAACCTCACAGTATGCACCAATTCTTATGTATCGGTAGACATGATGAACCTTTCCCAATTGCTTTGAGACAGTTTTTTTTCACAATGGAATTGCATAAAGAGATACAATCGATCTTACGATTGATATCAATCGTAAGTCTATGGCAAACCATGTACTGAAGAGTTACAATTGATCGTAAGATCGATTGTATCTCTTTATGTTACAGGCCCCAGAACTCAACTTTATCTTTAAATGGGACTAGTGACCTAAAAAAAAAAATCGTCTTCAGCTGTTATGTATGATATCAACCCTAAAAAATTTTACACTGCATTCTCGGGGAATGGTTGGAAGTATGGAAAAAATTAAAATGTTATAAAAAAACCATGCACGGAATCCAAGTCGGACATGGGTTCTAAGTGTTTGCATGCGGGTATGGGTGCCTCTAGCAGTATAATCCCAAGTTGCTTTTCCCTTAATTTAAAGACTAATTAAACTTACAATTTCTCTTTACAAAAGTAATATTTGAAGCTAATGTTTTGAATCTGGTATACTGACATGGAACCCAAAACATTTAGAGAAAAATATGCAAACATCCTTCCTTGCCATCCACCATGTGAGTCAGAGTATAGACATGTTTGTGATGTGATCCTACATCGGATAGTGAATTTTCAAAGTTTATGAAGCGTAAAAAAACAACTAACCTGGTAGTCTGTGATGCATTCATCGTAATTGCCGACTTCAAACGACTCATTGTTGTAGTATTTAACCTAGAAAATAAGACAAAAACAACAAAATTCATACCCAATATTAAGGAAAAAATAAAATATAGAAATATAAATTGATATACGGTCCAATCTGTGACCATTGCAAATAAAAATTTTGAATTCCTTACATGTAGCAAACTAGGACTAAAAACAAGGGCACTCCCAAAGGGGATGCTGTAAAACCAGAAAGTTTCATGCAGCGAAATAATAAAATCATAACTGAAACAAAGAATTATTGCAATTTGAAAAAATTTCGTGCTGCAAAATTGGCTGTCATAAACAATTTGCAAAAGTTGATGTCGCGAAAGTTTCTGGTTTTAGACTACCCCATTGTAATTTCAAAGTTTGAATTTTCCGACAAAAGCGAACACATTTGAAATTTTGATAACCTTTTTTTTTGTAGTTGTTGTTGTTGCTAGTAGGAACATTTTAGACAAACTTATCACCAAATATGGTCTGACAGCCCGTCCCCACACCACCCCCCTCATTTACAATGTTCAAGTACCAGAGACAATAATAATAATATTAATAATAGTACAGTTTATACTATATACTCCAAAAATGTATGAAATATACACTCGGACGAGACAAGCCAATTAAGCCAATAATTTACTTACAGTTTCAAAATTGAGCAAAGAGTCTATAGCTTTCTGTCTCATCTTGTTGTCTTTTAAGTTCATCTCCCGGCGAAATTTAGTCCTCCACTCAGTAACACCAACAGTGACGACTTGAAAACACAAGTCAAGACAAGATGATTAGTTCACAGATCAAGTTTGAGTTCATCTTCTTTTCCACATTAAAGATAAAGTTTAGCTCCAGTCATGTGAAGACATTGTGTAAGAAATTGTCAGGAAGCAACTTAGAAAGATTCATTATGTAGTACAAAATTGGTAGATGCAGGGATGCCACTTAGAATTGATAAAAAAGTAGGAAAATCATCTAGAATAGGCCCCTTGTGTACATAAAAAGTGGTTTTCTATGGCGAAAAATATGTTGAAAGAGTAGGAATTCCTACTTTTGTCTGAAAAGTGGCATCCCTGTAGATGGTTTGGGAATCATCAATATGATAAGAAAAGGACTTTACATTGCTGAATGTCACATGCACTGCACAGAGATATGTGTACATGGGGCTACACACATATATGGCATGGAAGTTTGGTCCAACTTTTCAGCTATTTCTCACCATATTTTAGAGAAATCCTTTTTAGGGTACATTTATGCTATGATATCCTTCCAAACTGACATGAAAAGAACGAGAAAGCTTACAAATTATTTTTCAGCTTTACAGAGTCGACCTTCTCTTTAATGATCATGAGTGTAGCTGATACAATACTTTCCACATTTTCAGTGATAGGAAAGTTTTTTTTTTATTCAGTAGGCAAAAATTGTATAATTTGGGCCAATTAAATTCATAGTCATTCACCCATCCTACATAATAAAGCGCAGGAAATTCTACCACACAGAATCACATCTTTTGTATCCACAGGACAAAAGAGTAACTTCAATAGGAGTGCTTCTGCTTTCTTGTGATTAATAAGAGAGCTAATCTACAATGACAACAAAAGGAACAGGATGTACTAGAACATGATTAATAGCCTCACAGAACAGCGCTAAAACCAAAACAAAGAAGTAATCTTGCATTGTGGTTCATATTATGCTCTGTCAATGTCTGTATGATTGGAAACACTTAACAGCAGCTCACACAATAACAGCATTCATAGAGTCCTATGGATTACAGAGATTGTTGAGTGCTTGTACAAGGACAAAAAAATGTGGTCATGACTGTTCCTTCCAGTTTTTTTGTTTTTTATTATCTAAAGGGAAGGTTGAGTTTTGGGAAGGGTAAAGAATAATTTGAGAGCTTTCTCATTCTTTTTATGTTAGTTTGGAAGATTATCATTGTAGAAAAGGATTGCTCTTCAAATGCCCTCACAATCAAAATATGACAAGAAACAGCTGAAATGTTCAGGCCGAACATCTGTGTGTAGTCCCATATACACATTTTTGTGTGCAGTGCATGTAACTCTCAGCAGGATTGAGTCAGTTTCTTCTCGTTTTGGTGATTCCAAAACCTTACAGCATACACTAATTCTTATGTGCTATATGATCAACCTTTCCCAATTACTGTGAGACAGTTAATTTCTTTCACAATTCAATATCATGACCATAATTCAACTTTATCTTTAAATTACTATACATGTATATGAGAATATTCCAGTCCCCCATTGTATCTATCAAGAAATAGTTAAACCAAAGGTTTCTACAATATCAAAGAAGAAATTCATTAAAGATAAAGTTCAGTTCTGATCATGGGATTACAATGTGATAGAAACTGTCTCAAAGCAATTGGGAGAGGTTGATCATGTCTATAAATGAATTGGTGTACACTCCAAGGTTTTGGAATCATCAAAATGATAAGAAATTGACCCAATCTCGCTGAAAAGCACATGAACTGCACACAGAAATGGGTATGTGGGACTGCATGCACATGTGGCATGAATGTACGGTCCGAATATTTCAGCCATTTCTTGTCATATTTTGAATATGAGGTCATATGAGGAGCAATTCTTTTCAGGTGACATTTCTTCTATGATGTTCTTCCAAACTCACATAAAAGGAATGAGAAAGCTCACAAATTATTTGTCATCTTTGCCAGAACTCAACATTCCCTTTAACAACAGCTCACACAATAACAGCATACATAGCATCCTACGCGGATTAAAGAGATTGTTGAGAACTCGTACAAGGACAAAAAAATGTGGTCATGACTGTTCCTTCCAGTTTTTATTTCTTATTTAAATATTTAAATTACTATTTCTGAGAATATTCCTCTCCCACATTGTATCCATCAAGAGATAGTTAAACCAAAGGTTTCTACAATATTAACCAAAAAAGGTCATATGCAGCTGCAGTGGAAACTCTATACCGAGGACCTTGGGACCATGAAAATTACCTTGTTATATCAGGAATCTCCTTATATCAGAGCAAAGTAAAAAAAAAAAAAAAAGATGAATGCGACTGCGTCTCCTATATGCCTCCGCCTAAATTCAGTTGATGGCTCAAACTGTTCTAGAAATATTTGATAACGAGGCTAAAAACCAGTAATTTCATGTAATTTCATGTAAATTGACCTCTGTGACCTCTGACCTTTGACCTACTTACCCCAAAATCTAATCAGTTCATCTTTCTATGGGGATGCATACTGGTACCAAGTTTGAAGTTCTCACCTCAGATAGTTCTTGAGATATCGCGGTAACGGTGCTAAAAACCAGTAATTCCATGTAATTTCATGTAAATTGACCTGTGACCTCTGACCTTTGACCTACTTACCCCAAAATCTAATCAGTTCATCTTTCTATGGGGATACATACTGGTACCAAGTTTGAAGTTCTCACCTCAAACAGTTCTTGAGATATCGCGGTAACGGTGCTAAAAACCAAGAATTTCATGTAATTTCATGTAAATTGACCTCTGTGACCTCTGACCTTTGACCTCCTTACCCCAAAATCTAATCAGTTCATCTTCGTATAGGGAAACATACTAGTACCAAGTTTGAAGTTCTTACCTCAAACAGTTCTTGAGATATCGCGGTAACGGTGCTAAAAACCAAGAATTTCATGTAATTTCATGTAAATTGACCTCTGTGACCTCTGACCTTTGACCTACTTACCTCAAAATCTAATCAGTTCATCTTTGTATGGGGATACATACTAGTACCAAGTTTGAAGTTCTCACCTCAAACAGTTCTTGAGATATCGCGGTAACGGTGCTAAAAACCAAGAATTTCATGTAATTTCATGTAAATTGACCTCTGTGACCTCTGACCTTTGACCTCCTTACCCCAAAATCTAATCAGTTCATCTTCGTATAGGGAAACATACTAGTACCAAGTTTGAAGTTCTTACCTCAAACAGTTCTTGAGATATCGCGGTAACGGTGCTAAAAACCAGTAATTTCATGTAATTTCATGTAAATTGACCTCTGTGACCTCTGACCTTTGACCTACTTACCCCAAAATCTAATCAGTTCATCTTTCTATGGGGATGCATACTGGTACCAAGTTTGAAGTTCTCACCTCAGATAGTTCTTGAGATATCGCGGTAACGGTGCTAAAAACCAGTAATTCCATGTAATTTCATGTAAATTGACCTGTGACCTCTGACCTTTGACCTACTTACCCCAAAATCTAATCAGTTCATCTTTCTATGGGGATACATACTGGTACCAAGTTTGAAGTTCTCACCTCAAACAGTTCTTGAGATATCGCGGTAACGGTGCTAAAAACCAAGAATTTCATGTAATTTCATGTAAATTGACCTCTGTGACCTCTGACCTTTGACCTCCTTACCCCAAAATCTAATCAGTTCATCTTCGTATAGGGAAACATACTAGTACCAAGTTTGAAGTTCTTACCTCAAACAGTTCTTGAGATATCGCGGTAACGGTGCTAAAAACCAAGAATTTCATGTAATTTCATGTAAATTGACCTCTGTGACCTCTGACCTTTGACCTACTTACCCCAAAATCTAATCAGTTCATCTTTGTATGGGGATACATACTAGTACCAAGTTTGAGGTTCTTACCTCAAATGATTCTTCAGATATCGCGGTAACGAGAAGTGGGACGCACGGACGCACGGACACACGGACGGACGGACGGACGCACGGACGGACGGACAACCCGAAAACATAATGCCTCCGGCACCCACCTTCGGTAGGCGGAGGCATAAAAACAAAGACCAGGGACCAGCAACATTTCATTTTTATATCAGGAATCTTGTTATATAGGAGGCTTGGAGCTCTTTACAATGAGTTTCCATTGTAAAGCACATACATACAGATGATAATGGTTGTCATATAGTGATGCATATGGTGATACATACCAGTTCCAAGTTTGAAGTAAATGGATCAAATGGTTCTTGAGATATCACGTAAAGGCTAAAACCTGCAATTTCAGAATTGACCTCTATGACCTTTGAACTTTGACCTACGTATCCCAAAATCTAAGCAGATCTTCTTTCTATGGTGATACATACTAGCACCAAGTTTGAAGTTCATACCTCATATGGTTCTTGAGTTATCACTAGAACAGGAAAGCGGGACGGACGGACGGACGGACAACCCAAAAACATAATGCCTCCGGCACCACCTTCAGAGGGCGGAGGCAATCTTCATCTGGGCCTATTGTTTCTGCTGATAACCATCAGTGGCAAGCTCACTCCTGTATCAATTGCCATCCGTGGCATGCTAATCAAGACGCAAATTATTAATCATGGCAAAGGAGGTGTTGAAGAGGTTCCAAACTGAAACAATGTTAAGTAAAAATGACAGATTTGCTTAGCTTTGTTTGAATATTCAGTATTCATTGAATAACTTACTGATATAAAGGGTCATGGCCACAAAGACGATGAGACCGAACCAGGCATTGAAAGCAGTGATGAAGTAGACCACAGCTATGACGATATCAGCGATCGTTGGGAAGATGTTGAACACAATGTAGCTGTAGGGAAGAAATATATATTTACATTAAATTCAAAAGTTGAGTGAATTAATCTATATATGACCTGACTACTAAAAAACAAGCATAATTTTACATTTGTACAATGTAGATAGGCAACAAGAGAAACTAAGGCTGTAAGTCCTATCAGAGGGCCTTGGTAATTGAGCATTCTATGGATCAACAATAAATAAAACCATTTAGCTGCTAGAGGGCATCAACAGATATTTATCAAATGCTTGCTTTTGATTGGTGGATGCAAGCTGCTGGAGCAGTGGGTTCAGCTTCTGGTTGTTGTTGTTGAATGGGTATCAAGGGGACAAGACAAAGACTAGCTGAAATGAACATTTTCCACAATATTTTCCACTCTGGGTATCGTATCAGGCTTCTTTCCTTGCAGTATTTATCATCACTGTCAGTGACCTGTCGAGTGACAGGTTTAGTGACCCTATTAATTTTTACAGGAAATGTCTTGTGCGATCTGTTTCATATCCTCTGTGATACCTTAACTGCAAAACCAGAAAATTTCAAGACATAAAACTTTCGAAAATTGTAATGTTAATAACAACCACTTTTGCAGCAAGAAACTTTCGCAAATTGCAATAATTTTACGTAGCTTCAATTGTGATTTTATGATTTTGTGGCATGAAACTTTCAGGAATCTCGACCACTCACGAAATCTGTGAAGGTTTCATGCATGCGAAAATTGCTGGTTTTAGAGTACTTGCATTACTTCATTTTAAGCACACTTTGTTACAATTTTGTGTACAAGATATTAGGACATATTCTCATCCACTCAATATAAATATAACAAGATAATAAGATTTATCATACTTTGATAAGACGGCCTATTAATCATGATTTCAACATGATTAACCCATGGATTACGGGAACCGGGTGACTCCTGTATGAAGCATATGAGAGTTAAAGAATTCAGTAGTCAACGGGCTAATAGGATAGGAGAAGTTCCATAAGATACCTGAGTAAACTGTTGATACTTGTCGTTCCTCTGTCCATCATTCTTAGAACTTCGCCAGTCTTCCTGTTCAGATGCCAACGTAATGACAAACTGGAAAAAAAGAAGAACGGTTAATAACCGCTGCTCAACGATCTACATAACAAGGAAATCACACGAGAGCTCTGTTGTATGACACATGCTCCGGCGACTATTGCCCCGCTGTCAATTACCTATTCCAACCGAATTCCTAACTTCAACCCTGGAACAAACGCTTTAACCCTTTCAGGACAGGAATTATTTAAGGGTTAAATTGATCACATGTTGTTCTTCAAATTGGCAACAATAATATTTTTCTTTTAATGCTACATGGTTCTAATAAGGTGTAATCTCTTTGAAAACAATCAACATGGTTGGGAATTTTGTCAAAGTTTGAAACATTGCCAATTTTGATAATAAATAATGATTTTTAACCTCTCAATGTGTTGCCAATTTAAGGATTTTAGAGCTTATTCTTGTTTTAAAAATTCCTGGCATCAAACGAAATATGGTCATGAAACAAAACTGGACATAGTGTGTGCAGAATTTTCTGCTCTTTCTACTCATGCATCTAGTATGTTTTTTAGAGCTCTGAATAAAAAGTTATTAGGCCAAACCACAAAATGTGGTAAATTGTCTCGAATGGGTTTTTAAATAACCCTAACCATAACCCTAAACCCAACCTATAACCCAATCCCAAGCCTAACTCTAATCCTTGTCAAATTAAAGCCCAGAGCAATTTTCAGAGCACTAAGTGCTCATGAACAAGAAGGAACAAATTTGTAGCATTTCTAAAGATACATTAGAATCAGTCACAATATGAATTTCAATCATACCCACAATATGTTCCAGAGATACATAGTTTATCATGGGCTTTTTACCACAGAACAATTGTAGTACAAATGTGTTTTAATTTTCTCGACCGGTATAACCAATGCTTGACACCCAAAAAATTTCACCAGAGACCCCTAATGCCTGTATAAGGTTATTGCCTGGACAGAACCTAAGAGGTTCTTTTGCAATTAATCCTCATAAATTCCAATTCTAGACCTACTTCTTCTTTCTTTTTTCCGTCACCATCTTTTATCTTGTAAATTTTCTGTATATTTGTATGTATGTATTTAAATGTATATATTGTATCTTTTTATGGAATTATGAAATAAATTTCAAGTCGAATTTGAACTTGAACTTGAACTTGAACTAAAATGTCAAGATGTCAAAGGGCAATCCAACCTTGGTAATAAGATGATTAGTGTGAAAGCAGAAAAATAAGAAAAACAGAATGGTGAAAGTTTGAAAGAAATCGGACAAAGACTAAGAAAGTTACGGATGTTTGAAATATGAGATCACTACATCTATGTGAATCTCAAATTGGCAATTTGGTGAGTTGATTGTCATATTTTTGTGGACAACTCTCCCGTTTGTCGTACACAAAAATATCATTAATTTGCGGTTTTCTTCGAGGCGCTTTAACCCTCAGGGCAGGGCTCAAAATATATTGGAGATAGCATATTGTTATAGGTCCTCATGAAAGAAAAAGATCCTACTGAGTAATACATTTTGAAAATATTGACATTTTAGTCAATTTGTGTGTTGGAGCAAATGGGGGAGTTGTCCACAGCTACATCACAGTGACATTACCTATTCGGCATATTTGAAATTCCCATATGTATAGTGATTACAACTTTCAAAAATTCATAACTTTCTTATTGCTTGTCCGGTTTCGTTCAAACTTTCATCAATCTGCTTCTCTGATTTTTCCTCTTTCTTTCAAAGCAACCTGCTATCAAGGTTGGATTTCCCTTTAAAGTCACTGCAAGATTAGGTTCTCATGGGGAATTTGACACCATTCGGGTGTTTACCCAATAACAGGTGCTGTCAATCACCCAGAGTGGACTTCAGTTTTATGATCAACAGAGGCCTTACGTAATGCTCTGCATTTTCCACCCATCACCCCGTATGGTAAAATCATTATCTTACATTTCCCTCACCCGAAACATAACCGAAACATGGCCGAAGACTCTCTGACAGACCAGGGGGTGTTTCATAAAGCTGTTCGTAAGTTACGCACAACTTTACGCACAACTTTACGCACGACTGGTGATCAGTTCTTGTGCTAAATGATTGAGAATCTGGTTACTATAGCACCCAAGAACATATTCCAGTCGTTCGTAAAGTCATTCGTAACTTTACGAACAGCTTTATGAAACACCCCCCAGGGGGTATTTCTTGGCTGGACAGTGGGTTTGCAGTGTCCCAGACTTGTACACACATGGTGTCAGCGAATTATGACCTACTGCCTACCATATGCCTTTAATGATTAATTGAATTCAAATACTCAGACAAAGAAGCACAATAAAGCACTTTGGCCAGTCACTTGTAACTTTATATCATGCACCACATAAAAAGCCTTTTTTTATTATCATTATAGAAAGATAATTAAAAGCTGGTTTCTCACTGGTGTAAATGTAGCAAGAGACGGACCATGATGCCTTTGGAACTTGAAAATGAACTTGAACTAGAATTTGACTTTGAACTCAAACTAAAATGTCAAGATGTTAATGATTAATTGAATTCAATTACTCGGACGAAGACGCACAATAAAGCACTTTGGTCAGTCCCTTGTAACTTATCATGTGCCACATATAATGATTTTTCTATCACCATTATAAAATATAATTCAAAGCTGGTTTCTCACTGGTGTAAATGCTGGAAGAGACGGACCATGATGCCTTTGGTGGTATACTGCTGCACTCGAATCCAGAGGAGAGATCGTAAGTTACTCAGTAGACCCAAACTACCTGTAGAGGAGAGCAGCAGAACAGACATATGCATAACCTACTCAATATGCATGGAATCTGGATTATGCAATGATTGCACAATTACTACAACTACTGCTGCAACGACAACTACTACTGCAACGACAACTACTACTGCAACGACAACTACAACTACTGTACAGTCTAATTAATATGTAGTCAACTCTATCATCATTTCTTTTATGGTGGTTCTGGACACTGCTTCAGCTTCCCCAATTAGCAGCTGTGTGCAATGGTCTAATGTGCAAGAGAGCAAATATTTTTCTTTTAGTGCTACAAGGTTCTAATAAGATGCAATGTCCTTGAATACAATATACATGGTTATACTTTGTCGAAAAGTTGAAAAAGTGGACAAATTTGATTTAAAAAAACAATGATTTTGAACTTCTCAACGTGTTGCCAAATTGGCAACAAAATATTTTATTTTTGTTTTACAGGGTTCTAATAAGATGCAATGTCCTTGAAAACAATATACATGGTTATACTTTGTCGAAAAGTTGAAAAAGTTGACAATTTTAAAAAACAATGATTTTGAACCTCTCAATGTGTTTGCCAATTTAAAGATCTTAAAGCTTATTCTTCTTAAATTCCTGGCATCAAATGCAATATGGTCATGCAACAAAAATGGATACAATGTGTTCAGAAATTTTTGCTCTTTCTGCTCATGCATCTGGTATATTTTTAGGGCTCTGAATCAAAAGTACTTGAGCCAAACCACAAAATGTGGAGTGATGTCGCGAAAGGGCTAATATGAAGTTGAAGTAAGGGATAATTCATATACATTACCAAAGCCTCCACCCTGCAACAGCTTGCAACCGACGTAGAACAAAATGTACTTGACAGGAAATGTTGGAGGATCTGACAGCGCATCCACTGAGTTTCAAAGATAAGCAACACAGAGAAATTACTACTTGTCTTGTACTAGTACTAATCTTGTGGATTTCCTTTTTTTCTAACCTAGTGACTTGGCTACAAGTCACTAGGCAGTCATGCAAAAGGTCTGGGGCCTGTAACATAAAGAGATACAATCAATCTTATGATCAATTGTAACTCTTCAGTACATGGTTTGCCATAGACTTAAGATTGATATCAATCGTAAGATTGATTTATCTCTTTATGTAACAGGCCCCTGATATCACGATTGGCGGCCGATCACGCCTTTTCTCCAGGGGATAATAATAACCTGCAATTTCAACATAATAATTTACATAACAATTTAGGACTTCATCAGGAAAATTGGATGTCTTTGATGTTCATTTCTAATCTTAAACAATTTTCCTCAAAACTAGATATGGGTGATTAGGAGCTCCATGGCCACCGTAATTGTTCTTACCTATGTTCTTATTGAGGACAGGAACGAAGACATTAATCACACGTCCAGCGACCAGGATAAGCAGACAGAAGAGAACCCTGAGCTGCATCAAGCAGTTCCCTTTAGGCCAGACATAGGGCCAGACGATGCGCACTTTGGTCATAGCGTTGGCCCATGTGGAGGGGTTTTCTGGCCCATCCTGGGGTATCTCATTGGTCTATTGTAAGAGAACATTAACACAATTTGAACAGGCTTCTTAGCACGTAACTCGGTAAACCACAACAACAAATGAATGAAAGCCAAGTGGGGTATGAAAATAATGTTCACTTTTCAAAACTTTCAGGAACCCATACGGTCACCTCTGTGAAGAGGCTGTTAAGTTTTTCAATCGTAAAAGAGGACCCCTCCCTCTACAAAAATACAAATACAAATTCATCATTTAACAGTCTTTATGCAACCACAACCTCACAAGGGTTACAGAAGCTGTCAATTGTGCATAGTCTCACCCCATGGAAAACAAATGAGAACATCCATTCAAAGAAAGTTGTTGAACAACATGGATTATTTCCTAGCAAGAAGACATGTTTCCTCTTAAGTCTTTTTTCCATATATTATTACATAACATAAGGGGTCTTTCCCAAAGCATGACATGGAATATTTGGGATGCAAATTCATATAAAAGATTTGAAACTTACCAGCTCCCTACCCTCCTCATTGATGACAAGCATGTAGCTCTTCCTTGGCAGTCCTGGTGCTCGGAGACCAAGGACAAACAGACAAAATGTGAGGATGTATCGCGCTACCCACAAGCCAAACATGGACTGGTGGAACTCTGTCTCAAGCTTCCACCAGTAGTGGGGGCTTCCCCACGACACAAAAGCCAGGTTCTCGTTCAGGAAAGCCAGGGACCAGAAGAGGAGTAAAATGAACCCATGACCGCGTACTCGGCTGGCGAGGAACTTTGTACGTTCAATAGCGACGACAAACATGGAGACGATGTAGGAAGCAATGTAGAAGCACGTGCCGAGTTCGATGTCACCGCTGAGAGGCTCATGGAGGACAGCGTACATGACGATGCGGAGGATGTACTGAGTTACCATGGCGATGGTGAGGAAGATTTGGAGGCGGAACCAAAAAGGGTTTGTTCGAAATCTTTGCTCAACACCCATTGCACGTTTCCAGAAGACTAAAACCTGACAAAAAATGGAAAATGTAAAGATGAAACTTCTTTCTTCTAGTGTATGAAAACTTCATCATCATAAGGACACATTTTATAATATTTATGCTACACTTTTCTTGCATTTTCCGTAACACAAGACTGATAGCACATATTCCAATAAAGGGCAGTGATCAATATTTTATTTTCAAAATGTACTTTAAGTTTGCTACATCCCTCCTATGTTAAACTTTAATGCTAGATTTTACTTTTCAATGTACCGGTAGGTCTGACACTTGGATTTGTACCCTCAACAATAAACATGAAAGCAGAAAAGTAATTATGAATTCCACTGTTTCAAATTCATTTTTCTTACATGTGTGATAATGGAAGAATGGTCTATATCTGGTTGACAAGGTTACGTAACTAAATTTCCAATCTAGCTATAGCTCACAAACCAAACCACTCTCAAACTCACTAGATTGAATGATTTTATTAATTAAGAGTGTCAACAGTTTTATAAAGGATAGAAATATGTCCTTAAAAAATTTAACGTAATGATCAAGAATCCTGTAAGGAAAAGAAATTAGACCAGACCAAACCTGGGCCCCGTTTCGTAAAACTTTTTATCAGTAACACGTTATAAGCTACTGAAATCCTTGCATCTGATTGGCTGAGAGCAAATTTGTCATAGAAATGGGGCAGTTGTTATTGATAAGTTGTATGAAACGGGGCCTAGAACAGGATTAGGGATGCTCACCTGAATCCCTCCCAAGACGACGACAACAAAAAACATGATGGATGAGACCAGGGTCTCCATGAAGCACCTCGACAGTCCTTGGTCCACCCAGATAGGGACCAAACTAGAGTTCCCTGGACAGAAACTTGCTTCTCCCATCTTGGACTTGGGTATATTCTAAATCAGGTCAGCTGATCTATTGGCACCGGGAATGGAGAAAATAAAAATAAATTAAATAATTGCAATTATATGGCGCTTTATTACGGGTGTTTCTAAGCGCACTGGTTGTCTGTCTAAATATTTTAGTAAACACGATAACATAAAAGCAATACAGTAACTACATGTATGCGCCTCCATAAAATTACAACTGCTTAAAAAGATGGGTTTTTAGGAGGATTTTAAATGATTCGATAGAAGTGGGATTCTGAATATGGGATGGGAGTTTGTTCCAAAGGGTGGGGGCAATGGACGAAAAGGCTCGGTCGCCATACCGGGTTTTTGTACATGGGCCATAAGATAATTGGAGAGAGGAAGATGAACGGAGGGGTCTGGCAGAAGAGGAGGAACAAAGGGTGACTAGTCTAAATCTTGAAGATATATGGGGGCAAGATTATGTGTGATTTTAAATGTAAAAAAGTTAGACATAGTCTAGACTGTATTATGTCAGGAATCCAGGATTTTGTAAACTAAAAGGGGGTCAAATTTACAAAAGTCTGACACTGACAGTGACTAAGTAACTGTACGAGCTCCTTGGCTTATCAATCTGGTACTGGCCTACGGACATGACAGAGCTGTACATGGCCATGGGATGCATGTGTGTGGAGGGAGATATCAACAAAAAAACTAGATCTAAATATTACCATTTCTCACATACATGTACTGTGAGCCATGCAAACCACCCTCAGAGTTTGCTAAATGGGTTACCTTCCAGGATCAACTAAGTTAAGATTGTAAAAATTGAATGAATAAAAAAGAAAACTAGAGGAATTTATGCCTCCGCCATCACCAGATTGGAAATGTATGGCATACATGTACACTCTAAAAAGGATTGCCAACAAAATTACAAATCTTTTCACTTAAAAAGCACAGGAGACAGAAAATTTATTTCATTTCATTTTCAAATAAAAAACTTACCATTGATGACTTACAATCATCAAATACACCAAGGAAATAGATATTTTATAGCAAATAGACCACTGTCCCCTTGAAATTTCTAAAATAGGTAGGCCTAGACTCCATACATCACAAACCATTTTTATGTATATAATGACCTCCATGACCTTTGAACTTTGACCTTGAGACCCTAAAATCTAATCAGTTCATCGTCCCTCACATATGCATACATGGGCCAAGTTAGAGGTTGATCTGTCAAACAGTTCTGAAATTATTGCGAGAACGAACCATTTTTATGTACATAATGACGCCTGTGACCTTTGACCTTGAGACCCTAAAATTTAATCAGTTCATCGTCCCTCCCATATGCAAACATGGGCCAGGTTAGAAGCTGATCTGTCAGACAGTTCTTCAGTTATTGCGAGAACTAACCATTTTTATGTACATAATTACCTCTGTGACCTTTGACCTTTGACCTTGAGACCCCAAAATGTAATCAGTTCATCGTCCCTCCCATATGAATACATGGGCCAACTTAGAAGCTGATCCGCCAAACGGTTCCTAAGTTATCACAAGAACGAACCATTTTTATGTATATAATGACCTCTATGACCTTTGACCTTGAGACCCCAAAATCTAATCAGTTCATCGTCTCTCCCATATGCATACATGGGCCAAGTTACAAACTGATAAAAAAAAACTGTTTTGAAGTAATTGCGAGAACGAAAAGGGTACGGGCGGACAGACGACCCGAAAACATAATGCCTCCGGCATAAAAAAAACAAATCGGCAGGTGTGCATGGTGTGACAGGTGTGATCAGGTTTTTTTTTTACCTTGCACGTGTAACTTGTATATATGGGACTACACAAATCTTACCTTGCATGGGTAGTCCCATATTACAAGTTAAGCGTGAAGGTAAAAAAAAACCTGATCACACCTACCAGGGCTCAACTTTAGCGGTGGCCCAGGTGCCAATGTCCACCTGAAACGGCGTTGGGCCATCCGAAACTGCCGGATTGGTGGCCCAGCTGGCCACCGAAAAAAATAAGCAAGTAATGTGTTTTGAATGTTGTGAAAATAGTACTTCTGTGTGTATCTTTTATGTACTTGATATTGTTTGTTTACTCTTTTATAACTCTGTAATAAGTCTGCCGATTAAACACAAACATATCACGCATGTACATGTATTTAAATAAAAAATCTTAACTACTAGATCTACATCAAGTACGAGTCATAGCACAATGAAACATGCATTGAATACATGTGTACGTGCGTTAACGTTGCAAATAAAGCAGTCCACTGCACTAGCATAACCATATATACCGTACCTGCAGCTGCAGCGATCGCGGATCGACTGCGCGCGCGATTCTATGACTCAACCACCATAAATATGCGTTAGTCCACCGATCGCATGTCCACATGGAGTCTCCAGCCACGGTGAGCACTTTACTGGAATGCCCAATCAGTCTGTTCTGTGTTGCAATCGGCTTTTTTGAAATAATGGATTTATTGTAAACTATTGGAATCCAAACTAGCACTAAGATCAAGACCATGTGCGCTGTTAAGTCAAAAAATAGTTTAGTGATAAAACTTTACTTATATGAACTAATTCCAAAACACATTACGTAACAAAATTGTTTCATTAACTCGTAATAGCGTAGGATACATTATTTTTAAATTGAATAAAATGCAGCAAATGCATCTGGGCCACCTGAAAATCCATTTGGCCACCTGGATTTCATGCTCAAGTGGCCCTGCTGGCCAACTTAAAAAAAAGTTAAGGCCCTGCCTACCGGCGTGAAGTTGGTCACACATTCGATATTCGATATTCAACTTGTGAAGTAATAAGTTAGAAGCATCTTCATGATCTTGCTGGACCCTGTAAGGTGTGAAGGCCTAACTTTTACTAAAAGCCATAAAAACCTGTTAAATTTAAATATACCGAATATGCCGAATATCGAATATGCTTCCAACGGTTCCACTTCCAGTTCCATCTTCACAAGTTGAATATGCCGAATATCGAATTAGACAGAAAGATACGTCTGTTTGGAGGAGTTTTATAACATTTTTTTACTTTCGAGGCTCTCCTCCGAGGGATTCCGCGAAGCCAGACGTAGTCTCAGCGGAGCATATCCCCGAATGAAATAGACTGATTTTACGGTCTAATATCGAATATGCTTCTACTAGTTCTAACTTCAGGTAATATCGAATATGTGACCAACTTCACGCCGGTATCAAAAAAAGTCACTAGAACTAGAACAAAAAATCAGTCTATTTTGTTCGGGGATATGCTCCGCTGAGACTACGAAGTAACGTCTGGCTTCGCGGAATCCCTCTCTTGGAGGAGAGCCTCGAAAGTCAAAAAATGTTATAAAACTCCTCCAAACAGACGGATTTTTCTGTCTAGTATCACACTAGACCGAAATTTTCTGTCTCCAGTACGTTAGCCTCTTATTTGGGTAGGGTCGGCTACTACTTGGAGACAGAAGCTGTCATATCACTTTGCTGTGCAAAATTTGTCTATGGCGTTGTGCCGTTCTAGTCTCGTACAAGGCAAAATGATTATGAAGGAAAAAATACGATAAATTCATTACGAACTCGTGCACATTGATTTCAAAACGGTTATTTCTTTAACATTAAATATGTTTGTTTAGTGTTAAAGAAATAACCGTTTTGAAATCAATGTGCACGAGTTCGTAATGAATTTATCATATTTTTTCCTTCATAATCATTTTGCCTTGTACGAGACTAGAAGCTCGGGTAACGGTTTGAATACGGCTGCAGGATTTTCGAACGGAGAAGACCTTGGACCCTGAATTACATGAAAAAGGAGCATTAAATGGATCATTTGGTCAAATTGGTATGTTGAACAGATTAAGTATATGAATTAGAGCCTAGGCCTTATGATTATTTTAAAAAAAATACAGAGGAAAAATGATTTTTTCCTACTGTTCCAGCAGGCACAACGCCATATAAAAGGCATAGACAAATTTTGCACAGCAAAGTGATATGACGGCTTCTGTCTCCAAGTAGTAGCCGACCCTACCCAGATAAGAGGCTAACGTACTGGAGACAGAAAATTTCGGTCTAGTATCACACCTGCCGATTTTTTTGGCTACGCCCGGAACCTACGCAGCATGCATTTAGCAGCAGTGAGCCGCCCGGCCGCGGTAGATCGATAACCGCACCGCCACCATGCACCAGTTAATCATGTTATTATGTTAGTGCTCAGTACTCGAGTCGAGAGTAGACCCTACCAGAATATATGATTATCTTTTCATCAAAAGATGGTTTATGAGATTACGAATGATTTTACTTACGGTTCAGTGTTTGTTAATCTCTCGCTGGTGGATTGGTTGACTGATTTACCTGATAAACTTGTGATAATGTTTTGAAATGAAGTAACGGGGCAGGGATTGTGCGATTCGAGATCTCGACCATAGCTTTCATAAATTAACTGAGATAGTAAGAATTTAGTCTTGTATCTAGTCGGAACCAGTCTTTGGTCGGCATCCAGTATACAAAACTGCAAGTCATGCATGCATGCATTGATCAATACATATATATTGCAGAATGCAAGACTAGACAAGGACCTGGAATTGCTGGAATGAGCTCGAATGAGATTGTTTTCACAGTGTGAAAATTTGTGTCATGCAGTGGCGTAGACGCGAACCAGCTTTCTATTGTTAGGCCTAGTGGGGGATGATGAATAGAGCATCCCCCACTAACAATGGATAATTATACATATATCTATACGCCCATGGTGTCATTGGAGCCCCCCCCCCCCCCTCCTGAAACAAAGCCTATAACAGGATAGAAAAAAAAGATCAGGGTGGTATTCTGACATTTATTTTATCTTGATTTTACTGAGTGAAAAGATTTTAATTGTCATAACGACTTTTAAATTGGTGTTTGCAAAGATGCATGCCGCGTACACAGCCACTTTTGTGCAGTCTGATGCGCCATAATCGTACATTTTGTTATGACAATTAAAATTATTTCAAGTAAAATCAAGATAAAATAAATCTCAGAATACCACCCAGAAAGTTAAAGGAAGGGGGGACGGAAGTGGGAGATGAATAAACAAATAAAATCTAAGCGATTGATGCGCGGATCCATGATTCTGTTGTGGGGGGGGGGGTGCCCAGTTCATTCTAAATATATATATACCTATATATTAAAGTTAATCAGATTTTTCAGGTGCCTTTTGAGTTAAATTTTTGAAAGGAGCACAAAACCTAAATCAAGGCCACACTGCATTGGTTTTATGAATGAGGTTGTGCCCCCCCCCCCCCAAAAAAAAAAAAAAAATTTAAGATATTATGGATGAATAGACCTAGATCTTTCATGGATAAAAGTTTTGAAAAAGAAATGATATGGTCATTATTAACATCATAAATCTAAATCCAACGAGACACCTTTGGAGGTCACTGTATGAATTTAGAAGATGCAGATCGATGCACTTTCCTTGTTATGCAATATGCAGGGTTGCCTGGATGATCCGCCCTTAATTAGCCCCCACCTACGCCCTTCTCATTTTAAAATACCAAATGTTATTTCTTCTTCTTCTTTTTCTTCTTCTTCTTTTTCTTCTTCTAGTAATCTTTAAAGGGCTATGCAGCCTATCACAAAGAAGAACTAAAGATTGCAAGCGGTGCAAGGAAGAGTAATGTGGTTTATTGAGATTTGTTGATATGAAAGATGTTTTCAGCGTCAGGAGTAGACATCTGCAGGGGAGCGTTTCGGGAGCGTTTCATGAAAAGAAGTTGTCGGATATTTTATCCGACAACTGTTATAAGCTACTGACATCCTTGCATTTGATTAGCTGAGAGCAAATTTGTCGGATAAAATATCTGACAAGTCCTTTCATGAAACGCCCCACAGAGGTGTAGCCAGGATTTCTTCAGTAGGGGGGCACTGGGAGGTACCGCCTCTGTAGGGGGCACACGGAGGCAGTTTCGTAGTCCTGTTTTGCTGCATGAGGTTGAGGGATAGGTATCGTCACATTGTCATTGTACGTGGGGGTAATTTACATCTTTTTTTCACTGGGGGCATAATGGGCAGATCACTAAATTGCTGCTGGATTTTTCATTGGGGGTATCTGCGGACAAACAAATCTGTTCATTATATCACTGAAAAGTAATAGTAAAAACGACTGGCAGACACGACTGTCGATGCCGGGAATTCCCCATGCCATGCGCATGCCAGAGAATCGCTCTTAGTTGTTGCGGAGCCGCCGCCGACCCAGGCGCGGCCCGGGCGCGGCGCGCTAGTTTTTAGGCCTGGGTCGATCTGGAGTCGTATCGTTCTACTGACACATGACTGAGCCTGAGCTGATCCATGTTCGATAGAAAGTCGTCAAATATTGATCACTGTAAAAAAAAATCCCGACAATCCTGAATTGCGTCTTTCATTTGGAAAGGAATCATCATTGAAAATGTCGGAAAATTCCTCGAATGTAAGTTTATTTATCAGAGAGAGCATGGAGAGACAGTTTCTAAAATTTTAAAAATACTTTAAACATCACATGGTAATAGAATTTCATAAAATTTTGTTAGTTGAAATTTGAATCTGCTGTCTGCTGACATGGCTGAGGCTGCTGTAGACCGAAAATTCTGTGTCTCGTTCGTTAGCCTCTTATTTGGATAGAGCCGACCCTATCATGCCTATCCAAATAAGAGGCTAACGAATGAGAGACAGAATTTTCGGTCTAAGGCTGCTGAAGCTGCACTTTCAACTTTCAATTATTCAACAAATTATCTAAATAATATGTCAATATGTCATGATATGTGTTGTGTGATGCGGCATTGCCTAAATGGCACAACACAAGCATTGTACTGCAGTGAGTGCAGGGAATACCATGAATACTTAGATAGTAAAGCAACTAAAGGCCTAAAAATCATAATTAGACAGATGAAATTATGAGGATAATCCACAATTCCAGAGAAAACACATCTCTCAGTTTAACTTCTAATTCTGTATGACATTTTTTGTGAGCTAACCTAATTTTTGCAATACCTGTCTTACTCTTAGTTTAAGACTTTATGCTATTCCTAACTGTTAGTGTTAGACATGCATGACATGTGGTCTGGAAATAGAATATGAAGAAAGACAACCACCAATTTCAGTTTTAGTTTTGATTACGATAATGATATTTATGATTTCTAATTCTATTACTTGTATTAGTATCATTTTAATTGTTTCAGAGAGAATGTACTACTAGTGTTGACTAAGTTGAAATATACTTTTCCACATGTATTTCTGTGATTTCTATTACTTGGTGTGGGGAGATGTCTAAATATTCTGCATAGATTTCTGCTATTTAATTTTCAAAAGAAATGTGGTAGGCTTACTCACTTCTTTTTCATTGATCATCTTTGAGTCCTAAATACTTTTAAAAAAGAGTTTGAATTTTACAGATCAGCCTTCGACTGATGGTAGCTAGCCAAGTTAGTAGATATATAATATAATTTTTTGTAGTTGTATGAATTGAAAGGTTTTCAGGTGACCAGAAAAAATTGGCGTACATGTAATTTTAAAACAATATCTCATGGTTTGTGTAAAAGTGCCCATGCAGACGACCGTGCAATATATTTCCATATCTCATGGTTTGGGGTGCGTGTGACATGTAAAAATTGAATACGCGTTTAAATATGCAACGGTTATGACAATGGATGTATGTGCGCAGCCCTTGCAAGATGCTTGGGTAAGGACAAAATGATATATTTCCACATGAACGGTTAACATTGAAGTCAATACAAAAACGTAAGGACATGTAATGGTGAAAATTGAGGAACTAGGTTTCATACAATTAATAATAATATTGAATGACTTGTCTTTCATCATTTCATGGAACACAAGTGTAAGCCTATATCGCACTCACTTTGAAAATATTTCACTCGTTGTGCCAACTCGTGAAATATACTCATAGCTCGTGCATTATACCCTTGTAATGTATCCCACTCAAGGCCATTCAATTTTATATAATTATTACCTATATAAGGCATTTTAGCGGCGCAATAAAAACGCATATTTTTGTCCCCTTGATATGCGTGTGCAATAAGTGGCCATATTGCATGGAATGCTGAATTCCCCATAGATTACTGTACTAAATTTGCCGTGCAATATTATGTCATATTTTGTCTGTTCTGTTTGCGTGCGCGCAAATATAATGCAACGCATACACACATACGCACATGACGTCATAAAGAGGTTACCCTGCCCGAAATAAAATAGCCTAAAAATATGGGGAAAATAGTGAAAAAATAGATAGGGAAAATATATTTTTTGACTATTTTTTCAATGGAAAAATAGAGGAAAAATAGCGTGGAAAAATAGTAAAAAAATACATTTTTTTCATACATTATTGGAACCGAAATCTTTAGTTAAAAAATACATTTTTGACTATTTTTTCAATGGAAAAATAGCGTGGAAAAATAGTAAAAAAATATTTTTTTTTCATATATTATTGGAACCGAAATCTCAGTAGTTAAAAAATACCCAGGTCGAAAATCCTATAGACAGAATTTCTATAGGTATAGGTTTCTATATGGAAATGGTATATGGGGCACCCATAGAAATCCTATGGGTGTCTATGGGACTGATAATCCTGTAGGTTAATTTCTATAGGTCCAATAATAAATCCTGTAGGTTTCTATAGGACCTATAGAAAATCCTAAAGGTGTCTTATAGCACCAATAAGAAAATAATTAACTATAAGATTAATATAAGAAGAAATGCTGTGGGTGTCTACAGGAACAATCACATGACATTATTAATTAATTATTAATGCTTATTTTATTAATCCTATCTTGTAATCATATCATAGATTCATTTCAAGATTCATTTATTTCACTCAATATAAAAAACAGCATACATGTTCAAAGTGCATAATTGCACGTAATGATCATACATATAAAATATGAAAACATAGCAAGTACATTAGGAACAAACAGTTGTATTGGAAAACAAGAGACATAAATGAGTGGGGGTTAAGATTAAAGATCTTTGGAGATCTTGGCTATTCCACCCCGTTGTAAAAATAATTGTGCCGGTATGTGGTTGCATGTACAAGACAATAGCACAAAAGAGGGCGTGGGTCGACGAGAAGGGATATACAAAGAAGAGAGTGAAGGCAAGGATAAGAAAGGATAAGACAGGATGAAAGGGAAATAGGAAGTTTTAGAGAATAGAGTAGGGAATGAGTATAATGAATAGAAGACCCTCCTAAAGGACCCACTTACATAATAAATTGTAGACATATATATAGGTAACATACAATGTAACAAACTAGATAATTAAATTATAATTAAGATATCCTATCCTCTCCTACTCCTATAAATCCTATAACCTACATCCTATGTCCTATACCTAGCTACTAAGCAATTGTATCACATTCATTATATATACAGCCAATCCGCAGGCCCCCCAAAAGCGCGCTATTTTATTTCCAGTTCTGCCTGACTATGAATACATAATGAGCAAGAACAGCCAGGAACATCTTATTTGCAAACTATTGAATAGACTACTTATCATTCACCAATTGCCATGAGTTATGCATCAAATAAAAGAAGAGGGATCAGAGATTTGTGAAATGCTTTTGTTGTTTTCAAAATAATAGACGAAATTGGTAAAAAAATCGTGTTCCTTTTATGACAAAAAATGGAAATGAAATGAAATATAAATCTGGCCAAAACTACCATAGTTTTATTGTGAGCCAGGGCAAATTTGACATGAGCGTAAAGGGCATTTTCTGTACTTTCCAAAGATTGAAATAACATTAATGTGCACTTTATGACAGGGTCAGGATCCAACAATATGTAACCAATGTACACACTTTGTCTTTAAAAAAGTCAATTCCAGCATTCCGATTGGTTACCACCACGCAAGATGTTTTCTCACAGCCTGGCAACAGCTATGCGCATGTTTGCGCAAGGATGAAGCAACAGGTTGCGCATTGTTTCATTCAACGCGCACTTGGTTACAGATGGCTTGCTTGCCAATCACAGGGCTAAGATTCTATGGTCTTGACCATGGTCTTGACAACGGATGATCTGCGGCTGAATATTGCTGGATCCTGACTCTGTCATAAATCTATGGATGTTTTGAATGTAACGATGAAAATGATGAGATTTCAGCGCTTCCATACATATGTGTCTTGATGGCGGCTCATATACTTTTTATATGTCTTTTAACAACTTGAAATCTTGTGAAAAAAAGGCTTTTGTATGACTATTTCATCAGTTATTTTAAACAACTTATTTCTAAAATTCTGACTAAAACAAAATATCCCTGTGTTGGTAAACTATTCATTTATTTTTGCAGAAAGTCTAATGAGCATAGCATTTATATTTATTTAAGAACATAACTTTAAAGATGACCATGCGATACAGCCGACTGGGTGCAGGGAGAGAGTCCACTTCGGGCACTGGAAATAAAATGCGCGATTTTTGCTCATTTGCATACGACCTGCGGTCTGACTGTATAGGGACATAGTTGTAGTGCTATAAAAAATGGTTACTGACTAGATTACACTTTTATTATTAAAATTAATTTACACTTTTATTAATGAAATATGAAAATGCCTTTTGAAATTGTGTACAACATTACAATAGTTTAATGTAAGTAAAATTTCTATCACTGTTCAAATCTTAATCCCAAATCTAAATGTATTTATCTATTTCCACTAGTTTTCATATTTTAGATTGTTATTCATGAATATTCATGATTGATTAGGACCAATAGAAACCAATAAAAATTTCCTATTGGTTTTCTATGGGTCTCTATGGGATTTTCGACCTGGGTATATTTTTTTACTATTTTTTCATTTCTACTGAAAAAATAGAAAAAATATATATAGCATAAAATACACCATTTCTACTGAAAAAAAAGAAAAAATATATATAGCATAAAATACCCCCCTCAAATAGGTAGAAAATATATTTTTGAACTATTCTTTTACTATTCTTTCTTTCTATCAAAAAGAAAACAAAATGTAATTTGCAATATTTGCAAAAAGTACAAAAAATAGCTTAAAAATAGTTAAGTAATTTGCAGTCTAAAAAGTATTAGAAGTACAAAAGATAGCTTAAAGATAGTACTGTAATTTGCAATATTAGAAGTACAAAAAATAGCATGAAAATAGTTAAGTAATTTGCAGCCTAAAAATCTATAGTAGACAATGTTTTAAAAATAGTTTAAAAATAGCCTATCATGTGTGCAGAAGAAAAAAAATAGGTTAAAAATAGTTCCGTAAAAATAATATTTTGAAAAAATAGCTTTAAAATAGTTATTAATAAGAAGCTGGCCGGGAAATAGTGAAAAAATAGTCTATTTTCTAGTTTTCAAAAAATAGTATGGACATAGACTATTTTTTTTCTATTTTTCAGCGAAAATATGAAAAAAATAGAGCTATTTTTTTCAAAATAGGAGAAAAATAGGAGAAAAATAGGGGGAAAATAGGGAAAAAATATATTTCTGTTAGCCGGAAAACGGGCAGAGTTAAGTTAAACTTGTGTGATCACAATGAAGTATGATGAAGGGCTCTATTAACTGAATATGGGTGATTTTTATTAAGTTCTAAATCATTTTCATGTAGGGTATAGGTAATAATAATTATATTGGATGGCTTTATTTCATGGAATACCAGAAATATTCCACTCGTTAGGGCCAATGTTGCACTCATCTTTGATTTGTGCAATATTGGCCCTAAGTCTTAGAAGATTCTCTGGTATTCCATTCAGAGCCATCCAATATAATATAAATATAGGCAGTTACACATAGGCAAAATATTTACCATGACCCCCTCCTCCCCCCCCCCCCCCCCCCCCCCCCCCATTTGAACAAAAAAAATTATATAGACACTGTATGTTACACTATGTGCCCCACCTGTCCTAGAATCAGATTGGTGTATGACTGTTGTTCTTGTATTCTCCAGGATATTAAGCCTCAAGATGAAGCAAATGAAAATCCTTACATCAAGCTTAAAGTCAAGGCCATGGTAAGTGACAGTAAAATGTTGATAATCTTTATATTATGTTATGTTCTTTTGTTTTAATTCTTAATTCTGGTATGAAATTAGTAAATGACACCATTTTAAAAAAGAAATAAGATTGTCTGTATGCAGTGGAACCTCGTTATAACAAACTCCTTGGGACCAAGGAAATTACCTCTTTATATTGAAACCCTTATTATATCAGGGCTAAAAAACAATAGAATGCAAAGAAGTGGGACCAGCAAACTTACCTTGTTATAACTAGAGTTTGTTATTTAGAGTGTTCTTTATAACGAGGCTCCACTGTACATATATGTTAGGTGTGCTATAGTATTCAGTCACACCGTTTCTTTTATAACAGCTGATATTTCTTATCCAAATTGATGATTGTGATATTCATGTTAGTCTATGCATTAAAGGGTACTAATCACCTAAAAATATTTTGTTCTGTATGTTAGAGGTTCCATGTCCTTATACTATATTCAAAATATGGGCTTCAAATATCACTTCTATAAAGAGATATTGCATGTTTAATTACACACTCTATAAGCGTAAAAGCGACTCGTGAGTAGACTACTCGATGCACCCGTATGCTCTCTCCAAGATAAGGGCTCGCGTGGAACCCAACTCGGCGTTCGGCTCTGCGCGCGCACCTTCATGTTATCCTTTATTTTCTTCATACTCGTTGACCTTACCAGATAAAGTTATTTGGGGTTGATTTTATACTTGCTAGCTGTACACAATTTTTTTTTTTCAGGTGATTGGTACACTTTAAATGTTCATCAAGCACAAAATGGAGGAAAGTCACACTTGTATATTATCCATCAAAGTTCAAACCTGAAATTGCAGTGTATTTTCTGGTTTAATTTAATCATTAGTATAACAAAGACATTGGAGAGGCAATGTGCTTTGTAAAATTATGAAACCCAAAATGAATGTTTAATACCATTTACAAAGTTTCCATGTGTCTCAGAATCTATAAGACATCATCAGCACTGGAGGGCGTTTTGTGTTTTTGGCCTGTACGGCAAAATTGTTGTTTTTTAGTTCGTCTTCAGTACCAGGCATGTTTTGAGTTTTTATTTTCAAGTTCTTTTTTCCAAGTTCTTTTTTCTAAGTTCAAAGTTCAATTCAAATAAAACTAATAGACAATGTGTAAGGTGATGTTCACCTTACACGGGATATGACGTTACAAATACTTCGTGAGATACCAGACGATCTACCAAGAATCACCGTAGAAGTACAAGTAGGTGTACAAAAGGTTGCATATACACTGTACATGTACATGTACATTGTACTTTGCTCTTGCTCTATTAAAATTCTTTTTGGTAAATTAGAATCTATAGAAATCTGATTTTGATTTTATTATACTATTTTGAAGGATTCCTCAGAAGTGCACTTCAAACTGAAGAAGGCGACGCCATTCCAGAAGCTCATTACCAACTACTGCAAAAAAATGGTGAGTATTATTAATATACAGTTAACTAAAAGTCTTATCTGTTGGGACCACAAAAAGGAGTTTGACTTATGAAAAATTTAAGGAAATGTAAATAACACATATTTTGCTTGCAGTTCGGTCAAAAAATTGATTCGACTTAGGGACAGTTCAACTTATGCGACTTCAAGTTATGCAAGGTTAACTGTATCTTTACTATGAGATAATAAGATCATTATCATAGTGTCATTACTATCATCCTTATGGTAGGCCGAGGGTTAGTACAATGATATTGTTACCTCAATGTGAAAATGTAAGAGCTCATAAAACTGAATTACAGGACCTGCAAAGTTGTTGTGAAAATCATTTAATTCTGACTAGTTTGTTTATTTTTGTATTTTTCATATTTTTTATATACCAACAAACTTTCCATATATTCATTGTCTGATTTTTCTCTCACTTTCACTGATAAACTTTTCTCATTTTTTTCTGCCTCTATTAAACCTAACTTTCTGTAGATAGTTACATGACTGTAACATCCCTTTTAATTATCTATAGGATGCAATGCAGATATCCTTTTAGAACTTGAAAATAATAAACAAAAATGTCTAACATGAAGTCACTGATAAACAGTTCTTATGTCAATTGAGTCCTTGTTTGATTCCATTTCTTGTGATTATATTGCCAATTTGTCTTTCACAGGATGTCTCAACATCGTCATTCAGATTCACATTTGAAGGCGCAAGGCTCGACCCCGATAAGACCCCTATGGATGTAAGTTTTAAATTGTACAGTGAAACCTGTCTATAAAGACCGCTCAATGGAGACAAGAAAAGTGGTCTTTATGAGCAGGTGGTCTTTATGGACAGGTTCCTTTAATACATGTTTCAATGAGAAACATTTTTCAAGGGAAACAAATACGGTGGTCTTTATGGACTGGTGGTCTTTCTATACAGGTGGTCGCTAAAGCAGGTTTGACTGTATTTGGGTCATTCCGTGAGGTTAGGTCAATGTTTATGATATACCAGAAAGAGAGAGAAACTGTATCTGGTATCAACTTCGAAGAAATTTGCTAAAATGGATTTTAGCATGGAAAATGTTCAGCCCACCGTGCTGAAAATTCCTCAAGCTTTTGGGTGTATCAAAACTATAGACCTGAAATTAGTGTAATGTTACATGTGATGTCCATGCTACTCTGGCAAACAAAGAAGTACCAGGTGGAACAGGAATTGATGATTCTGGCAGGGCATTACATAAAATGATCTACTGTCAAAGTGGACATTTTCACGCGATTAATTTTTCGCGCTCGGCCAAGTAAGGTGAATTTCATGTGTGCTTAATTTTGCCCACGCGCTAGACTCTTTTGGGCAAAAGAATACATAAAGATATTTGTGTGTTTTTTATTTTCGCGCAAATTTCATGCCGCGCGAAAATTTCCACACCGCGAAATATTCCACATTTACAGTAATCTTAGACTTTGTCATATTTTTCCCCCATCCTTGTAGAATGTTTATACACTATGTATATTGTATAACTCAGTAGCTTCTGCAAAATGGTCCTGAAAGATGCTGATGAGTAATTGAAATAATCTAGGCATTCCTTGAAACATCAGAAGTACGTCCAGGCCACATACATTTTCTAAATGCTATGTTTTCCCTTGCATACATACATGTTTATCCATTTTGCCAATATTCAGGGTCTGCCGTTTTCAGAAATTTCTCATTAACTGTTCCACGACTTACAATAATTACATGAGAATTTACAATGATTTTTAAAAACTTTTTCTCGAAATGGATCTTCACCGCGGATACTCAAACTTCGCGTTCATGCTGCTATGTAACTTCAGGAATAGTTGTAAATCCTCATCCCCAAGTTCATTTCTACCCATATTGTTATCATTTTGTTCACAGTACCAAATGGAAGATGACGACATCATTGATGTATTTACCCAGCAGCTTGGAGGCCAATAGGATGCGATGGGACGATACTAACATGGACCAAAGTAGGGCAATTCCACGCTGGGACAAACAGGATGGTTGACACCAATTTTCCGCTTTGCTGGCTAGAAAATTAGTAATGAATGGGCAAGCCCCAGAATATTTTATGTTTTATATTTTATATTTTATGTTTGTTACTGGCAATATTAAAGGGTTTCATAATGATTATTCACCTAAGAGAATAATTTGTGTACTGCTAGAAAGCTTGAAATTAACTTCACAGAACTTCACCTGGCATTCTATCGGTCAACAATTAAGGAGTTTGAAGGAGAGTCCTACCTTGGTTCCGCGCTGGCCCTATACTTTGCAAGCACATACAGGTGCATCGACTAGTCTACTCACAAGCAGCTTTTACGTTTATCAAGAGTGTACTTAAACTTGCAATATCTCTTCATGAAAGTAGTATTTGAAGCCCTGTATTTTGAATACAGAATAGCGACATGGAACCTGTATTTTTCACATACAAAGCAAAATATTTTTTTTTGTGATTGGTACGCTTTTAGTTTATAGGCTTACTATATATGTAGCTTGGATCAGACCTGGGGGGGGGGTGTTTCACCAAGTGTCTTGTCAGTGATATTTTACTGACAAATTTGCTCTCAGCCAATCAGATGCAAGGATTTCAGTAGCTTATAACAGTTGTTGCAACTTGTCATTGATGACAAATTTTATGAAACGGGGCCCAGATACCAAGGAAAATATTTCATGATATCATGGTCGCTCGGCTTAAGCCGGGGTAATAATATGATTGCAGGACCCTCAGGGAGAACAGTATATAATACTGATGAGGCTACCCTGGGTAAACAAGACATATTATTATTATTATTATTATTATATGTGATAACGTATGGCACCCCTAAATGTACAAATATCTTGGACTTGTCCTGAAATTTGGTAGGTACTATGATGTGATGCAGGCAAGAAATATTTGTCAATGGTCATTTCAAGTGAACTCTTGTTCTTTCATGAAGTAATTTGTGTTAGGCTTATGTCATACTAGGCCATATGATAGATCACTTTACGTAACCATCGATTAATATGGCACTCTGAAACTACTTCATAATCACCACAAAACATACATGTCTCTTCACTAATTGTACGATAAATGAATTTTTCGTCTAAATATCCCATTAAACAAATTTCTAGTTTGATATTGCCAGATAAACAGTTCCCCTTGTCTCCTGCCATTATCCTGTACTAATCTATCATGATTCTGGTACATACATTGTACATATATTCTGTTTTTACTCTTTAGGGTTGTTCTTCCAGTGTTTTGCATGGTGAGGAATTTATGAGTGGAGCGTGCAATTAATGCCATGTGGTTTCCGAAAAGGACCTAGCTGCTGCCAAGAGCTTTCAGCTTCATTATGAGCTTTGATCTTTGATTATTTTTTTTTTCATCAACATGTTTTGTTCGTTATCGTAGAATTGTAGAATAAATCTGCTGCTATTAATGTTTGAAACATTAAGGTTCTTAACTCTGAATTAAGCTTAACTTTCTGCAGAGCTCTGGAGTCCTTCTCAAAGGCTCCAAGAACTGCTAAGACACTAATCGATCTGTTAACCCTTTCAGGACAGGAATTATTTAAGGGCTAAATTGATCACATTTTCTTCTTCAAATTGGTAACAATAATATTTTTCTTTTAGTGCTGCATGTTTCTAATAAGATGTTATGTCTTCAAAACAATATTCATGGTTAGGAACTTTGTAGAAAAGTTGAAATTATTGCCAATTTTGATCAAAAAACATTGATTTTGAACCTCTTAATGTGTTGCCAACGTAAGGATTTGAATGCTTATTTCCTTTTTAAAATTCCTGGCATCAAACGCAATATGGTCATGCAACAAAAATGGACACAGTGTATGTAGAAATTTTTGCTCTTTCTACTCATGTATCTGGAATATTTTTTAGAGCTCTGAATGAAAAGTTATTGAGCTATACCACAAAATGTGGTCAATTGTCTTGAAAGGTTTAACAGATGCTGAGCGCCTAGAAAAACATCTGGTATACTAAAACTTCCAAGATCATCCAGTTTTGATCCTTTTCTTCTTTTGGGAGTTTTAGGCGCTGAAACAAAACAATCTCCCTGCCGATTTCGAATCAAAAGCAGTTGAAGTAGCCTTAGTAATCTTGAAGGAGCCTCTTGGTTGTCTCTTGGCTGCTCTGGGATTTGTTGTCAGCTTGTTGTCAGCTCTGCTGTTGATTGGCTGTTGGCTGCTTTTTGTAGGTCTGGAGCTCAGTATTTTTTCAAGGTTATTAGATTGTATTGCTTTTGAATGATATGTTTTCTTTCATTTCTTTTTGTTGTCAAGATGAGTTCGTCTTTCATACTATACCAGAAATAACAGACATATTCATTCCTCCTGATACTGTCTGGAACATCCAGTTAGAAATGCTTAGTGTAACATACTTAGTTATTTATACTTTCTCTTCAAATCTATTTTATTTGAACACCAGGGGGGCGTCTTGTCAGTGATTTTTACCGACAAATTTGCTCTCGGCCAATCAGATGCCAGGATTTCAGTAGCTTATAACTTGTCATTGATGACAAGTTTTATGAAACAGGGCCCAGAAGTGACTTTAGTGCAACCAAAAACATGCTTTGAGTATCAGACCAAAGCTTTGAAATTTTACTTTTGGAAATAGACGCACTAAAAATGATATGAATATTCAGTACTGTATGGCTTTCCAAGGGAACCAAGTGGTATGGCTCGTTCATATGACATGGAAAACCGCAGCGTTATTTTAAAGCGTAATGCACTTCACATTCCTGTATCTTCCAACACACAGAGGAGGCGAGATGGATCAGTCGGTAAAGCATCTGCCTCAGTGTTGAACTAAAGATCTAAAGATCCTGTGTCATATGTAAACGTGCCTTGATTTCGTGTTAATCTTTGAACAAATATATATGTAGATGCCTTTGCTCGTAAATTGATTCATGTACAAGAATATTTTAATATTTGATTCATGGAGTAATATCTTTCTCTTGGGCTATTAAGGATGATTTAAGATTTTTGTAGAATAAAGATCATGGTGTATAACAGCCATTTTCTTTTTCAAAATAAGTCGTGTTTTTGTCTTTATTCTGCATCATGCTCTGATATGTATTGTACATGTAGCTACCCTACGGATGATCAAAATTTCAGAAAAATGATTGTAGTTTTAAATGATTTGTATATAAATGATAAACCTACCATTTATGCGGTTGAAATTTTCATGAATTTCACTAATAGTCCAGATTTACAACATGATTTAATTACAAGACTTCATTTTGCAATTCACACAAATTTCTTGCAGCAAAATTGGCCATCAACATTTCAGGAAAATTTCTGGTCTAAAGTATGCTCATTTATTGAATAATTGATAAAAATAAGCCAGTCAAAATGACCCCAAATACTGATTTATTTTTTTTAAAACAAATGTAAGATGTTCTCGATTGTGCTCCTCATGCATCAAGCATACTGTAATTTTTAATTTTTGTACAGTAAGTCTTTATGCTGGGGAATTACAGCCTGTACATGTATTTACTTCCATAATGCTGGTTTCGGTATATGAGGGGCATACATCCATTTTTTTCAAATTGGAGGAAGGGGGTATGGATGCAATTCAAGAGCATTATTTTGATTTATGAATGGGGCTTCTGCAAAGGAAGCAACAACAAAAAAATCTTCAATGTTGAAATTCAGTCTTGGGTGAAACATGATATTTAATTTTTGCTCCTTTTTCCCTTCACAGAAAAACAAAAATTATGAAAATCATTTCTGGAAATGACATACAGTGAACCTCGTTATAATGAACACTTATAACAAACTATCCTTATAACAAGGGAATTTTACCGGTGCCACTTTGTATTCTACTGTTTTTTTTAGCCCTGATATAACAAGGTTTCGATATAAAGACACATCACTATTGATGTATTAGGCGCTATATAAAAACCGGATTATTATTATTATTATTAAAGAGGTAATTTCCACTCTCTCCCAATAAATTATTGAATAATGCATTATATGTGCAGTGGTACAACACAGAAACGGGACCATCCTCAATATTGTATGAGCCTCTTTATAATAATAATACCTAGCATTTATAACGCGCTTTTCCCATAGTAGCCCAAAGCGCTCAGAGATATATTATTACCCCGGTCATTGGATTCTGGCATGCCTGCACACAAGGTATGCACATTCTCCACTCCCTGGGAGTATTCCAGCAATGGACAGTACAGTGACGCTCAAGTTGCTAAGCAAACAACATTAACTTTCGCATCCTACCGGGTACCCATTTAACACCTGGGTGGAGAGTGGCAAATGTAGATTAACGTCTTGCCAAAGGACGCTAGTGCTGCGGTGGGATTCGAACCCCGGACCTCGTGGTTCACAGTCCGGGGACTTATCCACTGATCCACAACACCTCTACTATACTTGCATTCTCTTTATACATGCATTCACACATTAGTGTGAAACTAGAGACTTACCCGAACAATGAACTTTGCAAGCGGTCTGAGTTTACCGAAGTTTCATGCCGTGAAATTTGTGAAAGTTCCCGGCTTAAAGAGAAGGTTGAGTTCTGGGAAAGGTGAAACATAATTTGTGAGCTTTCTCATTCTTTTTATGTCAGTTTGGAAGACCATCATGTTACAAATGTCCAGTGAAGAAGATTGCATTTCAAATGCCCTAATATTTGAAATATGACGAGAAATAGCTCGAGTGTTCGGGCCAAACATTCATGCCACATGCGTGTGCAGACCCATGTATCCATTTTTGTCATTTCTGTGTGCAGTGCATGTGCTTTTCAGCAAGATTTTGTCAATTTCTTTTCATTTTGACGATTTCAAAACTTCACAGTACACACCAATGTACTTATTAAGACATGATCATCTCTCCCCAATTGATTTAAGACTGTTTCTTTCAAAATGTAATCATATGACCAGAACTCAACTTTATCTTTAAAGTCCATCCCAGTATTTAGTTGTTTTGAATTACATTAGAAAAATGAGAGAAATAGATGAGTGTAAGTTTGAGCAGAATCTGACAAGAAAAGTTATGAATTTTTAAAGTCAGGGATGCCACTTTTCAGACAAAAGTAGGAATTCCTACTTTTTCAACATATTTTTAGCCATAGAAAACCACTTTTTATGTACACAAGGGCCCATTCTAGATGATTTTTCCTACTTTTTTATCATTTCTAAGTGGCATCCCTGTAAGTTGTAATTAATCAAACACAAATTGGCCGCATCTCTGTGCAAGCTCCACTCCCATTTGGTCTGTACAGAAAATTTCATTGATTTTCATTTTCTTAATTGTTGATGAAGGAATACATTTGTTTCATACAGGTTTTATTATAAAAATATTTGCAATGATTTATATTCTAGGCTGCATGTTTATAATATTAAATATTTTCTTTAGAAAAAGTGGAAATTTATATGATTTTTTTTTTAATACAGGGCAAATGAAAGAGGACCTCGCAACATATGTCACAGAGTTGCCAATCTGTGTTTGATTGATTACAACTTAAGAAATAAAGTTACTTTATTTCTTATCGGATTTCCCTCAAATTTTGATCCAACTTGATGTCAGAATGTACCTCCGCTTAAAGGGCAATCCAACCTTGCTATTAAAATAGCTGATTTGTGTGAAAGCAGAAAAATCAAAACAGGATGGTGAAAGTGTGAAAGAAATTTGACAAGGAATAAAAAAGTTATGGACGTTTGAAAAATGAGCTCACTGCATGTATGCGAATCTCAAATTGGCAACTTGGCAAGTCGATTGTGACAAACTTGCGGAATACACAAAAGATTATTAATTTGCGGTTTTCTCTGAAGCGCCTTTACCCTCGGGGGCAGTACTCAAAATATATTGGAGATAGCATATTGTTCTAGGTCCTCATGAAAGAAAAAGATCCTACCAAGTAATACATTTTGGAACAAATGACATTTTAGTCATTTTGTGTGTTGGAGCAAATGGGGGAGTTGTCCACAGCTACATCACAGTGACATTACCTGTTTGGCCAATTTGAAATTCCCATATGTATACTATAGTGATTACAACTTTCATATCATAACTTTCATATTGCTTGTCGGATTTCGTTCAAACTTTCACCAATCTGCTTCTCTGATTTTTCCTTTCTTTCAGAGCAACTTACGCTTAAGGTTGGATTTTCCTTTAAAAGAGTACAGTGAAAAATCCTCGAACTGAAAATTTTTCCTGTTTACGAGCAAACAACAACAAATCATAAGCATAAAAACAATGAGCTTAGAGCCACAAGAAATGTATACTTTCTTTATTGTCTTTCGAACATCCAACATTTCTGAAAGGCTTTTTTTCCAAAAATCTTAAGCATGACCTTTCCAAGAGAAGACTTTCTTTTGAAACTAAACTTACTGTACATGATCTTTCATACAAAATGTACTTTCGAGTGGAAAAATAAAACGATAACAGCAGAGTAAGGAACTTGAACAAGTTGAGAACAACTGACGTAAATCTAATGTATATCATAAAACATACAACATCAAATTGGAACAGTATTTAACACTGATTTTTCAACCCTACTTATTTTACTAAATATTGTAAAAATGGACTGTCTAGAAACTTCTTTTATCTTGGTAGTATGTACAAAGTACTTGGCACACAATTTATCATGGCTTATTTACAACACAATTTAATTACATGGATGATAAGATTTAAGAAATGACATCACCTCATTGAGCAGAATCAGAGCCATGGTATGGAGATCTTGAGCTAATCAGGACCCCAAATACCTAAGGCTAGCTACATGCAGGAGCAATAACGCCATTTTCACTATATTTAATTTTCAGCTAGATTTCGTCAACAAGCCAGTTCGTAACTAATACATGGTACAAAATGACATGACCCCGATTTGTCGAGCACGTGTATCTGCTTTGTTTGCAATTTTGACACGCTACTTATTTAACAAGTAAGATCATAATGCTACGCGCATGGTGGTGCGTACACTATCACAGCATAAAGGTCAATTGTACTGGGTACAAATGACCTTTATCTGCACATGTGCAAATTGTAATTACAAACTGTCTTATTCTAATTCCAAAACCACATACCGGTAATACCAAATTTTACCTACTTGCAACACAATGAACCATTCAGAACCATACAAGTTAATAATGCAATTGCAGGGCTGTCAACCCTCCCTCTTTTGGCGGAAGTCTCATGCCACCACGCCCTTCCTCCCGCCAAGCAGGTAAATCTTCCGCTTTATGAAAAAACCTCCCGCGTGTCAAATTGGATGACCTCTTTTTTTGTCACTTGTCAGAAAATTTTTGAGCGACTTATGGAGGGCTTGCAAGAGAAAATAAAAAAGAATCGCCCTCCAAGCTATTCCCCAAAGTTGACAGCCCTGTGCAATTGCATGAGCAGTACTCAGAAATTTAATTTTTAACATCGTTTCACAATTGCATTCTACAAAAATGAAGTATTTACTGTCCTTTATCCAAGAAAAATAGTGCACATGTTCAAGTCTTTTCTATTTCACATACCATGTTCTCTACATATTTGTGCAATATCAATGTGTCAAAGTTTGTATTCTAGCATTCATGATTTGTAGATGTTTTAAAATTAAAGTGAAGAAAATGTTCTGTACACCAGTCCGATTCACACGCAAAAATCACAGCGCAAAATATAAAGTGACGAATGCCATGTTTAAAGACATTTTATTTTTCTTTAACAAGGGTAGGTTGAGTTCTGGGAAAAGTAGAAAATAATCTGAGCTTCTTCAATCTTTTTATGTTAGCTTGATAGAGTACCATAGTAGAAATGTGCCCTGAAAAGGATTGCTCTTCAAAGGCCCTCACATTCATAATATGACAAGAAACAACTGAAATGTTCAGGCAGAACATTTGTGTGTAGTCCCATATTTACATGTATGTGTGCAGTGCATAAGACTCTCAGCAGGATTGAGTCAATTTCTTATCATTTTTGGTGATTCCCAAACCTTACTGCATACACCAATTCTTATCAACCTTTCCCAATTGCTTCTTTCACAATTCAATCTGACGACCAGAACTCAACTTTATCTTTAAATCTTATTCAACATCATTAAATATTTTATAACTACTAGCTGATGTGCAATGCCTGTAAATTTACATGCATATTATATTACAAAAATATTATAATAAAATATCAGTAAGCATGAAACAAGTCTTTCCACCTTGTGATTTGGTCCCTACACTAAGGCTTCAAAACAATAACTTAGGAATGGAATAAGCAGGTCCCCCACTTTTTAAACGATATATTTATGTTACATTTCAGATGCAATCCCTTAAAAATAAGGTAAAATTTCTCTGTGAATTGGTCACGTTTCATACGTGACCCAGCACCACAAAAAGTCGCAAAAATAATTTTTCTGATTTTATCATATTTGGAAAGAACAAAGTCTCAGCTTTAAAATGATATACGACTCATTATAATTGAAACTTTCTAACCCTTTTAATTCAGCGAATGAAAGGAGCTTGTAAGAGATGTTTGCTGTTATTAAATAGGGAGGAAATGAGCTCTAAAGTTGGGGCCTATTCAAGCGTGCGGAGTAAGAAAACGAGAGAGAAAGTCGATAGAGAGTGAATCGAAAGGCCATAGCACCCACTATGAATGAATTGTCGGATTAGGTTGATATTTGGTAGGAGTGTTAAACACAGTTTATTCATTTTATTGCCAAGACTGGGCAACTGTTTTGAGCAAGAAAGCGAACAAGGACTTTCCGGACGCCAACTACTATTTTGCAAAAAAAAAGTAAACTTAGTTCACGTAGGTGATGGCTGTAGTCATTAATTTAAATATTCGTGTTCTGCTTCCAGCTGATATTACTGAATGATTTTTTATTCTAGATTGACCCAGTCTGGCAACTACATTTATACTTCAATCAACAACATCGTGAATGATAATCAATAGTCTCTATTGGTTAATCCATGTCGTGGATGAGAATGGTGATCAATCATTACCTAACTACTGTCAAAATCATGGAAAATGACTTAGAGTGGAAAAATATCCAGACGATCACAGATTGTTGCATAGTGGAGATCGAGATACAAAATGCCGGAAGAGTTGGTTTGTGTAGCAGTCTCCTGCTGAGTGAGGTGATGGCCTCGCGGGATGTTGGAGGGTACAGGGAGATCAAGATCAAAGAACATAGGACTGCAGACACTTATGGTGATGCAACACTACTGTTGGATAAACATGGGAGCGACATGTTTAAATGCATATCAAAAAGTCAGAAAATACACACCAAGAAGAAAACAGTCAAGGACAGAGGAACCATTCTTTATGGAGAGAAATGGTTCAAAGCTCATAAACCCGGGACAAATTATGTCCCGGCTGTGGGAAACGTACGATCTCCCTGGGCGTTTTCTTCCAACAATTGTCAGGAAGACGACAGCAACATATGCGCAAAACACTTTGCCACCGGCGGACGCTGATCATGTGGCCGAATATACGAGTCATACACCGGGAACGGCTCACAAGTATTATAAAGCAATGCAAGATGACCGTATCAAGAAGGCGGCGAGAGATAACATCTCGAAATTATGGGATGAGGACGAAGGACCCAGTTACAATAACAAGGATGAAGAACCCAGTGACAGTAACAAGTCAAACAGTCGAACTGTCAAACGGACCAGACGAGGAAAGGAGGAGGGTGAAGAGTGGCTTCCGACTGCTAAGGGGAAGAACCGGCTTCTGTCCATGGATGAGGAAGTTCAAATGAAGGAACTACTGACGGAAGCCTTCAAAAAGAACAGAAAATCAAATAAACAAAAAAAGCACCATGAAATTATAAAAGAAACCTACAAGATGATGCCTGAAATCCATCAAAAAGTAACACAGAGGATGTACGCCGATAAGGCACGGCATGATGGTTGGAGGAAGTTTTATTGATCCACTTTTTTTTAAATTTAATGATAAACAATAAACTTGATGTAAATTACCTATCACACTGCACAAAATGTTGATGGTGGTGCAATTATATTTTCCTCATTTATTAGCGTGATATTTATTTCCTTTGAGCATATAAAATTAAATGCTGAACACAACAAGGACAAAATTATTTTTTACTGATGTCTCTTTGTCTGTAAAACTGTCCCAGTGTCATCCTGGAAACTTCCCATTATTCTTCGAATTACCCGGTAGAGAATTTTATCGTTATTTTACTGTGAATTAGGGTGCCCAACTCACTAGCTGAAATGCCCTTCATACAATGGCAAAGGTCGAGGCCAATGTAGCAATGCCCATTGCTAAAACAATTTTTGTTGTTGGTTTTTTTTTGCTTGTGCTGCTCTAAATATATGAGGGCAGTCAGGACATAGGACGTTTGTGTACTGCATATCACCAAAAAAAATGCTCTACATTTACACGCGGTTAACTGGTTCTCCTTTGGATTTAACTTAACAGATGTGGTGCTTCTGAAATAATGTCCGTAAATCTGTACAATCAGCTCAAAACATCCATTTATTTCCCAAATATCTCAAACAGAAAGCACAGTATGCCAAAAAAATCAATGATTAGTTTCGATTTTGTACAATAATTTCCCGATCTTGAAAAAAGTACACTTACTTTCTTCTCTCCCACAATTACAGCCGACTATTCCCCTTGCTCTGTTCAAATTACTGATATCTTACATATTACATCATTCATATTTTACAAGACTTACAAGTTGAGATGCATAAAAATAGACAGGTATCATTAATTTATCCAACAAGACGAAATATATTTACACGGGTCCAATTTGGACTAGCTGGTAGAGAATAAAATCTACTCCTAAAGGCTATTCCCACTGCATTGTGCCTGGACAGTTTTTGCTTTTTGGAACCATCAAATCTTCCAACAAATACAGTGAAACCTGAATATAAAGACCACTCAAACGCGACTGTCTTTATACAGAGGTGGTATTTATTCACCGGTACTTTATTACTGGTTTCAATGCTAATGCAGAACACAGTTCAAGGGAACCCCCCCCCCCCCAAAAAAAAAAAAGAAAAAAAAAGTGGTCTTTATAGACAGGTGGTCACTTAAGTTTGACAGTATGAAAAGTACAGCCAAACCTGTGCCCTGTGGTCACCTGTTCTGGTGGACATCATCTGGCTATAGTGGCCATTTTACTACTCCCCCTAATTGCAGAGTATGTGATGCAGAACTTGTCTAGAATGGCCAACTGTCTGCAGGAAGTTCCTTCACTGCTAACAACTGAAGGTATAAATGGACAAGTATGACTGTATACTATTGAAATGGAATAACTACACAACATGAAGATGTATTTTAACATGTTGAGAGCTTGTTGTATATGTCTGAGCAACAGACACTGGATAACAGTGGGAATAGATCCTAGGTAGAACAAGTGTGACCACACTTCAAATTCGAACGGGGATTCCGTCTGTTACCTGGAGAAAATGTGGAATCTCATTGCATCAATTAATCTACAGATTGATGACAATATTGATTCATACTGGTAACAAAATCATAATAATCCATTAGTTTCATGTGCAAAATCAGACTGAGAAAGTGCATGGCCAATTTATGGATGATGCGCACATCCCAACGTCCATCAAAGTGTGCACTATACATGCCTGCTTGTACCGATATTCTGACAAAATACCCAATGCTGTTAAACCTGCAAAATTATGTGTTTTACCGATATTCAGTAACCCTCTCAATTTTCATAAATGGAAACATATTTCATTTGAAATACTGTATACACCATATATTTCACAGGGGTTTTATTTTTGCAAATTTCAAAACATGCTCAAATATTGCTAAACTTCATACACAGTGGATGCCCATCTGGCCTGGGCATCCATACACTGCCGGCCAGCTGATGTATACCAGTACCCGATCTACGCGCTGCTATAGTAGATTTAAATTCAAATGTAACAACTCGTGAAATAGCCTGGTTAGTCCAATTTGTGAAAAATTATGTCCGCGAAATATATGGCGTACACAGTATATGTTTTTTGTGTGTTTTTTTCAACAAGTTCTTGAAAGAATGTCCCCCCCCCCCCTCCAACAAAGAATGAACAAGGTCCTGAGCATTAAGGATATATGCACTTTCAACACCCATCCTTCTCCTCCCATTATGAAAGAAATGGAGAGGAAGGGGGTAGGTAGTCTATATCTAGAACTCAATGCTTAATCATGTCAACTGCTAACAGAGGTATGGTCACACTTGCTAATACCCTACGATCCAAAGAAGATGGAATACATAAGAACGCTGCCAGATGACCACTGGGCAGGTGCTATCTACGACTGGTCATTCTCCTTGTCTGCCTCCTATGCTCGTCTCGTTCCCGCTGCTTCGCATCAAACCACGGCAATTCAAACTCACTGCAGGAGAGATGGGAACGGTCAAAGATGGGCAATATTACTCAGTTCATATTATTGCATCATTCAATGGCAAGAAACTGCACATCATTATCAGGATAACAAAACTATACATCTCATGTGCTTCTGTCAAACAATATATTGAACTATTTTACAATTATTTTTAATAAAGTAATAACCTATGATAATGCATAAAATGAATTATGAGAACAATGGCCATTTCAATTATTTTTTTATGTATATACCTATAGATGACGGCCGCAACAGAAGTTTTCACGTAAATTTATTGAGTTATGACTGTGGCAGATATCTGTATCTGTACTCCTCTGGTCATGTAGGGATACCAATTAAATTTACTGAATTGGTCTTAAAAAACTCCCAGATATGTTGAAGCCCCATATGTTCTATACTACATCCTGCCTAAAAATACCTGAAACCTAGAAGCATCGGGGCTTGGAATCAGACAAATGCTTGCAAACTGTCATCCGTATTAAACTATTTCTCAGATTCTGTAACTATTCATTTAATGTTCTTCAAATCAATGGAACTTAGGAAAGGAAGGAACAAACGGATAGCTTACCTAGGTTTAACTGAAGGGACTTGTACGCCGAAAGTAATGACTGGAATCGTATCACACATCTCAATATATTCAGCTACAACAAAGTGAAAGGAAAACAACAACAGTCGTTAATTCCATGAATGTTTTAAAAATGTTTTACATAAAATCCATCAGAGGTCAAAAATGTAGTACATTTTCCAGAATCAATTTGTGACAAATCAAGGGGGGGTGTTTTTGTTCCTTCATTCAACAGCTGAAAAGATAAGGCACATATCGTATGGTGAAAGCTGGAAGGGAGTTACCTAAAAAGACACAAGTTAATGCCCTCCTGGCTTTCAGCAGACGATTTTAACCCCTACCATGCCGTGGGCGGCAAATCCCGCCCAAATGTTGGAGTGTTGAACATTTTATTTAGGCTCAGAATGGCTTGAAAATTCTCCCTCATACAGAAACGTGTGCCTTCAATATAAAGTTTATTCCTATGCAATGTATCTTTGCCCAGTTTGCTCAAGAAAAAAGTTAATATTTAGTTATTGAAAGTTCATTTTTGACAATTGCCCAAATAGCTGGTGGCATGGAAGGGGTTAAATGAAAAATTCACAAATAAGCTTGAAAGATATTATTTAACATATTTACAAGGGCGCAAAATATTTGGCATACATGTAGATCTCGGTAAATGCCTGAACCACTTTATGCATCTATGTCATTGTTCTATCCAGTAAAAGTTCTGGGAGGTGTTTTTTTTTTATCTCAGTAACAGCTTTGCTGGGCAATGTAACTACAATGGGGAGGTTTAACCATCATTTTCCGTGGTATAAATCATGGTTAGTGTGAATGTGTCCATTATACATATACTGATAATTGACATCTGACAAAACAAGAGTTTCAATAAAGTCTTTTCCTCTTTCTTTTTTGTTTATATTTCAGCAGCATTGTTTCTCAATTCAACTTGGGGGGTCTTACCATCATTTTCTCCTGGATAAAACGTGGTTAGTATATGCTCCCATTGAGCATACTCCCTCTGCTTCTGTTTATTGACCAGTCTCTCGTGTTCTCTCAGCTCCCGTATCCTCTGGATATCCCATCTCTTCCGCTTTCTCTCGTCCTGCTCCAGCTTGCAGTGGCGTTGCTCAAACACTGCCTCGGTGCACTCCTGACATAGCAACCATAGAAATTTACTTATAATAACAAAGTGTACCAATGACCTAAAAATATAATTTATGCTAGAATGTATAAAATGATTAAAATCAACCTCAAATATCTTTAACTGGCATTCTGCGGGTTAAAAGTTAAGTAGTACAAAAGAAAATAAAGGACAGTATAGAAATGCCCACACGGAACCTAACTTGGAATTGGGTTCCGTACGGCCCCTATAGCTTCTACTAATCTCTTTTTCGTTTATTAAGAGCATGAAATTGTTTATAGTAGTATCAATTTTTATAGAAGTAATATTTGTAGTAAAGGGATAGGATGTTGGACCTCTGACGAGCAAAATATGCTTTAATGATAGGTACCCTTTAATAATGCAATGGTGGTCTATGCAATATACTTCGGCCAGCTATTCACAAAACCATACCAAATAAGTCAGTTTAAACTAATAAACCCCACCTACATTTAAAATTAAGATGTGGAGTTACAGATATCACATGACTAGAAAATCACATGCCATTAATGCCATAAGCATCGTTACACCATTAAATTCTCTTCTCCCTCTTTCATTCCCCAAATGCTGTATACTGTGGATATTTATAAAGTTTTCATGTTCATGTTGACGGGTAGATGTCCTTAACGCCTACCATGCCGTGGGCAGCAAATCCCGCCCCAAAATGTGAGTGTTGAACATTTTGTTTAGGCTCAGAATGGCTTTAAAATTCTTCCTGATACTGAAACCTGCACTTCCAATATAATGTTTATTCCTATGCAATTAATCTTTGCCCAGTTTGCTCAAGATTAAAACTCATTGAACGTTAATATTCAAAGTTCATTTTTGACAATTGCTCAAAAATCTGGAGGCATGGAAGATGTTAATGCCTCCCGCCTCCCCCCTCCCCCACCCCCTCTTTCTGTTTAGTTTTACATTCCTACATTCATCTTCTTCTCAATGTCATGGAATTACAAAGCAGGGGAGCGTTTCATCAAGTGTTTTGTCAGTGATTTTTAGTGACAAATTTGCTCTCAGCCAATCAGATGCAAGGATTTCAGTAGCTTATAACAGTTGTCGGTAAAAATCACTGACAAAACACTTGATGAAACGCTCCCCAGAATGCTAATATTATGATGATGAATTTTACCTCTGGAGCATCTGAGGATGTACTTGGTGGAATGTTAATGACTCGCCATGACGGAACTGAACGACAAAGGGAAGAGGAAGATCAAGAAAAAAGTAATTTATTAAATGGTATGAAAAATGTACCAAAACACACACAAAGCAAAAAAATTAGGGCAGAAAAAAAGAGAAGACAATGTCACAGACTGTATTTTTCTCACTTCGGGCAACAGAGTGTGCGATGAGGAGATACACACCTTGATGTCCAACCCAAAGAAATGGGTAATTCAGGATTAATGCTCTTCCTGATGTTTTAATGGTTCTCTATAATACCAGATCCCAAGCAGTGATGTCAGAGACACCTGTATGCCTTAAGACTGTGACATTGATAACCCAAGAACAGTTTCAACTACATCACTGATTCCAAGAAGATGCTCTCCTCAAGAAGCTATTGCATCTGCTGTAACAGTATAAATTCTTAACCTTTTTGGCCGCATTTTGGGGCCTCTTTTGGGCTTGGCCAATAGTTTTCAGAGCTTTTCTCCTAAAATGCATTTCTTCGTAAGTTCTGTTACCTCCAATAATGCATATATATTCATAGATTTCAATAGGACTGTTCCATTAGTGAACCATAATATTACCTTCATCATGAAGGCTTCATGGAGGTCTATGTGTATGAAACCAACCGCCCCCGCCCTCCCTGTATAGAACCGATGTCCTACATGTACATGTCGTGTGTTGAGAGCCAGAAGGGCGTTAACTCATACGTTAACTCATAGTTAACGCCATTCTGGCTCTCAACACACGATGCAGTAGTACAGTGGAACCTCGTTGTAAAGATAAAGAACACTGTAAATAACAAACTCTCGTTATAACACAGTGATTTTACTGATCCCACTTCTTTGTATTCTATTGTTTTTTAGCCCTGATATAAGAAAGTTTCAATATAAAAAGGTAATTTCCTTGGTCCCAAGGAGTTTGTTATATCAAGGTTCCACTGTACACGAATAGGAGAGAATCAATGCTCAGTGCTCACCCATTACAGCTTCCTCATCAAGCAGATCTGCTTGAGGAACCCTCAGGTCGCTTAGGCATGGGTACATCACCTCTGTACGGTGAAACTTCTCTTCGTCCTTCGACTCTCTTGACTCTTTACTATCTTGTCTGTTTGCGCTTTTCTTCTCCTCCTTCTTTGCAAGTTTCTCCGCTCTCCTCTGTCGCTTGCTCAGCTCGGTGTTGCTCGATTGCACCGAAGAGATGCTGGAGTTCAGGTTACCGTGGTCTCTGACGGGGGTGCCACTCCCTCGACCCGATGACTGCCTCCCAGTGCTGTGGATCGATGGTTCGAGTTCTGATCTACGCTTTCTGAAAAGGAATTGGGTAATCTTGAAATTGGTAAAAATGATCAAAACTCAGCAAAGTCCTTATCAATCTGATGGAATCTATCATGTATTAATTGGATATACAGTTAACTTTGTATTTAAGTCGAATCTGTTGGGACCATGAAAAATAGTTGGACTTATGCAAAATTCGACTTAGGAAATGTAAATATCACGGTTTGCATACACTGTAGTTTGGTCAAAAAATTGGATTTGATTTAGGTAAAGTTCGACTAACACAAGGTTAACTCTATTTTCAAACCACCGTTTTACATCACTTACATGTACAGCACCTATGCTTTAATAATACAAAGCAAACGTGGTCATCAATTCCACATGTATACGTGTACTGTAACTTCCCACAGGCAGAATCAATCAAGCTTGTGAAATGCAGTAGTTCGATTCCGTGCAGAGTGTCCAGCACGACATATGATGGATATTTCATCCATAAATGAAAATCTCTTAATATGAGCATGACTAGTGGTAGTGATACCAGAAAACACCATTATTTAATGGTCACATCAAAAGATTTTTGGATGAAACATGTTGAAAAAAGACATGTCGTACGAGACACTGTATGGGATTGCCCAATACACCAATAGTTATAGTGTACAGAAAGGGATAGAGAAGCAAAGCTGGGGTTGGGGAAGACATCGCTTCGGCAAGACCTACCTTTTCTGCACTGGTGAATCTAAAATCTTCCGGGGCCTGCCGACTGGTCGATGGTTATTGTTGTTATTGGTCTGAGGTTCAACCTTCTCAGCTAGATGAGTTCTTCTGTTCATGCGCTCCAGTCGACATTTCAGCTGCAGAAGCAAAGGAGAATGTTGCATTGTTTAGTACATGTATGTGAATACGTGTGCATGCAGGTGTGCAATGGCAAATGTATGTTAAAAGCCAGGCCGGTATTCTGAGATTCATTTTATCTCAGATAAAATCTGAGATTTTAAGTCAGTGAAATAAAATACCCTGAAAATATTTTTAAATCGGTATTCTGAGAACCATTTCAGCAAGATTTTATCTCATCTAAGACACGCCCATTTATGATGCCTTAACCAATAACAAATGTCGTTAAATTTCACTTTCATCATGCTCAGCCAATAGAATTGCTCTCTGCCAGTCTCTTGGGCAAGAGAGCGCAAATGCGCTATTTTTACAATTTTCAATACGCGTGCATCAAAGCGCAATCGCGCTTTTTGCTAGGATTTCATGAAAACGACTAGGGTACTTTCCGAGGTTTTAGAAGACCATCACAAGCATTATTGCAAGTGTGAGATTAGTTGGCAAAAATCTTGTAATAGAATTCGATAATCATATGAGAATGTTGCTTGAGAAATTAGTCAGTACTCAGTATCTTTTTGTTTATTTTGATCGCACGACTAGCATTATATTTGTCCAAATATATCGCACTCACCGTGTATCCTAGAGATAAAATAGCTCCTACCCTATTTTAAGTTTTATTTTATCTTTCCCACAAATATGATTGGCGTAAGCGTTTAAAGCTGTGCGTATCATGCGTACAACATGTATAGGCACGCAAGAGGTAGGAGATTGAGATAAAATATGAGATAAAATGTGGTCTCGGAATACAAAAAGATAAAATAAAAAATTTTAGAGATAAAATGATGCTCAGAATACCACCCCAGGGCACAACTCACAGAAACACCAATTCCTACAATCCCTCTGCATAAAAGAGAAGTTCAAATGGTATACAATTTCAGAGTAATGTAAACGCTGTTATTTTCCCGGGATTAAATTTTCGCACTGAACGACCCAAAAACATTCGCGGGTTCTTGAATTCGCGCTGCACAATTACTCACTCGCACTCTAATCTGAATTAGATGCAAACACGTATCAATCAGATGAAGCGCGCAATGCAGTGTCCATTGAAAACAAGCATAAGAAATCGTGCTAATATTTTCGCGTGGTCTAGAATTCGCGCCCGCCGAAAATAGCGTGAAATCCGCGAAAATTAATGTACCGCAAATATTTCTGCATTTACAGTAATGTATAACCATAATGGGGAGAAAAAAAATACATTGAAGAGAAGGTTTAGTTCTGGGAATGGTGATAAAAATAATGTGTGAGCTTTCTCATTCCTTTTACGTCAGTTTGGAAGAGCATTATATAGTGGAAATGTCCCCTGAAAGAATTGCTCTTCAAATGCCATCATAATCGAAATATGACGAGAAATTGGTGAACTGTTTTCTTTATGAATCTGCTTTCCTTATGTTTATAGCCCTAAATGTTGCTCCTATTGAAAAGAAAACGATCCCTTTGGTAAATCTAATCAGATATTATTTGGAATACTGAAACTCTTCACTTGGTTACATTTTTTAATGCCCCCGAAAAAGATTAAACAAAGATTTTTTCGTTTGCAACAGAATTTATGAAGTATTTATTAGTTTTTATTTAAATCATCAATTTTTATTTTAATCAAGTTGATTTAAAATCTAGTGCCAACCCTGGAATGATATTTGTAGCATGGGTGAATCAGCACACATCAATACAATGCAGAGTACATGTACTTGTACAGTGTATATGCATACATGTACATGTCATTCAAATCTAAGAAAGGGGGGGGGGATAACATGGCCCCTGAAATTCATGACATTAGATATATGAATATATGAAAAGAAGTCAAAGAAATGCAGTGTGACCATTAAAAAAAACAATTTCCTTTAATCAAATGACATCTTTTAAATGGCAACTATGTTCTCAATCCACGGATACACTGAAAAGAAATCCACAGGAAAATAGAGTGATGGACATTGTACATGTAGTCATGCACCTCTGTAACTCGAGCAAGCTACATGTACATGTACGTGACTGCATCTCCAATATGCCTCCAACTAAATTCATTCATGTTCATGGTGAAAATTGTTCTTGAATTTAGATAAATACATGTGTTGTGATAACAAGAATAAAAAATCCTAGATACATGTACATGTACAGCTACAACTTACATGTAAATTGACATTAATGACCTTTGCCCTAAAAACTATATTAGACAGATTTTCCTTTTATTTTTATTTTTTATACTGTATATGAAATTTATTTCTTGGATAGTAACAAGTACAAAGCAACCAATACACTGTAAATCTTGTTGTAAATTAATTGTTGACTGGACAGGTTAGTTTTGCATAATATATTTTTCTTAAATACAGGTATTGTAGTACAGTACAGTCAGACCGCAGGTCGTATGCAAATGAGCAAAAATCGCGCATTTTATTTCCAGTGCCCGAAATGGACTTTCTCCCTGCACCCAGCCGGCTGTATCGCATGGTCATCTTTAAAGTTATGCTCTTCAATAAATATTAATGCTGTGCTCATTAGACTTTCTGCAAAAATAAATGAATAGTTTACCAACACAGGGATATTTTGTTTTAGTCAGAATTTTAAAAATAAAATGTTTAAAATAACTGATGAAATAGTCATACAAAAGCCTTTTTTTCACAAGATTTCAAGTTGTTAAAAGACATATAAAAAGTATATGAGCCGCCATCAAGACACATATGTATGGAAGCGCTGGAATCTGATCTTTTTCATCGTTACATTCAAATCATCCATAAATTTATGACAGAGTCAGGATCCAGCAATATTCAGCCGCAGATCATCCGTTGTCAAGACCATGGTCAAGACCATAGAATCTTAGCCCTGTGATTGGCAAGCGAGCCCTCCGTAACCAAGTGCGCGTTGAATGAAACATTGCGCAACCTGTTGCTTCATCCTTGCGCAAACATGCGCATAGCTGTTGCCTGGCTGTGAGAAAACATCTTGCGTGGTGGTAACCAATCAGAATGCTGGAATTGACTTTTTTAAAGACAAATTGTGTACATTGGTTACATATTGCTGGATCCTGACCCTGTCATGAAGTGCACATAAATGTTATTTCAATCTTTGGAAAGTACCGAAAATGCCCTTTACGCTCTTGTCAAATTTGCCCTGGCTCACAATAAAACTATGGTAGATTTGGCCAGATTTATATTTCATTTAATTTCCATTTTTTGTCATAAAAGGAACACCATTTTATACCAATTTCGTCTTTTATTTTGAACACAATAAAAGCATGTCACAAATCTCTGATCCCTCTTCTTTTATTTGATGTATAACTCATGACAATTGGTGAATGATAAGTAGTCTATTCAATAGTTTGCAAATGAGATGTTCCTGGCTGTTCTTGCTCATTATGTATTCATAGTCAGGCAGAATTGGAAATAAAATAGCGCGCTTTTAGGGGACCTGCGGATTGGCTGAGTACATGTATTTGTAATTGTATTTGTAATAGTACAGTGCATGCCAATCACATGTACACATACATACATGTATATATGTAGGCCTACAATGCATAGAGTGTACACCTACATGTATATGCAACAGGGCAACAGCACATGCAGATGTACATGCAATACTACGTGTACAGGCAGGAAAGCACACTCAAAAGGTAAACACAGTTCATAGTCTATCTTGCCAGTCATTTTTTGCTGCCATATGAGCAACACAATACATACACTGTACATGTACTGTAGCATGAATGAAAGGACTTCAAAACCTGCGTTTAAAAAACCTGGCTCATTAGACTACATGAAATTATGACTGTGAATGTGTTTTCTACTCCACATAATTTTGTGCATGAAGCTCAACTCTTTCATGGAAAACACTACACATGTATCAACACTAGTTTGCCTAAACCTGGTAATTGCAGGAAGTCCAGAAGTTGGGTTGCCAGAATCTGAAGAACTTTAATGTATTTTTTTTTCCTTTTCTTTTTTTCCTTCGAAACATGTAGTTTTGTTGTTCATTTAATATCAGCACCCCTACACCCCCACCCCCCCCCCCCCTCCAAAAAAAAAAATAACAGACAATCAGGAGGCATTTCAACTTTGTATGGAATGCTCTACATGTACATACATGTAACATTGGGGAAACTGAATATTTGGGGGGTAACCTACATTTAGGTATCCTAACTTTTTAAATATTTCTCATATCAAAACTCTCCTACTCCCTTACAAAAAATGATCTCACAATCACACAACTATCTCACTCTCTCTCTCTCTCTCTCACCAAGTCTCCATACTTTTTAAAGACATAACTGATCAAGAATTTTCTTTGAGTATTGGAAGAAATAAACTGAAGGGACCTTAAAACACATTATGCTAGAAGAATAGTACTGCTTATAATGTACTTTATTTACAAACAGGCAGTCAACTCGGGTCAAGGACCTATGAGTGAGCCAGATCAGACTTGCTGCCTTCTCACAAAAAATCTATCTTTTGGTTTTACTTTTGACCTTGTTTACTGGAGGCATTACATGTACAATGTGGTGTCCTTTCTGTTTATTTTTTTCTCCATCCTAAAAATTTAGGTATACTCTATTAAATCTAATTTTTCTCTGATTATTTAGAGCTCAGACTTACTATAAGCGTAGGCATGGCATACCGCCTATGGGCACATTTTTGCCAGGGGGTTGATGCCACCTTAGGCTCTAGGCCTCTAGCCCAATAATGATAAAAGCTTTCCAAGTTTCCAGGACACTCATGTCTACCAAGAAGTTACTGCATATATTAGACAAGCTTGCTTTGTAACTCCTTGGCTTGAGTCTACTACAGACTCTACAAATACAATATCAATATCAGTAAAAATTAAAATTAAAAGGAGTCTCATACATGTATATCAGTAAATGCGCACAGGCTGATTTGGGAGACTGTCTCCCACTTGGAAGACAGTCTCTGATAATAGATAATTTTCTAACAAGAGGGCAATAATATACAACACTAACAACATGGCATTTTTTCTCAGCCATTTTTTTTTCCTCTCTGAGGAACATATCAAAAATGTTATAAAAACAAAAGTAGACAGTGAATATGCCAATACAGTCAAAAATGCAAAAGAAGTAGTTATTCATGAGCAATTTGCTCATCACATTTTCAAGTTGAGCCAAGGTAATCCCTTCACAGCAAATGTAAACAAAAAAATTGGTATCCGAAATGGGAGATTGTCTCCCAAACAGGCTACCAAAATTCTTGACAAGAGAATCTGACAATGGAGACATTCTCCCAAATGGGAAAGAGTTTCCCACATCAGCCGTGCGCCTCTACTGTATATTACATGTACCGGTACATGCAGAACAGGTCCGAGCTAACATGGTACTCAGGCAAACTCAGCCTTGGCAGAAAATCGTGGCCGAGTTGGCTCAGAGATTGGAATTGAACGCAAATACTTCTGTTGATTTTTGCATGAATTACATGTTCAAAACACTTAAATTCAATATTTGATATCAATGTGTAAAATGATTAGTAAAGAAGTAATAATGTTGAAAATTGAAACCAAAATTAGGAAAATCCGGGACAACCCGACCACCGGACAGCTCGACCCAAGACAACTCGACCCAATACTCTGGACAACTCGACCAGGTCGAGCTGTCCAGAGTGGGCTGCGTTTTCGAACAACTCGACCTACTTTTTTTCTTCTAATATGAACAGAGTTTCACAGGGCTTTTGCTAAACAGTCGGGTAACGTCGCGTCGCGTTGGTAGAAATTTTCGAACATTTTTCAGGAAGGTGTCTTCAATTGAAAAAGAGTCCATCTCAGTATGATTTTCCCCGTTTTGTGTGCCACAAACTGCTTATGTATCTTCATATTTTATCCTGAGGTATTTAACAAGAGTTATAATGTTAAACAATTATAGACAAAAAGAAAACTTTCTTTGTATTCTTTTTCTTGTTTTGTTTTTTTGTTTTGTTGAATGATGAGCGTCCAATCTGTGTGCGGATGTAGCTCTATTTCTAAATCTTTATCCTTCTATCATATCTTTGTCTTTTCTCATCTGATTTTGTTTGCTTTATATTAACTATGATAATTTTTTAGTACAAAATCCCCCCGCAAAAAAAGCCTTTTCTCCTTCATTTCTTTAAATTTTGTTTGTTTTATCCAGTAGAGCTAAGTGATATACCAACATAGAAATTCTGCACAGGATTTTGGAACACTGTCTCAAACATTAATTATGATGATTTCTGCATTTTTTTTAATCCTATAATTTTTTTCTTTCCACCTTTCCTTTCATTATGTTATTCTTTGATCCCTTGTATCATCTTGTCTTCCCTCTTTCCCAATGATACTTTTTTTTTTTTTTTGCTTTCCATCTTTACTTTCGTTATGTTATTCTGTGATTCCTTTTATCTGTTCTTCCATCTTTTATATTACTCTTTATATTCATCCATCTATCATTCCTTAGTCTATCTTTCGTAGTGTTATTCTTTTTTGTCCCCGCCGAACGAAGTTCGCGAGGGGACTATGAAACGAACTCCGTTCGTGTGTGCGTGTGTGTGTCCGTCCGTCCCATATGTGCTCAAAAAGTTAGAAAATGCTATACTTCTTCGTCATTTCTCGGCCGATTTTGATTCTGATTGTTTTATCTGATAGGGCTGAGTGGGGGCTTCCTAACTTCTACACAAAATCATGAAATTCATCAATTATGCAAATTTATGCAAATTTATTCAAAATCGACGAAAAATGCTACTTCTCTATTTCACACCGTATTTTGAATCTGATTGTTTTATCTGATAGGGCTGGGTAGGGGCTGTCAAACCTCTACACAGAATTTTGAAATTCATTAATTATGCAAATTTATTGTAATTTATTCAAAATCAACAGAAAATGCATTTATAATCATAAAACATTAATTTGATAATTCATTTCTCACATTTATCTTCAAGGTTCTATCAGAAATTACATAAATTAACAGCCATTCCACAGATCTACACTTCTGGCGGGGACATAATTACGCATCGCGTAATTACTAATTCAGTTGTTTTTAATCCTTTTATTAATTTTTTCTTTCCACCTTTCCTTTCATTACGTTATTCTTTTATTGCTTTTATCATTTTGTTTTCCATCTTTCATAATGTTACTGTTTATATTTATTCTTTTTATCCTCTTTTTTATTGCTTTCCATCTTCACTTTGTTCTTTGTTCCCTTTTATCATCTTCTCTTCCACCTTTCTTCATGTTTATATTTATCTTTTTATCATTTTTCTCTCTATCTCTCGCTTTGTCATTTCTTGCTTTTATCCTTCTATCAATTATCTTTCCATCCTTCCTCTCGTTATATTCTTTGTTTCCTGTTATCATTTTCTCCCCCACCTTCCTCACGTTAATCTTTATCCTTCTATCATTTCTCTCTCTGTCTTTCTTTATATAAGTTAAACTTTTTTTATCCTATCATTTCTCTCTCTATCTTTCATATTATTCTTTTTAAAATCATTTTCTGCTTTCCATCTTTACTTACTTTCCTTAAAACATTCTTTGCTTTTATCCTATCATTTTCTTTCGTTATGTTATCCTTTATTCAAATTATCATCTTCTCTTCTATCTTTCCTTATGTTACTCTTAATATCTTTATCCTTCTATCATTTGTCTCTTTCTTTATGTTATTCTTTGTTTTTATCCACTTATTTTTACTTTCCAAGTTTCCTTTTGTTCTATTCTTTGTTTCCTTTCATATTTTCTTCCATCCTTCCTACCCTTCTATTCTCTCTTTATAGTTCATGTTTTTCTTTGCATTATCCTTCTATTGTTCTTCTTTATTCCCTTGTTTGTCGTTTGTAGCTTGAAAACGGGAAAAATCATACTGAGATGGACTCTTTTTCAATTTGTCCCCTTGAAGACACCTTCCTGAAAAATGTTCGAAAATTTCTACCAACGCGACGCGACGTTACCCGACTGTTTAGCAAAAGCCATTTCACAGCATGGCTACAGAAGCCATTTTCTGCATCAAGTAGGCCTATGTTGATATGATATTGATATGATATGATATGATACCCTAACCCTAATGAAATTTGTTAGAAGAAAAAAAAGTAGGTCGAGTTGTCCAGGGTATTGGGTCGAGTTGTCTTGGGTCGGGCTGTCCAGTGGTCGTGTTGTCCGGACCCCAAATTAGGAGCCTACACCCAAACACATTAGGTGGGACACCGTCTACTGTACTGTCATGCTGTGTACGATTCCAGTGTAATCCTATGCAAAAGATATGTGATTTTATTTCTAATATCATGAATATAAAAAAAAAAATGATTGTCACATTAAATCGCCTTTACTCAGAAATAGAATTTGTAAGGGTAAACTTGTTTTGCCTGTTTGTGCAGTTTATAATCTGTGGAAGACATCAGTGCTGAATTATTTTATTCTAAAAAATGCATAAAATTGTATTGAAACAGTACAGCAGTGGTGTTTAGTAGAGATCGATGGCCATCATCTGATCATAGAACATCATAGAACACATTATTTAACAATAACATGATTAACAGTTGAATGCAGGTCTGAAACAAAATTAAACATGTTAAACAAAAACTTGAAAAAGTAACATTTTGTAACAAAATAAAAATTACAACAAATTTGACCCCGCTCTAAGTAAACTTAGTCTAATATTAATAAATTAAAACTGCTATTAAATTAATGAAAATTAAAGACAAAGTCGAACAAGTAAAGATGAAAATGAAATTGAAAGACACTCCACTCCAGTCTCCACTTAGTTACATGACTTATCATGCATGTCAATGCTTATTATCATGAACAAAATAAAATCTCACCGTTTCATTTTCCATACGCAATCGCTGTGCCTCTCTTTCAAACATCTGGATTTGTCTCTGTTGCTGTTCAATTACATCCAAATGTAACATAGAAAGGACTTTCAAATGAGAAATTTCAGCATTCGCTTTGTCTGGCGATCCATTTGTTGGAGTAACGACACAGCCGCCGTCTCCAGATCCTGCGATTGGATTATCGTTTGGCTTTGTGTTGTCCGACTGTGCGACATTTGAAACATCGCGAGCCACAGCCATCGCCGTAGCGTTCACAACAACGGACGGGTCATTGTCGGGCGCGTTGTTTCGTAGTGTGTCCCCTTCACGCTGCTGCTCGTCCATATTGTCTGGAAGCGACACGTTCTCGTTGCTAGAACCGTCGCTGTTTTTCAAATATAATTTTCGAGTAGAATAAGATTTCCCGGTGAGCTTCGATCGCTGCAATCCAATGAAATCAGACTTCATGTTCCCTGGAGCCATGGGAGAAAATGCCGCTGCCAAATCAAGAAATACGTTGCGAAAGTACGACGACATTTGAAAAACAAAGCAGCTTGGTATTTAAAAAGAGCATTCTTCAAGTTCAATGTTCACAAAATGTTAGAATACCTAATCTGACTAAATCATGGCATTTGAAAGCTTTTCCAATCAACTGCAGTCATCTATAAAACCCGGTATATTCTTCTCCGCACGCCTAAACTGCTAAAGTAGAGTCCCTGACGAAATAATCATCCGCATATTTGAAGCAAATTTTACTGTTTCATCTCCATTTTCCAGACACGACGGCTATACGTACGTGCAATGTGCGTGCGTGCGCTTTGCGTGTCTTCTCCATATCCTATAACTATACTGTACACGAAGCGCGCGCTAGTAGTATTCGATTCCGCGGCTCTAACGCTAAATGATGCAAGTGCAGTGCAGTGGCTAGCCTAGCGCCGTATGTGGACTCCGATCCGACGGCCTAGTGCTATCCTAGCCTGAGCTGACCCGGCGGTAAGCTAGCAGGCATGCGTTGAAACGGAGCAGCCGCGCCGCACAGAATTATCACTGCCCTCCGATTTTATTCACGTGCGGTGATTAGTCTCGTACACTCAACATTATATAAAATGGACCCATAAAGAAAAAGGTAAACCAGTTAAAAAACATAATAAAAATGTTCCACGATATAGCCATGATATTGGTGTAAGATGGGCATATAAAAGTATAACAATTAAATTGTCTTTTTCGAAGAAAAAAAACTTTTCATTTTTTTTTTCAAAAAGTAGTGTTTGTATATTGTTGAAACCAGGACGTGAATATCCAGCTTCTGTGGCGCAATCGGCTAGCGCGTTCGGCTGTTAACCGAAAGGTTGGTGGTTCGAGCCCACCCAGGAGCGGTAAATTTTTAATGACATTTTTTTGCTTTAAATATTGTTTTTCAGATACAATTTACAAGTCATATACCACATATTTATGAAAAAAGTGTATCTAAATCTTGTAAGACTTTCCATTCTGAATTAGTTCCTCATGACTTTTATTTTTTACTTGATTCACTTCATTTGTATTATAGTCATTATTTTAATCAGACAATTCAAACCTGCTATCAGCTGGAAGCTGCACATGCTATTCAGCAAGGCCTTGAACAAAGTTCAAACATGATACATGAATACAAAGGAAATCACAGAAAACATTACAAGGATTACAAAAATAAAATGAATACGTCGGATACCTTGTACATAGCGCATGTCTCATGTCTGGATCAAACTACACACTTAGAAATAAAGGTACAATTTTGCACCCTTCAAATGCAACACTGGCAGCACCTTTTTGGGTGCAACTTTGCACCCTAAGAAGCTTTTTACACCTTTAAGGGTGCAGTTAGCTACATTTTGCACCCTTAAAGGGTGCATAGTTGTACCTTTTAGAAAAGGTACAAATTTGCACCCTTTGGATGCAAAAATTTCTGCACCCTTAAAGGTGCAAAGTTGCACCTTTTAGGGTGCAAACGGGCATTAAAGGGTGCAAACGAGAACAAAAAAGGTGCATTTTTGCACCCTTTTCATGTAGGGTGCAAGATTGCACCCAAAAAGGTGCTGCCAGTGTTGCATTTAGGGTGCAAACCTGAACCTTTTTTTCTAAGTGTGTATAGTGCATTCTATACCCGTATAGGCTAGGCCTCATAGACCTACCTTAATAAGGTATTATAATTATTACAACTTTTATAGGAATCTCATTCATTTCCTAATTATAGTATCAACACGAGGGTAGTGGGCTGCAAAATATCCAGATACTTCCAAGGCTCCAAACTTTATTATTCAACTTGGGTATAGAATCGATTTTTGCAAGCCCATGCAGCCTCTTGTGAGGGCAAGCGAAAGGAGTTTTGCATAAAATTATATTAACACGATTGCAAAGACTTTCGAAAAATCAACCTCGGCGGGCAATTTTATTAACCTTGTCCATCACCTTCAGGAAAGTGCGAGCATTATGTATGAGTTATACTTCTTGCTATGACGTATTATCAGTGGCGTATTATGGCGCCCGCGGGCAAAAAAAAATGAAGGTGCGCCCCCTCCCCCGTGCCCAACCAGTTTGAATTTGAATTGTGCAAGAGAGGGAGCAAAGCGACTGAGTGGCAAATTTTTGGCATATTTTAACCCTAAAAAAACACAATTTCTTGCGCATTTTACCCGGGAAATTTTGTAAGATCACTGCAATTAAGCGTTAAAGAAGAATTTTGTACATTGATAAACGGTTCTCTATTCACTCACTTATAAAATTCGGAACAAAATTAACGAAAACCCTTGAGAAATAGTCGAGGAATTTAGCAAGTCGACTGAAAGTTGAGATTTCTTTTAAAATAATGTTGAACCTCTGCAAATGTTGTTTTATGCACTTATCATCCTATATTGGGGTGCAATTAATATTTAGCAAGAGGCGGATAAAACTTACATTATAATTATATAGCGAACAAAGCAACAATTTCATCTTTATTTTTCAAATTTTGAACCCTTAAAAAAGCTAACTATATACTGCGGGCGCGAAATTACGAGATCCTAAAAGAAAATAATTATGCAAGGGAGGAAAGCGACCGAGCTTTAGAAAATGTTTGCATTTTAAATTCTCAAAAACTGTATAATGCATTTCCTGCCGATTGGGGGGGGGCGCAATATCCTTAAGGAATATGATTTTTTTTCTTCATCTCCCTTTTTTTCCCTTTGTTTTGCGCTTTTTAGATACGCCACTGCATATTATGTATAGTCTGATCATAATTATTTTATATGGGATATAATAATAGGTATCACTTGCCCAACAGTTGATTTCTCCAAAGTCTTTGCAATCGTGTTCATTTTGAAATTTACAAAGGCGTCACAAAACCCACCCAATCTACGTTCCAAAACTAACGACCGCACCCACAACCACCCTTCCAGATAAAGTCCCTGGTGGAATATTTAGGACTAAGATCAAAGATCCATGAACAACTCCAAGCCTATTTTAAAGTAACGATTCGTTAAATTCAGCATCACTGTAGCGTAAGCAAATCCTGAAAAAGCGAGTAGCGACCGAGCGAAAAAAAAATGCAATTTCCTGTTTTAAAGTTTGTATATTTTTATCCTATAGAGCACCTTTAAATACACGCACTGACAAATCCAAAAAAAATTGTTGAAAAATATTGGCTCAAGATTGTTTAGGGCTCTCGTGCATAAAAAGTTGCGTTTGACTCAACACTTTATGCAAGAGGCCCCATGCAAGTCAACGCTGGGGGTGACTGGGGTGACATGCATGAGAGGAGTCGTATAGCGAGCGAGCCGGGAAACGTCCGAAAGGAAACCCTTTCCCCCGAATAGAAAATTCGCCTTAACCATGCATGTTAACCTTATAAAAATAAACAGAGGTGTCGATCCGTGTTCACGATTGGGGGGGGGGGGGGGTGACCGGCGAGGGAGTGATACATGAATACAAAGGAAATCACAGAAAACATTACAAGGATTACAAAAATAAAATGAATACGTCGGATACCTTGTACATAGCGCATGTCTCATGTCTGGATCAAACTATAGTGCATTCTATACCCGTATAGGTTAGACCTCATAGACCTATAGGAATCTCATTCATTTCCTAATTATAGTATCAACACGAGGGTAGTGGGCAGCAAAATATCCAGATACTTCCAAGGCTCCAAACTTTATATATTCAACTTGGGTATAGAATCGATTTTTGCAAGCCCAGCCTCTTGTGAGGGCAAGCGAAAGGAGTTTTGCATATATTAACACGATTGCAAAGACTTTCGAAAAATCAACCTCGGCGGGCAATTTTATTAACCTTGTCCATCACCTTCAGGAAAGTGCGAGCATTATGTATGAGTTATACTTCTTGCTATGACGTATTGCCAGTGGCGTATTATGGCGCCCGCGGGCAAAAAAATGAAGGTGCGCCCCCTCCCCCGTGCCCAACCAGTTATTGTGCAAGCGAGGGAGCAAAGCGACTGAGTGGCAATTTTTTTGCATATTTTAAACCCTAAAAAAACACAATTTCTTGCGCATTTTACCCAGGAAATGTTGTAGGATCACTGCAATTAAGCGTTAAAGAAGAATGTTGTACATTGATAAACGGTTCTCTATTCACTCACTTCTAAAATTCGGAGCAAAATTAACGAAAACCCTTGAGAAATAGTCGAGGAATTTAGCAAGTCGACTGAAAGTTGAGATTTCTTTTAAAATAATGTTGAACCTCTGCAAATGTTGTTTTATGCACTTATCATCCTATATTGGGGTGCAATTAATATTTAGCAAGAGGCGGATAAAACTTACATTATTATATAGCGAACAAAGCAACAATTTCATCTTTATTTTTCAAATTTTGAACCCTTAAAAAAGCTAACTATATACTGCGGGCGCGAAATTACGAGATCCTAAAAGAAAATAATTATGCAAGGGAGAAAAAAGCGACCGAGCTTTAGAAAATGTTTGCATTTTAAATTCTCAAAAACTGTATAATGCATTTCCTGCCGATTGGGGGGGCGCAATATCCTTAAGGAATATGATTTTTTTCTTTATCTCACTTTTTTTTCCTTTGTTTTGCGCTTTTTAGATACGCCACTGCATATTATGTATAGTCTGATCATAATTATTTTATATGGGATATAATAATAGGTATCACTTGCCCAACAGTTGATTTCTCCAAAGTCTTTGCAATCGTGTTCATTTTGAAATTTACAAAGGCGTCACAAAACCCACCCAATCTACGTTCCAAAACTAACGACCGCACCCACAACCACCCTTCCAGATAAAGGCCCCTGGTGGAATAGTTAAGACTAAGATCAAAGATCCATGAACAACTCCAAGCCTATTTTAAAGTAACGATTCGTTAAATTCAGCATCACTGTAGCGTAAGCAAATCCTGAAAAAGCGAGTAGCGACCGAGCGAAAAAAAAATGCAATTTCCTGTTTTAAAGTTTGTATATTTTTATCCTATAGAGCACCTTTAAATACACGCACTGACTAAATCAAAAAAAATGTTGAAAAATATTGGCTCAAGATTGTTTAGGGCTCTCGTGCATAAAAAGTTGCGTTTGACTCAACACTTTATGCAAGAGGCCCCATGCAAGTCAACGCTGGGGGTGACTGGGGTGACATGCATGAGAGGAGTCGTGTAGCGAGCGAGCCGGGAAACGTCCGAAAGGAAACCCTTTCCCCCGAATAGAAAATTCGCCTTAACCATGCATGTTAACATTATAAAAATAAACAGAGGTGTCGATCCGTGTTCACGATTGGGGGGGGGGGGGGGTGACCGGCGAGGGAGCGAAGCCAGTGGCGTATATAGGGATTACGGCGCCCTGGGCAAAAAATTAAGTTACCCCCCCCCCCCCCCCCCCCCCCCGAGTGCCGAAACTTATCTACGTTAGCGAGGGAGCAAAGCGACCGAGCGGCATATTTTCAATTTTAACCCTAAAAAACACAATTTCTTGCGCATTTTACCCGGAAATTTTGTAAGATCACTGCAATTAAGCGTTAAAGAAGAATTTTGTACGTTGATAAACGGCTCTCTATTCACTCACTTCTAAAATTCGGAGCAAAATTAACGAAAAACCTTGAGAAATAGTCGAGGAATTTAGCAAGTCGACTGAAAGTTGAGATTTCTTTTAAAATAATGTTGAACCTCTGCAAATGTTGTTTTATGCACTTATCATCCTATATTGGGGTGCAATTAATATTTAGCAAGAGGCGGATAAAACTTACATTATTATATAGCGAACAAAGCAACAATTTCATCTTTATTTTTCAAATTTTGAACCCTTAAAAAAGCTAACTATATACTGCGGGCGCGAAATTACGAGATCCTAAAAGAAAATAATTATGCAAGGGAGAAAAAAGCGACCGAGCTTTAGAAAATGTTTGCATTTTAAATTCTCAAAAACTGTATAATGCATTTCCTGCCGATTGGGGGGGGGGGCGCAATATCCTTAAGGAATATGATTTTTTTTCTTCATCTCCCTTTTTTTTCTCTTTGTTTTGCGCTTTTTAGATACGCCACTGCATTATGTATAGTCTGATCATAATTATTTTCTATGGGATATAATAATAGGTATCACTTGCCCAACAGTTGATTTCTCCAAAGTCTTTGCAATCGTGTTCATTTTGAAATTTACAAAGGCGTCACAAAACCCACCCAATCTACGTTCCAAAACTAACGACCGCACCCACAACCACCCTTCCAGATAAAGGCCCCTGGTGGAATAGTTAAGACTAAGATCAAAGATCCATGAACAACTCCAAGCCTATTTTAAAGTAACGATTCGTTAAATTCAGCATCACTGTAGCGTAAGCAAATCCTGAAAAAGCGAGTAGCGACCGAGCGAAAAAAAAATGCAATTTCCTGTTTTAAAGTTTGTATATTTTTATCCTATAGAGCACCTTTAAATACACGCACTGACTAAATCAAAAAAAATTGTTGAAAAATATTGGCTCAAGATTGTTTAGGGCTCTCGTGCATAAAAAGTTGCGTTTGACTCAACACTTTATGCAAGAGGCCCCATGCAAGTCAACGCTGGGGTGACTGGGGTGACATGCATGAGAGGAGTCGTGTAGCGAGCGAGCCGGGAAACGTCCGAAAGGAAACCCTTTCCCCCGAATAGAAAATTCGCCTTAACCATGCATGTTAACATTATAAAAATAAACAGAGGTGTCGATCCGTGTTCACGATTGGGGGGGGGGGGGGGGGGGTGACCGGCGAGGGAGCGAAGCCAGTGGCGTATATAGGGATTACGGCGCCCTGGGCAAAAAATTAAGTTACCCCCCCCCCCCCCGAGTGCCGAAACTTATCTACGTTAGCGAGGGAGCAAAGCGACCGAGCGGCATATTTTCAATTTTAACCCTAAAAAACACAATTTCTTGCGCATTTTACCCGGGAAATTTTGTAAGATCACTGCAATTAAGCGTTAAAGAAGAATTTTGTACGTTGATAAACGGCTCTCTATTCACTCACTTCTAAAATTCGGAGCAAAATTAACGAAAAACCTTGAGAAATAGTCGAGGAATTTAGCAAGTCGACTGAAAGTTGAGATTTCTTTTAAAATAATGTTGAACCTCTGCAAATGTTGTTTTATGCACTTATCATCCTATATTGGGGTGCAATTAATATTTAGCAAGAGGCGGATAAAACTTACATTATAATTATATAGCGAACAAAGCAACAATTTCATCTTTATTTTTCAAATTTTGAACCCTTAAAAAAGCTAACTATATACTGCGGGCGCGAAATTACGAGATCCTAAAAGAAAATAATTATGCAAGGGAGAAAAAAGCGACCGAGCTTTAGAAAATGTTTGCATTTTAAATTCTCAAAAACTGTATAATGCATTTCCTGCCGATTGGGGGGAGGGGCGCAATATCCTTAAGGAATATGATTTTTTTCTTCATCTCACTTATTTTTCTTTGTTTTGCGCTTTTTAGAAACGCCACTGCATTATGTATAGTCTGATCATAATTATTTTCTATGGGATATAATAATAGGTATCACTTACCCAACAGTTGATTTCTCCAAAGTCTTTGCAATCGTGTTCATTTTGAAATTTACAAAGGCGTCACAAAACCCACCCAATCTACGTTCCAAAACTAACGACCGCACCCACAACCACCCTTCCAGATAAAGGCCCCTGGTGGAATAGTTAGGACTAAGATCAAAGATCCATGAACAACTCCAAGCCTATTTTAAAGTAACGATTCGTTAAATTCAGCATCACTGTAGCGTAAGCAAATCCTGAAAAAGCGAGTAGCGACCGAGCGAAAAAAAAATGCAATTTCCTGTTTTAAAGTTTGTATATTTTTATCCTATAGAGCACCTTTAAATACACGCACTGACTAAATCAAAAAAAATGTGCATAAAAAGTTGCGTTTGACTCAACACTTTATGCAAGAGGCCCCATGCAAGTCAACGCTGGGGGTGACTGGGGTGACATGCATGAGAGGAGTCGTATAGCGAGCGAGCCGGGAAACGTCCGAAAGGAAACCCTTTCCCCCGAATAGAAAATTCGCCTTAACCATGCATGTTAACCTTATAAAAATAAACAGAGGTGTCGATCCGTGTTCACGATTGGGGGGGGGGGGGTGACCGGCGAGGGAGCGAAGTGCCCCGAGTGCCCAAACTTATCTACGTTAGCGAGGGAGCAAAGCGGCCGAGCGGCATATTTTCAATTTAACCCTAAAAAATGCAATTTCTTGTGCATTTTACCCAGGAAATTTTGCAATTGACCACCGCAATTCAGCGGTAGAGAAGCTCGAATTTTATTCATTGCTAAATGTTTTTCTATTCACTCACTTCTACAATCGGGAGCAAAACTAACGAAAACCCTATAAAGAGGCTTCAGAAAGTGTCGAGATATTCAGGAAGGCTATCTAAACTTGAGAACTTTTGCAAATGCTGTTTTTTATACTTTATCCTATATTGGGGGCGCAATTTAGCAGGAGTCATTATGAAGCTTACATGATATAGCGAGCAAAGCAATTACATCTTTATATTTTCAAATTTTGAACCCTTTAAGCTATTTAAGAACTATTATAGGCCTACTGGGGGCGCGAAATTACGAGATCCTGAAAGAAAATAATTGTGCGAGGGGGCAAAGAGGGAGCAAAGCGGCAAGATTTTAATATACAAAGAGACAACCCGTGTTGCCTATAAATTAGGATATGGATCATTAAATTTAAAATATTTTGCGGAAAACTAATCAGGTCACCGATCCGGCTAAATATAGTAGAAATAATTATACACAATTTTTAAAGGAACATCATGAAATTACGAGATCCTGAAAGAAAATAATTGTGCGAGGGAGCAAAGAGGGAGCAAAGCGGCAAGATTTTAATATACACAGAGACAACCCGTGTTGCCTATAAATTAGGATATGGATCATTAAATTTAAAATATTTTGCGGAAAACTAATCAGGTCACCGATCCGGCTAAATATAGTAGAAATAATTATACACAATTTTTAAAGGAACATCATGAATCGCGAATCACATATACATGCAGTGGCGGATCCAGGATTCTCTGGCAGTGCATGGAGGGGGACACAAGACTGAAGATTTTTTGATAAGCCAAAAAAAAGGGGGAGTTCTCAGGTGTCGGGGACCAAATTAGCAACCGGGGGCACAATATATATAGGAACACATTTTTTATATACTCGATTAAGGCCTATACTTATATGATATGCCCGACTGGGTTTGGCCGGGGGTGGGGGCACGTGTAGCCTCTGAAACCATCCTTGGATCCGCTAATGATATCAATATTATTGCATAAGCATTTTCTTAAATACACTTTGATCGGGGATTGGAAGACTTTAGAAAGCGCGTGGACATGCAGGTTTCGATTCGAGGCCAATTATTAATTTTGTAGGCAAATTGCCCTCGCGTGTTATTACCCCTGCCATTGTCACATCGCAGAGGTGTATATGGAACAGGGATGGGTACTGTTTTATGGGGTCTTGAGGTATATGCCTTCTTAAATTTTGATATTATCTAGGACATTTCCTGAACACATGATTACGGAAATGTATTATAAATTCTTTTTGTATATTGGCCGAAAAGACGGGTGATTGTGCCACCCCTTTTTAAAAGAATTACCCCATCCCCGTCCAATCTACAACAGGTGAATCCAGGGGCGGATCCAGGATTTAGTATAAGCGGGCACACAAATGCAGGGTTGTCAACTTTTGGAAAGGGTGATTTTTTGGTCTTGCCAGCTTCTCGAAAAGTCACTCAGTGGGGGGAGGGGACAATTTTTTTCCCCAGACCTCCAAAATTCGCTCAGTAGGGGGGGGGGGGTTATGGGGGTCCAGTTTCCCTCCATAATTTTCTGACAAGCAACAAAAAAAAAAGTTTTATTCTTTTATTCTAAAAGGGGGGCACAATCGACAAAAGGGCGGATCCTTTACGGTCAAAATGCATACTTTTCTTCCAAAAGGGGGTTGGGGGCACGGGCCGGAAGTGCCCCCTGGATCTGCCACTGGGTGAATCCTTTGTTCTTAATTTATCACTATTCCTTTATTGTTCAATTATTAATGAGTGATGTACCGTACCAAACCCCTTTGAAGAAAAAAAAATCCTCACACTTGCTCTACAACCTATATGTGTGCTGTAATAAAGCCATTGGCGGATCCAGGGGGCACTTCCGGCAGGGCCCCCCCCCCCCCTTTGGAAGAAAGGTATGCATTTTGACCATAAAAGATCCGCCCTTTTGTCGATTGTGCCCTCCCCCCCCCCTTTTTTTAGAATGAAACTTTTTTTTTTTTGCTTGTGGGGGGAACTGAACCCCCATAACCCCCCCCCCCCCCCCTCCCCCACTGAGCGAATTTTGGAGGTCTGGCAAAAAAAAACACCTCCCCCTCCCCTTTCGAGAAGCTGGCAAGACCAAAAATATACGGGTCTACCTTTTCCAAAAGTTGACAAACCTGCATTTGTGTACCCCCCCCCCCCCCCCTTCTACTAGATCATGGATCCGCCCCTGAATGGAGCGCATGTAAATCAATCAAAATTGTCAGAATTTTCTGCATATCTCAAATTGATTTTGGTTCCCTTCTGTGTGACTCTTCAAGTATATCGAAGACCATCAGGAAGTTAGGTTGTCATGCTGTTTGCCAAATCACGGAACAGATGCCACCAAACATGATGTCCGAAGACCAAGTAGAAGTGGCGTATAAACGGCAGGCACGGGGCACGGGGCACGCGCCCTTCCCCATCAATTGGCGGGGGAGAAAGAAAGGAAGTGAGAGGGAAAGGGTCTTAAATATAAGATTATCCCTCTCACACCACCCCTCCTCACTCGATGACCTTATTCTCTCACAGTCAGTCCACCTAATAAACCTGTTACCCCCCCCCCCCCCCTCCCCCATGACAGTACCAATGTCTGGACCCTTCTCCCCGAGAACGACCCACGAACTTCCTATAATAATAGGGTGCGGCTTGTAATATAAGCCCTTGCGCATTACATGAATATTTCACACTGACGAAAACTACATAATGTCGACAATAAAAGGCGATTCGTGGTCTCACATGACCTGTATATTTTGGATTATATTTTTCGTTGGCCTTGTCCACTTTGCCAGCTCGCTTCAGGAAAACTTCAAGGAAAACCGAGCACCATATCGCAGACCGATTCGACAATCAGCCAGCAAAACCCTTGCCGAAGCTCAAGAATTTCTTCAAACGTACACGGAAGAAAAGGAGCGTGTCAACACTGCGTTATACGAGGCGATATGGAATTACGAGGCCAACCTGACAGATGAAAACGCGCAGAAAGATGTGAGATTTTATTCGTTTCTTGTAATAACTTCAGGGGGGCACTCGACTTTTCCGAAGATTCGTTTTTCCGAAGTTTTATTATTCCGAAACGACAAAATCCCATACCAGGGGGCTCTTAATTCCGAAAATGAAAGAGGGTTTATAATTCCGAAATTTCTTGCATTACTCCAGAGGTTCATATTCCGAAGGTTCGTCATCCAAATGTTCATTATAATTCCGAAATGAAATAGGGTTCGTAATTCCAAAAATGAAATAGGACTCGTAATTCCAAAAATGAAAAAGGATTCATCCTTCTGAACATGAAATAATAGGGTTTATTATTCCGAAGATTTGTATAATTCCGAAAAATGGTTTAGATTACTTTTTTATTTTCGGAATCATGAACCTTCGGAACTATGAACCGTATTTCATTTTCGGAATTACGAACCCTATTATCTTCAGACTTATAAACGAAAACTATTTCTTTTTCAGAATTATGAACCATATTTTCGGAATTACCAACCTTCGGGAAAACGACATGTTGTTTATTATTCCTGACTTGATCTAAATCGATCTAATCCGTACTTCATAATAATACATTTTCAAAAATTAACATTTTCAAATATATTTATAATCATATTTTAATCTAAATTTGAATTTGAATTCATATGGCGTCAAGTATATACCGACAGCTCACGAGGCCGACAGAACAACGAAATACATAAGGAAGGCTAAGGAAATGTCCGTTGCGTGGGTCCCCGGTACAGAAGGTCGAAAAGACCGACAATGTCGGTCTTTTGGACCGTCGGTCAAGTAAACATTCAAATAAAAATATGAAAAGGCCGATTTCGTCAGTCTAGTGGGCTGTCGGTCTTGTGGGCTGTCGATCTATAGTGAACTCTCAAAGAGTTTTCAGAAGAGCCTGCGAGACCGACACAGGGTCTATATAGTCGGCTGTTGAATTGAAGTATACACCTGATTTGTTTAAATATTGTGTATTATTTATTCTTTATAAAATCATGATTGATGAAAAGATTCTATATGTTTTCTTTAAACTGTCCCGAATTCCAATTATTAATTACTGGTTAATTTTAAATATATAATATTGATGCACTATATAGGCCTGTAATTTATCGCATTTATTGTCATCGTTATCATTGTTTTTTCTCGTTAATACTTGTTCTTTGTTTTTGTATGTTATTGTATTTCGTGACCCTACCTCTTACCAGTTGAACAGGAAGTATGCATATTCTTCTGACAGAGGACCTGGGTATATCAATGTAACTTCTTTGATTTTCTTTTACTGAAATAAAGATGAATTATATATGTGTGCGAGTCACCATAGAGTGAAATAAAACCTCGTGTGACGGGTATATTGACCAATGCGTAACCTTTGCTTTTATCATCTTTCATAACATGGCTGGGTATCGCATGCGCGACATCATAAAAGTTATTGATTTCATTGAGCAGTTATTGCACTCATTTCTCGCATTATGTTGACTGCAGTCAGAATTTTTTTACAGTAAAAGATCGTTAGCCTTTCTTGTTGTCTAATCTCAGGCTGAGGAAAAGCTAAAAATGGCGCAATTCGACAAGAAATCGGCAGATCAGGCTAAAGAATTCGACAGCGTCATCCAGACCTTTCCCACTGACGTCCAACGCCAGTTCAAATTCATCCGGGACATCGGGATAGCAGCACTCGACAACGGCACCGTGGAAGAGGTTAGTGGTGTAGCATAGGACCAGCCCTTTCGGTGGCACTGCCGGAGGGACTGAGGGATTTTGGGGGTGGGGCACACCTGAAAATTAGGTCGACGAAATGCGGGAAAACATGGTCATAGTGTATAGTGGGAGGGTGTGGGTGGGGTCGTGCTTATTTTCACAATGCCTTCCCCTTTCCCTTTATTTTTCTCTTTTCTGTTTATTTTCAATTTTCTTTTATATTTTTTATATTTATTTCCCTTGTCGGTTGAGGCCATGCATAGGGTAACTTAGTGTTGACCCCTATATATCTATACCTTCCAGGAGAAGTTATTCCCTTCCAACGTTTCGACTTTTTGAATAAAAGATGTCGTTTTGGGCATTGAGAGAGAATGTAATGCTTTGAAGTTTATGACAGGACCCCATCCACATTAACAATTTTATCGGCGCAAGGTTGCCCAAATCCGAAACGGCGGTTCTTTGAAGAATTGGATGGGGTAATGAATAGTCAGTTTAGTGGGATTGTAACGTTACAAAATATTGATTACAACCCCCCCCCCCCCCCCCCCAATTCCCGCCAAGGAAATGTTTTGCGCATACCCCGGGCTAACATGATCTGGAATCAATGCAGTCAAACTATTATTTTAATACCTCGGATGACCAGGGTCTAGGAAATTCCGGTCGTTTCGAAACTCTGGCGGGGAGGAAGAGCAGAAAGTTGACAAATTAAATCCCCCCCCCCCGTAAGAAATATAGAAAAGTACATGTTAACTTTCAACTTTCACAACTGTACAAGAAATTTCTCGCTCCATATATGTTTCTTGACATAGTACATGTAGAAACCCTGCGTCCCATATGCAAAGGAAACAAGGGGCACGTACTTTCCTTTATAAAGGGTTGGCGACAAAATATCCCCGGTCCCCCCCCCCCCCCCCCACATGCCCCCAACCTATGCCCCCAACCTATGCCCCCAACACACACACACACGCACGAGCGGGCGCAGACACACACAAGAACAAAATGATTTTTTGTAGTTCTGCGATCAGCTTTAAAATGCAATATTTCACCAAACCTAAACTTTTTCATTTGGTTGCTACAGAAACTCTAAATTTTCCTTAAATTAAGTATGTTCTTTCTTTTTTTTCTTATTGTTTTAGACGCAAAACGTGCTACAATAATAACAATCACTGAAAAGGATAGCTTACAACTTACAACAATTATTAAATCAACTGCTATTCCAATTCTGCGTATCAAGACCTCATTTTTATCATCTGTTTTACGAATGATAATCAAGCATGTATTCATTTGTATTTTTAATGCACAGTTTAATAAAATCTTGGCAGACTTAAGCGAGATCTACAGTACGACGAAAGTATGCAAGCCCAACAATGCCTCCTTCTGTCTCGTTGTGGATCCTGGTAAGTGTTTAAGATCATATCATGGACTGTTTGCATTATAATATAGAATTGAATTCCCGTCATCATGACCTACTAGTACATTATATCGATGACGATTATTATTATAATCATTATTATCATCATTACTGTAGTTAATTATGGATACGTCACAGTACTGATCTTCTAATTATCATTTTTTTTCTTTCCATTTATTTCAGAGTTTTTTGTTGTTTGTTTTGTTGTTTGGTTTTCTTATTGACAGGTCTAGAATCGATCATGGCTTCGTCGAGGGATTGGGATGAGAGGGTCTGGGCTTGGAAGGGTTTCCGTGATGAAGTGGGTGTTTCCAATAAACCTCTCTACGCAAGGTACGTCCAACTCGTCAACCAAGGAGCACGAGCAAACGGTGAGCAATTTCTCTCTCTCTCTCTCTTCATTTGTGAGCAATCATTTTTTTCTCTCCATTTTTTTAAATTTAAAACATATTTTGTAAAAAATCACAGACATGTATATAATGATTTAAATAAAAACATGGCAATCATTATTGAAACGTGAAAAGTGCGTCAGACTTTATAATCATATAATCACATTTTCGCGAGGGTCTGATTTCTCTTGCCCGAATGACAAGTATCCTGTTTCTAAAGTGGGCGAACGAAAGAAACGAGAGAAAACATTTATGTCGTCATCATGTACTAGATAAGATATAGGAAATGTATATTCGGGCACCTTGCTGCATGAATATTACGATGTTTGGGAATCTGGTTCCCCGAAATCATCCCGTTTCTAAATTTTGCGAGCAAGCGAAGTGAGAAAGCAAAATAGAAACTAAATATATTCACAATGATATTTCATCATCAAATAAAGTACAGTACATAAGATATAAAACTTATATATTTTGGCACCTTGCTGCCCGAATATTTTGTTTCCAGAAGTTTTTATTATTCTCTCTCAAAGAAAATTGAACAGAATTTGAAACATTTCATACAATATAAATAATCTTCACATAAATATTACTAACTGAAGTTTCACATTTCAAAACAATACAAAACCTTTCATATAAAAATATATATTTGCCAATAGAAATACACCTATCAAAAAGAATAAGATTCATATATTTAAGTTACACATTTCATTTCATTACCTTAAAAAAAAGGAAAAAAGGCAAGTGAAATGTATTTTCAATAAACAAATCGTAAATAAATATATAAATTTATATTTCGTATGAAATTACCTTAACATTCTTTAAAACAAAAATATATATTATTGGATCTTATAACAATTTCCTTCAGAGAGAAAGAATTAAATTAAAAGAGGAAAGATAAAAGAAAAACATGATAGGAAGAAGATAGAAAAAAGAAAAAAAGAGGTAAGAGACACTATCATCCGTCCACCATCCCACCACAACACACACAAAAACAAACAAAAACAAAAACAAAAACAAAAACAACAACAACAAACGAACAGATAAAACAAAAAAGGAAAGAGGAACAGCCACACCAACAGCACAGATACGTAAACAAACATAAGGGGAAAACGAGAAAGGAAAAGAAGGGGGTAGGGCAGAGGGTCCAGAAGCTATGCCTCCCTGTCTCTGAATATGAGGATATGAGGACCGAATATGAGGATATTCGGTCAACTCGATACCCGAATGTGATGCCCGAATATCGGATCTTGAAAAAATCCTCGGACGTCTTTGAATATAATTTAGCTGAATAAGAGTGACATTCAATATTCGTCAGAAAAAAGAAAAGAAGTGTAAGAGCGGACATCCCAGTATAGCGACAGCACACGAGACCGACAGGCCCACCTTGTGATTTGCCGAACCATCGTTCTCATAGACTGTATGTCTCGTAGGCTAAAGGCGTGTAAGAAGGCCTCGAGATGACTTTGGCAACTAATTTTCTGTGAGACTAAGGAAATACTATGAGCATACCTGACGGTTTGGTCGCTTTGGGAAGAATGCTCCATAGGGCCCTCCCTATGTCCACAACGATCTAACAGCACTTGAATGTCATATTTTCCCCCGCACACCATGCACACAGGGTACGAGGACAAAGGTCATTACTGGAGAGCCGAGTATGGCGACGACATCGAAGAGAAAGTTTACGAGATCTACGACGCAATCTTACCTCTTTACAAGCAGCTCCATGCCTATGTCAGGCGACGACTACATGATGCAGTTTTCAAGGACAACATCGATGTGAAAGGAGGATACCTCCCTGCTAATGTGCTTGGTAATTATTATGGCTTACTTCTTCTTTCAATTCCCCAGTCACATCGACAATAGACCGACAATTAACCGAGCAAAAATGATCAAAATTAATATCACATTGTCGGGAACCAATACACACCGAGCTGTCCGAGTTGTCTCGACAGACCGATCGAATGCCGACATGCTTGACAGAATCAAAAGACTACAACACCGGTAAAAGACCGACATAAATGTGAGAGTAAACCGACATCACACCTAATGGACTACATTTTGTGCGTGCATGTTAAATAGAAGGGCAGCTGTATATATATAAATATATATATATATATATATATATATATATATATATATATATATAGGATGTCGCTTTGATTAAAAAATATCGTTATCGTTCTTGTTATCGGTGATGTCTGACCAGCCCTTTCGGTCTACTGATTTAAAAAAAAAATGATTTCAAACTTTTCTTTAAAAATGACACTTTAAATTTTCAAGGCTCTGCATATATGGCTTTTGAAATGACACGATAATATATTTGAGTTCATCCTCAAATTTCTTGTCTTATTGCAGGTGATATGTGGGGTCGTTTCTGGAAAAATATCTACCCCATGGTAGTACCCTATCCAGATCGCCCTGGTATTGATGTGACTGATGCTCTGGTCGAACAGGTAAGGTCCTTAAATACAAATAATTTCATCAGCAATCATCTTCTTTTATTACCAAGTACCAACTGTTAGCAATAAATTAATTAATTTTGTATAATATCTGTCTTATCAAATTGCGTATATTTTTGTTAAAAAGACATGTTTGTATAAGAATGAAATTTGAACATAGAGATCTGTTTTAGTAAAGTACTAGCTAGTGAATCAACATTTATTTCCTTCCAGTAATTTCTTCACATTTCACAAAATTGTAAATATATCCCCCAGAATAGTAGATTGCGTGTCCTTAAACAGCACATCAACAATAGCGAACTTAAAATCATCCAATGTTCATTACCTATCATTAATCTCCCACCCCCTTATTTTTGCAGGGTTATAACGCAACGCACATCTTCCACACGGCCGACGAATTCTTCACATCGTTAGGGTTGATTCCTGTAGATGATCTGTTCTGGGAGAACTCTAGGTTCACTCGACCCTCCGACGGTAGGGAAGCTTCCTGCTATCCAACAGCTTGGGAATTTAACAACAGGCGTGACTTCAGGTAATATGGCGTATCCAGCACACAGGGCTGAGCTGGTGTATCCCAATCCCCTTGGCATGCCCCCCCAAAAAAAAAAAATAAAATTAAAAAAATTTGGTTGTAATATTGGGTCTCTCAGACTTCAGGTTAAAATTCTTTAGAAATGCCTTATCCCGAATTACCCCCCCCCCCCCCCCATTTCATTGGGGAGGGGGTAGGGAAGGAATTGCAGGATTTCACTTGATGAATAAGAAAAATGAAAAGTGTTTCCACTATTCCTTAGAAAGTTATGTAAAAAAACTATTAATGTTTGTTCCTATTCACCCCGTTTAACTTAATGGTGTTTTCGTTATAACCAAACAATGACTTGTTCGGCAATTTTTGCCTGTGAAAGTCACCCAAGAGGTCACGGGTTCAACTTCCGGACAAGCCCCCATGTTGTTAAGTTGGGTGATTAAGGAATTTTATTAAGTTATTTAGCCCCCACCTAACAACGTTACTCAAGACAAATCATTAAAATTACAACAAACCAAGTCATGAATTTCCTTAACCTCTGGCGTCACTGACCAAAACAAAAATATTTAAAGCAATTTACATGTATGTGCATATTCATAACAATGTATAATCATAATAAGTTTGATATTTCCGAATCAGGTTTAGGTGTTCCTTCTCTTATACGAATATCATCATTATCAAAACAATACAGGATATCAATGTGTACTGAGATTACAATGGAGCACTTCATGATAGCACATCACGAGATGGGTCATATTCAGTATAGCCTCCAGTACAAGGACCTGCCTCTTCCATTCCGAGACGGGGCTAACGGTGCGTTCCACGAAGCTATAGGTGAGGTGATGGCCCTCTCCGTATCCACACCCAAACATCTCCAGGAGATTGGGCTCTTCGAAGGCATAGAAGATGGCGACACTGGTAAGTGCCCGTATATCCCTGACGCAGGAGGCGTCATTTCAGTACGCCAATTATTGACTCATGCCATAGTACGTTTATGCCCGTTTATGCACAAGAACGTCACTTTGATTGCGTTATTATCTACGCTAATCAAAACTATATGAACGTGATATTAAAAGCGCAGTGCAAAAATTACGTTAAAGTACTGGCGGATGGGCTAATTGCATGCCTTCACACTTCACGAGCTTGATTAGCGCAGATAATAACGCAATCAAAATGACTTCTCCTGTGCAGGGTGCATGAGGAAATTAGCGCATGCGCCAGCAAATTCTCTTCTGTTGGCACATTTTATTTTGCATGCTACTTCTTTTGTACGATGTCACGCCCATATGGCGCGTCAGAGACCGCGCCAGGCGTTGACTCAGTCCTGCGTGCAACGGGCATAATTCCATTCCCTCTGACGACACAACGTTACTGATTATGTTGGGCTCTTGTGAGATCCTTCCAAGGTCTTTTATGATATGGTTAGATTATTATACGTCCGACGCAGGAATTTCTTGGTAAATCCATTCTAGGCCTGAGGCAGAGAGGTGCGCGGCCATTTATGACACTTTCATCACAATCGTATATTTACATGTTATGTCCTTGCCATGCAGAAACCGATATTAACTTTCTTCTGAGGACGAGTTTAAGCACCATCGCCACCTTGCCGTTCACTCTCGGGTTATCACAGTGGAGATGGGATCTGATGAGAGGAAAATATGATGTCAACAACTCAATGGAACCCTGGTGGAAACTCAAGTATTATCATTTCTCTTATTTCTCTAATTTCTCTTAAATTTTCATAATATCGTTTGAACAGCTAACGGTGATCGTGTAACCTTAATATTATTAAATATAAGTGCGATTATGGGGGCGACCCCAACCCCCTATTTACTGGCATAAAATACAAAGAAGCAGAGAGAATGAGGGAGAGGAAAGAAACGACGTAAAAAAAATGTTACGACCCCCTCCTCCATCCTGTCTTGCAACCTTCACGGTCAATAAAATCGTTGAAATATTGTAATGTAGTACATGCTATTAATTCCGAAAACCCCAAACCAATATTGTGACAAGCATAATGTATGAATCTGAAAGCGCACTGCTCTATAAATTCCGGTGATCAAAAAAATATCCTACGACAGCATGTTGCAATTAGACGTAAACCGAACCAACAAAAGCAACCAAAAAATATTTCATTACGGTATTATTTCTTCATTTTTCAGAAATTCACTCGTGGGTGTAGAAGCGCCCGTTGAACGATTAGACAACGACTTCGACCCAGGAGCGATGTATCATTTCATCATCGATTATCCTTTTATTGGGTGAGTAGTTCTCCCACGAAACAAAACTATGTATAATAGTAGCATCTCAAACGCTCATAAACATACCGGCACAATTTTGTTTTCATGCATTTGTTGCTGTTTTTTCGCAGATATTACATCCGCACGATCCTGCAGTTTCAGTTCTACCAGAGTCTGTGCCAAGTAGCAAACCATACCGGTCCTCTTCACACCTGCGATTTCTACCGTTCGAAAGAAGCTGGAAAGAAACTTGGGTAAGCCTTTCTTTAAAGAGTGATCAGACCTCATGATCATTTCTGGAAAATATATGATTTTATGTGATAGAAGAAAAGTTGCTTTTGTTCATTTTCCCCAAATATGAGATGATAAGGTTACGATTTACACGTTAATAAACTCTTATACCTGGTACGACGGACGAACCGATCGACTGTATATGGTTTATTTTGGGTAGACCTATTTATGATTGATTGATTGACACACTAATTGACTAATGGTTCAGTGGACAATTCACCATACTATGGATAACGAGGTACGGGGTTCGAGCCCCTGCCACATCACTTATAACGTCCTTTGGCATTTTAACACACTCGAGCCAGGTGAGTTAATTGGGTATCAGTAGCAAGAATGTCCTGCTCATCTGGCAGGGCAGCAGATCTTCGGCCAGGTATTTTCACATCTCTTTGGAAGCGCATTGGGACGCAGTGGCTGATTTATGGGTGTTGCAAGAAAGTTGCGATTGATTGCAAGTTGCAACTGATCGGTACTGACCAATCAAAATCATTGTTGCAAGCGCATCTTCTTGAATGGGCAGACCCTGAACCATTCAGAATGGCTGTTCTAATTTGCTTTACAATTTGCAATTGATTGCAACTTTCTTGCAACACCCCATTAGTGGAGCACTTCCGGCCCGTGCCCCCTCCCTTTTGAAAGAAAAGTGTACACTGCGCACCCCTTTTTATAGATTGTGCCAGCCCCCCCCCCTTTATTTTGTGCACTAACCGAATTCTAAACTTCATCCCTGGTCTAAAGAATGTATCTAACCCTTACCCTAACCCTATAAACTTGACCTAAAACCCGATTACAACCCCAACCCTAACTATATAATAAAGCCCGGAGTACTCATCGCCGGAACTAAACAAGGACAGACTACTATTAACACTATAATTTCAATCTACATGTATGTGTCTTTGCATTGTCACCTTTATCCAGTGACATGCTGGCTATGGGAAGGAGCAGGCCATGGCAGGATGCAATGGAGACACTCACCGGTCAACGGGAGATGAAAGCTGACGCCATCTTGGAGTATTTTCAGCCTCTCATGGAATGGCTTGAAAAAACCAATACAGAAAACGGGGAAGTCATTGGATGGCCCTCGTCTTCAGGTAATCCCTCTATTATATAAAGCCTGTGAAAGCTGTGTCGAAACCAGCTTCCGATTGGGGGAGGGGGCCAGGGGCCAGCCAACCTAAATCTACCGACAGAAATCCAATTCCTGTCGCTCGCAACGCGTATTATGATAAGATGCACATGATAATAATGGTGGCAGTGATGATAATATTATGATGTTGGCTGTTGGCTGTTTTTCATCAGCTTTTGTGCTGTGTGCAGGGTGTATGGGCAAAATATAATCTATTTCTGAATATCTGAATATTATTTCAGACATTTTGTTGTTATAGAGATATATCTTCTTCATATCATTCAAAGCATCTGTAATTTCACCATGCAATAGAGACACAATTGTCAACAGAATTGGGCTCCATGTTCTTTTGTTTGCTTATCCCTTGTATGATCTGCCTACATAATAACGTGACAAAGACAAATGATATGAAATCTAGAACTATGACAGCATGATCAAAAACAAATTGTATGTTCACTACTACTACCAGAGTTCAGTTTAAAAAATCTTCTTGCTAATTCATTTTCTCATTTATTTTATTTTTCCCACATGCAGCTGGGAATGTGAATATTTCGAAGAGTTCTTTCCAGCTCCTCGTTGTTGCCCTGCTATCATGGCTGCTGAAACACTCTCTGACCTGTTGATTAAAAGATGAACATACGATCTGGATAAACACTCTATTCTTATTCTTTCTCTCTCTCTGTCTTTTTCTCTCTATCAATCCCCTTTATAGGGAGATTATACCCTTTGAAGCCTATATAACCTATATAACCTACAAACGTAGCTTTCACCTTATAGACACTTTCATATTTCATTGTTCTTTTAGCTGGGTCCTTTACAATTAAATGCCCGGTCACACCGCCAGAACTTTGCTGGAGCGTTCCTGAAGCGGTGAAAAAAATTCATCACCGCTCGTAACCGTTCACCACCGTTTAACAGAAGTTGGCCCCCGTTAAGGCAACGCCGTATACGCTCGGCCACCGCTGATGGTCCCTCCTACCGCTCCGAAAGTTTTGAGCTGCACAAAATATTGCGAGCGGTGAGGAGCGGGCAATTTTCCGCTCCGGCAAAGTTCACCACCGCTCCAACAACGCCCAGTCAAAGTTTGGCACCGCTAGACGCAAGTTCGTGGACGCTTGGGTCCGCTAGGCCAACGCAGAAATCTTGAACGCTGGACCACCGCTGCTTCGCCAGCTTTGCCCGGGCGGTGATTAAACGTTGCACAAACTTTGGTGGAGCGGTTGTAAGCGTTTTACGAGCGGACACGGGATTGCTGGAACGGTGTCGGGCGTTGAAGCAGCGATCCATTGCGGTGATGAACTTTGGTTTGGCGTTGGTATGGAGGTGTCTGAGCGGGACCAACGCTCGCTACCGCCCGCTACCGTTAAACCAACGCTAAAGCAACGCCGGCTTCAGCGGTGCACCGCTAAGGCAACGCCCGTGTTTTCGATTTTTTCCCCATTTTGTGCGCGGTGACGAGCGTTGTCGAAATTCGGCCCCCTCTCCCTACCGTTCAAGGAACGCTCCAACAAAGTTCTGGCGGTGTGACCGGGCCTTTATACTGCGTAGAAACGAATAGATATGAGTTACTCGCCTTCTGTAATCATGGTAATCGTCTTTGACAATAGAACTCATGTTTGTTTGTACCGTTGTTTTGTGTGTTTTTTTTTTGGGGGGGGGGTGAAAACGTTATAAAATGTGAAGTACATGTAAGGAATGATAAACTGAAACTGAAACGGATATGTGCGCTTTTACCAATCCAGGCCCTGTTTCATAAAACTTTTTATTTTTATGTTTTATTAACATGATATATACAAGTTAACATGTAGTATAAAACAGACACCTGATTGACTATAAGAGCAAATTGTTATAGAACTTTGGCAGTTGTTGCAAGTTTGTTGTAACAAGTTTTATGAAACAGGGCCCTGTATTCATTGTTATCATTATTACGTGTATTAACTCATTGTTATCTCTCCTGTTTTTCCTTGCTCCTCGTTCATCCCTTTTCATCATTTCATTCGACCTTCCTTTATTCATCCCTTCTTCCTCTCCCTTCCCTCCTCTTCCCTTCTTCCTCTCCCTTCCCTCCTCTTCCCCTTCCTCTCCCTCTCCGACTCCCTCCCCTCCTCTCCACCCTTACACCCGTGCTTATTCCTAAAGAAGTGCAATACATTTTGTACATCTATCTATCATTATATTTTTCAACAATAAATGTTGCTATTGACAACCTGAAAGTTTTCCAGTTGCTTGCACAACACAGCATTATTCAATGTGTGAATAACAAAATTGAAAAAAAAATGATAAGCTATAAACCATGAACTTCGATCTGAATAGAGATTTCCATTTGACATCATAATATATCAGTAACGGGTTTTGTGGGCAAATATAGGAATGTGAAAACATGCTATGATCTACGTCTCTAAAGTGAGTGAGTTTTCACTCTATTTTCACTCCCCTGTGAGTCTTGTCAGTGATTACTCTTTTACGAGTGAATGTCTATTTGTTATTTATTATTAGTGCTCTCGATCTCCGAATATACAAAAAAGAAATGAATTTCACTATAGTTTCACCTTCCCCGCCACCCCCCCCCCCCCCCCCCCCCGGAGTCAAGTCAGTGCATGATCACTCTTTTTTTTTAAGTCCATAAGAATAGGCTTTAAGGCTTGAAGGCTTCCCAAGGTATGCACATATACATTTACCCCAGGGCGAGTTATCCATATCATGTCCGTCCCATGAACCTATGAACAACTAGCTTGCTATAATGACATAACAGGAAATTCAGGTTTTGCACATGGTTGCGTAATTACATACATGCATTAACCGAACATTTTTAAGCAACGGTTTCGCACAGCAGTATTTCACACTCTGTTTTTCAAGTAGGCCTATGTCTTTCATTTTTTTTCAGTGATCGAGTGACCACTGACGTCACTCCCTGGGGGGAGTGAAAATAGAGTGAAACTCCACTCTTTAGACTTATATATCAACAACTTCTACATCACCAACAATTATACTATTATAATTAAAGTAATTGTGTATATAAAGTTGGGCAATGGTATCATCTGAAACAATGGGTAAGATGTAAAAATGTTATGTGATTGATACCAAATGAAATCTAGTTATAACTTGAAATATTTTCAACTGTGTTTATATCATTCAAGTTTCTTAAATCCCATGCACTTGTATATGTATATAGCTTTAACACACCTATCGTATTAGTTTTCTAGCGTTTTCATATTGCTCAAAACATATATATGATTTTGTATTAATGTTTGACTATTCTATGCATCAATGTTGTAATGTTAATTGATGATATTGTTCCATATACCTTCAAAATAAACTGAAATCGTCATAAAGAGTAGAAAGAGTAATTGGGTCTGTAATTTGTTGTTTGTATCCAAGATACAGTTCTGGTGCATGTGATTGTTTTAAATATGGACTTTCAGATTCCATAGTCGAGAGCAGGGGCGGCGCTGCAGACATAATATAGATCTTGCCCCAAACGTAAAAAGCTATCAACTTTTCTTTGTTCTTGGTATAAAAAAGGTAAACTTTTTGGCAAATTTGACTTGGACCCAAAACCAATCCTTTATTTAAAATGGTTGAATGACGCTCCCTGCCCCAGTATGAAGTAATTGCTTTTCATTTTTTTAATTAAAAAAGGGAAATTAAGGATTAGTTCATATAATATGAGAAGTTTAATTTGAATAACATAAACCAAAGATGCTTTTTTTTAAGCACTTTTTCTGACATAAAATATGTATACAGACATTTTATGAACATGATGAAACGAGTCTGCTCAAGACCATCAGGAAGTTCCGTTCAAGCTGTCTGCTAATAATTACAATCAGAAAACAGATGTTCGAAAACCTGGCGTAGGTACAACAAGGCAGCCCCCCCCCCCCACACACACACACACACCCGTAAAATACCGGTGGAGAGAAAGAGAAAGAAAACTGAGAGGGAAGATAATGTGAAACTAAAGATGATCCCTCTCACCCCCTCACTCCATGGCCTTGCTCCCTCGCCTTCTATCCACATTCCACTCAATGCCCCCCCCCCCCCCCCCCCGAGGCACAGAGACGACAAATGGACTTCCTAGGGTGCGGCTTCTAATATAATAAGCCTTTGCGCATTTCATGAACAGTTCACATACTTCTTGTGTTTGAAACGGAACGCAGAAGCAGCCGTTTTGAGGAAACAGATAAAGAAGACCATTATAATGTCGGGAATAAAAGGAAAATCATGGAGAATGAGCTGTATGGTTTGGATTATCTTTTTCGCTGGCCTTTTCCACCTTGGTAGCTCGCTTAAAGGAAGGTTCGGGGAAAACCGATCAGCACATCACAGACCGATTCGACAATCAGACAGCAGGACCCTTGCCGATGCTCAAGAATTTCTTCAAACATACACAGAAGAAGGGGAGCGTGTTTTATTCGAGGCGATAGAGACTACCTGGATTTATGAGGCTAACCTGACAGACGAAAACGCACAGAAAGATGTATGTTCTTATTTGATCACTCTATATATATTCACTTTATAAGTACATGAGGCGTCATTACGAACAGGGGCGGATCCAGGATTTTGTAAAAGAAGGGGGCACAGAGCCGAAAAAGCACACAATTAAGGGGGCTTTTTTCGTTGTGTACTTAAGGTATGCCAGTTTGGTTTCAAAAGAGGGGGCACGGGTCGGTTACGAATGTGTTATTACCTGTGATAATCAGTCCTGTCGGAAAGTATCCCAAAGTCAGTTACTCAAAGCAATTTTTGCACTCTTCATTTTGCTTTTGTTCTCTTCTATTTACCCTTCGACAGAGTGCCTTTATTATTTGTAAACAAACATTTTCACCAAGGTTTACACAAAAGATCGCTACAAAATGATGCACTGTTCCACGATTTGTCATATATATTCAAATAATAGAATATAACAAAATAATATCCACCGCACTGCTACATATAATAAATAAACTTAGCAAAATAATTTATCATCATTTCCACTTAATTTCACTCACTTCTCACAGGGCAGTCAACTTTGGGGAACTGCTTGGAGGGTCATCAGCGTTCTCGGGTGTCATTTTACTAAAAATACAAATAAAAAAAAGGGGGGCATCAGCGTTTCAGCGTGGCTTTTTACTCCAATTTCACACGTTTGCAAAGAAACAAAACAAAACCAAAACAAAACAACAAAAAGGTCAACGGCGTTTTGGCTGTCCTTTTACTCCAAAATTCTCTGATAAGCGTTTCTCAGTGCTTATCAGTGCTTGCGTAACCATGTAATAACATTCAACAATCGACAAAAAAACATCAAGGTATATTGCTGTCTATTCGCAGGCTGAGGAATGGCTAAAAGAGGCTCAATTCGCCAAGAAATTGGCAGATCAGGCGAGAGAATTCGTCAACGTCATCCAGACCTTTCCCACTGACGTCCAACGCCAGTTCAGGTTCATCCGGGACATTGGGATAGCAGCACTAGACAATGATACGGTGGACGAGGTCAGTGGTATAGCGTGGGTCCAGCCATTTAGGGGGAATTGACGTCATGAGGGGGATGCACCTGAAATTTTAGGGTTGAATAATTCGATGCATGCGAGAGATGGCCTTATAGTGATGTGAGATGCATGTGCGTCAATCCTCACAGGAATTCTATTCAAGTGGGGGGGGGGGGGGCACCCTATTGTTGCATCCAGGTGTGTCCCCCCACTTGAATAGAATTCCTGTGAGGATTGACGCCCATGGTGAGATGGGGTCTCATCACCTTCTATACACGTTGCCCCCCCCCCCCTCTCTCTCTCTCTTTCTCGTTCTCTTTTCATGTAGCACTTCGATTTGGGATGAGGCACGTGCCCCTCGTGCCCCTTTAGCAACGACACGTGAAGGAGTAATGCATCCCCCCCCCCCCCCATTCGAACATTTAACAAAAATTCTAACAAGAGCTGTCGCTTTGAAATGATGAAAATGTGATGCTAGTGTTATATAATAATACCCACATTCCAATAAGAAAAGAATGTCGGCAAGACTGCCAAAGTCCGCTACATATTTGGCACCCCAAAAAATGAATAAATAAAATGGTGCCGAATTGAAAAGTCCGTTTATAGGGAATGGAGGTATAGGGTAATCAGAATTTAGTCTCCCTAAATAATATGGGCATGGAATATTTACAAAGTAATAATGTCCCTTCCCGCCATAGGAAATTATCTACGCAGGCTGCTTTATGTTTTTAAGACCTATGCGATATAGGACGGCTCTCATGCATGTCATGGACAGGTTCGAGGCAATTGACCGGAGGTTTTGGACAGACTTACATCTGGAGAAACCGGTTTCCATTATTTATCCATCAGTTACTTTTTCCACTATACTTCCCCTGTGCAGGGGCGTCGCTAGAACATTTCGATAGGGGGTGTTCGGACTAAATTTGCCAACAGTTTGGTGACATCCCGGCCGTTTCGAAACGCTGCAGCGCGCTGGAGGGAAGGATAAAGTAGGGAGTTAGTAGGGACTGTATATACACCAGCAGTTTAGTAGGACGAGGTCCCCCTTTATATCAGAAAAAAATTGAAATGTGAAAATGTAAAATGGTGTGTTTTATCATAAATAGGTCGTCAGCATTTCAACTTTAACGACCACAGCTAAGTATATATTTTCAAAAAGAAAAAAAAAATCAATTTTAATGGTAGTCGTATTCTGAAAATTACTGAAAAATTCATTGGTGAAAAAAGTCTAAAATTTAAAAGCTTGAAATTTTATTTGGGTTGTCAGGGAAGGAAATGAGTTCATCAGATGTACCAACGATCAGGTCAATGTCATCAGCGAATTTTAGATTGGTGATAGATCTTCCACCTATACTGACCGTTCCTTCAAACTTGTTAAGGGCTTCCGTCATGAGTTGTTCTAAGCAGATGTTGGTGGTACAAAGTAAACAACCTTGCCTTACTCCAACTTTGCGAGGAAACCAATCACTCAGCTCATCTCCGTGTAAAGCAGCACTCTGGGATGGATTGTAAAGGGCCTCGATTGCATTAACAATGCCTTTGCTGATATCGTTATCATTCCATCTTGCCACATATGATCAAACGCTTTCTTGAAGTCTATGAAGTTATGGAAGAGTGGCTTCTGGTCAGTCCTGTATTCTTGCTTTGGACTCTAAGATTAAAAATTTGCTCCACCGTGGAACGGCCTTTCCTAAAACCTGCCTGCTGGCTTCCGATCTACTATTAAGGATGATATTTCTTTTTTTTTGGTTGACGAGGTAAAGCAGCCAGTAAAATGATATATTACACTAAGAGAATTATAACAATTTCATAAAAAAATAAGGTCTTGTTCCGGTTCTAGACTCGATATCAACTTTCTTATATTTCTTTTTCTTCATCAACAGTTTAATAAAGTTTTAGCAGAGTTAAGCGAGATCTACAGTACGACGAAAGTATGCAAGCCCGACAACGCTTCTTTCTGTCTCCATCTGGAACCAGGCAAGTGTTTAAGGGACATTACCAGGGCCCCGTTTCATAAATATTACTTTTAATATTAATTGCCTTATATCTATGACAGATTTGCTCTCAGCCAATCAGATGCAAGTATTTCAGTAGCTTATAACTGATGTTTCAGTGCCTTGCTTTTGTTTCGAATATATCATCGAGTTGAAAACAGTTCTATTTACGTATTCACCCCTCGCCCCTTTTTTGTTGAAGGTCGACAGGAAACAGGAGTCCATTACTTGCAAAGGGTCTACACAGAAAGCGAAGCTGTCCTGTTATTGCGCCTCTACCCCTCCCCAGTCTGTGAATGATTCCAAATCTCACTGGTCCTGGAAGTATTCTTCCCCCTTCCCTCCCGCGTTAATCATTATTTGATACGCCACTGTGCTTTTTTCGACAACTGACAGGTCTAGAGTCGATCATGTCTTCGTCGAGGGATTGGGATGAAAGGGTCTGGGCTTGGAAGGGTTTCCGTGATGGAGTGGGTATTGCTAACAAACCTCTCTACGCAAGGTACGTCCAACTCGTCAACCAAGGAGCACGAGCAAACGGTAAGCGATTATCTTTTTCGTTATCATTATTCAAAAACATTTATTTAAAATTCACGGTTATTTCTCAAATATATACCCAGTCGTCTTGTCGTGAAACTGATTTGATCTTACTGCGAGTCATATAGCTGCCTCTTGTCTGACAGGAAGTTTCACGATATTTTTTCGATAGATATTTCTATACTACAATTTAGGACCTCAGTGACGAAGAATTTGCATCTAATAGTTTACTCCTTCAAAATGAACGAATTTTTGTTCATCTCATTCTAAAAATGTAAATAAGAAATGAAAATCGTTTTTAAGATTTCGGTGCCGTAATTAAATAAATAAATAATATAAAATTGTGTGTTTAAATACACTGCTCATGTAGCCTACACGTACTCATTTCCACTCATATGCCAGAGAAGATTCAAGATTTATTGTCCATATATATATATATATATATATATATATCAATACAGAAATTTGCTTTCCATTGGTGTTACATGCAATAATTATGTGAAACATAGACAAAACATAGTATCGTGTGCTGAGAGCCAGAAGGGCGATAACACAATAAGTAAAAACATCACTCCGGCTCTGAGCACACAACATAAGAAGATAGAATAACATAATGAATAGCAAAATAATATCAATATAATTCTGAGTCACATCATGAATGCATTCAGGAATGGATATAAATATGAAACTGGAATAGATATCATAATTATCCTGCAGCATGTCAGAGAAGATAATAATTTCCTAATACAGCATGTCAGAGAGAATACTATCTTCCTAAGACAGCATGTCAGAGAAGATATTATATACCTCATAGATAGATTCTTATTCAGTGATTGGTCAAAACTATATATCACATGACACGGCGCATCTCGATCTATCATTGCGTCAGAGGGTTTTGGCGTTCTATCAATTGACCTAAGGTCAAATGATAGAACGCCAAAACCCTGTGATAGAACGCGTAAATTTCCACCACCATCCGATTACAGAGCAGTCCATATTTGTTTTATATACCTCATCATTTTCATTGATTCATTGATTCATTTTGAATTCTTACGCGCTGCGCGAATATTGATTAACGTAGTCATAGCCTATAGCTAGCAACTCGCGAAAGCGCTCTTAAAACTTGAACCAAATTTTGTGTACGTACGTGTGTGCAAAAGTCGCGGAGGGGTTACACGTTCTATCTCAGAGTTTTGGTGTTCTATCATTTGATCTTAGGTCAATTTATAAAATTACGCCAAAACCCTCTGGCGCAACGATAGATCGAGATGCGCCGTGCCATGTGATATAATTTTGACCAATCAGTGAATAAGAATCTATGTATGAGGTACATACAGAGAAGATAATATTATCCTAAGACAGACTCGAGGATAATATTATCCTAAGACAGCATGTCAGAGAGGATACATAATCCTAAGACAGAGAAGATTATTATCATAAATCAAGACGGCATTTCAGGGAAATATGTCAATGTATTTCACAGTTAGTTGAAGTCGGGTCGAAACGTGGTGGACAGTGGCCTTAAAGCCACAACAATCTAACATCACTATAGATTTCATGTCACCCTCCCTCCCCCAAACACACACACACACACACACGCACAAACACGTTTACATGGCTTTACTTCCGAGGACAACTATTGTTCCTCTATTGTTACTCGTCCTCGGACAGTCGACGGAATAAGGCACAAATTCATTGTTCGACGTTCGAGGACTATTGTCCGGCTTCCGAGGACCATTATTCTCATGAATTTGTTTTTGTTCTCTGTCCGAAAATGTCCTCGGACATACGGCTAAACACGCCCATCCATACAGGGTACGAGGACCAAGGTCATTACTGGAGAGCCGAGTATGGCGACGACATCGAAGAGAATGTTTACGAGATCTACGACGCCATCTTACCTCTTTACAAGCAGCTCCATGCGTACGTCAGGAGACGGCTACACACCGTGTTCAGTGACAATATCGATGTGAAAGGGGGATATCTCCCTGCTAATGTGCTCGGTAAATTACTTCTCCATTTTATCGGGCAATTTCGATATAACTCATTTGTACTGTCAAGTTGAAAAAGATTGGCGGCCATTGAGCATGCATAGTATGACATCCCAGTCTTCTGGAAAGACTCTAAAAAGTATTTCTCCATCAGTTTTCGACCGACTATATCATTCTCAACCTGGGTGGGGAGAATCAATGTACATTAAATGCCTTCGTACAGACATAACTAGCAATTTTCAATTAGAGAGCTGCTTTCCACTAAAGCCCTTTAGGTCTACTGATATTATATTTGAATGTTTCCCTGTGAAGGAAACGATTATTTTTAAAAGGTACAACATTAAGCTTCTAAAACATAATTTTGAAAGAACATATTGTTAAGAAATGAGCTCATCCTGGAATTCCTTTGTCAATTTCTAGGTGACATGTGGGGTCGTTTCTGGAATAATATCTACCCCATGGTAGTACCTTATCCTGATCGTCCAAGTGTAGATGTGACTGATACTTTGATAGAACAGGTAAGGTCTTTTATAAATACAAATTATTTCGTCTTCTATCTTTCGGTTCAGTGGGCCTGTAACATAAAGACTGATATCAATCGTAAGTCTATGGCAAACCATGTTACAAGAGTTACAATTGATCGTAAGATTGATTGTATCTCTTTATGTTATAGGCCCCAGGTCATTTTCCGATATTTCACATTTCGCATTTACATAACTGTAAATAAATGAAAAAATATTAAATCACATCGTTTGATCGTAGTTATTTGTTAAATATAAGTTAAAGGGGAACTGAAATACCAATAAAAAGGGAGAAAATCATGTACCTCATTCTACCTCGCAGGGTTATAACGCCACGCACATCTTCCATACGGCCAATGATTTCTTCACATCGTTAGGGTTGATTCCTGTAGATGATCTGTTCTGGGAGAACTCTAGGTTCACAAAACCAACAGACGGAAGAGAAGTTACGTGCCATCCATCAGCTTGGGATTTTAGCAACAGGCGTGACTTCAGGTAATAAAGAGTATAATTATTTCAAACATATCGGGAGGAGCAGGTCGCAGAGCAGGCGTAGCCCCCCCCCCCCTCCGCTCCCTATAGCAGGCCCAGGAAAGACCAACTCTTGCATGAAGAAAAAAAACTGTGGCTACATTGATTGAGATTACAGGGAAATGTTCGTCAAATAACAATATATGTCTTGCTCATCATATTATTACTATAAACTTGATACAGGATAGCGATGTGCACTGAGATTACAATGCATCATTTCATGGTCGCACACCACGAGATGGGTCATATCCAGTACTACCTCCAGTACAAGGACCTGCCTCTTCCATTCCGAGACGGGGCTAACGGTGCGTTCCATGAAGCCATAGGGGAAGTCATCTCTCTCTCAGTGTCCACACCCAAACATCTCCAGGAGATTGGGCTCTTTGAAGGCCTAGTGGATGGTGACAAGGGTAAGTGTTTCGTATTGCTCGTCGCACTTGAGGCACCATTTGCTGACGTAGTATTGCGTCAACGACTAGCACGGTCTTGACGCGCCATGAGGAGGTCTTTCATAAAGTGACTGTTGAATAAACAGTAGAAACTTTGTTTTGAATAATACTAGTGTAGGTCTAACTGCCATCACAGACTCGCGATTAGCGCAGAATTTAATACGCAATCGAAATAACGCTATAATGTGCATCATGGAACATGCAAGTTCGTGTAAGCGCCAGTAATTCAACGCATAAAATACATTCACTTTGCATTCACTTTGGTTACGATTTCACTTTTACACGTATGGACCGTCGAAGACGACGCCAATCCCTGACGCAGTCCTACGTCAGCAACAATGACGCTGTGTGCAATAGACCCGAGCACCGTTTCATAAAACATGTCATCAATGACAAGTTGCAATAACTGTTTTAAACTATACTGAAATCCTTGCATCTGATTGGCTGAGAGCAAATTTTGTCGTTAAAAATCACCGACAAGACACTGGATGAAACGCCCCCCTGATGACATTGCACAAGAGGCAGCATTTTGATTACGTTATAACCTACGTACGCTAATCGCGCATATAGCTATGATTAGCAGTTAGTACACTTTGTATATGGTTCTTGGAGATCCTTCCAGAGTACTATACAGCCCTATTGGTTAGTGTTTTCTTGTTATATCCTTGCAGAAACCGATATCAACTTTCTTCTGAGGACGAGTTTAAGCACTATCGCGACCTTGCCGTTCACTCTCGGGTTATCACAGTGGAGATGGGATCTGATGAGAGGAAAATTCGACGTCAACAACGCAATGGACCCCTGGTGGAAACTCAAGTATTGCAATTTAACTCATCTATTATCAATTATATTGATATGTATTCCATGTGCTTAGTGAATGGTGTTCATAATAACTTGGTCCCAACCATGGGGTGGCAACTTTTAATGCGATTTCATTCATTTTGTTTAAATGATATTCATTTTCTTACCCTGTGAATAGCGAATGGTAATCGTGATAGCTTCTTATTACTATCTGTAATCACTCTCTTAATTTCTAAGACTTAAACCAGTGACAAAACAAGTCATTAGGCCTTGTGATGTCACTGGTTTGAAACTCTCTTGGACTTAAAAATAAATCCTACGGACTTGAAAATAAGTCTTATATAAATTAAGAGAGCAGGGCACCCCTATCATCTGGCTGTAAAGAAAAGAGGGGGAGATCGAAAGGGAGAGGATAGGGGACAAGAAGTAGCTGGAGCAACCCGCTCCTCCACTATCTCATCCACAGAGTAAGGCTAATGACCCCTATCCCCCGTTCCCACGGCAGCCATTGCCACCTCAGTCCTAGGTCTTAAATTGGAAAGCATGTGAATTTTGCTGCTTTCGTAATTTTACCAAGAGCTTAGGAAATATGTAAATTTAAACAAGAGGTAAAAAGATAACAAAATTACAATAATGTTTCTTCTTGCTTTAAAATTTTCATTTAGAAACTGGTTCGTGGGCGTAGATGCTCCAGTCGAACGATCAGAGAACGACTTCGATCCTGGAGCGATGTATCACTTCATCATTGACTATCCCTTTATTGGGTAAGTATAAATGCAGTAAACTGAAAGCAGAACGATATTCTCTCATAATTTTGTTTTGATTGCCTGACTGTGATTTAACAACCCCACACTGTAAAACAAAATAAAGATTTAATGAATAAAAAGTATCTGTTAAAAAACGAAAATAAGGTGGCTGGGACATAAGGAACTCTTGCCAAAAATAATCGCAATATGACAAGAATATTTAGGCAAGCTTATACCTTGGTTGGTCACCGAATTCATGTTAGATAATTTTTACCCAGTATATTTTAAAATGCAGTTATCAGAGGAGTAGATGACTTACAAAACATTGCTGGAAAAATGGAGATAAATTACAACAACATTTGTTTGTATTATTTTCTTGCAGTTATTACATTCGCACGATCCTGCAGTTTCAGTTCTACCAGAGTCTGTGCCAAGTAGCAAACCATACTGGTCCTCTTCACACCTGTGACTTCTACAATTCGAAAGAAGCTGGAAAGAAACTCGGGTAATGTGTCAAAAATACGAAGGGTACCATGGACCTAATGAGAGTAAACAGAATCTAGGTGGTCATCAGGCCTTACATAATTTTTGATAAAAGATGGGGATAAAAGATTAGTTATTAAAAGGTTAGTTTTATTTAACAAACACTGTAATATGATACTATACAGATTTTGCTTGTTCGATTTGGTTAATAGAATTATTTATATATGATTTATGATTGACTGGTTGCTTGGTTGATTGGTTGCTTGGTTGATCGATTGGTGCATGGGTTGACTAATTGATTGATTCATTCATTCATTCATTTGTTGATTGATTGATTTTATTTTCGTTTTATTTATTTATTGATTGATTGGTTGGTTGTCTTATTGAATGAATGATTGATTGATTGATTGGTAGGTTTATTGATTGGTTGATTGGTAGGTTGGTTGGTTGATTGGTTGTTTAGTTGTTTGATTGATTGATTTGCTGGTTGATTGATTTGTTGAATGATTAATTGGTTATTTTATTGATTGATTGATTGGTAGGTTGGTTGATTGATTGATTGATTGATTGATTAGTAGGTTGATTGATTGATTTTTCAATTGATTGATTGATTGGTTTGCGTGATGATTGATTTGTTGAATGATTCATTGGTTGTTTTATTGATTAATTGATTGATTGGTAGGTTGATTGATTGATTGACTGACTGATTGGTAGATTGGTTGGTTGATTGTTTGTCTGATTGATTGATTGAGTGATTGATTGATTTAATTGGTTGGCTGGTTGATTGATAATTGATCGATTCATTGACTGGTTGATCAATTGATTGGTTTGTCGGTTTTTGTAATTGGTTGGTTGGTTGGTTGGTTGATTGATTGATGGTGACTGATTAGCACGTGGATAATTAATTGACTAAATACCAACGAACTAATTATCAATGTACCTTTGGTTATCACCTTATCCAGTGATATGCTGGCGATGGGTAGAAGCATGCCATGGCAGGATGCAATGGAGGCACTCACTGGACAGAGAGAGATGAAAGCCGACGCCATCTTGGAATACTTTCAGCCTCTAATGGAATGGCTCGAACGAACTAATACCGAAAATGATGAGATCATCGGATGGCCCTCCCTTTCAGGTACTTTCCTTTTCAACACTCAAAAGATTATGTTTTTAAGTGAAAGTGGTAAAGCAATTTCTTTTTATGATGTAGATCCAGATCCAGGCTTTTATTTATTGCCTTTTAGTTCAAGGTTAGTTGAAATCAAATTAAAACTATTTTCTTGCTAATATATATTATTATTTAATTTTGCCCACATGCAGCTGCAAGTGTCAATCTGTCGAAGAGTACTATCCAACTTATTCTTATTTCCCTGATGTCATGGCAGCTGAAAAACTTCCTGACCCGTTGATCAACCGACTAATGAGCAGATGATCTGGAATCTGGACGGACAATTTATTGTTATTTTTTTCTCTCTCTCTCGCTCGCTCTCTCTCTCTTGCTTTATTCTTATTCCCCATCCCTACTTTCCCTTACCTCTCTTCCTCCATCTCACTCTCTCTCTCTCTCTCTCTCTTTCTTTCTTTCTCTCTCACTCGAATTCTCTCTTTCTTTTTTCAGTCTTCCTCCCTCCTTCCCTCTCCCTCTTCCTCCCCGGGTCCATCGCTCCTCTCGATCCCCTTATCCTTATACACTCTCCCCTCCTTACTCCTCACTTTCTCACTTGCCCACTTCCCCTTCTCTTAATTCTCCTTATTCATCCTCTTTCTCTCCTCCTTCCCCTTATCTGCAATCGTCTTCCTCCCTCCCTCCCTAGCTCCTCCCCTCCGCTCCTCCCCTCCGCTCCTCTGCTCCGCTCCTCTGCTCCTCTGCAATCTACTCCCTCTCATCTCTGCCCTCTTTCAATATACCCCTCCCTTTTTTCATTGATTTCTCAAATTGGTCAGGATTATTTGTAATCAAAGAGGCACGACAAAACAGTGCAATTTAAGTTGTTTGCAGATCTATCTTTCATGAGATATTTACGTATATGGGCGACTCCAAGCTATTTTGTATACATGTTACTGACCACATGAGATTTTAGTATATCTGATACCTGCATGTGTCAAGCTGATAGCCCTCCTATATAGAGCTTGGTTAAGACTAAATAGCAAGTAGAATTATATTTTATGTCAATTTATGTTTACAATGCCAAAATACATGTCCTCAATATATACTTGGTAGGGTTTGGGAATTGGGACATATACCTAGCATTTGCCCATATACTTCTTAAACAATTGATATTGGTAGTGACTACCCCAGAGTATTTACAGAGGCTGACAAAACATAGCATTTGTGCTAGCCGTGGTTTGGTGGAATCTTTAACTGAGACAGTACTTAATGTTTACACAATATATACTAGTATATAGTGTTCCGTTTCATGGATTTTAGAAACGACGGCCATTCAGCCGTATTGACAAATCACAGATGTTCTTCCAAGGCAGGGGTATATGCGTAACAGGTGAATTAATTCGTTAACATGGGGTTCTTGGTGGGAGGAGGTTAATCTATGGTGTATGTCCCTAAAACATCTTTCTTTAGGTATTATGTCACGTATACATGTATATTATAGTGTATTTTTGTTTTCGTACAGTATAGTTTAGACTTTACGTCATTTAGTATGTGACTGTACACTTCGGTGTTATATAATTAAAACTGCATGAATTTGCCAGCACATGTATAGGTTTATGTTATGTATATTATATATTTGATTATTATGATGTTTGTTATTAGCGGTTTTGGCAATATTGAATATCTATAACACACTGTTCGAATATGTTTTTTTATTCTTTGTTCATAGGCCTGATCAAAAAAAGAAGCATTATAATGACATTGATTGGTTAATGGTCCAAATATATTATACTACTCCACATTAGTGCAAAATATGTTTTTACTCATGTATGAACCAATATGCCAACTACAAAACTGGCTATTATATATGAACGAAAAGAATAGTTAAAAGGTACAATTTTTCTATTTTGTCTTAATAAAATCATTCCAATACACGGAAAATTTATACAATCTTCTTTTAACCTTTTTTTAAAATCTAATGCAATTTGACTAATAGAAATTGAATCTAGTGATAACTGTTTGTATTTTGATGTGTTCATATCATTGAAATTTTCAAATCCCTTTTTGACCATTTTGTGCCAATCTTATATGGATTTTAATAGGTTCCAGTGGTTTTCATATTGGTCAAAAACATATTAATATTTGTATTTATGTTTGAATAACAAAGTGAAACTAACCCGCATAACACCCTACTTATCTTATAGGCCATTATGTTAAGTTTGAAATAATCAAATGTTAACCCAATAAATGTTCCGAATACTGGGAAATAAACTGAAATCATAATTAATAGACCTGTTTACTAATTTTATGCATACTTCCTGGACAAAAGTTGCTCTTGACGATTCAAAAGCTTGCCAGAGGCTTGCCCGACATAGCAATTACTAATGTATGCAAAATGGATTCCCTCCATATGGATGCCATTACGCATACCACGTGCACTAAATAGTTGGTAACTAAGGATTCTGGAGAGAAACATGCATAAATTGAAATAACACGTCTATTGTCATGTGTTTGTGGTTGAAATTATTGTCGTTGATTTATAAAAGATTTGATTTGATTTTGATTTGATTTTGTTTCCACAATCGGTTTACATAATATACATAGAAAGCAAAATATAAACATATACATATGGCATAATACAAAGGATAAGACATATATAATAACAACTCGGTATAATAAATATCTTCCAGTAGATGTAATAAACGCATACAGTATATATACACTTGTGGGGGAACCTATTAAAAGCGAGGCTTGTCGAGTTATGTCCCCATTTAGCGAGAAAAGGAGCTGGAAAGTACAATGGGGAGATTAAGAAGAGAAGAAACAAAGAAAGGACGGAAATCGGCAAATGGAAACAAAAGAGAATATAAGAAATTAAGTAGTTATAGAGTGAAAGGGAGATAGAGAGAGAGAGTGTGTGTGTGTGTGTGTGTGTGTGTGTGTGGAGAGAGAGAAGCGAAGTACAGATCGAGATCAGCAACCATGCAGCATTCTAGTATATGGTTTCAGCAAAAGAAATTTCAATTGTTTTTTTTTTAAATGGTGCAGTCTCTCTATTTCCTTAAGGTCTGGATCGAGACTGTTCCAAAATTTGGGACCTGTAAAGACGAATGTTTTGTGTGCGAGGAGCGTTTTCGTGCGGGGAAGATGGAAAAAGTTTGATTGTCTCGTTGGGTAGTACTAGTGTATTGTTAGTTGTGAAAAGGTCTTAGAGAGATATTCATACTACGTATCAAAAGCAGGAACGTTTGTCAGTTGGCATAAGTGAAATTCCCTTCGACACCTCTATCTAAAATCGTGTTTAACAATACAGTATAAATGTGTGTGTGTTTTTGTTTCAAAACTTATATCAATTAAAGAATATTGACGATTTGTATTTTGTTATTTAAAGATAAAAAGGTCTTGTTGACAAATATAAAAATCCTACACCTGTTGTCAAAAACTTTTCGGCAAATTCGATTCGACATATATATATATATAACTCTACTTCCAGCGTTAGGGGTAATCCTTTTATCTCAGCCTATTGTTAGCATTCCCCTTAACGCACGGTTTCTTTCCCCGTAACGTCGAATTTCTATTGTTACGGAATAAACCTATTGTTAGGATTCCCCCTAACGTAGGAAATAAGTTTGTTATATATATATATAAGAGCGGCCATTGAGGGAATATACATATATATATATATATATATATATATATATATATATATATTACTAAAGGGTACATTAGGTGGACACACAACAATGCGGTTTATTTCGTCATAATAGCGCCCCCTACATTAGGTGGATATTTGAGCATAGAAATAAGACAAAAACTGTCCACCTAATGTAGCATTTAGAGTTATATATTTATATATATATATCTAAAAGCGGCCATTGGGGAATATACATCATAAAAATCTGCACCCTATTCGTATCAAAGGGGGAACTTTTTTATTCCCCTTGACATTTTTGTTGTTTGTGGGATTCCGTTGAGAAATCCTTTCCATTTTTTTTTCGGTTTGTCCGTAGAGGGGGTATGTATCTTCCCTTTCATTTTTGATGAGTTTGAGTCACTGATCTCGAGAGGTACAGGTCAGTGATACATACTAATAATTGAAAATGGCCCGCACGCGCGAACATGGGCAAAACCTATGAGCAAAACATCGCTACGAACCCGGAAGCGGGTATGCAATAATTCGTGCCGTATCATGATAGGCCCAAAGCCCTTTCCCGAAAACTTATATAACGTGATAAAAACACAATTTAAATCATAATAACGACAAGAGTAGGGACAAATTACAAAGTATAATATAGGCCTATGACTGTGTTATTTTATTCATAAAAAATGGTTAACAAAATGTTTTATGGATTAGAATAAAAGCCTAATATTTTTTTTTCTTTCTTTTCACAGAATTTTGGACGGACAAAACATACCTAATAATAATAATAACTAGAGCACTCGGAGGGGGACCAGTCCGAGTACATGTATCCCCCGAACACGTCACCCATCCCAGATTTGAATCAATGTTGTGACTGAAATGGATAAAGTGGCAATTTGGGACATCGGGTATGTCAAAATATTCTTCAGTGTTAAACCAAAGAAGTTGTTACTCAGTGGCAGAAGCATGATTGTCAAGTTTGGGGGCATTGGAAGAGATCAGGGCAACCAAAACAAGAAGAAATTATATTGAATATATCATAAAGAAATGTGAGAAAATTACACTGCCCCGACCGGGATTCGAACCCGGGACCCTGGATTACATGACCAGTGCTCTACCAACTGAGCTATCCGGGCTCCCGAGAGGGGCTATATGTGAGATTGTTGCTTTTCTTCGATTGGAGCCAGGATAGCTCAGTTGGTAGAGCACTGGTCATGTAATCCAGGGTCCCGGGTTCGAATCCCGGTCGGGGCAGTGTAATTTTCTCACATTTCTTTATGATATATTCAATTTACTTCAATCCTATCAATTATGATATTTAATTACAAATTCAAATTGTCCTCTATAGAAATTCGTTGGCATGGATTTGCCCGACTTTAGAGGGAAGACCTGTCTCATTGGTAGGCCATTATATAGCGTACGCATGGAATTGGTATATGGATGTACCCCCTACGCTCGATGGAAAGAGAGGGGCTATATGTGAGATTGTTACTTTGCTTCGACGGGAGCCCGGATAGCTCAGTTGGTAGAGCACTGGTCATGTAATCCAGGGTCCCGGGTTCGAATCCCGGTCGGGGCAGTGTAATTTTCTCACATTTCTTTATGATATATTCAATTTACTTCAATCCTATCAATTATGATATTTAATTACAAATTCAAATTGTCCTCTATTGTAATCTGTTGGCATGGATTTGCCTAGCCTATTGTCGAGGCCCTGGCGCTGTTGAAATCCTTGGCGATATGGAGGCAAAAACCGAGGCGCTTGCGCCGAGGGCCTCTTGACACCTAGCCTTTTGACAAGGCCCTCGTGACTTGGCTATTTTTCTCGGCAAGTAAGCTAGTAGTGGCTGCATAACAAGACTAGCCGCCCAGCCCGGTGAATGCGCGATCAAGCGACGTGAGTCCGAGGGCCTTTTGGAACCTGGCCTGTATTTCTTATGTTATCCTTTGTTCCTAGCGAGGATCTGCTACCTTAAAGGTAGGAGCCAATCAGCAAACGTATCTTCGCATGACGTCAGCATACATTTGGTATGCAAATTCGCCTTCATCTCGAGCTAGCGCGGCCCGTGCAAGCTACTAGTACATCAATCATGGAAAGCAAGCCCCGCAGATACCGTTGTGATTGGTCGATAATCCTCGGTAGGCGTGTTAGCATACGAATGTCAACTCGTGAATAATTCATATCGGACTATGGAAACTCAGGTTCCAAAAGGCCTCGCGACTAAAGTCGCTCGATCGCGCGTTCACCCGGGCCGTGTTGATTCTTTTCGTCGCCGGCTAGTCTCATCTCAGGCACAGCATGACGAGGAAAATAGCCAAGTCAAAAGGCTAATCGCCACCCGACCTGAATTATAATATATTCATGAGGCACGATTTCCTACTGAATTATGCATGAAACGTGAATAGTTAGATAACCGCGGCCGCGCGCCCAGCAAATTGGCCAATGAAATCTCAAGGATTTCTTACTTCAGTTCTGGACTAGTCTATTATTTTTTTTTTTGAGGGGGGGGGGGGGGGATTACGTAAATCTCTTGCTCAAAATACATTCACAGACAAGCACATTATGAAGAATTCGATCTCTAGCTTACAAACCATGGTAATTTGAAATAAGACAAATGTACATATTTCTCAAGAGATCATCATATATTTACAAATAATGAAGAATGGGCAATAAAAGTCACCGTTCAACAATAGATGCATCTCCATCAATTCTGATGTAACCAAGGAGTTACCAGCAACTTCACTGCCCGGCAAGGCCCCGGGGGATCCGCCTGGCCCAGCTCGCGAAGCTAAGCAGCGCAGCATGCAGTCTCACTCTCGATCCCTGGCCCACGGAGGTAATCAGCACAGAGCGATAGCGCGTGAAAAATAACACTTTTTCCATAGCCAGTAGGCAGATTCACAAAAACATCTTGTCCTTTAAGTGCAGATTTGATTGCATCAACTTGCAAATCTTTGAAACTGTCAATCTTCAACATTTCAGCGGCATATTCTAAAAAAAAAAAAAATATATAAAAAAGTCTTTACTATATGTTTTAAAAATATGGTTACCATGGCAACGATGACTCCACCCACACCAAAAACAATAGGCGTCTTCATCTTACCATAATGCATGCACCTCCATGCGATATGAAGATGATCCGACAAGAACTGCAGCCGGTAGAGCGCTCACAAGAAAATCTTTACCATTTCTTTAAAAAATATGGTTACCATGGCAACAATGTCGACTCCGCCCACACCAAAAACAATAGGCGTCTTCATCTTACCATAATGCACCTCCATGTGAAATTTGAAGGTGATCCGACAAAAACTGCAGCCAGTAGAGCGCTCACAAGAAAATCTCTGCGGCGGACGCGGCGCGACGATGCCAAATCCATAGTAACTGTGTTCTCGGGGGATACAATAAATATAAGATTTATAAGGCGCCGAATCCACTTTATGATAAAATGCTCAAGGCGCAACTTGTGCAAAAGATGAAATATATCACAAATACGGACATGAAAGGTAATGGTAATCAATTATAGGCCAAATTAAACAGATACTTTCAAGGTTATTTTTGAACCCTTCAACAGAACTGCTATTTTTAATCCCTTGAGAGAGAGTATTGCATATCGACGGGCAGCACCCTCCCCCTCCCCCCCCCCCCCCCCCACTTTGTGTTAAGCCTAGGAATAACAAGTAAGCCAGAGTTTTGAGAACGTAGCAGTCTAGAGGGAATGTAATGCTTGATCAAACCAATGTTGTACTGAGGAGCAGAACCATGTATAGTGAACTAATAACAAAGGAATCTTGAAAACAATACGTTCTTCTACAGGCAACCAATGAAGTGATTTGAGAACTGGAGTAATGTGACTGTGCTTGTTGGAGAGGGTCAGGTCACGACACGAGCAGCGGCATTCTGTAATTTTTTGTAATTTTGCAAGTAGGTTGTGAGGCAAACGAAACAAGAGGCCATTAAGAAAATCCAAGCGAGATGAGATTAAAGCATGAGTAATTTTCTCAGTGGCACTACGGTTAAAGGTATTTACGGATAAAACCTAAATTGCGTAACTGATAACGAACTGATTTTGAGACGTATTGAATTTGTGTAGACATTGTCATATTTGAGTCGAGAAACAAGGTTACGGCATACATTGGATAAGGTAATTTCATGTCCAGCAAGAGTAATTGGAGTGATGGAAATCTTCTCTGAGTCTTAGAACCGTACATTACAAATTCACATTTAGCAAGATTTAATTTTAGTGAATGTGAGTTCAACCAATTATGAACATCTTGTACAAAATTTTAATGTCTCAACATTATGGATAACGCTGGCTGCATTGCTCTGATTGGGTTTGAAAGAAGTATATATTTGAATAACATGTGATAACCTTTTTTTTTTTTTGCTTTTCACAGAATTTGGGACGGACAAACATATCTAATAACATGTGATAAATTTGCCCCCCCCCCCCCCTTGTTACAAAATCATGACTACGCCACTGACTGCTAGTCATCGTACATCATTGATTGTTGTGACCATACATCCTTAATTCTTTGGGAATTTGATCATGATAAATGTACAGAGGTACGTACATAGTGAAAAGAGATAAGACAAAAAGAAATAGCACATTGTGTACGAGTCAAGATCGTGTTACCTTTCCTTCTGTTTTTAAGTATACGCACACGTTGTGCGGATCCGGACAGTTCACTTTCAAACAGTATATCGAACGACTTCTCATGCCAATAGGTTGACAATTATTGTATGATTTGCAAAATAATATTCACTGATTTTAGTATTACCTGATGCATATTTTCAAAAAATCCCAAGGGCAAAATTGACAAGTTAAACACAACCCCATACCAGTCATTCTACTGCCAATCTCCTAGCTCTCTGATTAACTCTCTCACATAGATCTCGAAAAAAATTTAGTTGACATTTTGGTAATTAAATAGTGCGGAGCAAGTACAGTATACTGTACTACATTGGAACCTCATTATAAATGGATTCTTTTATCATTATAAAAACTCCCGATGTAGTTGTTACACACCATTTTCTTGTCGTAGCTCTTTGTTTTCTGGTGTATTTTTCAAGCCCTGATATAACAATATATTATATTATTATTTATTTATTATTATTTATTTATTCAATGGTTTATATGTGTTATGTACACAATAGCAGATAGATTTTGCAGCCTCGTGGCTGAATTGCATGTTCTGTTACAATCACACGAGTACATGTATAAATACAAATCTAAAACAGTTAATACAGTAATGGTAGGAACGGTAGTAACAAAATGATAGCTAGGCAGGGAGCTAGGAGAGGGAAAGAGAAAGAGAGAGATTATAACACGGTAATTTCCTTGGTCCAAGGGAGTTTGTTGTAACAAGGCTCTACTCTATAAAAAAGGGCATAATTTTTGTATCATTTTCATCTGAACTGGGATAGGCGGACCGCGGACAGACGACAGCCCATCAGGTTAGTCTATTTTGGTGAACTCTTGGAAAATTGTCAAAGGGTTCATGGGCTTTTGGCCTTGTGGGTCACCACTTTTCCGGGCTTGTAGGCTGTGGCCTTACATCACAAACAGAAAAAGTCATTACTTTATTCCATAAACTGGGCATATTTGCATATTTCAAACATTCAAAGGGCAATCTAACCCTTTATCTCTTAGTGGGCTCTTTTTTCATGAATTCTGTAATCCGATTGGTCAATTTGTCTGAGAGATAATTCCGTATTCTTGACCAATAAATTATATGTGTACACTTTAAGGGATAAAACCGTTGCACCCTGCTTGCGAGTCTCACGGAATACGGGAAATATCTACGTTCTGGTTCTGGCTCCGGCCTCATGGAATATGGAACCCCCAGAACGTAGATATTTCCCGTATTCCGTGAACAAGCAGGGTGTAACTAATAATATCAGCAAGGGCATTTCTTACATAAATAATAACAATGATAATAATAATAATATTAACAAAAAATAACCAAACCTTTAAAACATATTCTCATAATACTCTTGCAAATGTCAAACATATTCAAAGATTAAGTGCTAAAGTTACACAAATGCAGTTAAAACTCATACAGACTAAAGAGATGCGGGTCTGAATGTGCGAAGACTAGCACTGTTGTGCGATGGCGCATTCGCAAACAAGTCATTATCATTTGGTTGTTCATGTGTTACCTTGCACTGCACACCCACCACAAACATTATGTCAAACAGTCAGATTATGATAACTGAGGATCATGCATTTTGTTCGTGACCAAAAGAAAACATCATTTAAGCTGATGAAGAGTTTGAAGACACTTGTTGTCAATTTTGTGTTATTTACGTTTTTCACAAAGTATCAGCTTTTTAAGGTATTTCCATGGAAACGGCCATTTTTATATGACCATGAAGTCAAATCACTCAGATTTTGGTTGCAATCAATCGGGCAGCCTGAAATACGTACAATAGGAGCTTTCCACGTATTTTCCAGTATTTTTCTTATGTGCAACCCGATGGTAACGGCCCTAGCGGTCACGTCCATCCTCAACTTTATGCCAAACTGGGTGATTAGCTGAATGACCTAACTATTAAAACAACATCATTTAAGATTGGGCAGACACTTTTTCATATTTTGTAGTTTCAGGTTTTAAAGAAATTTTACCGTTTCCATGGAAACTGCCATTTTTTGACATGACTTAGACCCCAAATTAATCGGATTTTGCTTGCAATCGAATGGGCAGCTTAAATTATATATATTTAGATTTTTACCATGTGCTTTTACATTAGTAAATTATAATTATATGACATTTCCTGAAATTCCATTTTCCCTGATCTGTTACCATGGAAACGGCCATAGCGGGCACGTACACCCATCACTAACTTTATGGATTATGGCAAACAAGCAGATTCTGAAATCTGAGTGTCCAAGCTTATAGTAAAACATAATTTAAAATTGTGACTAAGGGGAGGAACCCTTCCGGTTCTCGAAAGTCATCGCGTCTAGCATAGAGACTGCCTGTACTTTCTAGCCCTATTGTAAAATGGCGGCGGTGCTTTCTAATCTGGACGTGAAATTTCTTTAGTGAGCCCTCTAGTGTTAGAGTGGTTTGAGTACAAGCGGATTTAGGGGAATCCCCGTGCACATGTATTGTATAGCGCGCGCGCCAAATCCAAAAAAAGCCGATATCAAATTATAATAGCCGTTGTCAGTGATTTTTACCGACAACTGGGATAAGCTACAAATCCTTGTATCTGATTGGCTGAAAGCAAATTTGAGGTAGACGTCAATATGTACTCTCCCCTGGAGCCCTGGAGTTACCACGTAAGCTATAGGAATAGGTGCAAGAGTCGAGTGATATGATCTCTAGTACATGTAGGTCCATGATGATACATGACTAGATCTAAGAGTAAGACTATATACCGGAGGGAGCGAATGCGAACGCCTGCTTCAATTCATTTATTACACCCCTTCATTCAGTTCAAAGGTAAGCAAATGTTAACATGGTTAACCAGCATTTTATGGAATATTATGAGGATCATTCCAACATAAATGAGAAGGGTATTCATGGTCCATCATTCATGGTTTGCAATTTTTTTTCTGTGTATGTTTAACTTTAGCCCCGGGATGCTGCCACGAATGTTCGGGCTGCCGCAGTAAGTTTAACTTCACACAAAGTGTGTGGTCGGGCGAGTGACTGTATTTGTAATTGTATGTGAGCATTGAGTGGTCCCACCTGTTCATTCTTAATCTTATTATACATCTAGGGCACTTTATACATGTACAAGCTTATCTGAAGTGAAGATAACCTTGTACTCCAGGGGGTCGTTTCATCAAACTGTCATAATGACAAGATCAGCGACATCTCGACACTGTTGCTCAACTTGTCCCTATTGTTTCACAAAGCCGTCTTTGCCAAGACCAGCGACAACTTCGCTGACAAGTGACTTGTCGGTACTCCAGACCTGTCATATCGTTTTAGAATGCCATCACAAGCCAGCTTTTAGTTAGTCTATGGGCTGCGAAAAAAATGTAAATTAAGAGAACATTTATTTCCTGATCTCCAAGCACTATCCTTTATCATTCCTTTATTAGATAGTATTACTAATGTCCGTATTATAATAGTGTACAGACGAACAATATGTTCTTATCGCTCATACCCCAATTTTACATTTTCATCACATTAAAGGTCACCTACTGACAGTTTAACTGTTGTGTGAATCTATTTTTTTTCTCCATCAGACAGTGATTCACAGTGAGTGCAGGTTTAATTAATCAAATATGACGGAAAAAGCTACGACCAGAAAACGGAGAGTAGAAGAGGCTGCTCTGGATGAGGATGATTTACTCCTGCAGGGAGAAAGCCCAACCAAAAAGGTACAGCTAGGTTACTTTCTGAGGATCTACTAGTGAGAGATATAAATCATTAAAAAAATATGAAAGTTTCAAAATACCCAGTTTTCCATGATTTCCTATGCCTTGGGTTTGTAATTTCTTTTGGGCAGGCCAGAAATCATTATGAAATTAAATTGCAACAAAATGAAAACCCAGTTAGCAACTAGACTCTGTGAAGTCTGGTGATATGTTAAAGTGGCTATTCAAAGAAAATCACAAATATGGCAAATGATGTATCACTAGAAACTGGGAAGCTTACAAATGGCAATCGTATAAGTTTTACGTCAACTGCGTATCTGATGATTATAAAAATAACATAAATAAAAGCTCTTCTCAGCATCTGGAATATCCAAGCAATTCGCCAGAAATATAGCGATGTTTTGATGACGTCACACCAGGGACCGATCCTGCTTAAGCAGACGACGTCCTGTAACGAATGAACATAATTGCATTGCAAATATTTATCAAATTATAAAGAGTTTGGTATATTTAAATATGACCTTATTTAACACCATTCTAAGAGGGAAGTGAAACTGATTCTGATAACTAAAACCGTTTGATTGTAAATATACAGGATAAGGGTCAATGATCAATGAAATAAACCCCACTTTCAAATTGAAAAGCGCTCCGAATGATAGCACGGATGGTATTCGTTCCCTCTTGAAACGCCGAGCATGCCCCGGTGCAAGCAGCTGGAAATACAATAGCGTCTTATTTTGTTTACAAGTGACCGATTCCTTTATTTTTTTTAACGCTGCATTTTTCATCAAAATAATACCATACACGAGGTTAAGAGTGAGGCAACAGCCTTATTGATTTTGTATTCCAATCATGTAAAAATTGTTTGTATATATTGTGATCTTTGATGATTCGTCATTAAAAACATAATTATAAAAAAAAAAAGTGAGGCAACAGACTAACATTAAGACTGACGCTAGTCAAGTAAGAGAAATAAGTGAAGAGGAGATGACAAAACAGGCACTGAAAAATGTGTAAGATGTTATGCGGCATCGTCTGCTTAGACAGGACTGGTCCAATGTGTGACGTCACACATCTCAGCAGCGTTCGAGGAGCTCTTCAGGTGCTCGATCGGGGCTGTATTTTACCGTTTTCTACTTTTATAATTGATAATAATCATTACTTCAAATGTTTCCAAGCGTTGAATTTTTCATAACCTTGTTTAATTTATGCCATCTATGCAATAATAAGTATTAAGCCAATATTTAAAATCAATAAAGTTCTACTTTAAGTGGAATGAGAGCTTACAATTAAAATATTTCTCAGAAATGGCAAATCTCTCACAAAATGACAATAGAAGTGGATGTGATGTTCTGAGAATCACTGTTCATGAATGCAGTGAGTGTTGGTGACAATAACCTTATTTCTAGTTTAAAATAAGGAGCAAATTGACATGAATGTCTTTATTTTATTCCCATTGTGTGCTTTCAGAGTAAAGCCGTAGAGGATGAAGAGTATCTGGATGAGGATGCACTTCTTGGAAGCAGTGATGAAGAGGAGAACCTGCATGAAACAGGATTGACAGATGAGCAGAATTATGACCTTGAGGAAGAAGAGGTTGGACTAGAGGAGGATGTGTACGGAGAGGAAGGGGTGGGCTTACTGGATGAAAATGCTGTTGAAGAGTGTGGAGAAGGGGGTGAGGAATATGCCAAGGAGGGGTATATTGAGGAAGGGGCTTACGCAGAAGGCCACACCTGTGAAGGAGAGGAGGGCTATGTAGAAAGAGGGGAAGGCAAAGAATATGTTGAAGGACGAGGAGAAGGCGAAGAATACGCAGAAGGAGCTGAAGAGTATGTGGAAGGAGGAGAGGCAGAAGGGTGGAACGAAGGTGAAGGGACGGAGGACGAGTGGCACGAGGAAGAAGGCAGAGAAGAGACATGGTATGAAGAGGAAGGCACACATGAACAGTAAGTTTCTGATGCCAGATCATGACCCAGGAAAGTGTGTTCGGAAACTTGTCATAGCCTCATAGGTCTGTAATGATATGACTTTGGCAGGCACTACAGGTGTTACATGTATGTCATACCAGTGGTATTGTTGCTCTCAGTTATTCTGGCTTTTGTATTGTTAAGTTACAGACCATTTAGGTCACTATTTGCATGCCTTCTTCTTTCAGGTGCATACCTAACTTGCCTATTCAGTGTTGCATTCTAAAATGTGGCATTCTAAGTTACAGACCATTCAGGTCAATATTTGCATGCCTTCTTCTTTCAGGTGCATGCCTATATTTTAGTGTTGCATTCTAAGACCACGTTTACACAGAGTGAACTCGAGTTCAAATTCGACAGCGAATTGAATTTCGACCTTGGATTAGCATAAATTATTTTTCGGTGGGCTGTTTACACCAAGCGTTGGACAAACTCGAATTCAGAAGGAAAGTGAAATCGACTTGATTACGCCCTCGCTTGGTGGGAATATCGTGATTATCAACTTCCGGGTTAAATTTGTGAAAACCCCGCGAGTGAGTTCAAAATGGCGGTAGCGAGTATTGTAAGCGCAGTCATTTTGATCTGGTTTCGTATGATTTTACGTCGGAATAGGGCACACATAAGTAATTCATCCGCTCGCAATGCATGCCAGTGAGGCGGAGCAAAGATTATTTGAAATTAATTAATTAGAAATATTCATATAAAATCGATTAAATGTCCTCAGTAAATTTAAAAAGCGTAAATCGTGTTTGATAGACATACTCTTTCCAATTTGACACCTTAGCTGAACTTGGCTAGCCTTTTATTCTTTTTAAAGGATTTATTTTATCACTGGTGCACTTCCACTGTTTCCATGTGCGAATGGGCAGAAATTTCGGCTAGCCTTGTTTCAGCCTAAATATCTTTTTTTATCGCCGGGAAAGTGCCCAAATAAGGTACTTCATTTGGGAGATTTTTATATTTTGTCTCTGTTCTGTGAAATTAAACGATTTCTACCGAGCGATGTTCAAAATATGATGTTTAGACAACCTTCGTTATAACACGTAAGTGAATGGGGCCGTTAATTACTTATGTGAGCCCAATAGGATATTCCTAGGAATATCCTGATCAATATAGAGGTCAAAAATGGCGGTCCTCTTTGGCCGGGCACCGCCACTCTTTCCGGGTTTTCCCACACGGTCTGCTTGTTTCTTGTACCATGTTTTCAAATTGTTTATTTTAACTTTGCATTCCTTCGGTGATCTAACAATATCGTCTTTAGCCAACATGTCCGATATCTTGTTGTAAACCTGCGTATTGCGGCAAGTACCGTCGAGCATTCCATGAATCTTGTTATCAAAGTAGACGTTTATTAGGGCTTTCTCCTCTTCTTGCGACCAAAGTGACGTCCTGGCTGTGTCGTTGTTCATGATGTTTTAAAACAGAAGTAAGTCAAAATGAACAAAGAATTATAAAAATTATGAACGAATATTTGCAGATATGATGAGCGCGTGGTGGATTGAATCAAGCCAGTTCGGTGAATGTGTCGTCGTTCGTTGTGGTTCACTTGTTGGATGACGCTTGTTTTACTGACGCGACGCTTAGCGTTGCTTAGCAATACCGGAAGTGACGTATGACGGGGTCACAGGCTGGATATTTGCTAGTCGACTTACAATTACGTGTCCGTTCACACTGCAAATAGCGAATTTAAATTCGATAATAGTCGAGTTTGAATTCGATAAAAGTTGCTCTGGGTCGTCATTCGAATTCGAGTTTTGAACTCGAGTTCTAATTGCGACTACCCTGTTTACACAGAAATGAACTCGAGTTCAAATTCGACTAAAGTCGAGTTCAGTCTCAGTGTAAACGGGGTCTATGATGTGGCATTCTAAAATGTGCCTTAGAAGGTAGGGTAGTGGCAAAGAGTTGGGTGTGTCCTACTGGAAGGATAATTTTGTGAGGGTTTTTTAGACTGTTACTGAGGACAGAAAAGTACTCTGGTTGAGTTACTATTGACACGAAATAAGATGGAGAAGGGTTGAATTTACATGTAACATGGATGTTCTGCTGCATGGCAATTGGCAACAAACTGATTTAAGCATACTTTGATTGGTTTACTTGCATCATTCTTCTGGAAGAAGATTATGTTCCTGATATAATCAATTGAACTAGTCTTGCGTCCTTCTTTCACATCTCATTATAGGTTTAAATTTGTTGATATCACATTGAAATACATGGTATGAAATTAATGAGCATTTCAGTCGAATGTCAGCGAACTAATAGACTTATGACACTTTCATGAGATGCTGCTCTCTTCCATTGTTCAAATGTTACTATCAATCAAACTAATTCTAGCAAGAGTCGTGTACTAGATGTCTTTCAACTCGTAAAAAGGTGTTGCGTGGGTATACGTTTGGAAAGTAGCTATTTTGGGGCTTTCAGTGATATGCACTGGGCCCTGCTCATGACAAGTGTGTAATCCAAGAGCGAGAACCCTGGGTAAGTGATTGTGTTCTTCCAAATTATTTGATATTTTTTGTCTTGGTTCTTGTTGTATTCTCACCATCCATTTTTTTTTCAACCTTTATACACTAGTGATGTTCTCATCATCAACTGTCAAGATGACAGCCTGTTCGATGATTTCAACCAGTCCTTTGTATCACAGCCCATCTGCTCAAACCAACTCACTACGCCAAAGAGTGAAAAACCAAAGCCTAGTCCTCCAAGAGTAGACGAAACATCGCTTGAGGAAGAAGATTCAGAAAATCACCGAGAGGTAAGATTGGTTTTGAGACCAGGGTTCTCAGCAAGAAATTATTTGCCCAAATTGAGTAAACCAGCCACAGCATCTATGGAAGAATGTTTTGGGGCAATCCTAGGTTTTAGCGGTCTAAATTATTTTAGGTTGCTAACTAGGGTTAGGGCTAGGGCATAGACGAGCTGAAGTTAGCAACCTAAAATAAGTTTAGACCGCTAAAACCCAGGATCGCCTGTTTCGGTTTGTGCTTACTCGAATTTTATCTTGATTGCTTTTACCATAGCAATTGGTGAAACACTGGTGTGGTCCTCTTGTTACTCTGTTGGTTTGTTGGTGAGCCATTTACTCATTCTGTGTGATACAGGGCTTTAGTACCTTCTTCTCTGATTAGCCAGGATTAGCTTCGTGAGTGTAAAAAAAAAAAATTGGCTATACGCCTTTTACATCACGAAGCCAGGCGTTTTTCCCCAGCAATCTAATTGCGCACAGGTTAGCAGGACATGAAAATGCCCTGAAATAACACTTTCCTGATAACTCCCGCGACCGACGGGTCCTTCACCACAGCGTTTCCTCCTTGGAATTAGTATGTGTTTTTGATCGTACGTATTTTTACCAAAAAAAATTTTTAAAAGAGCATAAGAAATTTCTGAGAACTCACCAGTGTTTGTGTATCCATGACTCCTCTTGTCATGCAGATATAAAATGGCGGCTGCGTGCCACTTATAGTTTCAATTATGGTTGCATCGCGCGCCGTCGCACGCAGCCGCCATTTTATATCTGCATGACAAGAGGAGCATTGGATACACAAACTGGTGAGTTCTCGGAAATTTCTTATGCTCTTTTTTGATATTTTTTTGTAAAAATATGTATGATCAAAAACACATACTGATTCCAAAAGTTTCCCTAGGAGGAAACGCTGTGGTGAAGGACCTGTCGGTTGCGGGAGTTATCAGAAAAGTGTTATTTCAAGGCATTTTCATGTCCTGCTAACCCGTGCGCAATTAGATTGCTGGGGAAAAACGCCTGGCTTCGTGAGCCAATTTTTTTTTTTTTTTTACACTCACGAAGCTAATCCTGGCTAGCTCTGATGGCATGTTTTCCATTGTTTCTTTTAGCAGACCAAAAATGACAAATGGAATACAGTAGAAACCAGTGATTGTGAAGAGGATAAGGAAGACGAGGAAGGGAGAGGTGCAAGAACCAGAGACCTTCCACACACGTTGGGTGAGTTTGTTTAAACTTATAACAAATACGCCTGCTCAGTGGCCGGGCGGCCAGTTTTTAGCCAATATCGCCCAGCCACTGCTGGTTTTTAGGCCATCACTCAGTCGTCACTGAAGTTCTAGCACGGAGACGGGACAGGGACAGGGACAGGGACAGCCACTTTGGGGCGGGTGAGCCAAAAGTCGCTCAGCTTCAGTAGGTCCTTCAGATGAGCAAGAAGAGAAGATAGCCCAGTTCGATGACAACCCATAATTTTACGACTACAAGAATAAGGTGAAAAGGAGACACCTGCTGGGGAGCTGTGTGGTATTCTGTAAATTAAAACTTTTGTTGTATCTACCAGAGATAATATCTAATATTGTAAGTTGGTATTCTGAAAAGTGCTTGAGGGAGATATTATCTAAGGACTGCCTTTATTATCTTTGACACACCCATTTTTTGACACTTTACCAATCAAGATGGATTTTATATAGGTACATGTAGTTCAACCAATAGGAGCACCCCTTATGTCAGAATGCCGGAGGATACATTGGATTCAGCAGCGTTCCGCCACCGCGTCACATTCTTGTTTGCACTCTAGCGGTCACATTTCGTGACGGATTTCTTTCAAACTTTGTATGGAGGTGTATCTTGGTAAAATCTAGACATCTGTAATTTCTGGTGATGCTGCCCCCAGTGTTCTGTCTTTTATATGCTAAAAGGCCATATTTTGGGGGATAGTATGTGCGCTCTAGCGGTCATATTTCCCAGTGGATTTTGATCAAATTTTCCAGGAAGGTGTCTTTTGGTATAATCTAGAAACCTATAGATTTTGGTGATGCTGCCTCCAGTGTTCCGTCTTTTATAGGGTCAAAGGTCATACTTCAGGGGATGGCGTGAGTGCACTCTGCAGGCCACATTTCTGGATTGATTTTTTGTATGGAGATGTATCTTGGTATAATCTACACATCTTTAGTGTTTGGTGATGCTGCCCTTGTTGTTCTGTCCTTTATAGGGTCAAAGGTCATTTGTCCATTTCGTGCACTCTTACTTCTGCATTTCAAATTTTGCGTGAAGGTGTCTCTTGGTGTAATTTAAAAACCTATAGTTTTTGGTGATTCTGCTACCAGTGTCCCATCATTTATAGGGTCAAAGGTCATACTTTGGAGAATGGTGCCAGTGCACTCTGCAGGCCACATTTCTTGATGGATTTCTTTCAAATTTTCCATGGAGATGTAACTTGGTATAATCTACACCAGTCAGAATGCAGGTCGTATGCAAATAAGCAAAAAGGGCTGATTTTATTTCCCGTGCCTGAAATGGCACACTCTCTTTGCAACCAGTGTGCTGTTTTACATGGTCGTATTCAAAGTTCATTAACTCCAAAAATATTAACGCTGTGCTCATCAAACTTTCTGGAAAGATAAATGGATAGTTTATCAACACAGACATACCTTGTTTATTAAAGTTATGATGCAAAGAATAAGTAGTTGAAAATAAGTGATAAAATAGTGAAACAAAACACTTTTCTTTATAAGATTTCAAGTCCATAAAAGACATATAAAAAGTATATGAGCCACTATTAAAATGCATATGTATGAAAGTGTTGAAGTTTCATCTTTAATATTGTCATATTCAAAACATCCATACATTCATGACAGGGTCAGGATCCAGCAATATTTAACCCAAGTACATAATATATCCTTGAAATTGCCAAGACCATAGAATCCTAGCACTGTGATTGGCTGACAAGGCCACCCTGCAAGATTAGGGCGCGATATTTGAAACCACATGCCACCCGTTGGGTGAACTCTTGACCTCTTGTGCAAACATGGTCCTGGCTGTGACAAACATGTTGATCTATTTTGGGGAAAGGGCCTGTGAATTAACCAAGCAGAGTGCTGGAATCAACTGTTTGAAGGACACAATGTATACCTTGGTTACATTTTGCTGGATCCTGACCCTGTCATAAAGTGTACATTGATATTATTTAAATATTTGTAAAGTATAGATATTGCCCTTAAATTCACACTCATGTCAAATTCAACCTGGCTCATAATAAAACTGAGTTTTTTACAGGTTTACTTTTCGTTTTGTTTCCATTTTTTTTGTCATAAAATAACATAAGTTTTCACCAATTTTGTCGTATTTTTCATAAACAAATAGATTATCATGAATTTCTAATCCCTCTTTTATTTGATGTGTAAATCCTGACGGTCGGTAAATGTTAACTAGTCCATTCATTCATTTGGAAATTGGATGTTCCTTGGGATTCGTGCTCCTTATGTATTCAGAGACTGACCCTGTCAAGCAAAATGTACACAATGACTTCCGATACCCGTTTCGCCAGGATTGACAGTAAATTACAGATTTCATTTTTGGAAATATCTTTTCCAACATCGATCGGTGAGTAGATTTTATAGTATTTGATTGATATGTTGGTGTCGGTTTTTGTAAATTAAATGCCGATTTTTTTTTTTTTAGTGAATGTTGGTGGCTTTTGTGCAGTGGTGTTTGAAAAAGTTGAGGTGTTTGACTGCCTAGATTCTACACATAAAGTATAGTAATGATGCTATCAGTGGTTTAGGACTGGTTTCATGGCTTTACGCTGGTGCTCTGGATCTGGTCTAGACGGTTGGCGGGCTGCGTGGCCGGAGCGGTCGGCGGAGCGGTCGGCCTGTCTCATTGGCAAATCATCATATCGAGTAGTCGATTACTCTGTTAATCAGGATCACTCTCAGTCACTTCAAAGTACTTGATGATCACACTTTCACATGACAATGAAGATAAATGACAAAACAACTGTTCAATATTAAAGCTAACTTGTGGGTCACAGAATTAGATGATTTTATTTGGAAACTTGAAAACAAATGCAAGCTAACAAAAAGGGGATAACTTGGATAAGAAATGACAAACCATATTACAATTTGAAATGTGTGCTTCAAGCAATATATTTCTAAGTACATCCTTTTACTGACAAAGGAAAAAAAAAGAAATACTTGTATGCCGAATTAGAATGTACCGATGGAAGTTTAGCAATCTAAAACAAATTAATAAACAATAGTTCAACATGCATATATATGTCTTGGTGGGAGTTTCGGGTATTTTTTCAATTCGGGAACCCGACGATTTTTCGGGCGGGTTCCCGGTTACCCGAAAATCATATAACACAAATTACAAGCTTATATTTACCCTTAAGAAGCTATTAACACTGGGAAAAACTCATCACTGCATTGGGGCGCTACATGGATATTTACATGTAGATATTGAATGGCTGGTCGACGTTATCTACCGCCTTGTCATGTTACATACATGAGTAATCATTAAATACTTATTTTTGGGAAACGGGCATGTAATATTTTGAACCGGGACCCGATGCTCTCGGGCGGGACCCGGGTACCCGTTTTTTAGTCCCAGCACTAGTCAACATACAACTAACAAGTGATATTTTTTAATTATAAAGATGGCTCTGGCAACTTCAAAAATGGCTCTCTGAAATAAAAAAATGGCTCCTGCAACAAAAAAAAGTATTTTTTCCCCGGAGTGCGATATTTATACCCCTGCCAAACGAAGTTTGAAGGGGGTGTATGGTCGGTAGGTCGATCGGTCGGTCCATTGCAAATCTTGCGCATCGAACTACTTCCTCATTTTTTTAGCAATGCTTGTGAAATTCGCCACACACATTGGTCTTGGGATGAAGATATGCAAGACATATTTGTTGAATGTGTCGGAAAATGCGATGCCATGGTAACAACATATTCTGGCAATAAATCAGGTTGAAATCTTGTGGATCGAACTACTTCCACATTTTTCAAGCAATGCTCATGAAATTTGGCACACACATTTGTCTTGAGATGAAGATGTGCAAGACATATTTTTGGAATGTGTCGGAAAATGCGTTGCCATGGTAACAACATATTATGGCAATAAATCAGGTTGAAATCTTGCGGATCGAACTACTTCCACATTTTTCAAGCAATGCTCATGAAAGTAGGCACTCACAAATGTTCTTGTGGTAAAGATGTGCAAGACATATTGTTTCAATAATGCTTGTGATGGTCTTCAAAAACCTCGGAAAGTACCTTAGATATTTCATGAAATCCTCGCAAAATTTTGACAATTGAAAATTGTCAAAATAGCGCATTCGCACTCTCTTGCCCAATAGACTGGCAGAGAGTAATTCTATTGGCTGAGCATGATGAAAGCGAAAACTGACAACATTTCTTATTGGTTAAGGCATAAATGGGCGTGTCTGAGATGAGATAAAATCTCGCTAAAATGGTAATCGGAATACCGATTTTAAAATATTTTTAGGGTCTTTTATTTCACCGACTTAAAATCTCAGATTTTATATAAAATGAAGAATACCGCCCCGTCTTCAGGGCATTCCTTGGATTCAAAAGAGATTTAATTTAAACAAGGGGTGTAGTTATTGACTTAGTACTTACGGGGCTATGATATCGATATTTTCATTCAGTTTTTCATTTACTTTAATGAAAATTTTGCGCTTACTATGAAGTAAAACACTCTTCCTGAAGAGACCTTCCCTAGAGCCCTTCCCTGTTGTACTGCCTGAGAGGGGGTTCGCCCTCATTCTTCGGTTCCATTTTCAATCAGAGTGCTCAGGAAGGCCCTGTTAGTGATGTGTAAGTCATTTCATGACCCTGATGCCAGGTCACCATTGATTACAGTATGTATCCTTTGAGTACCATACACATCCCAAATTGACTTTTACTGTGCTAATTTTCATATTTTTGATACTATCCTTGGTATGGTGGGTACAAGCCTTGATATCACTGGGAACTAAATTTATACCATATTCCCTCAATGGTACCAGCTGCAGAGCACAAAATGCTACCACTTAGATGGCACACAGGAAAAATAAAGACAGTTTAAGCTTCACCAGAGTACCCACTTGTGAAGGACCTTATGGTAGGTGTCCAGATCCAAGTGGGTCAGTTTGTGTAACTGAACAAACTGATTAAAATGGCACCAACTGACATTTAGACTTCTGCCATAGCCTTCCTAAATACTCTTAATGAGAATGGAGCGAAAGTATGAGGGCAAAGTCCTTCTTGTACAGTGCAACACGGAAGGGCTCCAGGGAAAGTCTCTCCAGAAAGAGTGTTTTTCTTCATCTTCAGAGTAAAATTTCATTAAAATAAGCAGAAAACTGAATGAAAATGGCAGTATCATAGTCCCGTAACCTCTAAGTCAATAACTTCACCCCTTGTATACATTAAATCTCCTTTAAATCCAAGGAATGCCCTGAAGACCAGGTGAAAGCATCTCTGGACAACATCCTCAAGGAAATTATTAAGCCATTGGATACCAGGCACTGGCCTGCTATCTCAGTAGAGACCTCCAGAAGCATTGGGACAGTGGACTGAAGTGTTACAAGCTTTAATCACAAAGGATTTTATTCATAATGATCGGCAAAGTCAATGAATCACGAAGGTTATGAATAATTCTGAACATCACTAAATTTGGATAACTCACTTTATGCAAATAAGGTGAAATCAGAAACGGCATTCATTTGTAGATGATAACTAAATGTATTCAAGTGATGTGCAAGTAAATCTAGTTCTTTCATTTTTGCGAAAAATGCACAAATCTACAATTTTCTAAGCGGTATGAATAATTTTGAGGACAACTGTATCACCATAGGTAGACCATCTGATTAGATTTTGGGGTACATAGGTCAAAAAGCCAATTTCCTAAATTTCAGGTGTTAGCCTTGTTAATGTGATATCTCAATCATTTGAGTTATGAACTTCAACTTGGCACTAATACATGTATGTATCAACATATAAAGATGATCTGATTAGGTTTAGGGGCACAAAGGTCAAAGTCAAAGATCTTTTAGATCATTCTGAAATTTCATGTTTTAACCTTGTTAACGTGATATCTCAAAAATCATTTGAGGTATGAACTTCAACTTGGCGCTAATGCATGTATGTTTCACCATAGGAATACGATCTGATTAGATTTTGGCAAATGTAGGTCTAAGGTCATTTACCGTGAAATTGCAGGTTTTTGCCTTGTTAACACTTTCTTGAACAATTTGAACCATTAACTTCCAACTTGGAACTGGTATGCATCACCATACATGTATATGGTGAGACAAACTGATTACCGTTAGATTTTTGTTCACGTAGGATAAAAGTGACAGGTCATAGAGGTCATGTGAAATTTTTTTTTTTTTTGCTTTGTTATCACCATATCTCAACTATTTTGTATTCATACATGTAACTAGGAGGAGATAATGTGATCAGACTTTTGGGTTATAAGGTGTATTAAGGTCAAATGTTAAAGAGGTCAATTAACATGTAATTGTAAGCTTTTGATTCTGGTTATCACAATATTTCAGAGGCATATAGGAGATGCAGTTGCATTCATCTTGTTCAACTTTTCTTTGCCATTTTTTTTTTTTTTTTTTTTTTTGCTTTGAAATATACAACATTTGGTCATGTATATTTTGCTTTGCTTTGAAATGTACATTTTTATAAGGTTTCCTTTCACTCTGTGTGCAGCCAAGAAGGCCCACAAGAAATACAAGCCAATCCGGACAGACTGCCACAAGTTGAAAGAGAGGGAGGCCAAGGACAAGTCCAGCTCCGGCGCCTCCAAACCTAAAAAGCTAAAGCGAGACGCTCGCCTCCAGCTGTTCTACAGTGGCACCAAGAAGCCATTTTCTTCCCAGGTCCTGGGTTCGGTAAGCATCTGCAAGGATTGGTCTCTCTTCATACCTTGTCTTCTTGCCTTTTTGCCTTCTTGCCATGCACTCTTAATACCTTTTGGTTATGTATATTTTGCTGTATTTGAAATGTACATTTACAATTTTATACCCCCACCAAACAAAGTTTGAAGGGGGTATATAGGAATCAGTGTGGAGTCGGACGGGAGGTCGGTCGGGAGGTCCGTTGCAAATCTTGCACATCGAACTACTTCATTTTTCGAGCAGGGCTCGTGAAATTAGCCACACACATTGGTCATGGCATGAAGATGTGCAAGACATTTTTTGAATGTGTCGGAAATGCGTTGCCATGGCAACGGCATATTATGACAATAAATCAGGTTGAAATCTTGCGCATCGAACTACTTCCTCATTTTTCGAGCAATGCTCATGAAATTTGGCACACACATTGATCTTGGGATGGAGATGTGCAAGACATATTTTTTTAATGTGTCGGAAACTGCGTTGCTATGGTAACGGCATATTATGGCAATAAGTCAGGTTGAAATATTGTGGATCAAACCACTTCATCATTTTTGGAGCAATTTTAGGAAATTTGGCACACACATTGATCTTTGAGTGTCGATAGCATTTTTTTCACAGTGTGTTAGAAACTTCTTTGCATGGTAGCTGTATTATTACTGTATCTTGCATATTTTACTTTTGTTTTTGGCACTCGTATCTTATGGCACAATTCAAATTATCTGCTTCTTCATTGGTAGGACTTTTATGTTCCCTTGTGTTAAAGGATCCACATCCAGCAAAATACTCAGTTGCCCCCTAATGTAACGTGTACATGCAGATGATTTGAATAGACCATGCGTCCTAGTCACGGTGTCGGTAACATAATGCAAGAATCATTACTTATCGAGAGGTAACGAATAAGTCAGGAATCAAACAGGAAAAAATGGAAAAGAACTAAATCACCGGGGGGGGGGGGGGTGTTTCATCAATCCTTAAAATTGATCTTAAAATCGATCCGATCCGACCTAAAATCAAGTTTAGGCACTTAAAATCGATTTTAGATTTTAGGTTTGAGGGCCTGTTTCATCAAAGTATTTAAAATTGATATCAATATTAAATCGATTTTAACTTAGGATGCGATCCTTATCGATTTTAAGAGGTGCACAGATCAATTTTAATGCATTATTGGTTATTATTGATTTCCTATGTTCAGCAGAATTAAGGCTTAAATGTCCGCTAACTTCAATTTGACCATGCACTACTATTTGAAAGTGGATAATGCTCAACAAAATTAATGACAATGTTCAATACTATAGAATAAAATAATGTCTCCTCATTAATGAATGGTCTACTCACTTTATCAATTATCATTACTAAATTTGTGATGTGATTTTAGTATTGCTAAGATTCATTTGCAATGGGACACGGAAGGTCCACAGGATATGCTAATTTTCAAATTGCCCCTTTTGGGTAAAACTTCCTATTTTTCCTTTTCAGCTCGATATTTTTTCATAACGGCCTATATTTCTTTACGTGAAATTAATATGTGAAATTAATACTAAGTATGAAATGCTACACTTTGAATTATTGTTTTAAGAGGGAAAATGGGAAAGTTCTTTTCAATAACTCATATGATGGCGTTTCTCTATTCAACTATCATTATGTTTTTCTTGTTTCAAGGAAACAACTACTCCCACAGCAACAATGAGCATCATTTTCATAGACCATCTCCCTCTCTGCCACACACACACACACACACACACAAAAAAAAAAAACCCCACAAAAACACACTCCTTTCGATCACAAAGCTACATTTTGGCATCTTCCATTTCAAAGTTTTCCTTTTCTTTCCTTTGCGCCCCCCAAAAATAAATAAAAGGGGGATACTGGCCTGTAACAAAAAGCACCATTTCCCTCCGACAAACAAATGCACTCACATAAAATTGCTCTTTATAATCATTTCATAGTTCCTACCACTAACAAGCGGGTCAATCCACATCAAATCAACGGATTTTCAGACAAGTTGTCACCCGACCCCCTTTGATTTTCTTTAAACTCGCACCAAATGTTCCCCCAAGTGTCTGACGAAAAACCCCAAAATATTTTGTTCCTAGGTCAAACGGTTGCTAAGATATGGCCTCGCCTAGCAACCAGTGCGCAGACAAAGCAATAAGGCTAATTAAATTTATGCATTTTTGATTGACCACTGGAGCCAAAATTCTTCACACAGAGAGCTCATTGTCTGGATATTGTGAGAACTTTATGCCCTTTACAAAAAAAAATAATCATGACACAAATACGATTCTCCGTTTTCGTGTACAAGGTCACCGAAAATGGCGTGAACTGTAAAATCTGTGATTTCAAGTGTATGTTTGGAGGCTCATAGCTTCAAAATCAAATAAGCTTAGGACCCAATATTTTGTATATATGTGAACACTTTTAGTAATTGAACAAACCTAAAAAAAAGTCAGAACGTTTGTCCAAGCGGTTTTGCTAAAGAGCGCCCTCAAATTTGGGATATTTTCAAAATAAGCCAAGTTCAAGGTCATGGATCACCCTTGGTCCAATCTCGGAACACCACCAATTCTTGCGTATGGATAGGCATTTACATATATATTTTTTTTACATTTACTTATTTTTAATTTCTGGTCACGTGTGACCTTAAGAGCATATTCCATAATTGATTTTCTCACAAACACCTGATCATAGTGCTATTTACAATATTGATAGTTTCAAATGAGTAATTGAAGAATATATCACATTTGTTCACTCTAATTTGACTATGACCTTGAAATGGTTCCCCCAAAAGGTCCAAAATCATTAAATAATGCTAATTTGCCCCCACGTGTGAATTTTACACTCTTAAAATTTATTGTCTCACAAACCCAAAGCCTGATAATGATATTTTCAATATTGATAGCTTTCAATGAGTACTTAAAGAATATGTCACATTTGTACACTCTTATTTGACTATGACCTTGAAATGGTGCCCCCAAAAGGGGCCCAAATTGTTAAAGACCTGGTCCGGTGACTGAACAACTATATATCAATGGAAAGCTTATTGGACGTAGAATACAAAAATATATGATTAAGACCAATGAGACATTTCGTAATTGCACAATAAGCAAAACAAAAAATAATTTTCAGCCTCCCCGCCATTTACGGGTGAGCCGGTCCGAAATAAATCGCAAGCGCTATGACGTCATCTTATGAAGACCCGCTAGAACTTGAACTTAGTACTAGAAGGCCGCGACGCAATCGTGCATGTATTTGTACATAAACAACACAAGTTGAGCGGGGAGAAAAAGTTTTGAGTTGTCATGGCCTCAGTTGTGATCGAAGAAGATCAGGATGATTTGCTGATGGACTGTGAATACGAGGAGGTAGAGGATGGTGAGGAAGTAAGTGGAGAAGATGAGGGAAACGATGAAAGTGAATCGAGTTCTGGCAGCGGCAGTAGTGATAGTGACGAGGACAATAGTGATCTGGCCGGTGATGAAGACGGGGATGCTGCCGCAGGTGAAGGGGCAAGGTTAGGGGTAGTTACTAGTAGCGTGGGAGTATGAGCCACTGCCAAGATGAGGACCGGGAGAAAATGTAGGAGATAGAGATTTGCAAAACCGTGACAACAGAATGCATGGAAATGTAGAAGATTGGTGAGTTTTGTGATTTCTTGTTGATGATTTCAATAATGATCTGAAACTATAGCAGAATGTTTAGAATGAGCAAACTCTCTCACCATGCTCACCTAGAGCTAGACTAAATTTTCACTTGATCTGGCGGATATAAATGGCGACTGGGCTTAACGAATTTGGCCATTTGTGATTTATATATAAAGTATTTCTTCAAAATGAACCAATATTTTGAGCTTGGCTGTAGGGCCAATAAGTTTAACGCGAGGACATCGTCGACTGTCAACTTCGACAACTGCGGCCATAGCTATAGTATACCTACTAACCTAGCGTTCGCGGCAGCTCCCGGTAGGTAGGCTACCCGCAGCGCGGGCGGCATAGACATGCTATGATAGCCCTGATGCAGGCCAGCCACGTATGCAGTCCATGCATCCGAAAATGCAATTTCAAGATTCCTGCAATAAATATTTTACAAAGAATCGAAGAATCTCGTCTAAATATATGGTGAAAATGATTCCTTTTGCATTTTGATGGCTATAATTTTGCTAAATCTAGACTAAACCAAATCTAAAGTTTAACAAACATGACAAAGTTAAACCTAACACAAGCAATGCACTCATTATTGTGCGAGACATGCCTACAAACGTGAAGAGCATAATCGACTCATAACAGCCCCCAAATTAAATGGAACGACGATTAATCCCCATTCATATCTATTCTATTCAGTTTTAATTAAAATAATCATTTTAATTAGTAAAATAAGACACAAAGTCTCATCAAGTTACGTACCATTCCGTATTGACATCGCCTACTGTGTGCAGAAAGATCACAGGCTCGCAATCGATCGCTACATAATAAGACGTCATCCGCTCGAAGGCTCTTATTCGCGATGTAACTTCAGGGTTTTGAAGCACTTGAATTCCACCGGAATTCCAGATTTCAAACCACTATTTCTCATCCGCATGGCAATTTCTGGATAAATAGTGGTGATTTTCCTCTTCTGTGTCCCCTAAGCTTCAGATTGATATATAATTCACCTATTTGATTTCTCGGTTCGGACCAGGTCTTTAAAATATGCTAATTCGCACTCACATGTGACTTTTATAGCATATTTCAAAATTTATTCTCACAAACCCAAAGCCTGATGATGATATTTTCAATATTGATAGATTCCAATGAGTACTTGAAGAATATGTTACATTTGTACACTCTAATTTGACTATGACCTTGAAATGGTGCCCCAAAAATGGGCCCTAATTGTTAAATATGCTAATTCGTGCACACATACAACATAATTCAAAATAGATTTTCTCACAAACGCAATGCCTGAGCATGATGATACATGTATTTACAAGATTGATAGTCAGAAGCATCATCTCAGTTGCAAGAGAAGATTGCAAAAACTCTGAATGTGGACCAGGAATCTTTGTCACTAGATCAATCAGAGACAAAATGCACAAAATGTGCAGATCTAGATGAGATGGTGAAAAATATGAAGGAAAAAATTGCAAGTTCCCCAAGACAAAAGAAGCTTCAGATGTTAACTATGACACCACCAAGTTTGAGTGTACCAAAAACAATGGATGAGTTTGGTGTTTCTGACTACTCAGTCAGGAAAGAAAGAAAGCTGAAGGCTGATGAAGGAATATTTGCTATGCCTCAGCATAATGATTTCGGCCCCATTTTGGGCCACCATTGCTAAGTCATAGTTAAATAAGAGTGTACAAATGTGACATATTCTTCAAGTACCCATTAAAACCTATCAATATTGTAAATATGATCATGATTGGGATTGGGTTTGTGAGAAAATCAAGTTTGAAGTATGCTATAAAAGTCACATGTGAGCGCGAATTAGCATTATTTTAATGATTTTGGTCCCTTTTGGGGGGGGGGCACCATTTCAATGTCATAGTCAAATCAGAGTGTACAAATGAGACATATTCTTCAAGTACTCATAGAAATCTATCAATATTGTAAATATCTTCATGATCAGACTTTGGGTTTGTGAGATAATCAATTTTGAATTATGCTATACATGTAAAGTCACACAACGTCGTGAGCGCGAATTACCTATTTTAATGATTTTGGACCCTTTTGGGGGCACTATTTCAAGATCATAGTCGGATTAGAGTGTACAAATGTGACATATTCTTCAAGTACTCATTAGAAACTACAATTTTAGTAATGAAGATAACATTTAACAAATTCATAGTGACGAAGCTTTTCGACCTGCACTCATCGGGTCACAACGCAGGAATGAGAGAATACAAGAAAATACAAAAGTCAAGGAAGGGTGTGTATAGCGACCCGGGTAGGATCCGGGCACGCTAGAATAGACAATGTCATCCGATTAAAGGGTAAAGTCAGAAGTGGTAAGTTCACCGTACAATTTCTATTCTAGCGTGCCCGGATCCTACCCGGGTCGCTATACACACCCTTCCTTGACTTTTCTATTTTCTTGTATTCTCTCATTCCTGCGTTGTGACCCGATGAGTGCAGGTCGAAAAGCTTCGTCACTATGAATTTGTTAAATGTTATCTTTAAGTTTTGTAGTACCAATCGTCTGTTTGTAAATTTTAGTAATATATCAACTTGCCCAAGTTTTAGGGTCTGTGAGAAAATCAATTATGAAATATGCTTTGAAGGTCACACATGACCAGAAATTAAGTGTATAATTGTTTTTTGTTGACTTTGAGAAGCGATTTCAAGGTCATTCCCTATAAAACAAACTTACAGTAGTATATATTCTTTTAGTACCTATAATATACTACCATAACTGTTAATATCACTATGCTTGGCCTTTTTATCTTGAAGAAATTAACATTTGAAATATGATCTTAAGCCCATATGTCAATTTTCTTCGACTTTAATGCGTTTAAGACCATTTTCGACAGTATACATTGGCCATTGAACGTTCCGGACGCAAAATTTCTTTGGTAACTCGTTAAAATATAGGTAAATGCCTATCCATACACAAGAATTGGTGGTGTTCCGAGATTGGACTAAGGGTGATCCATGACCTTGAACTTGGCTTATTTTGAAAATATCCCAAATTTGAGTCTGATTTTTTTTTAGGTTTGTTTAAAGGAGAATTTTCGCGTCAAAATATACGAGATCGATACGAATCAAGATTTTCTGAGCAAAATTTATCATCTGCTAGCAATACATGGGGGCTGCCATTTTTTGATGTGTACAAGAAGATTTTCTTAATCCAAATGCCTATTAAAAAATTGCCTTTTTCAAAATTAAAAACCCATTTGAGATTAAAAATATAGAATAGATATGTCAATTTATTTTTAAACTGAAGATTTCCTTATATATTTCTGTTGAAATCGATATTCGCTTAATAGAAATCTATTTTCTCGATACTGGACGTATGGGACGGAGCAAATTAATTCAAATTTTATGGATGCTTCTTCCCTGAGCATCTATAGCGGCAAACTATGCATTCACCTGCTTTCGGATAATGGGACTTGAAAAGTCAGAATGCATGCTGCATATATTATGTTCAGCTCTGTTTGGCAAACCCAAGAAAGTAGATTTTTGTAAAGCAAAACCAGACAATTTAAAAGTATCATAAAGATTTAATTTTTATAATACATGTAAACACCCACTTTATATTTTTCGTCACAGATGGGATTTTAGGTAATGAAGAAAATCGGGGTCTGCTCGCTAGTCATAAGGACCGCTATTCATAAAAAAAAATTATTCATAAGGACCGCTATTCATAATAAGACATAAGGGTTGCTATTCATAAGGGTAATTATTCATAAGGACTGCCATTCATAATAAGACATAAGGATCGCTATTCATAATATGGAAAGAGGGTCGCTATTCATAATACCAAATCAGGGTCGTTAATCATAAGGGTCCCTATTCATAATACGAAAATAGGGTCGCTATTCATAAAGGTCGCTATTCATAAAGGTCAATATTCATAAGGGTCGCTATTCATAATCACAGAATAGGGTCGCTATTCATAATAACATAAGAGGGTCGCTATTCATAATCGGAGAAGAGGGTCGCTATTCATAATCGGATAAGAGGGTCGCTATTCATAATCACAAAAGAGGGTCGCTATTCATAATCACATAAGAGGGTCGCTATTCATAATCGGAGAAGAGGGTCGCTATTCATAATCACAAAAGAGGGTCGCTATTCATAATCACAGAAGAGGGTCGCTATTCATAATCGGAGAAGAGGGTCGCTATTCATAATCAAAGAAGAGGGTTGTCATTTAAATCAAATAAGAAAGGGATATGGAGGAAGGACAACCCAAGGCCCAACGGTATTGTATTTAAGAAAGCTCTATACAATGCATTTCCGGTTTTTGTCAAATATATCCCTATTTTCTAAAAAAGTGAACTATATTTATCAATACTCCCCACACTTTGAAAGGCGCTTTGCCAGTGCCTTAATAATTAAAAAAACGATGTCTAATCCATACATCTACATGGGAGAAGAGGACCCCCCCCCCCCCCCCCCCCCCCCCATCCACACACCCACATACACGGAGACATGTGCTTTGTTTTGAATATTGGAGTGTCATTGCCACACCTATTTTAGAGTTAGGGGAAGTACTGGTTGTCTATTTATGTACCCTTTTCGTTCTTTCTTTTTTCTTTTTCCTCCTCCTCTCTCTCTCTCTCTCTCTCTTCCTCTTTCCTTCCTTTTCCAGCTTCTTGTTTCTTTGTTTCTGCATGGACCTCTTGCTTGTACTCTTATTTCCTTTTGTATACTGTTTACGTAGATTTATCATGGAATAATTATTGTCATGCCTCTTTCTCAATGTGTTAATATATTTTTGATACATGTGCATTAATATATTTTTCTGAATTCATTCTTATCCATCACGTGCAATTTTTTATGCTTGAAATTGGGAAATCAGATTGTAACACAATTTGTATCCTTGTTGCATGACAATAAATGAATCACTGAATCATCCAGATCCTCCCGTTTCTCAACTCCTGTGAAGACCTAATCCTTAGCCTTTATCTCAAGTTCCAGCAATCGTCCATTTTGGGGGAGATGAGGGGAAAGTTGGGCGGGGAGGAGGGAGGGGGGGGGTGGGATTCTCGTAGGGGGTATTTGTCCTGGAGATTAGTTGTAGGGGTAGTTGTCCGGATACGGGCTTAGAAATTGCCGCGAAAAATTTGTTTTCGTTTTTATTTTGGGGTGGGATAGTAATATTTTCATAATACGTGATTTTAGTAACGTACAATTCATTGGCATCTACCGTTTTTACAGTGTGCCCCTGTTTATGGGCATGGATGGGAATGAAGTATGCCCTCCCACGGTTGGGACTTTCAAATTTCCCCGAGTTAAAAATCACCTCTCAGAGCATTTGAGTGCATGTTCTTTCATGGTAATTACTAACTTATTTATTTCATTTTATTCTTTGAAATCTTTATTAAAAATCATGACAAAAATTATCACCATGTTGATCGATCGTGATCCTATGAATAATAATCATCATGGTCATCCTCCTCCTCCTCCTCCTCCTGATCATATTATTTGATCATGTCATTTATTGAAGGTGAATTATGGCGGGGGGATGATACAAGCCAATCCTACAGGCCACCCCCCCCCCCCATTACAAGGGCATGCGCATCATGTATTTTCTATGTTTGTTTGATCTTAATTCAATTCTATCAAATTTATTCCCATTTCTTTATACTGTAAACAACCACAGGACCAACGGCTTTAACCCTAACAGAGCCGGGTTATTTTAGACCCATCTCACAGCCGGGGGTGGGGGCTGATTCCGCCCCCTAAGATCTCGGCCGTCCACCGCGCATTCGCAACGAAAATCGGCACACACGTCGCCGACCACGTAATCTACAAAACTGTATAGTCAATTTCTCCAAAAAATTTAATAACTAATTAATTATGCTAATTTATGCATAAAATTAATTTGCTCTAATTAATTAATTAAAGCCCCATAACTGCTAATTTTTGGTATAGAGACTCTTTGTCAGATTCTGATCAAATAAACCGGTAAAAATCCTTTTTTTCTTATGTTTTTTATTGTTTTTTCGATGGAATTTGTCGGCGACACTATTTTAATCCTAAACAACATAAAATTAATTCTTTTTAAACAGTAAAAGTAAAAATAATGAAACATTTATGAATTTTAGCTGGAAACACAATTTGGATTGGATTTGTACACGAAATCACGTTTTTGAACAATTTTGGGTCTGACATGCACTTACGAAATGTTGGGTAACTCCGGAACCGCACGCGCGGACATCACAAATTTGGTCTCAAAAGTTGCGCAAGACTTGAAAGAAAAAAGTAGTGAAGCGGCGTGGTGACTGCTTTTCGCAATGCGAACATATTACGCGAAACGTCGAGGGGGGGGGGGGAATCCACCCCCGGGCCTATTAGGGTTAAGTCCTCTCCGAGGGACTTGAGGTTAATGTCTTACCAAAGGACATGAGTGCATCCTGGTTTCAAACACGCATCCTTCAGTTACAAAGCCACTGTTCGACCTCTGAGCTATCTCGCCTATCTCTGAGGATTATGGACATGATAGAACAACATCTGGTGGCAACACCTACTACAGCACCCCCCCCCCCCCCCTCCGCCACCCGCACACAGACTATGCCATTTATGAATTGCTTTGACGAAAATTGTCAGTACTATGTGCTTGTACCGAAACAAGATAGGTAGAATAGCGCAACGTGATCGGACTGATGGGGGGGGGGGGGGTTGACACAGGCGTAGCCAGGATTTTTCAATATGGGGCGTTTGTGAGCCCGCGAAGCGTGCCAATTTGGTGATGAGCACTCTTTGCGTGCTCCCCAGGGGGATGGATGCAGGGAGGGGGAGATTCCCCCATAGAGTTGTTAGGGGTATGTAACTATATGGTTTCCCCCTCCCGTGCGAAAGCTCTGACGTTTTATAGCAAATCTGAGATAAAGATAATGGCTCGTCGCAATACTGCACTGTATGTAACAGGGGTGGGTGCATGGAGAGGGGGGGGGGGGGGGTCCCTCAGACGTTTTGTAGCAAATTTGAGAGAAAGATAAAGGCTCGTACATTTAGCACCTCCTTTTAGGCGGAAAGTTAGTTCGACACCCACGCAATGCTGCACTGCATGTATCAGGGGTGGATGCATGGATGGGGAATTACTTCCCCCTCCCCACGGGAAGCGCGAATACTGACGCAAATTTCGTAGCTTTTATCGTTCTCTTCCTCCGCTTCCTCACGCTTTTTCGCTCTCGCCTGTTTTTAAGGGGTGTATTTGTTTCATCGCCCGTCCCCATATTGGCTCGACACAGCCGTGGGGTGTCTACATCCCATCCAATATTATTATTTTTGTTCTTTCATATTTGAGTGTTCATTGAACAATGAAAATCATATTATAATATTTGACAAATAATCCTAACCCTAACCTATTCTTCGATTATGAACAGCGCCCCTCTTTCGTGATTGTGAATAGCGACCCTCTTCTTTGATTATGATTAGCGAACCCTCATCTTCGATTATGAATAGCGACCCTCATCTGTGATTATGAATAGCGACCCTCTACTTCGATTATGAATAGCGACACTCTTCTCTGATTATGAATAGCGACCCTCTTCTTCGATTATGAATAGCGACCCTCTTCTGTGATTATGAATAGCGACCCTCTTCTTTGATTATGAATAGCGACCCTCTTCTGTGATTATGAATAGCGACCCTCTTCTCCGATTATGAATAGCGACCCTCTTCTCTGATTATGAATAGCGACCCTCTTCTCCGATTATGAATAGCGACCCTTATGAATATTGACCGTTATGAATAGCGACCCTTATGAATATTGACCTTTATGAATAGCGACCCTTATGATTAACGACCCCGATTTGGTATTATGAATAGCGACCCTGTATCTGTATTATGTATAGCGACCCTTATGACTTATTATGAATAGCGGCCCTTATGAGTAATGACCCTTTTCTTCGATTATGAATAGCGACCCTCTTCTCATATTATGAATAGCAATCCTTATGAATAATGCTCCTTATGAGTTTATGAATAGTGACCCCCTTTTCGCTTTATGAATAGCGACCCTACAGGTATAGGAAATTACACGTTATGACTAGCGGTCCTTATGAGCCACTGATCCTTATGACTAGCGGTCCTTATGACTAGCGAGGTTACCCCAGAAAATCAATTTAGGTCTTGGATTCAAAATATCTTCCTGACTGGAACATTTCTCAATGGTTCATGTACAACTCCAAATCAGCAAGAAAATGGCAGCCCCCATGTAAATGAGTAGGAGACGATACCGGGTGCTGGAATATCTTTATTTATACCCTTTTCTGATATCTTATTAGAAAATGATTTAGGCCAGTAAGTAGGAATATATTACACCTTCCAATATAAGTAAATTTGTAATCAGGGGTTAATTTTCCTTTAATTACTAAAAGTATTAAAATATAAAAAATATTGGGTCCTAAGCTTATTTGATTTTGAAGCTATGAACCTCCAAACATACACTTGAAATCACAGATTTTACAGTTCACGCCATTTTCGGTGACCTTGTACACAAAAACGGAGAATCGTATTTGTGTCATGATTATTTTTTTTTGTAAAGGGCATAAAGTTCTCACAATATCCAGACAATGAGATCTCTGTGTGAAGAATTTTGGCTACAGTTGTCAATCAAAAATGCATAAATTCAATTAGCCCTATTGGTTTGTCCGTGCATTGGTTGCTAGGCGAGGCCATATCTTAGCAACCGTTTGACCTTGGGGCAAAATATTTTGGAGTTTTCCGTCAGACACTTGGGGGAACATTTGGTGCGAGTTTAAAGAAAATCGAAGAGGGTCAGGTGACACCCATCCGTTGATTTGACGTGGATTGACCCAAGCATAGAGTCTCACCTTTAAATATTAATTTCTTCTTCATCCGCCTTTATCTCATTGAAAGACAAATATTACAGTACTTACACACAAAATAAAAGTTACCGTTTACAAGCTTTAATAACTATTTTTTGTGTCAATCCTTCCATGATTGAATATCTATGTCCTATAAAATGATGAGAAAGTAACATTCATCAACTTCAATAGAGGAATACAAGTACAACATTCCAAAGACAATAGTGGAAATACATAGTGAAATAAAATGTGTTTAAAAGTCTACATGTGATATTATTATATATTTTTCTGCATTATTTCTTTACGAAAATCATCACTGATATCATTTCTAGATAAAGAGTAGGAAAGATATGTTTATTGCACTTTAGAATAATTAAATAATAATAATAATAAAAAAAACATAATTAGTTTTATTAAAATCAGTATAAGTAATTTCAGACTGTTTTTTTTTAATTTAGAAACAATGTTGGCGAAGTAAAAAAATTTTGAGGCCGCCTCAATTTATTTTTTATTTTTTATTTTTAAAAAAAAGAGAAAAAAAATATTTTAAAAACATCGAAAAATCCTGAAAATCAGTGCCTGCAGCAATCGTGTATGTTATAATTCATGGTTTCATTTCAAATTGGGTTTCAATAACAGGAAAACCATACATGTCACAAATCACAATTACACTTTTACATGATGCTAGAGTAGTATTGGATAATTGACTGAATTTAAAACTTCCAAAGCAATTTTGTATTCAAATGTGCATAGGAATTGTTGCCTTTATCAGGAACATGTGGACATACATTGCATTGTACACAAGTGCATTTAGTTTATATTGTTTGATTTCAGTTTTTTGTTCATTCGGGAGTTTTACTCTGATGAGAGCAAGAATTTTTGTAGTACCAAACATTTTTTTCATTTTGGACTATAAACTGAATTTGATATGGTGCTAACACTATTAAAAGCATTGTAAATATGTTCAGGTCTTGTGTGACATACAGTGTCTCCATTATTTTGATGTTTCGTGTGATTGGGGAAAACCTATGGAATTGACAAAAATCTCAGATGGCAGCCATCTTGAAAAATAACCAAATAAAAATAAAAAGGCCCTCTTTTTCAATTTTTTCAAAAACCCGGACGAGAAACATATATATTATTTTACTTGGCCAAGAGATAAGTTTAAATCTGCCCTTAAAGCACACCTATTCCAACCGATAAAAAGATGAAAAGAACTCGTTAACTTAATTTCTCCATGCTTTTTTTTCCCCTTTTTCTTCCAAAGCACATGGAGAAATACTAATGTAATGTATTATGCTCTGTATAAAAATGGTTTATTATTATTATTATTATTATTACAGTTGTAGTCATGACAAATTATCTTCAAACATCGACAATGGACTAATAGGCCAAACACATTGGTTTATTGCTGCTCATCTTGTGATTTATAAACATGAAAATAATCTAATTATCTATTTGACCTTTATAGATAAATGTCTTAAAAAACCCTTTTAAAAGAAGCTTTAGTTCCAAAGAACATATATGTAGAGACATATTTAGGGGGAACTTCCGGCTCCCCCTTTTTTTGCTTGTCAGAATTTTTTTTTTTAATGACAAAGAAAGCCCAAAATGTGTGATAAACTTTTTTTTTTCCTTGTCAAAAAAGTTTCTGATATTTGTAACCCCCTTATACAAACTCCTGGAACCACCCCTGCATAATTGTAACCTCTCTACAAAGGTATGTAGGGTTGTAGTCCAACTTGAAGCAGATAAAGGCGAGTGTTACCCAAGTATCTAAAGACTGGCCATATCGAGCAGATCATTGCTGGTGATCCAGGCTCTGCAGTCTGGAAAGATGAGAAAAATATAACACAATTTTGATAAATGAGTTCATGGGTAATTAAGCAAAAAACAGCGCTCTTTCATTTCATTCTATAACTTTCATATTTTATGATTATATCAGTTATTTACAATGCTTATTCAAATAAAGTACAAAGATTAATTTTATAAAAATGTTTTCAAACATAATGACTTAAAACCATTTATCTACCCCTCCCCCCCCCCCAAAAAAAAAAAAAGAAAAGAAAAATAATGACGGCATTGTCTTTGTTGCTCATTTAAATTTTCAGAATTGGTAAGATGAGTATTACACACTTGTTTTAAAGACTATTACAATTGATGTTATTTTGTGTTCACTTTTTGTAGAGGTGAAAATGAAAAACAGTAGGAATGTTATAATAGGAGTCATTGACCGCCTCCACAATGTCGCCATGAAGACTTTTTAAGAGACATGCAAAATATCTTACAAAGTCCTTTAATCCAAAATAAACACCGTTTCATAATGGGTGACTTTAATGTTAACTTGTTGCAGCCGAATGCACAAGGATTTTCTCACGATTTTCTAGAACTAATTCTTTCAGCTTCTTTTTTACCCACCATATCCAAACCTACAAGAGTAACAGGCCAGTCCGCCACTTTTTTTTTTGATAATATTTTTACTAGTATGCCTTCACCACAAGAATGAGGAATCATCATATCGGATAGATCTGATCATTACCCAATTTTTTGTAAAACTAATCTTTTGGACACACCAGGCGAACGATGTACCCCCAAAATTAAATCTCGTAGATTAAATGCTGAAAATATGGAACGTCTCAACGAGAATTTAAGTTCAGTTGACTGGCAACGAATTTATAATGCGGAGGATGTTAATAAAACTTACAATAATTTTATAGGTATTCTAAACGATGAATTTGATATTTATATACCTTTAAGAGAGCGAGCAAATACATATAAAAAAAATCCTAGGTCACCTTGGGTCACCAAGTCTATTTTAAGATCAATAAACCGAAAGAACAATTTATTTTATAAATACAAAACCAATCCGAATGACAAGACCTTAAAAAAATACACTCGCTATAAAAATATTTTGACCAATGTACTGCGTCGTGCAAAAAAACATCATGCTGAACAATTTGAACTTAATTAACAAAAAACAATATGAGAAACACATGGAAAATAATAAACAAAACCTTAAACAGAAATAATAAGACACAAATAATAACCAAAATTAGATCCGAGACTAACAAATATATCGAAGACCCTAAAGCAATGATTTACAGCAATAAATCAATGTATCTACCTATTTGCTATAGTTTCCCAAACTACATGTATGCCGTCATTCAAAAAAAAAAAGTCAGAAACGCGCATGCCCCTGCCCGCGCTCCCCGTCCACCAATGATGATCGCACAGTCGCCATGCTCTTCCTCTTCCTTTCTCGCCCGTCGGAGAAGTCACATCTGTGAGCTAAGTCTTAGCCTAATTTGCGAGATTTTTACCTCCAAAAGCGTTTTTGGTTGCTATTCGCAATAAAAATTCCGTGCACCAAGCTTTTACACACATTTTGGTGTATCGGACTTTTCCTAAGTCAACCTCCTTCACGGTATTTTAATGAAATTATTTTGCCGTTTTTCTTCCCCTTCTGGGCATTACTCACAGACGGTGTACTAGTACACTGCATCAGGCTCTTCCCACGTGTCTGTAGGTGGTTGATTTAACGCGCTTAGACAAGCAGTTTAATGAGAACGTTGTGTTTCTCCGTAATAGGAGTTTATTCCCACTCCGTATTGTGAATTGGTTGTTGTCATATATAGTTCTATATTTGCCTGCTTGTCTTTATTTTCAGCCATGTCGAAGTCTCCGTCTCGTACGGCTAGTTTTTCCCCAGTGGGGACTCACCTAGCCTTGGGACGGTTGGCTGCGATAGGTTACATCTCGCACCAATGTTATCTTCCCCGGAGCTTCGACTATAGGTAAGTTAGGGCCTGCCTCGTGTGAGACTCCTACCCGCAGGCCCATTTACCTGGGTGCTGAAATAGACATCGTGAACCAAGTTGCCCGCCCCAGTCGGGAGAGGGTTCAAGGAATTGTCTTACTAGCTCGATCTCTTCGTCTCTTACATCGAGTTCGGGCAGGCCGATGGCTCCAATCCTTGGGCCACTTATCGAGCCTTGTGGATGTCCTCCAAGACTGTCGGCTTCATATGAGGCCATTCCAACTTCATCTTCTGAAGTTTTTCAAGCCCAGTGTAGACTCTCTCAAGGTGTGGATTCCTCTCACCGGGAAATCAAACGCCTGCTTATCCCCTGGTCGAAAGAGTCGTTCCTTCTTCAAGGCAAGTCTCTTCCCACGCCCCTTCCGTCAGTCACCATCTCCACGGATGCCTCTCTTCTGGGGTGGGGCAGCCTTTGTTCGGACCAGGTGGTCTCGGGGGACTGGTCACACCTGTGCACCTTGCCCCACATCAATGTATTGGAGTTGATGGCAGTCTTCATGTCTCTCCGTCTTTTCGGGAACATGATTGTAGGTCGCTCCGTCCTGATTTTGACGGACAACACCTCTGTTGCTGCCTACATCAACCAACAAGGCGGGACTCGTTCCACTACTCTGAACGATCTGACCGCCAAGCTTTGGAGGTGGTGTCGGTCTCACCGAGTAATTCCGATCGCCTCTTATGTTCCCGGCCAGGACAATCTGATTGCAGATTTTCTGTCCCGGGGCATGTGCCTTCCCTCCGAGTGGACACTGAATCAAGAGGTCTTTGATTACCTCAGTTCAGTCTGGGTCCCTCTAGAGATAGATCTGTTTGCGACATCTCTCAATCATCGCCTCCCGAGATACTGCTCTCGAGTGCGAGATCAGGCGTGGGTTCTGCTCATAGCACCTTGTTGGCCGAGGAGACCTTGGTTTCCTCTTCTTCTGTCTCTGCTGGACGGTCGGCCACTCTCCCTTCCCGGAGAGCAGACCTCATAGCTCAGCCCCTATCGGGGATCCTCCACCTTCGTCCAGCGGCTCTGCATTTGACCGCCTGGCCTCTGTCGGGGAGGATGCGAGGACTGCAGGACTCTCAGAGAGAGCCTCCCAGTTCATAGTCCAGAGTAGAAGAGAATCTACCCGAGCTGTTTACAACTCGAGGTTAGAAGCCTTCCATGCTTGGTGTGGGGAGACGGGAGTTTTCTCCCCATTCTGCCTCTGTCGGTGCTATTGCGGATTTCTTGATCGCCCTTTTCGATAAGGGTAGATCTCTCTCTACCATTCATGGATACCGTTCAGCTATTGCTGCGGTTCACCTTGGTTTTCTGATGGTTCGGGAGTTTCGAACTCTCCCTTCTTGACCTATTTGCTGAGGTCGTTCTTCTTAGAACGACCAGCAAATCGCCAGTTGACTCCTGCGTGGAGCCTTCCTTTGGGTTTGGACGCTTCGGCCAAACCGCCCTTTGAGCCGTTGTGCAAAGCGTTGTTACACCATCTCTCGGTTAAGACCGCCTTTATTTCACTATTGCATCTGGGCAGAGGAGAAGCACTATTCAGGCTCTCTCTACGGCTCCCGGGCATATCAGATGGAAAGGCAAGGTGTACATCTTGTCCCTCGATCTTCGTTATTGCCTGGAGCATCATAAAATTTCTTTGTCTCCTTGTAAAAAATCTGATTTGTGAATTTCAGCTAATACCTTGATTTTAATTATAAGATTTGAGAGCAGAATTATCCGCTGTCAAATGTCATTTGACCGATATAACTTTTGCTTCCTTCCTTATAGAATGATCATGATATACAGCCCTGGAAAAAAATTATTAGACCAACCTCTTTTAAAGGCGTGTGTGGGAAGTGTCACTTGGTTACTGTACATCATTAATTGAACTTTCAAATTGATTTCTACTAGCTAAGTCATAATGATTGGATGACTACTCCCTAAAACAATTAACCCCTACAATAACTAACCCCTCGGACAATTACCCCTAGGATAATTAACCCCCCCCCCCCCCCCCGGTCAATTATCCCCAAAGGACAATTAGACCTAAAGGCATGCACCCCCAAATGAAAATATGTTAGAGGAATTATTGTCCTGGGGATATTCTCGAGGGGTAGGAAAGGTTTGAAAGAAATATTCTGAAAGTAATGGTCTCTGGGATAATCGTCAAGGAGGTATGCCTGATTGACTGGTTAAGCAATGTTCACTTCTCTAGAGGCAGTTTGTTCAGTTCTTGGTGGAAAATTGCTACATGTACATTTGATGATAGCAGCCATGCCTTGTGGCATGCTGTCAATAAGGGGTTGCATTTTTTTCTCTTCACAGCAGCTCATTCATGTACCTAGAATATATGCTTTCAATCTTGTCTTTAATTTTTATGTCACTTCAAATGTTCTCAGAAGAATCATAAGCAGACCATAGTGCTTGAACCAAGACAAGTATAGGAAAATGGGGGGGGGGGGGCGATTTATGCGGCATTTTGTCCTGGGGTAACTGTCACAAAGGGAATTGTAATGGGGAGTAGTAGCCATTAATAATGAATGAGCTGTTAATAATCATTTTCCTAGTTTTAACATTGCCTGTATGCCTCCAAATGCACCTGGTCTAATAAATTTTTCCAGGGCTGTACATCATCATGATAATTAAAACAAAAGGAATATCTTTTTTACTTTATAAAGCACATAGTTGTATCTTTTTGTCTTCATGAAATGAATTCGATTCATTATTTCACTGAATATTTTTAGCCAGAGACATAAAATAGCAGAATTACCGAGTAAAAAAACATGCTTCTGGTAAAAATATTTTTATCAGCATAATTGTTACAAAAAGTGTATAAAGATTAAGGAGAATTATTGATTTTTAAAAATGAGCATGCACCTGATACATTATTACTATCATTGTCAGAGGATTTGCATCGTTGTTAGAGTGAAAAGACCCAAGGATTTTTTTATACTTCATATCGCGCATGATAACCGAAAATAGGCAGTCGGAAAGTATGGGGTGACCACATTCTAAAAATTCTTAGGAATGTGATATTTTATCCATAATTTCTGACATTAATTTATTAAGATCGAAAGCGAAGTTTTGGACTACAAATAGCTTTGAGAAGAGGATCGATCGACAAAGAATGTCAGAGACATCGTGATCTCAAAATTCAATGTCCGTTCGCAATGCGCATGGAACTGCAAAAGGTCATAAAAAGAGAGGCCAAACTTCGCACACATGACATTATTATATCTAATTTATCCAACGCAAAAAATTCATCAAAGGCAAGACAGTTGCAGCATTTGCAAGGTAAAATATTATACAATCATTTGGTATCACGCTTTATGTACAAGTTTAATGACATCTCTCAAAATGAATATTTCTTGACCCTTGTCAGTAACTTTATAATTTTTCAAAACAGATCCAAAAGTAGCAAAATATGCCGATCCTTTGTCAATATCTTCATAATTTTTCACCCAATTTCAAAGAAAATATCGTCTCTACGTAATTTTAGGTTCTTCTATCCAGTGGTGCTATCAGATTTTCAAATTATCTCCTAGTTCTTGAGATGTCGCTCTGTGCACGAACTTTGGTCACACTACGATACACATTTTGATGATGAATGATATGAAAACAAATACATGTACCTCCTTTTTGTCTCGCCCACCACCGGAGGTGAAGGCGAGACTAAGGGATCCAAATGTCGTCCGTCCGTCGTCCGTCCGTCCGTCACAAATGTTATGACAGATAACTTTGCAACCGTTACTCACTTTTCAACCAGACTTGGGTTGTAGATGCACTGAGGGGACCTGCATGTTATGGTGCCGTTGGAGGTCACATGATAAGGCAAAGGTCATTTCAGGTCAAACGTTAAAGTTTATGACAGATAACTTTGCAACCGTCAATCACTTTTCAACCAAACTTGGGTTGTAGATGCACTAAGGGTCACATGATAGGGTCAAAGGTCATTTGAGGTCATACGTTAAAGTTTACTCTCTTATGACAGATAACTTTGCAACCGTCACTCACTTTTCAACCAAACTTGGGTTGTAGATGCACTGAGGGGACCTGCATGTTATGGTGCCGTTGGAGGTCACATGATAAGGTCAAAGGTCATTTCAGGTCAAACGTTAAAGTTTACCTGCAAGACTCTCTTATGACAGATAACTTTGCAACCGTCACTCACTTTTCAACCAAACTTGGGTTGTAGATGCACTGAGGGGACCTGCATGTTATGGTGCCATTGGAGGTCACATGATAAGGTCAAAGGTCATACGTTAAAGTTTACCTGCAAGACTCTCTTATGACAGATAACTTTGCAACCATCACTCACTTTTCAACCAAACTTGGGTTTTAGAAGCACTTGGGGGACCTGCATGTTATGCTGCCATCAGAGGTCACATGGTAAGGTCAAACATTATAGTTTACCCGCAAGACTCTCTTATGACATAACTTTGTAAACGTCACTTTCCAAACAGTAATGTAGATATATGCAAGCATAACTTATGCAGATTTATGCACTTGGGGGACCTGTTGCATGGCAACAGAGATCACGATATTTCTAGTTATCGCTTGTGGGCGAGACACATTATCGCTAATGCCTTGTTTTAAACAAATTTTTCATTTTTCTTTATATCAGTTATCGGCATCAGCCGATGGTAAAAAAAAAACATATCGTCACAGTTCTACTTTGCGCGTATATCATTTTCGGGCGTAGTTATTAAATTACACGTTTTTTTAATGCACCATGCACTATTGGACTACAATTAACAAAATGGCTCACCCTCCCCCCTCTTCTGCTCGAAACTAGACCCATATTGATGTAAAATCATTGAATCCCACCTGTAATTTCTTCAAAATGTCTCCTCTATGAGATCTTGAATCACACACAGTCTAATTGCTATTCGAGCATGTACTGTCTGATTCTGAGCTCGAAAAATTGCCGAGATCATCAGATACAACCGCTAGAAGCTGTCGTAAGTTTTGTTGTTATTACCATGGAAGATAAGATACAACAGAAGATAAAATAATTTTCAGAATACCAATTATCTCATATCTTCAGCACGCATATGTAAATTAGGATCATGCGCAGAATGAACAGAGATACAACAAAAACAACAGAATACCAATTTTGTCTTAACTCTCGGTGGAGATACAACAATATTAGAGATAAAACAGTTTTCAGAATACCGCCCCAGGTTTCAGACTTATGGGGTGTTGCAAGAAATTGTAAAGCAAATTAGAACAACCATTCTGAATCGTTCAGGGTCTGCCCATTCAACAAGATGCGCTTGCAACAATGATTTTGATTGGTCAGTACCGATCAGTTGCAACTTGCAATCAATCGCAACTTTCTTGCAACACCCCATTAGAGAGCTTGGCCAGAAGGCAAGACACCGGCTCCGCATCCCCCTCCACCAACATGAAGCCATCCAAGAAGGAGAAGGACAACTACATAATACTTACATAAAATTCATTGTGCTACAACTAAGTCTTGCATTTATACCATTGAAGCTATTCTTTCTTATTTTACACCAAGTCTCATTAAATATATGTTGTTTGTTGTTTGTGTTTTAGGCGAGTGGCACATCCCAACCCACAAAACCTGCCATGAGCGAAATCAACGCATGGACACAGTGGATGGCCATCGTCCACCACAACATCCCCAAACACCTGTGGCCACAGTACCAAACTGAAACTCTTGCCCTCATCAGGAAGTATGTGGTGCCTCCCCAGCCAACTCAGCCCATCTAGCATCAGCTGTTCTACCCCCAGTCCCGCAGCAGCAGCAGCGACCAGTAAGTAAACTTTTACATACTAAGTTCTAATTCACTATTCCTCTTACCATTTCTTGCCATTTCTTAATTTTACAATTTCTTGCCTCCCGCCACCTGTCAGGACACGTACACTTCACATGAAATGCTTTCAGGGGCCACCAGCCATTGACACCCTGCATGCAGGGTCCTCCTCCTCCCCGATGTTGCTGAACTTCAGCAGCATGAGCAGTGGCGGCTCTCAGACCACCTTGGCAACAATTAACAGCCAGCTCCAGACCCCACCCTGGATAACTCGACCAGGTCAAGCTGTATGGGGTAGGTGATCGGGTCATCCATGGTCGGACTGTCAAGGAACTGTTTAATCATTTGATTTAGAATGTGACTATACATTAATTTTCAGAGCTATAATGTTTAAAATTGCATGTGTTTAGCCAGCACATGTGTTAATCTTCACTACCTTTATGCTTCCATGTGCTTGATCAAGTTTCAGTAGGGCTTATTGTATTATACTACATTTACAATTAGTGTTCTAGGGGTTCTTTCTCCATTAGCATATTTCTCACATGTGTGCTTAATATTTCATATTCATACATATAATTGCATCATAATTTCAGCACTAAGTGGAAAAAAAGAAAAACTTGATGCAAAATAATTGTATTTGTTTAATTTGTATATATTTTACATGTACATGTATTAAAATCTAAATGGCAACAGTGTAATACATTTGCTTATTGCTGTTATTCCTAAGAAATTCTATTATAGAAATGGCTGGTAGTATGTATAGACTCTACCGAAAGCTTTGAAGCCAAATATCTTTCAAACTTTACTAATAAACTAAATATATTGGAACCAAGGTGCATAACACATTACATTAAGGTGAAAATATTTTCATTTAAAACATGAAGAACACATTGAATGTTCTGTATACATGTACCTTATAAAAATAAATTGAAATCATTTTAAATAGAAAGAATAAGTGGCATAGTGATTTGTTGTTTGTGTATGAAGATACAATTCTGCTGGTTGTTTTTAAATAGATTTTCAGATTGTATAGTCAAGAGCAGGGGCATTGCTGCATGCATGGGAGCATGACCCTCCCCCACTTCTGTTCAATATTTTTGTTGGCAAATGAGATTTTTTTTTCTTGAAATGTATATAAGCTAGTGATGGTTCTGTTTCTTTATCTCTCACTCTTTTCTTATATTTTTATAATAGATCTTGCCCCAAACGTATAATCTATCAACTATTTTATTTTATTTTCTTGTTGGCAAAGAAAAGTGAATTCACTAAACTTTTCGGAATACATGTACATGTAGTGTATTTTTGTGTACGTACAGTATAGTTCAGAATTTAGGTAATTTAGTATGTGACTGTACACTTCAGTGTTATATAATTAAAACTGCATGAATTTAGCCAGCACATGTATAGTTTTATGTTATGTATACATATTTGATTATTATGATGTTTGCTATTAATGGTTTTGGCAAGATTGAATATATTTTTAAAACAATGTTCGAATATGTTGGGGGTTTTATTCTTTGTTCATAGGCCTGATTAAAAAAGAAAAATTATAATGAAATTGTTCATGATTGGTAATGGTCTAAATATATTATATTACTCCACATTAGTGCAAATATGTTTTTTACTCATGTATGAACCAATATGCCAACATTAAAACTGGCCATTTATATATGAACGAAAAGAATGGTTATAAGGTACAAGTTGTCTATTTTGTCTTAATAATAATCATTCCAATACACAGAAAATTTATACAACCTTCTTTTAATCTTTTTTAATCTAATACAATTTGACTAATAGAAATTGAATCTAGTGATAACTTTTTGTAGTTTGATGTGTTTATATCATTGAAATTTTCAAATCCCTTTTTGACCATTTAAAAATGTTAACCCAATAAATGTTCCGAATACTCGGAAATAAACTGGAATCATATTTAATTGTCATGTATTGTCTGTCGTTGAAAATATTGTCGTTGATTTATAAAAGATATTCATACTGCGCATCAAAAGCAGGGACGTTTGTCAATTGGCATGAGTACATTCCCTTCGACACCTCTATATAAAATCTTAGTTAACATAATTATAAGTTTTGGACTTTTTATTATTTTATTATTTAAAAAAATCAAAAAGTCTACTTAGCAAATATAAAAATCTTACGATTTATTTGTTACCTGTTGTCAAAACCCTCGGTAATTGTTTGGCAAATCCGATTCGACATCTCACCCCAATGTGGATCTATACGTGATGCTCATAAATCATTTATATATTTGTGTGTGTGTGTGTGTGTGTGTGTGTGTGTGTATATATATATATATATAACTCTAAAGGCTACATTAGCTGGACAGTTTTTGTCTTATTTCTATGCTCAACTGTCCCGCTAATGTAGGTGGCGCTATTATGACGGAATAAACCACATTGTTGTGTGTCCAGCTAATGTACCCTTTAGTCATAGGGGAAATCGTAACAATGCGGTTTATTCCGTCACAATAAAAATTGGGCGTTAAGATTAACAATAGATTAACAATAGGCTGAAATAAAAGGATTCCCCCTATGGCTGCGAATAGCGTGATATATATATATATATATATATGTATATATGTTAATATGTTAATATATTCCCCCTGTCATTCTGTTCATCACTTTCTGGATATGCCACAGTTGTGCGGGATGCTGCTGTTTTGTCAGTCAAAAAAAAAACATCGGACTAGTTCATAATTATAGAGGTATAGGCCTATGAATAGCTGAGCCAAAATAGACTCTTGATTAAAAAGAGACCATGCTTCTGATGTAATTACCAACATTTGTACAAAGGTGTTGATATTGTATGGTTTCTATTTACATAAGCCTGTAGACGGGCATGAATTGAATTTATAGTTTATTAATTACATCCTGAACATAGCAGCCCGTAGGCTGAAGTGCATTTAGTTTACAATCAAATAAAAACATTTGGCATACATTATTAACACAATTGATAACAAGTTTAGAATAATCAAATGCTGGTGATAAACTACTAAATTATACTAAATATTCATCGAGAATACATCATATTTATCCATTTTGTCCAGTCAGTTTGGAAGTATTCGTTTAAATGATTTAAGCAATTGGCAATGAAAAAAGGAGAAACAAATGATAGATTAATAAACATTGTTTTAGGAGGGAAAAAGAAGACGGCGACAAGTGACTTGTAGGAACAAACGAGTCAAAAGTGATGAATTGCTTATACTTTTGTGTCAAGAAATTTAATTACATATATAAATCATTCCTTGCACTTATGAATATATGTCAAGATTATCGATTTTCAGAGTTTAACTCATCAGCTTAAAGATGAAAATGTTAATAGTATTGACATAACACATAGCAAATGATGTAGTACAAAGAAAAGTACAACATAGCGTTTGAAAACTTGCTTTTTTGCTTAGCCTGACGATTTTACTGATTTCATATATTTATTTTTGATATGATTATTATTATTTATGTAGCATTTCGGAAACAATACAGAAAAAAATAACAGGAATAAACATTGTAAAGAAAGGACCTGGATCAGAGTTGATGAGGCTGCCTGGGTTTAGAAAAGGTTAACTCTCTGACCAGGCCCACATCCTCTTAAAGGGAGCAACAAGTCGCAATCTATGGGCGCTTTTACATTTGGCTGCTTCTTTCTCTGGATCAAAGTTCAAAGCGACTTCAATTTATCGTGCGCAGCTAATAAAAGTTCGCACATTGACCCCAATTTGAGTAAACAAGATCGCACGTTCTTTATTCCAGTATTTGAATCTCATTGGTCGGTTGCGTATGGAGGGATTCGAGTTAACAATCGCGCGAGGAATCCGGCAATAACGCTCCTTTGGTAGCGCACAATTGGACCTGATTGTATCCGAATTTCCCCAAGTCAGGCCAACTGGTCAGGCCCATGGATTACGACTTGCCACTCCCTTTAACTCCATCCAGGTCAGGATAAGAAAATTAAAAGAAGAAATATAAATTCAAAGTGTATTACTGGAAACTGGTTGCAAATTAGGTGCAAGAAACATGAATATCTCATTGAATAATAATTATTAAATGACTGAAGTGTGAACGCGGTGTCACCTGGATCATCCTCGAGTGTTTTTTTTTTTCAAAATTAGCATTTAATGACGTAGTTTTTTAGAAAGATATGAATTCATTAACCTTTAATATATGAATTCGAGGTCTTTAAGCAGCGGAGCCATTTTCGTAATTTATGTAAAACATTTTGGCTTGCCCAACCTAGCAACGCTTAATGTAGGCCTATGCAATCAATTTAACTGATTAGGGGGGTTGACAGGAAGCAATTCCAGCACCGCCTGCCAAGGTTAAAGGTGTCGTAGTCGAGTGGTTTAAACAATTGACTGGAAATGCAAAGATCGTGGGTTCGATCCTGGGCACGGCATTTATGTCCTTGAGAAAGGCATTATATCTATACTTTGCTCTTTTATCGCACATAAATGGTGTTTGGCATGTTAATACCAACGTGTATGTGTGTTTCTTTAGAAGAAGAAAAAACTTCCTGTATCACCACATGTGAATCCTAATTTTCTTTCATCCTCTATGATCTCATTTTTTCTCTTTCTGGATCGATATGCCATTCACTCCTGCAGTTATTCAGATATTATTGCCGGACTGTTTTTTTTTTATTATATTTTATCTCTTGGCCGTCCACCCTTTTTAGTTTTATTATATTTTAAGAGGTATGAAGAAACTAGGCCTACGAACTAAAAGTGTATAAGCATATTGATATAGGCCTATCACTCTGCTAAATTGCAGGAGTTTAAAAACACTTCACACAACGTCAGAATAAATAGACTTTTGTTTGTTAGCAAAATTGTGTTTGTGACCAAGAAAAATTTTAACAACACCCCTGCCCCCCCCCCCAAAAAAAAAAACCAACAACAACAACAAACAAACAATGCACAAACAAACATCCACAACAACAACAGCAACAAAGCTTTCGGGCTTGCGTAGTCATTGTTCTCAAGATCAACTGAGCTGGACTGACATAAACTTTCCAGAGTCAACTTTCGAAAGCCAAGAATATTTTGAAACTCTAGTTATATGTGGACTTTTCTTGTATGATTACTTTTTAATAAAGGAACCCTGTGGAAGGCCAGGGCTAAAAAGAAAAAAAAAGTTTCGAAAGCTCAGCGCCCTCAACGGTTCATGCGTGGAAGGACTAGACCAACGAACGTAGAGGGCGGCAACACTTTGCAGTCTTGCTATGAGGAAGGTTCACTTCTTACGCGCAAGCAGTTGAAGTGCGCGCACATTTTGGTAGGCATGCCAACAAAACCATAAATCTAAGTAATACAATGACGAATTGATAGCGACATGAAGACAAAAGGAGATACTACGAATAGATACAGATTTAAAAAAAAATATATAATGCAAGAATACATTATTTGAAACATTATTCCATTCATGATATCGTGTAAATTTTATTTCTATAATCTATAATCTTATCGTAAATCGGCACCTTTGTGATCAGTGATTGTACCAGTGTGCTAAATTCATGACGTTTTCGGCAAGCTGATTTTGTGACCACTCGCAATGCATTTCGGGATAGGGGTAACCTCTCTCCCGCTGCGGGCGTACTGCTGAAATTAAATAAAATCCATTCGCTGATCCATCAAAATGCGGTATGAATGAATGCGTCGTCTGCTGAGCTTGTTAACGGTATACAGTCTAGCTAGCGTCAGCGTAGGCGGCTGGGCAAGGCGAGGGAAAGGTACCGAGCGTCATACCATCTCGCTGCCCTGGACGTGCCCGAGGACGTAGCTGTGCTGTCAGGGTATGAATATTTCATAATTTATGATAACGGCTAAACACATCCATAAAAAATACCAGCAACAACAATGTTAAAGCAAACCAGTGATTCTTGCTGCAGGGAATTTATTTGGAAATTGGAAATTTCGACATGAATTAATTCAATTCATATTATCTTTTAAAAGTTTTATTAAAAAGTTTTTCTATTCATTAATTTTGGGTTATTCATGATTTATTTTTTGTATTATTTTTTATTCATTTATTGAAATATTTTTTTTTTTTTTTAATTAATTAATAATCAATATTATTAATATTAGGTGTGTATTTATGTATGTATATATTCATTTATTAACCTATTTCATTGTTATTATTTTTAGAGGAGGGGTTAAGCTAAATTTAATTGGACATCGCCACAACTTCTATTCAGACCTCACCCAGGGGCGGATCCAGGATTGAGTATAAGAGGGGGCACACAAATGAAGGTTTGTCAAGGTAGACCCGTATTTTGTTGGTCTCGCCAGCTTCTCGAAAAGTCGCTCGGGGTGGGGGGCGTTTGTCAACAACAACAAAATTTCGCCAGACCTTCAAAATTTGCTCAGTGGGGGGGGGGGGCGTTATGGGGGTCCAGTTTCCCCTCCATAATTTGCTTACAATCAAAAAAAAAAAGAAAAAAAGAAAAAAGGTCTTCATTCTAAAAGGGGGCACAAAATGCATACTTTTCTTCCAAAGGGGGGGGGGGGGCAGGGCCGGAAGTGCCCCCTGTATCCGCCCCTTCTCTCTTTCCTTTTCACCATATCTTCTCAGTTTCGCCTTTTCTTATCTTTTTTGTCTTCCCTCTCTATCTCATACATACACCTTGATCACACGTCCTGGTTCATTCACCCCTCCCCTATATGGTTCATTTCATTGATATAATGTGAAAGGACCTTTATCATGTTCACAGAATAATTTTCAATTACATGTATATCTTTCTCACAATCAAGATTTAAGGTACAATAGTTTATACACGTCGATTCAGAAATACGTTTATATTTTTTTACTTTTTAATGAATATTTTTTCTTGCATGCAGAAATGAGGACAGTTTTCAGAGAAGTTTAGACATTGTCTTACTTCTTAAATACACGTTTACTTCTTCTCCTTTAAAAAATCCAACATAATTTATATAATTCATCTGCAGTCATACACTTTTTTTCATATAGTACAATACAATATAGTTCCATCACAGCCGACTTGTCAAGGTCAAATAATATTCTGTACATATTATGTACATGTACATGCATTTAAAAAAAAAAGAATTTCAATCTAAATGAATCATACGTTATTAATTTCAATCCCTTTCCAAGAAGTAAATTATTTGAATTACAATTTAAAGATTATTTACCCACTACACCCCTACAAAGAAGAAATGACATAAGAAATAAATGACCATCTAATTTCTGTTCAACACACACCAATGACAATTTTACTCCTAAAAAACAAAGATAATTTTGACAGTTGTAAGAACTCTTTAAATGATCCATCTCCTTTTAGGTTGGTACATGTATATTGCATGTTACTATTATTATAAATCTAACTATAAAAAAGGGGCAGGAGGAACACACATAGAGATCTAATTAGATAGTTTCAAGTCAAATGAAGTGTTGAATAGTATGGATTTTCTCAGTAGATAATGAATAAAATAATAATTTACTTAATAATTTATAAATTCATAGAATCAAATAAGATTATTATTAGTTTGTGATACACTCCGGGCAGATTTAATAAAGGAGTGGCCCTGGCAGTGCTTATCTTAATATCATTTAGGGGCCCTGTAATCTCACTATATAGGCCACACAGAAGAGGAAGACCTCCTCACAATAACGAGCTACTATAACAAAATGGCTGCATGTGACTACAACATTTGAAATGGGGAGGGGGTGGGTAAAATGCTCAAGATATAATTGAAGAACTTTAAACTCCTGTTCAGTCATTCTAATTATAATAATATACATGTATGTCCATTTATATAGCGCAACTACTATACAAATATACTCTCTGCCCTTTAAATACCGCAGCTTTAGCCGAGCCGCCATGAAAGGCGCTAAGGCATTTAAGCAATTTCTCCCAACCGGTACCCATTTACTTCACCTGGGTGGAGAGTGACAAATGTAGACTGTTTTGCCATTAGCGCTGCGGCAGGATAGACCACGACACCTCAACATGCATATTATACTTGAATCCAGATATGATTTTAATATGAAGATATGGGGTAACCTCGCTATTCATAAGGACCACTTATTCATAATGCGTGACTAAATGAATAGCGGTCCTTCTAAATAGACAAATTACCATTATTCATAACTATTCATAAGAACTGCTATTCATAACGTCTGTTAAATGAATATAGTGGTTTTCTATGAATAGCTGTCCTTTTGAATAGCGAGCGGACCCAGAAGAGATACATGTTGATCAAAGCAGGGGGCTATTTCACAGTAGAGCTGAAGTAGAAATCCATATCTGTTGAAAGAAAAGAGGAAAAATTTTAGGAAATAGCATCCATTGTGTATTTGATAATTAAACAAGCAACAATTAGAATTAAAATAAAACCCTGAAACTTTGAGCTTCCTATTAACACAGTTAGCATCAACTCTTTATATGAAATGGAATAATAAGTGTGAATTCTCAAAAGTACTTAAAGAGGAAAAAAGTTGGACACATACAATTTTCAAGGCTATTCAAAAGCAACCAAATTAGTAAAGTCTCAAGAAAATTCAGTTGGGATGTTTATGTGAAAAAAAATATGTGTACCTATGTGTACCTAGATTGTATTGAGCTACTAATAACAACCAGGGGCGTCGATTATGCAATGGCAGTTGCCCACCCCCCCCCCCCCCGATAATATTGAGAGGGCAAATAAATCATTCCCCCCCCCCCCCCCGTAGATAAGCTGGTAATTAAGAGGTGTTGAAAAAATCATGTAGAGTACTATTAGGGTGTTTTGCCCCCCCCCCCCCCAATCCAAAAACGGATCGACACCCCTGATAGCAATCTTACTCTTACAGCATAGACCTACCATGCAAAACTGGAGCAGCTAAGTATTTATTTGTTCCTCTCAGAATTTGTCTTCATTCTCAGCGGTAAGCCTTCATCTTCATCATCATCTGTAAAATAGATGAAGGAGAGTCGTGCAGAGAAGCATTATTATGTATTAAGAAAAAAAAAATGAGATACGCTCATCCTCACCCTCGTGATCTTTTCAAAGAGGATAAATACTAACTGCATGTACAATCCATCCTGAAATATTTGTGGATTTTAATAAAAGTGTAATGTATTCACACATCAGACATTTTATTTTGTTTTGTTTCTGTTTGCATTAATTAATGAAATGTTTAATATAATAATTAAGGGGGACAAAAAATTCTATTTATACTGACACCACTCTGAACATTCCCTAAAGATCTCATAATTGATTTTTTTTTAAAGACACTAAAACAGCTAATTTAATATTACACAACAGATCTCAGTGGTGAATAAAGGAAAAGGACAAATGAAATGTCCATTCTCTCAGAATTCTTTTGTTGTTGTTGCTGTTTTGGTTGGACAATGTAAACTAAAAACTCCTCCCCCCCCCCCCCCCAAGTAAACCGATTCTGGATCCACTACCATTACCAGACATATCATTTTTAGCTGTAATACCCTGTGGTAACTCCTTGGTATTAAGTCTAGGTCCAACTAGTTAGGTCTAGACCTACCTGTTTATTTCTCACGTCTCATCAAAGTCTTTTATAGTAGGACTTTCAGCTTCATCCGGCACCTCCAACAGTTGTTGAGTTATGTAGACCTCTAACATTAGGCTCTATTAGATCTTCAAGTAGATCAGCCACAAGTTAGTTCCTTGCCAAGTTTATCTGAGGGCAATCAAAGTCAACATGAGACTAATGAATGTGATTACTGAAAGTCACTGAGTGAAACAACAAAGGCCATCCATATGATATATATTACTCTGTGGAGATGTATTATTACCTCTCATTAAAAGTGCTTTGATTCTGGTCTACAAATAGTAGGCCTAGAACCAAGACTAAATATGAACCCCTCTCCCTCTCTCTATCTTGAAATTAAAAAAAAATAAAAACATCATGATGCTTGCCTTTGAGTTTGACCTTGTGTCAAGTTTGTGAAACGTTACAAGTTACAAATACAATTATCATTATGGTTAACGTTAACTTTGTTAATGTTAGGCCTAAGTTAGACCTATTTTGATCTAACTTTAAATTTAATAGGCAAACCCGGAGAATAGGGGCCGGTCTGCGCGTGCTGTATTCATTTGTGTGCAAGCAAATGTAGCCCAGCGGCGGCGACGATCTTGTACCAGATTCAGTGATGAAACATTTGCGAGTTTGACTCCATTTCTGGCCAAAATCGTTATGATTTTCATCAAACAACTACAAATCTGAAAGCCAAGAGGACAATATGATTATCACAGCATTAATTACTTGATTTAAAATATATTTGGAAGTTGTTTTGAACTCGATTATGAACTTGTTACATGTGTTCATTTTTGCCTCTGCCGCCTCTCCGCACTGTAATTGTAAAACATGGCACGCGCACGCCGACCTGCCCCTATTTTGTGGGTTTGCCCGATATTATTTATAGAAAAATATATCGATGATGATTATCACGGCAAGAATTCCTTATGTCCCAGCCACCTTATTTTTTCATTTTTGTTAAGTGTCCGGTCATCCGAATCTGATCCCCCATCCATCATCATGATCATCATCGCTCCATCCAGCATCCGAACAATTTTTTTTTAATTGAACAAATTAACGTTACAGTAACAGTAACACTAGTAACAGCTCTCTCTATTTTTAATTTTATTACCCTGGATTGCCAAATTTGTTTCATCATCATTTCAAATAAGTTAATCTAAATTTATAACTAAAAACAAACCTTGATTGATCCATCGTCGAGCTCCGACTCTGAGTCTACTTAGGCGGTCAGATCGAGAGAGAGAACTGTATAATTATGTAGCAATAATGTACACGGTATGCACACGGTACGGACATGGATCGAAATCGAAATACAGTGCAGTAGCAGCGAAATATAGCAGGAAAACGTTAGCAACCTCACAAATACATATTATTGTATAGTAAAGTAAAATGATAAATTTATAACCATTTTAATCTTTTTTCTCTTGAAAATTATAAAAATCATTGACAAATATTATTGAACATAACATCTGATTTTAACATTTTAATTCAAAAGTTTTTTAAAGTATAAATTGAAAAAAAATCAAATCTACAATCTACCTAAAAACCTCTCTGAGAGAAAACGATGGTCACAGAAATTTAGCGAAGTGAACCTTCCTCATAGCAAGACTGCAAAGTGTTGCCGCCCTCTACGTTCGTTGGACTAGACATGGCGTAGCTCAAGCTCAGTTCAAGAGACCAACTGGTGAAATTAGCGATATTTTCATTGCATTGTTAAAATAACAGATGAACTCTGTAAGTTAAATTTATTATCTTCACTTTGCTTTAGATTGTCATCTTCTGGCTTGAAATTAAAGAAACCCAAGAATTTAGACGCAAGACATTGTTTCTTCTTTAGACTTTACGTCTACGGAGTCATTGACGACTACGATCAGGCAAGCTGCGCGTGGCCGCCGTAGCCCCAGCTCAGGCAAGTGCCGCCTGCTTGCCTGTGCGTGGATTTGCTCCATCCAGTGGCTACATCACATGGCATGCGAATGCATGACAATTGACATCATGTCTTCCTTGAAATTGGCATTGCATTAGCCATTGTTTTGGCATTCTCGTGAAATAAGCCACCCCGCATTCACTTTGTACATGCAGTTTATTGCGTGTTATTGCCTATGTATGACTATGAGTATGAGTATGAGGGTTCACATCCTCCATTGACTTTACACGGCAGTGTGTCTGTAGTGTAACGTCCATGCGCATTGAGTCGCCACCCGACGGCCTTAAACTTCCTATAGTCTATACTGCTAAATTAAACTTTATTCTTGATTTAAATCTTGATTTAATATGAAAACATCAATGTATCCCCTAAAATATCTCAAAAGCATGATTCATGAAAATTCTCCATTTTAAAGAGAATGACGTCACTATATACGTACTTCCGGGAAGGCGACACAATAGGTGGCTGCTGTTGAGTCGCGCCCATCGATCTCTACCTGTAGTTACAAATCCAATACTGCGCACATGCGCACACCACACAGGCACGTCATACACGTGTGCCAGATCTACGCAGACTCGCCACCTTCTTGTAGAGAGTTCTACGTTAAAGCGCCACCCCCTTCTATTTTTTTAGATCACACCACCCCCTCTTTTAAAATGGTACCAGCTTGATCAGTATATTTTAATCTTCATCTCGATAGCAAATTTAGTCAACTTCCGTCATCATATTGGGCTACAACTATTGTTGAGTAGGGAAGTCTCGTCTTTGTCGCCCGAGCTCCATCCACCGGCTATTGCAAGAGTGTGTGTGCTAGTTAAACTTTGATCGCGCCCAACTCTTATTCATGCGCCGGATCTTACAAGAGACTTCCAACGGCGGAAGAATATATTTTGACCTATTCAATGTAGCCACAACAAAGTCTGAAGCGATGCAGATAATTTTTAGAGGACGAGTTCGGACCATAAGTGACAGGTGAGTGGCGAGTTAACAACGGTGGCGAGTCAATGCGCATGGACGTTAGGCCTACACACTCGATGACCGGTGGCTTATTTCACGAGAAGGCCATTGTTTTTTAACTTCTTCATATTTGGTGCAGCCAGCTTTGCCAAACTTAGCCTTAGACTACTTGGCCATAATTATTGTGGTTGAGGAAACCACTCTCTTGTTTGCACGCACACGCTTGCGTGTAGCCATGGTAGCCTATACCCAGGAGTCAGGACGAGTACTAGTAATACGGCCTGCCCATTCTCTAGCGTTGCGAACCGCGACTACAAAAGTGCGACTACATGCTTTTCGCTGAAATTACATATATTTTTCATCTAAAAATTAAACTAAATAAAACTTCAACTATTGAATGATTGCATTCATTAAGTTAAATTTAGTTAACCAGCTTAGGCCTAGAACTTACCAAAAACGATGATTTATTGCGTCATCTGCCTACACTAGAGGTACGTTGAAATGCGTGCGCTCTCGCAGAGGTAAATTCACCGGGGCGGCTGTTTGGGCGATTTGCGTATGGCTGTGGGGACTCCGCGTAAATATTGCCTTTGCATTGGCTGATAGCATTTTTGTCATGTGACGTTATTTTCAAGCTGTAGCTGAATGGACAAGCTTTCATTCAATACCCAACATGTATGCAATTTTTCATCGTTGCGATCAGCACACGTTTTCCCCGAGAGCTTGATTGTCAGTGCCTTTTTCTCATAAATCTTGGATAATGCTGTCAATTTAAGGTATATAGAGTAAGAGCGCCAAATATCGGACACTTAAGGGTATTGTGGACTTTAGCACATGAAGACGCATTTGATATTTGGAAGAGCTGGCGTGTGATGATTGTATAAATGCTCTTTATGTATGTCATATAAGACGGAATTATAATACGAAATGGTAAACAGGAATAATCTACTTACCAACAAGACTTTTTTTCTTTCCAAATATCGGACGCAATTGCCAAATATCGGACGCGTCTGTCTTGCGCTTCAGAAGCGCTCGCCCAATATCGGACGTTTACCTTACCGATGTCGGAAGCTAACCCCGCGATGAAAATTCGTCACAAGAGGGTATGACTTTAACCCATTCGCGACATTGATTTTCTAAAAATGGATCATGACGACCACTCTTCAAAGACGGCAACAAGCGCAGTACATGCTCTTGCAAGTCTAGGAACACGACACTCACCAAAAGGGACATGCAGTTTGAGAGGGACTGTTCCCAAGCTAAATATGCCTGTGATTTACACCATTCAATTGAAATGAAATCTTTATGAAAGCTATCATTTAGTAAAGTAATCTGTTATATTCTGAAATAGTGATACAATGTACTTTTTATATTTTTATTTATTTTCGTTTGTCTGTCATTCTTGAAAGTGCATGCCCATTTCAAAGTGGAATCATCTATTCTAGTCATTCATGCTGGCACAGCGTGATTTTGGATTCGTCGACTCTGTACAGGGGGGTTGAAAAATGACACCCCAAGCAGTAAGGGATCGAGTCGGATAAAGTCACAAAATGAGAGAAGTAATATCTTTACTTACATGCAGAATCTGAAAAGTTTCGTATTATTAGCAAACTGACCTTGCTAAAAATTTTTATGAGTCTGTGATTTTGTCCCCAATTTATCATTCATCCTGTCCCAAAATGGTATAGCTACTCGAAGGACCACAACTATCGATAGCTTGTGTTATTTTTAGCCCAAGGAAAAAATAGCGTGGGAATTGGAAAGGGAGGTATGCCAGGAATGTGATTCATCGCGCAGTACAGAGCCAGTGTGTACGTGTATTTTTGCCTGTGTGTGTACTGTGCAATAGTCTGTCATCTAGTCATTCATTTGGAAATTCTTGAAAATAGTTCTTTGATTATCAGATTGAACGTGTTGGAGTTGAATATAATGGTGTTATATTATGTAGCAATAATAACAATTGAATGTTTGAACTACCAGAAACCTTATATTACAACAGAAAATACAAGCAAAAAATAAATATAGTATTACCCAGGACTGGTAATTCTAAACTACTGCAGCCCACTGGTAAACGTTGCCTAGTGACCAAGAATGACCCATTTACTCAACAACCCTTTCTCGGTAATGTAAACAATAACACTGTTGGAAATTGATAATATTATGCTGAATCGAGGAGTTATCACAGACCTCCTTGCTTGGCTGAATAATGACCCCAAAGCACAAGATTTACGTTGGTGAATAAATTAAATTGTAGCTCTTACTTGATTATTCTTGAAACTGTAGAAATAAATATTTTTACTGGTTGGTTGGTTCCTCTAACTGCCTAAGCAGTAGCAGTGGCCATTCAAAGGGGATATCAAGAGGCACATCTCCCCCCAATAAATTTTGCCATATCCAGGTCATAACTTTGTGTGTCCCCACCCTTGAAAAAATTCTTCTAAAAAAAATATTTTATTATTGAAACATCCCTCCCCGAAAACTTGATTAGATGTGTCAGAGAGCGTTGCGTGGTACGTGAGGAAAAAAAAATGTTAGCAATTTGTATTCAGTGTTCAGTCATGTCAGTGTTAGTAAATGTATTCATGTTCTTTCTTTACATTGAAATTGTTTTTTTTTCTTTTTCATCGGGCTTGGATAAAATAAAAATGACAAAATAAATTGGATCTCGACTTCAAAATGACATGCATGCGAGGCACAGAGCTAACTCACTCAACCGCGCTCATATTCGGCATGCATCACAGTCACACAACAAAGTCACACTCAAACTTATACTGGCGTACATTCGGCGAGCCTCAGCCACCAGACAAATTTTGCAAATCCACACGAATATTTTTTAAAAATACATACAGTTGTTGTATATATTTTACAACTCCGAAACCCACTCAAACAGACATGAATGAGTTATAAACTAACTCAAAGCTCAAATGACAGGACCGTAAGTAACCCCCCAAAAAAAGTTCAACGAAATGACAGGCATGACTACCGTACGGTAGTCCGTATTCACAACATAGACAAATGCCATTCACAACACACGCGAACACTTGCGAGCGCGATAGACTCACTCACGTCGAACAAACTCACCAGATTTTCACCGAAAACAATTAAAATTACGTACTACACGTCCACCAGGATAAAATAAATCACAAAAACTTCCACAACAAAGTGGACAAAACCGGGGGAAATAAACAGAAATGCACAGAAGATAAGAAATAGATGAGAAATTAGACGTGCTAGGCTAGCCTGAATCTAACTGAAAAGTCTGAAGTTGTAGATAAAAAAATAGGATCGCGATAACCGCTATCGATTTCCCCTTGTTGCTAGGATACATTGGCTAGGAACAATAGATATGAATATTCATTGCAGGCTCGTACAGATTTGAAGTGAAATGTCCAATAATGGGTCTTCTAAAATTCATAAACCTGAAATAGATTTTTGGTGAGACGAAGTAAGGAGTGTTCTGATTGGCCAAAATATTTCTGCATCGGCAGGCGAAGTTTGGGGTCACAAAACGTTCTAGTTTTCTTGTAAACAAGGCAAACCACATAATGTGGTCACTCTGTCGCGAATGGGTTAAAATGAAAAACAAAATACGAATTATCCTTCATTTCAATTTGAAAGGGCACTGGATGACGTTCCACGTACATGTCACCTCTGCAAAAGTGGTACTCAATGTGTGCATGTCCGATGTTTGGAACAGCGCCATCTCTTGGTATGGTGGTATTTAAATACCCCTGCCGGCCGGCAACAAGTGTCATTTGGAAATTTTCTACGATCGAGTGAACAAGTATCTCGTAAGCTCTCATAAGTTCGACAAAATTCACACGCTGAGTAACGGATATTTTTTGGCATCGGTCTACCCGAGTCCATACACCTTAACTCACCTGCTAACGGATCGTGAAATCAGATGGTTCCTTGCTACCGGGGTAACTTTCAGGCTTTCTTCTAAGAAAAATTTGCTTCACCCTGCACTGTCGGCCGATACTGTGACAGACAGTCGGTATACAATATGAATGCATGCAAGTATCGCACCGGAGCAAAACTCTTATTCTGCGTCCAAGGCGTTAATGATATTTTTGTCCGATATTTAGCAATGTCCGATATTTGGCGGTCTTACTCTAATGCTTGTTTTCTATACATGTTTTCGGCTATATTAGCTAATATGCCCAGTAATCCTCAAATTGGCAAAAATCCTACCTAGGATATCGAAAAAACAGTGAGCAGAACAAAGGTACTGAATTTCTATAGAGTGGAGGTATAAAGCCTTAAAGGAGAATGAAGGTCAAAACATTGTAATCAAGCGTTTACAAACTAAAATTGTACTTGTTTGAATGATCCAAACATGTCACAAATCTGATGTACCATATTTGAGTAAATTCAATCTTAAAACATGGACCTGCGACGATCTGGCACGGACATGGGCGCCGCCATGTTATGCGGAAAGTGACGAAATTGCGCTATAGTGTGTGATTGGCTGTTACCATTCATAGCTATCATTCAAAATGATGTCTCTACAAAACGTGTACAAAATATAATTTAAAGCAGATCTGTATCTAAAAATATTGAAAAACTGTAATTTACGTATTTAAAATGAAATAAAAATAGTGATAACAACAATACAATTAATTTTACACTGATCTTTAGATTATCAAATAGACCTGTTTACAGATAATTGTATGCATACCTTTTTGACAAAGGTTGCTAATGACAACTCCATAGCTTGCATACCAGAGCATGCCCAACGTAGCAACAACTAATGTATGCAAGCTGGATTTCAAGTGTATTTATAGTAGTAGGTGAATGGAATAACTCATCACTAGGTCCTCGGAGAAAAAAAACATCCATACACGCTATGAACACGATGACAAAGAAAGCGGACAAAATATACAGCTCCTCATTGTACCCTCCACAATTGTTCTGGTAACAAAAGAACATCCCTTCATTGCTATTGTATAAAATAAGTAGAACAGGTGAATATGCATGTGACACCTGTTCTACATACTTTTACATAATAGCAGTGGAGGGATGTTCTATTGTCTACCAGAGCAAGTGTGGGAGGTACAATGAGGAGCTGTATATTTTGTCCGCTTCTTTGTTCGCCATGTTCATAGTAACATTTGAAACATTAAGAAACAGGTCTATTTGATAATCTAAAGAGTGTAAAATTAATTGTATTGTTGTTATCACTATTTTTATTTCATTTTAAATACGTAAATTACAGTTTTTCAATATTTTTAGATACAGATCTGCTTTAAATTATATTTTGTACACGTTTTGTAGAGACATCATTTTGAATGATAGCTATGAATGGTAATGGCCAATCACACACCCAACTCCCCAAATTCACGTAAATTTATTAAACCCCCACGTATAGAAATACACATGGCGTGTTTAGAGGACTGGCTTGACAACATCAGATCCACGATCGGGTTGCTTGCCTTCTACCCGGCCCCCGGCCCGCGCCCACGGCGCAAAATTTCATGCATTTCACGTGCGTGCGAAACTTCACTGTTTTTTCCATAGCCAAATGACGTACCATGACTGACACCAAGTCATTTTTTTGACTGACAAGGATAGGAATATGACGCACACCTTGGTCACAAATTTGACCGACAAACCTTGTTAAATGACGCACACCTGGGTCACAAATTTGACTGACCAAACCAGGAAATGACGCACCCATGCCCGGGGGTAGCAGGGTGGGTCTTTACATTGACAAGTGCATTATTCTACGCCGCGCGTTCTACAAATGTTGCTGGTTCGAATCCCGCTCTTCTTGACTGATATTTTTTTCAGTTATGAATTAACAATAGCGTTTATTCCGTTGAAAATGATCAGAATTTCAATAATACAAACACAAGAAACTTGATTAAATATTCACTTGGTCAGGCGGATTTAATGGTGGCTGGGCATAATAACGAATTTGGCCATGTTTTCTTGATGTGGGTGAATTTTTTATGAAAATTCTATAGTCCGAAATGTGTTTTTTTATTGGCTAATTTGAGGGATGTCATTGCAAAGTTGACACGGCGAAGCGATGGCTTCCCACCGGGAGATGCTCTGTGCGATCCGGGCGTGCGATTGCATGTGTGCATTTTATATTGTAGTCTACAATGTGAGTTGAAAATAATGCAGAAGAGATTAATAATCATATTTTTTAGAATAGAAACATAATTTTGAAGTAAATAATTAACATCTCTGAATTATAGTTCATGCGATTCTAAATTTTACTGTTTTCATCAGAAATTTATTGAATTTTATTGCTTAAATTACTAATCATGATGTGGATTTAATTCAGGAAGAAATTCAAATCCTTGAATTTTTCCAAGCCTTGCAAAAATGTAAATTTGCTTTGACAAAATAGATAATTTAAAGTTTTGAACTGAAAACCTGCACACAAGAAATTGGAATAGTTTTCTCATAATCCTTACTATAATTTGGCTAATGTGTGTTAGTCTGTCCGTCCGTTTGTTTGAAATCACCTTTCTCTGTGATTTTCTACTCAATCGAGCTGGGTTTTTTTTTAAAACGTGGTTAAATTGTTCCCAGATTGTCCTGAGGGGGGTGGTTTGTGGTATTTTGGGCGTATTATTTAAAGGTTTTTTACAATTCGTAACTTCCTTTGGCAGACCCCGGGTAAAGCTTCCCAGTCCTTTCGACCTTTTTCGGATCAGCGAAATTACATAGGCATAGATAGCTTCACGTTACGCTGCGCTTTCACCGGGCACCGTCTATAATACACGTACATGTATAAGGCTATATGCTGAGGAATGAACCGTCGTACATACAGTGGATCTACACACTAGGCCTTCAGTCAGTGTGTTTCCCCACGTCCAGTGAATACATCTGCATGGCATGGTTGTACATGTAACGTTAGATCTAATCTGAAAATTGTTCAACATTCAGAAATTGCCGGTTCTAATGAACATCCCGCCTGAATCTAGAACTAAAGTACAACTAGCACCTGAATGTCACATCGAACATCGGGAACGGCTCTATTTCGGCTTCGATATCGAGTGGGTGGGGGGGTATATGGGGGTCCAGTTTTCCTCCATAATTCTCTGACAAGCAAAAAAAGAAAAGAAAAGAAAAAAACGGTTTTCGTTCTAAAAGGGGAGGGGGGCGCAATGCAGACTTTTCTTCCAAATTGGGGGGGGGGGCGCGCACGGGCCGGATGTGCCCCCTAAATCCGCCACTGATCTAACATCTGTCAATATTGTTATTTATTTGAATGAAAACTGAATAAGTGAAGATGCCATAGTTCCATAGAGTTCCATAAGATATACATTTTTCAGTGTACCGGTATGTTCTAAGATTTTTATCAATTCGTTCAATGCATAACTACTTAACCTACCAGGGGAAAAAATATCAGAAACCTAAACATGCCAGTGGAAGCCCTCCAAATCTATCACTTTTCATCACAGCTGCTAACCCCCACCCCCCCCCCCCCTCTCTCTCTCTCTCTCTCTCTCTCTCTCTCTCTTTCTCTCTCTTTCTCTTTCTCCTGTATTCTTTATAATTTCTATCCCCCTGCATGTCTTTTTTTTTTCTCTTTCTCAAATTCCCACTGGCTGTTTCTCATATTTCCACTGTTTCTCTCACTCATTTTCCCCACCACTGTTTCCCACTGTATCACTCTCTCTCTCTCTCTCGCTTCTTTAAACATTCCACTATACTTCTCGCTTCTTTCAACATTCCCCTATTATGATTGAGCAACCTTTAATTGGAGAACTACAAACAAATGCAATCTGTTGTACATTGTAGGGTACATATACTTACACATTTATTTTCGACTTAATACATGTAATGATAACATTTTTATATTACAATAATTGCCTCTTGACTGCTTACTAAATACACCGTGTTACAATACATTTTGTCCATTCTATAGTTAGATTTTGATTTCACTCCGCAATGATATTCAAGTTCTTTCCCCAGTTTAACCCCTAAATGCTAATTAAATTAAACCTATCTATATTTAAAGAGAAGTCTGCTATGAATCAATTATTCATATATGTTTCATCAACAAACTAATTGCCTTTCAGTGTGAATGGTACTTGGGCTGTACATAGGAGAAGACCCCCCCCCCCCCCCCCCCCCCCCCCCCCCCCCCCGTGGTGCCACGGGTAATTTCTGCTAGTTATGTGTAAATTAGTGTCATTATCTTTTTTAAAAGAATATTAACACCTATTTTCGGTCAATATTTTTTATCCACAATTACAATTTTGAACTTCAGTTCATGGACAAATTTGCAGTATTTAGTTAACTTATTGACGAAAATGGCTACTTAATTAAATAACTAATTATGGTATTGATTAAGTATACAACAAGATCCTTACCAGATGATAGAACCAAGGTCCTTGTCTGTTTCATTTACAAATATCCTGCATTTGACTTGGATGACATGATAATTTCAGTAAACGCTTCATTTTTACATACGCAAACACACATGCAGTCACAAAATAATTAATCACCTAATTAATTAATGGTTATCCTTTTTTTTTTTTATGAGACAGTTTCACATAATGTTCATACTGTTATTATCTGTAATTGCTGAAAGTTTCATCTTGTTAGCTTTAATTTTAAGAAAGTTTTTGTGCTTGAATGGATGGTCTGAGATCACAACTTTTGACTTTTTATACCCCCGCCAAACGAAGTTTGAAGGGGGTATATTGGAATCAGTCGATGGTTGGGCGGTCGGGCGGGCGTGCGGGCGGGCGAACTACTTCCTCAGTTTTTGACCGAAAGTCATGAAATTTGGTACACACATTGGTCTTGGTGGGAAGATGTGCAAGACATATTTTTCGGATGAGTCGGAATCTGCGTTGCCATGGTAACAGCATATTTATGGCAGAAAATCAAGGAAAACAGCTTGCGGATCGAACTACTTCCTCAGTTTTTGACCGAAAGTCATGAAATTTGGTACACACATTGGTGTTGATGGGAAGATGTGCAAGACATATTTTTCGGATGAGTCGGAATATGCGTTGCCATGGTAACGGCATATTTATGGCAGAAAATCAAGGAAACACATTGCGGATCGAACTACTTCCTCAGTTTTTGACCGAAAGTCATGAAATTTGGTACGCACATTGGTCTTGGTGGGAAGATGTGCAAGACATATTTTTCGGATGAGTCGGAATCTGCGTTGCCATGGTAACAGCATATTTATGGCAGAAAATCAAGGAAAACAGCTTGCGGATCGAACTACTTCCTCAGTTTTTGACCGAAAGTCATGAAATTTGGTACACACATTGGTCTTGATGGGAAGATGTGCAAGACATATTTTTCGGATGAGTCGGAATATGCGTTGCCATGGTAACGGCATATTTATGGCAGAAAATCAAGGAAACACATTGCGGATCGAACTACTTCCTCAGTTTTTGACCGAAAGTCATGAAATTTGGTACGCACATTGGTCTTGGTGGGAAGATGTGCAAGACATATTTTTCGGATGAGTCGGAATCTGCGCTGCCATGGTAACGGCATATTTATGGCAGAAAATCAAGGAAAACAGCTTGCGGATCGAACTACTTCCTCAGTTTTTGACCGAAAGTCATGAAATTTGGTACACACATTGGTCTTGATGGGAAGATGTGCAAGACATATTTTTCGGATGATTCGGAATCTGCGTTGCCATGGTAACGGCATATTTATGGCAGAAAATCAAGGAAACATATTGCGGATCGAACTACTTCCTCAGGTTTTGACCGAAAGTCATGAAATTTGGTACACACATTGGTCTTGGTGGGAAGATGTGCAAGACATTTTTTTCGGATGAGTCGGAATCTGCGTTGCCATGGTAACGGCATATTTATGGCAGAAAATCAAGGAAAACAGCTTGCGGATCGAACTACTTCCTCAGTTTTTGACCGAAAGTCATGAAATTTGGTACACACATTGGTCTTGATGGGAAGATGTGCAAGACATATTTTTCGGATGTGTCGGAAGCTGCGTTGCCATGGAAACGGCATATCTATGGCAGTAAATCAGGGAAAAATCTTGCGGATCGAACTACTTCCTCAGTTTTCGACCAAAAGTCAAGAAAGGCTGTTGTCACGGGGCGGGGGTATTAATCATCATCTTCAGTGATATTCTAGTTTTCTATAAAAACAATAGCAAACCAAAGAAATTAATTGCGCTAATTTTTCGACCTAAAAATGGCCGTAACTTCGTTAATTTAGCAGCTACGGAGCTGAATGAGATATCAAATTGAAGCTTCCATTAAGCTCTATTTGATGGAATCAATTAAATGCTTGAACTAAAGATTTCTCAAATTTTTGTAACGTACCTAACCTACAGTCATGACAGTCGAATGGCAGAATGTAATCGCGCTACACTTTTTGAAAGGTCACACCCGTGCATAATATACACAGCGCTGTCGCGAAGCGGTACCGCGATGGACAGCTTTTGGCAGTCAAAATTTGAAAGATTATACCCTGTGGACATTGCCTGATGGCTTGCTTGGGATTGAACTTCAACAAATCCATCCAAGCAATCGATTTCATGTGAGTATAACGTAACATACATTTTAAATTAATTTTGTACATTGTTTTTAGTGACATTGAGGGGTGTCGCAACGAAAGTCTATGTGTCCTTGCCTGGTCGGGCTAAGCCAGGACTAGCTTCTGAGTGTTAAAAAAAAAAGGGGGGCTATACGCCTTTTACATCACCAGTGTTTGTGTATCCATGCCTCCTCTTGTCATGCAGATTTAAAATGGCCGCTGCGTGCGACGGCGCGCTCTCTGTCGACGATACAACCATAATCGAAACTATACGGTGTGGTGGAGATGTCTGACGAAATTTCCATTAATGCTTAAAAAGTCAACGTAGATGGCACTAAGCCAGTTGAGACCTCAACGTTTCAGGTATGAGCACAGTGAATGCACATTATGCTCCATACCGGTACACACTGTACATAAACGCATGCGATGTGTACGTAGTACACAAAATCACAATTTTTTAGTAATGTATAAAACAGGTCATAATTGAGTGCCGTTTTTTTTTTTTTTGTCTATAAATTGGAATAACTCAGCAACGGAGAGGAGTTATTTTTTGTTTGATGGCTTAAAATAATATTGAAAGTGAGCTCTTTCCAACAATATGTATTGTACTATGCACTGAAAATGAAAAATTTATGCAAGTCCCTACCCCCAGGCACTCCCGTTGTGGTCTTCCGTTATGTGCTTACCTATGGCTGGGACCTGGCTGGGAACTACACACATGCGCGCTCATGCGTTCACTAGTACATATATTCCTCCAAACAGACAGATTTTTCTGTCTAGGTGGTTCCCTCAACCACCATAATGCTGACTTCTCTTCCATTTGACTTTGACTTTTAATTATTAGAATCTAACTAAATTAAGGACTTTACTGGAGTGGTGATCGTGAGTTGACGTTTTGTCAGAAAATTGTGCGAATTAGACTCTCGGGGAGTGATGAGTGTGAGTGCAGTAGTGGCATACATGGTAAACAAGGTTTCATATTATTTCTAACTTAACATTCTAAGGCCTAATCATGCAAAGTCTGTCATCGCATCACTCACAAGACCATTTCTATGTGGATTGTGGGGCTGTGTTAATTTCGGCGGTGGTTGACCTCTTTAAGTTGAAGAGGTAAAAACACCAGAATAATCGGCAAAGTTCAGAGAAAATACTTCCTTTTAATATAAATTTTAGAATGATAAAATATTTTATTTCCAGATAATTCCTTGAATTGGATCATTATCACTCTGTCTGATCAAGTGAAATTTTCAGGCTGTTTTTTGGCCCCCATCCCGCTCCTTTGATTGAAGCTCTCAGATGAGCTCGAGATCGATCACCTTTAGGAGGCAATACCTGCGATACGGAGTGCAGGGTTATCTGTAAATAACCTTGCATATGTGTGAGTGCCATTGGATATAAGTCACCAAATGTTTTGCACACCGGACCTCTCCTGACTGCAGAATGAAAGAATGTTGGCTTTGATTCACGATGAAAACTGACTCAGCATCAAACTATTCAATCTTGCGTTTAATCCACTAAAATCTGATGACCGATTAAGGAAAATTCTATCATACACAACTTTGACTACAGAAATTGCGTTGGACATAGCAGAAAAATTATGATATAAATAAAAAAAATGATATTTTAAAAAAATTCTTCTTATTAGATTTTACCAATCCTGTGCATTACCTCAAACTTTGGGCTCAAAGGCATTCTACGCACTCTTATTAATTTCTTTGAAACGATCCTCTTATATGAAATTACTATTGAATACAGTTCCAAAACTTAAAATCTGTGTTTTTCCATCATCACTACTGAACCTGTCAACATGTTTGTCCTGTCATATCACTTCCTATCCAATCCATTCTGGGAATTTGTAGAGTGCCAATATCTAGTTGCCTGATCAATTACAATTATTTTATTGTTTTGAGCATCTATTTTTTGTCTCCATCAGGCAGTGATTCACAGTGAGTGGAGCTTCAGGTGAACAATAATCCAATATGACAGATAAAGCTACGACCAGAAAACGGAGATCAGAGGAGGCTGCTCTGGATAAGGATGACGTACTCCTACAGGAAGAAAGCCCAACCAAAAAGGTAAAGTTCGGGATACTGTCTATGGACCCACTAAATATTTTGGATCACAAGCTTCAACATGCATAGAGGCCATGTGCCATTGTGCTGTGATGCCCTACAACCTTCAAAGTTTTGTTAATCATGAAAATAATCATGAATTTACATCGCAACTTTTTTTTTAAATAAGAAATTTGCGAATAGACTTTATGAGATCTTACGATATCCTGAGTGGAATGGGTGCTTTTAATTCTTGACATTTTCTCTCTCTTAAGAAATGGCCATAGAAATGGCTTTTGTTTAAGTTTGTTGTTTGAAAACTCTGTTGATATGATGTTCCAAGAATCGCTGTTCATGAATGCCATTGGCTTTGGTGACAATAACCATAACTGATCAACAGGAGACAAGTACCTGTTTCTAAACATGTTCTCAAATATACATTGTTGGAAAATCTTTTAATGTTCATGCAGTGTTACTAATACAGGGTGTTTTCGTCTGCCTGCATTTTTGTATGCTTGCACAAAATCTTATGTGGAGTAAAAACTAATGAACAGATTTACATGAACGCCTTGATTTTATTCTCATTGTATGCTTTTTAGATTAAAGAAATTGTAGAAGACGAGGAGGAACTGGACGAAGATGCGCTCCTTGGAAACAGTGACGGAGAGGAGAACCTGGATGACACAGGATTGACAGATGAGCAGAATTATGACCTTGAAGAAGAAGAGGTTGGACTAGAGGAGGATGTGTATGGAGAGGAAGGGGCGGGCTTACTGGATGAAAATGCTGTTGAAGAGTTTGAAGAAGGGGGTGAGGAATATGCCGAGGAGGGGTATATTGAGGAAGAGGCTTACGCAGAAGGCCACACCTTTGAAGGAGAAGAGGGCTATGTAGAAGGAGGGGAAGGTGAAGTATACGTTGAAGGAGGGGAAGGTGAAGAATACGTTGAAGGAGGAGGAGAAGGCGAAGAATACGCAGAAGGAGCTGAAGAGTATGTGGAAGGAGGAGAGGAAGAAGGATGGAACGAAGGTGAAGGGGCAGAGGAGGAGTGGCACGAGGAAGAAGGCGGAGAAGAGACATGGCATGAAGAGGAAGGCACACATGAAGAGTAAGTTTCCGATGCCAGATCATGGCCCAGGGCAGCGTCTCGGGGAAACTGTCATAAGTCTAGTTTGTAGACATCCCGTTGAAATGAGTGTTATAAACTTAACAATTGTTTCAATGAAATGTTGGCAAAAGTTTACTTTACTTTGACAGTTTAATGAAAGACTGCCCTGTTTTGTTGAATAAGAGTTACTATCAAACAAACTATTTCCAGCAAGGGTCAGTCTCAATTGAAAAGGTTCTTGTGGGTTGACGTATGGAATAATGATAATAATAATAATTTTCTACTGATATAGCGCACAAAATTGCGTGAAAGAGGCACCCTAGGCAAATGTTACAAATCAATGAAAACTATGATTAAGAATGGACAAACTTCATGAAAATAGACATAGCATGAGCAAAGAAAACATTGCAATATAAACAGTAACGTATTTCAAATAATGATCCTAACATTAATGGTATGCCTTCTTCATCAAGATTCTAGTTATTTGCATATTTTCATAAGCAGTAGGCCCTGCTCATGAATCTCATGAAATTATATAAAGACATTTTCAAGATTGATTGGTCATTAACCCCTACCATGCCGTGGGCGGCAAATCCCGCCCAAAAATTTGAGTGGTGAACATTGCGTTTAGGCAAAATGGCCTGAAAATTCTTCCTCATACAGAAACCTGCGCTGTCAATATAATGTTTATTCCTGTGTAATATATCTTTGCCCAGTTTTCTCCAAAAAAAAATTATTGACAGTTTATAATTAACTCTTGAAAGTTTATTTTTGAAAGTTGCTCAAAAATCTGGTGGCATGGAAGGGGTTAATCCAAATTGAATAAACTAGTCTTGCAGCATCCCAGAAGGAGTGGTTTAGAATCACCAAAGCAGTTTTAGAGTTTTATAGTATGCATTGGCGTTGTTGATACCCTTATCGAGGAGGATTTACCCTTCTTGATTCTCTATCCAGTCCCCACATGTCGTACCAGCATCAAGTGTGTGATGCACTGATAAGGACCGTGGGTGCAAGATCACGCTTTTCCTATTTTTTTCCCCCATGTTACTTGTATATTCAACATTTTAAAACTTTGCATTTTCATGTAGACTTGATGCGCAAGTTGATGCATCAGAGGGCTTGGAACTGTTTGATGACACCGGTGATGTGCTGGACATCGACGTCCCAGACGACAGCCTGGTCGATGATCTCAACATGACTGCTGAGAACCAGTCCTTTGCATCACAGCCCAGCACGGATCCTGTCTCCTCGACCCCTCTCACCACACCAAAGAGCGAAAAGCCAAAGCCTAGTCCTCCAAGAGTAGAGGAGACATCTCTAGTGGAAGCAGATACGACTGGCCAGGAAGATGATGAGGAAGAGGATACAGAGAATGATCAAGAGGTAGAATTGTTTTTACCACCAGTTTTTTTAAACCCTTGAATGGCTTTGATCGACCATTGGAACAAACCGGGGACTGCCACAGTCGACTTTTGGCACACGTACAATGTGCATGTATAATATTCATGGCAAATAAAGAGTTAAAGGACTGCAGTTGATCTGAATCAATCGCAGCTTGGGCTGAGTTTGATATCAATCGTAGCTCTGTTCAGAAGGGATAGGAGATTGTAACTTTAAGATTGATTCGAGGGCTTCTTAGATCAATTACAAGTCTGGATAAGATGAAGCCAAGGTTCTCAGCTAGAAATTGTTTACACTTGCTTCAAATTGAGTAAACTTGCCTTGCAGCATTCCGGGGGGGGGGGTTTAGAAAGACATTTATCAGATTTTGCTGTAATTCTATCTGAACGAACTCTCCTTATATTTAATGAAACAAAGCTGCGGTCTTCTCGTTACTCTGTTGGTTGATGAACTTTTGACTAACATTCTCTGCTGCACAGGGACCACGACTCTCAATACTTTCTGCTGTGATTGTGATTGTACAACACATGCCCCAGTGACAATTGCTGTTGGGTCATTTTCTGATGCTAACAGAATTCCTAATATCAACTCTGGAGTGAACACTTCCTAACCCTTGCCCTAACCAATACTTCAATCACGACACTCACCATATCCCTATATCTTTAACAAGGTTAGTAAATCAAATGTCGCCATAGCATTATGATCGATCACCTGTAAGGGCATGTTTGTTTTGTTTCTTTCAGCAGACCAAAGACAGCACACAGGATACAGCAGAAACCACCAGTGATAGTGAAGAGGAGAAGGAAGACGAGGACGGAAGAGGCGGAAGGTTTCGTTCAGAGAGGCAGACGGTCACCGTTTCTCTCAAGAGCTCAAGAACAAGAGACATTCCAGACACATTGGGTAAGTTTGCGAACCTTTCGTAACTAGTACCCCTTTTATACTGCAATAAATTTTCAAACCACTCCTGAAGCAGGACAAATCTTAGTCGTTTTATGTCCTTTTGCCCCTAGGTTGCTTACAAAGCATAGAGTATCGTAGTATCGCTACACACCTGGATTCCCTGGAAATTTCATACAATATCTGGTTTACAGTTCACTGATTGTAAAGTGGTTTAAGTGCTCAATGACATTTTATAGTGTCAATGAGCTGCTTCTGAAATATTATAGATTGCAATATAAAGATCTGATGGGACTTAGATGGTCCATATGTCAGAAATAATTTGCCATTTTGATGATAAGTAAGGCTATAATTGGAAAATGGGTGATTTGATTATAGGGTCGCACGGTTAGAGATCAAAGGTTATTACTATTATTGAAACCTTAATTGTGTGGTCCTTTCCATTTATTTTCAGAAATATCCAAAGAGGCTCAACAACAGATAGAAGAGTTTGAGAGAAAGACCAAGGAAGAGAGGCAACAGAAGAGATACGGAAGGAACTTTCGGGGAAGGGGAGGTAGGGGCAGGGGAAGGGGAGGTTTCCAAGGCCCACCAGGTCCGAGGGGGTTCCCCCAACAGATGGGTCGCCCTCCCTACATGCAACCTCCTCATCCGAACTTCATGGGCCAACACAGAGGAGGGCCTTTCATGGGGGATCCTCGCATGAGGCCTCCTTTTGGTCCGAGACAAGGGATCTTGGGCCCTAGACCCGATTGGGATGGTAGGCTACCCCACCTCATGAACAACATTAGGCAAGTGCCGCCACACCAGACACAAATGCACCAGATTCCTCCCGCTCCAGAGCCTTTGTTTCCAGATGGACCACCACGCCAACAACATAGAGGTCCATCACCCGTCCCTTCTCAGCAACCACCACAAGCACAACCTCCGCCCCAGCAGCAACAACCACCACAAATACAACAACAGCAGGCAACATTTCAGCAACCGGTACCACAATCCCAGCCACCTCCATCAAGTCAAGTACAGACAGCAACAACAATGCCAAAGAAGATCCACATCAACCCTCACTTCAAGCCAAAAGTTCAGCCACAAACATGTAAGCCACCATCATCACAGCTATTGTTGATAAATTCTCTGTGGTATTTTGCTGCAGTAGGTTGCGAGGTTGAAATGACAATCTCATATTCTTGTTTGTTTTTTGTTTGTAATCTTCACATTAATAGGTGTAATCCCATGTGTGTATTCTTTTTTTATTTTTTTTTGTGTGATTTCGGCAAGATTGAGTCAATTTGTCAATTTTTATGATTCTAAAACCTCACAATACACACTTGTTCCTTTTTACAACATATATATATATATATATATCCAATTCAGTTTAACTGCTAGGCAGTTTGAAAGTGCAAGGCCTGTACTACTCAACTTTAGCTTTAATTGTATTCCTGTTTCTTTGTACAGCTATAGCACCACCACCACAAGTTGCACCACATCAAGGACCTCCACCACAGCTGCAACAAAAGCAGCAACCATATCAGGTATGACATTCCAAGATAAAAATGTGGCAAGTCGTTGCAGTACAGGAAGTTTGGTTGTTGATATGATGACCCTAGGAATTGCCGTCTGATACAATTTTTGATGGTTCAATCCAACCCTGATCAACACTTTTGGAAATTATAATGTTAGGAAATCACATCATAATCCTTTATACTGTCATGGACAGGCTTCTGGACAGAAAATAGTCTACGCATGGTTCAAATTGACAGAAATATGGCTTTACCGAATCCCATGGGGGTGAGAGGACCAAATCGATATTGCAAGTTGAAAGTATGCATAGACACATTTATTGGTCCATATTGAGTGAAATGTGGCCTTATGACATCCCGGGGAGGTGGGTTTGGGAGGACCAAAACAACTTTGGAGATTGAAAGTAGGCATTGACTGATTTATTACCCTTGTGGGTACCCTTGTGGGGAGAATCTACACATGGTTTTTATTTTCTGAAATTCCTCACCCGTGTATCAATGAATGTATGACATTTGCTCCGGCGGCAATTGCTCCTGCGACAAATGCTCCTAAAAATACGACAATTGCTCCGCGACAATTGCTCCGCGATAATTGCTCCTGCGACAATTGCTCCGTCGACATTTGCTCCTGCGATAATTGCTCCGACGACATTTGCTCCTGCGACAATTGCTCCGTCGACATTTGCTCCTGCGACAATTGCTCCGTCGACATTTGCTCCTGCGACAATTGCTCCGTCGACATTTGCTCCGATCGAGCGACAATTGCTCCGCGACAACTGCTCCGTCGCTAGAAATGCATATATGCGACAATTGTTCCTGCGACAATTGCTCCGTCGACATTTGCTCCGATCGAGCGACAATTACCTACTCCGCGACAACTGCTCCGTCGATAATAATGAATATATGCGACAATTGCTCCGCCGATAAAAATGAATATGCGACAATTGCTCCGCGACAATAAACTCAGTAAATAGAAATAAATATTTGCTCCTCGACAATTGCTCCGTCGACATTTGCTTCGGCGACATTAGCTCCGGCGGAAAGCACTCGATCCGCCGACATTTGTTTCATTCGAGCGACAATTCCTTCGCGACATTAGCTCCGTCAAATAAAATGAATATGTGACAATATCATTGCTCCGCAACAATTGCTCATGCGACAACTTGTCCGCCGACATCTGTTCCGTCGGCCGTCGTTAATGCTTATGTATGTGACAATTGCTCCAACGACAACCTTATATAAAATCCTCATCAAAAGCGAACACAACGAATTCAGAACAATAGCTGTTGTTGGTGTTTCGGGATTTGGAAATAAACCTTTTTAAAGATTTTTTCTACCACTTTCCCTTGTGATTTTGCCTATACCTATTAATTATTCATCTATATGTTTTATTATTTTGTTCCCCCCCCCCCCTCTCTCTCTCTCTCTCTCTCTCTCTCTCTTTCTTTATCTTGACCATTTTTAACACAACTGAGTAAATGATGGCGAACATTTATTTCTAAATTATAGCCATTCTATCTACTAGTCATGACACTTGCTGGTGGGGAAAACAAGCCAGTCCTGTATGTGGGTTGTTGCGAATTGCTAAAGTTCATAGGTTCAATTTAATATTGTAATAGTGATTTTTATTGAATACCACAATTTTGTGTCAGCACTATGAAAACAACGAGTAGAAAATTGTATGACTGAGATACGTAAAAAACATATATTTTTCATCTTCCGGCCCGTTTGCTAAAAAAAAAATACAAATTTTATAAACTGGACTGTATCACTCTGTTATCTAAGAGTTCATTTCATCCTTTTTGCATTCAACTTTGTAGAATATGAACAACTGTTTTTAGTTTGTTTTGAAAGTTTAGTTGTGTCTCCTTGTTTGTTTTCATTTTTATATTAAAATAAAACGTAACTTTTTTGTGACATCTGTCTGAATATGCTTGTCGTACAGTTTGAGTAAAGCGAAAATTATTACAGGGTTCAAAGAAACAGTCAGAAAAAACTGAATTATACAAATGTATAAGAGTTATTCTTGTTTTGAGATTCTTGATGAATCTTACGTATTTATTAATGCTTCGTATCCAAACTATAAACTTTTGATATGATTGTTTTTTTCAGACTTTCATAAATGATTTTTATTGAATACCACAATCTTGTGTCAGCACTATGAAAACAACGAGTAGAAAATTGTATGACTGAGATACGTAAAAAACATATATTTTTCATCTTCCAGCCCGTTTGCTAAAAAAAAAATACAAATTTTATAAACTGGACTGTATCACTCTGTTATCTAAGAGTTCATTTCATCCTTTTTGCATTCAACTTTGTAGAATATGAACAACTGTTTTTAGTTTGTTTTGAAAGTTTAGTTGTGTCTCCTTGTTTGTTTTCATTTTTATATTAAAATAAAACGTAAATTTTTTGTGACATCTGTCTGAATATGCTTGTCGTACAGTTTGACTAAAGCGAAAATTATTACAGGGTTCAAAGAAACAGTCAGAAAAAACTGAATTATACAAATGTATAAGAGTTATTCTTGTTTTGAGATTCTTGATGAATCTTACGTATTTATTAATGCTTCGTATCCAAACTATAAACTTTTGATATGATTGTTTTTTTCAGACTTTCATAAATGATTTTTATTGAATACCACAATCTTGTGTCAGCACTATGAAAACAACGAGTAGAAAATTGTATGACTGAGATACGTAAAAAACATATATTTTTCATCTTCCAGCCCGTTTGCTAAAAAAAAAATACAAATTTTATAAACTGGACTGTATCACTCTGTTATCTAAGAGTTCATTTCATCCTTTTTGCATTCAACTTTGTAGAATATGAACAACTGTTTTTAGTTTGTTTTGAAAGTTTAGTTGTGTCTCCTTGTTTGTTTTCATTTTTATATTAAAATAAAACGTAAATTTTTTGTGACATCTGTCTGAATATGCTTGTCTTACGGTTATTTGTAAAGCGAAATTAATTACAGAGTACAAAGAAACATATGCTACGACCCAGGAGGCTGTGGGAGACTTGAAAATTAATGATATTTATGGCCATAGAATGTGATATTTGGGTAAAAAGTGTGATAATTGGACCAGAAAATGTCATTTTCGGGCAAAACACCTCACCCCCCCCCCCCCCCCCCCCCCGAACATGGATTCTTTAAAAACATCTAAATGGAAAGAGAAAATGTGCACACTAAATGTTAAAGGACTAGATCAAAATATATTGTACACTCACCATCTACACTTTTTTGTGCGGGGGGGGGTGCCCAGGGCTGATTGTCAGAGCCCCCCATTCGCCCCTGTCTAGCCATAAATACATTTTTAAAATAATCGCTTGTAGAGGTGGAAGAAGGGTGAATGACGTGTAAAAAATATACCCCCAATTTTTAAAGAAGAAATAATAATGGAAAAGAGAAAGGAAAAAGAGGAATGACAATGAAGGGAAAACCTGTCAAGACAAACCCACAAGGGTTTTTATACAGCAACCAGGTTCCTATTTTTATTGTCAGTCTTTTTTATGTTTTAATAATTACATGCAATTTTAATGACTATGCCCGTCTAAACACACTAAACTATATCATAATTTCTTGCATGTTAATGTTAATGATACTCTTTTATATATGAATCTGAATAAAGCTGAATTGAAAAGAATTGAATTTAATTGAATTTAAAGCGTTGCTCGCTTCGCTCGCTTGATTTCACTATCTTAACCTATGCCGGTTATATTTATATTATCAAGAAAGGGAATAGGTTTGCATCTTGTCTTTTATCCAATATTTATGCTTAATTCTTTAACTCATAAAGTGATAGTTATGTCCGCAAGGATTCGAGCGGCAAGTTGACCTAAAATAGATGAATTTTCAGGACATGACCGCCTGTGACCATTAGCCTATTCATATCATCACACCCTGATCATACTCTCTGTGTGAACGGAAGATGCCGATAAATGTACGTTACTAAAATCACGAGAAGGGATTGTAACAATACACTTAAACCTGTTCTTAGTATTTTAAAAAAAAAATCAATATTTGCCCGCTTATAAAATCTAGAAACGACGTTTTCGATTAGCAATCATTTTTATTCCAGCAGCGGATGCCCGCATATCATAATATTTTTCGCTGCGCTCACTGAAAAGCTAGAGTGAAACTTATTGGGAAGGCAAACAAATTGGGCATGCAACGGGAGGCGGACGAATATATTTTAGAAAGGTTATAGGCCTGTGGTGTATTTTGATGACGAAATGATACTTTATCCCCAAGAGAGTGCGTTTTCCTTGCTCGCAATGTTTAGAAACAGTGTGGTTTTGGACAGCAAACATTTGCAACAGCGAAGTATGTAATATTTGGCAGTGAGGTAACCAAATATACCATTTAAATATCTTATAAGTCCAGAGTGTATTTTGACAAAAAAACGAGACTTCTTTTAAGGCAAGATATGGTAATTTTTGGCTCGCTCGCAAAATAAATAAAAGTATGTGTCTTGGGGTGTGTGGGTGATGGGTGTGTATAGTCAAATTAATGTGAGCAAGAAATTTCGGCAAAATATTTTGTTCATTCCCCATCCCACTCCTCGAAACGGATTTACGCCAGTGTCATCGTACTCTCGTGGAATAAGCAGTTAGAGGTACGGTAGTAATTGTCTCGACATACATGTATTTCGAGATATTCGAGATATCTCGAGGCAATGATATTGTCGCATATTCATTTTCTTCGACGGAGCTAATGTCGCGGAGGAATTGTCGCTCAAATGGAGCAAATGTTGGCGGAGCAATTGTCGATGAGCAAATGTCGCATATTCCTTTTTATCTACCATGTCTACCGAGTTTATTGTCGCGGAGCAATTGTCGCATATTCATTTTTAACGACTGAACAATAATCATATTTTGGAGCAAATGTCGGCGGAGCAATTGTCGCAGGAGCAATTGTCGCATTTCTATCGACGGAGCAGTCAGTTGTCGCGGAGCATTTGTCGCTCGATCGGAGCAAATGTCGACGGAGCAATTGTCGCATATATGCATTTTTATCGACGGAGCAGTTGTCGCGGAGCAATTGTCGCTCGATCGGAGCAAATGTCGACGGAGCAATTGTCGCAGGAGCAAATGTCGACGGAGCAATTGTCGCAGGAGCAAATGTCGTCGGAGCAATTGTCGCAGGAGCAAATGTCGCCGGAGCAATTATCGCAGGAGCAAATGTCGACGGAGCAATTGTCGCAGGAGCAATTATCGCGGAGCAATTGTCGCGGAGCAATTGTCGTATTTTTAGGAGCATTTGTCGCAGGAGCAATTGCCGCCGGAGCAAATGTCGGTTCCCCGTATCAATACCAAGGGTGGTATGTACTAGCGAGAAGGCTGGTCATGGAAATGTACTTTTTGTCAGATAAAGAACATTCTTGATGTAGTTTTACCTGTAACTATTTAGGAAGTATATTGGAAACGACAGAAAGCATTGAAACACAAGAATATCAAAGAGGTAGAGAATGGAATACTGAGAAGGTATCTGGAATGCTCTTCATCTGGAAGAAGATCAAACAGCTTTGGTACAAAATGTATATTTAGCTAATAAAGTAATGGGCAAACGATAATTGTGAAATGTAGCCATTTGTCCCGCCCCATGTGGATAGGTCTGAGTTGTGTGTTTTAGTGAATGTTTTCATGAGCACATTTTCTTTTTGTATTTTGCTGGTCAAAAAAACCTATTTACTGCATCATAAACTATTCAGCATTGATTTAAGACAGTTTTGCTTAAAAAGTTTAATCCATTACCAAAACCAGAGCTCTTATTTCAAAGAACGATTCATGGTAAAATAATTCCCCCAATCTCTGTCCTTTTTCATATGGTTAAAATTTCAACAGGAGCAGACATCCCAGTCCTGGTCCAGCACCCCGCCCCCACACCAGCATCAAGTCGTTGTCAGCAGCGGACCCCCTCCTGCATCATCGGCCCCAGGGTGGGGTCATCAAGAATCGCATCAAGGCTCATGGTCAAACCAGTCTCAACAACAAGGTACAAGAGTGAATTGATGATACAGTTAATAGCAGTCACCTATATAGAAAGACCACATTTTATGCTTCCCTTGAAAATTGTGTCTCATTGAAACATGTATTAAAAGAACCTGTACGTAAAGACCACTTTTCCTGTCTCCCTTGAACGGTCTTTATATACAGGTTTCACTGTAGTATTCTATTTGTTTATATGTCTATTCCGTGAAATGTGTCCTGTGTGACATTTTTTATCAATTTATTTGATCAAAAAATGAGAAATCTTGTGCTATGACCATTGACTAATGGTTCTTTCTAGTATCGCTACCAATAGCATAAATGTATATGATTTGCATTAATTTATCACAATTTTATGAAACTAGCAATTTTCTACTCAACTACATTGACTGTAGAATCTCATTCTTTACATATTTCTAAAGATGTGTGCAAAATTTGCACATTCCCTGCCCCCTCTCTCTGTCTTTATAACAACAACAAAAAGTCTTTGGGGGACTAAAGAATTCAGGGTTCATGGAAAAACCTGGAAAGCCATGGAAAAGGAAAAAAAATCTCCCAATCTTCCCTAGAAAGCCATGCTAATTGATCGTGGGTGTCGGTCGTGTGTGGCTGTGGCAGCCTTCCATCACTAACATGAAATAATAATGAAATAATGGTATTCTTATGCCGCTTAGATGCCGCAACCCTACCAAAATCTTGTCATGGAAAAAGGGAAAAATTGGTCATGGACAGTCCATGGAATTTGGTTCTCAAATTTTCTGTGGAAACTCTGGAATTTACTTTGATCAATTAAATTACGGTTACCCATGTTTTATATTTTCAAGCACGTCCCGTGTACACAAGCTCCAATCAGCCCATTGGTCAGGGCCCCGGTGGTCCCCAGCCCTATGTGGGAGGTGCACCTGCGCCCCACCACCCGCGGCAGGGTGGACCTCCGCCTCTCCTGCAACAGGTACAGATGTCTCCTTATTTTTCAGCTTTGAAAGAAAGTGTAGATGGAAATAGTCTTATGGGGTGTTGCAAGAAAGTTGCAATCAATTGCAAATTGTAAAGCAAATTAGAACAACCATTCTGAATGGTTCAGGGTCTGCCCATTCAAGAAGATGCACTTGCAACAATGATTTTGATTGGTCAGTACCGATCAGTTGCAACTTGCAATCAATCGCAACTTTCTTGCAACACCCCATTAATCATCCTCACTTAAACTAATGTCCTAATTAGGACCCTGTTTCATAATGCATACATACTTGCATACATACATACTTGCACATTGACAAGGTATACTAGTAATAATTGATGTCCAGACTAGATTCTGAAATTTTTGCATTTGATCAACTTTGAACAATGGATGAAATGTGTGGCCTTTACTTCAAAAAGTCCAGCAAGGAAGGAAATGAATGATTATTTAATGTCGATTGCTAAACTGAATATTGATGATTAAATAGAAAACTCTATGATATAATGGTCAAGGTATTTGTGAAAGAATTGATAGGACTCTTTTGAAGGAGATACAGATATCTAAAACAAATAGAAAAGACAACAAAAGAAGAGAAAAGGAAGGAGAGAAGCCCAAGATATTGGGAAGATACTCAATATTTTCTTTGGTGGTTATTGCTTCAAACATGTTGATATGATGTATTTTCAGAATCGCTGTTCATGATTCACTAGTGATGACGAACTTGCTATTGACTGATCAACAGGAACAAAGCAACTCTTACGATTTATTGAAAATACAATACTTGCTATTGTCTAGCATTATTACAAAACGAAGTACAAGATAGATGAACATTTGCGTGAAATCGAATCTCTCTGTCGGGAATGATTGAAATTATTCAAGAATATTACCAGATACAATGTTGGGCAAGTTGCACTGAAATTTGGCGAGTGAGCTCACAGAAGATCTTGATGTTCACAGTGATACCTTGATATCACAACACATGCAAGACTTGAACAAAGAATTTATGACGTGTAAACTTACAATAGAGCCGATGGCTTAAATTTGTTCGTAAGTGTATTAATCGTTTTAATTGTGTGATCTGCGAGAGCTACATCTACATGTACTTCTATGAGCACGTCTGGAAGAATATGAGAAACTGAATTTAAAGAGATACATGTAAAGCTTAATGCTTTAGATTTTGTTTATTTTTGTTTGTTGCAGCAACCTCAGCAGTACTCACACCCTGGCCCAAACCAACTTCAGGTTAGTAGCAGGTAGTGGAAGTAGTGGTAGTGGTAGTGGTAGTGGTAGTGGTAGTGGTAGTGGTAGTGATAGTGGTAGTGGTAGTGGTAGTTGTAGTGGTGGTGGTGATGGTGGTAGTAGTAGTAGTACTAGTAATAGTGGTAGTGGTAGTAATAGTAGTAGTAGTAGCAGTAGTAGCAGCAGTAGTAAGTAGTAATTGTATCAGTAGCAGTTGTAGTAGAAATTGTAGCAGAAGCTTTAGTCTAACACTGAGTCTATGAGGGAAAATGAGTCTGGTATTTCCGGTCACTTGCAGCATACGTTTACTTTTGTGAAGCACATGATGATTTTGAAGTGTTTTTTTTTTTTCCTGGGCTTCATTTTTATACCATATTACATACACTGATAGCATTGTAATGCCAGGCAGCTCAGATTTTATCAAGCCTCTAAAAAGTTACCAAATCACTTTAAGAGTAGTTGAAACAGAAGTAGCAATAGCAGTTTATTAAGATGAAAAGTGTTAGAATCATTCATAAATTGTCGTGTATGATATATTTGGTGATATGATGACCTAGGAATTGCCGTCTGAATATAGAATGATGGTTCAATCCAACGCTGATCGCCATTCCTACTAATTCTACAGTTACGCTTCCTTCTGTGGGAATGCTTGTACATTACTGGAAAACCAGAAATATTTGCGTGCATGAAATTTCGCAAATTTCGCAAGTGGTCAAGATTTCATGCCACAAAATAATAAAATCACAATTGAAACAGCTTAAAACTATTACAAATCGTAAAAGTTTCTTGCTACAAAATTGGCAGTCATTAACAATTTCCGAAAGTTTCTTGTTTTATGGTATCAAAACCATAGTTATTTTTATTTTATCGTGCAGTACCAAGGGTATTTAGTGATGTAAACTGTGAGGGCATGGGGAAACGGTAAGCACATTTTGTGATGAGAGGAGTTCTCCTTATCAAAACATGTAAAAACACAGCTCTACCTAACCAACGACCCAAAGGGACATGTATGGTATTACCATGGCACCTAACATCTTTGCTTTTGCCCCTGTCCCTCCCCTTTAGCATCAAGGCCCTCCACAACACCAACCACCCAACCAGTACCAGGGTCCTCCACCCCAGTCTCAGGGACAACGGTTCAACTCCCCTCCAAGCCAACCCTACCAGCAGCAGCAGCCAAGAGGGCAGTTCACTCCAGACCAGGGAGGATTCAGGCAGCCTAGACCAGTGAATCCACAACGACAAATGCGGTAAGTGATTAAAAAACAAATTATTGGCAACCCACGTGAAAACATGTAAGATTGAATTTGGCCTGAGAATGTGACACATATGTTTTCACCTAGATACCATTTTTGAAAATTTAGATCTTTTTACTGGTGACTAATTTAGCAGACTGTAAGTGGCTGTTTCTGGAGTTATGGACAATAGTTAAATGCTATTATCTGTTCAATGATTATTAAAGGAATAAGTTTAAAAGCAAATTTTAAGGGGAAAAAAAACCATTTCAATAGAGAGTAACTTATCAAACAAACCCTACAAACCTTTTTCTGAGCAGTCATTTAGGTATCGTAGGGTAAGAGAGATGTTATACTCTTTGTTGGTATCGCTTGAAGCCTGTTGATATGATGTATTTCAAGAATCGCTGTTCATGAGACATCAGTGATGATAAGTTTACCATTTACTGATCAGCAGGAACTGCATGTGAAAATTAAGCTCAATGTGCTATAACATCATTATGGGGATAAATTGATAATACTTGATCAATGCAACGTGTTGGAGAGAACTGGAACTTGATATTTGTTGAAACAGGAGAAACTGGAAGAATTTTATATGTCAGAAGCTGAAAATTGCCACAACAAAGGGCCAAATGTTTACCTTGATTATGAATACCATCATGAATACCATCGGATCTTAGTTATAAGAATATTTTCCTTCATTTTCCCAGGGGCCCAAGACCCGTCCAACAGCAGGCTCGGAGAGGGCGCCAGAACATGGCCTCTCGGCAACCAGTACGACAGCAGTCCCCACAACACCAACAAACGTAAGTAATATTGGTTCTGGTAGGGGTTGTTGTGGTACATGTAGTTGTAGTAGTAGAAGAAATAGCAGAAGTAGTGGGTGAAGTAGGACAAGTGACAGCCAGGGTTCTCAGCAGTTTATAACACCCATGGTGCTAGTACCAAGCTTGGAGGTATTCACGTAACAAAAATACTGAGGGCGAATTCTATATGGCAAGGGTACTGGCAGGGCAATGAATATATTAATGTATACTTTCAACCTGCAAGATTGCTTTGGTCCTCCTAAAGCACCCCTGGGAATACTGTACAACCATGTATCACTCAATTTTGACCTTGGGTAAACAAAAAGCTGGGTTGCAACAGTAGTCATGGCAGTAGAAGCAGTAACAACTCACTTGTAGTATGAAGTATAGAAGGTGGAATATAGTTAGTACTGGCCCTTCTTGCATAAAAAGTTGCGTTTAATCGCAACTGTTTATGCAAGAGGGCCCTGGTAACATTATTTTATGGCTTTTCTCTCAGTTGAACGCTTTTCTAGAAGTTCTAACAAACCCAATGGCTATTGAATTCTCTTATTCCCGTTGATGTCATACATTGACCACCCACTTCCCGTAGACGTCATACATTGACCACCCACTTCCCGTAGACGTCATACATTGGCCACCCACTTCCCGTAGACGTCATACATTGACCACCCACCTCCCGTAGACGTCATACATTGACCACCCACTTCCTGTAGATGTCATACATTGACCACCCACTTCCCGTAGATGTCATACATTGACCACGCACTTCCCGTAGGCAATTGCTTAAAATTTTGGTGATATGATGACCTAGGAATTGCCGTCTGAATACAGAATGATGCTTCAATCCAACCCTGATCACCATGGCTAATTAATGCAAAGACCCCAAGACCCATGTATGCTTTCTTTACCCAATCATGTAACTTTTCTTGTTAATAATGCGAGTATATACTGGAAAACCAGAAAATGGGGAGCTGTACGTGATGGCCATTTTCACGGCAAGAAGCGTTTTCAAATCATGAATCGTTTATTCGCAGCATGAGACTTTTAGAAATCTGAACCTTAGTTAAATATCCTCGCACAAAAAGTTGAGGTTTTACAGTGCTGACTTAGTGTGTATGGCCCGTATTCTGAACTCCGGCTTAACTTAAACCATGGTCTAAATGTGTGGTTTAACTATGGGTAGCCAAAATTGTCAAAACTTTGTTTACGCTGTATGTTCCTTATGTTTACTGGATTCAGGTCTCGTGCTTTAACGGTCAAGAAAACTATTGTATTTATCATTCCCAGACAGTTTTTAAAAGTTTGAGTACCAAAAATGCTGATAAATTGAATATCTACTGTTAGAGATTTGTGTCACATTTGGTGTGCCATAGTTAAACCACACATTTAGACCATGGTTTAAGTTAAACCGGAGTTCTGAATAAGTGTGTATGTGTTTACTGTTTGTTTTTATCAGGCCTCAGAAACCAGTAGCACCTCCTAGTCAACTGATCCAGGCTGCCGCTAAGGCTACCAAACCCCCTACCAAGGACCTAAGACAAGTTATCTCAAGTAAAACGGGTGCTGACTCATCTAAGGGAGGGGTAAGTTTTCTTGTTACTCAGATTCTCTTCCCCTTGTTTTCTCCTCGTTATTAAGCACAAAGTAATTCCCCATTTCACATCTTGGTGTATTTCTGGGGGGCGTTTCATGAAAGGACCTGTCAGATATTTTATCCGACAAATTTGCTCTCAGCCAATCAGATGCAAGGATTTCAGTAACTTATAACAGTTTTCCTTTCATCTTCCTTTCATGAAACGCTCCCCTGGTTTGCAGGTATAGTGGAATATGTATACTGTACAGCCAAAAACTGTCGCAAATTGTTAATGACAGCCAATTTATCAGCAAGAAACTTTCACCAATTGCAATAATTTGATGTCGTTTCAATTGGGATTTTATTATTTCGCAGAATGAAACATTCGCAAATCTCGACCCCTTGCGAGATCTCGCGAAAGTTTCACGCATGTGAAAATTTCTGGTTTTACAGTATAGACCATTCAAGAGAGACAAGAAAAGTGATCTTTGAAGGCAGGTGGTCTTTTATGTAAAGGTGTCCATGAAAAACACTGTTCAAGGGAAACAAAAACATCCATGGTCTTTATAGGTGGACGGTCTTTTTTAGTGTAGAGACCATTGTCAGCCATAATGCATAAAACAACAGGGTATAAATAAATTTCTAATTCAGACAGAGATGGGACTGCAGTGAATACTAAGTCTCAAGTCTTGATTCTATTCTCATCTTCAGAAGAAAGAACAGATCGTTTATAACTTTCTCATAAATTCTTAGCTTGATGAAGATGCAGAGACGAAGAGGCTGAGAATAATGATCGACGAACAGAAGAAGTTACGGGAAGCCATCATGAAACGGAAGGAAGAGCGACGGCAGCAGCAGGCCATTCAGAAACAAGCCGATCTGAAAAAGAGAATATCTGAACAAAAGAAGCAACAAGGAGACACGGTAAGAAAATCAAAGAGATCACGATGATGGTGATGATAGTGCTGATGCTGATGCTGATGATGATGCTGATGATGATGATGCTGATGCTGATGATGATGATGATGATGATGATGGTGATGATGGTGATGGTGATAATGATGGTGATGGTGATGGTGATGATCATGATCATGATCATGATCATGCTGATGCTGATGATGGTGATGCTGATGATGATGCTGATGATGATGATGCTGATGATGATGATGCTGATGATGGTGATGCTGCTGATGATGATGCTGATGATGATGATGCTGATGGTGATGGTGATGATAATGATGATGATGATGATGATGCTGATGATTTTAACATTCTGTTTTTGTGTAGCACCTCTCACTTGTGAATCAGATACAGCGGAAATTGCATGTTATCGATTTCACTCTGACAAGCTCTAAAAGAGGGTCGAAAAATCTATTTAAAAGAATGCATAACAATTCTAAGATATTATGACATTTGTATACATGTACATGTACTATAATAATTCCCCAAAGAAGCTTGATGAATTGAATGCTATCTTAGGATGCTGTTAGAGTTTATTTTTGATAGTTACCAGAATTGAAGTTATCTTTAATGATGGATTTGAAAATATATTTGACTTTGAGAGCAAAGTAGTGAATCTTTTGTAATAAAAGATCAGTATCTTTTGTTTGTTTAGTCCAACGAACCATCGTCAGCTCCGAAGATCAAGTCTCCCATGAAACGTAGAGGGAGTGCTTCAGGCCCTCAGCAAGAGAGTCGCCCGCCGAAGATGGTGTCGCCACCAGTTCAGACAACTCAACAGTTCCACCATCAACAGCAGCAACATCAGCAACATGTGGTATACAACACCAACCAAAATGCAAGTCATGGTAAGTAATATTGCAGTGGGGATTTTCCAATTATTTTAGTATGCTTCCCAAAGGGAAATTAATTAATTAGATTCAGGGGCCATGAAATCAAAATGTTAAGGTTTGCAAAATGGAATTACATAAAGATGAATCGTGTCTGGGCCTGACATCGGTAGAAAACTGCTATAATCAAATTTATTTCTATGGTGTTTGAAATTTTACTAATTTTTTTTTTTACATTTTAATTTTGATATGACACACAATTTTTGATAGACTCCAGCCCATCGTATCAGACACACTCATACAGATTATCATTGTGTGTAATTTGGTTTTTACAGACGTATATCAATCAGATATGATTATTTACGTTTGGGGACCGACCTTTAACGTCACCATCCGAAAGACGTGACTCAGTCTCGAACCTGGGTCCGCTGAATCAATTTATAACTTCCACTGGTAGCTGGATTACAGGCGCACGCCACAACGCCCAGTTCCCTCACTCTTCTCTTTTTCTACCCTTTAGATGAGGGGTCACCCCCATTCCATCACCAGGGTGGAGGTTTCAAGCAGCAACTAGGTCAGCAGTGGAGAGATCAAGGCAATGTCAAGGTGAGTACAGTGAAACCTGTATATAAAGACCATGCAAGGGAGGTCGGAAAAGTGGTCCATATATTCAGGTGGTCTTTAAAGGTGCTTCATCCCTTTTGCAGATTTACACTAAATTCCGCAAAGCTCGCGCAGGTTTAGTAGACGTCCTTTAGATACTGCCTATGATTTCAAGGTCACAAGTTCTATAACTCCTTGTAAGAAATGAAAATCTTGCTCTTGTCGCAGAGGGAGCTATTCAGAAATCAACGCAAGTACATGTACTAGTATCGGTCAAAAAATCATTTTAAATAATATGCAAATTTTTTTTAGTTATAAAAAATAAAGTATTACCAAATTGTTGTTATTACTTACTTTAAAGCACATTTCATTTTTCACATTTGCACTAATTTTCCAATTATAATTCATTTGTAGTTTATCGCATACTCTCACAACTTAAAAATGTAGGGCTGCAAAAGGGATGAAGTACCTTTAAGTTTCTTTTGGCACAGGTTTCAATGAGAAAAACTGTTCAAGAGAAACACAGAATGAGTTCTTTATGGATAGATGGTCGCTACAGTAGGGTCATCAGTATTGTTTTCTTCAAAACTCAATTTCCATGATAGTGAGGGTTAAACGCGACATTGCACTGACTCTTCAACTGATAAGATAACGTCCACAGTGCTAACACTTGTAAAATTAAGAGGAAGAACTCAAACTGTCACTGTGCATTGTGAATTCATCATAGTATTTTCTTTTTTCTTTTTCAAGTTATATGTCATGGTCCATTTTAGGGCTACCATCTGTAAATAGCTCACCGAAACTTCCATGCCGTTCTCTTCATTCTCACTCAGGTGCTAACAGGTATGGGCCCTCCCCAGGGGCAGCCCCAGGGACAGCTCCAGGGACAGCCCCAGGGGCAGCCCCAGGGACAGCTCCAGGGACAGCTCCAGGGACAGCCCATCCCTACCCTAGGGGGTTCCCAGACCATGATGAGCCCCTCGCCAAATAGAGGAGGAGGAGGAGGAGGTGGTCAAGCATACCGAGGAAGGGTGAGTAACTAACGTTGGCTAATCAATTCTTCAATATAGACCTCTGTGATTGAAAGATACATGTATAGCCAATGCATGATTTTTGTTAGTAGTGTTATTTTCCTTTCCTTGTTTTGAACTAATGCACAGTAAAGATACTTTTGGGAGAAATATTTGAGGACAATTTGCATTTTTTAATATATACAAGATGATGAGAATAATTGTTTTATTTTTATAAGTGGAATTACCTTTGGAAATGATGAACTTTTTGATATTCTATTCTCAGGGTCAACAGCAAATGAGAGGTCAGGTCAGAGGTCAATTCAGAGGCAGAGGTCGAGGTCAGATGCGAGGTCGAGGTCGAGGTCGAGGAGGATCACCTAATCAATCCAGATCCATGCTTCCACCACAGCAGCAAGGTTTTCAGCAAGACTCCTTCCAGCGAGGACCGTCCCCCAACCAGCGACCACCGCCAGGTCCCAACCAGGGATATCATCAAGGACCAGAGGCACCCCATCAGCAGTTCCATCAGGATGCACCACCCCAAGAAAGGACAGTGCTCATGCTCCAGGACTTCCATCAAGGAAATGAAGGGGGTGGTGGGCCATACAGGGAAGGACAGAGGGGAAGGGGTGGCATGCGTGGGAGAGGTGTGATGAGGGGCAGGGGGAATGCTGGACGAGGTCATGACCCAGCTGGTAGGGGTATGATGAGAGGGAGGGGCAACATGCAAGGACAGAGAGGGGGGATGCAAGGACAGAGAGGGGGTATGCCTGGCCAGAGAGGCGGCATGCCAGGACAAAGAGGGGGTATGATGCCCCAAAGAGGGGGCATGCCAGGACAGAGGGGGGGAATGCAGGCACAGATGGGGGGCATGCCGGGCAGCCCAAGGGCCAATCGTGGGATGCGGGGAGGAAGAGGAAACATGCAGAGAGGGCGTGGAAGGGGTAATAGAGGGGGAAGAGGTGGAGTACATAATAGACTTTCATTACCTCAGCAGCAGCAACCTCAACATCAGAATATGCAACATCAAGAGGAGATGCAGTCCGCACCAGTACAAAGAACAATTATCAGGTAATAGCAGTCAAGCAAACAAATTGAGAGGAACAGATAGGCAAAGAGAGAGAGAGAGTGAGAGATATGAACAGGAATGATTTGTTTGTCAATATGATGACCAAATAATTGCTGTCATATAACTGATTGTGATTTATTGTCATCTAAAACATATTTTTTGAAGCTTTGTCAAAAGTATATAATGTCCCTCTGGCACCATGTTCCCTCAGATTTACTATGTGGATCATTTCTTATCACTCACTATCAGTACAACTTCACTACCAAAATTTACTCATTTATTTCCATGCTCTCTCTCCCTACCTCTTGCTTGGCCTCTCTCTCTCTCTCTCTCTCTCTCTCAATCTACACTTGAACACTTTTAGAGGCGAGGCACCTCCCCCTGGTCCCGTACCCATAAAGCAGAGGACAGTCATACCCCCAGGGGGCCAGCAGCCGCCCTCTTCTGGAAACGGGAGTTCCTCTGTGGCCATCCTTGGCTTGGCAACGTCTACCTCAAAAGAGAGGCTTGGCAACATTTTGCGGTCCGTCGGCCCAATCACAGTAAGTTGGCACCATGCCACACCCCTACAACAATGTTGTCTTGAAGAAGACTAGTCACCTACAGTATTCTTTTCAAAAGCTATTTATGAAGCACCTGTTCTTGAGTAGTCATTCTTAAAAAGTAGGACCTCTCCTTGTCAAAAGATCTGGGGATATTTTGGGTCGGGATATGTGCTTACTCTGATCTTTTGATAAGTATGCTGTAATCTTCTTCGTCACTATTTTCTTCGTCTTTTTCAATTGTTATCCTCCCCTTCTCTGATCTATTTAATCTCTTCTTTTACCTTTCTCGTCTTATTTGTTCATTCTTAATTCCAGTATCTAAAGGTAAATCATCAGCAGCGGAAGGCCATTGCTGGATTCGCCAACCCAGAACATGCTCGGGTATTCCAGCAGAGATTCCACAGGTCAGTAAAACATTCCTCTCCTTCCTTTTGTATACTGGTATAAAGCAGTCGTCCCTTCACCAACAGTGTTTGTCGGATATTATGTACATGTAACTTCCAGCATCATCCTTCCTTGTCAATAGGAAGCTAATGATGTCTCATATTCTGTGGAAGACTTCTCGCATCTTTCCTAAAGATCTCTAATGAAAGTATGGTACATGCCCGTAAATGCTTACAAATTTATTAAGATAGTTAAAGAGGCATGGAAATGTGAATCATTGTCAATGAGAAAGAGAGGAAATAGGATTTGAAAACAAACCGCTTTGTTAGAGAAGTGCAAAAAAGGGCTGCATGTACATATATTTGGTTCCTCTATTCCACTGTTCTTTGTTTTTCATAAATGACATCTATTTGGTCTTGATCTGACCTGCTCTTTATTGTTCTTACTTTGTGAACAGGCATTTGATTGACCTTGCACACATCAATGTGACCTTGGTATAACAGCTCAACAGGAGGTACATTGTAATGTTGACATCACAGCTCAGCCCAATTCCAAATGGCAGCGCAGAGTGTGTGATGACCAGATGGTGACAGTGTCCCTTCACAGACGTCAAGGTGGATGATTTTTCATAAGCAGAGGAAGCTCCGACAGTTGGATGTGACAGAGTCGGTATTCCCTAGCATCACTTTAGTCTGTCATAAATGTACTCTACAAATGATTTTCCCTGAAAGCAGTACATTGTATTTCGTATTAGTGCTGTACTTTGATACGTGAATCAGATGTACATGTAACTGAGTTTGTATTACTGAGTACTGTATCAGCTCTAGCATAAACATCATTATGTAGGCACCATGTTCTCTTTTGACATGGTGGTGGTAAATTTTGTATGTGTGCATGTATGTGTATTCTCTCCTTAGGTGGTCTCTGGTCATTTTGTTACAAGCTGTCGTGGAAAGCACCTCAGGAAGCTGCAACTAGTGTACGATGAGCAACAGAATGAAAAATGAAAGAAACTTTGAGACTGTCTACCTGAACATTATAATCTACAAGTAGTTCTGTTCATTGCCATCTACTTCAATCCACTCGTTTTTCATAAAGCCACCTTCACCAATGGACATTACTTCGTGTTTGACACCACTGTTTGCCAGGTCTTCAAGGGTCTAAATGCAGTTATCATCTTCCTTCAGTGAAGAAAATATAAGGGAATACTACTTGATGACATCCATAGTGAATCGATCGGACAGGACTTTGTGGTGATCCCAAAACTTTCCCCTTCCTTTTTGTAAGCAATGACTGGTTACTTTTCATCAACAGCATTAGGATGAAATGCTTGGGAACAGCTTCTGCAATGATCTGTGGTCTTCAGAGCTCTTCAAGTCTCACCCACAAGATACAACCATTTTGGATGCAGCAAGGTTTGGATTGTGAGCAAAGGCTGATGAGTATGGTGAATCGCTCAAGTAATAGTTTCATCAGAGAGAGATGACATGAGGAGAAAGAGCATCATCTCATCCCTCCCTGCATTGTACACTGCTGAGCAATTCAACATCTCACAAATGGCATCAAAGCTGCAGTCAGTCCTAAACTTGGGAGATCACATCCTTCAGAACCAAAGTCGGCTCTTCTCTGCATCACTGTGTTCATCTATTGGCCATACTGTAATCGATGAATACAGTATAATGTATTGTATGCTACAAAGCTACTGACATCTCTCCAGAAATTTATATGCAGTTCATCAAGCACCTCAAAGGCCACAGTTTCAGTTGGAACCTTCACTTCTGTGCATGTATATTTGTTTGCCATATGTAATCCACATGTCCATGCTGGCTAGATGACCAGCACACTTGATGCCACGTGCCATACATGTAGCTTAGAGTTTCTGTGTTCAGAAAGACAAAATGTTGGTGTAATTTAATGAGTTGTCATTAATCTAAGCTCAAGCCTACATGTATGTGTGTGGGAAATCTACAGAGGAAGATGTATAAATTAGCCTCAAGATGGTGCTGCCTGCTCGTAAAAAAATTTCCTTTTCAAGTATACGAATGACCCGACTTGTGCATGGCTCTTGTTTACGTAAGAACGGCTTGGCTTCACCACACCACTCGTAACAGCAGCATTGTGAACCTCTGCAAACAAAGTCTGATGAAGGTACTGCTTCCTTGCCCAAATTAAACTTTGGGAAGGATGCTGCTGTATGTGATATGCTCTGTCTTGCACTAAATTGTACCACATGCTCTGTATGATGAGTGGTCTGTGGAATGAAGCTCCTTTAACATATTTGTGAAAGCTCCTGAAATAAGTTCCACCATGAGGATGAAATACCTGTGCCAAGATGACATCCTGTAATGTGCAAATCAAGAAAGTGAACAATGTCCTGCTGATGAGAATTGAACTGATAAGACATTAATCTTTTTAAAAAGATAACTAATTAAAAAGACTTAAACATAAGATTACAACTTACAGATATCTTAAGAAGAACTTAAAACAGAGAAGTTTTAGAAAGTCAGATGAATTACGCCTTATACTCAAGTAGTATTGTTGAACCTCCCAGTAATTAGGTTATCTGAGAGTGCTTAATTTACTATTTTGCCAGTCTTTTCCTACCCATTATGCAAGTCAAGATGAATTTTAGGAATTGGTAATGTGCCAAAAAAGAAAACAAAATAAAAAACACAGAATACAGAATGAACAATCAGCATTAAAGATAAAGTTGACTTCTGGTCATGAGATGCATTGTGAAAGAAACTGTCTCAAAGCAACTGAGTAAGGTTGATCATGTCTACATATGAATATGTGTATACTGTGAGGTTTTGGAATCATGAAAATGATAAGAATTTGACCCAATTTTGCTAAGAAGCACATGCACTTCACACAGAAATGGGTATATGGGACTGCACACACTTGGAGCATGTTCAGCCCAAACACTTCAGCTGTTTTTCGACATATTTTGTAATATGAGGGAATTTAAAGAGCAATCCTTTTCAGGTGACAATTCTATGATGTTCTTCCAAACTGACGCAAAGGGAATGATAAAGCTCACAAATTATTTTTCACCTTTCCCAGAACTCAACCTTCTTCTTATAAAGATATGTACTCCATCTTTAAGAAAATAATGGATGAGTTATCTTATGGTCTCATGTTTTACAAGGAGACTGATAGGAGAATGAGCATGAAAGAATAACCCAATTTTACATGAATTGAAATATAAACACTATTTATTGTACTTTGCACTCTTTGTGGAATAGGAGAACACAATAAATAAATTTCATATGAGATGTTTATTTGCTCTTCCTTCAATCAATATTTACAAAACTGATCAAGAAATTCAGTTTAGCCTTTAAAGATGGAACGAAATACTATTAATCTGCTCTCTAAATTTGTCTGAATAAATTACATCTGTTTTATAGCTCTTTTTAAGTTTAAAGGCTAAGTTTAAAATGTTTTTATTGAAAGTAACGTCGTTGGGCTATAGTTTGTAGATCGCACTTCTCAAGAGCTTGTTCGGTAAACTGTTAGAACCGATTTTGATCATTGAACATTTTATTAACACCATTAAAGATTTATATAACTTTTAGGTTTTGGATTGTCAATTGTCAATCCTGAAGTTTGTTATATCCCTTTTAGAGTGTAACAGTTCTAAGATGTATTTGGAACACAAGTCAAATCTTTACACCATGGATTTCAAGAAAATGGCTGTTTAGAAGTTGCCCGTCTACAAAAGATAAAGGTGATCGCAATAAATTGATTATCACTGTTACATTTGCCATTACTTTACATAGCCTTTTAACTTTTTAAATGCAAAATCACTCATTCAGAGCAAAACAACCCTTCCTCTCCATGTTGCTTTATATTTTGAATGCTTCACATCTCACAAAATATAAATTACACTGATTATTTTTAATAGACTGATGTCAATGAAAGAAAGACAACATAAAAAACTGGATTCATTTGTAGTTTGCCTTTCCCCAAAAAGTCTTTTAAAAAACAAAAAAATATTTCCCAGTATTAGTGCTGTTAGCTATGAAGATCATAGAACATCAAAGACCTTAGTCTATTTCTTAAGTGATAGACTGTCATATTAATCATTTATTTTATCTAAATTAAGTAATCAAGTCTTTTCTCTGATAGCCTGCTCTTATCACTATGTAGCAACAGCTAAAGCACACAAATTACGCGTTTTCTAAACTTCTGAATTTGATTTCTACCTTAATCCAGTGTTAAACATTGAAAACATGTGAAATACCAGTACTTCAATTTAAGTAATATTTTGCAACATAACAAGAATTAATTCATGTTTACATCTTTCATAATATTAACTGGCAGCCCTTTGCAATGCATTCATATCTTATACACAAAATACCGATATGAAATTGCATAATTCACGTATTAGAAAAATCATGCCCCCTAAAAAGTAGCGTCTGATAGTAATCTTAACATTGTTGAACAATGGCAATGATTTGATTTCATGTGGTGATAAGGAAAAGACTGGCAAAAATAATATTTCTTATATATTCTGTCAAAACTGTAGGGACAGCTGTAGTGCAATATTACCCCTTGTTTTACCATCAGATATAAACTGCAGACATTTAAGAAAAGAATGTAGATGTAGAATTATTCCATAAGATGCCATAATTGCTCAATAGGCAGGGAATTAAATACCAACCATGATATAATGAGACTTCAAATATTGCTTAAGCTCAATAGGAATTCATATTTGTTTTGCTTACATACATTTATCTGTTTTATCCTAGTGTTTTAAAGTAATTTTAGAATATAGAATGAAACCTGGCACTTTTAGTTGACAGGCTGCATTTCTTCGTAGTATGTGGGTGAACATAATTATTGATTATAATCCCACCAGGACATTTTAACTAGCTGCATTTATCTTTAATAATGATTTAAAGTACTTGTTTTTGCTTAGTTAGTGTTGAATTTTCATCTTTACTAGACTTGATCAATCAAAACAAATAATAAAATCATGTGTAAATAGGTCAGTGTGCTAGATGAGACTGTTGTTAGAGGTTTCCCACAGGATCAAAGTTTGGACTTTGATATTTTATCTTAAACGAGATAACTATTAGCAGTTGGTGGCCTACATTATTGAACAATTCGTTTATGGAACAGTGTCCCCCAAATGCCAATTTGACCCTTCACTGTAGATTAAATAGTTGTAGATCAAAAGAGATCATGATTTGAAGTTGATGAGATAATAGGGACAATCATGTTCAGCCAAAACCAAGGCTGGTATTCTGAAGAATCAACTTGTAGATAAACAACAAAAAAAGGTTCTATCACTTTTCCTTTTTTTTTTATATCAGTATACAGTTAAAGGACTTCAAGTTATTACACCCCCCCCCCCCTTCCCCCCCTCCCCCCCTTTTTTCAATGGGACAGGATGATCATTGTTGATGGTCAATTTTTGTAAATTTCGACAGACTTCAAATATTCAAAAATTGCTTTTTATGATCTTTTGTTAATGTAAAGTTTCCAATTATCCAAAGTTACTCAAGATGATACTGAAGTTATTTTCAGTAAAATGGTGCACTTTAAAAACGTATAATTGTTGATTTCAATGTAGTCAATATCAAAGGTGTTATACCATTTTGGAAGTTTGGGTTATCAAATTGTAGACTTTAAAGCAAGAGTAAGACATCAAGTTTTCTTAATTGTTTTCTCCATATTTGTGCCTATATAATCATTTCTTTGGGGGCAATACGGGTATAGTAAATATTTGTTCAGATTGTCACTTAATGATACTCAAATCATGATCTCTTCTTGTTATAGCTAGAAAGTGAGAAAATATAGTTTAATGGAGTTGAAATCACTTTACACCTTATCTCTCGATGAATGTAAGTGTATAATTTGAGAATTTATGAGATTTCATTGATATTTGCATTCATATCTTTGTTTTACAAGTTCAGATTCTATAATGATTCTATTGATTTTCAATTTCCAATTAGTTGTAGTTCATGCAGTTGTAGATAATTATTCAATTTTAGCAGAGATAAGCACACTTTAATGTTTTTGGACTATAAATATTAGGTGTAGTTTAGATTTTCAGTTGTTGTTATGCAGATGTACATGTATATATCCGACATGGAAATGTTGCTCTGCTCAATGTTAAACATGTACAATGTAGCTAAATCGCTCTTAGCATAATGATTCAGAAACATCGCCAGATAGGTTATTAATAAGTTGGTCCCAGACATTCTTTTCTCTCCTTGTAAATGAGTGACTTTTCCTTTAATAGGAAACAGTAATTAGTTGTTGATATGTCAGGTATTACTTCAGGCAAGATGATTTAGATTCTGTACATATTTTTCTGCATCTAAAAAACAATAATGCAATGATGACATTTAGGCATTTTGTAGCAAGATGCTGATAGATAATCATGATGTACATTGTTCGAAGTTTGTACATGTATATTTTCATGCTGGTTGATATTGTTGATCAATTATGAAATTGATTATTTCACTATTAAAAATTTCACACGCTTGTGGAATCAAAACATGAAGACTTTGATGTATTATAACTCTTGTGTGCAGTGGCGGATCTACACAGGGCGAAAACCGGCCCGTGCCCCCTCTTTTGAAACCCAACTGGCATACCTTAAGAACACAATGATCAAAATTGCTCCCTTAATTGTGTATTTTTCCGGCTCTGTGCCCCCTCTTTAACAAAATCCTGGATCCGCCCCTGCTTGTGTGTAATGCCAAATAGCAATACCATACTTGCAAAGTGCTATATTTGGTCTTTTGGGGGCCTTTTGGGGGCCTTTTTGGGGCCTTTTTGGATAAATTGTACTTTTGTGACACATGTAGATGCTATTTCAACTGACTCCGTATGTCAGTAGCCGTATCATGTGCTGAGAAGGGCGTGAACACAAATTTTGGTCAAATTTTTCATGTTTTTTATTTTTGTTGTTGAAACATGATGATATAGAGAAGATATAGCCTATCACTGTTGCAATTTAGACAATGTATGGACTGATGCTACAGTCAAAGAAAGATAAAAACTTTAAAATGCATATTTCTAGAAATGTTTCTCCGGTAGCAGTGCATCTGTTTGTACCCTTCTGTTGGGCAAACCATGACTTAATGACTACCCTGTGTTCTTACATTAGTACATGAGTATGTGTGAAAATATGCAAGGTCTAGACTGACTTATACCCTCGTCACACTGCCAAACTTACTCAAAATTGAACCAGAAACTTGACTAATCGGGGTAATGTAATTGTTTGTTCGGTCTGTTGTTTGTCTGGCGTGGGTCTCATCAATGTGACTTAGGTTTTAGATAAGCTTTTTTGTTTTGGTGGGGTTTTTTTTTACTTCATTTATACAAATAACTTGGGTCCAAACCGATGGCCGTTTGTGATTATCAATTATGTGGTATTCAAAAGTATTGTGTGCTGTTGATTCTCAAAAAATAATTTGAAATTGTGGGTTGTCTTATATTGACTTTTTATGATCAATTCTTTTTGTTCAAAGTAATCAAGTTCGGGTAATGATGGAAGACTGTAAGAGTAAGATTTAAAATACTGCTTTTGAATTATGTCTACCAAACAATTTGATAAGGAAATGTATGATTACTAAGAAACTAACAAAATAGATGTAGTTATCAATAACAGTATTAACAAACCAGTCATTCCAGTATATTGTCCCATACGTGCATATATATATATATATATCCTTATTGTTGTTCAATGGAGATGGTTACCAGTAATGTGTCTTGATTTTCTTTAGATTTAGCTGGTTCCAACAAATCCGTCTGCATTAGGTTTCTAATGTTCAGTGTTTACAGATAGTTTCTTTTGAACTCATTTATTAGAACTTGATTACTTCATGTACTCATGTACCATGAAAGTAATCAAAACCACTTTAATATTTTTTTACGACAATGGTGTTATTCAGAACAGGAATTTTTGAAGGGAAACGGTGATCAGCATTTATCCTCAAACGAGCAACACTAGTATGTTTATTTTATTGCTGCATTTCTCTAATTTATTCGACCTGAATTCTGAAAAGAGTATATATTTACAAAAACAATTCATCAGTGTTTGAAATTGTCAATTTGAATGGAAAAACAGTGATTCATAACTTTTCACAGTGTTGCCAATTTAAAGATTTTATGCTTATTTTCCACATTTAAAATTCCTTGCATGGAGTGGTAACCCAATATGGTAAAGCAACAAGAATGGAGAGTGTGTGCTCATGCATCTACATGTATGATATTGTTAGGAGTCCTATGAACCGGTGCTATTGAGCCAAACCTAAAAATGTGGCACTTGCCATGAATGTGAGCTTCTAAAACCCAAGAGTAGCATGTTATAGTTGCAACTTTATTTGTGAGAAAAAGCCCCTTTCACCTTGCAGGTTTTCTTGTGTGTGCGCGGGTGTGTATGCATGTACATATACGGTACGTGTACAATTTGTATTCTTTGCTACAGTTTTGACATTGATTTTCTGCTCTTTCAAACTTCACAATATGACAAGCTGAATGAAACCATCATCAAAGTAGTTTTGAAAGTTTCCCCTTTGAAGTAAAAAGACATACAGAATTTATATTTTTGGGGTAAAAAGTTTACTTGAATTTTCTTGAATGTCAGATGTATTTTCAACAAATCAATGCTGATGCTTCTCTAATTTGAATGTAAAATTTGCTGAAGGAAAATGATCAAATGCATTATATTTCTGCAATATCCACCTCATGCAATCCCCTCTCCTTTTTTTAAGTGAGGCAAGGTTTTTAATGCTTTTTAGTCGTGTGAAGATTATTTTTTTATCTAATGTTTCCAAAAGCACTTGTGTTGGACCCTATATCATAAGAAATGAGCGAGTGTTTGCCAAATATTTGTTATCAAATTAACAATTTTCACAAAGTGTTCAGCAAATCTGTCCTTAGGACTCGGTTCAAAATTGCCTTGCCAATCTAGTGTATTCACCACACACCTTTTTTTTATCACCTTGAACTGTTTTCTGTAGATAATCTTGTGGAAAAAATATGATTACTTTATTTTTATACTTCAAAAGAATGATGCAATATTTAGCCAAGAAATAGGCTGAATATTTTACAAGAATATGTATTTTTTGTGTGAAATATGAAGATGGAAATTGGTTTTCTTGCCAAAGCCTTGATGTATCGATGGGTTTTGTGAATGATTGTGTGTGTGTGTGTGTGTGTGTGTTGTATGTATTGTACTTGTAGATTGAATCTTTTTGCCATTATGTACTTTGCTAATTATTTCATTGTTGAGTTATTTCTATACTTGATGTGGAATAGACATATATGTATATTTCTTTTCTCAGATAAAAAGGTTCTCAAAGAAGGGCTCTATACATGAATTTGATCACCATGATATTGCATGGAATGCTGGGAGAGAAGAAACAAGGTCTCAAGACAGATCGTACCTTCAATATGATTCAATTATTTCTTTCTCTATCTTTTTATTTTCATCTCTCTAGTATATCTTTTTGTCACTATGCCTTTTTTTCTCTCTCTCTCTCTCTCTGTCTCTCTCTATCTCTATCTCTGTCTCTATCTCTGTCTTTGTGTACATTTTACTTACCTCTTTTCTTATCTAACAACTCTAATGCAGTGTATTTCCTGTGTCCTCACATCCTACCTCTCATTTTCCATAAACTCTCTCTTTCTCTCTTTCTCTTTCTCTCTTTCTCTCTCACTCCATTCCTCTGCTATGCTGTATAGATATAATTTGTCTATAACTCCATACTCTTTTTATTGTTCATGAATGGCTATAATTATAATGGAGTATTTATGGTATTTGTGATTTATATGCAACAGTAAGTATAAATTTTGGACATAATGTGTACTTGAAATCTCTGTATTCAAAATGTTGTGTGTTTTAAAACCAGTTTTAATAATGCAAAATGTAGCCATTTATGTGATTCATACATGATTCATTACATCTGTACAATTCTGTTATTTTATTTGCTTTCCGGATAGATATCCATTTTAACACCCCCCCCCCCTTCTCTCTCTCTCTCTCTCTCTCTCTCTTTCTTTCTCTCTCTCACACACACACACACACACACTTTGTATCATTTGCGCTCTCTCTCTCTCTGCCCCCCTCTTTAATTTCTATTACCTATCTTCTGTCTCTATAGTCTCTGAGTACCCCCTCCCCTGCAATTTATCTCTTTCTCTCCCTCTTTTGTGAGAGATATGTATAGTTGATATATGAATTGATTTCATGAAGTCTGTAGTCTTTCATAAAATGTAATCAAATAAACTTGCACGTGTTGCACAACATAGTGTATGTTTCTTTATTTCCGAGGAAGGTGTGTGTATGGTAGTTCTGAACAAAACTTTGTATTCAATTATTCAAGTTCTATTTCATGGTTGATGTGCAATTAAAGATTATGAGAAACAATTTTCGTATGTGTGTACTTGCAAAATGTTTCATATTTTATCAAATCCATATGCAATATTTTCTCCATGTTTGTAGCAAAATGTTTCTTTGTTGTGTTTTTTGGTCCTTTTTTTTACAGAAATTTTGATAATTGCAATTGTTGTTGAATAAGGTCATCAGCTTTATACAATCATCAGATATACTATGTCTTTGATGTACATGTGTGTTCATTGCATGGGACAAAATACGTCAGACCTGCCCATGGATTGCTGGATGTATTTTCATTTATAATTGCTGGAATATACATTTATTTTTCACATCATTGTACTTAATTGTGTAAAGTGCAAATGGAACCCCAAATGGTAATAATAACAATTCATACTCATTCTTATATTATCCTAGAGAGAAAGTCATAACTGAACAAAATACAATTTTAAAATTATCAAATTTGGTATTGAATACTTACAAGGATTTCATTTTTTCCCTACATTTCCAACCTTGGAACTCGGTAATTTTCATAATTGGAAAGTAAAAGTAAATAGTATTTTCTTTACCAATCTAATTTATTCAATTGTGTTCTCATCAATTGTGAATATCTCATCCTGAATTGTTTGATGTGTAAAAAACTGATGGTGCAAAATAACCTAATCAACTTATTTTCTCAGAGATAATCACTATTGCATGAATTTAAAAATTACTGTTTATGCTATAATTTATTTTTGATGGATTGATAAAAGTGATCAACTAGAAATAATTGGTAGCATAGCAATTTCGATACAAAGTTTTGAATTGTTATCAATTCTGAAAATTGTAATAAGTCTGTTATATTCAAATTTTGATGATGGCATGTGGGGAGTCTTACATTGCTGATATTTGCAGAATTTGCATAGTTTAGTTGCAGTTTTTGTTACACAGTATTTCCGTCACCTCCCCCCTCCTTCCTCTTTCACTCCTTCCTCTTTCACTCCTTCACTGTCCTAACTCCTAATATGTATATTGTCTTGAACCGATATGTGCCTTTGTTTCGTATGAATACTTCCAGAGTGAAAATTGTGTATCTAAATGAAACCCTCATCCTCGCCATTTAAAGGCAGTTGGTCTCTTTTTCATAAATCAATGAAAAATTAATGGATTGTTCGAATTCATCATCATCATCATCATCATCATCATCATCTTCATCATGGTCATCATCAACATGTCCCGTGACTTCTGGGTTATTATAGCACTGTTGATATTATGGCAACTTGAGTCATGCCACCTTTCTGACTTCTGCCATTCGTCGTGAGATGCCATTTTAAGGATAATCCTTTTCATCCATCAGTGTTTTCTTCACAGCTTTTCCACCATCTCTTTCTGTCTTCCTCCTGGCAAGATTATTTTGTGTTTTTTTGCAGTGCTGATTGATCATGCACCATACCCATACTACCTAATGTTACAATCTTGACTTTTGTCATCTGGCCGCCTTACCCTGGATTCTGTCAAGACTCAAGTACATAATGATCCTTGTGTGCAGGGTTGAAGAGGTGCAACATCATGCATTACTTTAATATCTCGTCTCTGTTCCGCGAATCCTGTTTGAAAATCTGCTTGAGTGTCCGGCTCATCTCTCCAGCACACCGGATAACTGATAGAAGGAGAATATTAATCTGACTTTGGGGTTGACAGAAGTGCCGCTAGGATTTTAGATGGTCATCAGCCTTGAAAGTACCCGGTACTGTTAATGCTTTTATAATAACTTCCTAGTGTGGATCCTGCATCTATCTAGAGTTTTCCCAGGTGTTTGAGTACTTTGGATTAGTTTGCTTTGATGCAGGTTGGTTGCTTTGAGAAGTGAGATGGTCAGGGTTCGAGTCCATAAGTGAGATTATTCTGTTGTCGGTTTTGTTGGAGTTACAAGGACATCTGTCGCCATGGCCTCTTCTTCAGCCTGCACAAGTTCTTCAGGGATGATGTCTGCTCATGGTGACTTACCTCTCCTCTCTCTCTCTCTCCCTCTCTCCCTCTCTCCCTCTCTCCCTCTCCCTCTCTCCCTCTCTCCCTCTCTCCCTCTCTCCCTCTCTCCCTCTTTCTTATCTGCCTCTTAAATTTTTCTCCAGGGATTGAATACTTGTTTTCATTAGTGGACTTAAGACGGTTCAGTATTGTTTGGTCACCCTTGGTCATCTTGTACTGGTCTGAACAGTTTTCTGTCCCTTCTCTTCATAATCTGGTGATCTTCAGTGAGGCAGCTCTTGATTGGTTGCGATTTATCCTCTTTAACCAAGTGTTCATCATTGGTACACTCTCTGGCAGTTTTTTTTTTTCTAGCTGTTCACCCCATTCTTGATATTTTCCATTTGATTCTACCTACTTTCCCCAAAATATTCTTGATTTCTGTTAACTCTTCATGTCACATCACTCTGGAAGTATTTATTACCTATGCATCATGATATTTGTCTGGTTTGCCAAATATTGCCAGACATTGTTCAAATATACAGTGGTTATGATAATGAATGTGCTCCAAAGTACTGCCATGACTGTTCAAAAAATAACTAATGTAACAGTTTTAAACACTTTCAATCAACTTTCAAAGATTTGCTTCTCATAACCTGAAAAATATAAAAGATTATGATTGAATTGGTGAAGTTTAAGACAGCGCAACAACATATTTACTTTCCAATCATAATTGTTTATCCTATTGGATAGGAGCACTTTCATAGCCCCAGTATATTATGATCACAAACAAAATGATACACCTTGAATTGAAACTTGTGTGTGATGTACCAAATGAATCTTTTATGACCATGTAATTGCCAAATATATTTATATATTTATTTTTCGTATGAAAATAATAATAAAACAAAGGAATGAAAACAGTAAGCAAAACCAGTATTTTTCTGTATAATTGTGTCTGTTGTGATAAACCATTTATTGAATTGAATTGAATTGAATCTTAAAATGTCATGTGCTGAACTTTGAATGTGATATACAGTTTTGATCATGGATTTTATATTTTTTTAAATTTATTTTATATTTACAATTGAATCAGCTGTGATACAATATGTTTATTGGTGGCAGATAATCCTGAAAATCACTGAAAACACAGGATTTCTCCAAAAATGCAGGACTTTAAACCAAAATGTTGGAAGGGAAAAGTTCAAAGTTTTCCTCCATTTTTTTTTTTTTTTTTTTTTTGGGGGGGGGGGGGGTCTCTTCAGCTTATGCCAACAACACATTCCTTTTAATTTTTTTTAGATTTCATTTTAATTCAACTTCTGGAGTTTTAGTGATGAATTCATTTGAAGATTGGTGTGTGGATTGAGAGATAACTGATTGATGGATTGCAATAAATTAACTTTATCATAATAATTACAAGTATTTCACAAGAAAAGCATAAATTTATCAGACATTTACAGTTTGTATCAATAGAAACAGAACTTTCATTAAATATGAAAACTTAATAGCAAATAATGAATGGTTCATTAGCTGAAAATATATACAGTCATTCCAGCTCTTTAAAAAAATAAAATAAAAAGATTTACTATCTGATTGATCTATCAGTTGATTTGGTATTACGATTATCTGGGTGAATGATTGGTTTGTTGACTGATGATTGATTTGTTGATAGATTGTATTGAATGATAAAGGGGTACTCTGGCCTGAAATTAATATGAATTGAATAAATAGAGTAAAATTAAACAAATCACTGAAAATTTCATCGAAATCGGATGGAAAATAATGAAGTTATAGAATTTTTAAGTTTTGCATTATTTTGGTAAAACAGTGATATGCACGTCATCATGAATATGCAGTGAGTGAGCTGATGATGTCATATCCCCACTTTTTCTTTTGTATTTTATTATATGAAATTGCAATTATTCAAATTTTCTGCTCCAAGCCTATAACTAAAAGGACTGACTCCTTATTTAATGTGTAAGTTCATCATTGCTGTAACTTATTTTGTTACAAGGGAGATATTTTTTATAGACATGTATGAAAAAATGAAATAATGAAGATTTCATATAATATAGTTAAAAAAGGAAAGTGGGGACGTGACATCATCAGAAGACATGCATAGAACTGTTTCCCAAAATAATGCAAAACTTAAAAATTCAATAACTTCGTTATTTTTTATCGGATTTCGATGAAATTTTCAGTGTTTTGCTTGTTTAATTTTACTCTATTCATTCAATTAATATTATTTTCAGGCCGGAGTACTCCTTTAAGTGATTGGTTATACGAATGAATTGATTAATTCACCTTTGTCTGAGGATTGGATGAGGAAATTGACAATTGAAATCTGTTCATTTCATTTCATTTCTTGTATCATTAATATCAATGCCGACGTTGAGATTTTTTAAAGTAAAATATAAAAAATAGTTTTGAAAATATTAAAATTTTGTACGTTTCTGTCAAATTCCAAAGCATGATCCTCAAAAATAGATGATTTCATGAAATTCAACGAAAGAATCAATTTTATACCGATGATCACATTTCATTTTTATTTTTTGAAATGAGAGACACCATACTACATTAGATTTCGACCTCAACTCGGGAGAAAATTCTGGTAAATAATTAGTTAAATTTATTAGTTTCTGGCAATTTTTGAAGTACATTTGCTACATATATGAACAAAAAATGTAACAATGGGAATTACAACGGAGTTCTGTTGCATTTCAACTTGTTAACAGCTAGTTAAAACTGGTGATAATGAATTGTGACGTCGATCTAGTCGCGATTTAGGGAGATTCTAGGGAGTATGGAGGCGGTTGGGACCAATTTTCTCTGGGAGACTGCGGGCGTAGGATGATGGCACCGTGACGTTCGCGACTCTGCCCGTCTCTGGGAGTATTGCTAGAGTGCCCAAGTCTGCGCACACGCTTAACTGCGCGACTCTAATTCTGATATTGATAAAACAAAACATAGCTTTATCATAGCAATAGGTATTCATGCAAAAAACAAGTCAAAATAATTAAAAAACGGCTAGGGGCCTAGCCTATAGTACTATAGGCCTATCGTGGTTGAGGAAACCACTCTGCACTCATTCGTTAGCACGCAAAAATAAAGTGCAGAGTCTATGGACGGGGAATGAGGAAACCAATGCGTGTAACGCAATGATGCGCTTCTGTGCGGAGTGAATGGTGGTTTCTTCAACCACAATAATGCCGAAAAAATGGTCTTATTTCAGACATTTTATTCGCAAACCTCAAAATGTTGTCTTTCACGTCATTATTCCCGAACTGCGTGTAAAATGAATGAGTGCGCAGACCTGTCATGGGCACCATTGATTGGTTTTTCGAAATCAATGTTGAAATGGCACGGCCGTCGTTTCTTGTGTAAATGGCATTGTTCTTGCTCTAATTTTGATGAGAATTTTTGCAAACTTACTCTTTACAATATCAGGAATAATATAACATCAGGCAGTGGCTATTCTTACGACGAGTCGTAAGAATAATTTTCCGGCTATTCTTACGACATGTGTGTGGTTCCGGTGACGCATGCGCAAAGTATTCTTTTCTGACTTGGAAGTTTTGACGGAGATCTACGTATTGTCGTAAGGATAGGGCGGCGGCTATTTTTACTACGACGAGTGCCGTCTATTATGCGGAATGAACAAACAAATGAGCAGGCTGCTACGAGAATTTCTAACAACAGCCAGACTCTTATTGATAACATATTTTCAAACAATCTCAATCGTAAAATGGCATGAATGGTATATTTTATTCCGACATATCTGATCATTTACCAGTATTCTGTGTGTCTGATTTAGATAGTCACTCTAAACTTCAAAATCTTAAAAACAACATGTTTTATAGGAAAGAAACTCAAGAATATATTGATTTGGTGATTTCTCATTTAACTCAGGAAGACTGGAGTGACATTTTAATGGAAAGTGATGTTAATAAATCATATGACTCATTTTTATGCAAATTATCTCAGTACTATAATGAGTGTATTCCGTTATAATGCAAAAGGTGTAGAAGGGATGGTAAAAAACCATGGATTACTCAAGGTATATTACGATCCATAAAAACACGAAACCGACTATATAACATATTGTTACGTCGCCCTACCTCACAAAATAAAACTAAATATAAAACGTATAGAAATAAATTAACTTCTTTAATTCGTATTTCGCGCAAGTCATTATGCGGATAAATTTGAAAACAATTTAGCCAAACTTGGAACTTTCTGTAAATTTTGTAGTTCAGACCAAGATCTTCTTGAATTATTTAATGTTAAGAATAGATGTATGTCCATGTCGTCATCCATGTTGACATTTAATAGGTCCTAAATATTAAACTACATATCAGTGTGCATGTATATGTTGTGCCTAATAGATGCAAGCATTCATTTTTTTGTTACCAGATAACTCGATAAATTAGAAATTGATTTTCAATTGATGATTTTATTCGCTTTGTCACACAGGTTTCCGAAGATGTGGAAGTTAAGACCAGCTCTAGCTCAGAGTGCCTGTTGGCATTCTGCTCAATTTCTTCACAAGGTAAAGAGTTATTGACATAGGCATCGTTTTATCAAACCGTCATGAATACAAGTTTTTTGACATCCCATTGAAACATGTGTATCAAAATTAACCCTTTCGAGACAATTGACCACATTTTGTGGATTGGCTCAATAACTTTTGATTCAGAGCTGTAGAAAATATACCAGATGCATGAGTAGAAAGAACACAATTTTCTGCACACACTGGTTAAATTATTATTGCATGACCATATTGCGTTTGATGCCAGGAGTTTAAAATAGAGAATAAGCTTAAAGTCCTTAAATTGGCAACACATTGAGAATCATTGTTTTTTGTCAAAATTGGCAATTTTTTCAACTTTCGACAAAATTCCTAACCATGTATATTTTCAAAGACATAACATTTTATTAGCACTATGTCGAATTAAAAGAAAAATATATTTGTTGCCAATTTGAATAACAAAATGTGATCAATTTCAATGGGATGTCGGCCAACTTGCTCTTATGACGGTTTGATGAAACGCTACCCTTGTATCTGTAAAAGAAGAGGTCATGCCTCTCTTTGAAATATAATATTAGTTTAGGCTTTATCTTTGCATGTAAATTGCAAGCAATCAAATTGATATTGATAATGACAATTTTTATATAGCCAATTTTTATTTCCTACTTTCCATACATAGATTTTTCTATTGACTTCATTTACACATCTTGCAGTTAATGTAGAAGATTTACTTTCCTGTACATGAAAATACTGATCATAAAAAGTATACTTTTAACATTTCAGGTAACTTTAACAATTACGGAAGTGAAGTAGCAGCGAATACTTTATTTGTTTTTAAATTAGAACAAGAATTCCTGTGGCATCATTAAATTTTGTGTCTGTTAGACAGAACGTACAATGTATGAATCACTTCATTTCTTTCATCAAATCTCTGTTCTCAGCATTTGTCTTGAGTCACTTCAAACTTAACTCATTTTCATAGTAGGTTGAAACTCAGAAATTTAGGATTTTTATAAATTGCATTGAAATTGGGATACAACACATTCACAAAGCCAATATTTCTAACATTCAGGCTGGAGTACCAAGAGTGACTTGTGTTAGCTGTTTGCACAGAGAGCCACTGAATCCAGAGTGGGCTAAACTCGCTGAGAAACAGCTGAAGGGAGCAGACCCTAAAGAGAAACTCACATGGCATTCACCGGAGGTAAGCTGTAACAAGGGTGATCTGACATTTGCTCCGGCGACGGTTGTTCCTGGCTTTATTTCATCAAAAATATGGGTTGGGGTTAGGGTCGCAATCACTCAATTGTTGTAGATAACCTTGCACTCTGTAACTTCGTACAGCAAAGAATTGCCTCCCATAGCAAGTGTGTCATCTCTAGCACATACATGTATGTGTGCTGGAAAGGAGCAAGATTGCAAGCTAAGAACAGCCTGAAAATTTCACTTGATCAAAATGATAAAGATTCTATTGAAGAATCTGGCATGAAATCAGATATTCTATCATCCTAAGATGTAGAAGGAATTATTTTCTCAAAATTTGGCTGATTATATTGGTGTTTTTTACCTCTTCATCTTAGAGATTGTGACTGCTGCCGAAATTGACACAGCCCACGTTGTGTTGGTTCCATGAGTGGGTCATAATAGGGTTTTAATAATACATGCTATTTCTAAAGTGCCATTATCCATTTTAGTTAAATGCTCAAGGCACTTCAGAGCAATGAATTGAAAAGAAGTTGACGAGACAAAAAGTGAGATGTCTGTGTTCAATAAGCACCACTGAATAAATATGTCTTTAGGTTGCCCTTGAAGGAGCTCAAAGAATTTGATTTTTTGATAGTATTAGGAAGAGCGTTCCACAAAAGCAAAGGCCTGATCCCCCCACTTTTTCCTAGACAATGGAACCTGCAGTAAATTTGTATCAGATGAGCGTAGGGTACGTGAAGGAACGTATTTATGTAACAAATCTAAATTATATTTTGGGGCCGTACCGTTAACAATATGAAAAACGAAGAGAAGCAATTTAAAGACAATGCGCTCCCTCACGGGCAACCAATGGAGACACTGTAAAATTGAAGTTATATGATCGCGTTTGGTAGTATGGGTAACGATACGTGCTGCTGCGTTTTGAAGTTTTTGCAGTTTGTGAAGTTGAAAATCTGGTAAACTATACAAAGACTCCCAGTGTTAAAGATCGTATGCTTGATCTGTAATGAAAAACACAAGTCAGAAAAAATTGGAACCAGCGGGATTCGAACCTGTCATCTACTGCTTGCCGGGCAGCGACTTAACCCTCCCCAGTCAAGCTTCTTCGTTTACTAACCATTGTCTACGGCGAACCGTTTGAATATTAATGAGTCAGAAAGAAGAGGATCTTGGGTATTTGATTCTAGTTCGTCGTGACTTGGCCGTGAACCAGAATAGCCTGGTGGTTAAGTCGCTGCCCGGCAAGCAGTAGATGACAGGTTCGAATCCCCCTGGTTCCAATTTTTTCTGACTTGTGTTTTTCATTACAGATCGAGCATACGATCTTTAACACTGGGAGTAATATGCCAAAAGATTTGTTTACAAATTAAAAATTCCTCCCCAGTCAAGCTTCTTCGTTTACTATACAAAAGACTATTGCCGAAATAAAATCGTGATGAAATCAAAGAATGAACCAATTTCGATGTAGCGGACTGAGTCAAATATTTTCGAATGAAACCAATATTTAGGTTCAGTTTGGGTTTAGGGATAAGGATAGTGGCCCAGAGTTGTCTTTAATAATATGGTTAGTGTCCAAATTTGACGGCGGAGCATGTGTCATACAACCTGTTGGGAACACATAAACTGGGCCCCTTCAAACATGTACATGACGCTTGACAACGGAACCTGGACAGAATCACAAGATAGCATTTTTCTGCTTATTACATTTCCATAATCTCTGAATACTCCGCTTTACCTTCATATATAAATGTAATATGACTTAAAATGAGTAAGGATGAGATAAATTGCTTCTCACTGGAACAAATTTCTGATACTCTTTACATGTTCTTATCAAAACTTTTTAATCTACGAATACTTGGAGTAGAATAAAGAAACGCTCTGCAATCGTTTACATTGTCTTCAAATGTGCCTCTCCATAAAGTACTCTACTTCAGACAACACAATGTATGATATTATTATTTATGTTCTCCCCCAAAACAGGGTATTTCTCTTAAGCCACTTTTCACAAAACAAGACACAGAACAGCACCACGATGAGCTTCCGGGCCAGTACCCTTATACCAGAGGCCCTTATCCCACTATGTACGCTCAAAGACCATGGACAATCAGACAGGTAATACATTGTTCTAATGTTCAATATTGAAAGTGAGACATGATTTTAAAATCTTGGTGAGAGATGATGTAAATGTATATGTTACACAAATTTGGGGGCAGAATAAGATGACAGTAAATGTTCACACTTGACCCCTAGCAGTTCAGCATTTTCCTGTGGTCTAAATTAATTAGTTTTTCCTCCTCAAATTGGCAAAAAATATTCTGATTTTCCACTCTACATAGTTTGAAAGGAATGAAAATGATTATTATGAATTATTTATCTAAATTTTTACTATAATGAATCAATGTGAATGTAAATTGCCATATGTAATTAAAAAATTGCCAATTTGTACACAAAAATAGTGATTATATATTTAACACTGCATTGCCAATTTAGAGATTTTAATGATTAGTTACAATTAAATCGCTCTTATTTGTGAATGGCATTAGAAATAGACTCAAAATTATTCGTCATTTTTGCTCTTTTCTACTAATGTGTAAAAGTGTAATTCCGAGCATTTGGGATAAAAAGATAATACGAAACCTTCACCAAAAAGAGACACTGTACTGCTATGAGTTGATTGATGATTGATTGATTAACTACTGCAGATCACAATACACATTTTTATTTTTTTATGACAACATTCTTCCAAGTGTCTCGCAAATGTTGAAATCAAGTTTGCGAAAATAGGACAATATGTTGCAAGGTTGTGCAACATTTTGTTGTCGCTCATCAGGCCAAAATTGAATGTGAAAATGAAAAATGAAATTGTTGTGTGTGTATAAAATGCTGTTCATTCAAACTTTTTTATGCCTCCGCCCACCGAAGGTGGGTGCCGGAGGCATTATGTTTTCGGGTTGTCCGTCCGTCCCACTTCTCGTTACCGCGATATCTGAAGAATCATTTGAGGTAGGAACCTCAAACTTGGTACTAGTATGTATCCCCATACGAAGATGAACTGATTAGATTTTGGGGTAAGTAGGTCAAAGGTCAGAGGTCACAGAGGTCAATTGACATGAAATTACATAAAAATTCTTGGTTTTTAGCACCGTTACCACGATATCTCAAGAACTGTTTGAGATAAGAACTTCAAACTTGGTACTAGTATGTTTCCCTATATGAAGATGAACTGATTAGATTTTGGGGTAAGGAGGTCAAAGGTTAGAGGTCACAGAGGTCAATTTACATGAAATTACGTGGAATTACTGGTTTTTAGCACCGTTACCGCGATATCTCAAGAACTATCTGAGGTGAGAACTTCAAACTTGGTACCAGTATGTATCCCCATAGAAAGAGGAACTGATTAGATTTTGGGGTAGGTAGGTCAAAGTTCAGAGGTCACAGAGGTCAATTTACATGAAATTACATGGAATTACTGGTTTTTAGCACCGTTACCGCGATATCTCGAACTATCTGAGGTGAGAACTTCAAACTTGGTACCAGTATGCATACCCATAGAAAGATGAACTGATTAGATTTTGGGGTAAGTAGGTCAAAGGTCAGAGGTCACAGAGGTCAATTTACATAAAATTACATGAAATTACTGGTTTTTAGCCTCGTTATGAAATATTTCTAGAAGAGTTTGAGCTATCAACTGAATTTAGGCGGAGGCATATAGGAGACGCAGTCGCATTCATCTTGTTTCAAAATACAACCAAGGCAGTGATACTGCATGCATGTCTGTCTGACCTTTTATAGCAGAGTTCTGGGAGGGGGATTCAAATTATCTGAATAGGTTTGAAACCTCTCAGGGATTGTGTACTTGAGGGAAAAAGAGCACTCTGAATACTAGGTTTGTAATCAAGGATCAACAACCTTCATAGATCATTGCTTTGAACAACACAGGATGATCTACCGTTTGTCATGAATGCTTGCTGCATGATTTATCATTAGTATGCAGGTTTCAGCACCGTGGAGGAGAGTAACAGATTCTACAGAGAGAACATAAAGGCGGGTCAGCAGGGACTCAGTGTAGCATTTGACTTGGCAACGCACAGAGGGTAAGAAACTTAAAGGGACAGTCCACACTGGTAACAAGTTGGTTGATTTGAAAACAGAAAAATGAGAGAAATATAGATGAAAGTTTAAAGAAATTCTGAGAAAGGGTGAGAAAGTTAAGAAGTTTAAAATTAGTTAGAACCTCTATGTCCTTCTCTTGGGTGGAAATAGAGAAAGCAATCTAAATTTCCCCAGAGAAGTTCACACAAACTGAAGTATGAGCCATCATATATACAGTCAAACCTGTCTTAGTGGCCACCTGTCTATAGGGGTCACCTGTCTATAGTGGTCACTTATATTGCCTCCCTGTAGCAAGAAATATGTGCCTTAGAACCTGTCTATAAAGGCCACTTTTTCTGTTTCCCTTGATAGACAGGTTTGACTGTATTGTGTTACTATACTTTCATTCTTCTACTTGTTAAAAGTTTTCAGCCTGTTTATTTCCCCTTTGCCATGATATCCTATTTACGATGATATAATATGCATTGGGGATGTGGGTTTTCTCTTTTTTCATTAGTTTGTCTCAGCTTCTTAATACACCAAAGACGGGAAGAAAAAAAAAAAAAAAATTAGAATGAGAAATATGTGGGCCATGGATTGTCCATTGTTCTGATTATAGATTGCTAACTCTGATTAAATTTTCATTCCAGGTACGACTCCGACAATCCCAGAGTGCACGGTGATGTAGGTATGGCTGGTGTGGCCATTGATTCAGTGGAAGATATGAAGGTAAGAGGTCCCTCTCTTCGGCTTGGTTTGTGTCAGATCATTGGGCAATGGGGGATCATGATATTTGTTTCATTTTGATGCATATGCATAAGTGATTTATGGTTCTAATTGATGATTTAGTTTACCTGACTGCCAGGATAGCGAGTGTAAGCTTGTAGGGAAGCAATCAGAGGGACCTACAGCTTTTAGTCCTGTCCTAGGGACTTAGTAATAAGGATTAATGCCTTACCAGAGAGCACTAGGGCATCGACTTACTTTCAAATCTGAGACATCCTGGTCATGAGACCATGGATTCAAATGTCATAGTCAGACAGCTGTTAAAATACCTTAATTGATCGAAAGAACTATGACAATTTCCTTGAGTTACGATGTTAGTTCAAAAATCATTTTGTTATCGTCTTTTATTGATGTGGGGTCAAGTCTATATGACTCCTGTAGTGTTTCATCATCATTTTGCGTAAATTCTTTTGATTTTGTAGGTATTGTTTGATGGCATCCCACTGGACAAGATGTCTGTCTCCATGACGATGAATGGAGCTGTCCTCCCTGTCATGGCCATGTTCATTGTTGCTGCAGAGGAGCAAGTGAGTTTGCTTAAAGAGAAAGTAAATCCTGGCGATTTAGTTAGCTGTTTAGTTGAAGGGCACATTGTTGATTATATATGTCGAATTTCAACACATTTGGGCCCCCCTAACGCCGTCAACAAGTAGTTAGAAATATCATTTTGTCGTCTGCTAGAAGGTCCTATATCGATCGTGTGCGTCACCATTTTGAACAGATAAGCCCCGCCCTGTGACGTTTTGTCGGACCTCTCGGACCAGAAGTACCCGGATGCCGCCATTATTACGCATTTCAAAATGGTGTACTGCCAGGCATTCGGATGCTCCAATATAATAAAAATGAACAAGACGTTCCGAATTTCAGCCAATCACAGTTCCCCCTTGGCATGTCCGACAAAACGTCATCATAGCGCGGGTGAATCAAAAATATGGCCAACCCCGATAGCAGGCTGTAGCAGACGATCATTGCTCACAAAAGTGTGAATTACTCCACCGTCAAGCGTTCATAAGAGGTAAATTTTCACAGTAATGTCAAGAATTGTGCTCTTAACACTCTCAGTAGGCCAAAAGTCCAGGGTTTACCTTCCCTTTAAGTTTTTATATCCTAGTAAAACAAATACATAATTAAGTGTTTATGTACTTAAAATATCATGCTGTAATAATGAAAACAGGGTCTAGAAAGTTAATGATGTTGCATAATAAAACAGCACTAAATTAGATGAATTGGGACAAAAACTGTTTGGACATCATTTTTGTCCTGAGACTGATTGAGGCCTTTTACTGTACCTTTCTCTCTCTCTCTTTTATTCCACAGGGTGTGAAACAAGAGCAGCTAACTGGTACCATCCAGAATGACATCCTAAAGGAGTTTATGGTGAGGAATACTTACATCTACCCTCCAGCGCCCTCTATGAGGATCATAGGAGACATCTTTGCCTACACTTCTCAAGTAAGTAACTCCAGTGTCAATAACTTTATTACTAAAAAAGTTTGGTGTTACGGTTTGAACTCAGACCAGTAGATCAGTAGTCTGGTGAAACATCCACCAGACTAGAATACCTTTATAGTCTTAAACACATAATCTTCGCAGTTTCCATACCCCTTAGATGGCGAAATTACCAATTAATGTGTGTACAAATCTTGCACGCAGCGAAACTTGTGTCCCACACGGAACTTGCTGCGATAGACGTGGAAATTGTTCAGTCATCTTTCAGATGCGGAGTTGACGATGATGGTAGTACAAGATGATGGCTTCTTCTTCTCAGGGCAGTTCATCTCAAGTTGATGCATTACTTAAGACCTGTCGGTCATAAAATCGAAGTCCACTTTCGTTGACTGATAGCACCCGTTATCGGGAAAATGGCCGAAAAGTGTCAAATTCCCCGTGAGAACTCACAATTGTGTCTTTAAAGTTAACTCTTGTTTGGAAAGGTTGTACGGTGAATGTGTTCAGGGGAGTGTTTCATCAAGTGTTTTGTCAGTGATTGTTATAAGCTACTGAAATCCTTGCATCTGATTGGCGGAGAGCGAATTTGTCGGTAAAAATCACTGACAAAATGCTTGATGAAACGCTCCCCAGCAAATCCAAAATGTTATTCGAAATTATTAACTTTCAAGTTGGAAGCAGCAGGAATTCAGAGAATAACAGAAAACAGGATACAAAGCAAATTACTTTGATGGAAACAAATTTTGTCACAAATTGACATTATGCAAATGAGTTTTCTGTGGATACATTACTTGTGAAAATAACGCAGGACATTAATCTTTGGACAATTGTTTTCAGCACATGCCCAAGTTCAACTCCATCTCAATCTCTGGCTATCACATTCAAGAAGCTGGTGCGGATACTACCTTGGAACTAGCATTCACCATAGCTGATGGGCTGGAGTACTGCAGAACAGGTACCCCCCCCTCTTGCTCTCAATTAAATTCTGAGGAGGAATTCCTCTGATAGTTGTGATGTATCTTGGTGATGAGACATCTTCAGAATAGCAGGATATTAGTAAGACACAACCTGATGGAAACTTTCTTCAATATTTTCAGTATTTAGGGGTGTTTTTTATGGAAACAGATCCCAAAGCTTCTAGTGAGCCTCCTTGAAATGCCAAAGATTTTCATGGTATTAAGCCTCCTTGGAAATGCTAAAAAGATGGTGTTTTACACACTAAACTTTCCTTGTTGCTGTGTTAAATAGGGATGTTAATTTGGCGAAAGTTTGTTTTCTGCAAATAGGGGCTTACTTTGAAACCCTCAGACAGGTATGTTTAACATTTTCAATATACGTCATACCATTCCAGAGAGGGTGTCTGACTTAAAGACATTGTCCTGCAGTCATATCATAGGGAACCTAGTTCAACCTGATGATGGAATGCAAAGTGTATACTGACCGTCCTTATTCTTTGATGCTGTCTCCTTGTAGGCTTGAAGGCTGGTATGGACATCGATCATTTTGCCCCGCGCCTTTCCTTCTTCTGGGGCATCGGTATGAACTTCTACTTTGAGATCGCCAAGCTGAGGGCAGCAAGGCGCCTCTGGGCTCATCTCATGAAGAAACACTTTGACCCCAAGAAACCCAACTCCATGATACTCAGGTGTCATTCACAGACCTCTGGATGGTCTCTCACTGAACAGGTCAGTGTTAGCAAAGTGTTAATTCAGTGCTACGGTTGTAACATATTGCATGTGTAAGATACAGTTCGTTGGTGTATAGAAAGTTTTATATTGGTGCTACATTGATTCAATATTTTATCTGTTTGCAATGTTAAATAAGGGAATTGTTAGGTTTAAATTTAGAAAGTGATCGCTGACAGTTACGTAGATTCAGTGTCAGTATAATGTAGATATAATATGCATTGGTTGGTGGTTTGTACTTTGATTGAAGTGTTAAGCTCCTTCCTTGAGCTCATTCAAGGGCAACCTAAAGACATATTTATTCAATGGTGCTTATTGAACACAGACATCTCACTTTTTGCGCCTTGAGCATTTAACTAACATGGATAATGGCGCTTTAGAAATATCATGTATTATTATTATTATTATTAACATGTTAGAGAGTCATTATTGCATTTCTGTATAGAAAGTGTGTTCATGGTTGTTCCATTGATTCAGTGTTAGCTTACCATTATAGGTGTAAAATAGAGTTGTTGTTAGGTTGGCCTTTTGAAAGTGTAAATGCAGTACTTTGTAGATTCAGTGTTAAAATAATCGTACAAAAAAGAAACTAGATTGCATTTTTTTTGTGTTGATTCAGTTCTTTATGATCAAATTAATTTTTAGCTCACCTGAGCCTATGGCTCGAGTGAGCTATTGCGATGGAAATTTGTCCGTCGTCCGTCGTCCGTCGTCCGTCGTGCGTCGTGCGTCGCCCGTCGTCCGTTAACTTTTTACATTTTCATCTTCTTCTCCAAAACCCATGATCGGAATTCAACCAAACTTGGTAGGAATCATCCTTAGGGGTAGGGGACCCAAAGTTGCTAAAATGGTACATGTGGCCCCCAGGGGGGCCCAGGGGGAGGGCCCCCAATTGTAAAAGCTATGTAAATTTCAAACATCTTCTTTTCCAGAACCAGGCATAGCTCAGACTTGGTATTTTGTATGGAGATACCTCTATAGATGAAGAATGAATGTTGTTCATGAAATTTCTCTGAGTGGCCCTATAGGGGCCCTGTGGGGGTAACATACTGGAGGGGGGGGGGCGCTGCCAGGCAAAATGTACATTCTGATCTTCTTCTCCAAAACACATGATCAGAATTCAACCAAACTTGGTAGGAATCATCCTTAGGGGTAGGGGACCCAAAGTTGCTAAAATGGTACATGTGGCCCCTAGGGGGGCCCAGGGGGAGGGCCCCCAATTGTAAAAGCTATGTAAATTTCAAACATCTTCTTCTCCAGAACCAGGCATAGCTCAGACTTGGTATTGTGTATGGAGATACCTCTATAGATGAAGAATGAATGTTGTTCATGAAATTTCTCTGAATGGCCCTGTAGGGGCCCTGTGGGGGTAACATACTGGAGGGGGGGGGGGGGGGCGCTGCCAGGCAAAATGTACATTCTGATCTTCTCCAAAACACATGATCGGAATTCAACCAAACTTGGTAGGAATCATCCTTAGGGGTAGGGGATCCAAAGGTGCTAAAATGGTACATGTGGCCCCCAGGGGGCCCAGGGGGAGAGCCCCCAAGTGTAAAAGCTATGTAAATTTCAAACATCTTCTCCAGAACCAGGAATAGCTCAGACTTGGTATTGTGTATGGAGATTTTTTTCTGGGTGGCCCTATAGGGGGTCTGTGGGGGTAACATACTGGAGGGGGGGGGTGGGGCAAGTTGTCCGCCATCCATAAACTTTTTACATTTTCAGCTTCTCCAAAACCCATGATTGGAATTTAACCGAACTTGGTAGGAAGCTCAGACTTGGTATTGTGTATAAAGATACCTCTATAGATGAAGAATGAAAGTTGTTCATGTGCTAGAGAGAACATGCACCAGATGTGAATTGATCCACCTCAGGTGAGCGTCGTGCCCCCTGGGGCTCTTGTTATTTTATGCTGCCATATTTTCCTTTCATGATTTTGAATGCCCAGGACCCATACAACAATGTAATCAGAACAACGATAGAGGCCATGGCAGCAGTGTTTGGAGGAACTCAGTCACTCCACACAAACTCCTATGACGAGGCTCTGGGACTTCCCACAGTGACCAGCGCTCGTATCGCCAGGAACACGCAGATCGTTCTCCAGGAAGAGAGTGGCATTCCTAAGGTATTTCGAAAGGAAAGATTGGAGAGGTTCTTTTGAGGAAATGAAATTTTTGTTTTTGAAAATAATTACTCTTCTCCCAGATTTAAAGTCATTCGGTAACATTACCACCTGGATAAAAATGTCTAACTTTTACAAAATTTGGCATACTGTAAAACAAAAAAGAAATTTTCACAAATTTTGTGTGTGTTCCAGATTCACAAAAAATTTTGATGCCTTAAAATAATTGAATCACAATACGAAATTGGAGATCGCTATTAAAGTTTCTAATTGGAAAACTACTGTAGTTGATAATTTGTGGAAGTTATATGTTGCAAATGTTTCTGGTTTTAAAGTAAGTATACAACAGTAATATACAACCTTGTGAAATGTCTTCTCATTTTGGTCACCTGACACTATTCTATCTGATCACCTGACAGATTGTGGATCCATGGGGAGGCTCTCACATGATGGAATGCCTGACAGATGAAATCTATGAGGCAGCTAACAATCTCATTTCAGAGGTAAAAACTATTACTCCCATCTCATAACAGAGGTTTTTGAGGAATTTTAGAGATTTAGACTTTGATTACAGGTATTCAATCATTTATATTGATGAATGGCAAAGTGTACTGCATTAAATATGGACTTGCTTTTTCTGTTCATGTATTATGTGTAATTCCTAGCATTCGTGATCAAAAGATCATTTAACTCTTTAGGACTGGAATTATTTAAGGGCTTAATTGATCACATTTTCTTCTTCAAATTGGCAACAATAACATTTTTGTTTTAGTGCTACATGCTTCTAATAAGGTGTAATATCTTTGAAAACAACAATGGATGTTGTTGAAAAAGTAAAAAAATTGCCAATTTCAATAAAAAACAATGATTTTGAAACTCTCATTGTGTTCCCAATTTAAGGATTTTAAAGCTTTCTCTTGTTTTAAAAATTCCTGCCATTAAACGCGATATGGTCATGCAACAAAATTGGACATAGTTTGTGCAAAAATTTTTGCTTTTTCTACTCATGCATCTGGTATACTTTTGAGAGCTCTGAATCAAAAGTTATTGAGCCAAACCACAAAATGTGGTCAATTGTCTCAAAAGGGTTAAAAAACGTCTCTATAAGCAGACACTGAAATGGTATGGGTTAAGGTGTAGCAACAGCACCACTCATTGAATTTGATGTATATGTATCAATCTGTGTGTTTCAGATTGAAGAAATGGGAGGCATGGCCAAAGCCGTAGCAGATGGATTCTGTAAGCTCAAGGTCGAGGAGTGTGCCGCCAAGCGACAGGCCAGAATCGACTCTGGAAAGGGTGAGTGAGCAGAAAGAAAATTTCCTGTACCTTTGATGGACATGTAAACATTCAGTAAGTATCATATATGGTCAGTTTATTTGAGTTAAGTGTTTTATTACTTTAAATTACTGTTTTATTAATGCAAATACATGATGACATTGTCTCTGATGCCAATCTTGATTGTTTTGATATGAATAGAAATACATTGTTGGGGAGGGGGCATGTGACACCCCCCCCCCCCCCCCCCCCCCCATCCCACGCTGCACCACTGTGATACATATCATTTTACTAAAATATCCAGAAGTAATCGTTGGAGTGAACAAGTACAAGCTAGCAGTGGAGGAACCGATGGAGGTACTAGCCATTGATAACACTGAAGTCAGGGAAAAACAGATCAACAAAATCAAGGCTATCAGGCAATCAAGAAATGCTCAAGAGGTGGGTGTGACATGGAATCACTGACTATAGAAGTATGGCTGAAGTAAAGTTTTATGTTTAACATCTGAACATCTGATTGCCCTTAACACAGCTGATAATGTATAAGCACAAATACAACCAATTCATGAAATCATAATTTTTATATACATGTACATGAATATACTGATAGTACCAAGTAGGTAAAATAACAAATGGGCGTAAAACCAACCAGGGATTGGACAGAATGTAAAATGGTCCCAGTGGTCGTTAGACGAACTGACAAGTGAACTGATTGAAGAGTAGACAAAATACTGATTAGACCTCGTTGAGGAAAGACAATCTTGGTTAAGACAAAATGTCATTAGATGACTTTCAGTTGGGATTAGTTCCTATTGGACCAAATGGCAATATGCAGGTATTTATATACCCTAAAATGACATGATGTAATGTTATTTTGTCTTCCATGCAGGCTGAAGCTGCTTTGAATGCTATCACAGAAGCTAGCTCAGATGAGAAGAAGAATCTCCTGCATTGCTGTGTTCAGGTAAAGTTCAATTATATTCTCTACTCTGTGACAACTCTTAAAATATGTTTATTGATTTTCGGATGCATGAGATGTAAATGAGAGTTTTAACCTATCAAATACTATTCAACAGGAAAACACAACTCGACAGACAGAGTTCTCCGACCCGTGTATGAATTACCATATTCTAGAAGTCCATGATTTTACGATATGAAAGGTGATACAATGTAAAAGAAGGCCATAACTAATTTATACTGTGGTCAGTTGTTGAAAATATTTTCCCCCCTTGTTTCCTTTGTCCACTTCTGAACAAAAAATAGACCTCCCCAGCTATATGTCAATGAAAGAAAATAAACTGGTGGCATACACTATGAACATGGCAAACAAAGAAGCGGACAAAATATACAGCTCCTCATTGTACCTTCCACATTTGCTCTGGTAGACAATAGAACATCCCTTCATTGCTATTATGTAAAAATATGTAGAACAGGTGTCTCATGCATAATCACCTGTTCTACTTATTTTACATAGTAGCAATGAAGGGATGTTCTTTTGTCTACCAGAGCAATTGTGGAGGGTATAACGAGGAGCTGTATATTTTGTCCGCTTTCTTTGTCATCGTGTTCATAGTGATAGTGTGAGTCATTTAGGATGCACTGACATCATTACTTTGGGGGGTGTGACCACAGTCTTACTTAGGGGGCGGGTGCTGAAGGGGTCCCATCATCTTCTTTTCTCATCCCGTTTCCCCTTCTCACGTTACTTTTCTCTTGTTTTCTTTATTATTTTCCATTCTGTCGGGGGGCCCTGTAGCTACGCCAATGAGATACAGCTTTATCAGATACAGCTTTATTTGTGCATCAATGATAACAGTGGCTTTTTTTGCTTTATTTGTTACTCCCATGAAACCTTCAGGCAGCCAGAGCGAGATGTACGGTGGAGGAGATCTCCATGGCGATGGAGAAGGTGTTTACCCGTCATGTGGCTAGTGACAGGATGGTGAGCGGGGCTTACAAATCAGAGTATGGAGATAATGAAGAGATCCAAGCCTGTATCAGTCACGTTGAGGTATGTTGGTTGAAATTTGCACTGTGATACATCTGACATTATGTTAGACCTGATCCAAGTGAGAATATACATTGAATCAAAGATGTGCTATAAAGATGTGCCATAAATATTGGCAAGGATTCAAGACAGATGTTCGGTACACATGAAGCAGCGCAGACCTAATTGTATATCAAATTCATCGCAAGGAAATTCAGAATAAAACTATGGATGGTATTCCGAAAAATTAATAATCTTGATTTCAGTGAAATGATTTTAATTCCCACAATAATTTTCATATTGTTACTTTTAACTTTTCCTTGGTATTTGCACAGATGTCTTCCGCTAATTCAGCAATGTATGCACAGTCATTAACGAATGACGTGCCATAAGTTTATATTGTCCCGACAATTAAAATGACTTCACTCAAATTAAGTGAAAATGAGTTTTATAATACCACTCTACGTAGATTTATAAGGAGGGACTGGACCACATGTAGTTACATGTAGGTGTTTTATATATCTACAATATAATAAAAACATACAGATATTGTATTTTGTAAAGACGACTTTGAGTTGCACTTTACCATAGTCAGCCATGCGATAGTAGACCCCTTTCCTTTGTTTACTGTGATGTTCATTTTGATGATCTTTGGTAGGATTTTGAGAAGAAGGAAGGAAGAAGACCTCGTATCCTCGTTGCCAAGATGGGACAGGACGGACATGATCGGGGAGCCAAAGTGGTAGCCACAAGCTTTGCTGATCTTGGATTCGATGTCGATATTGGACCGCTCTTCCAGGTGAAGATGATAAGATTTACTGTCAAATTGCTTTACTCTTTGGATTCACATACAATGTTTCATATACAATGTTAGGCCATCAATATTACTTGTCATCTGCATAGAGATGGAAATGTCATTAACTCATATCTTTTAAAAATAGAGTCAATGCCTCTGAAGGATGATTCCGTCCAGTGTGTCCATATATATATTTCTTTTATCCATATATTTCATCCATAAATGGTATAGTTACCATTGGTAATGGCTTTTCATTCATTGATAAAATACATGGATAAATGTCAAATGCTGAACTAGACACTCTGCTCAGAATCGCCCTAAATAAAAAAAAAATGGATAATTCATTAGATTACTTGTCTAGAGGTTAATCTAAAAATATCAACCTTCTGTTAATTCAATTTCAATGCAGTCGCACCTTGTTACAACAAATTCTCTGGGACCATGGAAATTACCCTGTTATGTTGAAATCTGATAACATCAGGGGCCCGTTGCACAAAACTTGCGTTTAATCGCAAGTCCTTAATGCGCACTTCTGATTGGCTGAAAATAAAGTTGTGTTTGATTTTCCCTGAGTTGCGTTCAAACGCAAGTTTAGTGCAACGGGCCCCAGAACTAGTAAACAGTAATGAACAAAGAGCTGGGACAAACTAAATTATCAAAAAACAAGATCTGCATTTCAATGTATTTAATACAAATTTTAGAATTGATGCAACAGTCAAGTACAGAAAGATTAAATGTGCACAGTATCCAACAAATTTATGTAGATGTTTCTTTGTGCCGTTTTCATGGCAGGAAATATATTATTCCTGTGATAATAAACTCACTGACCGTTTGCTATGTCTTCTAGACCCCTAGTGAGGTTGCCCAGCAAGCGATAGACGCCGATGTCCATGTCGTTGGAGTGAGCACGTTGGCGGCAGGTCACAAGACACTGGTGCCTGAACTCATCAAGGCATTGAAGAACATGGGAAGAGGGTGAGTTATAGGACATCACTTTCCTTGCTTTAGAACTTGATGAGGAAGCAAGAATTGTCTTGTTATTATGTGTGCGTATATATATATGTACCCAAACATAAACTACATGCCAGATATGAGTTTTCTTCTCAAATCAAATACTTACTATATGGACCCAAAGAAAAGGTGACCGGAGAACTGCCAAGTAGTGCTGATTTTACAGCGTTTTGTGTAGGAACTGAAGAAGAATACTTCAACGAAACTGATTCTCTGCTATCAGAACACTGAAATGTTCATCTGAAAGTTGGCAGCTTTGTGTTGGTAATGTCACATTTAATTCTTGGGAAGTTTCTATTTATGCCTCCGCCCACCGAAGGTGGTCCGTGCGTCCGTCCGTCCGTCCGTCCCACTTCTCGTTACCGCGATATCTGAAGAATCATTTGAGGTAGGAACCTCAAACTTGGTACTAGTATGTATCCCCATACGAAGATGAACTGATTAGATTTTGGGGTAAGTAGGTCAAAGGTCAGAGGTCAATTTACATGAAATTACATGGAATTACTGGTTTTTAGCACCGTTACCGCAATATCTCAAGAACTGTTTGAGGTGAGAACTTCAAACTTGGTACCAGTATGTATCCCCATAGAAAGATGAACTGATTAGATTTTGGGGTAAGGAGGTCAAAGGTCAAAGATCACAGAGGTCAATTTACATGAAATTACATGAAATTCTTGGTTTTTAGCACCGTTACCGCGATATCTCAAGAACTGTTTGAGGTGAGAACTTCAAACTTGGTACCAGTATGTATCCCCATAGAAAGAGGAACTGATTAGATTTTGGGGTAGGTAGGTCAAAGTTCAGAGGTCACAGAGGTCAATTTACATGAAATTACACAGAATTACTGGTTTTTAGCACCGTTACCGCGATATCTCAAGAACTATCTGAGGTGAGAACTTCAAACTTGGTACCAGTATGCATCCCCATAGAAAGATGAACTGATTAGATTTTGGGGTAAGTGGGTCAAAGGTCAGAGGTCACAGAGGTCAATTTACATAAAATTACATGAAATTACTGGTTTTTAGCCTCGTTATCAAATATTTCTAGAACAGTTTGAGCCATCTACTGAATTTAGGCATATAGGAGACGCAGTCGCATTCATCTATTTTTTTCATACAAATTTTTTTTTTGCTTACAGTATTTTTCATAATCTGATTATATTGCAGTGACATTGGAGTGATCGTGGGCGGGGTCATCCCCCCACAGGATTATGAGTTCCTCTTCCAGGAAGGAGTCAAGAGCATCTTTGGACCAGGTAAACTTCGGGATTAAACCTATACTTACCATAGGAAAAGAATATACAAATGATGCACAGGTTGGAGTGGGTCGGTAGGAATTGTGTACACAAGGTACCTCTGAATTATCTGAACCGAAACACACTCGGTGGCGCCTCGTGGGTTTCGGACAAAATTCAGAGGTACCGAGGGTACACAATTCCTACCGACCCACGAAAAATACCTGTGCATCATCTGTTTTATAGAATGGGTAAAAAAAAAAGTGAAAATCAAACTTTTTCCCAATCATGCATCCAGTGAAAGTGAGCCATGCGTCCGGTAAAAAAATTTACCGGACGCATGGCTGAAATTTACCGGACGCATGACTGGGAGATAAAGAAATAAAAGAGAATTGAGACACTTACCATGTAATAATAGAAGAAAAAACACGTAGAAAAACTGTTTTGACGAAACTCACAAACTCTTGGGCAACTCCAGAACTGTTGAACACATTTACATACTATTTACAGTCACTGTCTTGTTGTTAGTTGTTGTGGATGTGCACCACACAGTCATGGATGTTAAAAGTGTGACTGGTAGTGGTAGTGCTGCTACTGTTTTGTGACGATAACAACAACGACAATGGAAGCACAGAAGCATTTTGGTCTCGTGGTGATAGCGGGAGGTCGTCATTACTGGAAACGTTGCCAGTCTGCCCAGTTTGTTCATGATGGAGATGGTTGCTGATTTTCTCACTCATCTCTTTCTTACGCACATCTGACGTTTTTGTGTAGTTCTTGATTGAAGATTCACTACGGTGCCCACTGACACTCATGATGTCTCAAGTTTCGAATCCTGCCTGATCAAGAGTAGTGATGCATGTACTACGCAGACAATGATTCGTGTAGACTTTGCTGCATTTCGCTCCCTTTGAGATTTTTTTCATTTTTTGGGCTAGCGTGTTTATGCCAACAGGCATATTCTGGTACCATGGATCTGTTTCACTGGTTGGTGGCTTGGTTTTTGGAGTTTGCCAAAGCCATGGACACAAAGGACTCAGCTTAGAAACATACTTTTCGTATGTTTTCACTGGACATCAGTCACTGTTCATTTCTCTGATTTCATACATACGCCCTCCGACAACTTCATCATCATTTTCCCGATGATTTTTGGTGAGATTGTCTCGCTTTGTGACATAACGTAGCCCGTTTTCATCAGTAGACATGATGAAGTCACTGGCTCTTAAGAAACGCACATTCTCTCGTCCCCGGTTGCAAAAGTAGCTCATAAGGTCAATGAAAACCTTGTTTTGGAGCCCAGCTGGTGTGTTACAATCCAACATTTCAGAAGCCTGAATTTTTTGCATGTCTTCAGTGCTGATGGAATCCTTGTGTTTGACACTTCCCAGTCCCTCTTTCTTCAGTTTCACCAAGACAGCCTTGTACATTCTAACACTCTGGGGAAAGCAATCTTTGTTTGTAATGTCTAAATTGTACTGATCAAGATAATGCCTCTGAACCCCATACCTGATGTACTGGAGGGATTTCTTCGAGTATAGAGTCCCGTCATCCTTCCGCAGAGCTGCGTAGAACGAAGTCAGTAGTGAATCCAATTCTGATGTGTTTTCACGGGCTGAAATATCCAGTAAGTTCACATTCTTCACCTTGGCGAAGCTATCCAGCTTGTTGAATCCGCATTTTAATTGTCTTTTTTGTACTAGCTGCATCAGCATCATCCAACAGTTGCGCTAATTCATCATCATTCAGCAGCTCGAATTTTGGCCTCCCGCTATCGCCATCTTGAACTCAACACCGGTAGTACATATCATGCGTACAGTGCTAGTGTACGTATTTCCATACGTGTAGTTTGCCGTTCACGCATACGACCGGGGTAAAAAATCACAACAGGGTATCGATATCGTTTATATCGATTCTCGGTATACGCTGATATCGCGTGTGGTCAGTAAAAATGATTGCACGGGAATTGACCAATGAGATTGCAGAGATTCTTCTACCCATTCTATAATAGTTAATAAACAATAGAAAAGCTACGTTTTTGCTGTGTTCCTGTCAGTTTGGACTGGTAATAGACCCAGGAAAAAACCTGACATGTCAAAATGAATTTCAAAGTGTTCAGTGTGATATACATGTAATATAGTTCCTGAATGTTTGATGAGATTTGTAGAAAATTGAAATTAAATAAAATGACAAAATGTTTTGCAAGCAAAGACTTCTGCCTGATTTAGTTCGCCAAAAGTGACCTATGGCAGTGCAAGATATCTTTCAAATTTAGACTGTAATACTGAATTGCTTGAGATATGATGTAGAAAAATCAGTGTAATATTGATATACGTATGACACCTATCGTCTATCATCACATTTTATGAAAACATTTCCACCATTACCTTTTAGATGTTATGAATCCTGTAAAAAAAAAAGCCCTATGTTTCTTATGACATTACCATACTAATCACATTCCATGCATTGTTTGTTTCATAGGTACAAGGATTCCAGTAGCAGCGATCAAGGTTGTAGATGACATTCAAGAGGAACTAGGGAAGAGGGCACATGCTATGTGAGCCTTCCCTTCAAGATTGATTCAACTTCCATTGTCTTAAGAATGAAAACTTTAATGGATTACATTTTGAAAGCATGTCATCCAGAGAACCAAGTATGCTTGAAGGCCCATGCCGTGTGAGGCTTCTCCTTTGCGAAAGATTGAGCTTTGATTGTCTTCAAAATAAAGACTTTTCTCGATTGCACTCTACCGTATAGGGAACATTTGAGCCAGAGAACCACCAATCAGAGCTGCAAGGCATGTCCTTTGATGTAATTTCTTGTTTCGTAATCTACATGTGTCATAGAAAAAAAATGTATTGGAAGTACTAAGTATTACCATCCCCCTCTCCCTCCCCGCCTACCCCAGCTACCCCCGAAACAATAAACCTGAGTCCCCTCAGTCAACTACCCAGGGGGTAATAAAACTAAAGGGTAGTTTGTCAGTGGGTAACTTATCCAGGAGAGTTCTTGTCCAAGGTGTGTAGTTTTCTGGCAGGGAGTTGTCCTGGGGTGATTGTCCAAGAGATAGTTGTCCTAGGAGCCAGAAGAAAAATGTATCCACAGCTGCATCCCAGTATTTGGGTCATTGTCATTTTTACTTGACACCCATTTGTAGTGACTTTGGACCATTTTTTTTTCAGCTCGGTCTTCACTATATGTGTGTAATTAATGTCTATTAAAAACATTATAAAACTAAATCTGCATCCAATTGAATTATGTTTGGAGAAGGAAAAAGAATAATTGCTACATTGAAAAATACTTTTGCTGAAATTTCATTTTTTTTAGGTACAATGTTTATTGCAGTGTCTCAATTTAAATTGATAAATCTGTTGATAATCAGAAGTATGAAGTAGTGAATCAGAATATTGAATTCTGAAAAAGAAAATTACAAAATCTCATGTCCGAAGAAAACTTTTTGTTGAAATGTCCAAGTTTATATATTGCTGAATCTGATAATAGCCATTAGCTTGAAGTAAATGAATCCAAATTCCTAGAATTTGAAGTTGACAAATATTTTTGTGCAATACCGTTTTTTTTTTAAGGTGCAGAATTTTTCTGAGTACGACAATAGAGGTTGTTACTAACCGACTGTTTGATATTAGATGTTCAATGTAGTTACCCCTATTATGTGAATTGCAACATCCTACATATAGGCATCTGAATTACCTTGTATTTTTGTTCATGTTATATGAAACTGCAAGGAACTGGAAGTGAGTAAAATAACTGCGCTTGTTATGATCAAAGTTGAAATCACATACTTCTACTACATTTTACCATCATTTATTCTGTAAAAACTTATTACGTTTATACTTTGCATGTATAAACTGGAGATAATGATTTTCATTGAACATTATTGAGAAATGTTACGTGATATGTTATCTATTTTTCATGTAGCTTACCCATCAATTTTAATTCGATGACCAGTCATAAAGGTCATTACTGCCGTACAAGATTATGATTATTGCAAATGTAGAGATGATAATTCATTAATCAACAGTTGCTAAGACTTTCAAAACATCAACCTTAAAAGCCAATTTCAATGTACTTCTGTATCACCTGATAACATGTGCGTATGAGATATCGTCGCATCAGTGACAATACATGGGCATTAATCCCCTGATGTGACAATATTACATCATCACAGTGACATGTTACATAATCCAAATATGATTTCAATAAGTAGTACAATAGAGTATTGAAATTGCCCTTGAGTTTATTTGTTGAAAGTCTTTATGATCGTGTTCAACAAGCTTTGGGATAATTGTGACCATTTGATGGCTCAGTTATGTAGTGAAATTTCTTTTCCACAATTTGTATGTTTCAAAGGTTATCTTTCAAAAACATGCGCTACACAGATCCTCACGTACATTGTACATATTTCTAGGTAATGTTTAGTTTTGGTACTCCCTCTAAAACTGTTCGTCAGATTTCTTTGATTTTGGTTGATAGATAGCGAGATACTAGCAATACTAAGATGCTGTGAAGATTTCATCTCCTAAAGTGAAATATTTTACAAATGAGAGGTAATATTAATTTATATACCAGGCCAGGGATACAAACTCCTGACAACGGCAGCAAGCACTATACACTATAACGCGTGCAAAAACCTATGAGGATTGTGTATTGCACACACTGTGACACACATGCTTATCTCCACGCGAAGCCCCCGAGACTGTTGCATGGGGAGTCATTGCAGTGGAAAGGTCGTAGCATAGTGCAGTATGTTAACGAGATCTTGCGTTCCTTACAGATATTTACACTAAAAGTCACCGGAAATCATTGATGGAATACCACGTGATCTCTTACAAACCTTTTTTTATATAAGGAGAACAACATGAGACGCGTTTCCGTCCAACCTCCTTTTTGCTACCCAAACTGTCTATAAGCTTTAATGATATCTACCATGCATCATCATTTGTGTAATAATGATAAACGTATGTTCTTTGTGTGTTTTTGTATTCCTACAATATTCATTCATATTTTTGTCTTGATATTGGATGTATATGCTATGAATTCATCCATGATAAGAGTGAAATGTCAAAATGAATTTATGTTGTGCATGTACAAAGCTTTAAGGCACAAACATTTTGTAAATCTATAAAGTATTAAATATGTATTGTAAAAGGAAGACTGTGAAATAAATTATATCTTTTCAACAAATATGTTTCCTCCTTTGCTTGTTTTCAGTACATATATGCAGAGATTGGAAAGTGCAGAAATTTGTTTGGATCCACATTAATTTATAAAATAAAAGCTAATTAAAATGCATTTGCCTTCATCTGTAGGCCCTAATCTCTACAGGGCATGAAGGAAGGAACTTTCAACGTCTAGAACATTTACTAAAACTTCCAAGAAGAATAAGGACGAAAATGAAAGATGCTCTGAACTCGGGGAAACCCTCAATAGTCCATATTCATTACAGAAACTATGTCGCCTCGATGGCACAAAAGAGAGATGACATGTACTAGGGGGTAGAAGCCAGTGGCGGGCCTCTGCATTTCAGTGCCTCTCCTTTTCAGTTGAAAATTCTCTGACAAGCAAAAATTTAAAAATTTTTTTAGAAAAAGGGTCCTCGGTATATTTGTGTCTCTTCGGAAAAGCAAAAAAAAGGAGGCTTTTGGGGGGCTGGGGGGGGCACGTGCCCCCTATGCCCCCCCCCCCCCGGATCCGCCACTGGAAGCAATGGTCCTCCCAATTCTGTAATGGAGGAAAAACATATTTTGTGTCCTATGGAAGTGGAACGTAGCAGTTACATTATCAAAACAAGAATATTTTCTACTCAAAGGTGGGGCACATCTGGCCCTTCCCCTGGAATAACTTATTTTTAGGGGGTGTTTTTTTTATAAAGTTTAGTGTATATCTCCATCATATAGGGATTTCAGAATATAATGGGACCGCTGAGGTAAAGTAGTCGGTATTGTCCATGTGATTTTACATCTATAACCCCACGGCCACGTCAAATCTATCTCGCATACATGTGTTGTTGAAAGCTCTATTTTAAAATACATCTATAACTATTTTGGACATGTTGAATGAGGCAGGAGCAATGACTCAAAAATGCTAGATAGGACTATAGTTTAACTTTATATAAATTTGATTTAAAAATAATAATAAGTAAGTAAAGACGCATTTCTTAGGGGCAAAAATATAGGTCATCCACTCCCCCTTTCGAAGTCTCGGGGGCGGCGCGCGGCGGGATGCCCGCGGAAATGAAATCCCGGGGGAGGGGAAGACTTTTCAGTAGATTTCCATTGTTGCATGCTCACTCCCCCCTCCCGTGAGAAAACCTGGAAGGTGCCCCCTTTTGGACAATTCTGAATCCGCCCCTTATGAAGAATGTCGGGTATCGTGACATTCTCGCTTAACATTCAGCCTATAAAGGCCAAGGTGATTTTGTCATATTGAAGCGCAATGCGCGTAGAGCTTTTTTTTTCTCGGATTTATTGATACGGTACCCGAAGAAGGATCGCTCCCGCATTGAACATGTTTAAATGCCCTTCCATAAAATAAGACAAAAACGCTGACCGCATCAAACGAAAGTCCCTTCCCCTCCCTGGTACATTTATGTGAAATTGAGTGTAATGTGCTGGTGCGCAACATTCCTCGCCTTTCATATTGCTCAAGCTGTTTGATATCCCCCGAAGGGATAAGTGAGAACTCAGAGCAAGCTTCAGAAAATACGGCAGGCCTACTTTGTCAAATAAGTCAAGACGACAAGAAAGAGTAATGGCAAGGCGTTTGTACTTGAGTATTATGACGTAAACAATGCTCACGCAAGGGCGCTATACATGCGCGCGTTCTCAGCCCCTGGCCCTTAGCTTGCTAGCTTTGTTGATAGGCATGGTAGCGTCGGGTAGCGTAGGATTTCCAACACAAGAGCGAGCATCAAAACCAAAAGAAATAACGGGGATAAGAAAAGGAATTATCCCACTTAGGGAATGCATTAAAGCTTTCCCAACAAAGCAATTTAAAGTAGGACACGCAAAATTGGCTTGTAGATTGAGCCAATGTAAGTAACATGTTACGCCAAAGGTTTTCATCAAATCCCACTTAAGGGGGAACAACACTTTAATTTCGGCGACAAATTTCAGCAAGATTTAATAAGAACGTGCCGCGAAAAGAGACCGAATGACAAACAACCATGGCCAATAAAGTAATGCCAGATACCAATGGTGAATTTGTAAAGAACACGGACAAACTGTCAAAAATAGCATCGCTTCGGAAGGAATTCGAGGTGAGAAAATCGTCAGTTTCAAAGGAGCCTAGGCGAGCAAGTCGTAAGTACATCCTTTTTGCTCTTTAAAATCGATATTAATCTCTAGTCATTTTGCATCTCATTATAATATATACAGAGACCTTATATAACGTTGCTTCTCGTTTTCTCATTGCTCTTGATGCCATGTTCCTAATTTTCATTATCATTTTGATTTTTAGTTAATCGTATGATTGCTATGGCCTGCATTTGGGGTAACGATAATACTGTAGTATATAGGAAATATATGATGAACTCTCAAGGAATGATGGCTGTGGTGGTGGTCGTGGTCGTGGTGATGGTAGTGGCGGTTGTGATTATGATGATGATGTTGATGATGATCATGATGATGGGGGTGGTTATGATTATGATGACGATGATGGCGATAACGGTATGAGGCGGGGAATGAGGAGTGATCTAATGATGACAGAAAATTATGATAATTAATTTGAAGAGAGTAATTCAACTTAAGAAAATGAGGGAATTCGTAAAGACGACATGACTCCCCGCCATAGGAGAATGTCTCTGTATGTGTGAATAGAAAATTAATGAGAAAGCCTTGAGACGGAAAGATTATTGACGGATATTGATAAAACAAAATCATTTTGTTTTGTGTCTTTTACACATCCGCAAATAAATGCAATATCTTAATTCCATTAATTACAAGGTCTTTATTCAACGCATATCAAAAGACTTGTCCTCATCTTTATAAGATGCTGACACACTATTGATAAAATTAGTTAAAACGGAGTATTACCAGAACAAGCATATACATGATTTCTTATAGCAGGCAGGTTGAATAACCATCAAACCTTTGCTTTGCAATACATGTATAGGAGGTTATGTAATAATAATAATAATAATAGTAGTAGTAGTACATGTAGTAGAAATAGTAGTACTATATAATTTATGTAAGATATTAGTATTATTCGCAATTTAAATATAAACATAATATCAAAATTAAGTCTGATAAATCGTTATAAGGTATACGCGTATCGTGAAAATATTTATATCCATCTTCATTAGATGTGAATACACTATACAGAAGTTTTTATATTGAAAATATTTTAATTTTTTGTAGCATGTGTTATCATTATTATCATTATCATTATTATTGTTATTGTTGTTATTTATAGTTTTATTATTATAATTATAATTATTATTATTATTATTATTATTATTATTAGCATCATCATCATCATCATCAACATCATTATTATCATTATTATTATCATGAAGACATTCAGGTATACACATACATTAATATGATGCTATTTTCACCTCAGCTGGATTAAATGTGGAAATTGTTGATAGAATAAGAGCGTACAGACTTCTCAGTTGACCTCTATAGTGAGCGTGCCAGATATCCAGCAACTGGGTATAGTTGTTGGTTGTTACAGTTTCCTAAGTCATAATGGCGTATCCAACATACAGGATAAAGCCAACAAGCACCCCTTTTTGTTTGAAGGCATATAAAAAAAATCCATTTTAATTGCAGTGACCGGTATTCATAACAAGCGGACTAAGTCAAACCTTGATTAATACAAAATTAATGGACTTTAATAAATACCAAATAAATGCCACTCTGTATGTCTACATGACGCGGGGCTGTCAAAGTACATTCTACCCCCTTGTTTTTGCAAATTTCTGGATATACCCCTAGTTTACTCGCCCATCTTCCCGTGTCGGTAATAGCTATACTACTAGAGTTAGATAACATTGATGGAGCGTATTGAGAGAGAGCGCAAACACATTTGTTAGATTAAACACCTTCGCTGGTCAAACATGTCTATGTATGTTCATGATGTTGGATTACGGTAGTGATTTGCCACTGTGTTGTAGCATATACAGTGTGCTATAAGCAAAGGGAGAGCAGGAGCATGCGCCTCCACGCCCCCCCCCCCAACAAAAATACTGTTTTATACATACAGGCTTATATATTGCCTCCCAGAGACCACCTCGTGACACCCCACCCTCTCATCCCTCCCTCCCCCCCCCCCCTCTCTCTCTCTCTCTCTCTCTCTCTCTCTCACCCTCACTCACTCTCCCCTCCACCCCTTCGATCCCCTTGCTCTCTTTATCCTCTCTCTCTCTCTGTCTCTCTCTCTCTCTCTCTCTCTCTCTGTCTCTCTCTCTCTCTCTCTCTCTCTCTTTCGTCTTCCTTTCTTCCCCTATCCTCCTATCTTTCATTATCATACAGCTCCGCCACTGTATCAAAGGCAACTTAACTTTCTGAACGTCTGATAAGAGCTAGAAGTGCATTGATTCCTCGTAATAAAACTGTATAGCGTCTGTCGAGAGCCAGCAGGGCGTTAACTCTCTGTTACAGCATTTTGTTAACGCCCTTCTGGCTCCAAGCAGACGTTAGGTTAATGCCAAAATTACATCTTCCATTTTTAACAAGGCTCACATTATCATAGATGCCTCACGATAAGGGTGAATGAACTTGGAACCTCATCGAAATAATCTTCGACATTCCGCTCATATAGATGTGAAGGTTGGAATCTATATGGTTGGAATACAATCATGCATAAAGACTATGGAGTAATAGAACCATTATACACGAATTCAATTGTAAAATAAACGCCATGTAGTTGACTCAGAGATGCTACAGCACAATAATTATAACAATATGAACCGTGCACTTGAGGCAGGACCCCACTTTCATTTTCATGCATGTGGAGGGTCATTTCAAGGAAATTGTCAAAACGAACGGGGTCCTATACTATACCTCGTAATGGTATGATGTTCAGTCTTCATGGTTATTGGAAGGTAAACGGTGGTGATTTTTCCTTGCTGAATCAATGTTAGTGTCAAGTCCTGCTTAAAGGTAATACCATTGGTTTTCAAGCATGTTTCTTTTTAATCAAACTCTTTGTTTTATACCTTTCAGTTCGACCAGCTTCATGAAAATTACGTTTACAGAGATTGGCTTATATAGTCTTACAGCAGATATTCATTTTCTGTACCAGGATTTGAATCTTGACCCTTGGAACTGTTGATGAAGTGATCCAACCTGTAAATAGGGTCGCTCCCCGGAAAGCATGCATGTTTCTACTCTTTTGGCTCGAAGATCTTTCTCCACCTTCTGTTTTTCATTTATCTACCGATCGTGCAGACAGTTTCTATTGGCCTATATAATACAGCAAAATTTATTTCTTAAGACAGCTATAATTCTTGCGAATAGACCTGTTTACTAATGTATTTCAATTTATGCATGTTTCTCTCCAGAACCCGTCGTTACCAACTATTTAGTGCACCTGCTATACATAATGGCATCTCTATGGATTGAATCCATTTTGCATGCATACGTGTTTCTATGTCAGGCAAGCCTCGAGCAAGCTTTTGAGTCGTCAAGAGAAGCTTTTGTTCAATATATGCATGAAATTAGTAAACAGGTCTATTCAGCAAAATGTTTATTTTGTCATCAGATAAATTTTGATTTATAAAAAATCCGACATATTGTTCTCGAAGTTCGAAATGCATCAATCCATTTTCTAAAAGCCAAGGAGATCTGCTACCATGCAGGAAGTTTGAGGATATTGTTTATGTGGAATTTTTAAATTATTTTTTGGTTCATGAACGCTAATGGACTCCTGAGGATAAAGTAGAAGAGAAAATCCGCGTATCGTATTCAAGTTCTTGTATATACGTATAGATACAATGCACAGTACAGCTATATTAAGGGCTTGATAAGGTATATGTTACGGTTTGTCTGCAGAGCTCTCCTGGGTAATATATTAATCAGCGTCGCTGCTCCTGTACTTAAAGGTAAGGTCGTTCCATTGAAGGAGAAAGTTAATGATCACATGATATGTCTTCTAATAGTGTGAAAAAAAGATAAAATTGATATGGAAGCTAGAAATGTCACATATTTGTGCAATGATACTTATAGTGATATCATTTATATCGACTTGACACCAGTATGTAGGCCTATACCGTGATAATAAAGTTTATGCATTAAGCCCATCTCATGTTTTGTATGCATGGCCAGGGATATGTTGGTATAATTTCCTCTATTATAACAAATAACATGACAAAAACTTAAAGCTGTAATTGTAGCTGATTTTTTTAATGGATTTCATACTCATTGTTATGATCTAACCTTTAAGAAATTTGATTACAACAATCATGAAATTATAGAGATCATAGAGATACGTGTCTTAAGGCAGGCCTCTACCATGTCTACTATAGTCTAGTAGCACTTTCCTTGTTACCAATAATTAGAACAGGTATGGTCTGCTCTCTGATCTAATAAGAGTCACATATCAGTCGACATTACAGTTACACTGCTATATACAGTATAACCAGGGGCGGATCCAGGATTGAGTAAAAGAAGGGGCACACAAATGAAGGTTTGTCAACTTTTGGAAAAGGTAGACCCGTATTTTTGGGGTCTCGCCAGTTTCTCGAAAAGTCGCTCAGTGGGGAGGGGTGTCGACCAAAAAAAAAAAAAAATTCGCCAGACCTTCAAAATTCGCTCAGTAGGGAGGGGGGGCGTTATGGGGGTCCAGTTTCCCTCCATAATTCCCTGACAAGCAAAAAAAAAAAAAAAAAAAAATCTTCACTCTAAAAGGAGGGCACAATCGAGAAAATGGCGGATCGTCTATGGTCAAAATGCATACTTTTCTTCCAAAAGGGGGGGGGGCACGGGCCGGAAGTTCCCCCCCCCCCCGGATCCGCCAATGAGTATAACAGTATTCATAATCTATTGTTGTACTCTCTAGATAATTATATGCAAGTAAAAGGTTTCTGGTACTTAGGATTCCACAAATAATTATGTTATGATCTTGGAATTCAGAATATGATTATAGATACTGAAAGTAGAATTTTCCTATTTTGTTCTGAACCCAGCTACAGTAAGTCATTTCAACTCCTTCAGTTATGCCCTTCACAATGAAAGTAACATGAAATAGCTCGCTTCAATTAAATACTGATTTTACACAGGCCTTAAAACTTTCAAAATTTGTCAAATGTCCGTCCGTGACTAACCGATCAGGCTCTATAACCACCATGCAGTTTATTATTATGCAGAATGTATAGATATATATATGTACATGTATAGATTCCCCGAAAGCTCGAAAGCTGTACAAGATTACATTGTTTCTAGGTCACATAATGCCTTGATGCGAGCTTGGCCTACATATTGTTACGTCAACAATAAGCATGAAACACTATCTTGTCATATACTCATATCTTGAGATATGGACATTTAAACTTACATTCCACAGGAGGATGCAAGTGCGAAGGAGCTATTCCCCCCTCCCCCTTGAGCTGAGAAGAAGCATTGGTGTGTGATTTTGTTTGTTGTTTTACTGGGGGGATTGCAACACTCCGGATTCAGGATTGTTCCCGGAATCATAATATTCTCAGACAAAAAAAAAAGCTCCTCCCCATTTCGATTTATTACTATCGATATCCAACCCAATCCACCCCACCTTCAAAGTGATATCAGCGAAATAGTCCCCAAGCCATTCCGAGATTTGCGTCTGGGAGGGTTCTTATGATTACTATCGGGGAATGGAAGGGTAAGAAATCATAAGAAATATTAATCACAGTTTTTTGTTTGTTTGTTTTTTGGGGAAGGGGGATTTGGCAATCCATTTTTATGTACAGTAGGCGTTTTGATAATCGAAAAACGTTTTACTTTGTCTTATCATACGAAATGGCACAATGAGGTTTCCTGGTCTACATTGCATGGATACGTGGCCTGACTGGGGATCAAATGGTTCGCGGTTCGAGTCCAAACCACGGAACCATGTCCCTTGCCAAAACCTTAATCTACATTTGCCACTCTCCACCCAGGTGTAGCAATTGGGTTCCTGTATTTATAGTTATTCTTTTGAAAGCTTTCACCGCATTAGATCAGCCATATCAGCTTAAGGCATCGTATTAGTAGTCACTTGGTGGCGCCTTGAGCTTCTCCTAGAAAGGATAATCGGGTGCACAATATAATTGTATATAATTGATATTTTTTATGACATGATCAATCACAATTATTTTTTCGTTAATGCAGTCCCGACAGTGATGACAGCAAACAAGAGAGGTCGGGACAGTCTCATCGTCGATATGAACCATGCAAGGATAACGGGACGTCGAAATTCGATGCCGACCAAGGAATCGTTGTTCCTCGCCTCGGGGAGCGATTTTGTGAAGAAGATATACCGCAGCGAAAAGGCGCTTAAAGATGAACAGCGGAGGCAGCAGCAGATACGACGTTTCGTCATTCATCCTTTCAGCAATTTCAGGTATTTTCCCCCCGTTTTTTATTGAAAACAAAATTACATAATAACAACAATCAATACCGTCAAGAAATGATTAAAACAAATAAAAATCAGCAAAAAATACAGAATCAAAAAGAGAAGAAAAGGGAGCAACATTCATATACATTGTCATCAATATACATGTACATGTAGAGGGAGACAAGCACAACGATTACAAAATTAATCAAATCTCCATTTACCAAAATGTGAACTGAGTTTACCCTTCTTTTTCGCTACATGATTATTATAGTCGGGGGATCTACTGTGAAATTTGCATACAGAAATATAATAATTCCTTACAAGAAATATGTTGGTTAGAATTTGTCTTCTTCACGGTTACATGCCGTTTTTCCGAAGGTTCGTTTTCCCGAATGTTCGTATTTCCGAAGATTCGTTACTCCGACGCGCCGGTTTCCGAAAATGAAATAGGGTTTATGATTCCGAAAATGAAAAAGGGTTCATATTTCCGAAGGTTCGTAATTCCGAAAAGTTATAGGGCTCTATTAATTTTCGTATTAAGAATCTTCGGAACTATGACCCCTTTTTCATTTTCGGAATTACGAACCTTCGGAGTAATGGATCAAAACTTTAATGTTCGGAATTATGAACCCTAATTCATTTTCGGCATTATGAACCCGCTGCTATGGGAAATTTGTGTTTCGGAATTACGAATTCATCCCAAAGCAATTTATGTTATTAGTTGATCGCTTTATATTCATTTGTCATTATTTATATTAATTCGTCATAATTATATAGACTATGTTTTTAGGATTCAATTTATCGACGCCTTCTACTTCGTTTTTATAATATGCAAAACGTTCATTTGCAATATCGCTGTCAGGTAATTTCTTAAATTTAGTCATATTAGTAGACCTTCTACCTCCCACTATATCCCTTTCTATCTCTCTCATTCTCTTTCTCTATTTTGTATCAATCTGCCTTTCTCTCCTTTTCTCTTTCTCTATCTATTTTGTGCCCCCCCCCCTCCTTCCCCCCCCCCCCCTCTCCCTCCCTCTCTCTCTATATATATATATTTCTCTTTATCTTGTCTTCTCTTATCTCTCTTTCTCTTTCTCTCTATCTTGTATTCTCTTATGTCTCTCTGTCACTGTCTTTGTTTCTCTTATTCTCCCTTCACCCTCTCTCTCTCTCCCTCTCTCCCTCTCTCCCTCACTCTCTCACCCCATCTCCCCCTCTCTCTCTCTCTCTCTCTCTCCGCGCTCTCTCCAGCCCTCTCCCCAACCCTCTCCATCTTTCTCGTATTTCCTATTTCTTTCATCACCCCCTCTATCTCTCAGTTAAAATTATCCTTCTTCACAATCTCTTAATTCTTTCTAAACAAATCCTCTGGTCATTCTAATTTACAGTTTGTTTTATAGTACAGTCACTCCCGTAACCAACTCCAAGTGATTGAATACTGATGAATCTATAAAAGTAATACCCCAAGTTAAAGCTTAAACATTGTCTCGTCCCTAATATCCGAGTCACACCGCCTCCAAACGACCGATAACCGACAAAATACTGACTATTCCGGGCAGTGGCGTATCTAGTCCTTGGCCGGGGGGGGGGGGGGCAAAAACATCCTAGCCAATGGTGATCCAGAAAAAAATAATTTTCAGGCCCTGCTTTGCGTCGGAAGGGTTGGGGATATGTCGTCCAATGTTATATTTTACCCATCTACTCATGATTTGCAAATTATGCATTTGATTTAATTTCATTTTTTAATCCATTGTAGTGTCATTAGCAACAGCATAATGAGTCATAGATAATTACGAGCGAGCACATTTTTTGCCTCATTGCGTTTGATTGAAATTATTGATTAAAAAGTGTTGATTTGATATATGTTTGAAAATATTTCAGATTTTGTTTCAATTATTGATATAGCAGAGGTGTTCAAATTCACTCTGTTTGGCTTTACACGTGCCCCTAAATAATTAGCTGTTCTTATAACTTGTTGACGGTTGGCTTCAAAACGTGTACCTAACAATAATTATGCGAAGTATAGTAGCATTGCGACCGAGCTAGAAAATTTCACCTTAATTTATGAGGTTTCAAAGCAATTTGCTTACAATTTCCTTTGAAATAAATGATTCATGATCACTGAAACACTTTTGTTCATGGTTGAAAATCTGTCGGGGGGGGGGGGAATAAATTGCCCCTTTTCCTGCCTCCATCGGATAACGCTTGTGATTCGGGGTAACATTTACTGTTAGATCTCTTGTCGGACTGGGGTCGGTCGGTCGGTTTTGTCAGTGTGACTGTACTGGGGTATATCGTCCCAAGTGGGTATCGCTGTTTGTTTTTCTTCAAATGACACATTGCTTGAGGTGATGGTCCATTGCAATTCATTTCTCATCCATTTAAAACCTAGATAAATCTAATACATGATGCAGTCAATGACAAATCAGGGATTCCGGCGGGGGCGGGAGGGGGGGGGGGGAGGGGGGTCAAGACCGAAAATCGCTGACAAGCACACACACAAATTAAGAAACGTTCTCACATTTGCACGGGTGTTTGTGTTTTGGTCAAAACTATTTGCTGGGGGCACATAGACACGATGTTATGCATATTATTTTCTGTAGTGCCATTAGGTATGCCCCGTTAACAGTAAGCTATGTCCAGGACAAGGAGAATAAACATAAATGTACATGACTGTGATGGACTTATGTTTATACATGTAACACATGCAGACTTAATGACTTTTAAAAAGAAATATTTATCAGCTACATATTTTGGTACTTCGCTATGAGGGATTTTCCTCATGTACTGAGCAATTGTAAATGATTTCCAGCGCTTTATCATTGATCGAAATGCTTAGCCTTTTAACCACTTTATTTCTTCATGGCTTCGATCAGTCTCTTGCGGGGGTAGAGATGATGACTGAGTTGGAATCTCGTTTTGTATACATGGCCGAATACCGGGCATGCCCTGCAACATGCGAATGTAACAGAGCGTATAGCACAATAGCTTGAAGAGAATTATAAACAGTGGCGTAGACAAAGAGGGTGCGATAGAGAGATAGAGAGAGGGGGAGGGAGCCGGAAAAAAGAGGGGAAAAGTACCCCTTACACACCCTCCTATAATCGATTGCATGCTTCAGCTCCATTTTATCAGAATAAGATTTATGCAGCATAAATCACAATTTGAAAATGTCAGTATTTTTAATGACTTTCCATCGATTAATTTTGGCTTCTATTTGTGGATTGTATTTCATTTTCTCCAACTTGTTATTGATATAGGATTAGGAGCCGCATATATATGTATTCGTTTACCGAAACATTCAAAAGCAAATTTCAGAGGTACCATGATCTATATGCTATTCGAATTATTTCAATACACACTACAGTTTTCATGCATTTACTGTTGCTATGTAGTATCCCTTTGGCAAGCTTTACGTACACACATGTATATACATACATACATTGCATGATCTCTTTTTTTTTAACCGTTAAGCATTGGATATATACAATAGAACTGATTACTAATTTCATGAATTCTTCTTCAACAAAAGGTTTTCGGACGAGAATCCTTGCCAGAAATAGCAACAATAAAAGTATGCAAAGAATGCAAATACCTCGTCAAAGGTGAATGATATAGTATTTCGTCATGAGGTAAACGCGTATGAACTTGAGCTTCATACGAAAGTGAAGTATTGGAAGTTTGGAACAAAATCCTTCTCTAGGAAAAAGAATAAAGCTATAGATCTGGGAATAGTAATGGACTATTACATCCACCAGTTAAAAGTCATTGTATTTCAATAGTCAGAATGCAGACTGCATACGTGAAGTGTTGCTAGGTTTGCCAAGAAAAATTGTTTGTCCAACCTAACGACGCCTATTTTTGCATGCAATTCACATTCTAACTATTAAATATAATAGCTTTTTACAGGTGCATTCAATAGTTTGTCATTAGGCAAACGTGCATAAATTTGAATACATTACGAAAATGGCCTATTGTCACTTTGCATGGCAGCTGAAATTCCAGAGCAACTCTTTTAACCTAGTGTCATGTATCATTAAAGGGAAATTAACCTCAGCGTATGAATTAGCTTATTTTGAATGGTGTAGTATATGCCTCTTATTTGATACATGCAATTTCATGTAAAAACACAGGATATAGATATAAATCACTATTTTCCAGCCAAGTTATCGTCTGCTAGCAATAATAAGGGGGCTGCCATTACTTTATGTGTACACGAACATATTTTTCATCCCAAGTAAAATTTCCTTCATCGTTAACTTGTAATTGATTTTTAGAGGACAAATATATATTAGATAAAGTCACATATTCTGAAATGTAAGTTTAGTTTTATATATTTTTTAAAAGGTCTTAATTTGTTCATAAAAAATATACTTCATAAAAAATATACGTCAAGGACGGAGAATTGACGTCAAGGACGGAGACAATCGTAACAATACCAAAACAAAGCGAGGACTTTACAGGATGGCTATTAGAACTCATGGGTCGTCAATTATCTAGGCCCATGGCCAATAACAATCGTAATACAATCAGAACAAAGCGACGTATCTGTTGTAAAGGTAGGCTATTATCAATGCATATGGTACCTAATGATCCGTGTCATGCACAAAATGGCAGCCTCCATGGAAAGACGTAGCAGACAATAGGTGCATCTAGAATATCACGTGGGGTTAATTGTCCTTTAATGCACTGGAGAGCAATAGACCTGTTTACTAATTTTATGCATACTTTGTGAACAAAGGTTTCTCCTGACGACTCAAAAGCTTGCCAGAGGCTTGCCCGACATAGCAACAACTAATGTATGCAAAATGGATTCCATCCATAGAGATACCATTATGCATAATAGGTGCACTAAATAGTTGGTAACTAAGGATTCTGGAGAGAAACATGCATAAATTTAAATACATTAGTAAACATCAGGTCTATAGGTTGGTGTTGTTGTGTTCTGAATTAATTACTGATACACACAGAGTTTCTGGAGATTAATTTTCCAAAAAGTGAAAATCTAATTAAATATTCAGAGCATCGTTCTAAGAAAAGTATTCAAAGAAATGTGATAAAACTTACTTCACATAAATTTGACATCCTTCAACTTTATAATGTGAAAACGTGGGTCTGAATCGAGTTGTAACTTTTGAGTTCTTGACGATCAAAGGTGTCAAATGTTTTTGGTTGTTTTTTTCACAGCTAGTACAATCACAAGCTGGACTTTGGCTCTCGAAACTTGAACATTGAAGCTTTTGAAGGTCTCTCTCTCTCTCGTGCTTAAAATCTTTGACATTGGGTGTCTTGTTTCCCCACCATGAATAGTTATGGCTTTTCCTCCTCAGATGGTACTGGGATCTCTTCATGGTCTTTCTTCTGCTCGTCACCCTCATCCTTCTCCCGGTCAACGTCGCTTTTTTCAGCGATGAAATCACCATGTACTGGGTTACCATCAACTGCATATCAGACACCCTGTTTATGGTCGACATCACACTCAACTTCTTTACCGGTGTCGTAGAAAACGCAGAAGACACGGTTAGGTATTGTGATGTGACGATGATGATGATGATGATGACGATGATGATGATGAAGATGACGATAAATATGATGATGATAAATATGATGATGATGATGATGGAGATGTTGACGATGATGATGATGATGATGAAGATGAAGATGATGATAAAAATGATGATAATGATGATACATGTAGTCCTATTTATTATCGACATCACAATTAACTTTTTTACGGATGCAGAGGACACGGTACTATGATGATGATGATGATGATGATGATGGAGATGATGATGGTGATGATTATGATGATGATGATGATGGAGGCGATGATGATGATGATGATGATGGAGATGATGATGGTGATGATGATGATCATTATGGTGGGGTGATTAAAGAGATGATGGGTATCTGTTTTTCTAATTCTCTGTCTCTTTGTTTCTTTGTTTCTCTTTCTTTCTTTTTCCTTTTCTCTCTTCCTCCTAATGTACACTCTGACCATCTCGCATATCCACCTCTGTCCATCTCTCTCTCCCTCTATCTACCTATCTATCTCTCCCTCTCTCTCTCTACATTCCTTCTACAGGTGATTCTGGACCGATCAAAGATAATATTTCGCTACCTCCGTGGTTGGTTTCTCCTAGATTTGATATCATCCTTCCCATTCGACTACATCTATCTATTCCTAAAGAACGTAGACTTTAGATCCCATACCGCACTCGCACTGCGAATACTCAGGTATTTAATGGTTTACATATCGTTTTTCCGAAGGTTCATAATTCCGAAATAAGGTTCGTATTTCCGAAGGTCCGTTCCTCCGACGGTTCGTAATTCCGAAAAGTTATGTAGGGCTCAGTTGTATTTTCGTAATGATGAACCCTTTTTATTTTCGGAATTACGAACCCTATCTCATTTTCGGAATTACGAACCTTCTGATTACTGCATCAAATGTTCGAAATTATGAATATCCTGCTATGGAAAATTTGCGTTTCGGAATTATGAACCTTCGGAAAAAGCGATCGTCAATCGTTTAATAATAACAATAAAACTAATGAATATTTATGGAGCTAAAATCATAAAGTACAATAATACTTGTGCCGTACCAACTTGAAATCATGTCAACATTATACAGGAAATAGAATTGCCCACACACATGCCGGGGACGGACTGGGACTCGATTTCAAGTGGGTAATTCGGAGCGACCGGCCCTTTTTAACCAAAAGATTGACCAAATTTCCCTTGTCCAGTCCGCCCCTGACCCCAAGAGGCTTCTTATATAGATACGATAATTTTGTTTCATTTCTTCTTCTTTTCTTGTCAGAGAAATGATACAGAATATTCAGAATGTTCAGAGCAGTGATGCACGGAAACCAGTAAAAAAAACTCAGATCAAATATAATCATTGTACCCATCTATTCTCAGATTGACCAAGGTTCTTAGTCTCTTACGATTGCTTCGACTATCCAGACTCCTGAGGTATATACATCGTCTGGAAGAGGTATGAATATCAATTTTTTTAAACTAGGGGCGTCGCGACGCTGGTTTAAAGGCACCACTCATTTCATGGGTTCTCATTCCCCCGCTGCCATCACCTTTTGAAAATTTTGAATGTTATTTCCTCAGTTTGTACACTAATGATATTAAAGTTGGTGTCATCTCGATAAAAATGTTCTGATTCGGATGTACGACACATCCTCCGACGACAGCTTTCCCGCGGTCAATACCCTGCACTACCCGGATACCTAGCTCAAACCCTGCACCAAATACTTTACACTATAAAGCGAACCCTTAGCCTTACCATGCACAGAAACCTTGCTCTATTAATCCATCCTCTAGAAATTTATACGTGCGCTTAGCTATTGCCAGGAGCTCTCCTGATCGGGATATCAGTTTGTTGTATATTTGTTTATATGTCCATGTAGGCTTATATGAACTCATCTGTTATCATTCATCTGTTATCATACAAGCATTGGCGGATCCAGGGGGGGGGGGGGCACAGCCGGCCCGTGCCCCCCCCCCCCTTTTGGAAGAGAAGTATGAGTTTTTACCATAGACGATCCGCCATTTTGTCGATTGTGCCCCCCCTTTTAGAGTGAAGACCTTTTTTTTTTTTTTTTTTTTTTTTTTTTTTTTTTTACTTGTCCCCTTACTAAGCGATTTTGGAAGGTTTGGCGAATTTTTTTTTTGTCACTAAGCACCCCCCCCCCCCCCACACTGAGCGACTTTTGGAGAAGCTGGCGAGACCAAAAAAATACGGGTCTACCTTTTCACAAACTTTCATTTTTGTGCCCCCTCTTTTACTAAATCCTGGATCCGCCCCTGATACAAGTATATGTTCTTTTGAAACATAAAATTATTATGTATGTCTGTAAAAATTATAAACGTTTTGGGGAAAGACAGAACTGAACTCATGGGCTTTTCCCCTTAATCTACTACAGCTATTGAACGTTGAGACTGCAGTAATACGGATCGTACATTTGGTCTTTGTCATGTTGCTACTGATGCACTGGAACGGTTGTATCCAGTTCCTGGTCCCTTTCTTCCAGAACTTTCCACCGGACTGCTGGGTGGTTATCAACGGTCTTGAGGTAAGTACCTGGACCCACATCTATAAGAAACCTTACTAGGCCTACTTACAAACTGATTATGAAGACCTACCTGGCTACCTTAGCCTAGATAACTAGCTTATTATGCCTGTCGCAGACGAGTTATTTCGGTTGTGTTACCTTGGCAAACCATGCCAGAGGAGGCAAATCGCCAACACGCTAGTAATTCGACGAAGTTTTTGCACTGATCATTTTGCATTTAGTGTACGATGTCTCTCTCTCACATGGTGCGTCAGAGACCGCGCCATTCGCTGACGCAGTCATGCGCCGACCAATGACGCCTCGTGTAAAAGTTCAACCGGGATACCGACCTTTAACGTCAACATCCAAAAGGCCAATTTCGTGATTTATCATATTCAAAGCCCAGCTCACGCGAGATATCATTTCGATAGCGCAACTAACTGCGCTAATTGAGCCTGTGAAGGGAATTAACCATAGTTATTAATTAATCCATACGCCAGTTATTAAAGATATTGTTTGCACTGTTCATTCTGCAATCCTTTTATCAACGACATGACTCTTTCATGAGGCGCAAAGGACCTTACCAGCCACCGACGCCTCGTGTGAGCCGCGTTTTACTCTTCCAAGATAAACATGACGGAGTGAGTCTGCTGAGGTAGGACTGCGTCAACGACTGGTGGTCTTTGAAAGTGAGAATGACATCGTCGACATCGTACAAAAGTGAATGCAAAATGGACATTAGAAACATTGCATCGAAAGACTGGTGCATGCTATAATTTCCTCCATAGGCTTTATTAGCGTAGTTAATAACGCAGTCGCCATGAAGCTATAGCTTCGTGTGAAATGGGCATGAGTATATTCGGTCCAACCACAGTACCAATTGAGAGTTATAAATGAATACATTAATAAGATACATAAATTATGTTAAGTTTATGCTAATTCAATTGTTGTCTTCTCTGTCACTATAGAACGCAAGCAAGTTCGATCAGTATTCGTGGTCATTCTTCAAGGCCATCTGTCACATGATCAGTATCGGGTTCGGTCGCTTCCCTCCCATGAACGTCACAGAGATGTGGATGACGACCTCCAGTATCATGCTCGGAGCCACCTTCTATGCTCTCTTCATCGGGACCATGTCGTCGCTCCTCCTCGCCGTCGACGCGTCAGGAAGGTTATACAATGAGAGGGTGAGTCGTCGTCAACTTTGACTTGGTTTTTCGTACTCGACGTCGATTTCGATTGTCGTATCCAACATCTAATCAGTTGTTGTACGTGAAAGTTAAATATATAATCGTCTGTTGACAGGTAGAAAGGCATTATCTTTATGTAAAGAGATATGAGATAACACCCTTCTGCGTCTCAGCAAACGATATAGAAGTTTAAAACACTTCTGGCTTTCATCAGATTTAAAAAAAAACGCCCATATGCTATGCCCAATTACTCTTTTACTTATATGTTTAAGTATTTATAAATTTCCTGTCTGTACTTTCACAAGCATTTCTTCAGAAATATAGGATATTGATATTAACTAATTGCATATATCAATGACTTTTGACATTTAAATCATGAGTAGAATTCATGGTCTTCTGCTGGAATACTCCCCAGGGAGTGGAGAATGTGCATACATTGTGTGCGGGCATGTCAGAATCCCATGACCGGGGTAATAATACATATCTGTAAATTGTGAGCGCTTTGGGCCACTATGGGAAAGGCGCGTTATAAATGCCAGGTATTATTATTATTATTATGGTCATTTTGTCTCATAAACATATGAGACTTATAAGCCTTTCTGTTAGTTTGAATATTTGCTAAGAGCACTTGGGACCCCCTCCCCAAGTAAGACGAGGGTGAATAAAACGTTTTAAGCGCTACACTGTCAATGAGGGTCCAAAGCACATCATACCTTTAATTTAAAAAAAAGTTGCCATTACAATTGCTACACCAACGGCCTTGCATGCATACTAATTACGTCATGTTTTTATTAATCTCCGCAGTTAAATCAAGTCAAGGAATATCTCCGATATCGCAAGGTTCCTATGAAGACACAGCGTCGAGTACTGAGTTACTACGAGCACAGATACCAAAGAAAATACTTTAATGAGAAGACCATACTCGACGAACAGTCTCACCCAATCAGAAGGGTAAGAAATGATTGATTGATTGTTTGATTGTTTCATTAATTGATTGATTGATTGAGTGACTGATTGATTGATTGATTGGTTGGTTGCGAATTGCTTGCTTGGTTGCGAATTGCTTGGCTGCTTGATTGATTGTTTTCATTGATTGATTGGCCGACTGGTTGATTGATTGGTTGCTTGGTTGCTTGGCTACTTGGCTGCTTGACTGATTGATTGATTGCTTGCTTGCTTGTGTGATTGATTGATTGATTCATTCATTCATTCATTTATTTATTGGTTGATTAGAGACACAACATGAATATTGCTCTTCCACGAAGACATATACTAGTACCAAAGATATTAATTATTGTAATGAAAATATACAATATTCAACGAACTGTCACATCCAGTAAGAAGGGTATTGATTGATTGATTGATTGGTTGATTTAGTAGTTGGTTAGTTGATTGATATCATTGATTAAGCGCTTGATTGATTGATTGAGTGAGTGAGTGAGTGGTTGATTGATTAAGTGCTTGATTGATTGATTGAGTGAGTGAGTGATTGATTGAGTGGTTGATTGATTGATTGAGTGGTTGATTCATTGAGTGTTTAATTGATTGACAGATTGATTAAGTGATTGATTTTAAGCCCGGCTCACAGGAGGCATTATTTCGATTGCATCAGTAGCTGTTCTAATCGAACCTGTGAATGCAATTAACCCATTCGCCAATTATTAAAAGTATAGTTTGGACTATGCATTTGCAATCACGTTTTAAATGATATCATTCTTTCATGACGCGCAAAACACCGCACAGGTCACTGACGCGGTGTTTATAAGCAAATGACGTCTCTTGTGAGCCGAGCTTTTCATAAACCGATAGATTAATTCAGTGATTGATTGATCGATTGATTGGTAAATTGAATGGTTAATTGATTGATCATTGTTTAATTGGTTGGTTGATTAATCGATCGATAGCATGTTGATATGAAAATACTGCCATTTCACTTCATTCTGAAAATCACATTTTTATCAAAGGATTTTCTAGTTTTAAAAATTGTCATTTTCACATATCCCTCGTTCAGGAGATCCTTCAGCACCACTTTAACAACTTCATCACCAAGGTCAACTTCCTCAACGAGGCTGACCCCGATTTCGCCTATGACGTCATCGAGAAGCTGTCCTTTGAGGTGTTCCTTGAAGGTGACGTCATCATCAAGGCGGGTAGCTTGGGTGGGGCCATGTACTTCATAGAGCACGGCACGGTGGAGGTGTGGGTGAACGACAGAATGGTTAACCGCCTCAGCGATGGTGATCACTTCGGCGGTAAGTAATTATGATAACCCGGTTCATATACATGTTTTTATCATTTTATCCTTATAGGCAATATTTATGCATTGAACAACTGAATACAATAATTTACTTGTGACACTATCTTCAAACTTTCTAACTTCTAAAAATAGACCGCTTCGGTAATATATGCAAATTTTATACATACCTTTCAAACAAAGGTTGTTCTTGACAACCTGAAAGCTTGACGGACATAGCAACAAATAATGTATGCAAACTGGATTCCAAGCATTGAGGCTCATTTATAAAAAGCAGATTAATGGAATAGCTCATCACTAGGTGCTCAGCGAATATATGTGCATAAATTTGTAACATTACAGAAGCGGTCTATTAAGAATACATTCATTTTCATAACAATGTTCGTAACTTTGTAAGTGTACTAGTAATTAATCGCTCTTTGAATTTTCTGGAACTTCCATAACTGCCTCGACTTTCGGTGAGGAAATGTTAACTTTTGTCCTATAATAATATAGGTTTTCCCTGTTAAATTCATCAAAACGGCCAAACTGATGCACAGTCGCTCGATTTAATTTGAATTAGAACTTTCATCAAGATCAACATTCAATAGACCTGTTTACCAAGTTATTCAAATCTATGGATGTTTCTTTCCTGGGGACCTAGTAACGAGGTATTCCATTAACCTTTTATTAATGAATGAACTACAATACTTGGAACCCAGTTTGTGTACATTACTTGTTGCTATGTCTGACAAGCTTTCAGGTTGTCAAGAGCAACCCTTGGTTTTAAAAGTATGCATAAAATTTGAATATATTTGTGAACAGGTATATTGGCTAAAAGAAGCATTCAATTTGATTTTTAGGGGAAGTGATCAAATACTTTCATCATGCATTTTGATAGAATGAGAATTCAAATTAGAAGTTGACCGGAATATCCTAAAATATTGAGTTTTTGTGAGGATTTAATTTCCCTTTCACAAACGCGTACTAAATTTGAAAAATTGTTTGATGTACTATTCCCAACACAATCCCCAAATAAATTTTACAATTTACACTGAAATTTGGCCGGTAATGTGATAAATGCGAAAATGGTATACCTGGCCTCCGAATTTCCTTCGGTGGAAGAACGGCACCACGCATGGAACTTTAAAGCCAAGTGGAACGTTACGCATCCATTGTTTTAGCTGTAGAACTCACGCATACGTTTGCATAATTTTACACTCCACTTCTTTCCACTCCTATTTACAGCTCCCTGATTTAACAATGCACTCCTTCCCTTCGAATTTTCAAATTGTTTTTACATATATATACATGATAAGACTTAGAAACAATATCAAAAGTTATTTCAGTGTCACTAATCAAGAATAGATGATAATGATGAACAATGATACAAACAAATAAAATCATGGAACAAAACAAGGTTGATAAACAAACGCTAGCGCCGCGGAACGATTTCTGACTATGAGCACCCCTCCTATTTCGGGGGCCCTTTGATCATCAATATATATATTTACACTGCCGTAAACAGGGGGCACAAGGGGGCCATGCCCCCCCCCCCCCTATTCAGCCGCAAAAAAAAAGCGAGAGCGAAAAAGCGGGAGAAGTGAGAGAAAAAGGGTTAAAAAGGCGCTACAAGCCGTTATCTTTCTCTCAAAATTTGCAAAAACGTCAAAGTTTTCGCGCTTCGCGCAGGAAGGGGGAAATAACTCTCCTCTCCCTGCACCAACCTCTGTCACATACAGTGCAGTATTGCGGCCTAATAACTGAAAAGCAGTCATGGCGTCGAACTATAACTTTCCGCCTAAAAAAATTGTTTGCTACAAGCCGTTTTCTTTCTCTTAAATTTGCTAAAACGTCAGAGCTTTCGCGCTTCGCGCGGGAAGGGGAAACTCCCACTCCCTGCACCCGGGTAATTCCATAAATATGGGAGGCAATTTGTGACATTGTTAATGTCCCTTTTACATATGAAACCCACATGTTTGTGTGGCTCTGCCAGTACAGACTCAAATAGTGCAGTCCGATTGTAAGGTGATTCTAAGCATGACAATGCAACATTATGCTTTGAGATCACTTTACAATCTCACTCCACTATTGGTGTTTTCATTATGAGCCATAAAAACATGTGGGTTTCATATGTAAAAGGAACACCAAAAATGTGACAAATTGGCTCCCTTGTTTATGGAATTACCCACCCATTCTTGTTAAAGTGCAGTATTACGTCCAAAATAACTGAAAAGCAGCCAGAACGTCGAACTAACATTCCGCCCAAAAAAAGGTGCTAAAACGTTAAAGCTTTCGCGCTTCGCGCGGGAAGGAGGGAAACTCCTCCTTCCTGCACCCACCCCTGTTACATACCGTGCAATATTGCTCCAAATAATTGAAAAGCAGTCGGTTCGTCGAACTATAACTTTCCGCCTAAAAGTTTGTTTGCTACAAGCCGTTATCTTTCTCTCAAATTTGCTAAAATGTCAGAGCTTTCGCGCTTCGCGCGAAAAGGGGGACCCCCTCCCTGCACCCATCCCTGTTGCAGTGCAGTATTACGCCCAAATAACTGAAAAGCAGTCCGGACGTCGAAATAACTTTCCGCCTAAAAAAGGTGCTACGAGCCGTTATCTTTCTCTCAAATTTGCTATAAAACGTCAGAGCTTTCGCGCTCCGAGCGGGAAGGGGGAAATTCCCCCCTTCCTGAATCCACCCCTGTTACATACAATGCAGTATTGCGTCCAAATAACTGTAAAGCAGTCCTGACCTCGAAATACCTTTTCCCCTAAAAAAAGGGGGTGCTACGAGCCGTTATCTTTCTCTCAAATTTGCTATAAAACGTCAGAGCTTTCGCGCTTCGCACGGGAGGGGGGAAACTTCCCCCTCCCTGCACCCACCCCCTGGGGAGCACGCACCAATTTCGCACTCTTCGCGTGCTCACAACCGCCCCCTAAAATGACATCCTGGCTGTGCGGTTGGATCCTTCACGTCTGGCCCCCCTCCAGTGGGTGTCGATCCCGGGAGGGGGGCGGTAGGGGTATATATCCCCCCAAAATATGAGGTGGGGTGATGGCCTGTTAATGCACTAAAAATCTAGTTTTTGAAGGTTTGAAATGCGAAAATTTTCGAAAGCTCGGTCGCTTTGCTCCCTCGCATAATTATCTTTCAGGATCTCGTAATTTCGCGCCCCCAGTAGGCCTATATTGTTCTTAAATAGCTTAAAGGGTTCAAAATTTGAAAAAATAAAGATGTAATTGCTTTGCTCGATATATCATGTATGTGTCATATGACTCCTGCTAAATATTGCGCCCCCGATGTAGGATAAAGTGTATAAAACAGCATTTGCAATCCCTAGATACGCCACTGGCTTCCCTCCATTGCCGGTCAACCCCCCCCCCCCCCCCTATTGAAAAATCCTGGCTACGCCTGTGTATATATAGGGAATGGTCAACTTATAAATAAGATTAGACAAATAAAAAAGACACAATATGATGTGAAAGGCTACTCTGAATACGCTGTACATATATTTGAAACGATACAGAATATGAAAAGCTAAGGGGAGTCAGTAATTTTATTTTACACCCATATTAGATGACTAAACAATTTATATTTTAAAAATATTAAAATGTTTAATGACAAAAATGTGGAGATGCAAGAGTCACAAAAAAGGCAAAGCCAGGCTACTTTCTATACTTCTTCAACCTTTTTGAAAATCAATGAACATACTGCTAATTTGACTGCTTATTAATGAAAGGGAAAGTAAAACTGAGCAAGAATACGCACCCAGGTAGTCATAAATTAATTTGACTCACGCTTCGGATTCTTTAAATTGAACGACGATTAATTAATTTGGATGTCCAAAGCATATTTTTGCACGCTGGAAATTGAGTATGAAAACTAATATGATCCAAAGGAGTAAACGGGACGAGAAAATCGCTTGAATACGAGCGTTTGAAAATGAATTTGAAAGCTAATTTTGCGAATTTGACCGGGAAACCCTTTATTATAAACATCATTTTCAGATAATTACTAAATAGCTTTCTTCACCTGCAAAATGTGACGCTCGGTCGCTGTCTGTAAATTTAGGTGGGGGCACAATCGCTCCTTGCTCACCTCCCCCTCCCCCTTTTTTTTTAAACCCTAGTGGTACACCCAACTGCACAACAACAACAAATCGTGCCACCCCCCCCCCCCCCCCCCCCCATTCAAATTTTCAACCCAAAAGGGATCTGGGAAATGTAATAGCGTCCCCCGCCCCGAATAATTAGTGAGCTTTCGAATGTGTGGACTTGAACGCGGTCCTAGATCTTCCCAGCTACAATGGACTGCTTTGTGTTAGCTGCATACCGCGCTTTGTGCAAGAACGGCTCACCCGTCCACTGGCTTCTCCCTCGTCCACTATTCAGATCGAGAACGCGTCAAACATGGTTTTGCCGTCTTTTCTAAAACGTGAACCTCCTTCACCCATTGTTAGCCTCATGCTTCACCTACTTTGTATGCAGTCAACACAAAGCACTCTATTGTCGCTGGGAGGATCTAGGACGGCGTTCTAGTTGACACATCCGAAAACTCATTAATATTGTGCCCCATCCCCTTTGGAGGATCTGAGAACCGTCCCTGCTGTAGGCTAAGCCGTCTATCTTTCGTACCATCTTTGCAGAGATATCACTGCTGATTGACGAGCGTCGAGTAGCATCCATCATCGCAGCGACAACATGTGATGTATTCTGTCTCTGTCGAGAAGACTTCAGTAAAGGTAAGATTACCCTTATATCGGCACTCTGTCAAGCAGAAGCATAACAAATACTTACTCCTTTACGGAAGCCTCGTCCCTCCTCATGTCATCCTCAAATATGAGAAACTGTTTTGGCCTACTACGCATCGAAAAAATAAGTAACGGGAGGAAAAGTCAATCCATAATGATACTATTGTTAATCCTGTCTGGGGACTGTGAATTAAATCCTGGCCCTATCAAACACCCATGTGGTACATGTGGAAAAGCAGTGGCCTAGAACCACAGAGCTGTCTTTTGTGACCTTTGCCACTTATGGCAGCATATTAAATGTGTGAACATACCAGCAAAGGAATATAAAACCATGCAAGAAAATCCTGATTCTGATAGCTGGTTTTGTTGTAAATGTAAAGAAAAAAATGGATGTACAGTCTGTGACAAGCTAGTCCTAGATGATCACCCAGCCATTTGTTGTGACCACTGTGAACGATGGTACCATACCAGTTGCATGGGAGTCTCCCCAGATCATTATAAAAGACTCCAGAAGCAAGGACCAAATGTAACTTGAATATGCTACCTATGTGAGCTACCCAACTTCTCAGATTCCTTCTTCAATAACTCGACTTCCCTATCAGATGGCAACTCATTCTCATTACTCTCCGATGTCCCTGATGTCGACAACCTGAATCAAACCTACATTCCACGAAATCCAGCTGAACCTGTTAAACATGCTAAGGTAACACAAAGGCCCAAGAAACATAAGTTACTAATAGTAAACTGCCGTAGCCTGAGAAGTACCAGCAAGCAAGCAGAGTTACAGTCTTTGATTTTAGCAGAAAATGCAGACATAGTCCTTGGAACTGAAACGCATCTTGATGCCACCTTTCCTGAAAACACAGGCCTTCCACCTGGTTACAGCTCATACCGAACCGACTTTAGCCTCGGTTCTGGGGGGACAATCTTAGCATATAGGAGTGATCTCCTTATAGCTCCACCTAATAGCGAGAATAACACAGGCTCATGGGGAAAAATCCATCCAATTTCTTTACAAAGTAATGTCAGAGCAGTTCTATTTGTGAGATAACCCACTGACCTATACACTAGCTACCGTGACACACATGATCAGCTGTGGAATGCATGACACTGGATTTTCTCATAATACATGCAAAGCATTTTTGTAGTCATGTATATTCAAATGAAGATACTTTTACACTGTCATATAACCTACTTGTATCAAGATATTTGGTTCAGCTGTTTCTTCTGTTAAGCAGGATTTGGCATGCACAAGTTGTTGTTTGGCCAGACAAAGATTTGTCAATTCTTCAAAGAAGTGATAAAGACTTACAGCTGCTCTTAGATATCACCTGTGCGAGACAAGGGGGTACCAAGATGGCTGCCATTTTGCATTGGTGGCTTAAGTTGTACAATAGCTGTTCAATATGCAACATCATATCCATTGGTAAATGGACATGTACTCATATGACATCAGTTTTTCAAAATGGCAGCCCTCATGGGAGAATATCTAGCAAGGAATCTGCAAACTTTAAAGAGATTATTCTCCATATTTGAGTAATTTTCCAGATCAAAGGGGAAAAGCCCATATATATAGGATCCTTCTACCGAAACCCGAATTCAATTTCAGAACCACTACAAAGTCTTGAGGAGAACGTATCCACGATGACTTCGGGATCAAATTCCCAACCTTTCATCATACTGGGTGGGGACTTCAACTTACCAAGCATCAATTGGAACACAAACTCCTTACCTTCAAATCCTCAGTATGGGACTACTATTAACCAAAAATTTCTGGATATAGTTGAAAGCTTCAATCTTACGCAAGTAGTCAAGGAACCAACAAGATAGGGTAATATTCTCGATTTGTTACTAACAACGTACCCAGACTACATTAGCAATGTGGCAACCATCCCAGGAATGAGTGACCACTTGGCAGTAACTGTAGAGTTCACCGTTGGTCTTAAATTTAATAAGAAGAAGCCAAGGAAAATTTATTTGTATAAGAAGGGGAACATGGACTTAGTTAAGGATAGAATAAGAGCCTTAGGAGATGATCACTTCAGCTCTGAAACATCCGTCGAGGAAAACTGGGGAAAACTCCGGGATACTATCCTTGATGCAATCGATCAGCACATTCCCTCTAAAACAGTCAGAGACGGGAAGCATGTACCATGGATAACTCCACAAATTAAAAGGGGAATCAAAAAACGTAAGCGTCTTTTCAACAAAGCTAAAAAGACTGGTAAAGAAACTGACTGGTTAGCATTCCGGAAGCTACGTAATTCAATCAGAAGGGACTTAGACCGAGCACAAAATGAATACATCAGAGGTATACTCAACATGGATAACCTGCGGGCATCGCCAAAGAAATTTTGGTCATTCATCTCTCACAAGAGGAAAGACAGAATAGGAGTCCCACCCCTTCAATCAGAGAATGGTCTGGTCAGTGACACCCGCCTTAAAGCTGAAATCCTCAACAACCACTATGGCTCCATATTCACAAAGGATGATACAAGTAACGTCCAAGTCATGATGTCTAGCTCTTTTCCAACTATGCTAGACTATGAGATCAGTGCATCTGGAGTCTTAAGGCTGTTAAAGGAACTCAACCCCTACAAGGCTAGTGGACCAGACAAAATCCCAACCTACATCCTGAAGGAATGTGCAGAAGAAATAGCCCCAGTTCTTACTAGAATTTTTAATCAATCTATCGACGAGGGCATAGTGCCCCATGACTGGCTATCTGCAAATGTCTGCCCAGTCCACAAAAAGGGAAATAGATCAGCCCCCATCAACTATAGGCCAATATCACTAACCTCGGTGGCATGCAAAACACTGGAGCATATCGTTGCACACAACATTATGAGGCACATAGATATGTATAAGATCCTGAAACCTTATCAGCATGGGTTCCTTAAACATCATTCGTGTGAATCCCAACTAATAAACACCTCGGAAGAGATCATGCATCACCTTGACCAAGTCATGGGGGGCAAAATTGATGTCCTTGTTCTGGATTTTTCCAAGGCTTTTGACCTGGTATCGCACAAGAAACTTCTGATGAAACTTAACCATTATGGGGTTAGAGGGAAAACACTCAACTGGTTAAACGCCTGGCTAACGAATCGAACTCAAAAAGTAGCTATAGATGGGGAACTGTCCCATTCTATCCCAGTCACCTCTGGAGTCCCGCAAGGAACCGTTCTCGGGCCCCTAATGTTCCTTCTATTCATAAATGACATCGGAGAGCTTATCGAGAACCAAACAAGCATAAAACTTTTTGCGGATGACTGCCTGCTGTTTCGCCCAATCCAAGCTGATCAAGACCAAATTCAATTACAGACTGATCTCAACAAGCTCAAATCATGGGCAGACATGTGGCAGATGAATTTTAACCCTACTAAATGTGAATGCTTACACATAACCAGGAGGAAAACGCCCAAGGTCTTCACTTACAATCTCATGGGAACAGATTTGAAAACGGTTAATCAATGCCGTTACCTTGGTATCAACATTACAAATAATCTAACATGGAAAAGTCATATAGATAAAATATCAAATGATGCCAACCGGATACTCGGAGTTTTCAAACGCAACCTCGCTAGATGTGATCAATCTGTGAAGAGAATAGCCTATCCTGCCCTCGTCAGACCAAAGCTAGAATATGCATCTACTGTATGGGACCCCCATCAGTCAACCTCCATTCACAAATTGGAAATGGTCCAGCGCAGAGCTGCCAGATTTATCAAGAGAGACTACCATCGCACTTCCAGTGTCACAGCCATGCTTGAAGAATTGCAACTGACCCCACTTGAGCTGAGAAGACGTCACTGCCGACTAACCACACTCTATAAAACACTACATAACGAAAGTGCAGAAGACATCCCTCCCTACGTCAAAAAAGCCACCCGTCCAAGAGGAGATGACGACAACAGATTCACGCCCTTGCAGTGTAGAACCCAAGCATATTTGCGTAGTTTCTGGCCACAAACCATTAAAAATTGGAATGCCCTGCCAATGCAAGTCAAAAGTATGTCATCCACCAAGAAATTCCAATCTTCCATTGAAGCTATTTAGTTCGAGTCCACAACACACACTTAGTCATATCTGGACGTGATGCTGATGACAGCGATGTCCGGTTAACATTCTGAAGGTTCTGAAGGTTCTGAAGGTACCAGAAACACCGACCTCGAGGGTCATACCTCCGTCACACTGAAAAGCTGATCTCAAACCGACCGATATAAAAAAAGTAATCGACGAAATATTGGCAAATCAGGGTAATGTAATTTTGTGTTCGGTTCATTGTATCGGGGTCGGTCGATCTAGTAAAGTGTGACTAAGGTATCATATTTTGCGCTGAATTTCCAATACTACGTATAATGAAAATAATATTGATATGATGATGATGATAATGATGGTAATACTGGCGATGATGATGAAGAGACAATGATGATAGTGATGATGATGATGGTGATGGTGATGATGATGAACGCAAAAGTCATTGTGATTGGGTTAGCATGTGTGCCCGCGTTAAAGGGCGACTGGCTAGAATGCTCCCCAGTGGAGTGCAGAAGGTGCATGCATTGTGTGCGGGCAAGCCTGAATCGGCCGATGACCGGGGTAATAATATATCTATAAAGCGCTTAGAAACATCGTAGATGTATAAATATATAAATCCAAATTATTATCAGATTATTACATGAGGTTGAGGATCAGGATGATGATGACAATGATGATTATGATGCTTATGATGATGATGCTTATGATGATGATGATGATGATGATGATGATGATGATGATGAAAGTGGTGATAATGATAATGAAATTGATGATGATGTTAATGAGGATGATGATGACGATGACAATAACAATGATAGTGATGATGATAATTAAAATGATGGTGAAAATGATGATAATAATAATGATTAAGGTAATGAAGATGATCATAATGATAATCGTAATAATAGTCCTGCTCATTCAAACTTGCAATTTTTAGGACTGCAAAATACACTCCTTGACTACATATCCCTTCTTGTTGTGAATAGATAGGCATCTTGAGACGTGTTCTCCAAATGATTCTCCATTTTCAGTAGATGACCAATGGAGGGGGTCACCCTCGTGTTCACTTGCTCATTTTAAATTATGTATTTCGACCTCCTAATCTGGTCTAGTTTTGAAGGATTACCCCGAGATGGGAGCTCGTATGGCCGAGATCGCCCAAGAACGTCTCAACACCATCGACGCCTCACTGGATACAGTGACCGAAGAGGCAGGGTGAGTGCTTGAAAGGGGAAGAGTCCACCCTGGTTTTGATAAAAAAGCCAGTCTTGTAATAATTCAGAAACGGATCAATAAGGCTTTGAGAGAAATCAGATACAGAATATGACAATTTTTAATTATTAAAGTTATGATCAATCCAACAGGCTCCCTGACGAGATGCTTATTGCATTGTTTTGTGCAAAGAAATATATATTTTTTTAATCCCTCTTCTCGATACAAGAATACATTTGATTTCAAAGAAAAGAGGGATGCGTAAATATATGTGTCCTGTACAGGTATGAGAAGTCAGTAGTGGGCCCAGGAGCATAGGGGCAAGTGCCCAAACCCATGACAAATCTTTAGAACCCCAAAAGCTTGTTGAAAATGTGATGACCTCTTTCTTGTTTTATTTGTATTTGTATTTTTTATTCCTTATTCAATATTTTTTGTCATAAAAGAAACATGGAAAAAATGAGAAACACTTTTTTTTAATATGGGGGGGGGGGGTGTATTAGAGATTTTTTGGACTTGTGCCCCTTCCATCCCCCCCCCCCCCCGAAAGAAATTCCTGATTCCGTCACTGAGAATAAGGGGGTTAATTACTGAAACTTTTTTGTTCCTAGTCTATTAGAAATACAGTTGTAATCTTGAAATAATTGTGTAAAAACCTTGATCATGGCCTTACAGTTTTGAATAGAGTGAACACCTGGAGGATTCTATTCGCCAATCAATTACAAAAACCATACTTCTCTCTCTCTCTCTCTCGTTTTATTTTACAGAGAGGAAGAAGAAGCAACAAACAACAACAACAATCATCCTGCTAAGAACGACAAGAAAGCCAAGAAGAATGATACTGCCACCCCTCCAAAGAAAGATAATAAGCAAAAGATTAATGATTGGTTGAAAGAAAACTTTGCCCAGAAAATCTAGAAATATTTATATTTGCCGTCTTGAATCACCGTCTTTGACGATGAAACAAGATGATGAAACAAGATGATGAAACAAAGAAAGAGGGAGATGGTATGTTCAAAGAAAATCGTCCCCAACACGTAAATATGGTTAAAATATGGCATCTCGTTACAGGCTTTCTAATCAGAGAAGTGTTATGCACTGTTCTTTTCAATTAAGAGGACAGTTTAATTCAACTGAAGTGTCAGGAATTTTGTGCTAATTGGGAAGAAGTCGTGATGCAAATTTTAATATATATCCAGCAATAATTACCATCACACCTAATGCATGACTGGGCTTGACAGCTGACAATAAAACAAGGAGTACAAAATATCAGTTTTTCATCAAGAAACTTTTATTACATTCAGTGCCACAATCCAATATATTTCTTTATGGATGTGCAAATTGGAACAGTCTCCTCTCAGACAATCCTAAGCCATTCTTTTTTTCCTTCGTCATAATGACAAAGATTTGTTAGTTTTTGACATCACAGAGACTGAAACGATGTATCAGTTCACTGCAAAGTTTTAAGACATTTCTTTTTGTACAATTATATCAGTATTTACACAAGTTTCAAAGAATCTGCGACTCTTATAATTTGATCAATCATGGTGAGTATATACCGCATTCTGCATCAATTTGCAGAATGAATTCAATAAATTTCAATGAAATACACTCTCAATCTTGCCAAGCATATTTCATGTGTTTACAGGACCAGTGTGTGTAAGAACCTTAATAATAACTATACCACCATGTCAATATTTCATACATTGCCTCAATGTAACAATTTTTAGGTTTAGCTTGAACATGTGAAGTAAATTTCATTTTCATTTGTTGCATCATTCCACACCAAAATCCTGAAGGTAATATTATATATAATCAGTATTGTTTGCTTAACAAAGAGTGAACTGTTTACTAATTTTACGCATATTTCTTGAACAAAATTTTCTCTTGATGATTCAAAAACTTGCCAGAGACTTGCCCGATATAGCAACAACTAATGTATGCAAAATGGATTCCATCCATAGAGATGCCATTATGCATAGCAGGTGCAGTAAATAGTTGGTAACTCGGGATTCTGGAGAGAAACATGCATAAATTGAGGTACATTAGTAAACAGGTCTATTGGTGAGTAAACATGTCTATTGGTGAAAAGACTATTGGATGTAGCATGGGTTTCATGAAAATGTAGCCGACATTTAGCAGGAATTATTCCTCATACTCATGTCTCATGATTTCAATGGAAAAAAAAAAGTGATCGTTTACTTGAAATTGGAACATGCATGTATTTCAAAAATATGACCACTATGATGTAAGACCAGACACTTTCGCGATATTAAATTTATGCCAAGAGGCAGAAATTTGTGTATATGATTCCGTTACCGGGCTGCATGAAACTTTCGCGAATCTGGACCACTCGCGAAATTTGTGAAAGTTCCTTGCACCAGAAAGATTCTGGTTTCACTATAATAATAGACAACAGATAAGTCCTTGAGAACAAACAGCCACTAGTTCACAAATATTGGGATCTCGTTCATACCGTATCCTCACCAAACATCCCTTTAATTAGAACCTCTCTGTTTGTACATACATTCTGCATTATAAATAAAACAATCTGCGATGACAGGGCTATTTCTGCTGTGCGGTTGCTGCAGCTTGCACACACTTGGCCATCGTCTGGGAAGCTCTGCTGATGGAGTCTGTCATGTAGAACTTATCCAGTGTGGTCTGCTTCACTTGTAGTGCCTGCTCGGACAATTTGGTGCTCACAGTCTGTGGGGACAAGAAGCAACATAAAAATCGGTAGGAAGTAGTAGATGGAACTACGTGGCTGATCTAGCTAGAAAATGAAGAAATCAGATTTATTTTGGAATGGTGGAGGTGTAATCAAGCTCCAATATTTAGCAGGAAGTTTTTCTGTTGTTTTTTTTTAATTGTTTGTCTCCAGCATGAACTCTGTAGGTCAAAACTAAGATCTCAAAATCCAGGAAGAAAAGTGTGTTTTTTTATTCCCACTAGCCAAGGCTGGTTAATAAGAATAAGAAAATTAAAGTTAATTATTTTAATTAATAAATAAGTTATGGTTATCTGTATTCTTTTAAAAACGTACGAAATGAAGGAAAAATGATATTTTGAAAAACACAAATGGTAAAGAAGAAACAGAACAGTTGTTCTTTTGGGGTCTTTTTAAGAAGATGGTATGCTACGTACAAAAATTAACCAGAAATGCAAAAACATTCATTTAGACTGTCATATCTGCTACATGAACATAGCACACTGAGAGATGTTTTGGTTTAACAAATACATCTGGGAAAGGTGAAAGAACAAAGACAATACAAGCGATCAGTATACAAAAAACAAGCTTACCTTGCCCAGCATACTGGACTGTTCAAAGAAGTTGGCCTCCTCCACATCTCCATAGCGTACAAGGTTGGGTGAGACCTCGGCTAATCTCTGCCTTACTCCATCGATATCATCGTATCCAAGCCGATTTCCTGCTACCTGTCACGATAACACACAGCAGGGTAATTGTAATCTTGTTTGTGTAATGATCATTCATTTTGACAGAAATGTCCTGCAAGTCATGATCATAATATACACAAGATAAATGGCTAGAAAAACATGCTCAGTAACATTTGCATAAACTAAGGCTACTTCTTACTTTAAATGAATTTTCCAACATTATAGTGCTAGTTTTTCTCACCTCTGAGAGAGCTCTGATGACCTTCCAGTCCTCACGAGCAAATCCTGGTGGAGTTACAGCTAGACTGATGGTCAAAAGAGATGAAATGAACAGAAGATCAGGTTAAGTTTCGCTTTTCAACCAACATTTGATTAATTCACTCACATATATATTTCATCTCTAGTATGAGGCAGATGATGGTGATGGTAACAATGATGATGATGATCATCATCATCATCATCGTCGTCATAATAATAGTCTTGACGATGATGATTTCAGTGGTAACAATGATCTTGATGTTGATTCTAATCATTAACCCTAACAGTGCCATCAAATTTACACATATGTATCATGTCTAAGAATTAATAATGGTATGCTTTCTTATTGGTCATCCCAATAGAAAGAGTGTACCATGGCATCAAAATTCACAATTCACGAGCTCATTTCAAAATTCAAAAGAAAAAAGCATTTCCAAGTCCAAAAATTTAAAGATATAATTACAATACTTTAAGACCGTTTAATGCGGCATTTATATAATAATGAAATGGCGATCATAATGATAATGGCAATAATGATATTGTTGATGATAACAATGGTAACACTAGTGATAGAAATGACAATCGATATGTACCCACATTGTTTGTTGGGCACGTCCCTCTGTATTGACATATGTGGCAGTTTTTTCTGTGTATGCTGCACCCGGTAGTACAACATCAGCCATGGTAGCTCCAGCATCACCATGATGACCTTCAAAGAAATAAAGTAATATCTCTTCATTACTATTCAATCCATTACGACTATGCACACATATAACTTCCAATATTTCTTTAACCTTACTCAGAGTTGCCTCTTTGAGACCACTTTTTTCTTTTCACAAGGGGAAGGGATGATCACCACCAGGGCTTGACACTTACAGCTACCTGGGACACACGGGCGCCCGAAATGTAAGTCTGGATCCCCAAGATTTCAAAAATGTCAACAAGAAGCCACCAGGGCTCGACACTTACAGGTACCGGGACACACGGGCGCCCGAAATGTAAGTCCGGATCCCCAAGATTTCAAAAATGTCAACAAGAAGCCACCAGGGCTCAACATTTACAGGTACTCGGGACACACGGGCACCCGAAATGTAAGTCCGGATCCCCAAGATTTCAATAATGTCAACAAGGAGCTCATGCATACAGACCCTAAAAGTTTTAATTCATACCCTCTATGATAATTCATCATCATCATTTATCATTAGGGTATTACTATTCCTCATACTTTTATATAAACTAAGTTAAACATTTAAACATTCATACCTTGGTAGACGATGAAGCAATCCTGGGGTAGGTCGTCCCTGGTGATAGTTCCCTCATCGGCTCCAAGGAGGAACAGAACCTTGGGCTTGGTCTCACGGATGTGGTCTACTCCAGCCTGGTAACCAATGTCCAATGCAGCTACTTGACTTGCAACCTGGAAGGAAAGTGGAATATAAAGGAAATTCTCGGATATTTTATCAAATTAACATGCAAAGAAACCCATGCATGTTAAAGGCAAATACATTCTGTGCAATATGTAAAGCCTGAAACAGAGAGGTGACATGGCTGAATTCAGGAAAAACCCTTAAAAAATGGCATCTCTGGAAATAACCTTTTAAGAAAACACTGGGTTGAAGACACATTGTTGAGAGTTTCTATGTGCAGTGCATCACAGTTCTCTCTCACCAGTCTTGGTAAAATTCAATATCAATATCAGAGATCGGAGGGCATTCAATTTAATTCAGAAGAATTAACGACGATGAGAAACAATATTCAAGGGAAACAAGAAATATGGTCTTTATTGATAGGTGGTCTCTATACAAAAAGCAGCTTTTACTGCATAAATTCTATTAATGGTATAAATGTCGAAAATCTAAAGGTCACTATGAATTTTAAAAGGTTATTTGTGACCCGGCACCACAAAACCACCAAAAAGTCGCAACCCGTGATTTTGTGTAAACAGCTGAAATGGAAATTTAGGTTGGAAAATTTTATTTTCGGACTTTTGGTTTTTCTGAAAGATCGTTCTTTTCTGTAACATATATCAAAATCTGGAAGCTTAAAACACAGTAGAAGATGAGTTTTTAACAGTTTTTCTAGACCAGTTGTTTGCGCACAGCTTCGGTTTCTTACTAATTCTTCGCCTTCCCGTATGATTTTTTTTAATCGGTACCGCTCACTCTTGTAAATTCACTGCAATCTCTTAAATTACCTTTTCCCTAATGATTTTCATACTGATAGAAAGAATAAATTCTCAGCAATCTCATCATACTGATATTACAGTTCATCAATAGCCCCGAAAGCAAATTACAGAGCAGTTTTAAGTTCAATTTCGATGACGAAACAGAGTCTGAAAAAGGATTTCGTTGCTAACGAACGATCAAGTTTATTCATGTGAGCAAGGAAAGAGTATCTAAGTTCTATGTAAAGCAAATTGCATATAGGTTAATCAATGTGAACAAGAAAAAGAGTAGGTTCTATTTAAGTTAATAATAGGCTAAATTACAAGTTCAGTTTATGATAACAGAAGGACTACACAGGTAACAAACCAGTATTATGTAACAGGGAAAATAGAAAGACCCCCCAATGGAGTGAATAGGCATTGCCTTGTGCACGTGTCAGGGCACCGAGGTGCGCTTAATCTCCCATTAGAACACTCTCATTTGCATCATAATAACTTTCGAATGACTCAAGTTCACAATTTGAAGTCTTGGCAATAGAATGAATAAACTATGTTTAACACTCCTACCAAATATCAACCTAATCCGACAATTCATTCATAGTGCGTACTATGGCCTTTTGATTCACTCTCTATCGACTTTCTCTCTCGTTTTCTTACTCCGCACGCTTGAATAGGCCCCAACTTTTAGAGCTCATTTCCTCCATTTAATGACCGCAAACATCTCTTACAAGCTCATTTCATTCCCCGAATTAAAAGGGTTAGAAAGTTTCAATTATAATGAGTCATATATCATTTTAAAGCTGAGACTTTGTTCTATCCAAATATGATAAAATCAGAAAAATTATTTTTTGCGACTTTTTGGTGGTTTTGTTGTGCCGGGACACATTTCTCCCTGGACCCTGTTACCGTCAACCCATGATGACTAAAGACACTTACTCTCTGCAGGACATTCAGGACCTTCCATTCCTGTGGAGCCTGACTGCTGGCCCTGACAGTCTGGGCCAGCGACGTCACAGCAGCATGGATGGCTGCTCCATCGGCTCGCTGGAAGGCACCGCTGCCGACTACTATCATGGGGTTCTTGGCTGCCTTCAGGGTCTTGGAGAAGGGGTGCGAACCATCGGCAAGCTGCTTCAGTGCTGCTGTCGAGTCTCCCAGGTGCTGGAGGAAATAAAGATAAACCAAAACTGTCATACCTGCCAACCTTCCAAAGCAAACCTCTCAAGGCAAAATTATGAATAAAGTGTAGTCCGTAAGCTTTCACACAAGCAGAATATTTTGAAAAAAGAGGAATCCAAGGTTTATAACATTAGTTTGAAGACTAAAAAGAGGAATCATTCCTCAAAAATAGGACTGGTAAGCAATTATGCATGGTTATCAATAGAATGTGAGCATCTCTCTCTCTCTCTCTCTCTCTCTTCCCCTCTCCCTTCTATATTTTAGTTTCTTAGGACTGAAATTCATATGCTTTTCAGTGGAGACTCACTATGTGCTCTGTACAGGTGAATTTTAATATCTGAAAGCATCCTACATCACTTCAATATAATTCTCACTCCAATCAACATGAAGAAATTCAATGAAGATGGAAAATCCGTGAGTTAAAGAATAGTCAAATTGACATGGAAAATTTTCAGTTCTTGCGCTTAGAAACATGGTATTAAGTGCTTTATAAATATTGTATATTATCATTATTATTATTATTTATTTTTATTCAGTTGGCAATGCCATACCTGATAGTCGTAAGTAAGATCCACCTGAGGGCCGATCGACGCCACCTGGAGGTCATTATGAATCCAACTCTTGCGGATACGAGCATTGAAGAGCGGTGCCTCGTATCGGGGGTTCGATCCCACGAGCAGGATCAAGTCCGCCTCCTCTACACCTGCGATGCTTGTGTTCAGCAGGTAGTTGGAGCGTAGATCCGTTCTATGAAAACATAGTTGAAAGTAACAATTTCAAGTCATTCTGTGTTGTTGATTGTGTAATGATCATAATGTAAATGGTTGTTCATATCAACAAAATGGATACAAAAGGGCATGCCAGAAATATGAAAAATTCTTGTTTACCCAGTGAAGTTAAAATTAAAAGCCTAACTAGAGCTGGAAATTGAATAAGTCAAAATATGAAGTGTAACTTTCAGTTTTTGTTTCTTATTCCATTATAATCTGTAACAATTAGGACATACAGTTATGTAACTGATTTGGTCATGCCAAAATCAACATAATTGCAGGAAAATATATGTAGGTTTGTTCATTACATGGGTATGCCATATCCATTGTATCTGTTCAATAATGTGTAGAAGAGTACAAAAATGTATTCCTGGTCGCTCATAAAACAAATGTAGGAACCCACAGATTATAGAATTTTCTCATTCCCGGCGGGGGTGGGGGTCAATTCATCAAGTGCCTTGTCGGTGATTTTTACTGACAAATTTGCTCTCAGCCAATCAGATGCAAGGATTTCAGTAGCTTATAACAGTTATTGCAACTTGTCATTGATGACAAGTTTTATGAAACAGGGGCCTGGTCTTAAGACAGGGACTACCCGTTTCCCAAAGGCAATGGATTAATACATATTACAGCTGGTAACTCCACCTACCCTGCAGCATCCATGGGGAAGATTTCCTCTGTACAAAGTCCCTCCGAACCAAGTCCATTCAAGAGATCTTTCAGTGCTACCAATGCCTGGTTTGATGAGAAGAATATGAAACATGGTGAATTTGAAACAATAATCTATTAATCGAAAGTGGGCCATCTTGGCTTATTTCATTGCATCGATGTTCTTGATAACAAGCAATAAAAGAATGCTGATGCAATGAACCCAAAGGGATGGGGTCTGGGAGAGGTGAAAAATAATTTGTGAGCAATCTCATTCTTTTTATGTCACTTCGGAAGAATATCATAATAAAAAAGTCCCAAAAAATGATTGCTCTTTAAATGCCCTCATATTCGAAAATTGACGAGAAACAGCTGAAATGATTGGGCCTAACATTCATGCCACTTGTGTGTGCAGTCCCATATACCCATTTCTGTGTGTAGTACATGTGCTTTTCAGCGAGATTGGGTCAATCTTATATTTGTAATATATTGAAAAGTCAAAAGCAATACCTAATAAAGATGTTTCTGCAAAGAAAAAATATAGATTGGATCAATTCTTATCAATTTGATGATCCAAAACCTCACAGTATAAAACTATTCTTATGTAGACATGATCAACCTCTCCCCACTGCTTTGAGACAGTTTCTTTCAAAATGTAATTAGTGACCAGCAATCAACTTTATCTTTAAACTGTTTTCATATATATATGCACCAAAGACAAAGAGCAGCAAACTGCAGACATATTATGCTGTAGCTGGAAGTTGACTTTTTGGAATGATACATAGTCTTGTGGCATTTCCACTACATCACCAACCCTCTGCTATCTATGTTTAATAAAAAAAAACATGACTGATGTAGAATTTCAAATACTACTCTCACAACGGTTTTAGTGCAAATGCCACTACTCTGAAAACGCTCCTAGAGCAAACGTTGACCCCTACCATGCCGCGGCCGGCGAATCCCGCCCAAACATTTGATTGTTGAACATTTCGTTCAGGCTCATAATGGCTTGAAAATTCTTCCCAATACAGAAACCTATGCCTTCAATATAATGTTTATTCCTATGCAATATATCTTTGCCCAGTTTGCTCAAGAAAAAACTCATTGAAAGTGAAATAGTTAACTCTTGAAAATTTATTTTTGACAATTGCTGAAAAATGTGGTGGCATGGAAGGGGTTAAGATAAATCTTACCTCTGCATCGACCAGACCACCAGCAATTGCCGCAATTTGATTTCCTTCAACTTCAGATAGCTGCAAGAAGAAACATGAAAACTTAATATCATTATTATTGTTCACATCATAATTCTGTCACCAAATAATAGATAATCGTAACTTCAAATATGGCAGCTATAAACATAAAATCTGTTACAGACATGGCTCCTTAACCATCCTGTAAAACTAGAAATTTTAGCGAGCATGGAACTCTCGCGAATCTCGCGAGGGGTCGAGATTCGCGAAAAGTTTCATGCCGCGAAATAATAAAATCACAATGAAACAACATAAAACTAGAAATATCACTGAAGACGATGATTAAAACCCCCGCCCCGTGACAACAGCCTTTCTTGACTTTTGGTCGAAAACTGAGGAAGTAGTTCGATCCGCAAGATTTTTCCCTGATTTACTGCCATAGATATGCCGTTTCCATGGCAACGCAGATTCCGACACATCAAAAAAATATGTCGTGCACATCTTCCCACCAAGACCAATGTGTGTACCAAATTTCTTGACTTTTGGTCGAAAACTGAGGAAGTAGTTCGATCCTCAAGATTTTTCCCTGATTTACTGCCATAGATATGCCGTTTCCATGGCAACGCAGCTTGCGACACATCCAAAAAATATGTTGTACACATCTTCCCAGTAAGACCAATGTGTGTACCAAATTTCATGACTTTCGGTCAAAAACTGAGGAAGTAGTTCGATCCGCAAGATTTTTCCCTGATTTTCTGCCATAGATATGCCGTTACCATGGCAACGCAGATTCCGACTCATCCGAAAAATATGTCTTGCACATCTTCCCACCAAGACCAATGTGTGTACCAAATTTCATGACTTTGGGTCAAAAACTGAGGAAGTAGTTCGATCCGCAAGGTGTTTCCTTGATTTTCTGCCATAAATATGCCGTTACCATGGCAACGCAGATTCCGACTCATCCGAAAAATATGTCTTGCACATCTTCCCACCAAGACCAATGTGTGTACCAAATTTCATGAGCTTTGGTCGAAAACTGAGAAAGTAGTCGATCCGCAAGATTTGCAACAGACCGACCGACCGCCGGACCGCCCAACCGTTGACTGATTCCTACATAACCCCCTTCAAACTTCGTTTGGCGGGGGTATAATAACTGCAATTCCCGAAAGTTTCTTGTTGCAAAATTGGCTGTCATTAACAATTAGCGAAAGTTTAATGTCGCGAAAGTTTCTGGTTTTACAGCACCACACTTTTTTGTTTGGTAATCTTATATTCCTGACAAGCAAATTTCAACGTTAACCCCTACCATGCCGTGGGTGGCAAATCCTGCCCAAAAATGTGAGTGTTGAACATTCTGATTAGGCTCAGAATGGCTTGAAAATTCTTCCTCATTCAGAAAACTGTGCCTCCAATATAATTTTTACTCCTAAGCAATAAATCTTTGCCCAGTTTGCTCGGGAAAAACTCATAGAAAGTTGATATTCAACTCTTGAAAGTTAATTTTTGACAATTGCTAAAAGATCTGGTGGCATGGAAGGGGTTAGGAAAAAGCGTATTTGTGTCTTTTCATTACCAAGGAATTGCCCTTTGGAACTTAGACAACAGGTTTACCTGTGTGGCGACTCTGGTGAGAGCTTCTTCCCAATCCGTGGGTGTGAGGTTGCCTTCTTCATTCTTGACTAAGGGTACAGTCAATCTCTGTCTCTTCAGACCATCGTAGGCAAAGCGACTTTTGTCCGACAGCCATTCTTCATTGATCTCCTTCAAAACCAATGGCATAAATAGAGATTAGTATTGTACTGCGATGGAAAATGCTTTTTCATTCAGATGACCTCAATTCCACCTCAATCGACCTTAATTGACCTAATCTGACCTTACCTCATTCAACCTAGCTAGAATCCTCATGACCTCTCCCGCTCTGGTGTTGACAATACCGTTACCACACTCTCCATCAATCGCATCTCATCGCATTCAACAATACACATCCTATAACATAAAAAGATGACCTTACATGACCTAAACTGACCTTAACTGACCTAACATGACCTTACCTCATTCAACCTAGGTAGAATCCTCATGACCTCTCCCGCTTTGGTGTTGACAATACCGTTACCACACTCTCCATCAATCGCATCTCATCGCATTCAACAATACACATCCTATAACATAAAAAGATGACCTTACATGACCTAAACTGACCTTAACTGACCTAACATGACCTTACCTCATTCAACCTAGGTAGAATCCTCATGACCTCTCCCGCTCTGGTGTTGACAACGATGTTGCTACCCACAGCATCCAATACATCAACAGACTCTATCTTTCGGGTCTCCCACGGACGGGCAGTGAATGCGTAGGGCTTGGATGTTAGCGCCCCCACAGGACACAAATCTGCCAATAACAATCAATAATTCAAGGGTATTTGAAGCATTCTTTTATTTCACTATTGCAAACTTCTCACAGGCACTGAGCAGAGAGTGAAATGTGATTTCACACAGGCCCAAACTATACACTCTAAGGTCAAATATCACACATTCTTGAAAAAGAGATGCTTATATTTTACTTGTGTATTCATTCCTGTATATATGATACTACAAAATAGACCTGTTTACTAATTTTATGCATACTTTTTGAATAAAAGTTTCTCTTGACGACTCAAAAGCTTGCCAGAGGCTTGCCCGACATAGCAACAACTAATGTATGCAAAGTGGATTCCACCCATAGAGATGCCATTATGCATAGCAGGTGCACTAAATAGTTGGTAACTAAGCATTTTGGAGAGAACCATGCATAAATTTTAATACATTAGTAAACAGGTCTATTAACAATAAGCCAGTTCGGGGTTAGCACATGGTACAAATGACCCCAAATATCCACAGATATTTTAGACATGGAGGGTCCCTTTATGTGCACTTCAGAAAAATAACTCTGGGAGTGATAGAGGTGCCTCATGAATAGCTTTTGTTTCCCCCTTTAAAAAGAATACTTCCACCTGGATATCATGGAATGCACCATTAGTGCATAATTGAATAATGATTACATGACATTCATGAGCACATATCGAATATTAGTGTCAGTGGGTTTTAGAATTTGGTACAGATGACCTTTATCTGCTCATGCTCAGATTGCATCCCCGAAGTGGCTTATTTAACATTAACAGTCGTGGAGCTGACGATAAGATAACTATTTCAATTTCGGTTTCAGGTACCATTTCTTTTGTCCATGATCACATAATTCATTTCATACGTTGTTGTTTTTTTGTTTTTTTATATAACATGCAAAGTGTGAACAATAGCCAGCCAAAACACCAAGGTGTGATGCTATATACTAACAGTCTACAATAATCAGCCCACATAACAAATAATAATATGAATCCATATCAATAACTATAATATTCATAAAGATTAACAACGATTAAAACAGGTTCTATTTTAAGTACATTAGTTTTGAGGAATTTAGACCATGTTTCGTGTCATACCTATGACATTGCCTGAGAGTTCTGATGCAAACATTTTCTCAATATAAGTTCCAACCTGTTGAATAGAAACAAAAGCACAACATGTTACATCCAAATTCGTTATATAAAGGAACACATTATAAGAATGGCATGATAACTGGGGTAAAAATGTACATGCTATATATCTTTTTCCTATAGCAAAACATTCAAGGTTTTCTCTAGAGAGTATTTAAGTGAAATTTACAGATTGGTGTTTGTTATCATAAACCTCTAGATTTCTGGTATCTTATCATTCACTCTGAAAACTGCATTCCATAAATATTTATAAACAGAGAAAATCATTGTTGTCACACTGAAGCATATTTTATAACTTCTAATAAATCTTTATCATTCAAACCATAAATGAAGCCCACCTAGGAGAAAAAGAAAAGTTAGCTTTATACAGCCCTGGAAAAAATTATCAGACCAAGCTTCTGTCATGAGGGTACTATAATATGCAAACAAAATTATAAAAATGATTTGTCTTTTATTTCATTGAATAAATACCAAATTCCAGCAATTATACCTTGCTTTTATGACATTTTATTTCCTTCTTACCACAAAAATAACACTATCAGTAACCATTCTTGGTCTAATAATTTTTTCCATGGCTGTAGGTTGGAGGTGATAATGGTGATTACATACTGGTTGCAATGAGAAATACTTTTCAAGGGAAACAAAAAGGTGGTCTTTATAGACAAGTGGACTTTCTATACAGGTCGCTAAAGCGAGTATCAACTCTGCATACCTGCATTTCACCTCCCCTGCCTGTGGTGCCTAAATCATCTACTCCTGCTACTTCACTGGCAAATCTGAAAAGGTTAAAGAAACAGAAAAGAAAAATATCTGATTTGAACTACAGATGATATCAGATTTTTTTCACCAAAACACATTTCCCTCAGAATATTTCCATAAAAGTATATACATGTATTTATGACCAACAGATGTTAATGTGCATTTGTAAATGTAGTGGAGCTTCCAGGGACAGTTTAAATAATTTTCTTTTATTAATATACATTAATGCAAGGGTAGAATTACAAATTAATCTATCACTATAAGCAAACAAACAGAATATCAATTTGCATCTGAAAAATAAATATGACCCTCTATTAATAGTTCTACTACGTTATACTTCAAACCATTTTCCACGGCCAAGCGAAGTATAATGTTGTCTCAAATCAAGTATTGAATTGAATACAGGCGCTACTTCTTGCACCTGTTTGATTGATCTCCATACCTGATACATCTTGTGCAATGAATACAGCGTGTCATGATGGTCTTGATGAGCGGTCCAACGTTCTTATCTTCCACTGCCCTCTTCCCTGAGAACTGGTTGTCTACAAAGCGACTCCTGTCACTGCCAAAGGCCATGGACTGGTCCTAAGAATGGAAGGAAAGAAGATGAACAACTTTGATGAAAGAAAGACAGAGAAATAGTCATTGCACCAATATCGTTTATTTCATATTACAGAATGAGTTTTAAATATTTATAAATCATTTAATTTGGAACAAAGAAGAAGAGGATGGGAGGAGACACCATCAAATAAGAGTTATTGCAGTCATTTTAAATCCTTTACCCTGTTACGGAGTGAGATAGACAATCAGAAATACAAAGACAGACAGAAAGAAAGGGAGAGAGAGAGGGGGTATGTATAGACAGACAGATAGTGAGACAGATGTGATACACGAGAGGGAGGGAGAGAAAAAAAAACATACAAACAGACGCACAGACAGACAAAGACACGTATACAGACAAACAGACAGACGGACGATGAGACAAAGAGAGAAAGAACCTACCTGGAGATCACATTCTCCTCCCTGATCACAGATGGGGCAGTCCAGAGGATGATTGACCAAGAGAAACTCCATCACACCCTCCCTGGCTTTTCTGGTTAATTCTGAGTCTGTCTTGATACGCCATCCCTTCATGACGGGCATTGCACAGGCAGCAACGGGCTACAAACAAAACAAGAGAAAGATTTAGATTTAAGTGAAATTCTGGTATTTCCATAAAATGTTTTCCCTTCACAAAAGGCATTGCATAGGAAGCAACAGGCTACAAAACAACAGAGAAGGTATTTAGAGTTAAGCAAAGGCATTACTTTTCCAGTAAATGTGTTATTTTTAAATTACTTTGATACGTCATCCCCCAAAGACATTACACAGGCAGCAAGAGGCTACAAAAGAAATATTACTGTCCACATGATCCTATTTTTTCACATGTTTTTTTAAATAACTACAAATTTTCAAAATAAAAGCACTGTGGAATTCTTGCATTTCGTTTCTGACAATGGATGTGTCATAGAACTCATTTTGAAATAATTTATGTGCTCAATTTGCCTTCTACACTTTAGTTTTTAATTTTTAAATTTTTACTTTATTTTATTTTTATTTTATTTTATTAATTTTTTTTTTTTTAAATTTATTTATTCAATTTTATTTTTTTTTAAATTTATTTAGTTTATTTTTTTTAAATTAATATATTTATTTTATTTTATTTTATTTATTTTTTATTTTTCATTTTATTTTATTTATTTTTTTATTTATTTTTTTTTTATTATTTTTTTTGGGGGGGGGAGGTTGGAAGGGGCTACCCCTCCCTATACCTTAAGTATGATCTTACCTTGGCTGATTTCTCCACCTCTACCAGACACATACGACAGTTCCCAGCAACTGATAACCTCTCATGGTAGCAGAATCTAGGGATCTCAACCCCAACCTCAGCACATGCCTACAGAATGATCAAGAATAAGAATAATAATAACTGCAATAGACTGAGAGTACATTGTAACCCAACATACAAAATTAACAAGATTATATAAAAATAGCAAAAAGAAAGAAAAAAAACTTTTTGGACTACATTCGACCTGTCAAAAAATACATGAAAGTTCTCGCTCATAGATTGCTTTAAGCTGAAGTCATCCGATTTGTTATATCCACCATACATGTGCATGTAAACTGCACCTATATACTGCTCAATAAATCATTTTCTTCACTAAGATTGGTGGAAAGTTGCAAATGAATAGCCCACGGTTCATAAATCATGGCAAAGGTAACAACAATTTTAACCCCCCAAAAAAGCAAATGGCATTTAGTCCATGTATAGATCCATTCCAACTTTTTTTCAGAGGGTCTGGATTTCAATTTTTAGGATCTGTATGTACACTGTACAGTCCCCTGTTCAAACCTAAAGTGTTGAGGGTTCAGAGTTCAAATATATTAGTGGCCCACGTGTTCCTGACCCTTGTTAGTGTCAAGCCCTGCCGGAAGGTGAGAAAACCGTTTTTTTTTCAGTCTATGCTTTTCAAGACCTAGCTATCAACCTTGGTAGGACTATTGAATGCCTATCTACCAACCCTGGTTGTGAGAATTACAAGTCCTTGAAAGGGGTGGGATAAGGTTTACCTGAAGCACTGTAGTTCCTGGCTCTACCATGACGCTCTGATCATCCACAAATACCTCGATCTTCTCTGAGGCAGGGGATGAAGTCGAAACCATACGAGAGGAGGTGGGCTTCAGCAACTGCCTGGTTGCTGTCCATGCCCTTGAAGCTGGAGCCCTCAACATGGTGACTAATGATTGAAAGAAAGAAATTTTTTACTTTCCCTTGAAACACATCAATTTGACATTTGTCAAGCCAAATTTAAGCCGAGGATCCTTTCTGCGATAATATGCTATCAGACAGTAACGCTTCTAAGTTCTAGTCTACAACCCTGATGGAAACAGTTTTTAGAAGAAAACAAACTTTGAATAATTTTTTTGATGGGGGGGGGGGGGTCCGGGACCAAGAGCTAGGCACTTTGTTTTTTGTGGCTGAAAAAAACATTGAATTCTGTGGCATAAGCAAATTTCTTTTATCTCCAACTTGGTTGTATATATTCTGAAGTTGAATCACTGAGAAAATTGGGGAGAACGAATGTCAATAACAAACATTTTTATTTCATTATTATTGATGCCTAGTCAAATTTGTTCAAGAAAATGAAAGGTTCCTTAAGCTAAGCACACGTAATAAATGAATGCAAATTTTGATTTTGAAGCCGACTAATGTGAATTTCACTGCATGATTTCCAAATGTCACAAAAATAAATGAAAAGTACATGTAAATCTTACTAATTCTTTTGGCTTCTACCTCAAATGATATTCTTGTTGCTCAGTCACAGCAGAAATTTGGTGCATTGAACGTGTCGCATTGCGCGTAATTGCGGGGTGCGTAGCTTTAGGACCCTAGGCCCTACCCCTGGTCATACATTACATGATCAATGGCAAAATAATTGCATGAGAAGAGCAAGGCAAAGTACCATTTAAAAAATGATAACTGCAATTTCAAATAACACCAACAGCAACAGTTTTGTTGGCTCTGTCAATTTTAAATTGGGTCTACAAGAAATTTAATATTAGAAGAAACTTTCTAAATTCTAAACCCCCTAGCTTTTAAAGGAGAATTAACCTCAAAAATACAGACGATAGTGTTCAAAGGTGTTATTTATTCCTTCTTGTTAGACTATATGGCTTCGCGTCAAAATATACGAGATCGATACGAATCAAGATTTTCTGAGCAAAAGTTATCATCTGCTCGCAATATGTATCGTCTGCTAGCAGTACATGGGGGCTGCCATTTTTTTTATGTGTACATTAAGATTTTCTTAATCCAAATGCCCAATTGCCTTTTTCATAATTAAAAACCCGTTTGAGATTAAAAATATAGAATAGATATGTCAATTTATTTTTAAACTGAAGATTTCCTTATATATTTCTGTTGAAAATCGATATTCGCTTAATAGAAATCTATTTTCTCGATACTGTGACGTATGGGACGGAGCAAATTAATTCAAATTTATGGATGCTTCTTCCCTGAGCATCTATAGCGGCAAACTATGCATTCACCTGCTTTCGGATAATGGACTTGAAAAGTCAGAATGCATGCTGCATATATTATGTTCTGTTCTGTTTGGCAAATCCAAGAAAATAGATTTTTGTTAGGCAAAACCAGACATTTTAAAAATATCATTATAAAGATTTAATTTTTATAATACATGTAAACACCCACTTTATATTTTTCGTCACATATGGGATTTTAGGTAATGAAGAAAAGCAATTTAGGTCTTGGATTCAAAATATCTTCTTGACTGGAACATTTCTCAATGGTTCATGTACAACTCCAAATCAGCAAGAAAATGGCAGCCCCCATGGAAATGAGTAGGAGACGATACCGGGTGTTGGAATATCTTTATTTATACCCTTTTCTGATATCTTATTAGAAAATGATTTAGGCCAATAAGTAGGAATATATTACACCTTCCAAAATAAGTAAATTTGTAATTAGGGGTTGATTCTCCTTTAATATCAGGCAAGTTACATTTATTATACTGTAAAATCAGAAATTTTCACGAGCATGAAACTTTCATGAGTGGTCAAGATTCACGAAAGCTTCATGCCGCAAAATATTAAGTCACAATTGAATCAACCACTCATAGGTACACGCCATTGCCGACTGTGTAGTAACGCAGCTAACACACATCCCATACCTAAACTGCATCACTGTGCATTTTTGGCTATATTTAATTTAAACTCATATATTGCAGTTTACTTAAATCCAAAGAATTATATTGAATAATAGATGATTAAAACTTACCAGGTTGTTTTGTGACCTTTGAAGAGGGTTTCCTGAAATTTTGGGTCCTTTTGTCGATAACTGCTATCGAGACTGTCCCGTCAGCATCCAGTTTGTATTTTTCACGATTATGATGAAGGGAGCCCTCAGCGCTCGTAGTAGTACCGGCGCGATCGGTTCGTCGATCTCCTACGAAGACCTGGAAGGGCCAAACTGACGACGTAAAATAATAAAAAATATGACGTACGTACGTAATAATTACTACGTACGTACGTAATATTTTTTATTTTTTTACGTCGTCAGTTTGGCCCTTCCAGGTCTTCGTAGAATAGCTTGTGTGCGTAACATTCTGCGTACGTATCTACGGTGCGTAACCATGTAGAGCGGCCTCACTAGTGCGCAACATATTGAGAGCAGTCGTCATCCGTATGGAGGTGTGGGTAACAAGTACCAAAAAGAGGGCTGTAAATGTAAGTTTTTATAACTTTCTACATTTTGTATCTTAACGAACTGATAACTTAAAATCTAAAGAATGATACTTAAGTATCAGTTTGCCCACAAAAACCTCCATTTCAAACAAAATTACATCTGTATCCCCAATACTCAGTATACACACATGTATATGAACCTAATGGTCAATATGACCATTGCTTGCTGATGTGGAATCAACATAAAATTGCAATTCGCGAAAGTTTGATGCAAAACTGGTTTTCGTTAACAATTTGCATTTTCAGGTTTCACAGTTACTGCGATCAGCAGTCCTTTGATTGCTTGGATGTCTCTTAATTACAAGGTCGTTTGTCAAAATGATAGCCATGAAACATGACATTATTTGATTTTAGGCTACTTTAGGTACTAACAATACTTTACGATTGACTGTCGTCTTTCTTTTCAATGAGGATGATACAAAAAAGGCCTATTTATCTCCAAAAGCCTGTACTAAAAACTTCCGTAGGTCGGTGTTTTGCTTGCAATGCGCATGCGTCAGACAAGAATGGAGCATTATGAATATTCATTAAGACGAGTGGCAGGCAGGAGCTCGAGCGAATAGAGATCGCCGGATCACAGTTGATATATGAATATTCATTATTCCTGTGACGAAAACTATGCCGTCGTTGTAATAAATATTCATAGGCGCATGCGCAAGTGCCTATTTTCGCTTCTGCTTCAACAACATGGCGAATGGGACTGGTTTCGAAAATTGAGAGTAAAAAGTGACATTCATCGATTCTACACATTTTTTAGGAAAAGCTGATTTGCGGAAGGTCTGTTTAGGTAAGTGGCATCATATATATGATACTTTAATTTCAAAAAATAACTTATATGGCCATATTTTCAATGGTCATTTGAACATTGGTAAATTGTGAGACCCACCGAATCGTACTGCCTACTGGTTTCACTCAGGACGCTGCCACTTCGTGGCAGCGTCCCGGGGCTAGTTTCACAGTAAAAGTGCAGTGGATGCAAGAAGAGTGTGACAATGACATTTTTCAATTTCAACCATATCCATAAATTTTTAACATAATTTTCATTTGCCCATTTTTTATTACGGTATTCATGGTATTTGAAGATAGGCATCATGTAGGCCCCCTACATATTTTTATTAATATTAAAATAATTATTATTAATACCCTTCTAATCCAAGTTCAATACATAGGTCTACTGTAATCTAAAGTCACTCCTTGTAGAGTTGGTGTAGCCTAATTGTAAATTTTTGTAGAATTCTAGCTGTTGAAAGGTAATGAACATTCCCGAACTGGGACTGGTTGTGGAGTGGCTTGTCAGCGCAGCTTCAGCTGCATTGTCATGCATTGAGTGTTACACACAGGAAGTGATGCAAATAGAGGCTTACTTCAGTTTTTGCATGGAATTCTTGAGGTGAAACTTACCGACAAATCAACACGAAATAAAAACCTATGAAAACACCGTTTATGCCTCAAACGGCCTGGAAACTACACCCTCCAGTCCCTTAGAACAATCTATGTAAATCCTGATGAAGAAAAAAGCTCGAACCTACAGTCTCCTGGTAAAAATTTGGCCGATTTATCGCACGGCAATGGAGTTACACAACCCGCACTGCCTGCACACACGTAATGGCTGAATTACCCGACTAATTGAAGCACACACAAGAACATCGACGGTATCTTCAAACAAAAAAACAAACACAAAAGAATTGTACTAACTACATTATACTTCTTTAGATATCCTTGGTTGTTTGTATTATGAAAATTTATTGATGATAAACAGTGGCTGATCCAGGCAGGGGCGCCAAGGGCGTGCACCCCCTTAATTTTTTCTGTTTTCTGAATATTTGTTTTTTTACTCTTCGGATCACCTTAATATAGCGCGGGCTTTTCATAAATTTTCTTTGGTTTCTTTACCAAGTATATCGTTAATAGTATAGCACACCACATTTTATTGTAAGAAGCGCCCTTCCCCTTCCTTCAAGATTTTAATCATGATAAAGCGCAAATTTAGATGGGTACCGAGGCTAAATGTACTAGGAAAGTAGTTCAGGTGCTGTTTATTTCACGATCCACAAGTTTGAATGAATGAATGCATTTATTTCATAATACTGCAGAAATCTGCCATGAACATTACAATTGGTGAGCATACATCGTTCAAAATTTCGAATACAGATATCATAATCAATAACAAGTCCAATGTACATATAGTCAAAAGTGAAAAAATGACATTAGTCAATAGAAAAAAGCAGTATCATGGGAGAACCTAAGGAAAAGCACAGCTTGTTAAAACTAGGTTCCCCAATAACAGAGAGAATTAAGAAGAGAGAAAGAAGAGAGAATTAAGTTAGCGCCCGTGTACAATATAATACAGGCCATATGCAGAAGCAGTTCTGTTTACAATCATTTATGGACGAAAAACTAAGAATGTGAAAAAGGGGTGTTTCACGAACGATTTATGCTGATGTAAAATTGAAGCTCGACTTAATAATCATGGTTACAGTATTCTATCTCAATGGAAATAAATACCTTAAGAGTTCTTTTTTTTTCTTTGTTAATTAAAAAACACAGATGTTTCTCATTCTCATATGATTACATTTAATTTAACTGAATTGAAAAGTCTCAAAAAGAGGCAATTTGGTCTGGTACAGTTATAATATTTGCCAATTAAGGCACCCAAATCACACTATACTTTTCAGTCGATCTTAATTGTCAATAAAATCTTTGTGAAATAGGCCTCAGGTATATTAACTCTTACCATTCAATATCTATTAAATGTGCTTAAATTTGACTGACTGCATCGTTCAAGGTGAATATATTATGAAATGACGCCGACTGTATTTTGAATATTAGAAAATAAGAATATTTATGTATAAATATTCCACCAACGCTACACCAATATCCTTTCATAATATTTTTATCTACAACAGAGATGTCCATTCCTACCCGACACGACATTCATCAGATCTTCATTTAACAAATCCAAAATTAATAATAGCTCAAAAAACGATACGACATCATGGTCCAGATGTTTGGAACCTTATGATATTAAACACGCCGTATCTCTTTTTTCTTTTAAAGCTTCGTTAAAGAAGTATTTGCTATCCACTTATTCGTAAACTTCTCACCTGCACGTGCACCCACCTGCACACACTTCACTTCAATCCCTTTCCTTCCCCTTTTTTTGTAGTAAATATTTGTTTTTTCCAGTTAGTGACATCGCTTTTATGATATAGACATTTATATTAATTATGGTTTCCATGTAACCCTTTCCACTGGCTGCTATTCATTCAAGCATTTTGCTTAAGATAGCTGGCCCCTGCATTTTTGTTATTTCTACTTGTTCATTTCGATTTATAATCATGTCTTTATTCTGTTATTGTTATTACTGTCACATTTTTGAATTTTAACAATTATGTTAGTAAACGAAGAAGCTGTTGTATACTATAATTGTTTGTAAATTTGTTATTTGATTTGACAATAAATGCAGAAACTCCTGCAAAAAAAAACTATCAAACTTATTTAAAGGTATTTAATTCTCCTTACAAACAGCCCATTCCCGGTATGTCATTCATTTACAGACAATGGTTGAGTTAGAGCTCTCAAGGACTTTTTTTGAAAAAGTCCTTACTGTGGGAGGGGCATACCCCCTCCCACACTCCGTCGCTCCGCTCCCTCGCAGCTCCCCCCCCCCCCCATTTCAAATTCCTGGATCCGCCACTGATAAAACATATCGTGCTTTCATATTAAAGTGCGTGCAGTTAGGAAAGTGTATAGGGACAGACAGACAGCAGACAGAAAAAAAGTTTTGCCTTCTACCGTATAATGGCGGCATTTCTAGAGAAATCGTCTTGATAGGGTCATACATGTAAATCTGGAATGCAAACGTATACGGAATATTTTCAGTATATCGAGAACATAAAGGTAATAAAGTTAATGTCTTTTCTCTAATGACTAAAATAATTTGATGAACAAGGCCTATTCACGGGTAATTCACGGGTGAATCCAGGATTGTTAGATGGGGATGGGGGCGGGGAAGGGCGTCATTTTCCCAACATCACTTTCCCTCGCCAACACGAATTCGCCAGAATCTTGTCTGAGTCTCCCTGTGCGGGCTTTCTCATTGGGGCCGAGGGAGGGAAGGCCGGGGAGGGGAAATTTTCTTTCCCGGGAATTTTTTTCAGCAGAACTTGATGACCAAAAAGTAAATATAATATGGGAATATGGAAAACCTGCCGGCCCTCAATGGCAAGGCCTAACAAGACCCGAAATGGGATGGGGGAGATTTTTTTTCCTCGTAAAATAACGATTCCCCCCCCCCCCCCCCCCTCTTAACATAGCAATTTTTATGATTATTTTTGTTTTTGCCATAAAAAGATTTATTCCTCTTTCCACCATTGCAAGTATATAATACAGTCTCTCCGGTAGGATTATAATCGCTGTTGTCACCACTGTAAGTCGCAGAGTCACCCACTTCAGTTTAGCTATATATGCCTTCCAATGCCCTTATAACTTCACTTAATAGCCCCATGCAGTTAGGAAGTATGACACTAAACGGCACCAAAATATTTATTTCTCCCCCCCCCCCCCTTCTCTCTCTCCCTCTTTCTCCCCTCTCTCCTAGCTCCCTCTCTCTCCCTCTCGCTCTCCCTTCCTTTTATATTCATCTCTCTCTCTCTCACACACACACACACACACACAAAGTTTTACATGGTTTTACTTCCGAGGACAAGTATTGTTCCTCTATTGTTCCTCCGTCCTCGGACAGTCGACGGAATAAGGCACAAATTCATTGTTCGACGTTCGAGGACTATTGTCCGGCTTCCGAGGACCATTGTTCTAATGATTTTTTTTTTGTTCTCTGTCCGAAAATGTCCTCGGACATACGGCTAAACACGCCCACACCCACACACACACACACACACACACACACACACGTTTACATGGCTTTACTTCCGAGGACAACTATTGTTCCTCTATTGTTACTCGTCCTCGGACAGTCGACGGAATAAGGCATAAATTCATTGTTCGACGTTCGAGGACTATTGTCCGGCTTCCGAGGACCATTGTTGTCATGATTTTTTTTTTGTTCTCTGTCCGAAAATGTCCTCGGACATAATGCTAAACAAACGCACACACACACACACACACACACACTCCCTCTCTCCTTTCTTTTATTTATATTGTATTGGCCATCGATCTCAATGGTATAGGCCCATTCCTTCACCATTTCCCTTCTCTCTTCTCTCGTATAATCTTGCGGTTTAAATCTTGAATCTCAAAAGTTCTTGCCTTGAATTCTGAAACTAAAAATAATTGTTTTAGAATTCAGCATGGACTTATCAAAAACATTCTATCAAAATACGATTATCTCGTAATGTGGTAAATTCAATGACAATAACTGAATATTGATTAATTTAGAATGAACCTACACATCCCATCATGATGTTCATTATGCTTGCGGAAAACAGGATAAACTTCACATCAAATATTAAATCACATTACGAGGGTAGGAATGGCGGCCGGTGTATAGGGGTTGAAATATCACGATAGTGCTTTCAATATGAAATCATAAACCTATAGATTTCGCCATGATACCACTATTTCCACACTTTTCACCCGGTTTTCATCTTAGTAAGCAGGTGCAGTCGTTTAATTTGTTGAGATGGAGTGTGCGATTCCACGGCCAACTATTCTCCAGCAAGCTTTACATCAGTATATACCTGATGGATAGAACGTGTACACCGCGTCACCTTTTAGAAGTGTTCATCATGAAATCGGCTCTAAATTAAAGAGCAGACGACATGATTATAAGCTCATGTTGTTCTCAAGTTCTATCGAAATCGAATCGACCAACACGATACACAACATCGCGCGATATCAGTAATGAAATCTAGGTATCGAGCTGTAAACATGACAAAGGTGTGAAAATTCATTCCGCATTTGACATTTGGGAAAGTACATTAAAACGAGAGCGGGCATAACAAAATTAATATTAAATCTTTTGATATGCCTTACTTTCTCAGTCGATAGATTGCAACTGCAATGTAAAGTGCAATAACATATCGGTATCTCATTTCATTAAGAGGCCTAGTAAAACTTGCTATTCTTATTTAATGCATGGATGGATTCGTATGGTGCTATATTTTCTTCACGGTATTAAATCTAGTATTCTGAAGCGATTGATACGAAGTATAAGCTATAAGCTCTCAGCGATAACAAATAGCATTACCCAGGTTATCAAATTGCACACACATTGTGTACACCATCTCTACCCCTAGAGGGAGGGCCTACCATATGGTCATAGGCGTACGAGGCGGGAGCTCGGGGCTGCAGCCCCCCCCCCCTGAGGATTTTGAAAATACCGATATTCGGGCAACCCCAACCTCATATTCGGGCAGCGAGGTGCCAGAATGTCCTCATTATTTGGGTAGTGATGTGCCCGAATATGATTGTAATTTCTGTACGTTTTCAGTACAAAAAAGTGACAACATTTTCGCTCGCTCGTAAAAAATAACGAAATGGAAGGCTAATATTAAGGCAAAAGGCGTCAGCCCCCCCCCCCCCCGAAAATGTGCCCTTACGCCGAGCACATTATGGTCACGGTGATGGCATATGATAAAATTTACGATTACAATGCCTTTCGCCATCCTACCATGTCCCCTTGTCTCTCAGTCCTGGGTACAGAGTGGCAAAATGGCATTAGTGTCCTGCCGGGGCTCGAACTTAGAACCTTGGCATATCCATTTAAAATGTTCAAAACACCCAACTACCACACCTAAATCTTGAAAGTTTGAAAGTCAGAATATACTGGACTATATAAAAGCACGTTTTACATTCTCTCGCTCTGTCTGTCTCTCTGTCTCTCTCTCTGTCTCTCTCTCTCTCTCTTTCTCTCTCTTTATTTTCTTTTAAATAAATATGCATTACGTGTAAATTGCAATGAACCACATATTTCATTGGAATATGGTAATTGTGACAAAATAGGACAAAATACTGTGAACTTTGCCTATCAAAGGTGACGCTGAAAGTAAAAAAGGCACTTCAAGGTCGTCATAATTCATCTAAAATTTTATGATTAGAAGATCAATCTCCAAAGCGGTAATAAAAGTACCATAGCAAAAGCAAACAAACTCCATCAAAATGATAAATGTTTCCTTTCCTTTCTAAGTGACCTTGTACATAGTAAAGTGTGTGTATTTGAGCAATGACAAACGGAAAGTTTAATAGCAGAAAAGTGCTTTTAGCGATAGATCATTCTTGTAGTATGATTATTGTCTATTTGATTTTGCACCTTTTTTGTTTCGATTTACAATTTACGAAGTACAATTGTTGTGATACAAAGATTGTATTTAACTTTTCAAAACACATAAATATATAAAAATAACATTTAAAAAGGTGACGGGTCAAAAAAGAGGAATGGATGGCGATAATGCTTGTGGAAATTCTTTGAAATTACTCCTCTTCGCACTGTTTTATTTCTGCATTTTAAAGAAGTTTCGAAATAATATTGGCAGCATATGTGTGGGGTATTTATACATGAATATTGCTGTTTGATATGTATGTATGTCATTAATTTTAAGCGTGTTTAACTCTTTAAAAATAGGAGTAGTGTGTGCTAAATAACTAGATTGGGAACAAATTCTAATTGCTTTCTTCTGTAATAATAACAATGAATTAATGTGTGTTTTACTACAATTACCCCAAACAATATTACAGTAATTACTATGAGGAAGAATGAGAGCATTATAAAGCATAACGAGAGATTTTGTTGATATTAAATATCTTAATTTATATAATATACCAATATTCCTAGAAACAACGCTTGATATAATTACTGTGAATATGGTCAGACCAAGTAAGATGCGAGTCTATAGTAACTCCAAGGAATTTCGTTTATTTCTTTTCAGTAAGTGGCAAACCATTTATGTATATATTACAGTCCACCTTTGGAGAATGTATATTCTTAAAGTACATAAAGTACATAAAGTTTGTTTTGCTTATATTTAATGAAAGCTTATTGCACTTAAACCATATGTGAATTTTAGCTAATTCAGTGTTTAATATAGTAATAAGTACATCTAAATTTTTATAACAATAAAAAATGTTAGTGTCATCCGCAAAAAGTATGAAGGTTAAAAGTGGAGACGACTGGTGAGCGTATCTAACAACTACCCCCTAGGACAACTACCCCAAGGACAAATACTCCCCAGGACAACTACCCCCGGACAACTACTCTGGGCAACTACCCCCCCCCCCCGGATTCTGGGGTATGGTTGTCCAGGGGGTAGTTGTCCGGGAGGCGTATCGGGGTAATCATCGTTTTATGGGGGGATTTTTCCTGGGGGTAATTGTCGGGGGTAATTGTTCTGGAGGTAGTTGTCCTGGGGGTAGTTGTCCTGGGGGTAATTGTCCGGGGAAGTTTTCCAGGGGGTAGTTGTCCTAGAATCCTGGTGAGGGGTGTTTTTTTTAAAGTCTACATATATAGCGATGTCCCTATAGTTACCTTAAACAGTCCCATTATGGTTAGAAAAGACAGAATTTTAGTGACAGTATCTACATGTATATGTATATTAGTCTCATTCCCGAGAGTTGGGATATACCACCAGCATAATAAAACCACAGTGACAGAGATCACTCTTCTGTATTTCTTAAATTCTTTCTTTTATAGTTTTGGCATTGGGTTCTATAAAAGCAAACTGAGTATTTTTCATGAGTGCACCACAACCCAGACCTTCCGTGCATGTAGGCTTCTATACTCCCTATAATTAGAATATGTATATCATCGTACCTTTCTCAATCAATACCCTGGACTTTGCGAACAATAAAGATATATTATAATCCATGTCGAATCTGCACCTGTTCGTACGTGTTGTGCATTCAACAAGCTCATCGTAGCTTGCCCCTTGTGTTACTTTTCACGGATTTCATATGGATAATGAAAATGTGAAACTATAGTAAAAATATAATAATCTACGAATACCCAACTTTAGGTAGTAAAATTAAATTAATTTTGTCTTCTGCTTAGATATTTTCAAATTAACGAAGGATATGTGAAACTGCTTTATATTTCTTACAATAATTGCATTTTCAATATACGATGATAAAATTAAATGAAATAATAATATTATTGATAATTGATTATTAATGATGACGAACCTCCAAGTTGATGTCTCTTTTTGTCTCTGACCCTTTCTCCTGTGTTCTTATATCATTTCTTTTTCTTCATTTTTCATTCTCTCTCTTTCATTCCCAATCTTCTTTCATCCTTCTCATACCCAGTCCTGTTTCAGTCCTTTTGAATGTTTAGATTTTCATACATGAATGTTATAAATAATAATGAAAGAATGAACCTTCACTGATTTCGAATGAGCCTCTGAAAAACATCATGACTTGCTGAAGATTAATTTACTTACTCATAATTTACATTAGTACTTATATAAACGCAGAGGGTTATAATAATAGTTATAAGAGAAGGGGAGAGGGGACAGAGAGAGAGAGAAAGAAAGAGAAAGAGTCGAGGAGAGAGAGAGAGAGGGGGGAGGAGAAGAGGTACAGAAGTCGATACAATTATAATTATATAAAGAAAAATATATTGCAAATTAATTGAAATGGGGGCAAAATAAATGAAAATGGATTGAAAGCATATAGAAAAGAGGTGCATGGCAACTTATACATTAATTCGATATTTAAAGATCAGATGCTAATAGCTTATCAGTCTTGCACCCCAGTGGCTTAATGAGCCAACAATTTTGAGGGGGCTGAGCATAGGCGCACGAGGCACAATTTCTGAATACTTGCGAGCGAGCAAAATATCGACCTTTTTTAATGAACATGTAATTTTGTCATATATCTGGTAATTGATTTGAATTCTTTTCTTTCCGCTTTTTTTTTTTTTTTTTTGGGGGGGGGGGGGGGCTGCAGCCCCCAAGGCCCCACCAGTATGCCAGTGGCTCACTCTATAACAAACATTGTATTGTCATGGTGTTATATTCTCTATTGTGATTCATACGGAAATTAAAACAACAGAGTAATCCTTTCACACTGGACAAAAGTCCATGGAAGTGAAATAAATGGAAATGGAATATGGCGTACAGTTTGACTAACTAGGCCTGCACAAAAGTATTAGCGTTAAACAAGATAATAACAAATGAAAATGATCTGTATAAAGTCACATAATCATGCGGCATTTTGTTTCCATCTTAAGTATTATCTTACAAGCTACTAATTAGGTAGCATGGTACAACTACAAATAATGATATATTTTTCTTTATATTTTTTGCAACAAATAATTCTATGTGATGATAATAAATATTCTGGAGGAACCTACTGAAAACGAAAATTGTTTGCTAAGGTCCCCCATTTTCAGGACTATAGAGAGAGAAATAGTACATGGATGATACAAAGAAAAACACTGAAGGAAGAAAACAAATATTTTGGTGTTTTGGTAAAATGTGATGAAAATGCACTATTTTGAAGTCGACTGCCTGACATACTGAATTTTTAGTGAGATATACAACATAAAAGACCCAAAATGAATTGGCACAATCATCTGTCATTAAATAAAATCATAAATTTATATAAAAAAGAATTAAAAGCACTGTTAACAAATTATAACTCACGAAGTTATAACATTTCTATACAACCCATCGACCTCCAAAATGAGATGATTTTCTTCGTTTTAAACAACAGGTGCATTTTCAGCGTTTGTACACGCCGTGATAGCATACTTTTATTATCATCAGTATGGTGGAAAGTAACATGATAAGAGCTTCAGAGAAAGTTATAATAGTGATAGGGAATCGTGGTTGGGTGTGCTACTGGCGAGAGAAAAACGTTTCCTGACGGTATAAAAGCGCACTTTATTTGGCGCCTTTTTCCTGAGCGCTCGTCTGCGCGGGGAGAGGGGCAGGTGAAGCGGAAACGCACCCCCGTGTGCCCCTACACTCTCCCATTGTTACCCCTCCACTGTATAGCTTCTGCTTATTGGCTCCTACCACTCTTCCCAGTGGTGACAGAATAAACTCATTTAAACGTCTTTCTCCTCTTTCATAATATCTGTTGAACAATAAATCTGATGCATACGAAAGGAAGGCTGCATTAATCATATATGAATAATCTCAGGTCGGCCAGGGTTTGGTATGATGCAAACTCATAAACCATCTCATCATTTATATTTTTTGACGATTTCCTAATATTCTAATTGACCTTGAACCTTGCTCTCCGTCTAACCTCCATCATTATCCAGATGAAATTTGTAATGGACACTCGTGGTTGTTTTTTTTTTTTTAGCGAAACTAAGCTGGGTGAATCATCAAATATTCAACAGGCGATAACCAATCAAAATGGCGCTGACACGAAGATGCGTCTAAAGTTGACATCCATCTAAGTACTGAGTTGGTATTTTGACCAATAGGGATGTAAGAGATACGGGGCAGATGAATTGATCACCTAGCAACCGGATGCATTTTGGATGATGGGGGCGGTACAGAGGAGGAATTGCCCCCAGGGGTTAGGATATTTGGGGGCGCTTTATAACTGCAGGCGCATCCACTGGTGTATGTCATTGCAACTTTTGAAAGAGCTCTGAGAAGAATCTTTGATCACAAACTGATAGGAACATCTCGACCTGACCTGAAGTTCATGTTTGCATCACTGTGACATAAGGAATCATGTCTATCATACCTTGTCGACTGAATTTCAATAACGACTTTTTCACTTTAAAGTCAAGCGATATATGTTCGGCCATCTAAAGGTAAGACTAAAACTGCATTTTTTTTTGGTACGTGGTGGTTTCATTTTGTTAGTCATATGATATAATTGTTTTATTTTGCACGATGATGGCATATATTAATGATAATAATAAACCGTTCTTGTATAGCGCATATCGCGTTATGATTTAACGTCCCTATGCACTTCCAAAGGGTTTGGATATTATTACCCTGACTTTAGCTCCGGCAGCCGTAATCAGCGCACAGTGCTTTTCAAGGAATAAATCCTGCCAGGTACCCACTTAACACCTGGGTGGAGAGTAGCAAACGTGGATTAATGTCTTGCCAAAAGATGCTAGTGCCGGGCTGAGATTCGAACCCTCAACCCTTGGATTGAAAGTCAAGTGAATGAACCACTATACCAGTATAATTAGGTCACCATTTCGGTGAAGTAGCTGACTTTCATTATTTTTTCCCCGATCTCAATAGTTTGGACATCAATAATCTCTCCTTTCCATTTATTTCTATCTCTGGTATGATGCATGCTTTACATAAACACTGCTTTGTCAATGGATGTTCGTCGTTTTAATCATAAAAGAAAGTTATCAGGAGAGTAAGAGAAAGAGAGAGAGAGAGAGAGAGAGGGGGGGGTGAGGGACAATAGACGGGGAGATGAATAGTTCATATTCTTATTGGTTTATTATCATTATTCGTTGCTTGTATGTCCTTCGTACATGAACCGAGAAAAGCCAAAATGATATCATGACACAAAAAAATATTGTAGGCCTAACATACTGCTTGATAGAATCAGTGTTTGTAATAAATTGGCTTTCGTCAGGGAAAGAAATAATTGATTTTTGGCCTTTAGTATCTATTTTATCCACTTTTTCAAAAGTATATGAACTTAAAAAAAAAAAAGGAAACTGCCACTCAATTTTTCATTTCCTACGTCATGGCGATTAGACGGACCAAATTTTCTTCCACATAGACAGCACATTATTCGGATATCATTTCATACAGAATCGTAATGTGGATTAATTTAATAGAATACGTTGATGAAAATCATTGTACTTATTCCATATAACATTTTGCATGTAAACTCCAATAACAGTCAAATTAATAAAGGGGCGTTCGGATGTTGCTGATTAATCCCAAAGTATAAGATTTGATTGTGGTCACTAGCTTTCAGTACCAATAATTGAATGAACTTATGGCCATAATCATTACCAATATATGACTTCCATGAATACGCACGTAGTTATAAAAAAAATGGTTATTTCATAATGTGCTTTAAAACAAAATGAGTACGGAGACTCATTCTGAGGGGAAAAGGCTGCCTCCGTCATAAACAAAAAGAGAGAAAAAATGTCACTCCCCTCAGGAAGAAGAGGGATATTTTCGGAAGGTCACTTTTGCTGCCTAAAGCAGAGGGCATGCATCCTTTTTTTGGGCCCACAACAATTAAACGATCAACTTGTAGACATCTCTTAAACTTCATGATTTTGGGTGAGTGATTTATTTTAGGTATACAAGAAGAATGGATTTTGTGGATGTACCATTTTTTCCCCATCTATTAATGGATTAATTAGCTTAACTTTTTCTCTGCTTGGCTTTCTTTCTTCATTACCATTTCCATGCAAAATACATTTTAATATTTTAATGCAAGATTGTTGCACAGTGGATATTCGCTATGAAAGGGCCAAGGGAAACGATATACGGTAGAACAGATTTTATTGTGCCATGGTGTTTTGTTTTTGTTTTGATTTTGATTTTTGCTTTTGTTTTTGTAAATGTATTTGATTTTGTTTTTATTTTTGTTTTTGTTCCATTTTGTCGTGACTTTGTTTTGTTTTCGCTTTCATTTGTAAGATGTAAGTTCATAGCGCTTCGAGTACACTGATTTCGCACTCTGTTGGACTAAACATATTCAGGTATTATTTTTTTATTCAGACATGGACGGTTTAATTGCTTAAGGTGATTCGCGGTTCGTATCTTAACAAAAATAAGGCCCATAATTATATTGGCCTAATAATGAATAAAAACTTAAATCATGGACGGCTTACAGGGAACTATTTTTAAAAATCCCGTAGTTTTAGAAGGAAACATAAAATCAGTTTAATTACAAAAATAGTTGCAGTTATTTACCGAGATAATTTATTTCGGAAACAGTCACCTTATCTAAAGTGACATCACCACAACCACCCTGTCTAATAGAACGCGGGTGGTCCTAGCATAATAGGCAAACTATAAATATATTGCACCTTACTAAGTTATTCATGCAAAGTGTGATGTGTCTTTTGTCTTCTTTTACTTGCGCAGGTGGATTTGATAAATGCCTCGCCGAGTCGTCGAATTCTACAGATGAGATTTAGAAGCACGCAAAGCAGACAGTTTTGAACGACTACGATATGTACAAAGAGAGATTTTTGTCTTCCATGACATGACTGCAATATGCGTACTTCAATTTGAATTTTGGTTCCAAACATCATTATTCATCTAGATTATAAGTTATTGGGCACATGATGACGGATGCCAAATTGATTTTCGCCTATAGCGCTTGAACTCCGAAGTAAAAAGACAACGCAGAAAGATAGGATACTCTCAGAATGATCATTCCCACATTGAATTCACGACTGCTCAACAATCGACGGTCACCTTAGCTTAAAAAAAAATTATCAACAAAAACAACATTAACAGCAACAAAAACTGCAGCAGCAGCCGCAACAACAACAATAACAACAGCAACAACAACTGCAGCAGCAGCCGCAACAACAACAATAACAACCAAGACAACATGCACTCTCCAGAAGTTCTAAACTTCTTTCCCAATGCTCCCAATATCTCATCGTCACGATCTCTTCATGCAGACGACACTTCATTGGTTCGTTCTTTCAACCACGTGATCATGTTCGCTCCGTCCACTGCAATGTGGCGTCACCCGTGTGGCATAACGCCCCCCCGTTGGATTATTCGCCCCGATCACGTGACACAGTTTGGCACGAGCTCAGCGTGCAAAACTTGAGATATAAGGTCAGCTGTTGGCTGGCCGCTTCATGCTGTTTTGTTCGTTCGGCTCGCGTCAAACTGTGGTCACACTATCAACAGATCTTCAATCGATCCACATGCCAAGCCTGCCAAGGACAGCTATTATTCAGACAGCTGCTATGAGAGGAATAATGTACGCTAACTAAACAAATTATCAGGAAAGCACCTAACAGATTAGAAGCGGCATTAACGAGAGCCCTACTTAAGAAGCTCCATAAACCAATGTATATTAAATGAAGAAAATGATACATGTATCATCGTTTTAATCAATTTATTGTCACAAAAATAAAGGGTGCTTTGTTCATTTCCAAATATTAGAACTAATTTCATTTGTGTAAAATACCGGGAGTGAAGAATTGATTCACCATATTCTAGGTGTGCCCACAACCATCGTAACTATACATAGACCAATATACCATTTTGACACGTTATAATACATACTAGTGAAAGGAGAAGGTATATCGAATAAAGGAAAAAAAAATGTTTTAGAACCTCTTACTACATCTATATTACTGAAGAATAAAACCATTGATCCTTTAAATGGGATAGAAGACTAAGCCATGGAGATTTAAAAGAAGATTAACAGAAAGAAACTTGAAAAACTTGAAGTCATTTTAAAGTCATTATTAATGAGTGATGTTCTGAGCAGGTGGCGCCAGGATTTTTAAAGTGGGGGGGGGCAAGTGGGGGGCAAAAGAAAATGTTGGGGGCAGATGCAGGATTGAGTAACATAGGGGGTACAACAAATATGTATATGTGTCAAAATATGTCAAAACGTAGACCCGTATTTTTTTGGTCTCGCCAGCTTCTCAAAAAGTCGCTCAGTGGGGGGGGGAGGGGGGGGGGGGGGGGAGGGACAAAAAAATTTTTTTTGCCAAACTTCCAAAAAACGCTCAGTATAGGGGTTATGGGGCCCAGTTTCCCTCCATAATTCCCTGACAAGCAAAAAAAGGGGGCAAGGGCGTACAAAAACAATTTTTCACCCTTTTAATTTTTTTCACTCCGAAAATTATTGGGGGGCAAGTGGGGGGGCAAAGCTTCTGACTGGGGGGGGGGGGGGGCAAATGCCCCCCCATGCCCCCCCCCCCCCCCTGGTGCCGCCACTGCAGGTGTCATCAATGATATATATCAATTATCACTTACCCAAATATTTGAACATTGTAGTTTAAAAAAACAAACTTTGACGGAAATAACTTTATAAAGATCTCTTTACAATCCAGTCCACATTTGCTATGATAGATCTAGAGTCTTGCCGACATGGTGTGGAGGTGGAAAAGTTAAAATGCACATGTAATAAATACATGTACATCCCGAAAATTGTTGTGGTAAAAATATCAAACAAACCACATTTTTTACATTTTCAGGGGCATAATTGTCATTACCTCTAAAGTCTCCTGAATATGATTATCTTTCATGAGGAAGCTCGTGAATTACATTTCTACTGTGCAGAAATATATTTGAGATGAATAATGATAATAATAATCCCAGTCACTAAAAGCATGATAAAAAAAAATTAGTGAAAAGGTAAAGAAAGGAAGAAGTTAATTAATCCTCTCTACTTTTCAGCACCTCAATACCACGACTAAAGCACCTCTGTTATTCTTTTGAAAGGAAACATAACACAGAACAAGAAAAACGAGTCTGATGTATTCATTCTCTTTGGCTTGCTTTATTCCATTGCAATGTTATAAGTTATCATCCGAGTACAATATAGCATGTTCCAATAATGCAATAGCTCTTTACCACTTACTTGTCTAACAAGTATATTGATATACACAGAAGGAGGAAACAATTACATTTTATTTTTATACATATAATATCTAAATATTCTTACTTGCTGAAATAAATATTTCACACTTGCATGTTATTATGAATAAATGGAAAACAGAATTTCATGAATCACAGGTATAAGAAAAAGAAATCATTAATGATGTATACAGGTATAATGTACAACTTGCAAATGAACGGTGTGTCTTGTTATCCGTGGTACGCCACTGTATACTTGAAACCATTTAATAAATATCATTCCTACATTTTCTGATTTATTTTGTTTTTAAGGGAAAGTGTTGCAAATATTGAAGTAATTTGTAATGTATTGACAAAACTTCAATGCTTTCTGAGAAGCAATATAAAACCAGGGTTTGTAAACAGATGAAGGATAAAAAAGTTTTAACACAATCACATAAGTCTAATAAACATGGAATATTTTACAGTGTGGATATTTTTGCGCATTTCGCGCAGCATAAAATTGGCGCAACGTAAAAAAATGTGAATATTTTTGTTTATGTAGTTTATTGCAAAATGAGCCTAGCGCGTCGGCAAAATTGGGAACACATGAAATGCACTTTGCTCAGCCGATCATGAAAATGTAATCACGTGAAAATTTCCACGTTTACAGAACGTCAATCTTGTCATAATCAAATCACTGTGCTGTTCATTGTTTTTGAATCATTAAAGTTTGCATTATCGCAAAATAACATATCATGGTGTAATTACTGTACACTTCCCCACATTTACTTGTGTATGCGTGGTATAAGGGTGGAATATATATTAGCCATGAGAGACCTGTAATGCGAAAGTGATCTGTGTATTTAGGGCAGATTTGAGATGTTTCTTTGATTAAGTTTTGATTATCTAATTTCCTTAATAATAGCCTTAATAATAGCTACATTTATATTGCGCACGTATCCATCCCAGAGGATGCTCAAGGCGCCTACAAAGGAGTTATTATTACCCTGGTCATCGGATTCTGGCATGCCCGCACACAAAGTATGCACATTCTCCGCTCCCTGGGGAGTATTCCAGCAATGGGCAGTACAGTGTCGCTCACATTGCTAAGCAAACGACATTAACTTTCGCATCCTACCGGGTACCCATTTAACACCTGGCTGGAGAGTGGCAAATGTAGATTAACGTCTTGCCAAAGGACGCTAGTGCTGCGGTGGGATTCGAACCCCGGACCTCGTGGTTCACAGTCCGGGGACTTATCTGCTGATCCACAACACCTCCACAAAAATAAAATTAAATGAGTAACAGCTACAAGAATTTCTAATAAACATGTCACTCCACATGAAAGTATCTACTTTTCATGTCTTTAAGTACCTACTTTACAAAAGTCCAAAAATCATGCATTATTATCCAGGACAAATTACGATAGTTAATTAATCATGAAAATGAGTGTAAACACTGAAATATGTCCTATAAGTAGGTAACTTGTGCAAATATTAAAGTAGCTTTGAACAATCTCCATCATCTCAAGAAATGCAATGTTTAGATCTTGAATCATAATACCTCTTTCCAATGTAGAGTGTATATACGGTTCATACGGTACTTGTCATATCGTCGTGTGGCTGGCAGATGTGCGATAGCATGCACACATGCCATAAAGCAAAATTCTGGTAAGTTATTTCTAAGGTTTTGATTGCTCTACACATTTTATACAATTTTAAGATCACAACAGGGTTTTCTCTCTTTATCAATGAATTAAAAAGTAAAAATGGATGGAAACTACATGATTTTAGTAATTTTTGTATAAAATAACCTCATATTTATCAACTTACAGCTATTTTACTGCTAACAACCTTCTGCTTTAATGAAAAAGTGCGCTTCTGTGTAATAAGTAAAACGGAGCAACGCACTTATACCTTTCTACCAGCCGCATGACGATATTCAGGTAAAAGGAGACAATTAAACAAATATAGATATTTGGTATTTATGTACAATTGACAAACAAACTACTTCTCAGGCCTGATGTGATAAACCGCCTTAAAAAAACCTGACGTGGCAAAATGCACTGATCATGAGGAATATTGGTGTGTCCAAAATTTGGAAAATTCATATATCTTTTCTTTTATAAACTTAACAACTCTTACAAAAACCATGTTTTAAATATGCCTCTGCTCTTACAAATAACTCAATTATAATCCATGATGACAATTGAAAGTATTGGTCATATACATGTAAGCTCTTAACATATTCTCCGTTCCTCATTCTTGCATATTCCACTTTATAATGAAATTCTTGAATACATGAATATAATATGAAATTAAGCAAGTACATGAAAAAGTATTATTGTCGATTGAAAACCAGAAGAGCATTAAATAATATGACTGAACGACCTTCTGGCTCTAATCAGACAATATCTGAAAAACTTTTCGATTGGCATGATTATAAAAAATCTTTTGAACGATTCACAGAGGTATACACGTCGGATTCTGAGTAAAATAGCATTAATATTGCATTTCTCCTTTTGTCTGTACAAATTGCAATGTCTGAATCTGATCAAGCAAGCCACATCTGCTCACAGGCTGCTCACAGCAATGAGCATTACATTTTTAATAGAAAAGTCTTTATGTTATCAAGTAAAACTTACAAGCCACTATATGCTTTCCAGAGCTCAGCCAATGTACTATCAAAATTCAATTACTAAGCACACACAGCTTATTCCAATATACATGTATAACAATAAAAAAAAACATACATGTAAATTTGCTTATCTTGTCAATCTGACATCCAAGTTTATATTTCCTCTTAGGGAAAACATATCCTTTGCTCAAAAAAGAAGGAAAATTAAAAACATCAACAATTCTTTAGTTTAACGTTAACCATCGCAGCCAAAATTATAAAGGAATTACTGTGTACAATGATAAGCATGATTTTTACGGGCAATAAAACATTTGAAAATTTCTCATCCCTAAACAATTCCATATACGGATCTGAAGCATTGTGATGTCGGGTACTGGCAAAACAACAGGCCTAGGAGAGAATCTTGGAAAAGAGGCCTCATAAACAACGGCGGAATGATTTTGAAAGTGGTTGGGAGTGGGACCAGTCATGATGTACTTTTGAAATATGGGTGGTCCATTTTCAGCATTCTGTATTTTCTTTTCAGATACAATACTCTATATGAGCAAAGTGTACCAATAAAAGAAAACAAAAATACTAGTGTCACAAAAACTGGCGAGTACCTAATCAATTCAGCCTCGTATAAATCCCTGTCCTGATCGGGACATCATGTTTTTACAAAGTAATTCCATTTTTCAAATACACTTTGGAAATAAGCACTTTATACAAACCACTGTAAGTGAAAGTGCTTGCGTCAGTTTCATTGTTCCATTCACATGTTACTAGTGCGGAGGATTGCAATGTCAGGCTCAGACAATGGAAGTGGGAGAGCACCTTTTGCCTGGTGGACAAAAAGGTGTCCCTCCCCCCACTTCCATTGTCCGAGCCTGACGTTCTGATACCTTTGTGTTTTAGTGCACTATTTTTTTTAACGTAAAATCGAAGCAACCTTTTGTAACACTTAAGCTGAACAGCAAAGACCGATGACTATCTTAAAATCTAAAATCAATTTCACCAATCTGTTTTTGCACCATCAAAATATGTAGGAAGTTGGTACCATTTCAATAGGTGGAAAGAACAGGGAAGTAAATACTGAACGAGAGATGTAAAAAGGTTCAAGGAAGGTTATTACATATAAAGAAAAACTTCCCTGAGAATCTATCCATTTTCAAAGTAATCTATGCCGAGATAAAAATGTGTTTTAAAACGTGAGCAAAAGTAAGACGACTTGTTTGTGGTATAGAGCTTGTTACTTGCATCTCCGAGTGTACGAAATGCCAGTAATGCAGTTAAAGGGTTGACCCAATACTCAATTCCAGATCGACAGATTAAGTGAACGATAGGCAAAAAGGTATATGCTAAACTAAACTACGACACCAGTAATTCTAAATACTGTAAACGTGGAATATTTTGCAGTTTGGAACGAAAATTGCGCGAAAATAAAACACACAAATATTTTTGTTAATGTGTTCTTTTGCCCATGAGCCTAGCACGTCGGCAAAATTAAAAACATATGAAATTCACCCTAAAACTTAATAGCGTGAAAATTTCCACTTTTACAGTAGGTCATGCTTTTTGTGTGTATAAAACATAAGCAGATTTTTACTTTCTTCAGTGATAGCAAACAAGAAGACATACTCATATTGACCGATGAAAACATAAACACCCTATTAACCCTTTCAGGACAGGATTTATTTAAGAGATTGACTGATCATATTTTGTTTGAAAAGCTGAAAAAATTGCCATTTTTGATAAAAAAACAATAATGATTTTGAACCTCTCAAGGTGTTGCCAATTTAAGGATTTTTCAAGCTTATTTTCATTTTTTAAAACTCCTGGCATCAAACGCAATATGGTCATGCTACAAAAATGGACACAGTGTGTGCAGATTTTTTGCTCTTTCTAGTCATGTATCTGGTATAATTTTTTAGAGCTTGTAATCAAAAGCTATAGAGCCAAACCACAAAATGTGGTCAATTGTCTCAAACGGGTTAAAGGTATTGTGCGAGACAATATTATCCCTTTCTCCCTGTAATAGGACTTCAGAACTACTTATTGGGCAAGTCCAGGGTAATAAATCCACCTTTGTCCCATACGCTATTGATTACAATATCAATAGAATGAACATAACATTATTACAGTTAGCATATCACAGTGGTACAAATACAGAGGAATCCTTGTTATAAAGAACACTGTTATAACAAACTCTTGTTATAAGAAGGTACTATTACCGGTCCTGCTTCTTTGTATTCCCTTGTTTTCTAGACCTAAAATAAAACAAGGTTTCAGTATAAAAAAGGTAATTTCACTGGTCCCAGGGAGTTTGTTATTACACTGCATGTAAGATAATATAATTGTGTCGGTGTATGTCCACATAAGTTATTGGCAACGTACGGGAAAAAATACAGAGAAACTTGCCCTTATGCATCTAGACAAACTAGTGAAATTTTGTTTCTACTCTAGTATCTATGACAGCATCAACCAAAACTCTGTTCCACTAGAGATGACAAGAAAGTTTTTGCAAACTCGAATGACATCCTGTATCTGTGCGAAAGAGAAAGAGAGAGAGGGAGAGAGAGAGAGGGAGAGAGAGAGAGAGAGAGAGAGAGAAAGAGAGAGGGAAAGAGAGAGAGAGAGAGAGAGAAATAGAAAGGAAGGCATTGCATATACCAGTGTGTCCAAAAAAAAAGTTAACAGTTGGAAAAAGTCTCCCAAAATAAATATTTCAAAATATTTGTAGGAAATTTTTATACCTGTGAATAGCTTAGGGTCTCTTCTATCAAATGACACCGAAAAATCTGGCAATATTTTAAGCTCGGGTGAGCAAAGGTGACTTTTGTGAAAGGGTGCAAAATTCAGACTTGACAAGAATGTTCTGGCTGGTATTAAAAAATTTGAGAGCGGTGAAAAGTAGACTGTTGGAAAAAGTCTCACCAAATGAACATTTCAAAATGTATTCATGAAATTTTCATACCTATGGATAGGTTAAGGTCTCTCCTGTCAAATGACGCCAAAAACTCTAATGATATGTTATGCTTGAGTAAGCAAAAGCCATTGTTGTGAATTGGTGCAAAATCCATGGTTGACAAAAATTTGTATTGGTTCTGCTGGTATCAGCAAAGTTGAGAGTCTTGAAAAGGCTTGGAAACTTTCATATTTAAAGGCAATTTATGAAAGAATATGCTTTGTTTTCTGTATGTCCCGACGTATCCCATCAAAACTGTATGGTTGACTGACAAAGCCAGCTTGAATTGAAACCTTGCCAAAACTAATATTTCAAAATACTCATTAAAGTAGTTAATTGCTCACCGAAGGACAAAATTATTGATGAGATACTAAGGACATACAGCGAACAGAACTTCTTCACAAATTTTCTATTATTGATGAAAATCTGAACATTTATAAACCTTTTCATGACTCTCATACGAGCCAGAATACCAATTCTTGTCAAGTCTGGATTTTGCACCTTTTCACAAAAGTGGCCTTTGCTCACTCGAGCGTAAAATATCGCCAGGTCTTTAGGTGTCATGTCATAGAAGTGACCCTAAGCTTTCCACAGGTATGAAATTTTGCTTCAAATCTTTTGAAATATTTATTTTGGGAGACTTTTTCTGACTGTTAACTTTTTTCTGGGATACACTGTATATGTGCAGATAATTTGAAGAACTCATGTTTCTGCCTCAGAAATGAAAATTAATCATTATGACAATAATTATCACTCCAGGGCCCTGTCGCATAAAACTTGTGACATAAATCACGATCGTGACATAAATCTCTGCATAATTAAGCTATGTCATTGACATTTTATGTTTATGTCGCACTGTATATGTGCAGATAATTTGAAGAACTCATGTTTCTGCCTCAGAAATGAAAATTAATCATTATGACAATAATTATCACTCCAGGGCCCCCCTGTTGCATAAAACTTGTGACATAAATCACGATCGTGACATAAATCTCTGCATAAGTTATGTCATTGACAGTTTATGTTTATGTCGTGTTTCAGGGATTTATGTCATGAATCATGACATAAATCATGACAGACATCAATTTGAGTACGGAAAACAGCAAAATAATTATTCATGTATCTTAAAGAAGAAGTAAAGAGTATACTTTGTGCACTTTCACTATTGCAATGAACCCAGTTCTGCATTTGCAAAAAAAAAAAAAAAATATATAATATCTCTTCAACTTCAGCATCAGCATGTATCATTACATTAGTACCTCCTACTACTTTAGCTCAAACGTGATAGAATTGTCTCCATCAGCATCAATTTTTGGCAAACTACATTATTTAACAGAGAGTTTGATTTTTTTTTGTCACTTTTTTTTTTAGTCTCTCCGAAAATTATTTGAACCTATGTAAGGGAATGTCTCCAATATGCATCCACCTATATCTAAGGATTTTTAAATCACCCTTTTCTCCCCGAATTACGTAAACACCATTCTTATCTACAATAACTATGTAAAAATAAAGAACAGAAATATGAAAAAGTGAATGTTATTTTATTGAACAACTGATTAGAGTACCGACAGAGACCTCAGTAATCTTTATTTTTATATAATCTAAATATCTAATTTTGCATCAAGTTTGAAGATTATGCTGCAAGCAGTTCCAGAAATGCTGTGGCTTAATTAAACAACCCAAGATCCTAAGTTCATCTATTACTATGACATTTGACTTAAAGAGCCAGGAATTACAGAACAATTATTATTATTATAACTCTAACTGCAACTTAGGGCGAAATCTTTTATCTCATTCTTTTGTTACGTTTCGCCCTAACCCACACTCGTTTCGCCCGAACGTTGAGTTTCTATTGTGACGGAATAAACCTATTGTTAGGTTTCGCCTTAAGTCGCAGTTATTATTATTATTATTTATTATTAAGCCTACAGGAATTACAGAATTCAGTAGTCATCGGGTTAAAGTTCACTAGAACGGAGGTTGGCATTTTCTCAACAACAAGCTGTTAACCAATTTAATACTACCTCTACGATAACACAGCCTGGAGTCTATGGAAAAGTGTGTTTATATACCAAAATGAATCATATTCAACGGGTTAACACAGAGCAGCAAGACAGAAATCTCTACACATGCATGTCCCTCTGGGGTCACAACGACTATCCTTTCCCATCCTCTGTCCCCTGTTCCCTCTCTCTCACTTGCATCTAAAAACGTAAACCATAGAGGGCGACTCTCTCTTTCTCTCTCTGGAGCGGGTGCAGGCGATTGTGTCTTTGCAGAATGGGGACAGGTTCGGGTACAGATTTGCAGACAAAACTCTCTCATGCTTATCTACCAGAGAAGACCACAGAGAGCAATCCTTTCTGGAGTTGGAGTAGGCACTCGTATCTTTGCAGGAGATCTCTCCACCTACCGTTGCTTTGGTTTTTTTGGCATCCTTGGGACAGCATTATTTGAGGAAGTGGTGCAATCAGGTCTTTGTGTGTTGCTGGCAGAGCTGCCAAAGCTGTTGCGGAGTGACACGCAGAATGAAGTCTCTGCTCAAACTCCAATCCAACCTACTGATAGAATCATCACAGTCATGCTCCCCTGTTTGAGATCTATCAGAGATATGAGCGATGCGAGAGAGAAGGAAGTGATTAAGGATTCTATTCAATTTTGGGGAAATGATAGAGAACATGAGTAGTTCTGCGATATATATAAATACAGGTACTTCCCTTTTGAAATGAGTTTTTCCTAGAAGCAATAAGATACTAACTATTGGATATATTACACCGGACATACAGAATAACTTACAGAAGCTAATATGGCTAAAGTTCAACTATTAAATATTGAAGCATCACAAACAGCCAATTAATCATAACAAACATTTTTCACTAATAGAGGGTTCTCATGGCAGCCATGCTGGAGGACATAATCATGCAAACCTGTGCATGAGACTATGAAAAGCCATTGTTGTCATGGTCTAGTGCACAGGTTTTTATTGTTATGTCCTCCAGCATGGCTGCTTCTGGGAACCCTCTATTTATTTCCTTTGCAACAAACTCTCTAAAATCTCGTCTGAAAAAAAAACAACAACCAAAGGCTTACAAGGAGAGGTCCTGAGGAGCAGTAATAATGAGACGTAGAGCGTGAGATATCAGCCATTCCTCACAGTCTACTTCACCGTTGACCTCATCGGATCCAGGTCCATACAACATGGCTGCCGCTCTGAAATAACAATGAGGAAGCCATGTACAGTACTGGAAAATTTAGTAATGGCTGGTGAACAAATCATAGTTCTTTTGATAGGTAACATAAAATGGATTATTCAAAAAGAAGAAAATACTGCTACAATTATGCTAATTCTATCACCTGTCAAAGCAAGATTGGGAGATATTCATCATGACTGACAATTGTAATGAAGAGAAAACATATGTAAAGTTTGATAAACTCCAGAAAGGCTTTATAAGAATTAGAGGATGTGCTGTTCTCCTTCATTTCTTCAAAATGTGCCTGAAAATATCTAGATACACAGAGATGATGCCACTTACGAAATGCGGTATGTAATTCTTCTTGGGAATCATTAATGAGTTGCTCATTCGTATATTCAGATGAATATGATAATTACCTTAACAGCGCAGATTTGACAGGAGGCCTGTTCTCAGTATCACTACTCAGCATCTCTGTGAGCAAGGTCTGTAGCTTGAGTGATAACCAGTCTGGAGGGGTGTTGACCTGTGGATGGGTAGCTTCATCAGGACTGGGGGATGAGACTCTATGTGAACTGAGAACCTTGCAAAGTGTGGCTGCTACGGCACAGGTGTCTCCACTTTCATGTGAACTTTGACCTGCAGTGACCTGCAAGCCAGAAAGGTCAAAGAACAAGAAGGGATGAAGAAATATGGTGCATCAACAGCGCAAAGTGACCATTGAGTTATAACAGAGACTAGTGCCAATACTTCAAAGGATGCAATTGAATGTTGATGTTGATGATTAAACACCGTCTTTAAGCCCAAATCTACATGTAAATAAAATGGACATTTATCTGACTTTGGTATTGGATTTAATACAGCATTGCGTACATGCATACCACAGTCTTTGTATCCTTTTAGGATTTCCTTCACATTGTGTTCTCAGAGCCAGAGGGACGTTAACTAATACGCTTTAGATAGACATAACGCCCTTCTGGCTCTCAGCAGACGATATGCAATTTGGACAACATGTACATAATCAATAGTACATGCAAACCACTTATAAATATCAACGGCACAAGGCCGTTAATTTGGGGCACAGGAATTTCAGCAAGAATCAGCAAGAGATTGCAAGTTAATCGTATGCTGCCATTGTCGGCAGCATTACATAAAGCATACGTAATCATCTCTCCCAGGCACAGTTCTAGGATGCAAAATTAATTTCACTTGGTGGATTTCCACCTGCTCCCCTCCCAATCAAAAGAACATGCACTCTTACGATGAAAGACTTGGGAATCAAACTGACTGCAGTCCTTTAAGACGAGTGTGAAAGTTTTACAGGCATTTATAAGCTTCCATCTACTTTCAATATAACGCACTCACTGAGATGGGCATTAGGGGATTTTTTTTCAATCTGAAAAATTTAATTAACATTTTGCAAGGATCCTCATGCTTTTCCACACAGAGAAGATACTAAATTTATTCTATTAAAAGGTGGTCTCATTTGTGATTGGTGTTTGGTGAGTGAATATATTTTTCAAACCCATGATTTTGATACGTGCTCTGCTTTTTATCTACTAAACTTAACAATATACAATGATAATTATGAGGATAACAATAATGAAGATGATGATAAAAAAATATTAACATCAACACCTATAATCATAATTAATTATTATAATAATATAATAACAATTATTCTAATACTACAATATACCCCAACATTGAAGGACTTACATGAGAAACTAGTTCATAGTTCATGGCGATTTTTTCTTCTTCTATTCTATGGTGGCTAAGAAAGATAATGGTATATCAATAATATGCAGCAGGAAAGCCAACTAAATTTAAAGGTACTTCATTTTTTAACAAACATTGGAAAACAGTCCAAAAGGCTGATGGTGAAAAGCTAGGTTATATGGAAAAAACCCTTTTCTTTAAGAAAATAATTTTTAAAACTATACATGTATCTCATGAAGCAAGATGAACACAATGACTTGATCTTACCTCTGAAACACCAGAAGCTGCTGGAAGAAGGGGTGCTTTGCTGCGCCTCTTGTCCAACCATCTGGCATTCTCTAGACCCCCAAGGACCAGCCTCATGTCCTCCGTCACATAGACACACCCAGGATGGATGCTGCCATGGATGACACCTTCTTGATGCAGGTGCTCCACTGCCAGGAGCAACTGAAGCAGGATGCGGACAATACCGGTGTCGGTACACGGAGCCGGATCCTCCCCCGCATTAATCATTCCCCATCCAAACAACTCTTCCAGGTTTAGTTTGACCGATGGGTACATCAGACACCGGAACAAGTCTTTATCCTGATGATACCCTGTAGCCCTGTGTAAGCCTACATCTGTAAGTCCTCTTCCAGAACGGAGGTGTCCATTTTCCTGGGTCCCTGGAAGCTTTTCCAGGGTCCTTGGTAGATTCACCTGGAGCTGGGTCAGCATCTGCTGAGCAAACCTACCCTCTCCAGGAAGGGAGACTTTCCAGCGATGGAGGGGTAGATGGAGGTGTGGGAAAGGTTGAAGAATTTCCTCTGCAGTTTCAACAGCATCATGCTCTTGCTCAAACCTTTTGGAGTTATCAACCTACATGTATGCACAATGGAAAATGTTGCAAGAATGGAGAAAAATTAATTACAATGCAAAAGTTCAGTACTTAATTCATGATCTTAAATTAATTCTAGTTTTCATTTCCTTCTCTCTCTCTCTGTCTCTCTCTCTCATTATAAAGATCTGTCTTTTTGTTGTAGATTAAACCTAATTTTCCTTCTACCAATAGCAGTGAACCCCCTCATTTACATTACGTTTTTTCAATTATAGAATTAGAATAAGTGCACGGTTTTGATAGGGTCAGCTACTGAACGTACAGATCATTTATGAGTCTCAATACAATTTATTTTTCAAAATATCAATACCTACATGTATTTGTAGTGAAGAAATCTGAACAAGATGTGACATACAGTGTATCCATGAAAAAATTCAATGTGATACAGTACATGAACTCACCTTCATTATGAACAGTTTCTTATTCATCACACACTTAAACTTTGCAGAAATATTGCCATCAGCTCCACAAGTTTGGCTCATTTTCTCTAGAATATCAACAGTTTGACTGGGATCTAACTGGTCTCCATCAGCCAGTTGAGTTGAATACTGCCCTCTGGGGTCACAATGCTTATCGTCCTCATTCATGGCCTTCAAGACCTTTTTTATGTTCTCGGTTTTGTTTTGGGAGGCAAGAGTGATGCCTCCCACTTTCATGGCAGTGCTAGCAATGTTCCCGCTCTGTAAGGCCACTCTGGGGGAGTTGGAATTAAGAGAGCGCCAGCACTCCCTGGTGAAACTCATCCTCGAGTCTGGCTCCATGACCGATGTTCTCTCCATCAGTGCCTTCTCCTCGTCACCCGAAAACTTTTTTGATGAAGCTAGATATTCGGAACCGCTTTCATAGTCATACGATGATGATGATGATTCTGATGTTGGTGACAGCGATGATGAACTGGTTGACCTCTCTGAAGGAGTTTCATTTTGAGGTCTTAGATCAGTGTTTTTAAGTGGTATGCTTTGTCCAGTTTTCCTGCAGAAGGGACCATCAACGAGACCTATGTTCTCCTGCGGGTCAGTGCTGTATACTTCTTTTCTGGCTGGTGATGCTGAAAGTGCATGCAGTTTTTGATTATCATTCAGCAGTTTTAAACACAACTGTTCTAGTTTAGAACTCCTCCCGAGATTGGAATCCAGTTTCTTGGCCAGAGCCTGGACCAGGTCAGAACTTGATGTCTGCAACGATTCCTCACAGCTGGAGTCCGCAGCAAGAGCAGCATCCAGTGCCGACTCTAACCGGTTCAGTCTCTCCCCCATCCTCTCATTTTGCTCGGTCAAAGAGAGCTTATCCTCTAACAGTTTTTCAATGACAGAATACAGCTGCCTGACTTCTAAATCTTGATCACCACGAGATGGGTCCAAGGCAATTTGTGCATTGGTTGCTGTATGTGTGCTTTGTCTGTAACTAACACCTGCAGAACCTAAATCTGGTAAGAGTCTTTGATGCTCTACTCCAGGGACATCTGAACTGTTGGGGGTAACTGATCCCTGAGCAAGTCGCTCTGCATCTCTATGCCTACATGGGACGTCATCACTCCACTGTACATGGTTATCGGTTCTACTGTGGCCAGTGTTTACCATTGCACTCCCTGCATTACCTAAAATTCCTGGATGGTGTATATGTTCACTTCGAAGTCTGCTGGACATGCCCACTTGTTGATGATAAAGATCACCCTTCTTAGGAGTTCTCCTAAGTGAATCAGGACTTAATCGATGAATAATGTCTCTTCCATTGTTTACATTTTGCGAAGGTTCATTATAACTGTGACTAATATCTCTCATAAAATATGCTGGAGCAGAATGCTGGCTAGGGGGCAACTTCTTTCTTTGTTGTCCGTTTGCTTCGTACATCAAACCATTTCCTGAGGACTCTTGAAATTCCCAATGACCATCTCTTTGGATTGGAAATACAGGATATTGCCTGCCGGGAGTGGCAGCAGAGTGTTGCCTAGGCAACGGAGGACTCCACCGCCGGTCTTGTTTCATATCCCCTGAGAAATTAGCACCAACGTGGTGGCTAGGTGTCCGCCCTCTATTGTCTCTTTGCGTCTCTGGGTTAGAACCACGGCGCATAGGTCTCAGACCATCGTCTAGATGTAGATGGGGACTTCTCCGGTGTGGAATACTTGGTTGGTTGGATGGTGGAGACACTCGGCCAACTTTGTCCAGCTGTTGAGCCGAGAAATATCTGGTTACCTCTCCATCTCTCCTACAAATGAAAGAATTGGTTAAGGGTTAAAATTCAGGTCAGCAATTATCTGCAGATTTCAGCAAATGTTGGCATTCATCTCTTTTTGTAACACATAATAAAGAATGCATTTGTTACTTGAGCAAAGCTTACAATGGACAAAGGTGGATTCGGGGGCGGTGGGGTGGCACAACCATCCTGTGCCACCTTTAAAACCTAACAGGCATTCTTTAAGTACCCAGAAAGAAAATGTATCCCCTTATAGTTTTTGTACCCCTTTCACAAATTTTATACCCAAGGGGCACCTGAAAAATGTAATAATTTTTTTCTTTTGGCTTGACACATATCTTTTGAGTTAATTACATGAAGCACAAAATGTGAACACCTTACCTTTTTTCTTTTAATAGTCACAGATTTTATGATTCTGCCTTCACTCCCCTCCCTGATATTTGATATGTTCTTTACCTGATGGCCATTGTCATGGGATGTTGCAAGGGAGCTTTAGACTGCTTTCGCTGCAGACTATTCCATTCCTCGTCGTCGTCTTCGATGAATGGAGAATCGTCGCTCTCGCTGGGCACTCTTGGTTCTCTCCAAACAGATTCGACAGGACTGTGGGTGCCGTGTGCTGACGGGAGCGAAGAACTCCGGCAGACAGCTGGTTTACGGGAAACAAAAATTATGAAGCCCTCTTCTTAGTCCAAATAAATTGTACAGATTTCAAATATATAGGCAAGATCTTCCACTAATGGCATGGAAGGTGGTAACGAATGTAGGATATATGCATGTTTCATTTAATATGATAATAGGTGTCTGTCACATAGCTTGGGTCCATTCCCTTTTCCCTCTTCTTTTGGCCATTCGATGGGGGGGGGGGGACACATTCCCCGTGTGCCTCATACCCCTAGCTACGCCACTGATAGGTGTGACACAATATTTTACATGGATGGATAATTGAAAAATTGAACATTTTGAAATACGTAAAATTTGGGATGGTGATCTCTTTTCCTTACAGCTAGAAGGAAATTTGAAAATTAATTAATGTTTTGTTTTTATTGAAACTATAGATGACCTTTAACTTTCCTCTCATAACATTCAAATTCATGAAAGAATAAAGAAGTTCAATACAGAGATATTTCCTTTAGTGGTATTTCAGTTTTAATGAAAAATAAGGCAATAAGACAATTTCAACTCAGTTTGTGAAAATTAAATAATTACTTGATATCTACCTTAGATCTACATTTCTTGATGTATCAACCCTGACTCATGTTTCATCCAGCAATCCATACATGATTAATCTAATCTCTTTTTAAATGTGTGGCTAGTCTTCTGTACCAGCCAACAGCAGCAACCTAATGCAAAATAAGTCCTATCACGTTAGTTTCTAGTGATAGAGGTTCTATATACTCCAACAACAATTGCTCCACAGTCAGTTTTCACTAACCAAATCCAAACTTCAATCCCTGATTTAGCATTATACCTAACCCATACCCTATAACCTTGACAAAATAAAGCCCAGGGCCCTGTTTCATAAAACTTGTTATCAATGACAACTGCCCAATTTCTATGACAAATTTGCTCTCAGCCAATCAGATTCAAGGATTTCAGTAGCTTATAACAATTATTTCAACTTGTTATTGATAATAAGTTCCATGAAACGGGGCCCAGATCAACTGTTGTTGAAGCATGAGTCAAATTACCACAACACAGTGTACATGTAGTACATATTAATAAGTACATATATATGTCAATTGATGACAGGAACTTACTTCTGCAAATAGGCTTCTGTGCCAGGGTTCTGATTTAAACAACGCATCTTCCTGTTTACCTTTATGACTAGTCTCTGGTGACAGGAGTTTGATGATGGACTTGTGACCAGCAGCCTCTGCCCCTTGCTGGGCCGTCTTGCCGGTGTTATTGAGGAAAGTTCTGCTGGCTTCATAGTCGATCAGAAGCTTGCAGAGAGAACTAGAACCTCTATAAGCCGCAAGGTGCAGCGCAGTATCTCCATTTTGACTCTGCGCATTGACATCTGCCCCCCTGCAGAATAATGGAATAATCGATGAAACTCAGTCCATAGACAGTCAATGACATGCTCTCATTCATTGTGAGGAACAAACAAAAGAAAAAAAAATGCCTATCCTAGAAGGATGATGATTAAGACAAATGGAACTGCAGTATGATTTATTGACATTAATTAAGAGATGACAAACATGTACATGTACTACACACCTTCCCAATGCACAGCTTAAAGTAATAATAATAATAATAATAATAATTATTATAACTCTAACTGCGACTTAGGGTGAAACCTTTTATCTCATCCTATTGTTACGTTTCGCCCTAACCCACACTCGTTTCGCCCTAACATTGAATTTCTATTGTGACGGAATAAACCTATTGTTAGGTTTCGCCTTAAGTCGCAGTTGGGTAAATAATAATAATAATAATAATATAATAATACATCTTGTTAACCCATGGTAGCCTCATCAGTTTTATATACTGTTCTCTCTGAGGGTCCTGCAATCATATTACCCCGGCTTTAGCCGAGTGACCGTGACAAGGCGCTCAAGCATTCAAGAAATTTCTTCCTACCGGGTAAACATTTACTTCACCTGGGTGGAGTGTGGCAAATGTAGATTAATGTCTTGAATATACATTTATATAAGGAACATTCCTGTTAAACTGATTACTTGCACTGTTGCATGAACATTTTCGCTGAACCTGAAAATGGCCCGTTTCCTAAGGCGTTTCCTAATGCATTTCCAGGATGGCAAGTCAAAAATAATCCCAGATGAGCAGAAATGCAACCAAAAAAAAAGAGAAATAAGAAAAAAAAAAAGGGAGATAAAAAATGTTTTCAAGAACAATTCAGGTACACATTCTTCAGATGCATTTTCGTCCAAATCTATTGCCTGGATCCCTGGGGCTGCCACGTACTACCGGTTTCCTAATTGTTTCCTGTTTTTATAAATTTCTTTAAAAAGTCTAAATGCAAACATTACACACAGATGCACTTTATATCAACTTATGCATTCTATTAAAGTTCCTGTCCTAATATATACATCAAATATATCCTTGTAACAGTTTTTGGTAAAGAATATAATCAATATCCTTGGGAAAACAGCCTTTTTACTAATTGCTGAATCTGGTTTTCTTAATACTGTATGAATACAGGAACCATTCAGGTCAGGATGTGGCAGATACACTTCCTGGTCGGAAAGGAGTATATTTCACAAGGCATGCATTTGATGATTTTTAAGTAATAGAGACTCTAAGAAAACTGTAGACTGAGAAACAAATTGTGGACATGAGCATTTCCATCAGGTGCCAATCCAAAAAAAAAAAGAAGAAGCTTATAGTCTCAGCTATAACATACTAAAATCTGGAAGGAAATAGACCAAAAAACAACTGAGATACTGCTCAGAGAAACAAATTGTGGACATGAGCATTTCCATCAGGTGCCAATCAAAAAAAAAGAAGAAAGAAAAAGCACTCTGCGCATTAAGTTTTCTAATCATTCGCTAAATTACAATGACAGCATACTGATGAAGAGAAACCAAGGAAACTCTTTGTCAAGAGTGGAATTCACCAGCCCTTTTCAGAGCTCTCATTCCTTTGAAAGAATACATGACATAAACCCCGAAAACTTTACTCTAAACAAATGTTTGTAAAACACCATATCTGAAATGCTCTGATGCTCAAGGCAACCCAAATATCATTAGGCCTACCCTGGCTTTGGATAGGCTTTGAGAGCTGGGGAGCGTTTCATCAAGCGTTTTGGCAGTGATTTTACAGACAAATTTGCTCTCAGCCAGTCAGATGCAAGAATTTCAGTAGCTTATAACAGTTGTCAGTAAAAATCACTGACAAAACACTTGATGAAATGCTCCCCAGAGCTCACCAGCTTTTTTCAGAGCTCTTATTCCTGTGAAAGATCAAGAGTACTGGATATAAATTCTGAAAACTTTACTCAAAACAAATGTTTGTAAAACATCATATCTCAAATGCTCTGATGCTCAAGGCAACCCAAATATCATTAGGCCTTTGGCTTTGGCTTGGCATCCAGAGCAGAGCTCATCAGCCCTTTTCAGAGTTCTCATTCCTTTGAAAATATACAGGATGTAAATCCTGAAAACTTTACTCAAAACAGATTTTTTTTGGGGAAAACACCACGTCTGCCAAACTTTGATGCTCAAGGCAACCCAAATACATGTATCATTACCCTGGATTTGGATAGGCTTCTATTATGGTGCTCACATTAACCCATGGCAGTTTAGTATCTCCTTGTAGTCACATTTTCTATTTATTGTTTGATTTGATTTGATTTGATTTTATTCAGATTCCACATTTACAATGAAATTACAACAATATGTACAAAAAACAGAGAATACATGGATATGATATAGAAAGATGACAAAAGGATATGTGGAGGGATCTACTAAAAAGCTTAGCTTGTGTGATGTAGACCCCCTAATCGAATAATGATACAATATTACATGTTTAAAAAAAACATATTTATTGTTACATCCAGAATGTTCCGAAGTAAAAAAATTATACATCAGCAAAAAGTGCAAAATTCACGGGAAAATCAGAGTCCATTTCTGTAGCAGTACATTGTGCCAATCATGAATAAGAGCGAACTGATCTGAGATTATCATTGAAGTCTCTAAATTGGCAATTCGGATTGAAATTTACAATCACTATTTTGGTGTACAAACTGTCAAATTTCTTGTTGATTTTTTGTAATTTTTTTTCACATTGGTTCATTCATTTGGCATTATAATTTTTTTTTTAAATGAAAGAGTGGAAAATACAAATTATGATGGATAATTTGGGGAGAAAAAGCTACGGTAATTTATTTGGGCCTTCAGAAAACTCTGAACTGCTTTGTGTAAATATCACCAAAAAAACATTTAGCTCTGTAAGTTAGAGGCTCCATGTTGTTATACTATGTTCAAAATATGGGCTTAAAATATTACTTCTATAAAGAGATATTACAAGTTTAATTACACTCTACAAGCGTAAAAGTGACCCGTGAGTAGACTACGCAACGCACCCTTACATGCTCGCCAAGATGAGGGCTTGCGCGGAACCAATTCAGAGCACGGTTCCGCACACTCACCTTCATGTTATCCTTCATATTTCTGTTGACCTACATGTATAGAATGCCTCAAGTTCTTTGAGGTTGATTTTATACTTTCTAGCTGTACACAAATTATTTGCTCAGGTATTTGGTACACTTTAAGGAATTCCTTTCTCCATATACATCATGTACCCCTATAGAGACCTGAATGAAGGTAGCAGTGTTAACCCTTTCAAGACAATTGACCACATTTTGTGGTTTTGCTCAATAACTTTTGATTCAGAGCTCTAAAAAATATACCAGATGCATGAGTGGAAAGAGCAAAAATTTCTGCATAGTAGGTGTCCATTTTTGTTGCAAGACCATATTGCGTTTGATGCCAGGAATTTAAAAAATGAGAATAAGCTTTAAAATCCTTAAATTGGCAACACATTGAGAGGTTCAAAATCATTGTTTTTTATTGAAATTGGCAATTTTTTCAACTTGTCAACAAAATTTGTAGCCCTGTATATTGTTTTCAGAGACATTACATCTTATGAGAACAATGTAGCACTAAAAGAAAAATATCAGTGTTGCCAATTTGAAGAACAAAATGTGATCAATTCAGCCCTTAAATAATTCCAGTCCTGAAAGTGTTAACGCCCTTCTGCCCAGAGGATATCTGGAAATGAAAAGCGAGATGGCGTCTTACCGAGCTAGAAGTAGTTTGGCCGTTGAGAGATGTTTTCTGTCCACCGCAGCAAGGAGAGGGGTCATTCCCCATTTGACCGGTATCTCTTTGTCCGCTCCACGGTCCAATAGCACCGTTACTATACCATCATGTCCACTAACATAAAAGGAATGGTAAAAAACCATTAATAATGAGTCATGGCTTAAAGATAATGGTGGGTTTGGATATGGTGAAAAATGATTTGTGAACATTCCACACAGAGTTCTTCTATTCTTCTATGGAATAATAAAAATCAAGGCAGCAATTTCAAATAAAAATGATTGCTCTCGCATTAGCTTCATGTTCCAAATATGTAATAACAGTTTCAAACTTTGGATAAAATTTTGGTGCCAAATATGTGTAGTCCCATATACCCATGTTTGTGTGCATTAATTTTCACTTAAGTGATTTTTTCAACAAGATGGCATCAATCTTTTATCATTTTGATGATTCCTTTCAAGACACTCAATTTCTGCAAATTCCCATGTATTTTTGCACTGTAAATAAATTAGTTTTCATTTAATTTTATTAATCATTGATGATCATCAATAAAATTTTATCAATGCTAAATGTTGGTTAAGAAACACTTTCAACTGAGATGTTCCATTGACCTACCCATTAGCAGCCCAGAAGAGTGGTGTTCCCTTCTTCTCGCTATCCCTACAGTTGATGTCAGTCCTTCCCACACAAAGGATTCGAAGGACCTGTTGTAGGTTACCAGTCTTAGCTGCCTCTATCAAGCTTGCCATGGGGATGAGCTGACATGGGTGATCGATGAATATTTCTTCTCACTTTATCCAATCCATGAGGGTACAACCATTATTCTGTGTGCACAAAATAAAAATGAAACATCTATTTCATATGATAAATTCATTAATATATACTTTTACAAGCCTCTCCCATAAAACATATGTGCTCTTAAGTAACATATCCAGTAGCATAATCCAATCTGGTGCATCTTAACCCCTTCCATGCCACCAGACTTTTGAGCAAATGTCAAAAATGAACTTTCAAGAGTTAAATATTAACTTTCAAATAGTTTTTTCTCAAGCAAGCTGGGTGAAGTTATATTGCATAAGAATAACCATTATACTAATGGCACAATTTTCTTTATGAGGAAGAATTTTCAAGCCATTCTGAGCGTTAAAAAAATGTTCAACACTCAAAATTTTGGGCGGGATTTGCAACCCACAGCATGGTAGGGGTTAAGTAAATATTAAGTGCATTCTGGTGCATCTAAGTACATATTGAATACATTCTGGTGCATCTTAAGTACATATTAAAGGGGAATTAACCTCAAAAAATAAAGACGATAGTGTTCAAAGGTGTTATTTATCAGTGTACAACTCCAAATCAGCAAGAAAATGGCAGCCCCCATGTAAATGAGTAGGAGACGATACCGGGTGTTGGAATATCTTTATTTATACCCTTTTCTGATATCTTATTAGAAAATAAGTAGGAATATATTACACCTTCCAATATAAGTAAATTTGTAATTACAGGTTAATTCTCCTTTAAGTACAAAAAGAAAATGTGCTTCGGACTTGTGCTCCCCAATTGGCAATTCCAGACCCAAAAGGCACCTAGAGTCCTGCAATATCCATTTCTTTCATCTTTTTTTCCCCTTGTAAGATAATTAAACAGCAACCTCAAATTAATTGAATGAAATTTTTTGACTTGTGCCCCACAGCCAGAGGATCCTGGATCTGCCAGTGCTCAAAAAATACCTGAGAGCTTTCACAAGGCTTGTCTCTCTCTTCCACCCCCCTGATCTGACATAGCAAAAAACCCTCATCCTTGTTATTAATACAGGTGTGTTACTATTCATCAACTAAAATTTTTCAAAAATCTGACGAAAAAGTTTTTTTTGAGCTTTAATAACAAACTGTACATGATATATTTATATAACTTAATTATGCTAACTTATTAAGTTGGCCTGATCTATCAAGCTCCAACTAAACTGGTTTATAAAGATCTACTTTTCACCAAATATGGTGAGGTGTTCCCTGCATGCATTTCACCATTCAGATTTTCAGCAGTCAATTGCCTTATAAGGAATGCTCTTTATTTTCCAAGTCAACAAAATCAATTTGCCTTATAAGGAATTCTATTTTTGTTGTAGCCAAGTCAACAAAAGCACAACATGCCTTTGATGGAGAATTCTAAAAATAACTTATCGATACGGGGAAACGTTGAAATGCTGAAACCTGGACAAATTAGCAAAGCCACTATTTGCCTGGAGCTATTCTAGTGCATTGTATTAAATGGATGGATAGATCCATGGAGACCTACATTCAAAATACAAACAATCTTTCAATGGAGAAGCAAATGTCACTGATTTCAACTTCTAACTTCCTCAATATACCAGTAGTCTTTGTTCAGACTCTCTGATGCATCCCCAACTGTACCAGATAATGGGTAGGGAGTTTTGCAACGTCGATCAAGTAATGCCTAAAAAGATATAACTCAGGTACTATCAAATGGAAGGTCATAAGGTCAAGTTGCATAATTTTAAAATTTGAAGGTACATGTACATTGCATAAAGACTGGTACATGTGTAGCTCGGTATTTAACACAAAGTAAAGGAGTGCGGTTTCAATGAGATGAGTCTTTTATTTAACATGCAGATATTGACATTATCGTAAATGCTTGTACATCGTGACGGTTGCTTGTGACCGTAAAATTATGAACTTCAACAATTAACACTGACAGGAACGGTGTAAAAAAATCAGGCCATATTTGATATACTTTTGTCTTAATTACAGTAGACATACAAGTCTCAGAAAGCTTGCATTTACAAGGCATAAGCAATTTTTTCTTTCTGTTTTTTTTAGAAATAGGCATCATGGATGTCTTGAGGGCAGTATACACTGGATGGTATATGTAGTTCAACATAGTTTTACAAATGTATTCAAATTTACATGCTGCTACAACAGAGGTTATTCATGACATCGTGAAAGCTTTCCAGGGACCTGCCTGACACAGCATCCAATAATGTGATCATTGAAATACAATAACTTGTAAACAGATCAAAGCAATACATGTAATTTGGTGCTATAGGCTCTCGAGGAAGCAGTATCCATAAATCTGAAATTATTTATGACCCGGCCTATTTACTCTGGCTGTATGTTTTCAAATATCATGTTGCAATCTAATAAATTATGGGGTTTGTTTAAAAAGTAAACAGCTCAAGTTATCTTCATACGTGCAGAAATAATACAAGAGAAGGTACAAAGTATCCAAATCGAAATCGGAAACATTAATCAGCATTTATAAATATTTGGATTCCATTGTGAACAAATAATAGCATTTACTGTTGTAAATATGTACATGCACATGTAGATGTAGTTTGAATGTAGCAATGGATGTATTTTATGAGAGATAGGAGGAAGTTTGTTTTGAAGGGGTGGATTACGATGGGTTTTTTTCTTCTTCAAAGAGACGGTTACATGTACATGTGTATAAGTTCTGGTAAATGTCTAACACAATTTGTGAGTTTTCTCGTTCTTTTTATCCTCATGTGAAAGAAATATCATTAGAAGCAATTAAATATCCCAAGAATAGTATTGCCCTTGAAATGCTCTCAAACATTGAACAAGACTAGAAAGAGTTTACAACTTTATCCTACAAAAAAAAAGTAAAGCTTGCGGCAAGCCTGCAACGAGCTTGCTGCAAGCTGAAAAAGTTGGGGTTTCCCCCCAGAAAATAAGCTTGCAGCAAGCTCATGGCAAGCTCATGGCAAGCTCATGGCAAGCTTGAAAGGAGCTTGGAATAAGCATGGTATATAATGGCATGCTTGGCAAAAACTTATCACCTGCTGAAACATTTAACAAAGAGTTACTTTATTAAGGAGTTAAAGCCCTTCTGGCTCTAAATAGATTCAATATCAATCCTTCAAAAAAAGATACACATTTTACCAAATATATAACCTCAATAGGCACTGCGGTTTTGTGTTTTATCCAGTTATATTGGAGTAACTCACTATGTTCTATTCAAATTGGTGATGAAAGCAATTTGTTAGACCCCGTTGGGGGCCCCATAGGGGCAGACTCCATGTAAACAAATTTTCTGCATTCATACATACATTTCAAGCATGGCATATGCTGGGATTCCCCAATTTCAAAGTGAAAAACAAAATTCCGAAACTGTGGCATTGAGACTTTCCAAAAATAATTATAAACATGCTAGAATACCATTTTATAATTCATATGTAGGAATAAAAGCCTATTAAATCTAGAAATTAATGGCTTCTTCCTTATCATAATTATACTGGAATATCTATGATGTCTTCCATTTTTAATTGGATATCAAATTTCACATGAAATTATGTCAGCATGGCTTTTTTCTCTTAATCAACATGATGCAAGAAAATGCTGTTTTGAGTTAGTGGATATGCATTGCTGGGATTTAGAATGTATGATTTGATGATCAAACTGTATACATTGGTATTAATTAAAATAAAAGGCTCACAGTGGGATTAATGACATTGTCAAATCTCAGAATCAGGCTCACTTTGAGAATACTTTTGCAACACGGGTGCATAAAAGTCAAGGCACAAACCCTTACTCTTTGCAGGGGCAGATCCAGGATTTTGTAAAAGAGTGGCACACAAATGTCTGAAAATTTTCTGACAAGCAAAAAAAAAAAGAAGGTTATAAATCAGATTTTTTTGGGTACAGTTGTCCTTCAGAATTCTCTGACAAGCAAAAAAAAAAAAAAAGAAGTTATCAGTTATCACACTTTTTGGGTCCAGATCTTCTGCAGAATTTCGGCCCCCTTCGGGATAGCCTGAAAAAGGGGGACCGCGGCCGATTCAGCCCCCCCCCCCCCTGGATCGGCCCCTGCTTGAATGAAAATGAGTGGAAATCCACTCTTTGAGGATTCATATCATAGTCAACTTGACATTTTATGAACCTAGAAAAATTCTTTCCGTTTAAGTTTTTTATGGATTTGTGATCCCACTGGTCTCCGAACAATTTCAGCTTTGTTGCAGAGAAAGCAACTTTGGGCATTGCATCATAGGCATAGGCCATGCGCATACACATAGGCATATTGAAACGTGCAATAAAATTTACGCACAGTGTGCACGCTGCACCTATAACCTTAACAGAATTGTTAATTTTGTGCAATGAAACTTGTGATAAAATACAATTTCCCGATATAACCTCTGTATGTTGTATCCCTGGTTATATCGCATAAGATGAGCCACACAATGGATTATAATATATGCAAATTATGGGAATCGCCAAAAGTTTATTTTTCGGCAACACAGCTGATATTGTTCGGAGACCACATGGGATAACAAATAAAAAGTTTTAAAAAATTCAATGGAAAGAAGAAAAGTTCTTTCAAAGAACTTTTCTAGGTTCACTATATGACTGTCAAATTGACTATTAAGGATCACTTTGTTGTTTTTTTAGTTGAACCCACAAATTTTAATGGAATCCACACTGCTGTAGTGGCTTCAATTACTCTTTTGAAAGAGGATTCTAATCTTTTTTTAGCATGGATTTCTACTCCTGCACATTTAGAGATTATGTAACCTTTTTTTTTTTGGAAAGTGAAAATGAAAGTTGCTAGATAGTGCACAATTCTATTTTTCAAAATACATGTAGCTGAAAAACATTGGTATGTTCAAAGAATTTAGCTTCTAATGACTTTTTATACTTTCTAAATTAATTTAGAAAATACATACAGACAAAAATGGTCATACTTAATGTAAATTTCATTTTCATTTTCACTCCACTCAAAAAAGTGTTAAATCACATTTCAACAAGGCTACAAATGTAAGGGGTGACACCGGTTTTAAAATGTTGTATTACACTATCTACTCCAGGATCCAACACTACAAAGGTTGTGTCAGCAAATACAGTATAAGTGTTAAATCTACCATTTTGAAACCACTTATATCCCTCCATATCCTTTTCAAAATGTCATTTATTACTTTAGTGGTTTATTTCACTATGTGAAGATAATTTATCCTTGACCACTTCCCAATGTGTTTCAAAGAATCCTACAACCTTCCCCCCCCCCCCCCATTTCAACAACCGCATAAAATAAAGTCAACTTCTTTCATTTTCAACCAAATCAGGATACAGATTTCATTCATTACACCACTGCCCTTTTCATCCCCCTTTCTTCATACTAAATTTTGGCAGCTGATCAAAGGATGAAAGAGCAGTATTTACATTTAGTTTTTTTTCTCCCATGTTACTTGGACGGCTTGCAAAAGATGATTTGATCCCATTCCAAAGATTACAGACTTGGAAATTTGATCTTTTAGAATATTTCAGATGTACGTGCATAACTACACATCTTTTCAGAAAGGATTTTGTCAGTCATTTTTCCATCTAAGTACACCCTGGACTTGCATCATCATCATAATACTTCTTGCTCTGTACCTCATTCATGGGAAACTATGAATAATTGAATTTGCTTCAAATACTGCTACAGCCTATAGGCATTAAGTCATTTATGTTACCTTTCTTCATATTCACTGGTGGAGCCAAAAAGACATTACCTCATATACTTTAACCCAGAGTTAAAGGGTGCCCATCACTAAAAAGTATTTTGTTTTGTATGTTAGAGGTTCCATGTCATGATACAATATTCAAAATATGGGCTTCAAATATTACTTCTAGAAAGAGATATTGCAAGTTTAATTACACTCTACAAGCGTTAAAGTGACTCGTGAGTAGACTACTCGACACACTTGCCAAGATAAGGGCTAGCGCGGAACCCAACTCGTAGTTCGGTTCCACACAAGTACCTTCATGTTATCCTTTATTTCCTTCATACTCCTAAACTGTTGACCTACAGAATGGCAGATAAAGTTCTTTGAGGGTGATTTTATACTTTCTAGTTATACAGAAACTATTTTTTTTTCTTCAGGTGATTGGTACACTTTAACACCCTTCTGGCTCTCAATATTACCAACTTAGTATTAAAATGAGAGGAAGAAGGCCCGCGTCCATCACAACGATTTTTGAGTTATCAAGAAAAAAAAGGACGTTTGAGAGACAGACTGTTTTCGTCTTTATGTTGCAAATAATGTATCATCTGTTGAGAGCCAGAAGGGCGTTAAGCCATATACTTTAACACAGAGTTAATACCCTTCTGGCTTCAAACAGACGATATCTTCAAATTATTCTTTCTTTTAAACTTATCTAGAAATATGAAGGTTTTTTTAATAACATGAAAGCCTGAATCACACTATATAGCAGCAGCCGATCGCGATCAACGACTTTCACTTCTTTGTCTGTGATCATGGAAGAGTTTATATTAGCATTCCTTCCCCATCGAGATGCTGATTCCATTATTCTTCAAGGCTGTCATGTAAGAGTGTTCGTTCGTTGATGACTGGTCACCAACCAATGAAAGGTTTTCAGTGATGTATCTAAAACATTTTTACAGACTAAACTGGACGACAAATCTGATATTTGAGCAATTATAGCATAGTCGATCAGTCTGCAACCAACTGGCAACCCAGTGTGCAATCGATAGGTGACAAGTCATCAAGTGAAATATATTTAAAAGTTTCAAAGGTTTCACTTGGCAGAGTTTCTTTATGCAGTTTTTTTTTTTTTGTGCTACTTGGCAACTGGTGGCCACTCTAGTGTGGCTTTTGCTTGAAAAAAAAAAAAATCCAGAGAAGACAAACATACATCTACTAAAAACCTTTTTAAAAAATACTTTTAGACTGCTTGGTGCCTCCAAATTTTTAATTACTTTAAAAAAAAAAGTATACTCTTTTAGGAAATAGCAAAAACTGAGATCTGACCATGCCCACCTAATTAAGCACCTTTACTGAGCTCTAACTAAAACTCAGAGTGTGACTTTTTGTGGTTTTGTGGTGCCCGGTCACATATGCTACAAACATCATGGCTATATAATTTGAATACATTTGTAAACTGATCTATTTACCTGTCAAATAGGTTCATGGCAAACACCACGTTGACTCCTCAAAATAATGCGATTCATGCGATAAATTATTTCCGTTCTGGTTGGCTCTTTGTGCATACAGTGCCCTAGGCAAGTGGCGCCAAATGATAAACCAACGACATTTACACAAAGAAGATGGTATTTTTCATCAAAGTAGGGTAAATGAACAAATTAAATGACGTTTCCCCTTTTCTAATCCAAACTGTCACTTTATTTTACAAATTTTCTGGCAATGTTCTTAAATAGGAAATTGAAGCCAGAAAAAAGGCTCTAAACAGGAGTCAATTATAAAAGGAACTATGAACATGAAGCAAATTATATTCATTCATTTTTTTTCTAAACTATAGACAAGGGATTGAATATATACTGTACACATTGGCAGATACAAAATCATTACAGCACAACTGAAAAATGTGAATTAATTGTTATGTTTACAATACATAAAACCCTGCCCCCTGCCCCCTCCCCAGCAAAATTTGATAATACTGGTACCTGCAATTTGTGGGAATGTTTTTTTGTGTGTGTCAGCAATTTTTAAAGGAATTTGGTAACTTTGTGGAGGCTTGATTTAATAAATTGTTGAATTTTTATATCTGTCTTGTATAATGATGTTCAGAAGGATAAATAAATAGCCAAGCATAGAAAGGTTTTCAAATATATAATGCTATTATTAAGATATCTATGACTGAATACTCCCATTTACGAAAGCGTATGGCCATACGCTTTAGTCTAACACTGAGTCTAATGGGGGAAAATGAGTCTGACATTTCTGGTCACTTGCATATGTTTACTTTTGTGAAGGATATGATGATTTTGAAGTGCTTTTTTTCCCCTGGGCTTCATTTTTATACCATATTACATACACTGATAGCATGTAAGGCCAGGCAGCTCAGATTTTATCAAGCCTCTACAAAGTTACCAAATCACTTTAAAGCAAGTGGCCCGCCCCCACCTTCTCCACATGATCCAGGATGTGGCACTACATTAGCTTCATGAATGTATGCTCAGAATAAATTATTTTTTATGTTTGTCACGTGTACAAGGCCAATAAAAATTATTCCTAGTTTCTCGTCCCGCCTGCATCCGTTTTTGTAGCCGCCTCCTTTTTTTTTGTTATTTGCTATTTTTGTTTAAAAAAAAAAGAAAGAAAGAACGGCACCAACATTTTGCTGCAGACCCCTAATATTTATAACTTGATGCCTTTTGGGGGTTTAAAGGGACCCCACAAGAATATAAATATAACAGGAAGCCATGCCTAATAGCATTTTGTATGTGCGGCGGCCATCTTGGAAAAATATCAAATATCAAATAACATGGTACCCCCTCCTTCTCATTTTCGAAAAATCCTGACGAGAAACTAGGAATTAATCTTACCTGGCCTAACATTATGCGCGACATCACAAATAATAATTTTCTAATCTACACTGAAAAATTTATAGAAATAACCACATCTGTACCTAAAATTGCAATTGTGAGACATTTTGTATTAAACACATGTACATGTATATACATGTACTACATACCTAAATTGAGATTGTGCCTTTCTATTAAAGATGCTTCAGGCAACTCTTAAGAAACAATCAAAAACATACTTGTACCATGAACACATAATATAAGTGATGTAATAAAAACCCGATTACTCCACTACTTGAACATAATGAGCTTGAATTAGACAAATTTCAAATATAAGCAAATATTTGTTTGGGGGGAGGAGTAGTAATCATTTCATAAATCATAATCAATAAAGAATAAACAAATCCATGCTAATGTATTGATCACTATCAGAGAACAGAAGTATTTTAAAAAAAAACTGGTTCCATGAAGTGATTAATCACTTTATTTTCATAGTTTTCTAGACAGATCAATTCCATAAATTTTGTGAACAATTTCTTAAAGTGCATATCAATTCAATCATATTTTTGTAATTACATGTACATGTAGTTAATGGCAACTCTGTCTTTCCATAATATATTCCAATCATTTCCAATCAGGGTATTTATAAAGCGCCAATATCTAGTTGTCTGCAGTGTACATATTGGCAACACATTAGTATAAAATGCATTATAATGTCAGCAATTACAAAAACAAAATATTTCTTGATTCCTTATAAACTGAAGAAGTTTTTTTGTAAAGATGTAAAAAAATTTGACATAAAATCTACAAAAAAATATATAGGCTCATCAGTCCTTTGAGTTTTAGTCAATATGACCAAACTTATGATCATCAGAATAAATCATTAATTTACAATCTTAACACTGAAAAATAAAAGCCTACACAAAAGAAAATAACTGTATCGATAAGAAATATATGGAAATTTATCATTTCCTAACATATTAAATTGACATTTCCAGAAGTAAAGAATGCACGACCATCTGCCAGAATCCTGATTTTTGTGTGAATTTTACCCGTTCCTCTTTTTATTTTCTCCCTGGAGCCATTCTCCCATTACAAATCCAGGGATCTCGCATTAAGAAGGTAGCTGAAGAGGGGATTTCCCCAACTCCTTCCCATATGGAATTTGATTCAGAGGGGGTGAAATACGACAGAGGACTGGGGAGCGTTTCATCAAGCGTTTTGTCAGTGATTTTTACCGACAACTGTTATAAGCTACTGAAATCCTTGCATCTGATTGGCTGAGAGCAAATTAGTCGGTAAAAATCACTGACAAGACACTTGATGAAACGCTCCCCTGAACTGTGCACACTGTTTACAGGCAACAAACAGGAATGTCACGTTAGCCTGAACGTTCAGACACTTTTTTTTCTCTCTCTTTTTCTGTCATCATCTCTCTCTGTCTCTCTCCATCTCTCTCTCTCTCTTTCTTCTCTCCCTATTCCTTCCTATCTACCCCTCTCTTTCTCCCCCTTCTCTCTGCATGCACGTCTGTATAAAGTACAGTGAAACCTGTCTATAAAGACCACTCAAGGGAGACAAGAAAAGCGGTCTTTATGAGCAGGTGGTCTTTATGGACAGGTTCCTTCAATACACATTTCAATGAGAAACGTTGTTCAAGGGAAACGAAAATTGTGGTCTTTATAGACAGGTGGTCTTTCTATACAGGTGGTCGCTAAAGCAGGTTTGACTGTACACATACTCTCTCTCTCTCTCTCGCTCTCTCTCTCTCTCTCTCTCCCCATCCCCTCTCTCTTCCTTCGCTCCCTATTTCTTCCTATCTACCCCTCTCTATCTACCCCTCTCTGTCTCCCCCTTCTCTCTGCATGCACTTCTACTACACACACACATACACTCTCTCTCTCTCTCTCTTTCTCTCCCCCTCTCTCTCCATTATTAATTAAATAGAAGGAAACGTTTGGGAAAAAATAAATTCCATTTGATTGTTGATTTCTTTATCACTCAAATTTGAATCCAGATAATAAACATACACAGCGACAAACCCCACAAGGTATGGGAGGACATGCAAATAAATTTCAAAAAGGCATGCTGCAGAGGGTTTCCACTTTTGTACTGAATTGGACTTTACAACGCTTTTTGATTTGTAGCCTCAAGCTAAATAACTTGATAATAAAAAAAAATGAAAATAAGGTCAATTAAGCCTTTTCCCACAGGCAAGAAGATGAAATAAATAACATAAAATGAAAATGGGACAAGGTTTTTCATCTAACAGACATTGCACCCATCATCTTTCATTTCATGATGATGATGATGATTATTATGATGATGATTATCAATATTATTATTATTATTGCAGTTTGGTTTTTTTCTGCACAAACTATGTCCAGTTTTGTTGCATAATCATATTGCGTTTGATGCCAGGAATTTTTAAAACAAGAATAAGCTTTAAAATCCTTAAATTGGTAACACATCGAGAGGTTACAATCATTGTTTTTTTATCAAAATTGGCAATTTTTTTTCAACTTTTGGACAAAACTTGTAACCATGTAGCACTGAAAGAAAAATATTATTGTTGCCAATTTGAAGTACAAAGTGTGGTCAATTTAGCCCTTGAATAAATCCGGTCCTGAAAGAGTTAAAGACACCAAATCATCATGATGGGTTCTCATGGGGTTTTGACACCCTTCGACTAATTATCTGATATTACCGGTGTTATCAATAACCGGAGAGTGGACTTCACTTTTATGACCCACTTCAAAAGAACCGCCTTAAAGGAAAAGTCATCATCGTAAATCCTGAATCCTAATAATGACAGATAGCTTTCTGTCTCTTTCCCACCAAGTTCTCAGAGCGACACCAAGTGTCATTGCTGCTGTATGCGAGGTTCGTACACACACGACAATGAGTAATTGCCTGGTAATTTCACAAAGTCTGGTGTATTAAAGTGAGCAATGCTAAAGGGAGGAAGATAATATCCAAACCCTTTGGAAGCGCATCATGTGATATGCGCTATACAAGAGCAGTTTTTTATTATTATTATTATTTGCCACTCTCCACCCAGGTGTAGTAAATGGGTACCTGGCAGGATTTATTCCTTGAAATGCACGGTGCACTGATTATGGCTGCCAGAGCTAAAGCCAGGGTAATAATATCCAAACCCTTCGGAAGCGCATATGGATTTTATATCATAATATGATATGCGCTTTACAAAAGCATTTTTATTATTATCATCATTATTATCATTATTATTATTATTATATATGGAAAGTGGAAAAAGATGAGAGTTTGTCTTTATTAAGACTACTGGTATTTCTTTCAGGCTCAGAATAATATAGATCCAGGTACCTTGGACTAGGGACCACTTCACGATAATAGGGCTCTCGGATTTATTCACTGGTCCTTCCTCGTTCATTCAAGAGTGTATTGCCACACAAAACAGACCAGACTTTTGTAGGAAACTCACATTTTCAGCAACAAAGCACATTCTTAATCTTTAAAGAAAGCAAACTTTGAAAATGAAAGAAAAAGGTGTTTTGCTACTGTCCAAACTTTGTTAAAGTCTGTCAGATAAAGATCAAAAGGGGGTTAACCCCTACCATGCTGTGGGCGACAAAACCCACCCAAAAATGTGAGTGTTGAACATTTTGTTTAGGCTCAGAATGGCTTGAAAATTCTTCCTCATACTTGTGCCTCCAATATAATGTTTATTCCTATGCAATAAATCTTTGCCCAGTTTGCTCAAGAAAAAAATTCATTGAATGTTAATATTCAACTCATGAAAGTTCATTTTTGACAATTGCTCAAAAATCTGGTGGCATGGAAGGGGTTAAGAAGGGGAGTCAAGACATTTGCAATACAAGACACATTCACCTGTATCAAATTTGATAAATGCATGCAACCTGGCTGTTATTTTTTCATTTCATTTTTCACTTTACAGTGAAACCTGTCTATAAAGACCACTCAAGGGAGACAAGAAAAGCGGTCTTTATGAGCAGGTGGTCTTTATGGATAGGTTCCTTTAATACACATTTCAATAAGAAACATTGTTCAAGGGAAAAGAAAATTGTGGTCTTTATAGACAGGTGGTCTTTCTATACAGGGGTCGCTAAAGCAGGTTTGACTGTACGAAACCTAAATGAATATATCTGGATTTATATACCACTTAATATGAAATACAGGTAATGGCTCTTTGCGCTTTATAGAGATTATGGGCCTCACAACTTATTCTTGGGTTGGGTTTTATGGTGGACTGTATCGTAAACCATCATGCCAAGTAAAGTTGATTCCAATTTTTTGGGGGAAAATGAGGACAGGATTCCAAGTTATTTGATATTGGATCCCCCACATACCAATGCTATGGTGTAAATCTGCTCAATATTGGGGGGGGGGGTGGGGGTGGGGAGCAGTGATATTGAATATGAAGAGAATTTGTTGCTAATTCAAGCATAGCAATGTGGCTGAGTTTTTATGGTTTTTCAGCATTATATCTATGACAATATCAATAAATTTGGTTAATATTTTTATCATTGAATTTCACTGAACAATTTAAGAAAACATTGATAATTGCTTTCACAAAAGGCATGAATATATGCTTTCAAATGCTTTATAATCCATCATTCCATGAAAAAATATCTTTAAGCGAAATTATGCTATTATTTCCCCTTTGGAAGTAAACATCCTAACAATCCAACTAAAAACTACAGGGTCTGCGATTCTGAGACTAGAGGTACTTCACACACTACTGCCGATACTGCGCGGTGCATTATGCGCTACATGTACACATCTCCATTAGATTGAGAAAATGGCAGAGGTCCACTAAATTGGATTTCACTCTCTCACCCTGGGATCGTGCGACGACGTTCCAGGCAATTTGATTGGCTGGAATTGCCTCTGGAATATTCCATTTCCTAAAACAGGTTTCACTTCTTGTGGGGCATCCGAACAGGAAGATGCTCAACCCCCTCGGCAAGAGCATCAAAACATCCTTTTTTAATTTCAGTCAACCTCCCTGGATACCCTTGAAGAGACATGCAGTTTCAACTTTTTCCCTATGGTGTTTTTAAAGTGGTGTTAGCATCCTTGAGAAAACTGTACAAGGTCCTTTTAATAGCATGATGGTTTCATATACATTTTAAGATGCCAACATAAGCAGGATTCTTTCAGGTAAGGGTTTAATGTGAAGGTTGAGTTGTGGTAAACCAAGTTGATAAATAATATGTGAGCATTCTCATTATTTTTATGTCATCAGTTTGGAAGAATAACATAGAAGGTATATCCCCTGAAAAGGATTGCTTTTCAATTTGCTCTCATAGTCAAAATATCATGAAAACAAATGACATACACATTTCTGTGAGCAGTGCATGTGTCTTTCAGCAAGCCCGAGTAAATTTTTTATCATTTTGATAATTCCAAAACCCTCACCGTATACACCAATTCTACAGGGTCACCTTTCCCTATTAATTCCAGTCACTTTCTTTTGCATCTCTTGACCAGGCCCCCATTTCATAAAACTTGTCATCAATAACAAGTTACAATAATTGTCATTAGCTACTGAACTCCTTGAATCTGACTGGCTGAGAGCAAATTTGTCACAGAAATTGGCCAGTTGTTATTGATAACAAGTTTTATGAAACAGGGCCCAAAACTCTAATTCACCTTTAAACTTTCAAAGGATAGATATCCTCCATGAACGAAATAACAACCATCTGCAAATTTGCGATGTTCAGTGAAAATGGTTTAATTCATCTATAAATGTTGTGTACTAGTGTTCCCTATTTCTTTGCATGTTATTTTTTATTTTTCTTAATAAATCAAATCATGAAAGTATCCTAGCTTATCTCATCTTTTAGGAAATAATTTTTGAGCCAATTTAGATCGTACACGTATATGTACATTTTTTATATCATTAAAAATTTTTTTTTTATATCAAATCGTACAAATACAAATGCAAATATACAATGACATATCAAATCATACAAATACAATACAATGACACCTGCCAATTTCAGCACAGTTGAATTCAACCATGATATCTTTTTTTCAATTTCATACATGTACTTCCACTTTAAAGAGTTTATTCTGATCTGTAATCAGGGGTTACTGTACTTTTTCTTTACATAACCATTCTTATAGTAGATTGATATTGATGAGAAATATCGATGGCGATATTTCATAAATGATTTTATAACTTGAATTTATGTCAGCAGTGCCTTGAAAATGACAAAGCCAATTCGGTTTTTAAAAAATACAATCAGAATTTGGTGTAATAAAAATTCATCAAAAAGTTCAAGTAAATACAAAGTACTCTGTAACATAAAGCCAAAATATACATAATTGACAAACGTAAAAGAGATAAGAGTGTGGTAAAACACAATCAGACTTACCTGAACGAAAAATTTGGTATTCGATATGAAGCGATGTACAAACATAACACCAGTCTCCAGATCCTAGCATTAAGGCTCTGACTGTATTACACGCTACTAATCAGAATTTTCAATAATTTTTGCGTTTTGTCTTTATATGCCAGAGTTCACTAAGCTGCCTAATCGATTAACCAGAAATGAAATATATTTATGGAATGTTACAAGAACAAGTACAAATAAAGACTTACAAAAAACCATTTAGTTCCTTCTAAAGATAAAAAAAAAATTAACAACATATAAAAAAGGTTTGCAGTAGAAAGGTCACGGCAAAAAGCAATCTGTAAACCAGAACCGAGGAAACCGCTGGGTTTTCCCCTATCTTCTCTTTTGCTTGAAAAGCACAGCCCTGGGAATGCAAGTCTTTAAAATGGATCGTAACTATGCCACAGACAAATGATGGCAAAGGGAAAGCACGTACTGCCAAGACCAGAACACAATGAAGCCTAAGTAGTTCAAATTTACATTTCTAAAAAGCCCTGTAAAGGTTTTACTTCAGTTCCTTAAATGGGAATTTTCTTATTAAAGCTGACTTTCATATTGCTGTATTTGCATTACAATCAGAACTCCATAGTAGCCTTTTAAAAGGTTACGACTTCTCCCCTGATATGTTTGAACCAAACATATATGGGCGGGCAATGATAAGCAAAATTATTTTGCGCTTTTTCTTGACAAATGGCAGATGTCAATTTTATTTACACTGTAATGAATGCTCAGAATATACACAAATGCAGCTGTATAGCAATATGTGCAGATACTTCTGTATAATGCAATACGTATGTAGTCTCAGCTCTTTAATAGGGACTTTAGTTGAGTGCATACTCTTACATGTACATACATGTACATGTAAATTTACATGTACAACTCTAGCGTCTTGGGCCGCTGTTCTTTAAAAATTTCATACATTTGGGTACCCACCATCTCATTTTCGGGCAGTGAAATGGTCTCTTTGCAATTTTTTTATCTTATCTAAATTAGCACATTTTGATGACGAAATTACATTTTCATGATTCTGAAGTGACATTGTTTTTGCTCGCAGGCTTTGCTCGCTCGCTGAATCAAAAAACCAGAAAGCTAATACACAATGTATTTGGGCAATTGAAACGTGAGTCTCATACGTCTTTGTATGTATGTGTACTACTCAGTGGCCCGCGATGTAATTTCAAGAATATTTCTTGCCTGTCTGACAAAATAATTAAGAACCCAGGGTCTAGGGTTTACTAAAACAACTTACAGTGTCAGTTGATCTGTGGGGCAATTTTGCAGCATTAATACTAAATCAGCACTCATGCATTGTCAATGATATAATTTCTAGTTTTATACCAAATAAAAATTTATACCCAATACAAAAAAAAAGGAGTAACAGCAATACAGAATTTCATTCATAAGAATAAAAAAGGCCAGGTCATAGAAGTTTGTCTTCCACAATAATGATTAATCAAGCGTCATATAATGAGTACAAAGATCACAATGTCCAAAAATATTACACAAATTCCCCAAAGTTCCAAAATAGATGCTTGTCTGATTCAAAGATCTTGCAAGTATGACTTCACATCATGGGATGCTCCCCCCCCTGGAATTTTTTAATTTTGTACAGCAACTAATGGCAAAGGCTCGTCTCGTTGGATCAGAGCCGTGACAAGAAATCTCCGCACATGCTTCATGTAAGTGTACAAATTGTCTACATGAACCTGAAAATGTTTTGTTTTTCGTTGCCCTAAATATAAGATTAAACTTATCCAAAAAAAAATTCAAAAATCACTTTAAAAGGGAAGCAATATTTTATGGGCTGTGACAATGTTATGATTTATTTTTAATACTTCTCTACATGTATCTATGATGATATCTTTGAGTTATTTGTAATGTATGTTTTTCCATTGTTTCAGAACTAAATGTGTACATCATTCTTCTTGAAATTTTCATAATAGTTCCTTTTTTATATTACAAAGAGATTAATGAACAATTCAACTACTTTCACAACTATTTCAAATGCTTACAGAATAAAAACCAAAATAAAACCAATACCCTGCATGTCTGCGAGAGGCTTTTGCAATAGCTGTCAAAAAACACCCAATCATTCTTCAACTCCAGGCACAATTAACAATTTCCTGCTGCACTTTCATACCATGTGCCTATTATTTTTTTTTTTTTCAACACCACAATGCACAAGTATTATATCAGACAATGAATGGATGCCCTCTATTGTCAGTGTTACTGTGAAGGCAGAAAATTTTGTGAATTTTAATGACAGCCACTTTTGCAGCAAGAAACTTTCGCGAATTCTCGCTACCTCAAATATGCAATTTTCGACGTAGAGGGCAATATTATGCATGGAAATGGTCCGCATCTTCGTTAACTTCACTTCCGGTCCGTAATGAAATACTACGGCTTATGAATAAAATTCAAGGTTTAAATGGATTTACCATTGATGGCACAGTTACCATCAATGGTAAGTTTTATGCAACGGGGCCCAGCAGTTCAAAGGCATATACAGTACATGTAGCTAAGCTCTTTTCATGCCCACTGTCATATAAAAACACATTTAGAAAAATCAACTAAAAAAAAAACCAACAGGTTGGTCAAATACCTTTGGGAATTGTTTTTCTACCAAGAATTGTTTTTCTACCAAGGCTCGTTTTCAAGGGTTGGGGCCAGGGCTAGGTCGAAGTTACATCAGGTGATATTTTCTAAGTGCTCTTATGGTTCTTCATCACTTTTGCAGACTTCCACAAAATTCCGCAATACTTTGCAGATTAAATAGACATCCTGTAGATACTGCTTATGAATTTCCTAAGTTCTAACTCCTTTGTAAGAAATGAAAATCTTGCTTTTGTCACAGAGGGAGCTATTCTAAAAAAATTATAGTCCTTTTCACATCTGCACAGTTTTCTAATTGTAATTGTAATTTATTGCATACTCAGACAACTTCAAACTTTAGGGCTGCCAAAGTACCTTTTAAACCTAGGTACCAGTATAGTCAGGGCTCTACACTAACAAGTTTTCACAGGGAGTCATCATTTTTCTTCCATAGTTGATCCTGGCTAGGATCTCAATTCTCATGTCACCTGAGTAACAGACTACATGTACATGTATGCACAGTAAGAAGTAAAACTCATGCATGTGTGCAAACATCAATACTGGTCCTTTTGAGCCAGTGCAGTGGGTCGCAAGCGAGGATTAATACATGTTATGAATTGAAAGATCTGGAATTGGTCCTGAACCTAAAAATCCTGATTTTTATAAATGTACTCACCTTGATTCATTTTGGCTCTGAAGCTACACTGCCATATATACACTACTAAGATATACAGATCCCCATCTTCATTATCGAGGACTAACAAGCAATACACTGAAATGGGAGATCTGAAATGAAACGAGAGAAGAATGATTTATAAGTAAACATGAATACCAAGTGCTCATCATGTCAATACCAGATATGGGATACACATGAAGAGTCAGTGGCTTAGCGACCGGGGGAGGGGGAGGGGGGGGTGGAGATTGAGGCACATACCCCCAAATGAATGGTAAAAACAGGGGGAAAAGAATAAAACAGGGGGAAAAGAATAAAACAGAGGGGAAAAAAGATAGAAAGAGATGGGGGGGGGGGAGAAATGTGAAAAGAAGAGGTTAGGAACACTCCCACACCCTTCCCATAATCGGTGAACTTTTTAAATTGCATTTAAAGCTCTCGGTATTAAAGACAGTTGCCTCCTCAATGTCTATACCCCGACGCCACTAGCCAAGGTAATATCCATACAATCTTGATCATACAATCCTTCTCCACGCTTATCAAAAACATGGATATCGTTCATTAAAGTATTCTGTCTGTCAGTGATCCAAACCAACCAGATCCTTGTTTAGCATGATACGAAAAATAAAACAAAAACTTTGAGTAGAACTACTGGCAACAAGGAGGTATGGATTACATGAATATGATCCGAGCCGAAAACCTACCCACACTCAAAATACAAAGCCGTCTGTCATGACAGTCCAGGCAGAAAAATGACATGTTTACCATACATGTTTAGTTTATGTTTCTTAACTTAATAGGCATTTTTTTTTTATAACCAATGATGAAATATCAAAGCAAACTAATTACAAAGTATTTATACATTAAAATAACTAATTAAACAAAAAAAGTGGTATGATAAAGGTATGAGATAGACATAGAGTTCATCTGCTATTCTTCTTTACTCAGACATTCAATTGGAAACGAAAAAAAAAAAGAACAAAATTAAAAAAAAAAGAGTTGAATGGTACCTGAATAAGGGGTGAAAAAATGGGGTCTGCTCGCCATTTACATGTATAAATGACTGCTATTCATTTCATCACGCATGGATAGCGGTCCTTATAGCGGTCATTATGAATAGCGAGGTTACAAAAAAAAATATAGCATAAAGCTTGATTTTCTTCACTCTCTATGCTCTACTGCAACCAAATTTCAGTCCAGACTCACGATACCAAAAATAACCTTTCAAAAAAAATGATTATCTTGGAATTACAACAACAATATTTTATTTTAGAATCATATCTTTAAAAATTCATAATCCACAACCATACAAAGCAAAGTAAAACTGATACACTACACATGATGATGTTTGCGACAGTACGGTGAAATTATAAATTCATGGAATTACCCTACAGCGCTCCGTCTTTCATTGGACAATGACATCTGCTCTTAATATGCATGAGGAAATATTCAACATTACATGTACATAGAAATTGAAATATCGACATCTTGAGTGCTAAATAAAGAACAGAAACTATCTAGAATAACCATTTACCAGAAATGAAGTTGAAAATATGAAATGATTTTTTACCTTATTTTCTGTACATGTATATCAATGCCAAAATATTTACGTATCTAGGAAGTTAATCACCATAATAATAGGAAAGCTGATCCCTGCACGCCTTGCATCCGTTCTTCTTCAACAATAGACTTTAACCACACAATTAAAGATTACTAGCATCAACAAATTGAATTCGTGAGCCGAGTCATTCATGTTGTGTTTTCACGCATATTTATGATAGTAACCGCCCTTTGTTCGCAATACACAATGGGAATCATTCCATGTGCACATGTGCTTAACCGTATAAGGAATATGTCACCACCGAGGAAAAAGGGGCTTACCCTTTCTGAGGTGAACATGCAAGCTCTTCCCTCTCGATCGAGTGCACGATCTATTTTTGGCACGTGTGTTTCCTACTTTCTTTCACTGGATCTATTGGAGCATTCTCCGCATTTTGAAGGGCTTAATTAGAATCAGTCAGCTCAGTCAAGTCAATCAGACCAGAAGCAGGATCTATATTTGTGATGATATAGTTTTTCAATGCCTAATGTAGTAGTGGAAATTTTTCATACATTTTTCTTTTTTTTTCATAAAACTTATACAAAATCTCCATATCGATTGGTGGTTGGACAAACATTTACATGTACTGTAGCTCTGGAATATGAGGTACCGGCGCATGTTGTTTGGAATCTAAATTTAAAGGATACGCCATATTTTCCTCATTACCTTTCAACAAACTAGTTTTCGTTTTAAATTTCCCACCACAAAACAACAAAATAGGTGTATTTAGCTAGAATTCAGTTTGATCTCAAAAAGGTATCCATAAATATAGATCATTCCCGTAATAAAATAGGCTATTAAAATATGGGGGAGAAAGGTGGAAAACAGACAGGGAAAATACATTTTAAGACTATTTTTCATTAAAAAAATAGAGAATAAAATAATGTACCTGTATAAATAGTATAAAAATACAGTGATAAAACAGTAAAAATATAGCTTTTTCGTAAAGTATTGGAACAGAAATCTTCAGTTTAAAACTATATTTTTGGGCTATTTAAAAAAAAAAGATTTACTCATCTACATGTATTACAATTTGCAAGTCATACAACAAGGAATATTATTTACCTCCTTCAGAAATGGATAATCCCTTTTGAAAGAGTATCATCTTTAAGCAATCCTTTGACCAATGTGTTCACCAAACGCAACCTACAGATCCTTTCTGTATTAACTCCACGACCATTGTCATAAATAAATAGTGCAATTATAAGGTAAACAGAGCTTTCACAATGTACACTTATTTTTCGAAAACCAATCAAAGTGACCTGTAAAACTTGAACTTTGGGTTGCAATGGAATGAGTGGGCAACCTGGGCAAACAGAAAGGACCCATAAAAAGAAATCATATTTACATTTCTCAATTCGATGGAAGTAAATGCACTTTGATTGTTGTACACTATACAAACAAAAAACAGGATCATTCACAACAAAGGTTGGGTACAAAAGGGGGTTTGATCAGGAGCAATGATTTTGTCCCTTTAGGGTTTGTCCAAATATTGCATCCATTCATGAAGGCAACACATGAAATCTATTAACAAAATATACATCTCTTTTTGTTTTGGGTGGTGTTTTGGGTGGAATTTGGGAGGGTAAAAATTTACCTCTGTGGCCTTGACTTGAGCAAATTTCCACGGCTCCCTCTTGCGAGGAATCTACAACCAGAAACAAATATGAAATGTATCTTACCCTTTGTACTCCACAAGGTGTGTATTAATGTAAATTCCAAATCAGTGAATTAATAATAGATCTGACTACATTTAGGGGTACTAGTGCTTGATCTCTGAAACCATTACCGGTACTTCAACATGTGCATATTTTTTTTTGCTGAAAGTAAAAAAATCCCCTTCTTTATGGTTTTATCAACGGTTTGATTTAACTATTTTCACATTCGTGCCGACGCTGCTTTCAATTTCACTCAAACTCATAATACAGGGAGATTAAATTCCTCAAGGCGTGATCTATCTCTGAATCTAAACTATGCTAACTCTATGTACAGAGCAACTTCCTTACTTTAATGATCAACATTGTATGGAGAGTACATCTTTGGTCGGTGACAAAAATGGAATTTCCCGTTACCCGCCTACGGCATTGGAATGTCATTGTTCGCTCAAGAGCTCCTTGCATAAAGTTTCTGTTTCACCGTGGATGGAATCATATTGATGGGTATACATGTACATGTACATGTATGTACTTATCTTAACTGATAGAGGGATTGTGTGACACACGTGTCCGCGAGTCAACTTTTCCCAGAATTATAAATAAATGACCATGACCTTCGCGTTATAATGGTTCATACAGTTGGTAATTCCCAATTACCCAGCAACCTTGGCCATTGTCAATTAAATACATGTGGCTATTGAAGTTGGGGTGACAAAGTCCGATAACATCGATCTAATGGTTTCAGATGAAAGATTAGGCCCCGCAAAATTTATGATTTTCTTGTCCAAGCTAGTTTCCTTTCTTCTGCCTGTCTTTTAAAAAAAAATGATGATCATCTTTTTTCTTTTTACATGCGATAAAATGCATGCAACAATGTCTACACAATGAAGTAAGGAAAATCATGATAACAGCACAATTCTCACTCAATTTACATGAAGCCTGTGTGTGCATAGATGAGTGAAATTGTATGAAGAAAACTGTGAACTATAAGCGTTTGCATGTGAGGGAAAAATATTGAAACTCAAACAACACGGAACCCCCTCCTTATTTTGAAGAACAAAAGAAGAAGCTAAGAATCAATGACACTTGGCTGAAAACTTATTTCTACTCAATGTACCTGTCGGTAAGGAAGTACAAGATTGGGGGAAGGAGACATGGATACCAGCAAAGAAACCAATTTTTATTCACTTCTAAAGTCAAAGTGCTGACAAAACAGTTTTGTTTTTTAAGCCTGCAGCAGTCCACAAAATTGTACATTTCCTGAATACTTGCCAAAAAAATCATAAAACTTAATTTTATTATCAGAGCATCAGACTTTCCAATTCGTGCACCTATTACTTATTAGCTCCATAAATCAAAAGTAAATCAAAGCTTTTTTTTACATGGATGATTATTTCACAAATTAAACTTTAGAATGTTATTTTGAGGTGATATAGATTCAGAAAGAGAATTTTTGTAAAATGAGAATGCGCAGATTAAGAAGGTGGGGAAAAAAAATGTGGAAACTCAATCATTACACATACCGGTATTTGATTTAAAAAAAAAGAAGGGATGGGTAACCATGGTAGCTTTGTAATGAAGACTGCCGTTCTGATATTTCCAGATAATTTGGCCTTTTTTGCTGATCCGTCTAAAGATTTTAAGAGCTTCTTAAAATTAAGTTATCATATTCATTACAAATTGATTCAGGAAATGTTAGATCTAGATCTAAAGTGACTTTGAATAAAACAAATAAAATAGATGTAAAAATCAGATCATAGCTTTATTTGCACTTGCTCTTACGTTGTGCAATACTACTTGGTTCAATATAAATTTCAGTCTCAAGCGGCTTGACTTGAGCATCTTGGGCCGGAGTCGTGGGCTGTTGATGACAGAAAAAGGTCGAACAAGGGTATTCACTTACCATGTTTTAAAGTTTAAAAAAAAGGATGCTCAATCGCCTTTCCTGCGTTCACTAAATTTCCAGTTTAGAACGTATCATCTGCAACATACAGACCAAGAAAATATTGGTTCCGTTGACGTCCCATGAAATAACGAGGTCGATGAAAAGATGATAAATACAAAAAGTCAATAGCCATACATAACGCGACTCGACTGAGTTCAGCATGCATCTGCTGCGCTGCTGCTGCTGCTGCTCTATCCTCTCGATCTCGGGCTCGCAGCTCGCGCTTAGCTCCCGATATAATCGAATCCAGACGATCGACTGCAATATGTTGGGCACACACACTACGTCATATTGAAGGGATTTCCCCGATCATTCACCTGTACCAGATCTAGTCTGATCAGCTAGACCTTTCTTGAGAAATATGTGGGGCATATAATTAACTTGATTATTGTACATTTGCTAAGATATCTGCTCACCTTTCTCGACAATTTTGCTGATATTTATCGACACTATCAGTCATTTTTGTTAATATTTTGAGAATCATATAAGTTATCAATGATTTTACAACTTGCGAGTACAGTCAAATTTTCTAGGCCGAAATAGCGAGTCTTTTGACTATAGACTATATCCTTGGACTACATTCGGAAAGGTCATGTGAAAAGTGTTGTTGTTGGTGGTGTTTCTTATCTTTTTAGTTACATGTGTCAATTACTAAGTGTCTGGGAACGTTAATTGATATCTCCATCCTACATCGTGGATACAATACTCCAAATGATGCTTCTCTTTATCATTCATTACAAAAAATAATCAGTTGATTTTAAAAAAAATACTAGTAATGTATGCATCTTTCATAGGTACGTATATTTCTTATTTTTTTATTTCAGTATTCGTTCATATTCATATACCCCATTTAACCGTAGTTAATCTATCAATCTCAAGGAAAGCTCAAGCCATTTTGTTCATGTGTCAAAATAGAGTCTGTGTATGTAGACTAATGAATGCAATGACTTGACCCTTAATACTGAAAATATCTGAAATAGACAAATGGAATTATCACATGCACACAGTGTTGACCACATCCATTCAACCACTCTTTGTGGCTTTCTTTTCCTAGTGTTTATCGGTAATGTAATTTGCATAGGTATATAGATAGTAGCCAAGAGTAGCGACAGGAGCACGTGAGCATCCGGGACCCACAGATCAAGCAATATTGTCACAATTTGCATGAAGTTCATCGCGTTAAAAACAGTTGCATTTCTAATAATAGCGTGGTATGCCGAAAGAGATTGATTGATTGATTGATTCTATTTTCCATGCATCAAATACAAAATAATATATCAACAAAATAATGACACAGTCATCGCATGGGAGAGGTTATTGGTCATAAGCCTAAGGCTTGAAAGTAACGCCCCTCAAGAAATGAAAAAGCCCCCTTTTAAAATATAGTATTTAACGATTACGTAAATGGGGTTCACAAATAGTAAAGAGCGTATCATGATTACATACTTGTCAAATGTCAGTCGTGCACTGAGATAAATAGTACAATAAAATAAAATTGGACATTTCATTGTAAATTGTACTGTATTGCAAAGAAGTGGAATGGGAGGGGACAAAGAATTACAGTGTTCACATTGTCTCCTTCGAAATGAGTCCATGGACCCCTCTCTCTCTCTCTCTCTCTCTCTCCTTCTCTCTTTCTCGCTCTCTCTCTCTCTCTTTCTTTCTTTCTATCTCTCTCTCTCTCTCTCTCACACACACACACACACACACCCTCACACTCACACTAACACTCACTCTCCCTGGCTCACATTTCTTGTCTTTCTCTGCCTATGTTTTGTTGCTTATTACACTGGGGCCTGTAGATACAATCAATCTTACGATCATTTGTAACTCCTCAGTACATGGTTTGCCATATAGAGTTACGATTGATATCAAATAAAATTTGCATAGGTCTACATTACCGAAGCGGTATATAGACCTGTTTACTAAGTGATTCAAATTTTATGCTTATTTTTGAAACAAAGGTTGTTCTTGACAACCTGAAAGCTTGCCAGACGCTTGTCAGACATAGCAACAAGTAATGTATGCAAACTGGATTCCAAGTATTGTAGTTCATTCATTAATAAGAGGTTAATGGAATACCTCGTTACTAGGTCCCCAGGAAAGAAACATCCATAAATTTGAACACTTAGTAAACAGGTCTATTGAAGGAGGCCTGTAATATAAAGAGATAAATCAGTCTTACGATAGATTGATTTATCTCTTTATGTTACAGGCTTCCTTCAATAGACCGCTTCGGTAATGTAGACCTATGCAAATTTGATACATACCTTTCAAACAAAGGTTGTTCTTGACAACCTGAAACCTTGCCGGACATAGCAATGATGAATGTACGCAGACTGGATTCCAAGCATTGAGGTTCATTTATAAAAAGCAAGGTAATGAAATAGCTTGTCACTAGGTGCTCAGAGAAGAAATGTGCATAAATTTGTATACATTACAGAACCAGTCTATTTCATCAGATTGCCAGGGTTATCCTGTCGAAAATAGCAAACAAAATTGTAATACACCTGTTTATACTAATGTACTTCAATTTATGCATATTTCTCTCCAGAATCCTTAGTTACCACCTATTTAGTGCACCTGCTATGGATGATGGAATCTCTATGGATGGAATACATTTTACAACATTAGTTGTTGCTACGTTGAAGAAGCCTCTCACAAGCATTTAAGTCGTCAAGAGAAACTATTGTTCAAGAAGCATGCATAAATTAGTAAACAGGTATATTGTCCTCACGTACCCATGCATACAATGCTCAGAGGGAGAAAATTCCGATTTCCAATCAATCTGTTATCGGTCTCAATGGCGTGGCTGGGTTGTTACTGTGTGTTCGTCATTACGTTTCGAATTCAGCTGCAAACATTTGAAGAGATTTTAGGGGGGAGTTGGCTACTTTTTCGATTTCATCTATTTTATTTCCTCTAAAAAGTGTACAAAATTGTTCATGACCACCTGGTATATAGCTTACGCCCCATTTTATAGCCTATTGCCCCCTTTTCCCGTTCCTCTTTATTTTATCTCCTCTCCTTTTCCTTGTCGTTTCGTGTTTGTTTGTTGTTCTGTAACACTGTTTTGTGTTTTGTGTTTTTCAAGTCTTCCAAGTCTTCGTAGGCACAATTTGAAACAACTTTATTTTCCCTGGGGGATCCACAAATTACAAGCACTGCTTTTTAGTGGATCTCCGCATTTCCTCAGAAATTAAGAATCTCTATTAATAATTCATTATAATAATTTATTTATATGTATAGTATACTTCTACACTTATCAAGGTAAATTGAATATGTACATATATTTTTCATATTTTCTGTAACAATATCTGTAATGCATTTGTCTTTTCTTTCTGTTGGAAATGAAATAAATACGAATTTGAATTTTAATTAGAATTATCTCTTTATATTTAAAAATCGTGAAATAAACTTTTAGTATAATAAATATCTTCCACGGAAGATCCGTGCTGGTGTTTAAGTATAATGTGCGCCGTGATGTACGCTTGTCTTTCACTGCTTTTATTTGATTCCGTTTATATTTTAAATGATTTCCATATTGATTTCTTAACAATAATATAATTTATCACATTTTTTTGAATTGTGCCTTTAATGGCATTTGACACTCATTCCAAAAGCATGTGAGTCATAAAATTGCCAGTGACAACTTAAAGACATTCTCCCAAAGACTTTAGTTTCACTTCCTTTATCTCCATATACTTTTAAAAGGTTGTGCTGGATTTAAAATAAAATAAAGCAAATCGAAAGGTTATGTGGTTTTGATTTCGTTTAAAATGATTTCTTTTTTAATCTCTTTCTCTTAAATACCATGTAGGAGTGTCGAATATTTCCTCAGTGACCATAGGATTAATTTCGTATCCTGGAAGATGTCATAAAATACCCAATAACACCACATACGTCACCTAACTGACAGTTCCTGAAATATCAAAGTTAAAAGTTCCTGTAATATCCCGGTAATATCATAATTGAAAGTAGTTGTGATGGGGTCGTATTGAATGGAACGTGAATGACGTCATGAATAGAGTACGAGTAAGTGGTGATGACGTCATATAAGGACAATTCGTGATGATGACGCCAATCTGATATTACCCTATGCCCGATCTAATTTGAGATTTCGGATTGTTTCGCGTAGGAGTGTTGCGTAATACATTCTTTGGACAGGAAAGCGAAACACCTGAAACATTTTCCTGATCGAGGGTGATTAATGAAAGAATTAAAGAATAAAAGAGGGAAGAATAAAACTACATGAGACACGATCAACAATGTTGTTCTTCAAGGCAACCGTCACCATTTCAAAGTAATTATATAAACCAATGGCGGATTCGAAAAGAGGAGGGGCGTATAGGGGTTCCAATATCAATTTTTCATTGGAAGAATACCCTAAAACATGTGGCGCCACTTCTGCGCCTCCGAGCTTGGCCACTGCAACGCGAGTAAATTAATGACAATTCAATTCAGAGCACTTTACCCATGCATTCTGCTGCATGAAACCACAAAGCCTAAATCAATTGCTCCCACAGATAGAAAATCTATTAACCTTATCAAAAATATTGTGCCAGACTGCCACTACTCAGTATAATTGCACATTATACTGAGTTTGAGTTGGCTTAGTTTCGTTATGAGGTCATGTTTACTAATTGATTATTGAAGACTTTCTCAAATGATCTTATCTTCCTTTGAACAATACGTGATAATAAGTAAAGTCCCTCTTTTTCCGAATTATTCATCAACTTTATCTTAAACACTTAGATTTTACATCGCCAGTAATATCGTACATGGGCATAAATGCTTATGCTGAATAGTCTTTAAATTTGTTTGTACCTGTGTTTCATAATTTATATGGGTCGGTATAAGACTCGATATTATTTGGTATAATTACATTGTATATAAACTGCAACATGCATGCTTTTAAATTTTAATTAACATGTTGCCTACTGAATTATGTTATTCACATAGGCTTAATACAAGAACTACCCGGTTCCCGTATGCTATGGGTTAGCACACGGATTATTTAGTTGGAAACATAGGACATACATACATATTTATATATTTATATATTTTGTCTTCTTTATTTACACTGCAGGGTCGGCCTGTTCAGTTATGTAAAACTGCTTTCCAAAGGCGCCGCGGAGGAAGGGGGGGGGGGCACAGGGGCAAAACATAAATTAGTATCTTCGTGTTGAATATGATATGTTCAATTATTATGAACAGAAATGGTTTAAAAATAAAATAATAATCACGTGAAAGCGTTTAAATAAAAACTCTTCCATCATCATCACTTTCCTATTCTTTCCTTTTACTCTGCCTAAATTCCTCGAGAAGTCCATAGGTTTTCTTGAGACGAAAGAATATATTTATTTATTTATTCATTTGCAGTTTTATTTATAATATTGGTAGAAACTGCTTTCCATAAAGACCCATTCTACGACGGCCTTTTCCGCTACTTAGTCAACCTAATGGTGTTACCAAAAGCCTTTGACCGTGAAGAAAATTGGTTAACTGGCCTCGACCCAACCGCAGAGTGGTTAGCCAAGTACAACACATGGTTACCTTCAGCTGAAACCATTGTGTGGTCAGCCCCAGTGGGCACTCGGAGGGAAAACCCCCTATTGTTTTAATTAAAATGCAAAAAAGGGGGTGCGCCCTCTGCCATGGACGAAACTGAAAAATAAATTTTGATCCTATTTCATATTTTCAGATTCAGATTTAGATTTTTAATTTGATTTCATTTTCATTTATCAATCTTCGCCTACTTTATAAAAATGTTATGTTTTATTTTGCTACTTTAGTACATTCTTATTACTTGTCGTACGCATACGATAGTCTTGTAGCCGTACTAATGTGTTTTCTTAGTGTATTTTTTAATCAGTTATTTAGGTAAGGACCCCATTGGAAATAAGCCATTTCGGCTTTCATGGGCTATCCTGTCATGGTACCTGGTTATGTTTGTATTGCAATATACCTGACGAATAAAATCAAACAACAATTCAATTCAATTCATTTCAATTTATTTAAACCAATCAAACATACAGAATAATACAGTGGAATAGTTATATAATAGTTTGAATGAGAGGTTTGGGACCACTAGGATGCAGAGCTTGTGGGTGGGGCCCCTTTTAGGTAATATGAGTAAATAATGTAACATATTATATAAGAAATACGATGGCAAGATGAAATACAGGTACAAAAAATGTAACTTATTTACTTATTATATACAAAATGGTTGACAACAAAACTAAGTGCAGAAACATTTTCGATTATTACAAGCAAAATAAAGAGCACTGACGTTTGAGTTGTAATAAAAAAGATAACAACAGTGAAGACGACATTAGATCAATTATATGAAAATGAAAATGAAAACAGAGACCAGCATAGAAGCAGAGCTTGTAGAAGCGCTGGTCCCTTGCAAAAGGTAAATTATAAATACAATTTATACAAAAGACGGATCATGATGGTGGGGGTTAGGAAGGGAGGAAGAGAAAGGGGCAGGATCTGGAAGGTTTTATTTAGTCTATAGATTTTACTACACAGGTAAAAAAAATCATCAGTGAGGAATCGATGTCCATAAAAAGCAATAAGTGATTTTTTTTTTCAATTTACGTTTGAGTGTACTCAAACTTTTACTGTCTCGTATAGTTAAAGGGAGGGAGGGAATTCCAAAAATTTAGGAGAAGTAAAATAATGTCAAAGTATTTTGGGTTAATGCGGTACGAGTTGTTGGCAAGTGATACAGATTGATTTGTCTAGTGGGATAATATTGGATTTCATTATTTCTGTAAATATTTTATTGAAGACAGTGCATGGAAAATCATGATTATGATACTGAAACATATCCACGCCCACCCCCTCCCCCTTCCCGCTAGTCGAGTTTGAGGTGGTTAACGGGACTTTTTCCTTAAAAAAAAACAGAAGAGATAACCAAACATGTCTGAGGATCCGCCTCAGATTAGTGGCTATAATCGCCACGCTCCCTGTGGTGTTATGGTTTCAAGATATTTCCATTCCCTTTCCCTTGCTGAAAATAGCACATGCGATAGCGGAAACGAGAGTTACGGAGCATTTCATTTAAAGGGAAATCCAACCTCAATGGCAAGATGCTCTGAAAGAAAGAGGAAAAATCAGAGAAGCAGATTGGTGAAAGTTTGAACGAAATCGGACAAAAGCAGTAAGAAAGTTATGAATTTTGGAAAGTTCTAATCACTATACTGTAAACATGGGAACTTCAAACGGGCCGAATAGGTAATGTCACTGTGATGTAGTGGCGGACAACTCCCCCATTATTTTGCTCCAGTTAAGACACAAACTGACTCAAATGTCATTTTTTTTTTAAATGTGTTACTCATCAGGATTTTTTTCTTTCATGAGGACCTATAACAATATGCTTTCTACATAAAATTTTGAGTACTGCCCCGAGGGTAAAGGCGCTTCGGAGAAATGCGCAAACTTATTAATGATATTTTTCAGTGTATACGACAAACGGGAGAGTTGTCGATCTGCTAGTAACTGCATGTAGGCCTATGTCCTATTGACTCACCAAATTGCCAATTTGAGATTCGCATAGATGTAGTGATCCCACTTTTTCAAACATCCATAATTTTCATATTCCTTGTCCGCTTTCGTTAAAACTTTCACCATCCTGTTTTTCTTATTTTTCTCCTTTGACACAAAATAATCATCTTACTACTAACTATGGGATTGCCCTTTAAACCAATAAAGAGAAAAGAATAAAGTACAAAAGGGGGGGGGGGACTGATAACAATGGTTTCATCTTACGGGGGGAGTACCATTGGTGTCGCAAAAAAATAATTAATAAGGTAATTTTCAATTATTCATTATTTGCTTTTTATCAGTCCTCCTCCCTGGCACATTCGCGAAGATACCCGTCGCACAAAAAAAAAATAATAAAAAAGCAGACCGAAGAGAGAGCGCGAGGTATACGCAAAAGAAAAACAGAGAGATATAACGTGATTGCTCCACGTCTGAAAACCTGAAGAAAAAGCACACCACTATAATTGAGTTTGTTCTTTTATCACAACGACGGTCCAACGAATTTGTTGCCTTTATTCAGTTATTAGGTCCCTGGTTTTCTAAAATCTCATTCATCTTCCGCCAATGCACGCTGTTATTCAAACCAACAATACGCATTGAAATCATCGTATACATTTCGGATCAATGAACATCACGCGTATGGATGGGCGAGATTGATGTTATTTGACTTAATAATAATAATAATAATATTCCGTTCTTGTATATAGCGCATAACACTTATTTCGGACATAGTGGTTTCAATGAGAATGGAACAAAAATTATTTTGAACTATACCTCCCCCCCCCCCCCCCCCCCCACCACCACCACCTTACTACGGATTTGTTTACTAGGCATTTGAAAATTTCTGAATTCATATTTTAGCAACAGGATGCAGCTATGAACGGAGTAATTTCGTTTGACCATAGAATGATCGCAGTAGCGGCTTAATCGAGTGGCCTAATGTGAATTATATTCCTGTGCCCGTAAAGAGTTGCGAAAGCTTCAAATCGATCGCAACTCTGACCATAAATTTGCGACTGATTGGAAGACTTGCGATCAATCGCGATCATTTACAACCCTATTATGGCAGAGCCCAGATCTCCCTATATTCCTATTCACTAAAGGGTAAGAACACCTAGCGGAGCGTTTCATCAAGTGATTTTTTACTGACAAATTGCTCTCAGCCAATCAAATGCAAGGATTTCAGTAGCTTATAATAGTTGTCGGTAAAAATCACTAATAAAACGCTTGATGAAACGCTCCCCTATAGTTGACAAATTGTACATGGTCAAGTCGGGACTGGTCAGATGTCCAAGTTGTTGATAAACGAAGTAAACACGATCCGAATTTCATTTTGGCAAATTTCAGTAAACTCTTTGGGGTTATTAATGATAAACATTTGTCTTTCCTATTTCTAAGCTTAGAATAGTTATAATCTTTATATATAAGTTGAAAGGTAAAATACCCACTTTCAGAACCATACCTCTGTATACCCTTAAAGAAACCGAATACTATATATCTCGCTTCTCGCTAAATAGAAAGGAAAATTACCAGCGCATTTCGGGAAATGGAAATTTAATCTATAATCCTTTTTTTTCTTGGAAAAGCCTACCAATATTTATTATATTTTTTTCTTATATTTGAGACCGTTGTTTGTCTATAACTTTCGTTTTCATTTCGTATATTGTTGAGTTATATGGCCTAATATATATATATATATTTCTTTCTTTTTCCTTTGTATCTTTTTTCTCCTCTTGTTCTAGTTGATTGTACATGTTGTTCTGATTAACCTGTACATGACTATGTTGATTGGAATCAATAAAACATACAACTTAAAAAAGATACACTCTCTAATTAATGTACATAATTCAGATAGGAGTGTGTGTGTGTGTGTGGGTGTGTGTGTGTGTGTGTGGGCGTGTTTAGCAGTATGTCCGAGGACATTTTCGGACAGAGAACAAAAAAAAAATCATGACAACAATGGTCCTCGGAAGCCGGACAATAGTCCTCGAACGTCGAACAATGAATTTGTGCTTTATTCCGTCGACTGTCCGAGGACTGAGGAACAATAGAGGAACAATACTTGTCCTCGGAAATAAAGCAATACAAGACTGTGTGCGTGTGTATGGTTGCGTGGGTATGTATGCGTGTATGTATGGAGGGGGTGGGTCCGAGAAGGAGTTACTCTATTTTCCCTTTTTTTTTGGGGGGGGAGGGTAAGATTTATTTCACTCTATGTACTTTAATTCGTTTTTTTTTTAATTATTTTTTTTTTTTTTAATGTGTGTGGTTCTAGCAAACATAATTACCCTCTTAATACTTATGTATTCTCTTTTCTCGGAGACGGGTGGGGATCTCATCTTTATAATAGATTTCATTGCTTTTTGTAAATATTCGTTAGTACATTATACATGTTATGTTTATATATGAAAATTGTTATAAGAAAAAGAAATTTTACATGTTTTGTTAATTCTATGTTGATGAAATCAATAAAAACATTTGAAAAAAAAAATGTGTGTGTGTGTGTGTGTGTGTGTGTGTAATTTGGTTTTTACAGACCTGTATCAATCAGATATGATTGTTTACGTCTGGGGACCGACCTTTGACGTTACTCAGTCTCGAACCTGGGTCTGCTGCATCCGGGTCCGCTCGCTAATCATAATGACCACTATTCATAGAAAACCGCTATTCATTTAACACGTGTTATGAATAGTGGTCCTTATGAACGGAGGTCCTTATGAATAGCGAGGTAATTAGTCTATGGTTTGCTCGCTATTCATAAGGACAGCTATTCATACAAAACCGCTATTCATTTAGTCGCGCGTTATGGATAGCGGTCCTTATGAACGGAGGTCCTTATGAATAGCGAGGTAATTTGTTTATGGTATGCTCGCTATTCACAAGGACAGCTATTCATACAAAACCGCTATTCATTTAGTCACGCGTTATGGATAGCGGTCCTTATGACTAGCGAGGTTACCCAGCTGCATCAGTTTATAACTTTCACATGATTACATGCAGGCGCACGCCACAACGCCCACTTGAAATCCACTCTTTATGAGGAGTCATCTCAGGGATCACTTCGTTTTGGAGTGGAAATCCACACTCAAACATATGGGAATCCACTCTCAAAAGAATAAGACAAACCACTATACTTTGAAGTGGATCCCAATTTGGAAAAGATTCAACTCAAAACAGAAGTGATCCCAAATAATATGCCGCTATACCCACCCCTCGCGCGTTTGAATGCCCTTGAAAAATCAGTATAATTTGCAAATGGGTCTATAACACGGGGGCGGGGACACCCACGCCCCTTCTGTATCAATGACCATTGTAGTAATTCCAACAATGAGGAAACGCACCCAATGTAATTATATTTTTGATAAAAACGCCAACAATTAATCTTTAGAATATGTTTGTAAATACATGGAATTGCTATATACAAAAAAGGGGAAAACAAAAGGTCTGAAAATGAAAAAAACGATGACTACTATGTTCATCAGATTATTCCAGTCCGTCAGGATTCAGGAACAAGACTGTGTCTCTGAAAATGAATTATGGATAGTTATAAATGCGACAACAACTATATGCTCTAATTATCGTTTTTGTTTGTAGCTCTCGTCTCATCTTTAAAAGGTCTATGCTCCTTTTCCGATTTACTTCTTTTCTTTACTATTTCTTTTTAGTTTGCAGCGTTTCTCCATCTTCTTATTTCATTACGCCTTTTCTTCATGTTCGTCCTAGATTTTTTGCCCCCGTTCCTCCATTGCACTTTCCCACACCTCACGTGGTTCAAGTTCCAGCTGCGGCACTTGTGTCTTTCGGCAAGATATTAATCGAGTCTGTCCGAAGTTTGCGCCCCGCGGGGCAACGGTATGATCAGGTATAACGATTACGATGCCCTCTCGTGGCATAAACACGTCCACAATCTGCGGTTGAGTATATAGGCACATTATTCTTGTTCTCCTCCTTCTCCTCCTTCCCCCCCCCCCCCCAATGATTACAACTACCACTACCACCACCACCACCACCACCACCATCACCATCATCACCATCATCATCATCACCATCATCACCATCATCATCATCAATATCATCTGCTTCCTTGTGAACAACATAATGCCCAACAAGTCGTTTGGTGCAATTCCTTTTTACAGTAATTGAGTCATTTACCTTATAGGCTTTTCTTAGTTTGTTTATGAAGGGGGTGTGATCTTCTAATTAAAAGTGAATGGAAAACTGACAGGAAACGCCAATGACGTAAATGAAATGCAGATAAACATTAAGTAACTTATTTATATTTTTTTGTTAAGATATTAACGATTTACGCCTCCATTACGTCATTAGTAGGGCCTCGTTATCAGCAATTAGTTTGATTGATGCGGGGAATGATGCTCCATTCATATAGGGTAGTATAGTTACCTTGCATATCTGAACGCGTAATGGGCCCATGCAGAGTCAAGTTTACCACTCACTCGCTATAGGCGTATGACGCGATGGGAAGGGGGGTAGCTACGGCACCTTGAGGATTTTTTTCAAGTTCCTATATTCTAGCAATCAGCACATCATGCACGAGATGCCGGAATATGTATTTTTTTTCAATCTAGTTTACCATTATTAAAATCCTCCCTCACAATAAAGTGGCATTTTTCGCTCGATCGCAAAATTATGAAACTGGAAAGTTTATACTCGGGCAAAAGGCATTAGCCGCCCCCCCCCCCCCCTTTGAGAAAATGTGCCTGTAAGCCTGTGGCACTCGGTGAGTTTCGTGATGTTATTACATTAATTACACGAGCAACATGAACACAACACGAGCTATGACGCTCGGGAGGGGAGGGGCGTTTCAGCCAATCAGATTCAAGGATTTCAGTAGCTTATAGCACAGAAGCTTATAGCAGTTGTCGGATAAAATATCCGACAACTTCCTTTCATGAAACGCTCCCCTGATCTGCTGGGTTTTCACTGATTAGACTGTGTTGCACTTGCCTGCTTCTGCATGTATCATCATGTCTGCTTAACATGTTAACCCTTTTCGACTTTGTAACACAATTTTTTCCTTGACCGCTTTATATTAAAAATACAAATGAGTACATATTGGTGATAAAACTTGTTTTATTTTATGATATACCAGCAGAAATACATTGTGTATGGAATTTTGTGTTGGGTTGTTGCATGGATTATGCTGGTATGGGATCGAGTGATGAAAAGTGCACTGATCCTAGATTCCGATGCCAATGGTAAATCAAAGTCCTAATATCATTGATTTCTATCCTTGTACATTCAGTTGAGACCGTATCTGTTTTCCGTCATGACCGATAACAACTGCCACATTTCTACGACAAATTTACTCTCAGCCAATCAAATGCAACGATTTCAGTATAAGCTTATAACAATTATCGTCACTTGATATTGATAACATGCAGTAGTGAATGGATATAATTCCCTACTTCTAATTCTCTGCTTGCTCCTATCCTATAATTTGAATTAATATTTTAAAGATCTTATTTCCTACCTGAACTGTGTTATCTGCTTGTTTATATTTTTTTCAAAAAGGGTGCCTGCCCCCTTTTATCCATCTCCATCTCCCCCTGGTTATTCATCTCCATCTCCCCCTCTCTCTCTCTCTCTCCATGTCTATTCCATTTTTTAACTTCTGTCTCTTTCATCCACTTCTTCCCCCCCCCCCCCGTCCTCCCTCTTACCACCTCCTCTCTCTCGTCTCTATCTCCCCCCTCCGCTTTCCTTTTTCATCTCTTATACATTATCTATATCTTTTCTCCACATCTCTCCCCCTCTCCCTCCCTTCTACCTCCTTCTCTCTTTCCCTCCCTCCCTACTTTTTTTTTTCTCTCTCTCTCTGTCTGTCTGTCTCTCTCCCATCGCTCTATTTCCATCTCTTTCTTCTTCCTTTCCCCTCTCCCTCCCTCACGTCTTCCTCTTTCTCTCTTACATACTTTCACTCCTACAAGAACATCTCATGTAACCTAAATAAAGATCCTTTTTAAAATTCAATGCAAAATATGGTGAAATTTGATTTTGTTTTTTAATCATCTCACTTCCTCAAGCTAGCACCTGAAAAAAAAATCATCTTCACATTTCACTGATTATACATAACCTCTGCCGTGCCTCTTTCATAGTCACTTTGGTCTTTAAATTAACAAGAAAATAAAAACACATAGAAATTCTACTTTTATATTTCAACAGAAAACAAATTTTAATCTTGTTCTGTTCTATGAAGTGTCACCACTGATGCGAACTGTCTAAATCTCAAGGAATATTTTGGCCAAGTGACATAACTCTGTAGGAAGCATCTGGACCGTCTTAAAATTACAGTATGAACAGGACCATTACACATTATAACATCGGTCTGAATTCAAACTCTACAAAGATTTATCAGACCTTCAGTGGTAGAACTCTTTATATATCTGCATTTTATCTTAATTGTTGAGAGCCAGAAGGGCGTTAACCCTGTGTTAAATGAGATAGCACCCTTCTGGCTCCAAGCAGAAGACTTGTAATCCATTCAGTGCATATCAAAAGGTTTCTTTTTTATACAAATGCATTTAAATTTGCAGTGTGAAAGGAGTCTTTACATGCAACTCCATTGTGATTTGTTAACTCACTGCAGTATAGTGCAAACACCCTTTCACGCACTTCACAAAAATATGTAAGCACGAAACTGACGAGTGAAAGAGATACAACGGAGACAAAACTTCTCAAACAAAAATGAAACACAACTCTAAATGTGTTTTGTTGGAAAAACAATGTCAAACGTTAAAAAAAAAACTTTGAAATTATGATGAAAATAAACTTGTGCAAACCTAATACAGTCTCTTATGTGTACTTGTTGTGCTGTGCAATGGTATAATAAATAGAAATTACAGAACATCTATTTACAATTTAAAGACATGATCAAGCTTAAACTGCTTCACCCATGATATAAACATTCGTTGATTGCATGAAATGTTAGTCAGTATTTAAAATATTAAAAGGCATAATCAAATTCTATTTCTAATGAGAAGAGATGATGATCAAAACTACAGAAATTTACATTAACAAATCCTCCTTCAGAATAAGAAAAGCTTATAGTATGCTTTAAAAAAAGGTGTGTCGCCATATTAATTTGTATTTTGAATCCTGTATTCACAGATTCCTTCTTTTAAGTCTACCTTTTTCATTAACGAAATATCTCTAAGATTCAGTGATAACAGGAGATTTACCAACAAACCAAAATAATCATTAGTTACTTTTGTACTGACAAAAACTTACAGCTCCTACCTCCATTTTAGAACAGTTACATTTCTTCCATAATGAATACTAAAAAGATCAGCAAAGCACTTTCAATTTTCTTCTGTTTAAATGCTGCACATTCATTTTTTTCTTTACTTTACCCCCCCCCCCCCCCCACCCCAGCAACCCAATCGACAATGAAAAATAATGGATATGAAACTTTAAGTTGTTAATGTTGAACATCTATCATCATGTTTGCATTGCTAATCACACATTATTGTATCATTAAATCTTACAATTTTAAAGCCTCGGTTTCATTTTTCCATGCTGTTTTATTAAAGATATAACCATGGCCAACAAGTAACTCTTTTTTTTATTTCACAGAATACATACACAAAATAGCTATTTATAGATCCCCAAGCATGATTCCAATATCTTGAGGTACGCTCAACTTCATAAGGCATTTAATAGACAAAAATGAATACATGCTTATTGCTAGAACCAATGTAATTTCATTGATAATAATACAGTAGTATTAATCACATGATTTTTGTTTGAAATCTGTTGTTTTTTTTTGCGAAACTGAACATCAAAATTTATAACTATTCTTAAGCCAGTCATTTACACAATAATTGAATCATATAGGGAAAAAAAGCATCAACATCATCGCAGAGATAATAAATAAATATCCAATAATCTTTATCAATCTTTTTTCTATCGCAATTTTCCCTCGAGATAAATCCTGACTGATTTCACTTTGAAGGGATGCATTCACCTGATGGAGTTGCCATGGTAACGATTTATAATCAGTTCAGATTTCATTAGAGAATCAGTGACAAAACATCAATTAGCATCTCATTAAGAGTTGTTTTCAATTCCATCGCGGTCCCTTGATCCAAGTTCTGTTTTATGTTGCTTTTGATTTCAGCGCGACAGGCATCGACAGGGGAAACCCCGGATCGTACCAAGTAATTGATAACAAGCCATACGTAGAAGTAGAAAAACATGAAATCAAGGAGATACTTGATTCCGTATTTCCATTGTCATCATTGTTTTGGGTTTATATTCTCTTTCACTCAAAAAAGGGAAAATCCCATAAGTTTCATTCCATCGAATCAGTATCGTAACAAAGATCTCATCTTTAAAAAAAAGCCTTATTCTTTTTAGGAACTCGAAATATTAAATATTGCTACATATATGCCTTTCCTTGAAATACCGTTCTCTTTTTTCAAAAACAATTTCTATATTTGCTTCTCGAACAAGTTAGCTTGTATATAAACTTTATCTCCCCTAAGTCGATGTTATCAACGCATTGCAGTCTCTCCAGAACTTATGATCAGATTAAGTGAAAAGCTATTACAATGCATGAAAATGCGAAGAGGATGAGTGCTTGGATTGGGGATTTCGTCTCTAGGTCTCTAGGATATTTGATCATTACCGGTGATAAATATTCTCCATTTTCCTTTAATCCATCTCCATCTACTGAAACTCTGGATGACCCAGATCTCTGCCTCCGCGAGAAAGCAAGATAATTCAGAAAAGATTTCAGATCACAAATTGTCCCTTCTTTTTTATCGCATAAAATGCAAATGGAGAAAGTCTTACGAGAAAATGCAAATCCTAAGATCTATCATTTTTTCCCTACCCATTCTCAGTCCAACTCCTTGTACTTTTCTTTCATGCTCCATCTCTTGTTAAATAATGAAAACACATCCATTAATACTGCATAGTCCTTTGAGAATGAGGCCTGCTACTACTGTCTTGATTCGTAGAAACGCACTTCAAATCATATCTTGAGCCCCGGTACTTAAAATGCATTTCAAGAAAAACTGTTTTCAAGAGATTCCAAACTGTTTATCTTGCAGCAGGTGGTTTGTTTGTAACAGCAAATGTAAAAAAAAAAGAAGGGAACTTACATTCACTGAAATATGTAACCATGCATCTAGTGCTGCACATGCGATAGCTTGATTTCTTATCTTTGTTTGCTCATTACTCATCAATTAAGCATTTTTAAACAAATCTGCTTGACAGCTGTCTTTCATTTGTAGTCCATGAACATTCACTGCAAATTTGTTTCGACTCTGTAAAATCTTATTTTCTGTCATTGCCAGAAAAAAAAGTTGAGCTCTGGATATATGCGATTACATTGTGAAAGAAAATGTCTCAAAGCCATTGGGAAAGGCTGATCATATCAATATAAGAATTGGTGTATACTGTGAGGTTTTGGAATCATCCACAGTTTAAGTTAAGTTTGATGTATATTGCAGCTGGCAGCCATACGTTGCATGTAGAGAAATGTTGATATCCACATTTCATTGTTAATTGAAAACATCCCACTCATTTTCAAGTCTGAAAGCGAAATCTTTTTTTTTCTTCATCACAACACTTGCATTTCCCGTTTCTATTTCTATATTTAACTCAAGATGTCAATTTCTGGCCGAAACAATTGTTGTGAAAACTTCCCTTAAGTGATATGAAAGGATAAAGATGATTGATTCCACTTTATTTCCTTGTCATATTGTGTTCTTAATTAAGATTAAAAAAAAGAAAGAAACAAGATATCTTTCTTTTCTTTCAATTTGCATCCTCAATGGAAAGGGTGACCGAACTTTGAATTCTATGTAATTTAGAGTTGTGAGTTGTTTTTTTGGATTGATTGATGCAAGAGATATGCATTATGTCAATTGTCAGCATGTATCATGAATTACATTCATAATTAAAATATTTATTCTGTTATAATAATTACATATAGTTCTACCTATTTCCATGTACATAAACAACCAATGCCTATAGTCTCATCCCTATATATTCAAGGTAGTATTTTCTTTTCCTCATCTACCAGAGACAACTTAAAATGGTCCCAGTGATAAAAAACATGATTAAATACCATATTTTTTTATGACTGGAACATGGTTCTAGGAAAAAACCCAAAAGAAACAGTATAGGGGATGTTTGTGAGAAAAAATACATAGAGTGGCAACTGCCATTCCCATCAGTCAATATTCAACTCATTGCCTGTTGAGATCGAGAAGGACGTTAACTCTATGTAAAGTATTAGAGTTAATGCCGTTCTGGCTCTCAGCAGATGATCAGGTGTGAATATGTCCCCTCTCCTTGTCTGTCAGTCCTACTTTGAGAGCCAAAAGGATGTTAAGTCTATGTAAATTATATGAGTTAGCGCCCTACTGGCTCTCAACAGATATTTCCCCTCTTCTTGTTTCTCCAATTCTAGTCTGCAAAGGTATATGAGTTAACACCCTTTTGGCTCTCAAGCAGACAAATATGATATGATTTAATGTCTTTCTAGCTCTCATGAAAAGATATCTCTTCTTATCTCTCAACCCAAACTGTCTATTAAACGTGTGGGGGAAAATCCCTTCCCACACACATCCTATCAATTAGGCATTAATTAATCAGCGGGAGAGAACATATGTTTCACATGTTTCACAGTGGCCTGTGGTCCCTGCCGAACGTGCGCAGGGGGAAAAAGAAGGGAAAACCCCCTCTCCGACTACCCCATGAATTATTCCATGAGTCAGCACATCATGTGACTACCCTCAATACTAACTTGGCAATCACGTTCAATCATTACACCTCAGAATGCCAATCCAATTAAAGGGTGCCTATCGAGCAAATGCCTGCTTAGTAGAGGAGGTAAAATCGCAGTAAATCAGTTAACCCGTTAACTACTGAAATCCCTTATTCCTATAGGCTTATACAGGAATCATCCGGTTCCCGCTGGCAATGGGTTGGTACGAGTAAAATGCTCATAAAGAAAGGGTTTGGGGAAGAGCTATGAAGTTCTGAGCTTAATTCTGAAGAAATGGCAAGAAAATCATGTAAGTCTAGATACATTAATATTTTCCACTGCTTTGGATTGCTCTGATTAAAAATGACTGTTATAAAAAAGAATTACTGTCAAAACTATTGAATGCTTCCTAGCTAGACACACACACACACAAAAAAAAAAAAAAAAAAAAAAAAAAGTGCATTAGAATTGAATAAGAGGCAGCAAGTTTTAGCTATGAAATGCACTTTAAATTTGGAGTAGGAACAGAATGTATGCATAAAGTACATTTTGAGTAATATGCTTCCATTTCTTCTCTTCTGTTTTATTTCTTACCATAACAATTCCTCCTAAATTCATCTCCCATAAATATTGTCACAGAACCAACTGAACTCTGAGCTCTACAAGGTGTGATAAGGTGAATTTGTTAGCCAAAATTCTTTTTATAGTCACCTAATACTTCCTTGTCTGTCATATCTTAATTCCACAAACTTTGAGACATTGAGACCCTTCATTATTAGAGTGAGCTTGTCGTAAAGAAATGATTTAAATACAGATCAATCCACATGTATGTGTAGCCAGTGACAATGAATTCTAAATGCTAAATGATTCCGATCTCATAATAGCGCTCCCGTGTAAAAAGGATAACCAGTAGAAAAACTCAAAACTTGACTCTAATACCTTAGAAGTAAATAGTAACAAATGATTGTGTAACTGTGAACACCAGAGTAACAATCTTGAAAACCTTTAGACAATAGTATAGACAGCATAAAAATATACATGTATTTATAGCACCACATCATCGTTTTATGTTGCAAATCTACTTTTCAAACTTCTTCTTTTTCAGCGGACTAAACGAAACTCTTGTGCACGGCTGACAAGCGACCCGATTTCCGCTCTGAATGTACACCAGTCGATCTTTCTACTAAAACAAATACACAATCCCTGCATTTTTTTTGTTCAAATTTCAGTTTTCATTTACAAAAGGCACACCAATGGCTAAAATTTGAATTTTCAGAATTGTCTGTATTTTTAGGTGCGTTTATACTTTCATTGCGAAGGCAGAATGAGCGTTTTGAAACGCTCATCTAAAAAGTTAATCTAAATGCAGTTTCATGGGGTACTATTTATACATATTTTCTCCAGGCGAATTCAGAATTGGCAGCTGGATTCGCAAACCTCACTGCGCATGCTACGCATATATATGACACCGTATAAATGCGTTTACAAATGATTGTGCGTTTATGCTTCCCCAGAAACCGTGATTTTGAAGTGACGATTCAAAAGGAACCGTTTTGTGACTTTTGCATTGGTGTTTTAAATCGGTGATTAGACAAAAATGACTGTGGACACAACCTTTTCTGAACTAAACGCATAACAAAAGGCTCATTCTGGCATGAAAAATGGTATAAGTATAAACGCACCTTTGTTGTTTTGCTGTACAAAGCAATGTATATAATGACAAGGTGATCTTGACAGTGTGGGTGGGGTAAAACGTTCAAGAAAAATTAAAGCTGTTTAAGGAACTTTATTGTAAGCAGGTTCCTCTTTTCTGGATGTTTACGTAAGGTGGGTTCAGGAAATAATTCGCACTTTAAAATATTTTTGATTCCTAAGTCATAAGAAATCTAAAACAGGATAATTCCATCATAATCTTCAGGAGGGTTTCAAACTATGATAGTATAAAAGGACTTTGCATAATTTACAGGATACTTTTAAAAATGACAATGATTATTTACTGCACATGAACAAGCTTTTTATGAATACATTATAAATATGACATACACGATAGGGAAATTACCTAATCAACACAGCCTGCCTTACATTTTTCCACTTCAGTATTACTTACTGTTACGTTTTAATTTACAAAGCACTATGTTGAGCTAACATACTAAGAATAGAGGACATTATCTCATAAATCTTTACATCACCGAACATGATATATTTACAAGAAATATGAACCACTTTTTTAAAGATAAAACTACCACTCTCTGCGACGATATACATTTCTTAGGTTTGGCTAGTGGCATTGTGCTAATGTCTTTGTTTTAATCTGATCATGAATTGTACACAATTCCAACGCACATCTAACCTTACTTGTTTTTTCAAGTACACATCTTATTGCAAATATTCAGAAACACTCCCAAGTGGCTATTTAATATAATTTTTGTTCTCACTTCCAAAGTTCATGCTAATTGATGAAAGTCTCCTCGATAATGCCATTGACAAATGTGGTTTTTATCTCGGGAACATAGTCTGATTTTGATGACTCATCCTTAGTTGCACTCTTCACAACCTCCCTTCCACTCTTAACATCGGAGACGTTTGTTTTGCAAACTTCTCCAACCTCACGAGTCGGTCTGCTCGTGTCTGAATCGCCGTTTGTCATTTTAGATTGCATACCAGCTTTGAGATTAGTTTTATTAGGTGATGTTTCTCCTTCTGATTTATTCATATCTGTTTCTGAATGTTCTGATTCCTTGTTCTCCCCCTCATCTCTGCTGTCCATGTCGTTTTCTCCTGATTTAGTGTCAGTGGCTGTGGTTTGCTTTTTGTCTACCTCAGCATCTGTGACGACAATTGTCACAGCTTTTTTTTTATCCGCTGACTGAGCAGATGCCCCACTTGGCTTTGCTGCACTGTCCTCATTTTGTGGTTTTGTCGATTCCTGAGATTGACCCAATTTGTTGGATGTCACAGCTTTATCTGATGAAGGGGACGAGGAGGGCGCTTTAGAAGGTTGCGTGAGCGATATAGACAAGGACGCCACTGCGCTGTTCGTCGTGGGCGAGCTGGCTTTCTTGATAGGTTTAAAGGCGGATGTCTTCCCTCCCACTTTGGCCGCCTCCCCTTTTGGCGACAATGGTTTAGGCTTTGTTGCAAAGCTGCGAGACGGAGACTGAGGTAACCTGATATGGGCATGCACAGGTTTCTGGATTGTACCATTAGGTGAGGAGGGGGAACTGTAAAGTAAAGATCGTTTGTACGAGGGATGAGTTAAATGTCTGGTGGACATGCAGGATAAAGGCAGTAGGTGATAACATGCGAGGATAGGCAAAGACAAAAAAACAAAAGATTCATTCTTTACAATCTAAGCACATACAAATTTGATGCTGAGATAATACAGATGATATTGTCATTTGAGAGCCAGAAGGGCATTAACTCTGTGTTAATGTATAAGAGTTAAAGCCCTTCTGGCTCCAAACATATGAATTATTGAATTGATACATGACACTGACCTCAAATTACAGAGGAGCATTGAAATAATAAATCTAAAATCGAGGAATTTTTACACACAAACAACTCCATAAATTATATTTTTAAAGGCAGAAATATTTTCTTCATGTCTCTAAAGCATGCTTATAAAAGTTGAGATGTTTTCTGATCACTCAAAGTTTTTTAATTGCAGGAAAGATGAACAAAAATCTTTCAGTTTAAAAAATATCATCCCATCCAAAACAAATTAAGGGCATTTCATATTAAGAAACTAAAACATGCATAAATAAAACAGAGCTAAAATCGACAAATCAAACATACAGGAAAACAAAACAAAACTAAAATAAGAAAGTAAACTTGCTACAAGATCAAAGTAAAAATTAAGGTTTAAACAAACAAAAATAATAAACACAAAGTTAAAAGAAGAAGTTTTATCTAAGGTGCTTTTTCTTTTTTGGTGTGTGAATTACTTTGTGTGGATGGCAGAACTATGCCCTGTTAAATGGATCAAATGGAAAAGGAAAAGAAAGAAGAGACATAAGGAAATTGGTTGGATCTTAAAAACAGGAAAATAAAATTTACACAATATGGGAATAAGATGTACTAAGAATGAACTTAAAGTACAAACACTGTAATAGCAAATTCTACAGAAAACTACACATTACAGAAAGCTTCAATTGTCACAGCAATAAGTTACGAACTATGCTTTGTTGAAATGTATATGTATATTTTTCATTTATTTTTTATTTCTTGAGGGGGGGCCAAAATATCTTTAAAAAATCTATTTCTTGTGAATGAGTTAATGAGAAGTTATAATTTACAGGAAATGCATCAAACGAAACTCCAGCCATTACGAATACATGTATCTTTCAATTTGCTTAAAATAGAAAATGAGCAACATATATGTATCATGTTGTCTGTTTCATATTTCAATATATTCAATGATATCATGATGAAAACTACTAGTCACATAATGAGAGAGATAGAGGAGTATAGCCTAATTGTGATGAACAGATCAGGAAAGAGAGATAAAGATAGGGAGAGAGAGGGAGAGAGAGAGGGAGAGAGAGAGGGAGAGGAGAGGGAGAGAGAGAGGGAGAGGAGAGGGAGAGGAGAGGGAGAGAGAGAGGGAGAGAGAGAGGGAGAGAGAGGGAGAGAGATGGAGAGAAAGGGAGAGAGAGATAGAGAAAGGTAGAAAGCAGTGGGGAGAGAGAGGGGGAGGGAGAGAGAAAGTGAGAGAGCGACAGTGAAAGGGAGAGAGAGGGAGATAGAGAGAGGGAGAGAGATAGAGAGAGGGAGAGAGAGATAGAGAGAGAGAGATAGAGAGAGAAAGGTAGAAAGCAGTGGGGAGAGAGAGGGGGGAGAGAGAGAAAGTGAGAGAGGGGCAGGCAGAGACATCAAAAGAGACTTAATGGCCCGAATTCACAAAGGAGGATTGAACCTAAACCATGGTTTAAACCTCCGTAAGCGCACTGAAATAAGCGTAAATAAGCGCACATTACCCATGCACGCACTCAAAGAAAATATATGATTGGATCGGATTCCGTGCGCACGTATGCTTAAAACCACCAGGAGGGGGTTTAAACCATGGTTTAAACCAAATCTCCTTTGTGAATTCGGGCCAATGAGAGAGAGAGAGAGAGATGGACTCGTAGATATTGATCAGTATAAGAAGGCAATTGTGGTATTTCACCGAGACAGTTTTCTGGGCAACTCTAGATCAGGGAGGTCAATCTAATCCAACATCTATACAACCTTGGCAACAAAGCTTACCTTTCTTGGATAATATTGGAGTCGTCCATATCATTTGTGTCCGTTGCCTTCACCATGAGACTCTCAAGGTCGTCCAAGGCCTGGTTGACGTCGGCCAGCTGGTAAGACTGCGTAGTCACTGTGGTGGTGGTCGTCTTGATCGACTTCCTTGCTGATTGGGGTTTGGCGGCCACTGGTGGTGGTGATTTGATCTGATAGGGCATTGGATGGGTAAAATAGATATAAAGGTTTCCATGCAAGATAAGTTTAGAAATTGGACTTCTCTGAATTGGATCATAAAAATAAAAGAATGCTCCTTTTTAAAGTATCCACATCTTTAATCCTCATCATTGTCAGTATATCCATTTGCCACCAAAAATCTGGGCTATGTCTAATAAAGACATCATAAGGATTTGTTCAGAGACATCAAATTATGTTATGAAATTATGAAATCAACATGTACTGGAATGGGATGTCCATATACACCCAACATATGAAGGTTTTTTCAGACGGGCCCCAGTCAGCTCGGTGAGGCATCTTATAGTGGATGGGAAACATCGCAGGGACCATGAGAACAAAACTAGTTCATTGATCTACCAATCATGAACCTCTTGGAAAAACAGTAAAAACAGAAGACCTGGGGAGCGTTTCATCAAGCGTTTTGTCAGTGATTTTTACTGACAACTGTTATAAGCTACTGAAATCCTTGCATCTGATTGGCTGAGAGTAAATTTGTCAGTAAAAATCACTGACAAAACGCTTGATGAAACGCTCCCCTGGGCCCTCTTGCATAAAAAGGTTGTGCTTAATCGCAACTTAAAAAATTAAACGTAAGTAAAAAATGAGCAATCCTGATTGGTTGAAAGTCAAGTTGCGTTTAATTTTTTTGACTTGCGTTTAAACGCAACTTTTTATGTTAGAGGGCCCAGTTGAACGTTCTACTACCTGGATAAATCGTACCTACAACATGGAACAATACTAACAGGAGCTCCCAAACTCTACCACCATACCCCAATATTTAAACAGGGGGCCCATGCATATACCCTAAAAATTTCAATCCAGAACCCCTGTGAAAAAAAAGTTTGCCGAAATCGATGCGACTTTCTGCGTATAAAGCCCTCATTATCCAACTCCCTTTTTAGCTTCTATCTGGATCAAACCTGACTACATGAATGTCACCTAATAGTGTGCAAAGACTTTTCAAAAAAATCTATCAAGACATAATTTCAGTCACCTGCTCTAGTCAACTACTTCTTTGTGCATTTAAAAGATACAATTCTTTAAACTCTGTTTTTAGAAAGTTGAAATGTGTGAAAATATTAGTTTCAGCCCTCATTGCAAACATCTGGGGCATGATGATGCATTACTTTAACCCCCTGGATGCAATTTGATTTTGATATAACATCCACAAGGGCACAGCAAGGGAATTTCCCTGTTAATGCCTTAATAAACCAACTGTATCTTCTAGCCTGCACTCCAGACTCCAGAGTGACATACAACAATTTAGAGCAACAAACTGTGTACATGAAAACAGAATTCAATGACACACAAAAAATGATACACAGATCAGTGCAGAATATATTACCCGTAAAAACCATAATGTACTCTTACGACATGGTGTATTGCATGTGATTATGGGATTATGTTTAGAAAACTATTCATGTGCATGTTGCAATACCACAAAATACACAAACAAAGCAGGGCATTCCAAATAACATTTTCCCTAACATGACATTTGTGATTTCAACCAGCAAATCACATTTGTTGATCACCCTGAAGATTTTGAGGTTTTGCATCCTGAGCTAAAAAACCACATGAACCTTCTGATAAGCATATTTTTGCCTGTATCGATCTGAAATATATATCTGCATTTAAAGATGATGTAAAGTCAAGCATATCTTAATTTTCTCACAGACCCAAAGCCAAGATTCCTTCTAAATCCTCATATACTCTTTGCCAGTCCATTACTATTCAGAACATATCGTCTGTTTGGAGCCAGAACGATGTTAAGTCATATACTTCCAACACAGAGTTAATGCCCTACTGGCTTTTTAGCATCCCAGTTGTATGAATGAACTTTATAAAACTACTAAGGACCATTCTTTGTAAAGAGAAACAAACAGATGCATAATTTATGTGACAATCTAATTTTACCTCCCTGTTGGAAAATAAGATTACATCCTTATTGATTTTCTTATATCACCAGTTTCTTACATGAAAAGGATTCCCCTTTCTTTCGACAAGAAAAAATCATTTTCTAACCATGTTTTTACAGAGACACTAAATAATGCCCTTTTTTGAGTGGTCACGCACGTGACTGACCCAATTTTCACCTCTAAAGGAAAAGAATGTCCACTCATTTATGGAAAGTTGCTTTCAAATGTTCAGAATAATCCTATCACACTTGCAGCAATGAAAAAGTACAAACTTGCACTCCTAGGGAAATACAAGAAAAGTAGGTTTGACTACCAACAAATACGACCATTTTTCATGCATGTGTCTGACCTTAGTTTGACCTCTGAAAGAAAATGATGCATCCTCATTTGAAATAATTATCCTATGTCTGTTGGGGGTAAGATTGTCATTTAAAAATCTAAAATGAGAAACTCGTACTCCAAGACAAATACTGAAAAATATTAGGTTTAAATGAACTATTTTTTTTCAGGATTTGGGTCATATTCGTGACTGAGAATAAGTTTCGGCCCACACTGCAAACATTAGACGCATGATACTCCCATTATCTTAACCCGTTGGACACAACTTGACGTTGCTATAACAAACAGAAGGACATAGGGGAATTTCCCTGTCAACAGTCTTCCGTCTAGCACATAATGATGAAGCAACGAGGAGGAGAATGCTTGAATGGGACTCCAAGAGAGATCCATTCTTTATCTGTTATCATTAATGTGTTAATTATTCCTCCAGTAACAGAACAGTATTATACTGTCACTATGAACACCCAGAGAGAGAGAGAGAGGGAGAGAGAGAGAGAGAGAGAGAGGTGAGAGAGAGATAGAGAGAGAGAGGGAGAGAGAGAGAGAGAGAGGGAGAGGTGAATAGATAGAGATAGAGAAAGAGATAGAGATAGAGAAAGAGAGGGAGAAAGAGATAGAGAAAGAGAGGGAGAAAGAGATAGAGAAAGAGATAGAGAAAGAGAGGGAGAAAGAGATAGAGATATGGATAGAGATAGAGATAGGATAGAGATAGAGAAAGAGAGGAAGAGAGGGAGCATAACAAAAAGAAAAGAGGATAGAAAAGGGAGAGACAGAGAGACGGAGTGAAACTGGGGATAGAAAATGAGAGAAAAGAAAGTGGAAATAGCAACAGAAAGAGTAAGACGAGAGGGATAGAGACGGAGAAAGAGAGAGGGTGAGAGAAGAGAGAGAGGAGAGAGAGGAGAGAGAGAGGAGTATTATTACCTTGTTGTTAGGGGGCCCCACCCACAAGCTTAACTTCTCATGGGGTCCTTAAACCACTCAATCTCATATTCATGTCCTTTATACCATTGTTTTTTATATTACATTCTCATATTTGTTTGTTTGGTTTTGAATAAACTTGAACTTGAACTTGAACTTGAGAGAGAGAGAGAGGGAGAGAGAGAGAGGGAGAGGAAGAGAGAGAGAGAGAGAGAGAGAGATGTAGACAAAGGGTGAATGTTTTCTGCCTGTTACCATCCAACAGCAAAACAAAGCTGACAATGTACACAGAAATTGCAACGTGGACAAAACCATCTGAAACATGACAAAGAACGGAGGTAGAAGGAAAAAAAGACAGAAAGGATAAGAATAAACATATGGATTAGGTTTGAATTTGATATTTACAAAAAAAAATCCTGAACACAAAGAATATTACTTTGAAGATACATAACAACATAATGTTTTGGAGCACGTACATGTAGTTGAAAGACAACCATCATACATATTTCTATTTCATGCCAAATCTAATGTTGTAAATAGCTTGTGTTATCCGTTCATTATAATATCTTTCTTCTCAATGCATTCTATTGGACTTTATATACATAATATATGCTTCAATTAGAGCTATTTTCAAAACAGGAATACACAGACAAGAAATTCCATTTCTAATGACCAAGATGACCTATATCCACTATTCCAATATCCCACAACATATTGAAAATGAAAGTCATTGCAAAAAATTTCCTTCTCAAATTCTATAAAAAACTTTCACCAAATGCAGAATGTATAAAGGTATAAGGAAGGCTGAAACAGAGGCAGGGAGAGACAGATATATAGATAGATATAGACAGAGAGAGAGAGAAAAGAGAGAGAGAGAGAGAGAGAGAGATAAAAAAAAGAGAAAAATTTAGTAAAATATGACAAGGTGTAAAGCAGGGAAAAACAACAAAATATAATAATAAATAAGCGAATAGGAGGAAGAGGGTTGCATCACAAGATTATTTAGCTCATTGTGTCCAACCAATAAATTGTTTCCTAATTCTCACTAACAAATGACATCTGATTACTTCCTTATTACAATTTTCCTTTGATGGGGCATTCATGTAACTAGGACAGGTCGTACAAACACAGAGTGTGAAGGTAATGATGACATGGCAGTTAATAAAGGGACAGCGAGAGAGAGAGAGAGAAAGAGAGAGAGAGAGAGAGAAAGAGAGAGAGAGAGAAAGAGAGAGAGAGAGAGAAAGAGAGGACAAGAAAAAGAAATAATTGATCACGGAAAGAGAATATGTAAATTCATTAGAAAGGGAGAGAGGGAGAGAGAGGGAGGGATAGAGAGGACAAGAAAAAGAAATAATTGATTAGGGAAAGAGAATATGTAAATTCATTAGAAAGGGAGAGAGGTAGAGGTAGAGATAGATATGGAGAGAGAGAGGGAGGGATAGAGAGAGGGAAGGATAGAGAGAGAGGGGGAGAGAGAGGCAGAGAGAGGCAGAGAGAGAGTGGGAGAAAGAGGAAGGGAAGGAAGGAGTGAAGGAAAAAGAGTGAGAGAGAGATAGAGAGAGAGAGAGAAGGACAGGAAGAAGGGGAAAAAAAGAAATTGAGGATTATGGAAAGAGAATATGTAAATCCATTAATTAGCCCATTATGTCCATCTCATAAACTGTTTCCTAATTCTGACAAACAATGGCGTCTGATAACTTCCTTATTACAATCGTCCTTGTCAAGGGTATATAAGTGCATGTAGGATGGGTCACACAAACACATACTTCACACAGTTTGAAACTTGATAGAAAACAAAGAGAGAGAGAGAGAGAGAGAGAGAGAGAAAGTGAGAGGTGGATATAGAGAGAAAGAGAGAGAGAGAAAGAGAGAAAGAGAGAAAGAACGAGAGAGAAAGAACGAGAGAGAAAGAAAGAGAGAGAGAGAGAGAGAGTAAGATGGGTGTAACAGCAAATAAAAATGACCATTATGTACCATTGTAACATTTTCATGAATATAACAATAGAGCACTCCACCTAGAGACTATTATCAGAAGTAGGTGTGCTTATGTTTACACAGAGAAATGTATTTCTAATACCATTGTTCCACACAGAAGGGGAATTCTAAAATAATTGTAAAACCCAACAAAAGAAAGAGAAAAAGAAATTTTTTACGAGCATTTCCTATAAAAGCTTTCAACACATGACTTCCCGTTTACGATTAATGATTGCATTACAAGACAGATTCCTATGAACTATCAAAATAAATTACACATACTTAGGATGAAAAATAGAAATGAGTCATTGCCGGAGTTGAAACTATTGTTAAAATGTTTCTGTAATGGTGTACTATTGAAACAGTCTGAAATTCATAAAAACTAAAAGTTGTAAAGGTTTCTCTCTTTTTTTTTTTTTGGGGGGGGGGGGGTGGGGGCTTGCCTACTCCATATGAAGTAATCACTTAAGGTATTGTATGTTTTACCCATGAAAATTGTAGAAATCGATGGGCTTCAGGGTTAATGATTAAGGAAGTTCTTTGCTCTGAAATGAAAATCAAATAAACTTAATCTCATTCACATTTATGCATATTCATGTGCAAATGTGCTGCACTCAAAGGCACTTTTCATGTTTAGAACATGTAACAGTTACAACCGGCAGGTTTTCTACAGCAAAAGACCACCCTAGATCCTACTGCCAATTATGCTTTCAGCAATGGTGCCCTCTCGTGATTAAATCTCTATAGTTTTAATACAGATGTTACAAAATTTTTGTTTCTTGTTTTTGTTTCTTGTTTTTGTTTTTTGCTATCTAGCCAAATCTGAGAAGAAAACTTGAAGAAAATTGAGGAAAATCACAATTTTGATTGCAGTTGTATCCTACATGGGTCATGCACATCTATTTTTTTTTTACATGGTTGCTGGCATTCTGTCATTATTTGAACATGGTTGTAGATAAGGTCAATAACTGATGCGGTGTTCCACGTGGCTTAAAGGTTAAAAGCTTGGATTTGCATTACGCTACATAGATTTGCTGACCTTGTTAATAAAGTGTATGAAGAGAATCCAAAACAATAAACAAGTTTATCAGTTTAACATCAAATCCTTTGAACTTTGGGCCTTGAGAAAGTATAATCAATACTTTCAGCCAAGCATAAAAGGTTATCATGCTTCCAAAACAAAAGATAGAATACATACAATGCTAAACAACAATTATTACTTTAGAATTGCAAGAGTGGACAAGGCTCTGTTTAGTAATCGTAAAAAAATACAATTTTCACCTGCCTGAATTAATGCCTTCTTCTCTAAATGGGCAAATATTTTTTTGTATGATTCGCTTGCCCATTTACACATCTTGGTAAGCCTTGGGCAAGCTGGCTAGTAGCAGAGTATACAGTTCCCTAGCTTACTTTTAAAAAGGCTCTCAAGGCCCATCCCTTCAATTTGAAAAACTAGCCATTTGATGACATGAATGATTGAACACTGTAGACAATTACTTTTCGGAAACATTCCATTTTGTTTTAACTGTAAATACCACGAGCTATGCACCCATGGAATTCAACTGAATGATGTCTTTATATTTTGGAGCAAGCGCCATGAGCGCCCGAGTTGGCAGATAACGGTGCTGTATTAGACTTCATTATTATCATTATTACATTAGTCACAGTGCAGTATGTTGTATGTTCAGAGCAAGAAGGTCATAATAATTTAGCAAAGTTACCTTCTGACTCTCAACTGACAATACCATTCTCTCAGAGGCAATAGGGTATTAAGTCTATGAATGTTACTGATATGATGTAGTGCCATTCCAGTTCTCAATTAAAAATTATAAAATACAACTATATATTACTGAAATAAAACTTTAAATATTGTGAAATATCAAAACAAAAGTTGTATAAAGATTGTAGCCCACAACCACAAACCACCACTTCCACCATCACTACTAGAGCATCACCATCAACAAGAATCATAATAGAATACAACCCACCACCAAATGCAAAACCATAAAACCAAATGGTTTTTCGAAAGATGAATGAAGCTGGTATAGAGGGAAATTTTTCTGAGAATGTTTGCAGCTGTGTGCAGTGTGATGTGTTGTTAGTAAATAGCAATGAAATGAAAAGTAAAATGTATAGTAAAATGTATTAGTTTATACATATGATATTTGATTAGCATGATGAAGTAGGTCTCTAAATTTCAATCAGATTTTTCAAACTCTTGTTTAATCTCCAGATGAACATATGATTATGAAATAAAATGTGAAAATTCTTACAACTATACTTTAGAGAAGAACTGCAAAATTTTCAGAGCTATGCATAACCAATGACCTAGACAATTTTGTAAGAACAATGTGATATTAATTAGTCATATTAGATAAGATATGAACGAAGTTAATGTAAATATTAAAAGAAATGGTATGGAATGCTTAAGTGCTTAAAATGCAATATCATGTGATCAATTATCTAAAAATTAAAGTTTGCAATATGGGGGTAGTGCTGCTCTGGATTAAGCTTTGTTATACTTGATAATATCTGAATTACCATATTATTTTAAATCTTACATCATTTCTAATAACATCTAATGTTAAATTAAAAAAAACAGTAGTGGTTTTGCAGATGTAAATGTCAATAAAACCAATAGAGTTTCAGATATAATCAAATTAGTTAGCTCTTTCATCTATCTCCCCATGTAAAAGTGGACACAAAACATTGTAAAAATATTAAATAATCTTTCTATAACATTTACATATTTTGGAAACTAAAAAAACAAAAAAACTCAGAGTAGATTGACATTAGATTACTTTTCTCATCAAGTTTTGTTGTTATGATACATGGATTCAAATTAAGTGGTTCATTTATAACATCTAATAAAATTTTAGCTATGGACTTTACAACAGATCTATGGGGTTCTATTACTTTACAAAAAGATTCATAAGCAAGGGGATGGGGAACTAGTGGCCGATGGGGAACTAGTGGCCGATGGGGTTTGAGAAGGGGTGGGGAGGAGGTAGATGTAGAGGTGTTTGTTTGTTTGTTTTAGCACCAAGTATGAAAGGCTAATTGGTAAATTAGACCATGACTGATATACTTACACTATGAACACGGTGACAAAGAGAGCGGACAATTTATGCAGCTCCTCATTGTACCCTCCACAATAGCTCTAGTAGACAAAAGGACATCCCTTCACTGCTATTATGTGACACCTGTTCTACATATTTTTACAGGATAGCAATGAATGGATGTTCTTTTGTTAACCAGTGCAAATGTGAAGGGTACAATGAGGTGCAGCATAAATTGTCCGCTTCTTTGTTCGTCATGTTCATAGTGTTACCTGTGCTATTGCAGAATTTAATAGACCAGTTTACTCATGTATCCAAATTTACGATTGTTTCTTCCAAGAATTCCTCAACAGATTACATGTAATTCACCTGCTGTGGATTATGTGGAGTCCACAGCAGGTAATTTAGTGGCAATTTGGGCCATTATAAGAAACTTGTGCGTGAGAAGTTAACTGGTCGATTAAATGGTGAATAGTGAAGCCAATTTGCAAATTTTGTAAAATGATCAAGGGCATGTTAGAGTATGATTGATATTTTTGCATGAAATTTGCAAATAAACAATGGCTACTTCTGGCATATCCTATGTAAACCCCAAACTTGTGCAAATGGTAAATCTATGTTAGATGATTAAAATAAAAGATAATAAAAAAAAATAAAAATAAATAAAGGATAAAGAATAGACAGCAGGATAGAGCCCAATTACCAGAAACTAAAATAAACAAATAAAATCAAAATTATAATCTAAAATAAATGAGAAGGGAGGTGGCAAAAGAGAAGAAGTGTTGCACTTTTGTTTGCAAGTTGCATTGTTTGAAATGGAGGCTGCAAGGAACTAAATTTGGAAGGGGGTAGAGTGCTGGTTAGGCACTAGAAGTCAAAGAATATTAAGGGGGACGAAGGTAGCTGAAAGGTTTTTGGCTTGAATCGTAAAATTCACCTCTTTAGATTGTGGACTGCTTCCATGGAGGTTGAGATCTGCAGGTTTGTTCGGACTGGTGGCAGCGGTGGGATAGCCCTCAAGGCTGGTGGGTTTTGAGATGGCAGTGACTAGCGGTTGGGGATTTGGTCCGTTCACCTGATTGGCGTCCGGGGTCTGGACGGCTTTCTTCTCCTTCTGAATGTTCTCAAGCTGCATCTGTCGGAGCTTGGCATACTGGGCTTTGAGTTGCGTTGTCCTGAGGTTTTCATCATTTCCTGCGGATACTGAGGGTTGGTGCTTCTTTGGCCGCACAGCAGGGTCAGTCTCTCGCCGCTTTATTTCCACATTAGAGTGCACTGTTCGAGGCACCTGACCCGCCGAGTCTGACATAGTTCTCCTTGGGCCAGAAAATGACACAATCACTGGGTTTCGAACTGGCGAGGAATTGGCGGAATCAGGGTCCTGGATGATTTGCTGCTGCTGGACGTTGTAGATGCCTTCTGGGGGATACATATCGTTGTCAGGAGAACTGGACAGGCAAATGTTCTCTGCTGACTTGGCCATCCTACCCTGATTGGTCACTTGGCTTGACCGCTGGCCAGGCCTTTCAGGAATGGTAATCTGCTTGGCATTGTTATTGATATTGCTCTCGCTGGTGGCAGTAACCAGAAGTTTCTTTGCACGCTGAGTTGGAGAGTCCATGCAACCTCGTGGGGGCTTGGGGGGAGGCCCTACTTCACTCGAACCGGGACTGTTTGCCTTTTGTGAACTATCTCCCTTCTCATGATCTCGCCTTAGAAGCCTTGCCAAGGCCCCGCCCATTTTCTTAGATTTTGATTTCCCACTACTACCACTACTACCCTGCTGCCCACTTTTAGACGGACTCCTACTGAGGAAGGATCTTTTGGTCTGTGATTTCTCCTTCCCTACCTTCCCATTGGAATGTGAAATACCCCCATTCCCGACTGTAACCAGAGTCTGTGAATGGAATGATCCATTGATATCTTTAGGGGTGGTGAATTCTCTTGCACCCAGGGATGGGGTGGATTTGGATGTCTCTTGAGCTTTGACTGTGCTGGTGATTTGAGGGGGGTCCACCGCAGCGGATACTGCGTTGATTAGACAGTCTGCGGAAGTGCTGGGGGCACTACTTAGTGCCTTCTGACCCCCAGCACCCCCGTCCCCTACATCTCCCACCCTATCCTCCATAGCATGGGACTCAGACTCAGGCATACTCTCAACCACTGGCTCAGACTCAGACTCAACCCTCGCCTCGACAACCACTTCCTCACTAGGCACCTTAGGTTGACTGGTGCTTGTCGGGCTCGACCAAGTTATCTTCTTGTTGCTCTGCTCCTGGGAGGCAGGGGATGCTGGGAAGTGCTTCCTTGGTGGTGGAGGGGGAGGGGGACCTTTCTTCTGCCCCCCTTCAGCTTCTTTCTGTGCCTCCCTCTTGGCTGCCTTCTCTGGCGTGATGATCGGTGTCATGGTGTCGTGGTTTTCTTGATCAAAAAGCTCGCGGAGGAACCGGCGCTGACGGGTCTGATTGGCCTCCACGTTGTTCGTCCTGCGTAGTTCCTCTCTCTTTCCCGAGAGGGTGTGTTCAAACTGGTTACGCTCGACGGGCGATTTGAATCGCTGAGGAAGGTCATGGTGTACAATAGAATCCTGTGCAGGAATTAAAAGTGTTAGTTGAAAAGATTATGCAGCAGAAAAAATAAAATGTAAAAGATTTTGTCAAGACCCTGTTCAATCCTACATATAGGGTTTATAAATTAATTTCAGGATCTAACATTATCAGTAACATGGGTTTTGCATTATTTCACCACGTGTATATATGCAAATAGTTACGCTCCGTTATATACTATCAAAAATACCAGTATAATACTGTGGAGTACATATTTCAAAGAGTCCACTTTAAATGATATTAAAGTTTTCAGTAAACCCCATTTTTAATATACATCCCTTTTGTTAATTCTTGTACATATATAAATATTAATATATGTCTCATATGGACACATAATATGCAATGATATCATTGATACTGTATGTTACAATACTGATACCAGGTTACAACAGATATATTAACGTAAGGGGTAGAACTTTCTGACAAATCATAAGCATGAAAAGTAGCTTACAGCAAGTGCAACTTCTTTGATAGCAGTTAGCAGGATTAAATATCAATCAGTGATTACTTGATAGTATTGGATGTGCAAAATTAGGGTGTGCAAAATAAGAAAATGGCATAGATTTAGATGTTTAGAAATAACACAGTACAATGCCCTGGGCTTAATAAAAACGCATGGATTCAATATGAATACATGCTAATAAAGACTATTCTTTTGTAGAGACAACAAAGACAACCACAGACAACAAAATATTTCAATAATCAAATACAAAAGGAAGTGTCAGCTTGTATTTCATATGGCTGACTTACATGTATATGCCATTTATGGTGCAAAAGTAAATTTTTTGGTGAAAAAAATTAAGTATTGGAATATACAGGTAGGTAATGCTATAGAAATACATGCACAAGTACAGTGCTGTAGAGCAATAAAAGAATGTCTTACTTGATCACTTTCCAGAGTCTCATGTCTAGCTTCTAATGATGTTGGGAGAGGGGCGCTCTCAACTCTAACCACCTGTCTGGTTGTGGTCACTGTGGGGGTGACGGTAGGGGTGACAGTGGGGGTGACGGTAGGAGAAGAGGGCGAGACGATGTATGGCTCTTCGTTTGTAGCTGCCATCCTGATAGAGTGAGAGAAAATGAGAAAGTTAAGGGTTTCATTGAACTGCATTGTATCCTTTTTTCATCTAATTATGATTCAATTACTTCATCAATCTAGCAACCATCCATCTATCCATCCATCTATCTATCCCTGCCTCCATCCATCTACCCATCCATCTATCCCTCCCTCATCCATTCATTTCTTCACCCATTGATGCATGCGTCCATTCCTTTATCTATTTCTTCATTCACCTTTCTATCTAACATCAATCCATCCATCCATCCATCCATCCTTCAATCTATCAACCAGCTCATCATTAAATCTATATGTGCAACTATCCCTCCATCCCTCCATCTATCCATTAATTTACCATTCTATCCAACCATTCAAGTATCGATCCACCAAACCTTCCATCCCTTCATTCATCAATCTGTCCAACAATGAATGAATGAATGAATCCCTCCACTTTATCCATCCATTCAGACATTAATCTATCTATCCATCCAAACTCCATCCACCCAATCATCCATCCATCCACCCATCAGTCCCTGGCTCTTCCCCTCCTTCCATCCCTCCACCAATCCATCTATTTATCCTCCCATCCATCCTCCCATCCATCCACCCATCAATCCATCCATCCCTTGCTCTTTCCCTCCTACCATCCTTCCACCAATCCATCTGTTCATCCTCCCATCCATCCATCCATCCATCCATCCATCAATCCCTGGCTCTGTCCCTCCCATCCCTCCGCCAATTCATCCCTCCACCAATCCATCCACCAATCCATCCCTTGCTCTTTCACTCCTTCCATCCCTCCACCAACCCATCATCCATCCTCCCATCCCTGGCTCTTTTCCCCTTCCATCCTTCCACCAATCCATCTGTTCATCCTCCCATCCATCCATCCATCCATCCATCAATTCCTGGCTCTGTCCCTCCCAACCCTCCGCCAATTCACCCATCCCTTGCTCTTTCACTCCTTCCATCCCTCGACCAATCCATCCATCCCTTGCTCTTTCCCTCCTTCCATCCCTCCACCAACCCATCATCCATCCATCCTCCCATCATACTGTTATCCTACCTCTTGAGTGTGTAGAGAGTACTAGTAATCTTTTTACATCTCTTGAAATGATCGTCCAACCTCTGTGGCTCGTGTTTCATCCAACTGTCAAAAATGAAATAAAATCAATATTAAAATTTCATATTCACTGAATAAGAAATCCTCTCTGTAAAGTGAGGATACCATAATAAAGTTAGAACAAGAAGTAAGTTTGGACCTCAACTTAATGCAGTGTCATTCCTATGCCCTACTGCTTAGGAAGCATTTAGGCTGTATAATAAAGTGACTGATTGTTTGCATAAAGATGTACATTATATACTGTCAACAAAGAATCAGTATATATACTGTTACTGTAAGTCCCTTCATTTGGGATGAGTGTACACTTTACAGAAAAATGTTCTTTTAAGCCATAATTAGTTGGTATTTTAGCTTGCAAATGAACTTTTCTAAAGAAAACTATCTCCAACAATAAATTTCCCACAGCTTAATTCTCTCTTTCATCCTTTTTCGAATCATTGTACCAAACAGAAGATGGACTTACTTCTCTTCTCTGACCACAATTTCCATTTCTCCTTCCTGGACAGTCTTCAGTTTCTCAGACAGAACTGGGAAATTCACTACAAACAAATTGCAAATACAAAAAAAAAAATACTGAAAATCATTACAATATAATGTAAAACTAGAAACCTTCACGAATTGTTATTGACAGCCAATTTTGCAGCAAGAAATTTTTGCAAATTGCAATAATAATTCTAATGTTGTTTCAATTGTGATTTTATCATTTCACGGCATGAAACTTTCGCGAATCTCGACCCCTTGCAAAATTAGTGAAAGGTTCATGCACATGAAAATTTCTGGTGTTGCAGTAACTCCCAATGATGACATCCACAGAATTCTGACCATACCTTAGTATTTCCATCACTTTGTAAAACCACTCCACCCCCCCACCTCACATAACCCTTGATTAGTTTATAAAAGCATATGAGCACACACACAAAAAAAAATAATAATAACATTAACAATAACTGTTATTCATATAGTGAAATTGAAATTGCCAAGTAACTACTGCTCAAAGCTCTTCACACTGTATTACCCGTATCATATCTGAGCTTACAGCATACCACATAACCATTTACACCTAGCGGGCAAGAGAAAAATGATTTACATTTTATTAATTTCATATCAAACCCTATTGCAATTTCTTTGACAATTTAGTAGCACACTGGCTGCCAGGTGTGTGATGGCCGTTAAGGCTTCTTACGGAAAGTTTTTACATCGGCGGGCCCTCGGCGGCGCCGATTGATTCGGCGCGCCTGCGGAGCGGCTTTGTTCTCAACACGCCGACTGAGCGATGCGGCGGAAGTTCTATTTATCTCGTTTAGCAGGTGGATCGCCGTAAACAAAAGCTCGCGCTAATCCCGCTGAACGGCGACTTCTTAGAGTCGCCGATAGATATGACAAGATCCGGGAGAAAATCCCGCTAAACGGCCTATTTAACTTTGGCCGCGGTGAAAACGGTGACAAAACTTTCCGTAAGAAGCCTAAGCAATTTAATTTACCATTCTCACTCTTTTTTTGTCATTATCGCTGTTACCTTTCTGCTCGGCAATACCCATGCTGCAGTTGCCTAGCACCTGAGCTTGTTGCTCCAGACTGTCCATGTCAACGCTGCCCCTGTTGTTGATCGTCTTTTCTCGCAGCTTGTCAACGTTCTCATCCAGTATTCTGAAAATATATATCAGAATGAACAAATATAAATTTACAAGAATGACCAAAGCAAATCTTATATGTACATAAGAAATGGGCGTAGGAAAAGAAACGTGCAAGGTGAACTGGGAATGCTACAGCTGCCAAGGGTAGATATATTATGTAGAAAGTAGAAGTAAGAAATGTATAAATATTGTATGAATGAAGATAAGACATTTAGAAAGAAGACATAAGAAAACAAAAATCACATGTGCATGGATAGTACAATTTCATTCAATTCAATTCATTTTATTTCACATCTCTTGAAAGAGTATAAAACAAATATATGTATAGAAATCACAAATATAACAACATGATAAGGGGATAAACAACAAAACAAAAATATATATAAATATTTATAATATGTTCTTGTACAGTTTTGTTTCTTTGTTTTTTTACATTGTATTTCATGCTGATAAGTTGAGATATCTTGAATGTAGTATGTACACAAACACAAACTTGAAATCAAGCAAAATAACGTCACAAATTAAAATTTTCTGGACACTCACCACAAGGAAGAATCAGTTTGATAAAATTAGGCATTCAAAGGGACTGTTCACACATGATTTCAATGTACTGATACTAAATGATAAACCTGCATTATTCATAAGTGATTAGTAGTTTCAATATAAAATTTTGGATACCTGAGATCCCTTTCAATCATCTCCTGTGTTTGCATATACTTGATGTATTCCTGATGTACTCTAGCTCGCTGGTTCCTGATTGGATGATTATCAGTGCCTGGGGCGCCCTCTAGTGCCATGCGGATCTTGTGGGATGTCGAGCGGAAGTTGTTGTTCATCTGCTGTACCTGTGGGCAGAAAAAAATGGTGTAGATAAAAAACTGTCAGTGCATTCTGATACGGAGCTGAATACTGTCTTTTGGCACAAACTTAAATCTACATTGTCAATAAAAAGCTAGACATATACGTTCAAAGATATTTGAAGGATATATAGCCATTTTAATTGCCTACACAAAGACAGATTTGTAATATCCTCACAAGTTTTTGATCTAAACAACAACCATAAAAGACCTTTGACAGGGTTGATGAATACATACATGTGCATTGAAAAGAATTTTCACATTGCTTGGTACACGACCAGCATGTCAAAATATCTAATTTCCTTGTTATGACCCGTATTTTGACAACCTACCATATTGAGATGCATTTTCCTGATCTGTCTGAGTTGCATTCTGAGGTCCGTCGTACGGTGTTTCAGCACCATGGCGCTGCGCTGGACATTCACGCCCCCTTGGGTGTGCCACGGGCTTACCTGCCACGCCCGTTCCGGGGTGCGAGGAGGGTCTGGGGGACTGGGGGCCAGGGGGTCTTGATTGCTGCTGAGGCATGGGTGTTCTTGATTGCTGCTGGGGGATGGGTGTTCTTGATTGCTGTTGTTGTTGGTGTTGTTGTTGAGGTGTAGGGGTCCTTGCCTGAACTGGGGCAGAGTCTATGGGATTGGTTATAAAGAAAGAGAGAAAAAAAAAGTTAGAGAGCCGGGTTGGCAATAAAAATTGATGCAAATCATGATTAAAAAGATAAATCAGTGATTTAATTTGAAGTACTTAGTTGATTTCATTTAAATTGCTCATTAAAATCAAATTTTTGGGACAAAAATCTGTAAAAGTGTCAACCTTCTTAGAAAGAAATACAGACAAAAAATATGTCGCGAAAAATAATAAAATAATGAAATCTAATAGAAAGGTAGTATAAAAAGTATAACAAATTTCTAATTGATTGCATAACTTTTGCATTCTTCTGTTTTGTGCAACTATTTTACCATGACATATAAATCAATGATAATAATTACACAGATTACACATACATTTGATTGAATATAAATGTCGTCACTAAATTCAATTCAATCTAATTTAAACTGTTTAATTTGTTTACAAATACAATTACAATGAAAAACGGGCCATCATTGTAACTATACTCCAGACGAATATGATTAGTAACGGCACCCTTTACATACCTGTTCTTATTGGTGGGGCTGGGCGATCACCCGGCGGTCTTTGAGCGGCATCCTGCAAAGACATCAAACATATGGTTTATTGTGGGAATAGAATGCAAAAGGAACTATTAACATTTTGACACAGTTGCGAAAGGAGTTGAATTGTTCATTATTCAGACTTCGCATGTTAAGAATACAAAATATCCCTGAAAGTTTTAGTAAAACTATTAAAGTTGCCTTAAACCGAACCTCCTAAATAGCGCGTTTTTCTAACAGGATTTGGAAAATATCTGAGCATCTCATTTTCCAATCATGCACCATTATCCCTTGTAGAAGCTTAGAATGTACTTGCTGGTAATTTTCAACATTTGCATGTCCAAAGTTCAGTTTGAAATAAAAATGTGCTTATTTTCCCAGCAAGTGGTTTGCTAAAATTCAAAACAAAATGCAACTAAATCTCAAATGATAATCTCAAGTTAGAAATGACTAAGATGGCGCTGTTCAAATTCTTCCAGTTTAAGGCAATTTTGAAGTTTGGAAAAGGGAAAGTCTATGCCTTTTTTTCCATAAGAATGGAAGAATTTTATTTGTAATGTCGTATGAGTAATAAAAGTCATAAATATCATTGTAACTAGTAGAATAATTTCAAATGACTTCGACATCAATTTCACCACCCATATAATCTTGAATTCCATAATCTTCAGGACTGATGATCACTCATCATTACACAAAAATGAACTGGAATAATTTACTGGAGTCCTACCTGAGGGCGCCCTTGTCTAGGTGTACCGTTGTGTGTTCCGATGACAGAACGAACCATGCCGGCAAGATTGGCTATCTGCTGCTCCATGGCAGAGATCCTTTCGCTGTAAAAAGGTAAAAAGATCAAAGGTGAAAAGTAAAAGATTGTCCCAACTGTAATTCTTATGCCCTCTGGATACTTCTGATTCAATATTAATTTTAATAAAACGAAATGAAGCTAATGTACTGATGCATATGACCACTTCTGACAAGAAATGTTTATGGTGAAATATTAACATGTATGCATGCAAAGAGGAAATATTTCTGGAATAATATGCATCGATACCTGATAACAGTGAACATTTCATCACTAGAGAAAGTACATAATGACACATTTTATTAATAAAAGAAGATGTAGACTGAGTGACAATACGATGGATTTGTTAAGAACAAAGGTCACCTCTTCCAAATAAAAAGCACCTCTTCCAAATAAAAAGCAAACATTTTAAAAGAACATTTACTTAGTACACCAATAATTACCCTGAAATGAAGGACAAATGTATTAAAAAGTTATTAGATCAACACATTCAAACAATATCAAAAGACCCCATGAGCTGCTTGACCTAAAGTTCACACAACCGTTGATTCTTCAATTTTTAAAATTTGGTTGCATTTGTTTTCTAAAATCGCAATCAAATAATGCATTTAGCTTTCATATTTTGCAGTTTTCATGCCACAAAGTTTATAAGCAAGCAATGCGCAATATTTCTAAGAGTGATCAACCCCTCATTAGATAGATACTGTTTCTCCCCTGAAAGAAAACTCTTCACTGGTTGCGGTGGTGGGCCATTTTTTCATTCTAACAATTCCAGAATGATTGAATTTGTTATTTTAAAAGTTATGTATTTTCACATTAAAAAATACTGAGATATGTTAAGAAATTTTACATTTTAACAGGCATATTTGTACCAAGCAATCCCTTCTCAAGGATGCATCAGCAGGATATGATATTGACTGCAATACCATATCCTGTAGTTAAAATCATGGGATAGCCATCGGTGACCATGCCCCTCAAAGCAATCAATGTTTATATTATATCATCCTGTACTTCCAGCAACTTGCCACACAGCCACACTCAAATGCCACTCCCTAACCAACCCAGTCTCACACTTAAATAGACGAATAGAGTCATAGTACCATCACCGTTAATATGACACTCTTGGTCAATTTAAGGGACATTTATAATGGCGCCACCTACGTTTGCATTCTGGCCGAGTTATCCAAGAAAGCTGAATCGATCATAAATATTTGTGTCAATTTTTGCATTAAAAGTATGTCTTGTTTTTCAAGGTTATTTAATGGAAATGTGTAAAACAGTGGCGTTATCGTGAAATAAATCGCCCCTCATTCACTCCTCAAAGTTTCGGTTTATTGCGTACAACGCTTTAGTGACTTCATTCCACCTCAAATCTGCCGAAACCAATATCACGATTGCAAACATCGATGGCGCCATTATAAATGACCCTTAAATTGACCAAGAGTGTCATATTAACGGTGATGGTACTATTACTCTATTTGTCTTTTTAAGTGTGAGACTGGGTTGCCCTAACGCCACACCCTAATGCCACACCCCTCGTGACCTACCTGGTCCCCTCCTCCCCTGGTGGGGGTCTGTTGGGAGGGCCTGTACGAGGGGCTGGTTGGGAGAAAGGCCGTTGGGCACCGGGATGGACGCCAGGTCTCTGTCCCACAGCGCCATCTACTGTCGGTGCGCTTTGAGGTCTGGGGGTAATTAGTGAACACAAACGCAGAAGCGGTTTGACTTACGAGCATGCCATGAGATTATCAATCGAGACTTAATAACATGTACAATTACACATAACCATTCAAATGTTAGTGTTAAAACAATGATTAAAACACATTTAACATATCAACATGAAGATGTCTTGCTTTTTCGAACATAAACATACTCTATCTGCTGCATCAAACTTTCACTTCTTTAATCAGTTGGGCATTTGTTACAATTAAATCTTATGCATTTCAAACCAAATATTTTGTAACACATCAACATAAATTGTATTATATTTGAAGGGCGATCTATCAATGTTGAAATGATAACATAACAATCTCATTGCTTTCCTACAGCTTGAATTTAGAATAAGTCCACAGTAAGGACAATCCCCGTTTCTCTCCAATGCAAAGCGTAGCCAGCCTGACAAATCATTCCCTGCTTTCTGACATATCAACATATAGCGCATGCAAGCAGCAACATCAACGCTCATAATATTCCAAGCACTTAACCCACCAGGACGATGAACAGTTTCCAAACTATTCAATAATCTTTTGGGTCCTTCAATCCATACATTCTTTCCGAAGCACGATTATAATTTTGACTTCAAAGGATTTCCATGATCTTGAGGACTTCCAGAAAAACCCTTAAATTGAAGGATGTAAGGGGCTTTTACTGATCATGTAGAAATCGAGCCTGTCTTTATTCAAAATATTTCTAGATTTTGTTTACAAGCCACCTTTTCAAACCTTTGCCTATTAGTTCTGCACAAGAACTAATGAATTATAGCAAATTTTTTCACTTGTAAATTATACCTGCCATGGCTGAATGTTCCATCATGGCTCCCATGCCTTCTGAGAGGAGGCTGACTGCGATGCTGGGGTCCCATTCCGTTGGGGATGGGGTGTCGCATCCCCGGTGCCCCGTTCCTGGGGAGGGTACCCCCCTGGGGTCGACCCGGAGGGGTCTGGTGGTGCTGGGGTGGAGGACCTCGCTGTCTTGGGTGACCGTTGGGCATGGGGGCGGACATGACCTGGTGCTGCATCACCTTTGTCACTGAAAGAGAAGAAAATGTACATCAATATAAAAAGAAGTTATAAATGGATCTACGATGTCTAGAACACAAGGCAATGAATAAAGATACATAAAGATAGATGTTCATGTATTAAGCATTTGCAGATCTAGTGATGGTTAACAAAATGGTAGTTCAATGTAGAAAACTCTGGTCAAACCATATGAGAAACGTAAAAGATGATGGGCATATATGAAGATGTAGGTAGTAAAATTCAGTCTTTTCAGTATATCTGATCATTAGCACTAAGGAAGCCTTCAAGACAAACAATAATTATCAATGGACATTGGAATTTTTTAATGATGTAAATTCACTAACCTCAATCAAATTGTAATAAAAACATTTTGGATAGCAAAATCATAAATTAATGGGTTGAAAGATAACTTCCTCCATTGGCTATCACATGAGGGTTTAACTGAATTTAGTGTTGATACATTTGAGCAGCTTTAATAACAAAGAATGGCCTACCTGGAGTACTATTCTGGCTCCTTGATACCATATCCCCGCTGGACGGTCTACTCCCAGGCCTGCTGCCCCCATCCACCACTGCTGGACCACCCCTCTGGTGTGGGCGGGGCATGGTTGCACTTCCTCCCTGAGGCCTAGGACCCATCCCAGCTCCTCCCCCTCCCTCATGCTGCGAGGAGGGTGGGGGCATCCTACGAGGCATGGTAGCACTCCCATGATGCTGCTGTGGCTGGTTGGGGTGAGGTTGTCCACGCCTTCCATAGGGACCCTGGTGGTGGGGTCCACCAGGCCCTCCCGGTCCCCTGGTGACTGGACCACTCAGGGTGGCTCTCTCAGGGGTGAGACGCTGGAAGGCTTGGGTGTGGGCTGCAGGCCGCTGAAGGGTTGCACTGGAACGCTCCGGTACCCCACGCCGGAAATTTTCCTGATAGGATGCAAACAGATTATCTTTATAAGATATACTTCATAAGTTTGATCAAGGACAAAAGCTCGCTCTTTACGTTATTGTATTCTACTCCATTTGACTAACACACATATAAATTCTAGAAAGTCCATCTTTTGAAGGAATTACTTTCATTTGTGTTTGTTTTATTTGGTTACGTTAATGTTTATACTTGACTTGCTAGTCAGAGCCCCAAAATGTTAAATACATGTTATAACATTACAATGGTTTCATGTGTTGACTATCAAGAAAACTGGGTTCTCAAAGCACTGTATTGAATAAAACAAAAATTTATCACTCTTGCCCAGATGACATTAGAAAACAATACAACTTTGGTTTATATTTCAATGTTAATTCCCATTTCTTCTTTCTTTATTTTGATCATTTTACAGATACTTTCTCAGGAAAAAAGAAAATGTTTGCTTTACCAAGGACTGAGACTGTTTCTTCTCCGGTGATGGGTTGAGGTTCCCTGCAGTTGGACCTGGTCTGGCGCCCTCACCCTCCTGCATGAAATGCATGTTTCGGGGCACTGTCATGGTGTTGTAGCGATTCTTCCTCACATCCCGCTTCTGATGGTCCACCTCCGGTTCTGAGTAATAGTCCAGTTCCACAGGGGTGGAGGTGGTACTACGAGGGGAGGATGGGCCAGGGGCATTGGGATCCTCAACGAACCCAGGCTCGTAGATCTTGAGGACTGTGCGGTCATGTATTTCACTGAATAAATACAATGATATACATAATTCTAATATCAGTAACATCAACATCAATCGTAATGATAATTATAAAGGCAATGATGAGAGTAATAATAATTTTTCCCTTGTACTTCATGTTGAAAGAATCAATGACACCGACCAACACTGCATCTTACTTCCATGGATTGACTCTATATTGACTGTATATGACTCTATTCAACAGTTCTCAAACTATCCTCTTAACAAGCAAAATTTCATGATGAAGAGTTTCTCAAAATGAACAGTTCTGGCTAAATGGCCAATATTAATTCCCTGTATTCAAGAAGTAATATATTTTTATAGGTACCAATATACTACCCCCGAGTTGAGAGTGGCAAATGTAGATTTCTATCTCAGCAGAGGACGTACATGAAATGCCATGTTTGGGACTTGAACCATAAACCATTGGATTCATAACCTGGAGACTTGTCCACATGACCATCGCACTTCTATAGCTTGAGTCATTAACAAAAAATAATTTTAATGCAACTTACTTGACATCCTCCAACTCATAGAATATTTCTGTTGTTGGATCCTTGATGTAGATCTTTCTGACTGGCTGCTCAAGCATCTCCATGTTAAGCTGCTTAGGGAAAGCTCGGACATAGAGCGCCCTCACAGTGTCGATGCCGGTCACCTCGTTTGGCATGAGCCCTCGCTTGGTTTCGTTCTTGTACTGGAGATAGACGAGACCTGCAGAGAATTGTACTGTTAGTACAATATGTTGACAGAAGTTCTTGAAAGTCTTGCAGACCAAAGGGACTATCCATGGGATCGTCCACGGGTCTTGGCTTTTGCGGATTAATGCCTTACCAACGGGCATTAGCACATAGACTTTGATTCAAACCCATGACCTTACGGTAACAAGACCACTGCTTTACTATTAAGACATTTTAATAGGAAGGTCAGGGGTGAAGTTATATTTGCTCTGGGAACAGATATTCTAAGCTTTTTTTCGTCAAAGATATACATGTAGGGTTGAAATTGGATTTCAAATTAGGTTTAGTGCTAGGGTTAGGGTAAATACAATGTTTGGCCCAGGGTTAAAGGTAGGAATTTGGTTAGTACTGGAATTTGGCCACAGAGCAATTGTTGCAAGAATTTTTTGTTGTAGAACCGGTCAGGGAGGGAAGGGGAGAGGGAGGATGTAGGGTAGCAGAACAATATACAGTCAAACCTGTCTATTAAGACCACCCAAGGGAAACAGAAATGACCACTGTAGGCAGGTGACCTTTATAGAAAGGTTCTACAACATATATTTCTTCTTAGAATGAGACAATATAGGTGACCACTAAAGACAAGTGATCTTTTATAGAAAGGTGATCACAATGACAGGTTTGACTGTAGCAGGAAAGTTGGCTCTCACCTAATGGTCTCTCCTTGGTCATATTGACTGTTGGTCTGATGACCGGCATGCTGGACCTTAACCGTCCACCTCGAGAGAATCCTGTAGCTTCGGTGTTGATCTCGGACATGGTGTCCAGGTTGTCCATGTTGTCAAGGTCCGTCTCGCAGAATACACCATTAGCATTACTGACTGGTGCCTGGAGGACAAAACAATGAATAAATATTCATGATATAGAAGAAAGCACTATTAACATATTATTAAATTCAAAATCATAAGACAAAATATGATTACACGACTTGGTATCCTAATGCGACACTCAGATTCTTTAGTTGGATTGCATATGAATGGGAAAACGCTTAAACTATTGCAATATGCAGATGATACTATTTTAACACTCAACGGTTCAACACAGGATTTACAACGTGCCCTTACAATACTTAATGAATTTGCAAATATGTCCAACCTCAAAATTAACATAACTAAAACTCAAGTGATATGGATTGGGAAGAACAGAACTTTCAAGAAAGAGATTTTACACGAGTACAAACTAAACTGGATATCTGAAGGATATTTTAGGTACCTGGGTATAGATTTTTCAGTTAAATTATCAGAAATGGTTAATCACAATTATCAAGAAAAGGTTAAAGAGATAAAACGTCAGATGGCGATTTGGCTAAAAAGAACACTGACTCCCTTAGGGAGAGTAACCATAATAAAATCCTTATTGATACCCAAACTGAATTACTTGCTTTTATCTTTTCCAGAACCAAAATCAGAAATTATGAATAATGTTAACCGATGTTTTTTCGAATTTATATGGCATGGTAAACCTGATAAAATAAGTAGGAAACAAATGTGCCAATTATATATTGATGGTGGGGTAAAAATGACTGACATTTTTATGCATTCTAAATCACTCAAAATATCATGGATAAGAAGATTTATTTCTTGTCCAAGTAATGAAAATTTTACTTTCCATATGTTCCTATCATTCTTGCCTCCATCATATACGTCTCTTCAATTATTCATGGGGGCTGAACATTACAAAGAATTAGCCATTTCAATGCGCAATCCATTTTGGAAAGAGGTATTAGTAGCCTTTGCAGATCTTACTCAATCCATTGTAGATGATATTGCATGTCAACCCCTTTGGAATAATCTTAGAATACAGGTCAATAATAATGTAATTTATTTCAAGTCTTGGTGTGCTAAGGGGGTACGTTAATAACGATGTTTTAAAAACAGATGGATCATTTCTATCATACTTTGATTTTAAACGTAAATACAATGTACAAGTAAACTTTCTTCAATATTATGGCCTGTGTAACGCTATTCGATCTGGTTTTAATAAAAGTGTCATACCAAAGATCATGGAACCTACATGTATTATCCCTGAAGCATTGTCTTTAATACTGAAAGTGAAAAAAGGTTGTTCACATATTTATAATTCGTTTTTGAAACATAGGTAAAGGAATGTAAAAGTCTTACAAAATGGAAACAGGAGTTTGATCTTGACATTATCATATGGAGTTCTTATTACCAAATACCCTATAATTCAACTGTCGATATAAACATGAGGTGGTTTCAGATCACGCTGCTGAATAGAATTCTTTATATGAAAGACGCTTTGTTAAGATTTAAGTTAGTAACAGATAACCTATGTACATTTTGTAATAACAAAGAAGAAACAATCATGCATATATTTTGTTCATGTATTTATTCAAACAAAATATGGGCAAAATTTGAGCTTTGGCTGTCTCGTAATAATATGCACATTAAGCTTACAAATCAAAATAAATTGTTTGGGTTTCATGGACGTAACAATAGTGCCCTCAACTGTATTATGATTGTAGTAAGAAAAGAAATATTTGTAGCCAAATGCAAAAACTGTTTACCAGTTTTGAAAACATCATGTCAGCAATAAAATATTACTATGATATGGAAAAATATATATGTAAAACAAATCTGAAAGAAAAGAAATTCATGAAAAAATGGTTACAGTTTACTCAATGTTTCTGATTGTTTGTTTGTGTTTTTTTTTCAAATTTGTTTGCCAAGTAGATCTTGAAAAGAATTTGCTTTACATGTAATTGATTTTTGTAAATGTATGTTCGTATATTGATGGCCAAGAATATCATTTTGAAATTCTGCATGTATATATACCTATTCTTGTATAATTTTATGTATGATATTTTTTGTAAATAAAGGAACCCTGTGGAAGGGCTAAAAAGAAAAAAAAAAAAATTATATGATTTCCAAAAACAATAATTAAGGAAGTTGGCTTACGTGTATGTGTATGCTTTGGTAATGGTTTGATACATGCATACAGACTAAACAGGGAACTGTCTATACCTGCACTTCTGTAACAATACTCTGGTGTAAGTGATATGTTCTTACATTTTTGAGATCTGCGTATATTCTGACAATATACAAAACCTGCAATAATGTTGGGTAAACAGTGAAGTAGACCGTGTTGATAGACGTATATGTCACAAAAATATTAATCTCTGTTGTAGTAAGATGGAGGGAGAGAGGGAGAGAGAAAGAGAAAGAAAGAGAGGAGGGAGATAGAGCAAGAGAGAGAGATGAATAGAGATGGGGAGAGTGAGGGAGAGAGAGAGAGAGAAAGATACAATGTAGATGAGAATGGAGGAGAGGAAAGGAACAGAGAACAATGTGCTCCTTTGGGGTCAACCTCGGTTCACTCATGGCTCTGTTCTCCGGTTGCCATAGTAACACAATGATCATACACGAACAATGAACAATCTGTAAATGGGCAGGCTGCCTTCTATAGGCTACACTGCAGTGCACTGTGACTGTGACCATAATTTTTGTAATTCTTCACGCTTACAGTGTAGCTACAAATAATTTCTAGCTTCCATAATTACATACATGTATTATCATGGTTGCATACACAAAACACAGCATATATGTATATGTACATTATGTGGAGCATTGTGAGAATCACAACAGATATGAAATGATTAAACAATATTTAAATATATATAAATAGCGACTTTTTGAGAAGCTGGCGAGACCCAAAACAAAAATACGGGCCTACCTTTTTCACAAAAAATCCTTAGACATGGGTGCCTATTTACAGCAAAAGGACCCTTGGATGTGGGTATGGGTCTGGAGTTCTCAGCCGCACACCCCCGTCCGATTATAATCTGAGTACCCCCCCCCCCCCCCCCCCCCCCCCCCCCCGGGCATCCCCTTAAGCATATATACGAGATATTCAAATGATTAAAAATATGAAAGAGCAGTAAGGTAAAAGATGAATTTAAGCTCACATGAAAAGTACTTTTGTGTGTGCACCCAATTTTAAAAGAGTTCATCTACTTGTCTACTCGCTTTTAAAGCTACATGTACCTTTATTCAAATGTCAGTTTGGGTATAATAACCATATTCAAACTTCCAGCATCTCTTTACAGATATGCTATTGAAAAGCTGCTAGTTTGGAGTCTGAATACCAGCATGGAACGTACAACATACAGAGCTAAAATAGAGTATTTTGATTGGTCCCTTTTGATAGGAAGATGGCCCCCCACATGTCAAGGATTTACAGGATAATGATAAGAAACAGATCCTCCTCCACATTTTCCTGACCTTGTACTTCACCCTGGTTTCATTTTTTTTCCACTTTTTATTCGAGAACGTCAGAGCTGAAATATTGGGGTTTCATATTTTATTTTAGAAATAATGTGTCTTAAAAAGGAAAAATCTGATTTCGTATCATCTTATTATTCTGGTTACATTAGAAATGCATGTAACTACATGTATTAAAGTTTGTACACAGACCTAAGATCTATCATAAGTTATTATGAAAAGTTATTATCAATAACAAGTTACAGTAATTGTTATAAGCTACTGAAATCCTTGAATCTGATTGGCTGAGAGAAAATTTGTCATAGAAATGGGGCAGTTGTTACTGATAACAAGTTTTTATGAAACAGGGCCCATATAAGTTAACATTTGTATGTGTATATTTCATTCTAGATCATTATTATAACATTCACTGCTGTTATAAAAGTCACCTATTATGTTAATTCAACCATGTAATTGACATGAATGCGCTTTAAAGCAAACACTATTATAAACACATTTGAAGGTACATGTATAGGCTCATGCATGTATCACATTTATTGTGTTTCCAGCATCTTTCTTAATGAAATATACCAAGCAAGTCCTGCATTTTCATCTGATCAATCCCAATTCACCCTTTCATTGCCATCAAACTTGACATATTCTTTTCATTCAATACAGCAAGCAGAAATGAAAATATTATCACACAGACTGAAATAACACATAAAAGATATATCATGTCATAATAGTGCACTCTCTATACACCTCTTTCCCCGATTGTGTTGGAATGCATTGATTCGGATATTGGTTTTTCTTTATTCGAAAATCTCTTTTCATGGTCAGCTTACATCCATGGTAGTTAGACTATGAAGGCTCAGGTAAACTGCGGGGGCGGCAGGAAGATAGGTGAATGACACGTTTTAAACACCTTGTTTTGATGATCACGTATTTACGTGACCACAAATTTCACTATAGAGAAGGGCATGACTTCTTAGCAAGTTCTCCTTCTATCACACAAACATCTACATGGTATTTTGATATCAAGTATAGATGGTCTGCAATAAATCAGAGTCTGATTTTTTTTACAAATTTAGATGAGATGTGTTTGCAATAGCATGGAAATACTTTGGGAGGTATAGCATCGAGCCTACTCAGTACTGCACATTGAAAAAGTCAAGGGCAAAAATGAAACACGCAAGCTTAAAGAAAGTAAGAAATTAAAGTACCAATAGTATCGTGAAAATTAGAATCTCTGAGTGTACATTAATGCTTAAATATACCAGTCTAGCTATGTCTGACTCATTACGTGACCATAATACCTCTAATAAATGGTGTTTAGTAGGTGTTTAACAGAGGTCCGCTCGCTATTCATAAGGACTGCTATTCATAGAAAACCGCTATTCATTTTACACGCGTTATGAATAGCGGTCCTTATGAATAGTTATGAATAGTGGTCCTTATGAATGGAGGTCCTTTTGAATAGCGAGGTAATTTGTCTATGGTTTGCTCGCTATTTAGAAGGACCACTATTCATACAAAACCGCTATTCAGTTAGTCATGGATAGCGGTTCTTATGAATATAAAGTGGTCCTTATGACTAGCGAGGTTACCCCGTTTAACATCTACTGAATGGGTCTCGATTAAAAAGTGCCAGGCTGGATGCCAGGCTAGCCACTTCCTTCACAACACTTTCATCACTATTTAATAAGTTATGCCCAGCTTCTCTACATTACATGTAGCAGTGGCGTACCCAGGATTTTTAACGGGGGGGGGGGGGGGGTGTTTTTACTCCAAAATTCTCTGTCAAGCCAAAAAAAAAAAGGTAATCAGCATTTGGGGGTTAAAAACAAGCTTTTTGTTTCATTTCTAAATACCTAAAACACTGCTAAAGAGGGTTTTTTAACACCTAAAACACCCAAAACACCCCCCTCGGTAAGCCTTTGACATGTAGCTATGGGAAGCTGATACAAAAATTACAGAATCATAGATTTTGCAGATAACAAAATTCTACTGCTTCTTCCTTTTCATATATTCAATCTTTCTTTTAAAAATCCTTATGGGGGCAGGCAAACGTTTGGAGACTTGCCCTGAAACAAACCAAAATGTTTATCACCACAGAGAATAAAGAATTGGATCTTTTCTGAGATGTTGTCTTCCATAGTATTTCTCACACAGATTAATTTGTATCTCTGAAATTCATTTGACTTCTGCTCATCCACAAGTGTAGGCCTATAATATACAAGCATTTTAATCAGTTGTCCTCTTCAGTATAAAAAAAATAAACCAATGTTTGAATTTCAATATATTTCCTGTCAAAGATGAAGTTGAGTTCTGGTCATGAGATTGAATTGTGAAAGAAACTGTCTCAAAGCAATTGGGAAAGGATGATTATACAGCACATAAGAATTGGGGTATGCTGTAAGTTTTGAAATCACCAGAACAAGAAGAAACTGACTCAATCCTGCTGAGAGTCACATGCACTGCACACAGAAATGTGTATATGGGACTACATACAAATGTTCAGCCCGAACATTTCAGCTGTTTCTTGTCATATTTTGAATGTGAGGGCATTTGAAGAGCAATCCTTTTCAGGGGACATAGCTACTATGATAATCTTCCAAACTAACATAATAAGAATGAGAAAGCTCACAAATTATTTTTTACCTTTCCCAGAACTCAACCTTCCCTTTAAAATCAGTGGCACAAAAGCTCTTTGTATGACTCACTTTTTAAATTTTCATATCAGAATTAAAATCAAATTACACACCCCATTGCACAAATACATTCCCTGACTCCTACATGACCCTGAACAAAATAATAAAATGCAGAAATTATTCATGAGGGCTTTGAAAAGTAGTTGTGCCCCTATCCATTTGTTTCCTCGAAATAATTGAAAGCGACATAGCAAGAAAACCTCCCATTGTAATGCCAATTGGAGGGGGAAGTTCTGGCCATCAGCGCCAGTACCGCCCCAGACAAAACCAATTTTTCAATCCTACAAACCACATGTTTTCTACATTTGACAAGGGGGTACCTTGTTCCCCACTTAGGAGGGGATAAAAACACAAACCCAGTGGTTTTGCGGTCAGTGTGTGGATCAAGCAATTAAAGAATGATCACAGACAACAGGTTGGAGGGATAAAATCCTAATTTTTTTCCCCCTCAAAACTTATATAGAGCACCCACCAGGAAAAAATTATTTTTTTCTTCACCTATGGTATTTTTCTGGTTTCACAACATTCCTTTCTACTGAGAGCATAATGGCACATAAAAGAGAGAGGAATAAGTCCCTGATTTACACAACAATATTAGAATTGAGGTTAATTTATTCAACTCCTTGGTTTATTCAAAATTTCAGCAATGTGTTTTTCTGATTTTTCAGCCTAAACACAACTCCACTTATTACAAAGGTTGGACTGTCCTAAACTAAATTACATTTTCATGTCAATTTATGTTCCTAATTCCATAATACCTGGTAACGTATGTGGCATACTTTGGACGGTTACATGTCCTTTTTCCGAAAGTTCATAATTCCGAAGTTTTGTTACTCCGACGGTTCGTAATTCCGAAAATGAAAAAGTGTTCATATTTCCGGAAGATTCGTAATTCCGAAAAGTTATCTAGGGCTCTATTGCATTTTTCGCAATTATGAACCCTTTTTCATTTTCGGATTTACGAACCCTATTTCATTTTCGGAATTACAAACCTTCGGAATAACAAATTTTTTCGGAGTAATGCATCAAATGTTCGGAATTATGAACCCTATTTCATTTTCAGAATTAAGAACCCCCTGCTAAAGGAAATTTGTGTTTCGGAAAAACGAGCACCCCCTCCACCCTTTGGACCTGCCCACAAATACTAAATTGGCAACAATCACATGATTCATATTTCACATTGTGTATTCAACATCATATGACAAAATCTTGTCTGACAATGCAGCATCTGGGGAATAAGCTGCTTGTGCAATGACTTCAAAATGTTGATTGTACCTTTCCTGAGAGATTGACAGACATGGGAAAATATTTCCTCCCTCTGTCTGAAATCGTTCTTTTCCTTCGATCCCAGCTGGCTCATCTATCATCTCCTTGTCATTCACAATATGAAATTCAGCCATTCTTGGCGTTCGATTCAGTTTTTGATATTTATGTCATCAACATACAGGTTTGTAGAGGCCTACTTCTTTGTATTGCTTTCATATTTACTTTATAGTTTCACTTCCCCTTGATAAAGAAGTTATAAGAAGCAAAATCATATGTTTGACAAGAAATATAGAAGTCCTTTGGGCTTTACTCTTTCTTGACCATGATATAGATGACTTTAAAGTCATTTGTTCATTTCATTTCATTTCATTTATTTCCACATTAAAACATGTTCAAATGAATACATTGTATTATAACACCATTAGAGAAATGAAATGAAATGAAATGAAATGAAAGTCATTTGTCTTGCAATACAAGAAGAATTTCCATTATTCTTATCTAAAACAAAGAACAAATGAAAATGTTTCCTCCTTACATCTGAAGTCATTCTTTTCCTCACTCCCAGCTGGCTAATCTATCATCTCCTTGTCATTCAGAAAAATGTTATTCGGTCTTAAAGGTACCAATCAACATTTTTAAAATGCATTTTGAAAAATCAGTCCAAAAGGTGATAAAGAAGATTAGGAAAATTAAAACAGATGGCGAAATATATGAGCACTGAAAATGGTACAGTATCTGTGACATGAATATCTCTAAAGATTAATATTAGTTAGTTGTAATTTGACAGAGAATATCCAGTTGTTAGAAATATACATGTACATACTTGAACTGTGTACAGGGGAAATATTCACTCCTGAAAATAAGGTTATGGGAACATGTATGCATCTGACATATCATGATTCTTAAGGAATTTGAACAAAAATAAAATAGAGAGGGTACAATTCTTGTAAACATGTTCATTTGGAAGACCCAGTTAGCAACGTTTAATCATAAATGCTTTGAAAAAAGAATGCCTTTCATCAAAATTCCTCGGCACGTGGCTCCATCAAAGTACACACACACTCCTATACATTCCAGTTGATCAAATCATTTCAAGATCAAATTCAGTTGGTTAACCTTGTGATATTTTGAGAAAATAAAATTCATCCCCATTGTCCTGTTATCCCATTAAGGCAATATAGCCGGAGGCAATGTTTCCATTTTCATTACGGCGAGGGAATTGATGCGCCCGTCCCACCACATGAATTTCAATGAGAACAAATTACATGTGTGATTCGACTTATCCTTCACAAAAGCGCCTGAAATGAACAAAAATTCCACATATGTGATGGAATTTTCTCTCTATAATATCTTTAACTTCATCTCTGGTGGGATTAGTCATTCCTAGGGATTCCAATTACTGTCTTTTTCAATTTTTCAACTGAAATTTTAAGGTTTTTGGATCAGAAAACGAGGTCGTTCTTTGCAAGTACACTGTACTTGTGTGGGTTCGGGCAGGAAATTCGAAGGTGAATTTTGTGTACCCTGTTCCAAACTGGCACAGAAATGTCTGTAACAAATTTTAAAATTTAGTAGCTTTATTTCTTTTCATTGAATCTCATCCCATTTTAATAGAATTTTTTATTAAGTAATGAATCCATAGCTTGGAACTTTTTCAGCAACTGATGAAAAAAATGGGGATGTTTTATTTTCTCCCTTGTCACTGCTGTCATTGTGTTTTTCTCTATTCCTCTTCCACAAACAAACACAACACAAATGTATGTGACAAAAGCTGGTTATTATGATCATACTTAATACATGTATGTATGTGTGGCTGATAATTAGAAATGGTTTTGTTTGCAAAGCTAAAGAAAAGGATTTTGGAAAGACAAAGATAGAGACATTTAAAGAGAGACTGAAATGGGGGGGGGGGGGGGGGGGCAAGGGGCAGATGATTGAGAGGCAGGGGTATTGCTAGACTCTTTTCAACAGTGGTAGTATGTTTGCCCCGAACTTTCTAACAAGCAAAGAAAAAAAAGCTTCTCACTTCTTAGATTTTCTAATCTACCCAGACTTTGTCAGTTCATGAATAAGACAAAAGAAATTTTGCAATGAGAGGGGGTGGGGTTGTCTCATCCCCCCCCCCACAACCCACTCTAGCAATGCCCCTCCTCGGAGCGGAAATCTCTCTGATAAAGAGATTTAGCATCACGTTACCTCAGCAGCACGGCCCTGGATCCTGTCCGAGTGCTCGGGATATTTCCTTTTTAAATATTCCATGATAAGGGGGCTCTCTCTCACTTTGTTGGGAGAACGGTTCTGTAAACCAGAAGAAAAAATAAAAAATAAAAATTCAGTCTTCATTGCCTCAACCAGTAAAACTTATCCTATTGTTGAAATGCTCAGAGATAACCTTTTTCCATTCATATATCATCTTTATCTACAGATAAAGATCTACAAAGAATGTGTGGTTCTTGTTTAGGCTATTTCCTTTTTAAATATTTCATGATTAGGGAGCTCTCTTCTACCTCAGCCAGTAAAACTTATTATATTGTTGAATTGTTCAGAGATAGCCCTTTGCCATTCATATATCATCTTACAAATAGTGATCTACTGAAAACATGTGATTTTTGTTCTTTGTTATGACTCATCAAGCTTATCATATTGTTCACTGATATCACGGTTTCATACTTCGCCTTTTTACATTCATTATTTTACAGCTACAAATAGTGATCTAAAACCATTTGATATACATGTAGCAAAAACTTGATACAATTAGTTGATTTGATTTCAATTTCATTTGTGAAAACATAGGGGGAAAATTGCGGGAAATATGTAATGATTATTCTCTACTTATGTGTTGGTGCTATCTTCTAGCTCCAAACAGACGATATGCTCTTCTTAACAGAACTTCACACTTGTACTTACATGTTGTAATAACGTAAGATTCTCTAGTCCTCTGCATTCTCTATTCCTACGAGTGTATGTCTCTTGCTGAAGTTGTCTTTCCTCTTTCAGGACTGGAATTATTTAAGGGCTGAATTGATCACATTTTGTTCTTCAAATTGGCAACACTGATATTTTTCTTTTAGTGCTACATTGTTCTCATAAGATGTAATGTCTTTGAAAACAATATACAGGGCTACAAATTTTGTTGACATGTTGAAAAAATTGCCAATTTCGATAAAAAACAATGATTTTGAACCTCTCAATGTGTTGCCAATTTAAGGATTTTAAAGCTTATTCTCATTTTTAAAATTCCTGACATCAAACGCAATACGGTCTTGCAAAAAAAATGGACATAGTATATGCAGAAATTTTTGCTCTTTCCACTCATGCATCTGGTATATTTTTTAGAGCTCTGAATCAAAAGTTATTGAGCCAAACCACAAAATGTGGTCAATTGTCTCGAAAGGGTTAACAGAACTTGTACTTACATGTTGTAATAACGTAAGATTCTCTAAGTGCTCTGCATTCTCTATTCCTACGAGTGTATGTCTCTTGCTGAAGTTGTCTTTCCTTGTTTCTCTTCTCTTTGCAGCTCCACTCGCGAGACTGTCCGAATCACCAGAGAGAGATGACTGGCTGTTATACTCCTGACTTACACGTAACCCTCCTTTCTTTCCTAGAAATGGGAAGATGTAAATAAATTATCATTCAGACTAATTTGTAAAATCAGCACTGATTTTCTTATTTACTATATAAATCTATATACCTACCTATTATGCCTGTAGTCTTGACTACGGGACCCCTTCGAGAATTATCACACATGTGTCACAATATTGTGCGCACCCCCCGTAATCCTATTGTCCCCTTCGCCACTCACGCGCGTCAATACGCTACGGCCATCTTCCTCTTTTGCGAGCAACCCCAAGAAGAAACATGTTGCTTGCAAGGAGCGGGAAGGAGGGAGGGTCATATGTAGGTATATAGATTTATATAGTAAATAAGAAAATCAGTGCTGATTTTACAAATTTACTGCAATAAATCATATATACCTACCTATTATGCCAGACCAGCGCCAACTCAAAGACCGGGAGGCATGTTTCGAGCGGAAGGAAATAGGATTACACCAAAGACTACAAAGAAGACACAGCGGCCTTCAAGGTGGCTGACGCAAACAAAGCTTCACCTGCGGGAATATCCCTAAGGTAGCAAGAAATGAAGGAATTGGGCGAACGCCAATAAGCAGCCTTCAAAATATCAACAAGCGCCACACCTTGAAACAGAGCCCAAGAAGTGCTGACACTACGAGTATCATGAGCACGAGGCTTACTGTCGGATAAAAGAGCCTCTGTGCCAGCGGCCCTAATAGCTTCAACGATCCATCTAGAAATGGAATCAAGAGAGGCAGGAGAAAAAGGCTCTCTAGTGATCAGGAACAACTGATCATCCTTACGATAAGACTTAGTCTTATCAATATACCAATTGAGAGCCCTAACAGGACACCAAACTTTGTCCTCACGCACCGAAGAAAGGTCAGAAAGCGGACAAAGAAAAATCTCAACAGGACCGGAGGTAGCTGTCTGATTCTTGGCAACGAAAGAAGCCCTAGGAATCAACCTAACACCTTTTCTCTCCCAGCGAACATGACCAGGAGTAAGACAGAGAGCATGAAGAGTACTGCGCCTCTGCCCAGAGGCAATAGCTACCAAAAAGAGCGTCTTAACCGTAAGATGATGAAGCGAAGCTTCACCTAACGGTTCAAAAGGAGGTTTCGCCAAGGCCTCCAGGACCTTAGGCAGACTCCAAGACGGCACTAACTTAGAAAACGAAGGTCGTTTCAGAAAGAACGAACGAATCAAACCACTTAGTAGCGGGGAATTGGAAATCCCCGAACCATCCGAAAAACCCGAATGAATGGCCCCGATCGCCGAACGGTAGCCTCGGATAGTAGAAATAGATCTCCCTTTGTCAAATAACGAGATTAAGAAATCCGCAATTGAACCAATAGGAGCCTTAGAAGGGGTTTGATTTCTCTCTTTGCACCAAAGGAAAAGACCGAGAGACGGGAATTGTAAATTTCCCTAGTAGAGACCCTACGACTGGACATTAAAAAGTCCGCGGCTCTATCAGAGAGACCCGACTGTCTTGCAGATTCCCTGACAGGGGCCAAGCAGTCAAATGAAGAGACTCCAGATTGTGGTGAAGAATCCCCGATAGGGGCTGTAACACCAGATCCGCTCTTAACAGGAGAACTAACGGTTGAGCCCTTAGAAGGCTCATAAGTTCCGGAAACCAATTCCTCCTGGGCCAAAAGGGAGCTATTACAAGCACCCTCGCCCGATCTTCCCTGATTTTCCGCAAGGCACGCGGAATCAGTTGGAAGGGAGGAAAGGCGAATCCCTGAAGGTTCTCCCAGCTGAGGGAGAAAGCATCGAGAGCCCATGCTCCCTGATCGCGAACACGGGAGCAATACTTCGGCAGCTGGTGATTTAGCACCGACGCAAATAGATCCACTTCCAGTGGACCTAGGCAACTGCGAATGCGGCAAAATACCTCCGGATGGAGCATCCATTCCGATGGAAGATACCTGCCCCGGGACAGAAAATCCGCAATGAGGTTTTCCCGACCGGGGATGAAAGAGGCCACGGGTGTGATTGCCATGCGACGACACCACCTCCACAGCTGAGCTGCTAGGGCATTCAAGGCAACCGAACGAGTGCCTCCCTGCCGATTGATATATGCCGCCACAGTAACATTGTCCGTGAGAATCAGAACCGAACGACTGAGAAGTCGACTTCTGAAATGGAGCAAGGTCAACAGAACTGCCATAAACTCCAGGACATTGATATGAGGAAGAGTCCCAAGATGAGACCAATCCCCCGCAACCGTGCTGCCGTTGCAGTGTCCTCCCCACCCCAACCGAGAGGCGTCCGTCGAAACCGATATCGACGGAAGAGGGACAGAGAAGGACCTGCCTCGCGCGAGAAACACCTCGCTCGTCCAACAAACGAGAAGAGACTTGATCTTTACTGGTACTGGAATCCAGACCAAAAGAGAGTCTTTTCCCGGCTTGAAGAACCTGAGGAGATGTCTCTGAAAGGGTCTCATGAGGAGCCGGCAGTCCTCTAAAACATCGACTAGACTGGCTAGATAACCTAGAAACTGAAGCCACTGTCTGGCCGAGACTCTTCTGGCCAGCAAGAGCTTGCGAGCCGCAGAGACAATGGTGAGAATCCTGTCTCGACTGGGCCGAGCTAACTGATTCCTTATGTCTAACACCGCCCCCAGAAAAACTGGGCTGCGAGTGGGGACTAACTCTGACTTTTCCCAAATTATTAGGAAACCTAAGTCTTGAGTAAGAGAGACGAGCAAACGAGTCTCGTCCAACAAACGATCGCGCGACTCCGCAAGGAGAAGCCAATCGTCCAGGTAACAAAACAACCGCAGGCCGCGACGCCTCAGAAAGGCCGCTAGCACCGCTACAACTTGAGTAAAAACCCGAGGGGCCGGGCGCAGCCCGAAAACGATAAGTCTCTGAGAGGAAGGAGAACCCCAGAAGATCGCGAGATGCGCGATGAATGGGAATGTGAAAGTACGCGTCCTTGAGATCTATCGAGACCGCGTAGTCTTCCCTTTTGATCAACGGAAGAATGGAGGCAAGAGTCTCCATCCGAAAATGAACCGGAGGAATAAATTTGTTTATCCTCTTTAGGTTCAGTATCAAACGAAGTTTTCCCGAGCGCTTGGGAATAACAAATATTGGAGAAAGGGAAAGAGACGGCCTGTCTCTTACCCTTTCTATAGCCCTCTTTTCCAAAAGAGACTCGATCTCCTTCGAAGCATGAGACCGAGACAGGGCAGACATGGGAGGTGACCGAATTCTTATAGCCCCTCCGGGGAGCGAGGCGCAAAGATCTATGAAGAATCCGTCTCGCACGACGGAGAGAACAAACACGTCCCCGGAGATGGCCTCCCAAGCGGGGAGAAACGCATGAAGTCGGCCACCTACCACATTCGGTCGAACAAGCGCTCGGGGAAAAACATCAAAATCCAGGCTTGGCCTTCTGCGAAGCCATCGCCTTACCACGAGAACCTCTCGAAAAACCCCTGCCACGACTCCCTCTCCCACGAGACGGAGCTGGCTGAGGCTCAGGAGGCGGGACCCTAGACACGCGACTGCGTTGACCCGAAACGGGACCAGCAGGTCTACGCCGAACAGGGGCCCGCGTTGGCTTAGAGCTAGTGTGAAACTGCTTAGTCATATCCGAGATCTGCTTTCGCGCATCAATCTCTCTTTGAAACACCGTAGCGAATTTACCACCAAAAAGCGAAGGACCCCGAGACGGAACATCTCGGAGAAGTTGAGCAATGCCCGACTCTCTAACACCCAGTGCTGAGAAAGCCGAGGTCCTGCAACGGAACGTAGCCGAAGCAGCTGCTGTGGAAAGCTGCGACCACTGCAGACAAAAAAGAGTATGCAGCAAGTCGTCAATAATCAGCTTGTCACCATCGGTAACATTCAACTCCTCCGCCCTGGACCTAAGGTCGGAGAGAAGCCTTGAAAAGCCGCCAAACGCATCCCTGACCTAATGTGGTTTTCAATATTAGACCAAATCTTATCCTCCGCCCTGAACGCAGCGGAGGTAAGCGGATTAGTCGCCCGCAAGCGACGACCAACCTCTAAAATCTCAGGAGAAAGAATCTTAGCCTTGAAAAAGCTGTCTTGGTCCCGAGAACAAAAGGCAAAGGCCTTACCCCTGACCGCATTAGATCGCTTAACCAACAGCGCGGCCTCAATGCGGTCATACTCCAGCTTGAAAACCTCCTCAAGAGCAATACCCTCAGAGGAGACCTGCTGCTTGAAATTCCAACGCGAAGTCGAACCCTGCGCGCGGGTTGACTGAACTTCAGGGAGATATTTGGACAACAAAGCAATCGCTTCCACTCCACAGAGATTGAGCGATTGAGACTCCGCCTGCCCAAGCGATTCGGGAACCGAAGCTTGAGAGGACGCATCCAAATCTGGTTCCACCCGAGTGGAATGAGACAAAGGAACGCTAACAAAGGCCTCCGCAGGCGGGTCCCCGCATGGTTCACCAAAAGTCTCCTCGCCCGGCGGAGCCCCGAGGGCCGCGGGAATAGGAGGCACATGCGAATCAGTCTCAGACAAAGAGGAATCAATCACAAAAGGCTGATTAGACTCAAAGCGAGATCCCTGAATAGGGACAGAAGTCAGGGTTGAAGAAGCCGGTACAAAGGACCAACCCTGATTCTGAGCAAAAGCCCGCATCATACTGAACATGTCAGCTTGAGAGGAGCTAGCCGGGTCAGCCAGGCCAGACGGGCAAGAGGCCGGCAAAGCCTTGCCGCTTTTCGCCTTCTTCTTGGCCTTTTTCTTGGCTGGCTCGACAAGAGTCGTAGCCGAAACCCTTTTCTTAGAACGCTTAATCGGATTCGTTCGGATCCCCGAAGCCTCTTCGGAAACACGAACCGATCCCTCCGCGGAGGGACGTTCACTTCCCATAAAGGGATTGGAGCGCTCATGGCGTAAGCCTAGAGAATCGCCCAAATCACCCATATTGGCTAGGCAAGAAGATGCCATAGCCATGGGTTGGGAGCTAAAAGCTCCCAGTGCGTGGGCAGACCGAGATGACTCGGTATGTGCCCGATGACTACTAAAGGCATGTGAACCCACTATTGGACCGCTCGAAAGCAGCAATAGGGGAGCACTAGTAGTCACGCACTCAGGTGAAAACACCTGTTGCTCCGAAGAGCGTCCATAATTGTTAGCTCGAGCATTCCCATCAGCTGGCAACTGAGACAGCCCAGAAAGTACTCGTTCCCCCATATGGCGTTTGCCGGGGGCTAGGGTTTGAGAACCCAGACCAACATGGACTAAGCCCGTGGGTTGCCCTGCAGTAGTGGGGCGCGTCTCCCCTAACGGATCAGAGCGAGTGAACGCTACCGTACGGGAAACAACAGCCCCCCCTCTGGTCTCAGCGACCGGGGGATTGGATTCGAGATATCCAAACCACTAGAATCTGACGCCACCCACCCCGAAACCACAGGCTTCGGAGTTGACAATCCCGATTCAGTTAACGCCACCCGTCCCGAAGCCGCAAGCTCCGAAACTGGCAAACTCTGCAAGGGAACACCACTAGGCAACTTACCTTTAGCCCTCCTCCCTCCCCCGCGTACCGCTGTACTCGGGGAGTTCTGGAAGGCCGAGTCGTCTTGCTAGACAACTCTTCGGAAGAAGCAGGTCTCCTTGACCCAGCTGCTTCTTCTTCCGAATTCATACCACTGCAATAAAACAGACAATAAAGTATACTTTTCAAATTAAGAAATACTTCAACTGAATGCAGTAAATAAAACTAAAGTTTATTTGGGAGATACGCACTAAAGAAATTTTCACAGCCTAAAAACCGTAAGAACAAACACCGAACCCGAAGGCTCGGTGACAAACGGAAACACCCGCAAACACGGAAATATCTACGTGGGGCTGACCGTGAAAGAGAAAAATAAATGCCAAGAAAGGGAATCAAAAAATCCCTTGCAATCGGCAAGAGTGACTAATAAAACACAAAGTACTATAATCTAAACGAATATAGGTACCTAAAAGTGCTTTAACTATGTGAAAAAGCGCACCAAAAAGATACTATACGACCTGATTTCAGGAGCGCTGTGACTATACGTCCTAACTCGTCGGGGGCGAGCAAGAAAGAGGAAGATGGCCGTAGCGTATTGACGCGCGAGAGTGGCGAAGGGGACAATAGGATTACGGGGGGTGCGCACAATATTGTGACACATGTGTGATAATTCTCGAAGGGGTCCCGTAGTCAAGACTACAGGCATAATAGGTAGGTATATATGATTTATTGCAGTAAATCATTAAAATATCAAGCAATTACGCAATTGCACATCTTTAATCAATACAGAATCGTACTGTAGAACTTCTACATCCCCCCCCCCCCCCACTGCTATCTGTAACAGTGTCCACATTATGTTTGACATTTCACATGAAAGTGTTGTACATGCCTGCATTGGCCCTCCTTCACAAAAAATTTAATTAAAAAAAAAAATTTGATCATGATCTTTTTATTCTAAAGGTGACATATAATTTCATGTTTAGATACATTTGCAGAGTCAATGGTTATCTCCGAAATCAGATACCAGTAGGCCTACATGTATATACATGTACCCATTGATTACAGTTGTGCAACGCGGCAGTTGTGATTTCTATGCCAATATGTTGGTTGAGAACATAATTGTGCACATAAATACACAACTTGAATAATTAAATTACTTTCACCATGCCAATTGCCTTTCTGTGGATAACATGTATCCACATTCGATATCATTAAGCCTCTTACAACGTTGCAATAGCATTCAAACAGAAAATTACATGTCACAGTCCTGGCTGTTACAGCCTCAATTTGCACAAGGAATCTACGCATTCTGTGCAGGACGTTGCTCGCAGATGACCCACATACTTGACTCACTCGAATGGGGGGCATTTTCACAGCTTTCCTCCTCCTGCAAGGAGGAACGGTGGGAAAGTATCTGCCCTTCTGATGACAGTTCTATTCAATAAGAGCGTTGCATGGTTCACAGGTAAGGTAATACTACCATAACAATGAATCCCAACTTGGAATTTTTCGTGTTCTCCCCGCCCTGGTTGTAGGAGGAAGGGAGGGAGGGAGGGAAGTTTGCAGGCAAAAACCCTTTAAAAATTGCTTAGGGTCTCAAATATCAGTGTAATACAGACTACCATAATTTGGTCAGGTAATTATACCATGAGTGACAAAAGGAGGCCTGGCTCAGGGCACCATTTACGCTAGTTACTGATAAAAGCGTTCCACACTAAAGGCCTGACCAACTACATGTATAGCTACTTTCATACGGGACTTGTGGTTTTGAAACTTTAAGTAAACAAAAACAATGACTCACTAACAACGATGAAGTTTCACACAGGCCCAAAACAACGATGCTCGTTGTTCTGAGATTACAACTCGAGTGATCATAGCCTAACATGAAAAGAGAAGTTAAACTTAAATTTTATTCTGCCCACACGGTCCAGGGAGGACCCCCGGCTGCTCGTGGTTTCGGCATTAACTACAAGCTCACTTGTATTTCTGCAACTACAAGTAAACCGAAAGTTTCGAAACTACCAATCCGGTCTGAAACTATGAGAAAGTTTTGAAACTACAAGCAAAAAATAAAAGTTTGGCTCCCTCGGCGTAAACCTGACTTTTGTTAAATGTCAAATAGAGTTTGTACTTGCAGACTACAGAGAGGGAGGGGTGGAGATGGAAAATGTAAGAAGACGTGATAGCATTTCAGTTCTCTGCCCTGAAAAAGAAATTAGGGATGCAGGCAAAATGTAGTCCTTGACTTTGAGTGCACCTATTGTACTGAGGAATGAACTTTGGAAAAGCCCTTGAAAGCATTTAAATCATGAAGCTACCTACACCTGTAGTTCACTGTTTAAACTATTGATTAAAACTGAATGTGCCTCCATTGTACAGACGGAGCTAGAAAATTTACATTAGATCAAATTCATTCTTTACATTCATTCAATGGAGTAATACCAAAATATGTGTAAGTCGTGCTACATACATTTAGGCCTATAGTGTATGCACTTAAAATGTTCTTTCTTTATTGAGGAAAGTTTGTCATATCAAAATGGAGAACAGTTCAGGTGTCATTTCAACTAGCTCCTGATGAAACTACTAATACCTTATCCTGGGATAATAATCATTGTAGTATTCAAGAAATTTAAGATTGGGGTACAATTCTGAAAATTATGCACAATATTGCTCAAAATTCATAAACAGAATATTGATGAGTTTGCGGTTCTAATTCGTGCTTACAATTCTGAAAATATACAATACTGCTCGAAATTCATAAACAGAATATTGATGAGTTTGCGTTTCTAATTCATTGCTTAGAATTTCTTTACAGAAAATACTTATGGACATATTGTGGATGCATAGTTGCATACAAATTAGTACTACTGTAATACAAATATCCCAGCTCTCTTAAAGAGCCAAAGGATACAGGACTGACTAAATAATCATGTTTATCAAGGTAACAATTTCAATATTATGATTAACATTGAGTAATATAGAAAGCCCAAACTATACATGGATATGCAGGGATGGGGGATATCACAGTGATGCATGCATACAGTACATGTAGGTCTACATGTTTGTCAAAACTGGCAGGAAGGGAGTTTGGGTTTGTATTTGAACAACTGGTAAATTGATCCTACTATACAAATTTGACTGGGAGGTAAAGAGTGCAATGTGCCCATAGTATGTACAAACATGATGTATGTGTAGTTTGCTAATTAAAGAGAGTTGGATGTGAAGAGAGTTGGATGTGAAGAGAGAAGAGAGAGAGAGAGAGAGGGAGAAGAGAAAGAGACAGAGAAACAAAGTATGTACAAACATGAAGTATGTGCACTTGCTAATTAAAGAGAGTTGTATGTCAAGAGAGAGAGAGAGAAAGAGAGAGAGAGAGAGAGAGTGAGACACACAGAGAGAAAAGGTAGATAGAAAGAGAGAGAGAGAGAGAGAAAGACACAGAGAAACAGAAAGTGAGATACATGTATAACATAGAGATTCAATCTTAGGGAGCAGAAAAGTGATGTCACAATCAGAGATGTAATGAGAGATTCAGAGGAATAGGCCTATATACATGTATGTAGCAAGCTAGCAATTTAATAAAGAGAATTAATATGTATGTAAAAATTGATACAAATTGAGAAAATAAGACATACATAGAGAGAATTGCATTTAATTCATACAGTTATTACACAATACTTCAATAAAACATGTTCAGTAATCTTTCATAATGCAAACACACACTGTACCATATACATATATGGTAATAGCAATAAAACTGAGAAAAAGTACAGGCAATGACGTCAGGGTACGATCATTATAGCAAATATGCGCCAAATTGGCAAATCATAAGTGTATTCTCTACCACAAACAAAGATCAAATGTCTGGCTGAAGAGCAATATTATCTCATACAGCGACTTTGGTTTATGGAAAGCTTCAATGTGAAAATCAATCTGGCTGTTGGGAGTACAAGGTACTGTCTTGGGATTTGTTGAAACCGAAGGGGTTCGCGAGTGATCATTCTTTTTCTTGAATTTGCATTGTGCTGAAATGACATCTTTATGTACAAAGCGAATGCAAATACAACATATTTGTTTATAAAATGGGGTATGTTCCACAGAGCATCCTATTGACAGAATGATCTCTCTATTTGTTTTGGTGTGATGATGCATCCTGTAAATTGTTATGGGCCTTTAGTCCTAGACATGTACTTAAATCTGCAGAGAACCTTAAGCCTAAAGGGCACTAACTCACATTGTTTAACATCATCAAAGCATTAAAGGCCTCCTAACTCCCTGCAGATGTTATGTAGAAGTCTCTTACTTGCTCATTGGATTTGGTAATATTAATAACAATAATAAAAAAAAATCCTTTGTAAACTGTTAAGACAGGAGACCTACAAATACAGCATTTGAGCAGATATTTTCCAAAATGACAGATATATACCTGTAAATCTCCTTGTATTATCATGGACTTGTAAATTTGTAAACTGTGAATGAGTAAAGAGTCACTTCACCCCTCTTCCCCTGGGCCCTGTTTACACAAGAGACTTCCTCTTCTCGCTCAGGTGCTAAACGGGCGAGATGATTCCGAATTGTCTTTCTTTTAATTGCCTGCAAATTTCGACTCTTCATAGTCTTTTTGAGGCAAACGTGTCATAGAAAAAGTGCTGCTATATTGTACACATGTACATGTAGGTCTCAACATGTGACTTTTTAAGAATATGCAAAACAATATAAATCCTAGGAACCTATTGGAGATAACACCTGGTGAGAGTCAGAAGGGTGTTAACTGCATCATTTTACACAAGAGTTAAAGCCCTTCTGGCTCTCAACAGATACATAGATGAAGAAGTAAACAGAACTTCTTACTTTCTTTCAAACCCCCCCCCCCAAAAAAAAAAGAAAGAGAAAGAGAAATAAAAATGAAAATGAAAAGGTCTGTTCAGAGCTCCAAGGGCATTAACTACATGTTCAGGTATTAAGTTAATGCCTTTCTGGTTATCAGCAAATCATTCTATGTAAGTCAATAAAAAGTTCATCCTGAATGAACGGGCAATGGCATTTATTTTATACCACTGTACCTTGCACTATTTACGCATATAAGGACATAATCAGTGTTATTGTGTAAGAAGAGTCATGGAACTGAATACATGATTCATGAGTCACCAATAGTTTATAGATGAGGTGTCATAAAGTTCATCAATAGAATGTTGATGCTGGCTACAGGTTGATTGTGATGCATAAGGACATTTTTCAGAAATTTGCTGCTTTGAGTACCACACACAGGGTTGAATAGGAACAAGAATTGAACAAAAATCTACCCGACACTAATTCTTTTTATTTGCAGAACAATGCAGACCCTTCGTCATCGTTCATGATAAATAAAAGAAATAAAAGGGATCTGCATCATTTCTGGGAGAAGAATTATGTCCCCCTGCCCCCCCCCAATTTTTATACCCCCGCCAAACGAAGTTTGAAGGGGGTATATACATGTAGGAATCTGTCAACGGTTGGGCGGTCGGGCGGTCGGTCGGTCCGTTGCAAATCTTGCGGATCGAACTACTTTCTCAGTTTTCGACCAAAGCTCATGAAAATTCATACACACATTGGTCTTGGTGGGTGTGTGTGTGTGTGTGTGTAATTGGGTTTTTACAGACGTGTATCAATCAGATATGATTATTTACGTCTGGGACCGACCTTTAACGTCACCATCCGAAAGACGTGACTCAGTCTCGAACCTGGGTCCGTTGAATCAGTTTATAACTTCCACTGGTAGCTGGATTACAGGCGCACGCCACAACGCCCAGTTCTCTTGGTGGGAAGATGTGCAAGACATATTTTTCGGATGTGTCGGAAGCTGCGTTGCCATGGAAATGTTATATCTATGGCAGTAAATCAGGGAAAAATCTTACAGATCGAACTACTTCCTCAGTTTTCGACCAAAAGTCAAGAAATTTGGTATACACATTGGTCTTGGTGGGAAGATGTGCAAGACATATTTTTTTGGATGTGTCGGAGCTGCGTTGCTATGGTAACAGAAAATCAAGGAAAAATCTTGGGGATTGAACTACTCAGTTTTCAACTATTGCTCATGATTCTTGGCACACACATTGTTCTTGGAGTTAAGACATGCATGACACATGAAGCTGTGTTGCCATGGTAATGGCATATTAAGGTGTTGCCATGGTAATAGCATTTGTTTTTGCATGCTTTTTGCATTCATGTTATGACACCATTCAAGTTATCTGGATCTTTAATGGCAGGTTTCTTATCTCAGTCTGTGTTAAGCCATATCATATACTGTTTTCAATGCATGTTTTCACTAAGTGCCCTAATTTTTGGATAAGGCTGTTGTCACGGGCGGGGGTATTAATCATCTTCAGTGATATTTCTAGTTTAATTTTTCTTCACCAATTGTTGCTCCTATTCTCCTGTATCATCTTATGTCCTTATTCAACCCATTTTATGTTATTAAACAAAATGCTAAGGGAATTTTGCTTCTGAAGGGTAAATAAAGTTTAAGAGATCAACAAACTTCCCTACTGATCGATGATAGACAATGATCAATCTGTTGTGGCATATTCAAGCACTTAATTCTCCTGAGGGTTGGGTCAAATCAGAAGAATGGAGTTGTAGTTTGTGGTAACATCATGGTTTTGAGGATCACAGCCACAGTTTGCATAGTTCTTGATGACTGATCATTAGTAAATAAGACCGCTAGCTAACTTACCCCCAACCACCCCCCCCCCCTCCCCTCCCCAGACATGGCATGCTAGTCTACATGTACAGTATATGATCCTGAAGTTTTAAATATTTCTTGCAAAAATGTCATACAGAATACGTCCCAAGATGATATATGATAACAAAATATTTATAGCGAAACAGAGGTTTGGGTATCGCTTTGAATGAGAACTCAATATCAAACAGAGTCAAATCTTTAAGCAGCTACTTTTCATGACAGTCCTTCGAAATAGCAGAATGTAGTGCAAAATTAGTATTTTTCACACTACTATGCAAACAAATATTAAAAGACTAACCTTTAATTCTCTTTTCCCTCCATGATACAATCATCTTCCAAAACCAAGACCTCTCTTTCTTCTCCATTGCGAAATTATTTAAAATGCCACACTAACAATATCTCAAATTATTAAAGATGGTGAGGAATTTTATGAAAATATTCACTCCTTGCAGTTTCATCAATATTTAATGATGTACATGAGAGTATGAGTAAGTTCTAGCCTCCTCCGTAATGTTCAGATTTCCACAGTTCTGACGCATAAATTGTTATATTTTTTAGCGATATGATCCGACATCAACATCAACGAACAATGCCCATGTTCCCTCGGAGCATTTGATTCAGCTTCTCAGACATAAATTACAAATCCACACTGAAAACCTGCCACAAGGGCCAGGCTATCCACTCCAAAGTACTATCAGATATTTCCAAGGAGAATTTCAAGCAATATTATAGTTCTAAGCTGCAATATGGAGATAATCCTCCGCGAGGAGATAGCAATCACAGATGCCTCGATTGAGACTTAATTCCACCTCAACATGTATTTTCCAATAAGTGTTTCAGCATCCTCGCCATACACTGTACACCAAGTCAAAGACGTTGAATACACTTATGCTTGTTTGTAGGCAACCGTTTTTTTACACTGTATGCAAGTTTAGTCATTTTTAGTCATGTCCCAAATTGCTTAGAAATTTGTAGGCATCGCGTACAACTTTAGGCACAGGTTCATGGCGACAATCCCTGGTGCTGTTTCCCCATCATAAAACTTCTCCCATCCTGTTTTTTCTCAAGACTGACTAAAATGTCGCAAGGTGCTGCTAAATCGAGGAGAACCTCGACAGAAATGCCTCCCCAATTGAACCTAAATTCCTCCCCTAACAGGCTAATCTGCTGGACAAATGCAGCCAACGAATGCTAATGCTTCTTTTTTTTTCTTCATCACCTAGCTTACAACACTACGGCTTTTCCAGAGCTTTTGGTTTGCACAAGAAATATTCTACTAACACTAGTTATCCTTCAAGCAGTACAAAGGTTGCGTGGAATAATACTCCACTATTCCTGGGCACAAAAAAGGAATAATAAATCCTCAAACATAATGTGGATTTTCTTTTCAAGGAGTGGAAGAGGGAAAAAATGACACCTAGAATACTCCTTCGTCTTGCTCAAAAGAGAGGGGAAATATTGGAGGACAGGTTCAATAGAGTTTGGGAAAAGATCAGAAGAGATTTGTAGGTTTATCCTTTCTTGACAATCAGCTTGAAAAAAACTGTCTCTTGGAGTGTTGGAAATGAGGATTTAAGATTTGCTGCTTACAAAAGTTCCTAGACACCTGGGTGTCCAACTTTTGAACATTTTTAATAAGAGTATGGGGGAAAAAATGGTATGAATATGACATGCGTTATTGCCATTGAGATCATGAGGTGGGGATGTGGAGGTCTTAATATCGTCTTCCTTTCATGCTCCTTTGCCCCTTTCTCTTTCTTTATCTCTTTCCTCCCCCTCTTTTCCCCACTGTTCAGTTGGGGAGGGGGGAACGCATGCCCCCAGTAACTGAGCCACTGGTTGGTGCTACTAGCCAACATACTAGCCAATTTACTTCACTTGGGTCTAAAGCAACCATGAATAAAATGCTAGTAATTAATTATTTCCTCATTCATTTGGAAAGTAAACCCTTCATTGTCAAGCCAGAAGTTGCATAATGGGGAAAATGATAATAGAAAAAATGGGAGGGGCCCCCCATGATGACAATTTTTGTGAATTAATTGTAAATGTAACATTCAACGTTAAGCCGCCCTTCTTGCCCTTAAAGATAAAGTTGGGTTCTTGTCACATGAATACGAATGAAAGAAAGTGAAAGAAAGTGTCTCAAAGCAATTGGGAAAGGTTGCTTATATAGCACATAAGAATTGGTGTATGCTGTAAGGTTTTAGAATCACCAAAATTATATTAATTGGCTAAATCCTGCTGAGAGACACATGCACTGCACACAGAAATGTGTATATGGGACTACACACAAATGTTCGGCCCAAACATTTCAGCTGTTTCTTGTCATATTTTGAATGTGAGGGCATTTGAAGAGCAATCATTTTCAGGGGACATTTCTACTATGACAATCGTCCAAACTAACGTAACGAGAATGAGAAAGCTCACAGAGTATTTTTTACCTTTCCCAGAACTCAAGCTTCCCTTTAAAGAAAGATGCAATTCTGCATGTAGGGCCTCAATGTATGTAAACCAGCACATTACACACAAAAAATCAAAATACTTATCTTCACTTTTCATTTTCAGTCCTCAAGTAAAAGTCTAGGTAACAAAAGGAGGCCTACATAATGTATATCCATAGGTCCATGGCATGTCCAGCTTCTGAGAGTCCTTAACTTTTTCCTTCTAATTATCCTCATTACCTACTGCTGTTTAATCCAGATTATCAGCAGATCTTATGTAAGAAGATTAAAATGTTAAAGCCATAAATTGGTAAAAACAGAAGGGGAGAAGAGTGGTTACCCTAATTTGCTAATAATAGAATGATGGGTGACCACATGGCATATCTTCCAGCAATTATTGAAGAAAGGGTAACAATCTGGTTAAATATCAAACACAACACTATCAGGGGAGTGTTTCATCAAGTGTTTGTCAGTGATTTTTAGTTTTTTACTGACAAATTTGCTCTCAGCCAATCAGATGCAAGGTTTTCAGTAGCTTATAACAGTTGTTGGTAAAAATCACTGACAAAACGCTTGATGAAACGCTCACCAGGATTCCATATAGTGTAAAATCAGAAATGATGCACCACGCGGTACCCCGGTGTAGCGTTGTACCCCGGGGTACCACGTTGTGTAGCGCCATCTCACGTCCACTCGAGTACAACCCCAGAGTTATGAATGCAGTGCGTGTACGTAGTCACAATGCATGTTAGCAGTGCAGTGTTATTATGCATGGTGTGCATGCACTGTACTGCTGCTCGCGACAAGCGCAGTGGCTATAGCGTTAGCTCCCGCGGCTTTAGAACTTGATTTTATTTCACTTCTTCCTAAAAAACATCACTTCATCGTTACTGTATTTTAGCTGTCAAACTTTCAAACTTAGACAATGGATGGTGGATGGTAATGGTGGATACGGAAATTTACTGTAAGGGAAAGGACGTAAAAGACGGAAGATTCCAAGGAAAGAGAAAGTTGAAAGAGCACGATATCGTACAATACAGAAGTGGGGGATGAGCAGGCCGCTGATCTGTGTACATGGTAGCGGTTTTTAGGAAGGCGAGTAACGGGGGAGACAAGGAGCAGGCTGATGGTGTTATTATGACACTGCTGGCCCAATCCCTCTCTCAAATCGAAGAAATAGAAATCAATAATAGAATAATTACTCACAACAACAATGAATTTGAGAAAAATACATGACTTACAGGATGTTTTACAAGAACATGGGACACAATTGAATGTTGAAAAAAAATCACACCAAAATAATTTCCCACTTTTTGGTAACCCAGGGTACAGCCCTAAAAAAAAATTAAATAATTCAAAAAATTGGCCGATTTTTATTTGGTACCCCAGGGTACCATTTATGTCATCATATGTCCTTGTGCATGAAACTTTTGCGAATTTCACGAGTGGTTGAGATTCGCAAAGTTTCATGCCGCGAAATAATCAAGTCACAATTGAAACAACATGTAAACTTACTGCAATTCGCGGAAGTTTCTTACATGTACTGCAAAATTGGCTGTCAATAATTTGTGAAAGTTTAATGTTGCGAAAGTTTCTGGTTATACCTAACTGTCCCAGCCAAACATTTCATATCAATAAATATGCTGCAATTAGACGAGGATCACAGAACGTCCTTGTCCGCTGCTTAGGAGAACAATGCTCTTTTGATTATTGCTCTAGAATGGCAATCTACATGGACATGTACGCCAATATGGAAGGCAAAATTCCTCTTAATTAACGTACTGCAAAGGATGCATGGTATAGAAGCCAAATACAAACAAAAATATGTACATTGATTACACTATAATGCAGTCAAGACAAATAGATAGAAGTGGAGAGAAATTCAGCTCTGGAAATTAAGAAGAACACTCCCTTTTGTTACGACTGCAGAATGGCAATCAAAATATAGGCCGATAGAAATGCAAATTCCTTTTAATTAATGTACTGCAACAAGGGTTATAAAAACTAACAGAATAAACAATATATACGGATGTAAAGGAATGTAAATTGATTGCAGGTATAGTGAAGACAATGAGATGGGTAAGGATGATTAAGCTCTTGGAAACAAAGAACAATCTCTTTTGCTTTGAATGTCACACAGCAAATACATATGAAAATAGAAACCAATTCCTCTTAATTAATGTACTGCAACAAGGATGATGAACCAAATACAGAATAGTACAGTGACTTCAGTTATTTAGTTCAGTATAATGCATCTTTTACCACTGGGAAAAACATCACAGAAAAAAGCAATCTATCTTTGCAAATTTAAATAAAAGTGTTTGGGAGGGGGGGGGGGGGGGGGGGGGGGGGGAGAGACAACAGTGAATGCTGCACAGATATCTCACTCTTACTTGCGAAAAGCTCTCATGAATAAAAACACTTCCTACACTGATTTTTACATCACATAAACTATAACTGAGTGCATGGCATGTACATTTGCTTACTGCATTTAAGAATATTCTTTAATAGCATGCTAATAAAGTGAGCATTATGGACATGCAGGCCTATGCATAAACCATACTGGCTAGCAACAAGCTAGCTGCACTATAAATAGATCCAAGTGCACTTCGGAAGGTTCACAGGCACAAAGAGAAAAAGAAGACATTGTGTGAAATCTCCATGGTGATGAGAGATAAGTGATAAGTGTATGCAGATCGCAGCACTATATAGCTATCCATCTGGCCAGGATAAATTATAGCTTGAATTGATGATATTAACCCTCACTTTTTTCAAAGGCATGCATACCATGTGGTTCCTTGGAACAAAATGGGTCAATCGATGCAAAAAATATGAATATCCTAAACTGTATTCTGCACTTTTATGCATGTGTATAATGCTTTGCATGTAATTGTGCACACTCTCAGGTAAAAATTATGTGTACAATTTGTTAAGTGCTTTGAAGTAATAATGCAGTATATTACAAATGGGATAATAGGAAACTATAATGTACATAGGCCTACACTGAAAGTATTATAGCTAAAAAAAATGAACTCGTACTATGATGCAATATTTCCCTTTTTAATTTGTACATTTGTAGGCTTAAGGCTGTTTAGAGAAACAACGTCTCAAACATTTGATAATACAATGTGTATTGAGCTTCAGTAAAGAAATGAATAATCAAAAATGAAAACCTACAAGTGTACTGATGTTATCTGACATATATATTGGATTCATTTAACTGGTGGAAAAATATCAAATACTTTGCAGAGATGCTAACATCACATTGACTAAAATGTCAATGTGCTGTACATCAACATCATATAGATAAATGAGAAGAGACTGGCAAAAGGAAAAAAGCCAGGGGTGGAGGGAAACAAGAGACATTTGAGAGGGGAGATTATGCTTTACGATGTGCTGTCATTCACAGGGAGAGTACATACCCTCCCAGGGGGCCAGTACCATGCATGCAGTACATCGCCTTTGCAAGGGGGGCATTGACATAAAGCCATTAGTGACTCAACCCCATTGCAAGCAGGTGCTTTCTTACGCCCTGGTGTTTGCCCTCCCTGTAAGTACTCTAATATTATTCACACACTCCGCATTGATTGACTCATTCACTAACACAAAGGGTGTTAAGATAAAGGTGTTGGGGAGAGTAACATAGTACAAAAGATGTGATTTGAAATACAAAGGGTGTTAATCCTAATAGTGATTGGGAATGTGCTTGTAAAGACATGTGGTCCCTACAAACATACACATGAAAGAAAGAGAGGGAGGGAGAGAGAGATGGAGAGAGAGATGGAGAGAGAGATGGAGAGAGAGAGAGAAGTGATTCCAAACATAAAAGTTGGTTAACTTAACTACATGGAGATTGGGAATATCATGAATATGTTTGAAAATAATGTATTCCCTATATACAAAGACGTGCGAGAGAGAGGCAATTCAAAATGCAGAGAGGGAATGTGCTTGTAAAGCAAAATCATTCCATAGTTTTAAGAAGCTATTAAATTTATATACTGTTGCTCTTACTCTGTTAATTTTTGAAGAAATAACAATAAAAACAGAAAAAAAAAGAAAATCATTCCATAAACATAAATGTACATGAGGGCAGATTCTGCAGAGATGGAGAGAGAGAGAGGGGAGGGGGATGGATGTATTCAAAAGGATATGACTCTTCATTACATGTGTACATTACATTAGAATGCTGCCGAGTGAGGAATGTTGCGCTCATGTGAAGAATGGTATTACATTTCCCCTTTGGCTGTAGGGGGGGGAGGCATGATGAATAGAGAAAACCCAAGAATGAGATGATAAAAGAGTGGTATTGTATTACCAGGAGAAAATTACAAAAGCTTTTTGAAGGAGAGGGTCTATAATTATATGAGAGATTGGAGGCAAGCAGTATGTGAAAAAGCCACAATTTTCAATATGTCAAATTAAGAAAGATATTATAAAGAAGAAGGAGGAGAAGGAGAAGGAGGAGGAGAAGGAGAAGAAGGAGGAAGAGGAGAAGGAGGAAGAGGAGAAGGAGGAAGAGGAGAAGGAGGAGGAGAAGGAGGAGAAGGAGAAGGAGGAGAAGGAGAAGGAGGAGAAGGAGGAGGAGGAGAAGGAGGAGAAGGAGGAGAAGGAGGAAGAGGAGAAGGAGGAAGAGGAGAAGGAGGAGGAGGAGAAGGAGGAGGAGAAGGAGGAGAAGGAGGAGAAGAAGGAGGAGAAGGAGGAGGAGGAGGAGGAGACGAGGAGGAGGAGGAAGAAGAAGGAGAAGATAATACTTCTTCATAGAAATTATGACAATGAAGAAAGCAGGAGAGGTACATTTAAAAAAAATATATCATAAGTACTACCTAACGTACAGTTAGAAGTACACCAGTTCATGACAAAATGGAATAGATGTATATGTACTACAGGAGAGGGAAATGTGTTAAGAATGTATTTCATTTACGCTATCATGTCCATATGTACGCTGTTTGTATGTGCACAATCAAATGATTCTAATTATTATTAACCTAAAATTAATGTTCTTACATGTCAATTATTGGAATATAATTATTCAAATTACATACAGAATATTGATCAACAACAGTCTAATAAATATACAATGAACTGAAAACCATAACCTCAACATACAAGTAGGATACGACTTCTAGTAAAACGAACATACCGGTAAATGAGAGCTCAAACATTAGTAACCAATATTTACAACCACTGACTTACCTCTAATATGTCATGTATGTGGCTAGTGTTGGTGAGGTCAATAATTTACTACAATACTGGATGAGAAAAAAAATTCTTCTATTACACCCTTGTACAGAAATGGATGAATGAAATGGCCAGATTTTGATGTTAGCAATAATAATCCAGTGAATATATCCACAGTATCAGTCCAAAAGTAGTGTTTCTCTCGATGACTCGATCTCACATAACTGATATGACGCGGTCAAATTGGAAACATGTCCCTCTCAATCACAGATACAGCAGGCATCAAAATCTATTCCCCGATCTCACATCGCAGCCGCGTCCCCACGACAAAATTCACCTCTAATTGAAGTGAAGATCTCCGATGCTTTGAATAATTCGACGGGCAACGCGGAGATCGAGCGGATGAAAACAAATGAAAACCTGGTTGCATTGCCTGCGAGCACTGTTGCTTTTATGCCTCACTGACTCAGCTCAGATGGTGGAATAGAAGGAACATGGGGGAATGTAATGGACCATGCGTGTCCAGAATCAACAAATGGAAACAAGGAGATTGTAGTGGTTAGCTTGTTCCCCCCATAAACACCTGAAGATACAATGGGCAGTCTCACAGATGAAGCTGGCCTCGCTCTGCTCAGAAAGCATGCAGCATGTTCACAAGTTAGTCTCACATTCCAGACTTAATTAATCATGCTGCGTATAATCTTTAGAGCTTCTGAATGTTCTCCTTAGATTAAGGCATATAATTCATCAATTTGAGATTAAACACATTATCCAACTATACAATAATATATATAGAATTGGGTAATCTATGAAATATAGTGCAAATCAAAACCGTCGAAATATTGAAAACAAAAGGGTCTGGCAGTAGACTAACAAAAGCAATTCTCTGTGTTTACCTTCACAGATTGTTCTACTGTTTTCTGAGGCTGAGTGAATGATGGGCTGAGTAAACGTGAATAGGAGAAGGGAACAATGACCGGGTCTAGGATGATCTATGTCAATGCATGTATTCATGGTCTAGTAAATGCTTCAAGGTCTATCTCTTTATCCATTATTCTCAGAAGAATACAAAACAAAAGAAAAAGAATAGAAAACATAAGGAGACTCCATCCTTTCTCTTGTACAAATATGGCTAGACACAACCTTTGAATGGAAAGAAAAAGATTTATTAAATTTTTTCACCCATTGATTTGCAACACAAAAAAAAGACCCTATAAAAAGAAATCTGATTACACATACATTTTCAATTCGAGGACATAACACCAAATGCCTGATAACATTATTTTAGTCGCTGCTGTAGCAAAAAGGAAATTGAAATAAAAAATGTCAATAACATCAATTCACACCCTGTTCTACTTGCACGAAAAAATAAAGTGAACCAGATATTCCAACGTTCCAGCCATGATATTCAAACTGCATGGTGTGTGAGGAATGCCTAAAAGCCTTTTTGTTTAAAAAAAAATTAAAAAATAACGGGAAGCCATTTGTTTGTGCGGCGGCCATCTTGGAAAAATATCAAACATCAAATAACATGGTACCCCCTTCTCTTCATTTGCGAAAAATCTGGACAAGAAACTAGTAATCAATTTTACTTGGCCTAAGACATATATAGGGCCTATAGGTATACATGTATGATTTTTCAGTATAAGATATGAAAGTCTAATAACACTGATATGACTCACTATATCATATTTGACTTTTTTGTCTTTTTAGCATAATGCATAAGTTGTAAATACATGTATACCAAAATTTAATATGTCTATTGTCCTGAGTAGCCGGACTGTCCTGCATGGCTTTTCATAAAATACAACATACAGTCAAACCTGCTTTAGCGATCATCTGTATAGAAAGACCACCCGTCTATAAAGACCACAAATTTTGTTTCCCTTTGAGCAGTGTTTCTCATTGAAATATGTATTAAAAGAACCTGTCCTTAAAGACCATCTGCTCATAAAGACCGCTCTTCTTGTCTTCCTAGAGTGGTCTTAATAGACAGGTTTCACTGTATATGAATGCTACACTATATTGATGTGCTTGTCTCTACCCATCTCTAACCCCTCTCCTCTGGTCCTTCTAGCTGTGCATATATCAGGGATGCCACTTAGAATTGATAAAAAAGTAGGAAAAATCATCTAGAATTGGCCCTTGTGTACATAAAAAGTGGTTTTCTATGGCTAAAAATATGTTGAAAAAGTAGGAATTCCTACTTTTGTCTGAAAAGTGGCATCCCTGATATATGTAATTTCTTCACCCTTTACTTTATTTTATTCCACATCAGAAATCTGTAAAACATTTGTTCAATCACTTACGAAGGAGAAGTGAACTAATTTTGACAGTAGGCATCAAAATTGAACGAACTGTGTAGAATTTTCTATCCTCCTATTCCAACCCCCCCCCCCCCCATATTAATCCCCTGTTGAATCGCTACCTTTGCTATTTTTACCCAAGTTCCAAAGTCTAAAGGCTGAGGAAATTATCATATATGCAGTCAATAAGCTTCAAGCATCAGCAACACGATGACCTTTAAACCAACATATCCTTAGGCCACATAATCTTAGTTGCAAATTTATCAGATTTTCTACAATTCCTCCTGTTACAATGTGTGCATAGCTAATTCTTCTTCCTTGGGTACAACTAATTCTACTGTTACAATAACATGAAATAATGTATGTGCCATACATAAAAATAAGTTAAAAACGATATGGGTAACAAGAAGCTACGTGTAAGTTAAATGTAGTAGAAATATAAACATGAGCTTGCCAACGTTGCCTTCACAATTGTACTAGTGTATTCTATATCCAGAGAAGTACACAATTTACTGATAAATGCATAGAATCATGGACCTACCTGCCAACCTTTCACAGAAGAAAATAGGAATCTCTGTTAAAGGCAAAATTAGGAATTCAGTGTCTTCTGCATGCTTTTGCACAGAAATTCTCAAGAAATACATGCAGGAAGGAATCTACGGTTCATATCACTACTTTGAAGGCCAGAAAGTAGAAATGATCGATTCCTCCAAAATAGGAAGACCGTTAGTTGGGAGATATGAATACATCATGTGGGGTACAACAATTTTCTAGAATGCCTGTATTTCTGCAGACATCTACATGTGAATATATATAAAGTAGATATGTCTTACAAATCATCAACCACCAAATTTATGGCTGGTGTTATATTAATTCCAAAGATTAAACTTCTCATAACTTATAGTTTGTGAATTGTATATCAACATGTGCAATGCCTTTCCAAGACAGAACTCACTCCTTGTCTCTCCTTAAAACAGACTTCGATCCTGAATCTTCTCAATGTGCGACCACCCATGCGACCCATATTTCTGTTCCTTATACAATTTTATAAAATAGCATTGACAAGTATTTGCTTTTCATATTACACCAGTTTCCTATACAACAAACAGCCACCCACAAGAAGCATAAAAATACTCTTATTTTGAACAATTTTCTGCACGAAAGATCACCAAAGAGGCTTCAGAAAATCAGTCATGCCTGATTTATAGTTAACATGCATTTTATTTACTTTAGCTTGGTAGTGACCTGGTCACATACCTACACGTATTCTGTTTCTAATTCTGACAGGAATGAAATGAAATTCTGCAGGGAAAAACTGATAAGAGTGTGATTTTTGACAAGATATATGATCGAGCAACCCACAATTTTAGCTGACTTCTGCTGGACTGCATTTTGTATACCGGTAACATGTATACTTTTCTGTCACATAAATGCATTTTTTTTCTAATGCTTTAATCTGATCAAAAATTATGTGTAGAACTATGTATTATTCAAATTTTAAACAACAAATGTATAAATGGACATTTTTAATATCATAGCATTCCATTTCAATTCATCTCTACAAATTAAAAATATCCATTAGAATGACATGTTGTACTAATTCTAACACATAAGAATGAAACTTGAAAACAACTTTAGCAGATAATCTAATGCCAAAATGTGAGCCTGTTCTAGGTAATCCTATTTGATTACTGATAAGAAGGGCAATCTCTTGAAAGTTTACATTTTCCTTGCTGCCAGGCTCATGTTTTTTTCTACAGATTATCTGCTAATGTGTTTTGGGGTTTCATTCACAGGTGTTAAAATGTCAGTCCTCTCAATGTAACTTGGCAGTAACCATAAAAAGCCAGGACTTCATTCAATCAGCCCACATCACGTTAATTGATTTGTAGCAGTACATTCTAGCACGCAAAACGTAATTAATAACGTTGTGTTGCTGCAAGCAGTGTACATTCATTCATGGTTGCATTCTACTAAACGTAATTTGAAGCGTTGTTCTTTAGGCTATGAAGAGTGCTGAGTGCGGTAGTCATCTGCCTTTTAATGCAAAGTATTGACTCTTTCCTTATTTCTTTCCCTTTGAAGAATTCACTTACGAACAAAAACTATGTAGTCAGCTATCTTTTTGTCCAGAAATCTCTAAGAGATCTCCAAAAGAAAAAAAAAAAAAAAGAGTTATTGATTTTCATGATTTGCCAGCAGACTATAACATTTGCCGACAGGAGGTCTCGCCGACAGGGGGTCTTACCCCCAGAACATCTTCACTCTTGCGATGCAACTGCGTATTTTGTGACTTTGTCTAGATGTACAGAAAGTCTTTGCCATTGTCAGATGTCACGCTTCTTACTCTTATCAACAATAGGAACAAATTGTTGTGGTATTTTAAAATTAATACAATAAAAGAATAGTTTTGGGCCTGATAATATCTTATTACAGATTTTCTAAAAATGGAAAACCCTATTGGTCTGAAACTAACACTTCTTATCCCCTTCAAGGGGGGCATTTCTGTTACTGTGTTTAACATCTTTTGTCATATCAGCAAGAGAGAAAGAATGGGGGGGGGCAGAAGAAGGGAAAAATGGGGACAATTTTCATTCAGGGAGGTCCACAATAGGAAATCAACACCACTTTTGTCGAACATTGACCTGAGAAGGGATACTTTTACAGTCAATTCCTCGTATTTACATTTGAATCCAAACTGAAACAAATTCTAAATCTTTCTCCCCAGCTACCACAGTTCAAGAAGATTTGCGGATTTGTCAAACACCCTGGCACCAGAAGAATTCTTACCTATCGGTTTTCATGTTAGAGGAATTCAATGTGAGTTGGAGGAAAAGCCTCGCAAGTTTGGTTTTTAACACAAGGCAATGTGGGAAGGAAGGATCAAAGTTCTTTTATTACACAATTCAATATGGATTACAAAAGTTATCGAGAGTGAAAATTCACAATCTTTTTTCTCGGATTTGAAAATTTGAGATAAAACGGGCGCAAACACAAATTTTGGTCCAATATTATCACATCTTTAGTTAAGATGATTTACAGACGGGCATGCGTAGTGTAGTTTTGGTAAAGAAAGGTAAAATATCTTTTCTTCATTCGTACATTAGTAAATCCCCAAGCTAAAAGCAACTGTTTGCTGGGCACAGGCAAACTGCAGTCAATTCAACATACGGTATGGAGATGTTGTTTTTGCAAAGTAAATGTAGGATTGCTGTCATGTAAGTAGAGAGAGAGAGAGAGAGAGAGAGAGATAGGAAGAGAGAGATGATTAGGTTTCTAATAATATTGTCTTGACTTGCCAACAGATCACCTTCAAGCTAGCATATGTGGCTCCTGGCAATGACGGGACACTGACAAATTATTCAGGGGCACCAGTTTTACTATAGGTGGGTGAAAAGCGAATTGATGAAGCCACTGATTGGGAGAGGGTGTGGGAGAGGGTGTGGGGGAGGGTGTGGAAGAGGGTGTGGGAGAGGGTGTGGGAGAGGGTTCCATCGTCCTCTTGTCATGTTGTCTTCCTTTGTTCCTTTTCTTCGGATCTTTCTCTTTCTTCTCTTTTCTCCCGATTAAAACTTGATGGGACATGCTCCTGTGCCCTCACTGACTGTAACAGAGAAGACCTTGTTTATTCATAACAAAGTGTTTTCTACTCACAACCTTATATGACTCATCTAATTGGTCACTCATTAACTGACCATTCATTCATCAAAATGACCTCACTAAATTACAAACATAATACTGACCAACCAATAAGTTTAGTAATAAGGATGTTGCCTAGCAACCAAGAAATCATTGTAACATGCAGAAAATACTTCCAAAGAGCTATTTGAGAAGTCTGTAAAGGTACTGCAATTCCTGGATTTGGTGAAAACGTTATTTTCTTGGTACTTATACTGATCAGACCAAATCAATAATCAGTTTTTTAAAATAGTCTTTAAAGATATTATAAGCAGAACTGAAGCATGCACCCGGCATGATGTACAGATTCTTGTAAACATCCTGTAATGATGCAATCAATATTGATTTTTGTGGGCATAACTTATTCCAGCATCCTATAATGAATACTTCACTTTCCTACTTAAACGACTGAAAGGGTGTAAAAATTCATTGCTTCGAAATCAGAGAGCTTATAAAAATTTTATGATAGTATGAAGTTACGTCTGAGACTTACAACAATTCAATTTGTAGATGCTTTCACGATGCTGATCATTGTAAAATTGTGATTATAATAATGAGCACATTTATAAAACAAATATCACACTCGAACAACATGAAAACAATCTTGTATCAATATTTGGCTTACAGTTTAATATTTGCAATCATTCCAAAACATTGAAACATGTGCTTGAAATTTAAAGGTCATAGTCTACAATATTAGGCAATTTAACATCTCTTAAATAATACAACTGCTAATAACATTTAAAATTACTATTCACTCCCTAATGAAATTCATGAAGACAATTGTACATATTCAGCATATGTGACTGATCAGCAAGTGACATTGGCCTGTTGAAGCCCATCCACTTAATCCAGTATAAACAAAGCAATGAAATATACTGACTGGATACACAAACAGGCCTCACTCCTAGTTTAGGAGTTAGAGTATGATTTGCAAAAACTAAAATGTAACTCACAATAAACGTGTATGTGTTCAGGCCAATATATCCAGATAATGTAACAAGTAGTAACAGGCATATCAACACATCAGCAAACTCAGAAGCATCCTACCCATAAACAGAGTTCTTTAGTCTTAATCACTCTCATGTCCTTGAGACTTTGTTGCCAAGCTGGTTAGTTCACTGACCTTTGTGAAAGGGGAGTTCTAAGGCTTACACAGGTGATAATCCCCTTTAAATCCTCAACATAATAGACATTGAGAGTAAGCATTAAAGTCTAGAATAAAGGTTATAAGGTGATTAATCCATGTTTGTAAAATTTATCTGGCGTAGGGTGGATCCTAAGCCCTTCCTGTGTTTATATGTCCATTTGACATAGGGAAAAACAAGAAGATATCTAACTTTTAGTGGGATCAAGCTTGGGTGCCCCAGTACATTTTTATCTTTAAAAACAACAACTTGAGTTAATCTTTAAAGGGCAATCCAACCTTGATAATAAGATGATTTGTGTGAAAGCAGAAAAATAAGAAAAACAGGATGATGAAAGTTTGAAAGAAATCGGACAAGTTATGGATGTTTGATGAGATCACAATATCTATGTGAATCTCAAATTGGCAATTTGGTGAGTCTATTGTGACATTTTTGTGGACAACTCTCCTATTTGCGTATACAAATATATCATTAATTTGCAGTTTTCTCCGAGGCACTTTTACTCACGGGGCAGTACTCAAAATATATTGGAGATAGTATATTACTATAGGTCCTCATGAAAGAAAAAGATCCTACTGAGTAATACATTTTTAATAGTCATTTTCTGTGTTGGAGCGAATAGGGGAGTTGTCCACAGCTACATCACAGTGACATTACCTATTTGGCCAATTTGAAATTCCCATATGTATAATGATTACAACTGTCAAAAATTCATATCTTTCTTATTCCTTATCCGATTTCGTTCAAACTTTCACCAATCTGCTTCTCTAATATTTTCTCTTTCTTTCAAAGCAACTTGGATTTTCCTTTAATGAGGGTCATTCAGTGTCTAAGCTGGTGTCATATGACCTTTCAGTTGTCTGAAGAAGAATTCCCCCTTGTTGTGACACTTCCTCAGTACCCCAAGGCCACTACATGTATATGGGCCCTTTGCTATGAATCACTAATGAGGTGTCTATTGATCTACCAGTTACTGAATTATTCAATGGCAACTTAATGATCTTTTAGTATATCCCCCTTTCCCCCTCCCCCAAAGTTTTGTAACTTAGATCAATAAAAGTATAAAATTTTAATCTTCAAGTGAGGTACATGTACATGTATGTAGTTGTGGAGGATAGATGGATGAAAGAGAAGGCCACTAAAGAGGTGAATTCATCAATCAAATATTCACATATCATTCTACGAAATGCACTTCTATGAAATGTACCTGTATGTCTTCGTTTTGTGGTTTGCCTGTGGCTGGCATACATTTTTAAAGACATGAGTCATACTAACATTAGTAAACACAGCTCTGCCTACAAAGCTCATCAACATAGGTACAAAGATCATTGACATGTTAATCATCATGTCATCTGTAAAAGTAGGAAGAGTTTAGCAGGAGGCCTACATGTATATTGTATTCTGCTGATTATAACATTGTACATTCCTCATCTTTTGTTTCATTTGTTTTTAGTTAATTTTCCATGAGTTTATATTCCGTTTCAAAAATTCACCTGGGGCGGTATTCAAATCAAAACGCGCATTAAGTTAGCATTTTACTTAGCATTTGGCTTGGCTAAGTAAGCTGGCTTAACTTGTATTCAGATCAAATTTAAAGCACTTTACTTTAGCAAGCCGACTTTAAGGCAAAATACTTACTGATATCCATTGTGACCTCACATATCCTGTCAAAAATCATGCGCAATAAATGCGTCACAGTAGATGCACGCTTACATGGTTTGCTTGTGCGCAGCTTATACTGCTCCTCATACGTTTGAAAGCCACGTACCTGCCAATCAAGTAATTGGCTTAAGTCTGCTAGGGAGCTGTCTTAGACTTAGGGTAAAATACTTAGCCAAAAGATTCAAATGAATACCAAAATTGCTAAAGTATTTTATCTCAGCCGAAAAGTAAGTATTTTATCTCAGCCGAAAAGTAAGTACTCTACTCATATTTCATTTTAAAGTATTGAATTGAATACGGGCCCTGTCACCTATTTTGAATCTTCCTTTGAACTTGATCTCATTCCATTCCCACACTCTTTGTTTGTTTTCAATCTCCTACCCTAATCTGCTGTTTCACATCTTACTAATCCCTGCTCCAACAACATCAGTAATCCATTCCACCAAACACCTGTTATGTAACTGCTTGTATGCTTTTCACACTTGCAAAATTTCCTGGGGTTAAGCTTAGCCCACTTGCTTTTCACACTTCCTTTTACCAAAGTTGGCTAACCCCGCAATTAGTACCGGACTATCTGGCCCTGCAAATAAGCAGGGTTAGCCGGGCAATTGCGGTGCTAAGGACCACACATGCCGGTCATCACAGACAACGTGCTCATGAATATGAATATCCTTATAACGCTTCCTGGTGTGAAAGTTCACCTGAAACGCGCGAAATTGTTTACCTCGGTTTCATGCGTTGCAAGTACATGTACATGTAGTACATGCTCGATCTTGACGACTAGTATTTTACGAGGCATGCGCGATAGTAAAGATATCAATATTCATGAGCTATCGGATAGTCCGGGGTTAAGCAAGCGCAAGTGTGAAAAGCGGAAAATTTCTCAACCCCGGCTAAGCACTTAGTGTGGGATTAAAAAAACAAGTGTGAAAAGCAAAAACGATAGTCCGGGGTTAAGAAAAGTAAGTGTGAAAAGCATATTGCAGTTTGATACTTCATCAGTGCAGTCATGAATTTGTTCTTTGTCAGCTAGCAACAACAGAACATAAAAAATGCAAAATTGATTTTAATTCAGTGATGATTTGATTTGATTTGAAAATATGATTGTTTTACTGCATACTTTAATCTCCCCTTCAGCTACATGGGCCAACATGTTAAATTGTAAATGAAAAATAAAATGTTCTGTTTTGCCTATGACTACCCGGAAATAGCAGAAGAGTGAGACAGAATGGGGGGAATAGATAGTCAGGGAGAGAGGGAAAGGGGAGAGAGAGGGAAAGGGGAGAGAGTGTGGGGAAGGGAGGGAAGGGAGGAGAGGAGAGAGAGTGTGGTGATAGACAGAAGAAGAAGAAAATGAAGAAGAGAAGAAGAAGAAGCAGAAGAAGAAGAAGAAAAAGAGGAAGAGAAAGAAGAGAAAGAAGAAGAAGAAGAAGAAGAAGAAGAAGAGAAGAAGAAGAAGAGAAGAAGAAGAGAAGAAGAAGAAGAGAAGAAGAAGAAGAAGAAGAGAAGAAGAAGAAGAGAAGAAGAAGAAGAAGAAAGGAAGAGAAGAAGAAGAGAAGAAGAAGAAGAAGAAAAGAAGAATAAGAGAAGAAGAATAAGAGAAGAAGAAGAAGAGGAAGAGGAGGAAAAGGAAGAAGAAGAAGAAGAAGAAGAAAAAGAAGAAAAAAGAAAAAGAAGAAGAGTATAGGAGACCATCATGAATAATAAACATCATCAATCAATAATTATTGACTGGTGGGAAGAGATGAAAAGACTCCATTGTTTACAGGTCCAGACTCATCACTATGGAATGTGATCTTACCAATAACTCTGTGAGATAGTTTTCATAAACAAACCTTTTCTTCTACCACTTCATCTACTATATATAGGCCTACCCACCAACCTTCCACATAAAAAATAGAAATTCAGAATTCTGAGTAAATAATATTTTGTGTGCTATATAGAAGTTTAAGGAAAATGGAGGAACGTGTTCATCATTAGCTTGAAGATCTTTCCTTAAAGAAAAAGGAAAGGTCAGCAGCTTTGCAACTACAAACATCACAAATTTATAAGACAATTTTTTTTCTTGTGAAGAAACATGCTGTCTTACATTTATTTACAGTGAGATTGATTATTCATGTTGTGGAAACATAAATAATTTTTGTGGAAAATTAAGGGGCAATGACCCTCTAAATTCAACAGTGACCCCGCCCCACGTTGATTAAGAACAATAATTCTGTTAAGAAATATGACCCTCTCAAAGTTCCAATGACCCCTGGGACAATTATTTAGAGATAAAGCAGAACCCCTCCCCCTCATTCCTCATTTTCATTAAATAAATATGACCACCTCAAAGATTCAATGACCCAAAACTGGAACAATCATCCAGAGATAAAGCCTGAACACCTCCCTATTTTTCACAATTGTAAAAACGTGACCCGTTACTGCGGCCACTTCAATCATATACATGTATAGGCACAGAGGTATTTCAGGTGTTTCATCTTTTACATTAGTATTCATATGAAATGATGCCTTGCCTAGCCTTTTGTCACCATGTTACTACAAATATTGTGCTGTCACTTTAAATTGCTTCTTGATGAAAATACCTCAGTAAAACGAAAATTTCTACATCTCCATATGCGCCTTTATGTACACTGTAGGAGATGGGGAGAAGTATGTCCTTTGGTACCTTTAATCATATAGCACACAAAAGCAACAGCCCCTGAGACCGACATATCATCTGTTTGGAGCCAGAAGGGCGTTAACTCTGTACAAAAGATAGGAGCTAACACCCTTCTCGTTCCAAACAGACGATATTGTCAGTCTCACAAGTCTTCTGACAACTTTTCCGAGAGTTCTGTTGGTCTTGCAGGTGATTGCATGGTCTACTGATATATCCTGTTTTATTACAAAGTCTGATGATAGAGACTACATCATCTGTGAAGTTCCTTCTCCTCATGTGACCTCTGACCTCATATTTCTTTTGTCAATAAAACAAGTCAAACATGGCCAACTCACATATGAAACACATATCCTGGATACAGCACATTTCAGAAAGATTTATGAGAGGTACATGAGTAGAAACACACTCAAATTCTTTTCTTTTTCTATAAATTTCCTTATATATCATTTGTTTTATATCTTTCAATCTTGACCTCATATATCACATTTATGCAGGTCTAATTGCATGGAAACAAAGTAAATGAGATAAAATTTGAAATTGAGGACGAGTTGCAAATATAATGATCGAAATATGAAACCTAATTCAATTGTGTGACATTGACCTTAAATTGTTTTTTTTATTTGTCTGGAGCAGAATTCAACTTCAAGCAATCAATAAGCAATACATAAAATAAATTAATTCATGACAAGTTGTGTAACCATGCGTGTAAAGCATTAAAGTTTGAATAGCATTTTTTTTCAGGTCTACACATTCATATTAAAAGAAAAAAAAATTCTTTTAAGATATATTTGCTTCAAAGAGAGTCAAACAAAACAATACACAATGAAACGGAAACCACAAGATATATTTTTATGTAATATCACAGTGCTGTACTTCATATATAACTTCAGTAGTCAGTACAGAGTACCTCAACCTCTCTCTACAACAACATAAATTAATTTTCCCTCCAAAAATGACCTCCTATACCTTCTGGCAAAGTTTAAATTCAGCAGAGGGGCTCAAAGGCTCTCCCCAAAATATTGTTCCCCAAAGTCTCCCTATGAAGCTGATCATTAGCACTCATAAAGGGAGCAAGTTTTACCAAACAGGACCCGCTGGGGCAATTTGTTATGTTAGAAAGCAAAGGTTTATTGTGATTCTCTCTTTGATGGGTGTTTATGTGTGACAGGTTATAGGGAGATATAGGTGACAAATTCTACACCATAGGGTCTCACCATTTCCTGTCAATTGTACTTTTATTCCGGGGATGCCCTACCCCCTCATGAAAGAGATAGGAATCTTTGCGTCACGGTATGCATATCCTTAAGGTCTAGCGCCCCTGGATATTAATGTATGAAAGTTTTCAAAATGTTATCATCAATAATCATTGCTATAACATAAATTCACGTGAGCAATTCAAAATCTTTTACAGAATCTACTTAAAATGACAGTAAATTGAAGCTCCTAATGGTGCCATCTTTCAACAGGATTTGATAAGTGTCTGTGCCTCTAATTTTCCCATCATGCCCCATTCTAGTTTGTAGATGCTTAGAATGTACAGTGTATCTGTAGGCAATTTTCCACATGTGCAACATCAAAAATAATAGTTTGAAATATAAAATGTACATATTTGTAGGCGCCTTGAGCATCCTCTGGGATGGATACGTGAGCAATATAAATGTAACTATTATTATTATTATTATAGGATTTGAAGGTTTGCATGGTGAATTTGTAATTCAGAAAAAAGGTTTGCGGTACAACCATGTGAGTTGGAATAACTCCACGTTCCGCAGATGTTCAACCTTAATTGCTTTCTTCAACAGGATTTTGTGTCCTTTTTCTTTCCGATTTTGTCTTCACCCCCTTTTTTTTTTCCACAGGTTATACAGGTTTACCATTGTTCATCACCTCTCTCCCCCCACAGGCAACTCCTGATGTCTTCTTTTTATCAATCGCTTTTTTTCCACATGTATTTTAACCACAATTGCTTCCCTCAACAGGATTTCATGTTTCTCTCCTCAACTTGTTCATTACCTTTGTTTTGTTGTTTTATATTCATCATTAGGATGTCAATTATTTCACCCCTTTTTCCCACATGTATGTTTTAACCTTAATGTCTTTCCTCAACAGGATGACTTGTTTCTCTCCACAGATTATCTCCAACAGGATTTCATGTTTCTCTCCTCAATTTGTTCATTATCATGTTTTTTCACCTTTCTCTCCACAGCCACACCGGTCCACTTCATTCACAACATTCATTAGATTGACGTAAAGTCAATCTTCTATTCTCGTTCGCATTCTGCATTCTTATTAGATTGACGTAAAGTCAATCTTCTGTTCTCGTTCACGTTCTGCATTCTTATTCTTCTTCTGTGTTCTTCTTCTTTAGCCTCAGACCCCATTCGTTTTGCACAGGGTGTTTGTGCGCTCTGTCTAGGTCCTTTCCCCTTGTCCATTTCATTTCAAATTTCGTATGCATGTTCCTTGGCATGTCTAGTTGTGCACTGAGGTCTTCGTTTTTCGAATTCACTCATGCATGACCGTCCAGGCGCCATTTTGTCCGTTTTGGGGGCATTTTCATGCCTTTTGTTCTCCTTGCCTATCTCAGCTATCCTACATCCTACAGACTTCTAACAAATTCCTGTAGATAGTCCAAGAGTTGCTATTTACATTCTTTTTTTAAAGTGAATACCAAAAATGCCATCTTCACACTGTAAATTTAAGTCCGAAATCCGCCATGTTGAAAAACGCTAAATTTCTTGAAATTTTCCCTCCCGAATATTAAAAATTCCTATAACTTTCTCATATCAATTGATTTTTGTCTCAAACTTTTACCATGTGTTGGTCTTGCTATTGCACACATTTCTGCCATATTTCATGCATTTCTGATTACGCATTATATAAACAGCGCCCTCTAAAGTTTTCAAAACGGCTCCCTTCATGTGGCCGTATCTCCGTCATGCCTGGGTAAACCCGTACCCTTTTTTGGATTTAGATACTTCAAGATATACCCTTTTCAGCCAAATAAAAAAATATATACCTCATCACTGACCGACTTTGAGAAAATTGCACTTGAAAATCACAATATTTGCATAAATGAAGAAATAAAGACAAATTGCTCTAATTTTGTGAAGATTCATCGTACGTCTTTGAAATTTGGTGGGTATGTGTATTTGTGTATGTGGCAACTGTTAACTTAATTTCGTTGAAATCGATGACGTCATCGCGAAGATATTACGTAAAAACCTTAATTTACTATGCATTACATAATATTGCATAATATGCTTATTTTAAATGGCGCGCTAGTTGCAGTTGGCTCACAATGACCGCAATGAAATTCCCTTGTCAGGGATGCAAAAACAGATATATGGTCTCACAGAATATTTTGAGTAAATCGCAATTGAAGTCGGGTCATTATACGGATCCTGCACATGTATTACATGTATTGTCTATGGGGCAAATCGGTTTCCCGCATTTGGCCCCCTGAACGATTTTTATTTTCTTGAAATTTTGCAGGTACATGCTTCGAGGCAAAATGAAGAGACTCTCAAAGCCAGATTTTTAATATCTATCAAGCGCTTTGTTTTAATCGCAATTTTATATCCTGCACAGATACAACTACCTAGGAACTATGGCATGCCATCCGGGCCAGATTTCCATTGTGGCCAATTTGTTTTGCATGCAGTGCTTGTGATCACTGTCTAGGTCCTTTCCCCTTGTCCATTTCGATTCAAATTTCGTATGTATGTTCCTTGGCATGCCATGTAATGCACTGAACTCTTCATTTTCCGGAATCACTCATGCATGACCGTCCAGGCGCCATTTTGTCCGTGTTTCGTACCTTTTGTTCGATTTTGGCTATCTCCACTATTCCAGATGCTACAGACTTCAAACAAATTGCTATAGATAGTTTAAGAAATGCTTTTTATTTTACTGTTCAATGACATGCAAAATACAGACGTCAATCTATGCACATCGTTCTGATACGATTGCAATTCTAGTTTTCTTCTTCTTCTTCTTCCTCAGACCCCATTCGTTTTGCACGGGGTGTTTGTGCGCTCTGTCTAGGTCCTTTCCCCTTGTCCATTCCATTCCAAATTTCGTATGCATGTTCCTTGGCATGTCTAGTTGTGCATTGAGGTCTTTGTTTTCCAAACTCACTCATGCATGACCGTCCAGGCGCCATTTTGTCCGTTTTGGGGCCATTTTCATGTCTTTTGTTTTCCTTGCCTATCTCAGCTATCCTACATCCTACAGACTTCTAACAAATTCCTGTAGATAGTCCAAGAGTTGCTATTTACATTCTTTTTTTAAATTTAATACGAAAAATGCCATCTTCACACTGTAAATTTAAGTCCGAAATCCGCCATATTGAAAAATGCGAAATTTCTTGAAATTTTCACTCCCGAATATTAAAAATTCCTATAACTTTGTCATATCCATTGATTTTTATGCCAAACCTTTACCATATCTTGGTCCTGTCATTGCACACATGTCTTGCAAATTTAATGCATTTCTGATTACGCATTATATAAACAGCGCCCTCTAAAGTTTTCAAAACGGCTCTCTTCATGTGGCCGTATCTCCGTCATGCCTGGGTAAACCCGTACCCTTTTTTGGATTTAGATACTTCAAGATATACCCTTTTCAGCCAAATAAAAAAATATATACCTCATTACTGACCGACTTTGAGAAAATTGCACTTGAAAATCCCAATATTTGCATAAATGCCGAAATAAAGACTAATTGCTCTAATTTTGTGAACGTTCAACGTACGTCTTTGAAATTTGGTGGGTATGTGTATTTATGTATTTGACAACTGTTAACCAAATTTGGTTGAAATCGATGACGTCATCGCAAAGATATTACGTAATAACCTTAATTTACTATGCATTACATAATATTGCATAATATGCTTATTTTAAATGGCGCGCTAGTTGCAGTTGGCTCACAATGACCGCAATGAAATTCCCTCGTCAGGGATGCAAAAAAAGATATATGGTCTCACAGAATATTTTGAGTAAATCGCGATGGAAGTCGGGTCATTATACGGATCCTGCACATGTATTACATGTATTGTCTATGGGGCAAATCGGTTTCCCACATTTGGCCCCCTGAACGATTTTTATTTTTCTTGAAATTTTGCAGGTACATGCTTCGAGGCAAAATGAAGAGACTCTAGAAGCCAGATTTTTAATATCTATCAAGCGCTTTGTTTTAATCGCAATTTTATATCCTGCATAGATGCCACTGCCAAGGAAATATGGCATGCCATCCGGGCCAGATTTCCATTGTGGCCAATTTGTTTTGCATGCAGTGCTTGTGATCACTGTCTAGGTCCTTTCTCCTTGTCCATTTCGATTCAAATTTCGTATGCATGTTCCTTGGCATGCCATGTAATGCACTGAACTCTTCATTTTCCGGAATCACTCATGCATGACCGTCCAGGCGCCATTTTGTCCGTGTTTCGTACCTTTTGTTCGATTTTGCCTATCTCCACTACTCTAGATGCTACAGACTTCAAACAAATTGCTATAGATAGTTTAAGAGATGCTTTTTACTTTACTGTTCAATGACATGCAAAATACAGACGTCAATCTATGCACATCGTTCTGATACGATTGCAATTCTAGTTATTAATATACTCATTCTGGTGTCAATATTTCACCTTTTCCATATGTGTGTTTTAACCTTAATTTCTTTCCTCAACAGGATGTCATGTTTCTCTCCACAGATTACCTACTGTCCTAATCCCCCTTTTGTTTCCAGCTTATCCAGAAGGTTAATTGGTTTCTTAGTCCTATTGTTCACTTGTTTTCAATGTTTCTTTTCAACGCAGGACTCTTTTGATGTTACTTATCCTTTCAATGCAGGCACCTTGATGTTATTTATCCTTTCAATGTAGGTACTTTGATGTTACTGTTACTATTTCTTTCTATACTAATTCCGTTTTAATAAGTGCTACTTCATATATAAATTCTGCTGATTTATTCGCTCTTCTCATTCTCCTGACGACGGCCAGAGCATTCTGACCGGAACGTGGAGTTATTCCAACTCACATGGTTGTACCGTAAACCTTTTTTCTGAATTATTATTATTATTATTTACCAAACAGCTGTTTGTCGAAATTCAAAATAAAATTCAAAATAAAATGCAATAAATTTTCAAATTATAAACACAATTTAGCAGTTACTGTAAGGTGGCGCTGTTTTGCAAGTTTAATGCCATTTTAAAGGGAAGGTTGAGTTCGGGGAGAGGTGAAAAATAATTTGTGAGCTTTCTCATTCTTATTATGTCAGTTTGGAAGATTATCATAGTAGATATGTCCCCTGAAAAGGATTGCTCTTCAAATACCTTCACATTAAAATTATGACAAGAAACAGCTGAAATGTTCGGGCCAAACATTTGTGTGTAGTCCCATATACATATTTCTGTGTGCAGTGCATGTGAATCTTAGCAGGATCGTAGGCAATGGGTAAACTTCTTTAAAAGATTCTGAAATCAAATGTGGCAAGATTATACATATACAGATGGTTGGTGATATGAAATTTCCTTGAAATTATTCCTGTCCTTATGAAGATATCTACAATTTTAGAATTATTCTTCAAGCGGCACGGATGAAGCTTTTCTTGAAAATCAATCACATTTACCCTTTCTATCAACAATTTTTAAAGGATTCAGGGATGCCATGCCTATACCCTACTCACACCAACAAGACAGGCACCAGACTGAATATGAGCCTGATCAGTCAGTTAGTCACGGACAACGGACATTTGACAAATTTTGAAAGTTTGAAGGCCTGTAGAAAATAATCATTTAATTGAAGAGAGAGCTATTTTATGTTTCATTGTGAAAGGCATCACTGAAAGGGTTGAAATTTGATAGGATTTGGTTGCCACGGTGGCCTACTAAAATAATAATCCATAACATATTCAATGTCATGGACGGACACAATGCCCACTTTTAACTGATCAGGCTCATATACCAAACAAAATATATTATAATATCCTGAACGGCAAAGATTCGTCCATTGCTGCTGGTATTAAGAGAAGAGTAATTTCAGTGGTGTTGCTGGGCTATGACATTGTAAACAGATTATTTAACGCTTTTACTGCTTCATCACTAAGTCGATTGACGTCAATTCTATTTTCTGAGAAATACAAATGTGGACTTTAAGTGCAGTGTCGAATCATTTACTGGAACTTGTTTAATCCTCGGCTTGACCTGGCAAGAAGTAGCTTTTGCAAAAAAAAAGTAATAATGATAAAATTAAAGTCACAGGTGGTCGTTTTAATGAAGAGGAAATGGTTACTTGGGGGTAAATGAGGGCTTATTATATCCCCATTACTTCCTCTAAATGTCACTCTAATATTTCAACAGCGAGCCAAACCACAATCCTTTCAAAGCTATTAAAGGATCTTTTAATGCTGGAAAGATGATGAAAGGGTACACAAAATATTATTTCTTTTGATCTTTTCATGAAGGTTTGAATATATGGTCATTTATCTGAACTTGTCAGTAATATCAGGACAAAAACTAAATGAATCACAACACTGAATTATTGCAATTCAAAGACAGTTGCTTGCTGCTAAATTTACAAAGTTTCATATCGCGAAACCTGATGATTTTACAGTACAGTCAAACCTGCTTTAGCGACCACCTGTCTATAAAAAACACAATTTTTGTTTCCCCTGAAAAGTGTTTCTCTTTAAAATGTGTATTAAATGAACCTGTACATAAAGACCACCTGCTCATAAAGACCGCTTTTCTTGTCTCCCTTGAGTGGTCTTTATAGACAGGTTTCACTGTACTTCAAGGACAATAGCAAAGATGAGATCACTGTAATCTTTACAAGAGAGAACAGTTGGTTGGTTGATCCTTCAAGCTTGGATTACGATGCTGACCATGCTACATGCATTCTCCATTACACAGTGATCATTCTACGGGGTGGATGGACGAGTTCCATGTCTACGAAAATATATCTTTCTATCCTGTTACAATCACCCTATTTCCTTACTCATATAGCACTAACCAATCAATGTCCGATATGACCCTGATCTCATTAGATGACTAAAGACAACAGGTCCAAAACATTTCCAAAAATAACAATTGATAATCACCAGGCACGGGTGCACAACACCTACAGAAATATGGGAACTTACACACTCTTCCTACAAATAATGAAATCATAATTTCTTCTGATATTACAAATGTATTAATATAACTTTGATGAGATTGCTTGAGATCTGCCTGACTTAACAACAGCCTTATGCATGTTAGTACAAGTAGGCCTACAGCTATGGGGATATCGGCCAAGAAATCCGATGGCAATCTTCGCATAGCAGTCAGAATGAAAACTATTTTTTTTAAACACATCTATGAAAAATATACTTGGAAATTGGAAGACAGAGGAAATTGGAAAAGAAATTGAATTGAAAAAGTTTTCCAAACACCACCTTGTGTTTGGATAAAACAAAACTACATGTAGGTTTAGATGTGAAGGTACTTTAAAAAGAACAATGTAGGAATATGGTTTGAAAAAAACAACTTTTTAGCATTGTGTTGACAAGTTATCTAAAGGTGAAGTTAAATGAATTATTGGTGTAGCCTAAAAATGCAGGATGTTTTGAAGGCTGGTGGAAAATGAAAATTACTGTATATTGCTGACCTCAAATTTTAAGAACATTTTAATAGTTTCAAGTTGAACTTTTAAGACTTTTAAAGCCTAGGTTGATAAACATGTCACCTTTACACCAAGGCTGATGTTACGTCATTATAAGGAGGCAATTGAAGCCAACAATGACTCTTAGAAGAAAGACTACACTGTCATACTCATTGTAGACATGATCAGGAAGGAAAAATCATCTAAAACTTCAAGGAAAGTGCCAAGAACTGATTCTGATACTTTTTCCTACATTGCAAGAAGAGGAGACTTTAATACAGGTTGACAGTGAGAAGAAAGCCCTTGGCCTTTAGTCAATAGAATTACTCCAAAGCTGAGAAATCGGGAGGACCTAGGCTGGACTGGGAGACACGCCTCTGCACATGACTGTATTAGCATTGTTTTGTATGAATTGTACATTCCATCACATGTACATATTGTTTGATCAGAGCCAGAAGGGGCTAACTGATATACTTTTTTGTACAGTTAACATCCTTCTGGCTTTCAACAGATGATATTTACACGTGTAGGTACCAGAATTAATAGAAATATATATTCATTTGCACATATAGCACTAGAAAACATAGGACTAGAAAATAATAGAGTGAAAAATATAATTGTTTGAGAAATAGAGAGTTGCAAAATACAATATACAAAATATTCAATAGCAAAGATAAAATAGAAATGGGAAGATAAAATTTAGTATGGAAGGGAAACTGATTCATATTGGTCCAGACAAATGGAGAAATATTAAATTCAACTTCAAAATGCCCAGAAGTCCTGTAAATTATAAATTTCCTTGAGCAGAATATTGATCACAGATGAGGAAGGTTTTTGTGAATCAATGACACCAGTCATGATTTGCGTTTCGAAGTCGAACTACAGGATAGAGAGAGATTGGGGAAGAGAGGGAAATAGATGGAACGAGGGAGGAAGAGAGGGAGGAAGAAAGGGAGACAGGAGGCAAGGAGGATGGGATTAAAGTGGGGGGAAGGGAAGAAGAGAAAGAGAGAAAAAACTAGGAAAGAGATAGGGAGGAAGAAATATAGGAGAGCTAGAGGGAAAGAAAGATAGACTAATTAGTGAAAATGTTTGAGAGAGAGAGAGAGAGAGAGAGAAAGAGAGAGAAAGGGGAGATGGGTGAGGGGTGGGGATGAGACAGCCCGGAACAAAGGGAGACGGTATAACAAATTTTTCAAAATGTCATGCCCCTATGGAAATCTCACAGGTTTCAAGTAGAAAGAGACTGCTTTTACATGTTTTACATTTTCAGTACAGTAGCAGCCTATTTCCTCAAGCAGATATGGTGTGTTTGCTCAACAAAATTACTCATAGCCCTTCATCATTTATGTATTAAAAATAAAAGCTTAAAATATCATCACAGGAATGATGTGCAGCTACGCAAATGCATAGTGTACATATTTATGTAAACAAACAAATGAATCAATCAATGATTTGGAAACACTTGAGTTAACATAACACATTGCTTGTTCACAAAACAATTGCATATTAAATGCGTCAATGAGTATGACTAATCATGAAATATCACAACAGATGAGTAACTAAATTAACAAAAAAAAATAATCATAGTTGATACCCCGATGTACTCTTGTTCAGTTTCACTCAGCTGTACATGTAGGTCCTACATGTCCTACCATGTATGTCTTTTGTACTGTATCATGGTACCGTAATGTCATTCATTACTTGATACAGGCATAATCCGTGAAAAAGAACAAGAAAAGATTTCAATCAATGGATCATAAACAATAAATTACTTACATGTATGTACATACAGACAGTGATTGGATATATCGTCTGTTGAGAGCCAGAAGGGCGTTAACTCTGTAGTAAAGTATATGAATCAATGTCCTTCTGGTTCTCACTCAGCAGACGATTATGGTAAAGTGAAAACCAAATTGAGTTGAATTCTTGGAAACAGTAAAAGTCACATTTATAAACCTTTTTTCAAAAGAAAACATTTTTCAGTCAAGTGATTTCTGATTTAGCATGTTTAGTGATTACTTAAGAAGTTAAGTGTAACCATGGTATTGAGACCATTTGATTTCACACTTCTTTCGTATTCCTCAAAAGAATACACTAAATACAAAAAGTGCACTCAGGAGGAAAACGAATTGGGAGGGATTTGACCCATGTTTTTCACATTTGATGCCATAATGGCAACTGTATCAAAAAGACCAAATCTACTTCGTACTTACCCTGCTTACCGTCCATGTTTCCAGATGTCTGTGTCACTATTCCATCCAATAAGCTGGTATAAATCATATCCTCATAATATCAAAATCACACAGGGCTGCTGAAAGTGTACTCGAACGTGAGATCATGCAATACAAGATTATTCCTTCCTTTTGAGTTTTGTTTGTTCAAAAGTGAATTGTGTTGAATTTTCTGCAGAGTTCATCAAAGACACAAGTTCACGCATACAGATCAGTATCTCAACATGCATATAGGTCAGTGTGTGAAGCGTGTACACCACAAAGTTTTGGTGATGTGACTGAGAAAACGTGTGTTATGTCTGTCGTCTGACCCCAAAGTTTGATGGTTTATATCGCCCAGAGTTGAATGTGCACCCAGGGATAGGTTCGTCACTGCCGACTCTAGATCAAATTGCCCCCAAACTCTGAGGGGGGAGAGAGAGGGAGAGAGGGAGAGGGAGAGAGGGAGAGAGAGAGAGGGAATGAGTGAGTGAGCTAGAGCATGGCTAGAGCAACAACAAAAAAAGTTTTGGTTGTCAAGTGCGAAGTGAAAAGGAGCAACGGAAGCGCCTCCCAGTTGAAACCTATATTGCCAAGGACAACAAGGTTGTTAGTCCGTGATCAACCTGGGTGGGGCATCAACTTCGGAGAGTCTGGAACACCTCTTGTCAAATTACAGTCGACTAATCGAAACCCAGGTTCAGAAACGCTCTTTATCATTTACACTCTCTCATCGGAGAGTTTCACGGTCTTTGATGCAGTCAGCCGTAGACTTCTAGTTATCAAATAATCAGGTCTGGAACGTATGTAGAGCAGAAACGAGCACAGATGACAACACCAATAAAAAGCCACTTGTCCAACTCCTGATACCGATACTACCATCTATAAACTGAAGCGAAAGAAGAGATCATCAGCTGAGAGTCAGAAGGGCGTTATCTCATATAGTTTAACACAAACTTAATGCCCGTCTAGCTCTAAACAGACAAGATATTCAATTCCTCCACTTGGTTTCCACTTTCCATTACTAGACATGAGAAGATGAGATGGAAAATCACTTTTCAGAAGAACTTTTCCAAATCACCTTGCTCAGGGAAACAATCGTCTGGGAATAAATTGCTACTCTATGCAGTCGCATCACAACAACCGATTGAAGACCTCGTAAAGAAGAGCAAATATCTCGGGGAAGGGCAAGGAACTTGGTTGACTTCCTCATGAAAACAAATTTGCCGAACAAAGTGGCAAATCCAGGGGGTTACAGGGGCACATCCCCTCCTGCAGATCCAAATCTGGCATACTTTAAATACACAAAAGAACAAAACATGCAAAAACTGTGTTTAAGTGCACCCCCCCAATACAAAACTATTTGAGCTACAAGTAAAAGAAAATTGACATTTTCTCCTTTTTTGCTTGTCAGAGATATTTTCGACTTGTACCCTAGCTCCTACATGAGAATCATGGATCTGCAATGGAAACACCTGTCAAACTTTAACGAGCAATGTAAACTGATTCTGTTGGCTGGGAAGCTGCAAGTTTCCAATTTATACATGTACAATCTGCGGTAATTCATGAGCAGAAATCTGCCATTCATACAAATTGCTGATTCAAATATTCGGTTCCAGAGTCAACTCCAATTTGAAGGAAAGACAACTTTTCACAAAGGGATCCTCGAATAATACATGCATCACAAACTTTCCCATACTGCTTACAAAAATGGTTTCTTGCCTTTCCCAATCTGCCAGCGTTGCGGAGAACTAGACCATTGTTCCGTCCATTATGTGCACAAGTTGCTAACAATATGCTTTGTGTAAAATGGAAACGTGCTCTAAATTTGAAATGATCAGGCGGCAAACTTCACAATGACAAACAGCAGCCAACCATGAATGTATGCACACTCCATATTGCAATATGACCTACACTTGTTGATCGAGTACCAACCCCCATTCACACTAGCAAAATTTATCATAATATGAAAAATTGTATAGCTTTACAATAACTACTGGCAATTAATTTTTCTAGTCTGAACATCATAATGATTAAAACGTCTTATAATGAAATATATAACAAAACATCATAGCTACACGGAGGTTTGAGTCGAGCATTCTCAATAAAGATTGAAGGTCCAGATCCATTTATGTGAACATATTGAACAAAAAATGTATTATAATGTATTATTGTATTGGGAATATGACTGACCACCTGTACTTTTTTGTTCTTCTCTTCTGGAGCAATTCCATTGATGTCAGATATGACACTAAACATGAATGGTGTAAACTGACCTTCCCCAAACTAGTTTATTCATACATGTAAGACCTTCCTTTCTATGATATCTATGTAACATGTCCTTTTGCTTTGAGATGAGTGATTCTTTATACATTTCCTTACACAAATTTTGTACAAAATTTCCCCAGTGTGAATGCCCCACGACAATCAATAGAAGGAGACAGTTTCAGTTTCTCATGGTCACTGGCGCTCCTCTTCTTGCACTTTCAGGAGTTTACCGATCGCACCTAAAACGGCACACCATTGCAAATCTCTGTGGCGGTTAAATTGCAGCCAATAAGTGGTGGAAATGTCTGGTGGAAATTGCTCCAAATTACCTCAACCAGGACACCCTGACATCAGTCTCGGCCAGGGGCAGATCTAGGATACTGTCAAAGGGGAGAGGGTCACAAATCCACAGAAAAATCTCTGACAAGCAGAATAAAATATATAAATAAACAGAAATGAAAAAAGAAGGTGTATTCTCAGGGGTCTTTGAGGTCTAAAAGGGGCCACAAGAACACTTCTTTTTTTTTTGGGGGGGGCGAATTTTTGAAATCTGTATGTATGCCAGATGGGATGCAAATGGGGGATGCTCTCCCTGTCCCCCTTTATTCGCCACTGGTCCTGACTCCCGAAACGCCATGGCTGTGACATCACGCTTGAAGCATGAGAAGCAAAAATAAAAAATAACCATCCAAGGTATGCCATCGGGAAGAAAAAATCCTGGATTATTACCAAAGGAACGTAATTACACCTAGAGTTTCCAGCCACTCAGTCCACCAGAAGGAACGGTAATTTCCGTGATTTTTTTCGCAGGAAATATTGTTAGAAATGGTTAGATATGATTCCGAGGTGATGTGAGAAGCTGTATGGGTTTTCATGAACGAACTGTAACAACATAATGGATGTGTATAGGTCACTAGTGCTTTGGTGACAAAGCATAAAATGCACAAATATATGTAGCATATTTGCACAGAGCAAAGTCCCTATTTCAACTTGTCCTTTTCTGACCAATGACCAACTGATCCATATACAGTCAAACCTGTCTTAGTGGCCACCTGTCTATAGCGGTCACCTGTCTATAGTGGTCACTTATATTGCCTCCCTGTAGCAAGAAATATGTGTCTTGGAACCTGTCTATAAAGGCCACCTGTCTACAGTGGCCACTTTTTCTGTTTCCCTTGGGTGGCCTTAATAGACAGGTTTGACTGTACATGCATTTTGTTTTACAGAAAGATAATTACATGTATCTTGATTTGAGATTAAGAGAGCATAAAGACGTTGTCGAACATGACAAACAAATACGCATATAATTCAGATGCTGATGGGGGCCACCGGTGAAGTATTGTTGGTGATTAGAGGGGCAGGGGAGGGGAGGTGATGATGACGATGATGATGATGATGATGATGATGCAGATGTTGATGTACCATATAGTAGCGTTGATGATGATGGTGATGATGGTGGTTATGGTGTTTCTGGCGGTGGTGATGGTGGTGAAAGTGTTGGTGGTGATATTTGTGGTGTTGATGCTAATAGCGATGAATATGCCGGTTAGATCAGGGGCAGATCACAATCATTTTACCCCAAGACTACAATGTAGATCAACAGCTATCAATCCACTCACAGTGCATGCTAAAACCAACATAATGATCCTCTTCTTATAAACAAAATTCAACAGATAACACCATGGTAATAACAACATGAAGACCAACAGTGCATGGCAGATCGATACAGACAAGTACCACACTGATGCATTCAATACCTGCAACCAATTTCAATATTCAACCATCAAAATATTAATAAACTAACCCTTCAAATCAACTCCAAAATGTCTCTGGATAACTTCTCCACCCTATGAATAGTGATATCCACAAAATGAGATGTTCTTGCAAAGTATGCACAGTTCATGATCACATGGCAATAATGCCCTCCAAAACTCAAACAAATCAGAATCCAATAGAAAAGGTCAAACCAATAACAATCCAAATTGAACCTTGCGCCTCAATCCTTAACGAATCCTCACCATGTTATGGCTATCCTCATATGGTAGTTCTACATTATCCTTCCAACGAGGACACTTCTGGAACAGTTTCATGCAATGTTGTGGAACTCCTTCCTAATGTTCTCCTCATGCAGCAGCAATGAATTCTCAAAAGTGAACCTCAGCTTCACCCTAACCACACTTCTGCCAGACAAGAGTTCCTTTCCAATGAATCTCTTTTCTCCACCTTCACTCAAGAATAAAGGCTTAAAACCCTTTCAGCTCTTTTTTAATGGTAGTTGGGCTTGAGGTGTACCAGACAATCCAATGAGGAAAGGAACAATAGCAGAAGAGTTTGAATAGCCCCATTGAGAGTGAGGCATCCTTGGGTTACCCTTCAGATCACAATAGGGCGCAGTGGAGCAACATGAGGGTTATAATCAATAACTAGTGGCCCCCAATAATGGTCCTGGTGCACTCTGTTAAAAGGACTCACAAACCCAAATTGGACCAGGATGCAGGATGCAGGAACTAGTCTAATACACTAGCACCAAGAGTTCAAGATTTGTGTTTGTGCAAATTAACAGAGGCTCTAACCAGTAACCAAATGACTTTGTCGTAAATACCTTGTTTAATTTCACTACAAAACAGTCTCCATAGACAACTGTAACAAAATATATATATGCTTATCTACTTTAAAAGAACTTACCCGAGTTAAACTGATGACAAATGACAAACTTCCAAGTGAAAAATTATGGGAAGAAAACAATATACTTACCTGAACTGTTTTTCAATGTATCCTTTGCAGTTGTGGCTAGAATGGCAACTAACTCATTGGTAAACATGGACTACATGTAATAAACTGCAAGGTCATGTTCCTTAAATTCCGGCTATTTGAAGATCATGATAGTCCTTCATGTGAGATTATTAAGATAGGACTTCACCACAAACATGTAAACATGTGTCTTAGAGAAAAAAAGAATGATTCTTTGAAGCAGTGAAAAAGGATGTCATCATCATCATCATAATATATATTGTTTTATTGTCCATATAAGGAAATTGGTCTTGCCTACATGCATTTACAACTGAAAATATATATAATCAACACAAATACAGATAGATACATAATAATTATGAGAGTTCTTTTGAATGTAGTTACCATTCTGTATTATTCTTTTCCTCCTCCTCCTTCTTTTTCTTATTATCATTAACAAATTCATTTTCAATAACATCATTAACATAATTAAGAGTTGTATATATATGTTCCCATCTAATCTATAATCATTGACATAATCTGTATTATTATCATTCATCATCATTATTATAAATATTTATTTACTAATGATACTTATCATTAAATAATGTTCAATTCATTCAGTGCATAATAAATAAATCAATTCTCTATGCACTTTACATAAGCTTACATTAATGTATCTAAGAAGAAATTTTACAATATTACAAAATAATGATTCCATAAAACCGCAATAAAAGTCGATCAAAAGTGAAACTTCCTTTTTTTTTATAAATTGATTCTCGTTTCAATTTGTTGCAAGAAGACCCCCAATGATTGATAGAAGTGCCTACAAAAGATTGGCTTTCATCCACAATGTATTTCCACAGGTCACTGATTTGCTATCATTCTGTGCAATAATTCAATTTTTTCAAAAGGAGGATACAATAAAGAATTGAACACTTCAATTATGAATTTATTTCCTTTCAAGGAGAAAGATAGCTGACACAACGTCTGCTAATCATCAAAAGACAATTCAAGAGACATTTCAGCTTATCAACACAGGTAGTGCGTAATGATAAATATATTTTTTGTTCATGGCCTCATCAGAATTCTTTTGGGATTTGGTTATGTAATAATGAAGTTTCCTCACAGTTATTTTCATGGGTTTTATTTTTCATTAATTATTTTTTAATTATCCAGGGATCTTTCGGGCACTCCAGAGCCAAATTGCAACCTGCTCCCAATTTTTTGCCAACTTAACACAGGCGAACATTAGTATCTCAATGTCTACACATCACAACCAAAAAAGGGCCGTCTCAATCATTAACCCCCCCCCCTCAAAAAAAATTATGCAAATCAAGAGGTTCTTATAATTAGTGTACTTTTTATTTTTCTGTGTCATATGTATTAGTCCTGTTCTAGAGATTCTATAAGTAAATGTATATTTCAATGCTCAGTATGAAATAATATTAGTAATGTAATTTATATATCTATGTGTAAAGGGTACAGAAGGCAATTTAAATGTTCATGCACCATCTTTGAAGTTCTAATGCATCCATGTTGCTACTTATGCAAACAAAATTTAAAAAAGAAAAAAGATTTCTACCTCATTTCTTTGTCTGCTTGCAGCTGACCTCCAAATCTACTTATCACAATCTCTTTCAATCATAACACAGCCTCTATACTATACAACTCGAAGCAAACAAATTAAATTGAGGACAAATCAAGTGAAAGAAGTGCAGTCAATTCATGGTCTTTCTTTTTAAAAAGGAAAACCAAGATCCCTATTACACATACCTCAGAAAGTGGACTGAGGCCACCTCGATGTATGTGTAACATCAACTTTTTATAAAAAGCCGGCCTGATGTTTAACAGGGGTCTAAGATGAGGGATTTCCTCCTTGGTTTTGAGACTTCCTTTAGATCAGATAATGACTCTTTTGGATGTTTCTACCAATTATCCACTTGACAGAGATTTCCAAGATTAGAATTACCAAAAAGGCTCCAAATTGGTATTCAGTTAATTAGTAATGGATCAAATAAATCTTGTCATGTGGAGGTTTTGAAGGGTGGAGAGAGAGTTAAAAACTGTTTAAAAAAAAACAACAAAAAAAAACAAGCCAACCAAGACAAGACTAACCTAGGGACACAAATAATGTTTATTGTGACCATCTAACATATTTCATTAGATCAATACAAGCTGATTGGTGAAGAAGACATACTTACAAGTATAAAAATCAATCAAATTAATGGGTTAGATCCTTGAAAGGCAATAAAATCAATTATCAATATTTTTTTTGGACAGGCATAAAGAGAAAAAAAAGCAAAAATGAAATAAATGCATGAAGGAGATAGAGAAAAAGAAGGGTATAAAAGCTCTTCTACTCAATGATGATGAAGACTATTAACAAATACACATAGTATGCACTTATCTTTAAACAAAAATGAAACAGAACAAAAATATATTTCCACGTTTGTAGCTTTAATATTCAATACATCAAGTCTTGTCTTTCCTTTTACAGGACTACATTTATATTTCCTTATCAGTATATACTATAGAGAGAAAATTAATTTCATCAAGCGTTTTGCCAACTGTTATAAGCTACTGAAATCCTTGCATCTGATTGGCTGAGAGCAAATTTGTCAGTAACAATCACTGACAAAACGCTTGATAAAACGCTCCCCAGGACCTTCTTATGAGAACAATGTACATCCTGAATACCCTTGAATCATATCATTATCAGTGATAAGCAAGGCAAACACAAGATGACAAACATCATTTTGCGGAAGCCTGTGCCAAGAATTGGCTTGTTTTGTAGCGGAGATTGTTGAAGTTTTGGCGAGACTTTTTTTGCTGCATAGTTTAGGCTAGTCAGTTTCCTGTATGTGTCATCGCTTGAATATTTGTCATTATTTGTAGAAGTATCTGAGATTTGATCTCAATGTTGATGTGGAAGGACAAGGATATGGGACTTTGCTAAAAAAGTTTAAATTTTCAATTTTGTATTATAGGATGGCTTTGCCTCTTAAAGTTTACAAAGCCTTCTCATTTTTGTCACCCCCTTCTTAGCTAATATTCTTATCTCAAATCTTCTTTTTCTTCCTCCTCCTTACATTCTTTCCATCTCCTCATATTCCCTGTCAATTCCTGTTTGATTAAGCTACTTATCACTGAGAATAACTTATCATAATTGTAATCAGAAGGGAAGAAATTAAGAAACATATTAAGTGGGCTAAGAAAGGGAAAGCACAAAGTTCTATACACCCAGAAAATGAAAAAAAAAGAAAAGAAAGAACAAACATTTTAAAAGACAAAAAGTAATGCCTAGAGAGAGAGAGAGAGAGAAACAAACATACAGAGCATTCTTGACATAAAGGGGAAATAAAGGAGTGGAAAATGTTTAATGAATAATGATAACAAGAATTCATGATTCAATCCCAAACTTCATTATCATTTCAAACAAAAATCTCATCCTTGATGGATCAAAACGCATACAGGCAATGAAATGTAATATCACCCAATTTATGACAATCAATATATGAACTCCTTCATCTCCTCACTAAATTATAGGATATCAAATGTGTGATGATGAATATCCCTGACATAAGAAATCAGATCAAAATGATCATGATTAATGGCCTCCCTCTTTCAATACTTTCATATTTTCTGTTTATTGAATTGAACCAGATATATCTATTCCTCCTGTGATTGAATTAAGATGAAATCAACGTGACAGCCATACAGGCAGAATTACTTTATGCCTTATCTCAGAGTTTGGCTCGATTAGAGCGGATTACAGAACTATTTTGTACTTCATATTTGCAGTCTTGTTAGAAGTATCCAGAATATGGGGCAATTTAACTCAATTATTTCTGACAGAGAGGTAAAGTTTTGGGCAATAGTTGAAAGCACGATAACAAAATATAACACTGACTATATTTCTGTACACTATCCTGAATCTATTCTTTGTAATATTTACCCATTCAAAAGGGGTTCATCTCTCTCCCTCTCTTTCTCTCTCTGTTTCCATCTCTCTCTTTCGTCATTTTCCTTTGGAATTCCAATAATCTCTTCACATATAACTCCTCTTATGTTCCTTATGTCATTTTTGTAAACAAGATTAAATAATTCACATTAAATTTTAGATGGATTATGATTTATTCAAACTTTCAAAGCAATAGTGGAGAAGCGATGAATGAATATGAAAATATTTTTCTTCTACAATACTGATCTCGTGAAATGCTTTTCCCATTCTTTGCCCCTCCTCCCTTCTAATACACATCTTCTTTGCAGAGATGCTTTACTTCTATATGCATTGTAACAAAGGTATGTAAGTCTTTGGGAAGATGTATTACTGCTCTGTACATACATCTTCAGAAATTCTTTTCAAAGATGCCTTAATGTAACGTAAAGATGTATTCTCAGTAATTCCTCGGGATGGAAGTGATAGCCCACACGACATCTGCCGAGCCTCGTCTCACCAATGTAATTGATGATGCAGGCTGCATGAGCACTCGCACAACATCCCACGTGATACGATTAACTTGTTAACTTTTACAACTTCACATTACAAGCATATGAACCATGGTTCAAAATGATATCATAACATGTACTGACAGCAAGAGGGGCATTACCTCACATACCACCTTAAGTTAAAGTCCTTCTAGCTCTATACAGATGATACGATTTGCTTGTTAATTTGTACAACTACAAGGTATAAGCATGTGGACCTTGCTACAAGTATGATATCATCTGCCGAATGCCAGAAGGGCATTAACTCATATTCTTACCCAGAAGTAATGCCCTTTTTGCACATGATATGGTGATGTGAAGGAAAGCAAGCAGGATTCCAAGGCAGGGTAATGTGAGAAGCTAAAAACTAATTGAGCATGCCTGTGGTATGAATACTTTGCCATAGCTGCTGTAATGACATCAGCGGCCGATACCAGAGACCCTATGATGACATTACGTTGTCGCAGCATTATATCCCAACATTAACCTGGGCAGACATATCATAGTCAGGCTCAATCACTCGCATTACCTTCAAGGCACACACTTAATAGATAATTATCAAACAAAGAAAGATATAAACTTAGGCTACAGATAATGACACCATTATTCACCAGAGGTTGTGTGTGTGAGAGAGAGAGAGAGAGAGAGAGATCCCAACATTCAAATTTCTGTAGCAAATTTATTTATTTTTTTTCTTTTATAGCTAGTATTGTCCATAATCTCATATCACTAATCTTTAAAGAATGGCATAAATACCACAAAAACTGTTGTAGGTGCTAAGTTTTGCCTGGGGGGGGGGGGGGGTTCAACTCCACAACAAAATACAGGTTGTAAAAGCTTGATGCTTCATCCTCTGTGTCTTGTGTTTTATCTTCCATGGCATGGGTTCGAGACCAGTTTGATGGGTGGCAGCGGTGGGATTCCAATAGTCTGTTCAGACTACAGGAAAATTATTCAAGAAGTCATATACAAAAATGTCTTGTAAAGAATCATCATACAGTGAAAGGGCATACACACTTGAAAAAAGTATAGCATAAAGAAATGTATAAAGGAACTAGTTTTTCGAAGGTCAGCTGACACCATAGGTGTAGTATCAAGTTATGTCATGGGCAGCACTGGAGCATAAAAAATTACACTGAATGGTCATTTCAGCACGTAGAGCGCACACACGATAAGCCCTGCCCAGTTATACGGTTTCCATACGATACAACGTTCAACAACATATCGTATAGCTGTATGGCTTTCGCAGAGCTATACTGTGCTTTTTGGTAGTCTACGGTGAGCTATACTGAGCTTTTTAAACTATAAAGAGAAAATGATTAACTGCTTTTAAAAAATCACAAAGCAATTTTATCCTGCAGTTGATAGATTTTTTATTTAATGGGAGTACGAAAAAGGGTTAAAAAGAGTCAGCTGCTAATATCTGTGGAACACAGCAGCTTACACAGCCTCTGACAGAGAAGGAGAGTGGTTTTATGAACTTCCCCTATGTCTGACATAAAAAAACAAAAAGCGCCTAACGCGATCCATCCGGTCTGGAAGAACATAACTCATGCCCCCTACCCCCTTCCGCTTCCCTTTACCCCTCTGACTTCTCCCTCCTCCCCGTTTCCATAGCGACAACATCCTTTGTGAAGCTTGCTAGACAGCTAACACTCACAACCTCACTGTCACCACCATGGCCACTGATCACAGCCAACACTACAGGTAACATCATCATCATGGTGTTGCTTGCAGACCTAACAGTAATCTCTAATTGAATGATCAATGTGGGTTGTCAACGGTAACGGACAGATGGAGACTCAAGAAAGATCTTTCCAGCCATTAGCACACTTCAGTTTCGTAAATCAGTTGTTCATATCCTTTCGTCAAATCCCAAGTATGGAATTGAACCAATAAGGTCAAGAAAGTACTGTAAAACCACAAACTTTCGCAACCATTTAATGTTCGCAAAGTTTCACATGGCAAGCCCCAAAATCACTGAATCGTAATTGACACAACACTAAATTTTTGCAAATTGTGTTTCTTTCTGTGAAAATGGCTTTCATTTACAATTCCCCAAAAGTTTTGTGTCGCAAACGTTTGTGGGTTTGCAGTATTTAGTGGGATTTCTTGAAAAGTCCAATAATAATTTCTATGTAATTACTGATAGATGTCATGAATAGAACTGCCAATAAATTATAAATTACAAAAGTTATGGAAACACATATTTAACTTCCAATCAAAGAAGAAAAGCATCCTTGTTATAACAAGAAAAGGAATCTATATTTTCTTCTAATATAACTGAAAATATGAGCACCACAATAAACTCCAATATGAAGAGAATTATTCCTCCAATCGTCTTACATCAAACAAAAAACATTCAAGGATGGGCCGTGGCTGAGTAGAAGACTCTGTAAACAGAAGGAAAATTTTTTTTTGCTTATTCACATAATATACCTGATTTTTGACCAGTTTGAAGAATAGTATATTTGTAAAAAAAAAGCTCGTTTAGTTTCTCGGTTTCTCCATTTTCAAAACCCCTTCCTGGAATTTTTTTGTTATCAAGCCAACACTTGAGTACCCTTACCAAGAGGCAGAGATGCAAGTGTTGATAGCTATCACAAACATGTTTAGGTGTGAGTCTTCAACTTGCTATTGTTCTTCTATTTCATCTGGTTTCCATTGGTTGAAGGGGGAAAAGAAAAGCACTGGGGGCCCTATCATGTGAAGCTGTGTTTCCACCTCAGCTAGGCATATTATAACTTGTACACTATCTCATTCTTTTGAGAAAGAAACGTTTCAACAAAACTTACATTATAGCCTTTTAACACAAGGGTAATTATCAAATAAAGAAACTTCATATAAAGAAACACCTATGATTACCATAAAGTGAAAAGGGAGTAAACAGTGATACATATCAAGCAATAAACATTAAATTAAGAAACTCATTCTGGAGAGAAGTGCCTGGTTGTGTATTATTCTCATGCTATATGATGTACACATGGCAAGTCAACAGCTTTATCGAATATTCCCGTTCTGTTAAACAACATTTCGCTATTAAAGTGATGTTCACACAAGAAAAATTTAATTACTTATTATTTTAAATGTGGAATATTACGACGACATACAAAATCCAAGCATGATTTCTAGAGGAATCCAGTAGGATTATGAAATTGTCCTTGTACTGATTTCTTGAAAGTTTCTGCAATTGTGTTGATGCAGCTTTCAACTAGACTATAGCTACGTTTGTAGTTTCAAAACTTTAAGCTAACGAAACAATGGCTCACTAACAACTACGAGGGTTCGCATTTAACATGAGCAGAGATGTCATCGTTACAAACATGGTCCGTAATTAAGTGGAGGACTCCCCGCTACTTGTGGTTTCGGCCACAAGTTCGCGGAACTACAAGTAAACTTAGAGTTTCGCAACTACGAGTCTGTTCATACGGCGTGATAACCCGACTTTAAATATTGTGCCATCTTGCACCTTAGGTGAGCTGGAAGAAGATGATGATGATGGGACTAGCGGGGAGAGTGTGACCCAATATGGTGATGCATGTAGACAAGGGGAAATAAACATGGCATGGGGATAGATCACTCATCTCCTCCTAGCTCCGATGATTAATGTCCTTCTCAATACATTCAGTCTAGGCCAAAACATGGCAGGGAGCTCACACAACATCTTAAAGACACCATCTTAAAGACATGGTGAGGTATTTAAACCATATACAGAGGTCTTCCACTCATGTTGATCAGACATTCGCTCTGATGATGTTTGCTCCTGTCTTTATTTTGCCCAAGATAAGGGTTTTGGTGCAACTGGCTTTTAGATCAGGTTTAAGGTTAGGATTGGGGTTAGGGTTATGTACAGTGGGGGGTACTAGTTTTTCTGAAGTTTTGTTTTTCCGAAGGTTCATAATTCCGAAGGTACGTAATTCCGAAACACAAATTTCCCACAGCAGGGGGTTCAAATTTTTCCGAAAATGAAATAGGGTTCATAATTCCGGACATTTAATGCCTTACTCCGAAGGTTTGTTATTTCAAAGGTTCGTAATTCCGAAAATGAAATAGGGTTCGTAATTTTGAGTATGGAAAATGGTTCATAATTCCAAAAATACAATAGAGCCCTACGTAACTTCGGAAATATGAACCCTTTTTCATTTTCGGAATTACTAACCGTCGGAGTAACGAACCTTCGGAAATACGAATCCTCGGAAAAACGAACCTTCGGAATTACGAACCTTCAGAAAAACAACATGTAACCGTACAGTGTTGGGTCCAGGATTGAAATTAAGGACTAGGGAAGTGTAAGAATGGACTACAGAACAACTGTCACATGAGCATCTGTTGTAGATAATTACAATAAGCATTCTTTTCCTACCAAATAATCAAATGACCTTTAACAATTAATGCTATAGAAAAGGCTTCATAACATTGACTAAGTTTTCCCCCACATTTTTTCATGTGAGATTTAACAGTATAAATATCAGTTCTAAGCAAATGAATAGATGATATAGCATTAATTCTTCCATCTTCTTGCTTTAACTTTAAAAGAATCATGTGACAAATTTGACACCCAAGCCAGCATAAAGTTGGCAGCTGAAGACTTGGTGCAGTATTGTGAATAGATGCCAGTTGTCATATTCTTCAATATATCATCTGATAAGTAGATTGCTTCATCAAGATAGATACACTGATTCAGAATTCATTCTTCAGTGGTCATTTTTTCCTGTATTTGAAAGCCATTTGAAAACATTGTAAAAATCCATGATGAGTGATATTACCTGCCAAGGCAGTGAGTAAAAATGGAAAACCTGGTGATATCATTGTAATGTCTGAAAGTTTCCCGGAAGAAAATGGAATGAGGGAAATTGAAGCATTAAATGTTAAAATCCATAGTATTCTATCTTTTTGTCTTTCCATCTCTGTCTCTTGTTTGCCAAGAGAAAATACAGTGAAAACTTGATATAAAGAGCTTTGATATAACGAGATTCCTGATAAAACATGGTAATTTTGCCAGTCCCAGTTCGTTATGTTCTTTTTTTTTTTTTTTACCCTGATATAACGAGATTCCTGATAAAACATGGTAATTTTGCCAGTCCCAGGTCGTTATGTTCTTTTCTTTTTTTTTTACCCTGATATAACGAGATTCCTGATAAAACATGGTAATTTTGCCAGTCCCAGGTCGTTATGTTCTTTTTACCCTGATATACAGAAATTCCTGATATAACAAGGTAATTTTCATGGTCCAAAGGTCCTAGCTATAGTGAGTTTCCAATGTAGAGATTAAGTTAGGCCTACAGCAATGGAAGATAAAATTCTCTTAGAACCTTGTTTGACAAATTTACAATAAGTTTTCTCCAATATAACTTCTTGTACGATTAAAGAACATGAAAATGTAAAAACATCAAATAGCATCTTTAAATCAATCCATCATTCACTCAATCAGCAAACAAAATAGCCAGAGACAAAAGTTCAAACTTCAAGAGCAGTGTTTTTGTCTGCTAGCTGTCACAGATGAAATGAGACGGAAGCAGAACTTGGTCATCTTCTCTTCATGTTTTTCATATGACATGACTTGATAGGTTCTTTTGCCTCCAGGTTCTCATAACACTCAACATGTAGAAGAGTGCTGGAAGACCCTTTGGCCTTGACATCCTCTCAAGAGGTGAGAGGGAGAAGGACCATATGACCTACTGAACCCTGTATAGACAAAAATCAGAAGCCGAATTTAGTCATCTTCTCTCAAGGTCTTTTACATGACACCATTTGATGGGTTATTTTGCCTCCGAGTTCTCATGACACTCAACACGTGGACGACCCTTTGACCTTGATATCCTCTCAAGAGTTGAGAAGCAGAAAGACCATATGATCAACTTATCCCTGCTCAAAAGGAGAGGAACGGAAACATAATTCGGTCAATTTCTCTCAAGGTTTATCACATGACACCATGTAATGGGTTCTTTTGCCTTCAGGTTTTCAGAACACTCAACATGTAGAAGAGTGCAGGAAGACCCTTTGGCCTTGATATCCTCTCAAGAATTGAGATGCAGAAGGACCTCATGATCAATTAACTCAAGCCCCTAAAGGCAGAAAACCTTACAACAAAATGGACAGCATTGGAAAAATCTTTTTCAAGAATATAGTAAATTACATTTCTACCCTAAACTACATATTTACATTTATTTCACTCCAAAATAATAATTTTCAAATATATATTTATTCTACTCTTAAATATACATAATATCATACTCCAGATAGCAGCACTTTTGAAGATGAGAGCTTATCTTCATACAGTTTTATTATACTATTGCATTGTATTATCCAGTTGTTAACTGTAGATTGACTTTTGTTCTTGCATGCTTGGTAATATCACCTCCAAATTAATGCTCCACTTTGAGTGATGCTGGGCTTTCCCATCAAAGTTTTATCATTCATCGAGGAGACTGAGATTTGAGGCATAGTTGGAATCCCCACAGAACTATGAATAATTCATGAAAGTCATTTCACGTAAATTGGAAGTCTAGTTTACTGCTCACACACAGCGAGTCTTATGAGATTGAAGGATTTCATGTTTTAGGCACATGTCCCAGTCCCATATGTTCTGAATAATGTAAGGTTCATGACCTGCATTACTCACACCTCAATCCCAGTGTTTCATGACAGACAGGGGTAAGGGGAAGCCGTTACCCAGGTAGTCAACTTTTTAACGTTTCTCTGAGGAGAAAGCCGCAAAACACGGAAGGGTGAGTTCACATTAGAATTGAACATGAAGAGATCCGTTCACATTAAATCCTTTTAAAAAAAGAGCAACACTCAAGAAAGACGCTCAGATTTCTTGTCCCCAAACTACTGAAGAAAAATAAAACATAACCAAAAAGAAACATATCAAACTCCAAATTGCCCCCAAATTTTCCATCTCAGGGACATTCTGTTTTGCTGAAAATCCAAAACAGAGCCTCTGGAAAAGAAAAATATTTTGATGCTTCATTAAGAGGTATGGCACATTCCATTCGCATGAGATTAGGCTATAAAATACAATGCTTGAAAAACAGGGAGGATGCCCGAAGAGCTACTGAAATAATCCCATAGTGGCCCTTGCCATTTTCTTTAGGACACATATTTTCATTTTGTAGGACAGTAATTTTTCTGTTGAAGAGTTTGAAAAGAACCCTGAAAGATCGAGAACTTTTTGAGGATTGACTAAATCTTCAAACACAACAAAAAGTATATTGTTTGATGAGAAGCAGAAGGGCAATAACTCTATTGTTAAAAGTGTATGTATTAATGCCCTATTTTGGCTCTTAGCAGCTGATAACTTGATTAAGATATGGATTATCTTATTAGTTATGGGAGTTCTCATATCATTTGCCATTGGAATGAACACTTAACACTGAGGATTTGAGGATCTTTACAGAGTTAGAGTATTCTGATCAATAAGAAGCTCATGATGCTTCATCCCCAGTGAGAACACAGCTAGAAAGAGAATCGGAAGCCAAGAATCACATTAGGGCCTAGATTTACAGCCAGGGAGCTAGATAAAAGTCAGGAGTTTGGCATCAGAGATTTCATGCTCCCCCCCATCTTTAAAGCAGCAAGCTCATGTTTGAATTTGCACATACCCATTTTTTTTTTCTTCAAATTTTAACTGAATGTGATCACAAAGACTTAAAAAATATAAAACTAAGACAATTTTGATAGCCTATTACATCAACTTTTGAAATATCATGTGTTGAGAGCCAGAAGGGCGTTAACTCTGTGTTAAAACATATGAGTTAATGCCCTTCTGGCTCTCAACACACGATATATGTAAGCATTACAGTGACATACTACATATACCATGGAATTCAAAGATGATTTCTATAGGCAGTACGATCAGGGCCCCCATTTCATAAAACTTGTTATCAATAACAATTGCAACAGATCTATGACAAATTTGCTCTCAGCCAATCAAATGCTATGATTTCAGTAGCTTGTAACAGTTATTGTGACTTGAATATTGATAACAAGTTTTATGAAACAAGGTCCAGGTACTGAAATTCCCTTGAGTTGATTTCCTGGAAGTCTTCGTGATCATGTCACTGATGAATAAGATGAGGTCATGGAAAAAAGAGGAGGAAACATTGATTAATCTTTATTATGAATAAGATCTGTTTATCGTGAAATCGTAAAAGAATATGGGGTATATTCCATTAAAATCTCCCTCAAAGGTTTTGAAATGAACCCAATATCAAGGGGAGTGGTTTCAGGTATTTCGACGTCAAGATGCTTGAAGAAAAAAAAAACTTCGAAGTTTTTAACCTTCACTGTTGCCAACTTACCAGGAAATTTTAAAAGATCGAGGTCTTGAAAGCTGTAGGGTTACAAGATGTAACAAAGGAAGGGAAAGTGGTGATTTAGAAGAAAACTGACTCCATATTTCCCAGGCATGATGTAAGCCAAGTCTTTCACATATTTCATACAGTCACCTCATCAATGTCGGGACTGATTTGAACAGGAGGAAGTCAATTGCTCCTATGACACTTAGACAATTGCTCAGCATTCAATTCCTTCATTAACCAAATTCTTCACTTTAACCCTGGATCAAACACTGTACCTAATACTAGTTAACCCTCACACTAACACTTTATTTTTTATAAAGAAACCCTGGAGTAAACATCGGGTCACAAGTAAACTATAAATAAGCACAGTCATGTATCCTGTTGCACTAGAATGTAAAAGTATATTCAGGCCTTTTAATATAACATATGCTCCAAGAAAACTTAGCTAGCTTTCGGGGGCTGGACAGCCTGGACTAAGGATCCGGTTGGAAACACTATGTCAACATCTTATGCTGATGGGCATTACAATGGCTATAGAGTGAAACATGTCGATAAAGACCACTCAAGGGAGACAAGAAGAGCGGTCTTTATGAGCAGGTGGTCTGTATGTACAGGTTCTTTTAATACACGTTTCAATGAGAAACACTTTTCAAGGGTAACAAAAATGATGGTCTTTATAGGCAGGTGGGTGCTAAAGAAGGTTTCACTGTGTTAATTACCCAAGTATAGGCAGCAAAGAGGACTGGGAAATTATGAGAGGGGTGTATTATATTATTATACCCACTTTCCCTCTCCATACACTTTGAGTTTGGAAGTTAGGCTACAAGTATGTGTAGAGGTGTAACTAGTATTTTAATACATGTATCTTCTGCTGATTAGCAAATGCTTGCGTTTATATAAAGCTGACCGCATGCTATACAAACAACTGCGATCTGTTATGGGAAATAAATCGCAATAGCATTGAATATGGACATTCTAACAATAACTTCTTCTCGATTCAGGTTCATAATAATAATAATATGAAGACTAAAACATAAGCATTTGGGGTGTTGTCCGCCTCCTACCCCAGAATAAGGGCCAAATCACTGTCAAGTCATGGACAATTGTAGGACTTTCTGACATCATTACGACTCAGAGTTGATCTGGCCTTTCCTCTTACCATATTGCTCGCTATGGGCCGAAATTTCAATTTTACTATTTAAATGAGCGTTCAGAATCGCAATGAAGAATGTCTTTGAAGAATGAAGATGTTTAAAAGTTTTTAGCAAATTCCATTTTATTCCATAATCGGATTACAGATCCATCGTATTGTGTGCAGTGGGCTAAAGTGATACAATTTTATTACTCGAGCTACGAATGATAAAGGACAAGATGATAACGAGCGACATCCACGATGTCATATATATCCACACCCTTCCTTTATCTTCACCTAGATTGGAAGCTGGGCCTCCATGTACATGTACATGTTCAGGAGAAGACTATGTTAAGATCTCATGCTGATGTAAAAATGTCTTCACTTGTAGTATCAGTGATACTGGGTCATATCACTCAATCAGAAAATGAGGACAAGGACATCATATCATGCTGGCATGTGAATGCACACTTCTACAGTCTCGTTCACATGTGATGCAATAAACTGCTTTAAGAAAACCACCACAGCAAAATAAAACCATTTTTAACAAAAATATCTAAAAAAATAATGAATGGCAAAGGGGGTAAGGAAAAATTCACTGAGTGCAAAAAAGACACAAAGTGTACTAATTTATTTTTGTGAGTCATAAGATGCAAAAATGGTAACGTCATTTTATTTATTTTGTTGCAGCACGGCTTTTTGAAAATTGGTTTAATTGCGTCATGTATGAACGCGGCTTTATACACCACATGCATCAAAAATGACATCTTGATCTTAGGACCAAAATAGTCATCTCATGATGAAGTGTGTATGTTTAGATGACAGGAATAGCATCACCCCAGTGGGGAAAGAATGGGGCCAGGTAAAATAAGGGGTGGGGCTTATCCATCTCACCCATCCTTTCCCATGTTACAACCGGTAATGTCACAATAATGCACAATGGGTACTATTTTTGGGCTGAATGAACTCATATCGGGCACCGATGTTAATGTGTTGGGTTAATATAGGGTTACACAAATTCAGCTCTAACACTCTGAATAGTTGAGTTATTTGGTGGTGTTGATTACAAGTTTACCCCTTACATAGCTTAGTGTGTTAGCATTGCATGCAGACTAACAGTTTAAACAAACTTTAAATACTCATTATGTTAGATAACAGTTGTGTATTCAAAGTGTTTTACAACTTGAATATGTGTAACTAAACTGATTTAACTTGAATTAACCCATCATATTAGCTACGTTCATACAGGACTTGTGGTTTCGAAACATTAAGTTAGTGAAACTTTGCTAATGAAACAACGACCCACTAACCACGATGAGGGTTCACACGGGCTCAAAACAACGATGCTTGTTGTTCTGAAACTACAAGCAGAGCGATCGTCGTTGGTGACACTGGAAGAAGTAGATACCGATTGTGTCTACAGTACACATACAGATCCTGTGTTCATAATTCGTGCGAAGGGTTATGACCTGGAAGTTTAACATGATCAGAGAGGTCATCATTAACTACGAGCTTGCGAAACTTAAAGTTTATTCTGTCCACGCTAGTACGAAGGACCCCCCCTGTTTCGGCATTAACCTCAAGCTCGCTTGTGGTTCTAGAACTACAAGTAAACTTAAAGTTTTGAAACTATGAATCTGTTCATACAGTCTGAAACTACAAGATATCTACAAGTTAACTAAAAGTTTGGAAACTTAAAGTTTAGATCCCTTTGTGTAAACCTGACTATTGTGTTACTTCTTGTAACTACTCCCACTCAAACAACACTCCCTCACAACAAACTACCCAAGCATGAGCCCTGAAATAGAATAATGTGACAAGTCTTGCTGATAAGATAATGCTCCTACTGGGTGGTATCACATTGGTGGTGGCAGTAATAGTAGTCGTCGTAGAACCACAGAAAACACATTTATAATACGGATGAGTACACCCTCCATACAGAACCATGCTTTACTTGTCCACAGCATAAAGAACAAGCAATGAAATGATGTTATATGAACTATTAGCATTTGCAATGAGAATTCTCTCTTTTTAAAATATGTTCAAAACTTCACTGACATAAAAAAAAAGGAAAAAAATATATGATACACTATAAATTTGACTGAATGAATGATAATCTATCATTTATATTAAAAATCACAAGAATGGTGAAAACCATGCCAAAAGAAATCTGGAAGGATTAACCAAATGACCCAACGATTAAACATCATATTTAATAACTACATCTAATATATACAAGACCTTTGAAAAATAGACCTTGCTTATATTTCACTTATATAAGCCATCAATAACGAATTCCATCTTGTCAAATATAATTTTAAAAAAAAAGGCAATAACTGCCTTTTAATAACATAATTTGCTATGAATATTTTATGTACTGTTCATTTCTATCACATCTATTTATGGTGATAAGTTCTGACATCTAACAAATGTTACTCACTGACTATTATATGCCTAATAATATTTCCCCTATTCACATCGCATCAAAAGTGATCGAATTGCAGATGGTTATCTCAACTAGTGGGTATTGAGTGATGTAGAAATTGCATACGGTGAAGCAATTTGAGCAATTTATAGATATGCATCTTCTTGGAGGGATTGGGAATGTGTATGTATATGGCAGGAATATTAGAAATGTGGGTTATTTATGGAGCGGGAATGGATGGAAGAGGGACGGGGAGATGAGGAAAGATGGAAGGAGAAGTGGATGATGAGGTATGTCTAGATGCAAGATGGAGGTAGAGGGAGAGAGAGGAAGAGAGGGAGAGAGAGGAAGAGAAAGAGAGAGAGGGAGAGAGAGGGAGAGAAAGAGAGAGAGGGAGAGAAAGAGGGAGAGGAAGAGAAAGAGCCATAAGAGGGAGAGGAAAAGGGAGAGGAAAAGAAAGAGGGAAAGAGGGAGAAAGAGGGAGAGAGGGGGAGAAAGAGAGAGAGAGGGGGAGAAAGAGAGAGAGAGGAGGAGAGAAAGAGGGAGAGAGGAGGAGAGAAAGAGGGACAGGAAGAAAAAGAGGGAGAGGAAGAGAAAGAGGTAGAGGAAGAGAAAGAGGGAGAGGAAGAGAAAGAGGGAGAGAGGGGGAGAGAAAGAGGGAGAAGGAGGGAGAGAGGAGAGAGAGAGAGGGGAAGAGGGAGAGAGGAGAGAGAGAGAGGGGAAGAGGAAGAGAAAGAGGGAGAGGTGACAAAGGAGGAGTACAGAAAGCAATAAGACGTTTACTACCCAAAGAAAGCAGAGAAAGAGAGATATTGTTCTACTAATTAAAAGAAGAGAAAGAGAACAAGGAATAAATGATAAGAGAAAGGAGGATAAAAACACATAAAAACACATAATTTGGATCTTTCTTTTGAAATCAGGGAAAATGAACCATTTTGAGACTTACCAACAGCACAAATAAACATGTCTGGAACATAGAGAAACTTCATGCAAATAGACCACTCAAAATTCAAACATTTCTCTCTTAACGTATGTCAATAAATGTAGATGTTCCAAATTACTGCAAGACAAACTTCATAAGTTCTTGTGCACATTTCCTTTCACTTTAACTTCTCTGACTTCTCATCAATCAGTCTGATAAACGTTCCTTCATGATAGAAGTGTCAATGTGTTTAGCTAGTGACATTCCTCATTCGCAATGTTCAATTAGTTCTTGAAAGCTTTGTTATAAACATCCACTTTGAATTAATGTTCCATTAACTCAGATTGGAGATTCTACAAACTATCCATCTTTCACCATGAAAAAGGTCTCCACAATTGTTTCCAAAGTTTGTTGTCTAAACATACAGCAAAATGCCACCACGAATAGAACATAGATGTTCCAAATGAGACGAAAATCCTTCACGAGCCGATGATTTATGAGAGCTTGTAGCTATTTCTAGCAATCGTAATTTGCCACTTCACCAGAAAGCATGTATACAAACAGAACCCATTTGGGACTGCGCTGCAGCTTTAATGAGAAGCACGGCTCAGATTAATGGCGCAAATTAGGGACAAGGCAAAAAAAAAAAAGCGCTTAAATTGGAATCGCAAATAATGCGACGATGATGCTTTATTAATAAACCCTGGCCTTCAAGCGCACTCATTAAAAGCTTGTTTATGTTAATGATTAGGTGCTGAGCTTCATACTATATTCAATTACCAGAAAGAGTTTGGTGATTATCTATTAGCACACCATGGCGAAACTGAAATGCTGAGCGATATTTAATGAAACAATTATTTTCAGTCATGCATTTTTCATCGCATATTTTTGCAGAACACAAAGGGATGATGCTTATGATACATTGAATTAATGGAATGTGGTTAGCATCTGATCTCACATCTGTCATCTTCTTTCAAATCTATCGGAGGACAGGATATATGGGGAACATGAAAATTGCCACAAGCCCCCCCCCCCCCCCAACACACACACACATACACACCATCATATCTGAGTATACTTCTATCTCTGTTTGTCTGTCTCACTCACTTTCTCTCTCTCTCTTTCTCTTTCTCTTTCTGTCTTTCTTTTCCCTCTTTACCCCTGATCATGCTCATTCTCTTCATCTGTACCTGTCTGTCTGTCTGTATTTCATTCAGTGTCTCCCACTCTCTCTCTCTCTCTTTATCTCTTTATCTCCTCTCTGTGTACTTCTGCATTTCTGCATACATGTCTCTTTCTGTCTGTATACCACATTCTGCTGCACCCCCTTCTCTCTCTCTCTCTCTCTTCCTCTCTTTATCTCCTCTCTCTCTCTCTGTACTTCTGCATCTCTGCATACATGTCTCTTTCTGTCTGTATACATTCTGCTGCACCCCCCCCCCCCCCCCCTTCTCTCTCTCTCTGGGAACCAACAGCATTCTTTCAAACCTTGTTTTCAGACACAGGAACAGCAAGATGGTCCGAAGAAGCACTCACATATGGCATACATTCACTGATCATTTCATGCCACATGTGCATATTGGACAGGAGAATGTAGATTGTCCATTTATCCTTGAGTTAACTGAAAATGAACATCCCCAATCTTTTTTGTAAAGCCAAATACCCAGTAGCTTCTATTTTCTACTGTACATGTATATAGGTTTAATATACAGCCATGGAAACAATTATTAGACCAAGCATGGTTACTGATGGTGTTATTTTTGTGGTAAGAAGGAAATAAAATTACATAAAAGCAAGGTATAATTGCTGGAATTTGGTATTCATTCAATGAAATACAAAGACAAATCATTTTATAATTTTGTATGCATATTATGGTACCCTTATTACAGAAGCTTGGTCTAATAATTTTTTCCAGGGCTGTATCAGAAGGGTGATGCGAGTCTCCATAATAGGCTACACTAAAAAGTGTTTTCAATGAGAGGAAGAAAACCTCTTCAGCCACAAAGCAAGGTAGTCAGTTGGCTTTCTTGGAAGTTCATTACTTCAAATTATTCATAAGAGCATATTATAAGTCATTGACATTAATCAAAATTGTTCCCATGAAATACATTACTCATTTATTATCTTTAAGAGCATCATTAGTTTACAGAACATTGCAACTGAATCATGCTGTGTGCCACATAAGTCATTCTGGCTAGATAAACATCATGTGTGGGTAACAGTTGCAATTTTTTAGTAAAGATTCTTGACATCAATCAAAACATATCATATTGTATACATTCTCTGTTGAGAGCCAAAAGGGCTTTAACTCGCACACTGAGTTAATGCCATTCGTGCCCTCAGCAGACGTTATGTTGGTAACTGTTTCAAAATGATGCTTCTGTTAATGGATAATGATTCTTAACATTGATCATGATATCACAAATTGTATGCATCATCTGCTAGGAGCAAGAAAGGCATAACTCCCAATTCTACAGAGTTAGGGCCCTCCTGGTTTTCTACAGACACGTTATGTGAATAACAGTTTCCAAAGGAAACTTCTGTTTGTAGATAAATATTCTCAACATCAGTCATAACATATCATCTGTTTGGAGCCAGAAGGGTGTTAACTCCATACAAATGATGGGACTTAACATCATTCTGGCTCCAAACAGACGATATCACACATTGTATACATCATTCACTCAGAGCCAAAAGGGCATTAACTCACATCCTTTAAGACAGAGTTAACACCTTTCTGCCTCTCAGCAGTCAATACAAGGTAACAGTTTCAAAATGATGCTTCTGTTTATAGGTAAAGCCTCTTAACATTAATCATAACATATCACATATCATATAGATCATTCACTGAGAGCCAGAAGGCCACTATATGACTTATATACGTTTACACAGAGTTAACAACTTTCTGCCTCTCAACAGATGATGTGTGGGCAACAGTTTCCAGCTTCTGTTTACAGGTAAAATGATTCATAACATCAATCATAACATATCACATTGTTTATGTTCATAGACGATTGCTTCTACAGCCTCCAGGGGAAATATAAACAAAGCATGTCAACCCTAGCTCAAAGTCAAATCATTAATTCTCATTACTAAAAATAAATATATCTATAAATCTTTTTTAATTGCAGTATGCATTATATTAGAACTGCTCCATTACAGCGCAGTCATAATTTACAAGAATGATTTGAGGCTACTGGGACTACTTGCTGAAGTGAACCAGTAAAAAATGAATTTCTAATAACTGGCAATCTGGATAATCACCATGACAACAGATGGTTTGTTTCTGATTACTTACAAATATGTCATCTATAAACATACACAGCCATGACAGATTATACATTGTGAAGAATGGAACAGGTTATCATTAAGAGAGAGAAGTCACATAAATCATAAGTATGTTGCCTGAAATATAGGGTAAAAAACACACGGCTGCCATTGTAGACAGGAAGATAAACAATTGTGAACTTCTGATCAAAGGGAAAAAAAGGTTCAAAATATGGATGTACTAAATCCATGTTTCTTTGCTTTGGAATGGGTAATTTTAATCATCTACTCCAAAATCTGGAATCCAAAAGGATTGTTTGCTAGTACTAGGTAATGAAAAAAGTTGCCCTTTTTGTTGAAAATTATGATATATAATAAGATGCTTTTAATGCAATTATGTTCACTCATAGAAGCAATCATCTTCTCTGTCCACCGATCTGTCAGTCTTTCTTTCAACCCCCTCCCATCTCTCTCTTCTCTCTCTCTCTTTCAATCTTTTTTTCTCTCTCCCTTTCTCTCTCTTTCTCTCTCTGACCCCACCCATTCCTTTCTCATATCCAAGAGGTCAAGTGCTTTAGAGCTTAATCCAGAGTTCCCAGATGACTTGATGGTCCTACTGAGAGATGAGATAAGTATTATGAATCAAGTACAAATATCCTTCAATCTGCCCCTTGTTTTCCTACTGTTACCGAGTCTTGTAAGTAGAATTCAATTGTCACAATGGATGACTTCAAGTTCACTTCATCATACACCCTCTTTATGTTGTTTATCAAGTGCATCCTTTGAAAGTATGTTAAAGGGAAATCCTACCTTAATGGCAAGTTGCTTTGAAAGAAAGAGGAAAAATCAGAGAAGCAGATTGGTAAAAGTTGAACGAAATCGGACAAGCAATATAAAGAAAGTTATGAATTTTTGAAAGTTGTAATCACTATACCTATGGGAATTTCAAATTGGCTGAATAGGTAATGTCCCTGTGATGAAGTTGTGGACAACTCCCCCATTTGCTCCAACACACAAAATGACTAAAGTGTCATTTTTTGGAAAATGTATTACTCAGTAAGATCTTTTTCTTTAATGAGGACCTATAACAATATGCTATCTGTAACATATTTTGAGTACTGCCCCGAGGGTAAATGCGCTTCGGAGAAAACCACAAATTAATGATATTTTTGTGTACGACAAACGGGAGAGTTGTCCACAAGACTGTCACAATCGACTCACCAGATTGCCAATTTGAGATTCGCATAGTGTAGTGATCTCGTTTTTCAAACATCCATAACTTTCTTATTCCTTGTCCGATTTCTTTCAAACTTTCACCATCCTGTTTTTCTTATATTTCTGCTTTCATACAAATCAAGTTATTACCAAGGTTGGATTAATCTTTAAGTTGGCATGAAGCAATTCTAAAACTTATACTGATATCAGTAGAAATTTGATTTATTACAAAATTGGTGTTTACAACGGCAAATATTTGTCATTTGTACCTTTAAGATTTTAAGTGATTGCTTGTCACATGCCTCGTTGATGACTTCTCAGCACTAAATTTCTTACACTAACTATTTACTTCAACTCTGGACCACACCAAACTATGCATAACCCTCATCCTAACCCTAAACCTAACCTAAAACCCAATAGCAATCCCAACCCTTCATCTTTGATGAAATAAAGCCCAGAGGAAATGTCTCAGGAGCAAATGCTGGATCACAGAGGAAGTAGGAAAGGATCACTTCTCCATTAAGGGTACAATCTGATATTGTACTAACTCTCCCATGTCACTCAGCCCCCTACTGAGGTTTAAGTGGATTTCTCAACACACAATCAAATCCTATAACCTGTGGTTTTTGGCTACTTCACCTTCCTGTCTTCAAGTCCACTTTGAGCCAGATTGGAGAGCAGGGCATTCACACAATTGGAAATTTATACAAAATTCACATAGAGAATAAACATCAAACAAAAGGGCAGAGAAAAGCGATAGGGATACTATAAAGGAACGTCGTATAAAGGTATAAAGAAACTGGTTTTGGAGAGGTCAACTTACACCATATGTTTAATGTTGTTATACAATTTTTATTAAATAAGATTTTTGCAATAGCAATACACCCTCATTTTTCTTTTGAATTTTTATTTAAAACAATGCTCAAATCTGTTTAGCTTTACAATATGTCATACAATGTTTTAAGATATTTTGTTATACATTCTATTATATTTTCATTATATGACTTTTTGTACGATGTTCAGACTAGAAAAGAAATAATTTATTATTAAAATAGCTGTAAGTTTTAGTTGGGGCCTATACAATAAATCTTGTCAGTCTGAATGAGGTTTGGCTTCTTTACTTTCCTGTCTTCAAGTCCACTTTGTGAGAGCAGGCAAGAAAATTTGTGCTGGCATTCTAGAAGGACTAGGAGTTATTGCTTCTCTTTAGGGGAAGGGTGCTGAAGATGAGGGGAGGGGGGGACTTTCCGTTTTTTTGTGGGGTAGGTGGGGGTGTAGAACTCACCTACAAACAAAAAACTTAGCCTGATCATAACCATAATACATGTCAAACCTAAATCCATATATATATATATATATATATATATAAATTCAATAATGCTGCCTCAAAGCAAGGGAATAATTTCTTGTAAATTATTTTTTTAAATACAAATCATACATGTTTGAACCAACCAGATGAAAATTATGGATAAACTCAAAGATTTACACAATGTGCCTATAGATGGGTGCTGTCTGGCACATCTTTAGAAAAGAAAATGTAGATTCATCTTTACTAATTAATTGGAAACATAATGGCAGCTTAGAACATTAATATTGTTATTGTACATCTAATTCAATAAAAAAGTGATTAATTTCGGCCTCTACGGATCATGATTAATATCAAACTAAGAGAAGAGAGCATCAGTGTACAATGGAAGTTGGTCAAATCAAAGGCGATGATTTCATATCTTATAACTGTTTACAAAGCTTGGACATTGCAGTACCAATATATCCAGGTAGAGTAAACACATAAATGGCACCACTTTCTGATGGATGTGCCATCTCTATAAACACTGCCTTTCATCTGGACAAAAATAATGTTAACACATGTTTACCTACTATGCAGTGCTATGCAATGATGGTTTACCCCTTCAGGTCAGCTGTAACACTTTGAATATATCCATTTTTCATCATAACTACCAGTGACATATCACCAAGTCTTGGTTTCAGTTTCTATCTTGTCAAGGTTTCAACTTTCTCAAGACAGATTGTGTTGGTCTTGGGGTCTCGAGCAAAAATTGACAAAATTTTGACATGACCAAAAAGTGACTGTTGACTTACCCTAAAATGCACTGCTCTGGAGAATTTGAAGCTAGTTTTAGTTCCAATGACATAATATTCCTTTCAAGTCCTTCACAAAACTAGCTTTTATGATGGAAACTGGAGGTAGGAGACGGATTCCAAATTGTTACCACTGATACTGGACTATTCAAAAGAGATCAGATCCTCTTACAATGCACCATGGTATACTCCAAAGTGATGTAGGCCGACGGAGAAGAAGAAGAGAGAGAGGGAGCGACAGAATATAACAGCTTTGATGGTGTCTGTGTGTAATGAACCTGATCAGTATAGTTTTGCTGATGAGTGATGAGAGTGGGTCATCCCCTATGCACTCTACAACCTCACAGGGGATCAGCTTGCGATGATGCCTTTAACAAATCTCCAAGGGAAAAATCTGCCGATGATCAATCCAGGATCAACTTGAAGTGATGCTCTCAACAATCTTCTAGGTCCTATAAAACGAGTATCTGTTGATGGTTCAGTCCACCCTTGGTCTTGTAAATATGATCCCTCAACAGACAGAGTACGAGAGAATGGTCAATCCAGGATCAACTTGCAGTTGCAGTGCTGCCTCTAACAAATCTCCAGGAGAAAGATCTGCTGACTGTCAATCCAGTCCCGTTTCTTGTGAATCTCATCCCTCAACAAAGATGGATCAAGACAGAATGTCAGTTTTGAGAAGATATCTTCACGTTGCTTCCTTTCCCAGGAGAACTTTCTTTGACAGAACAATTACAAATATTCCTCAAATGCAAATATGAATAGCGTTGCACCACAACACTTCAGCTTTTATTTTCCAGATTTACTTTAGTTCTACAGAGCACCAGTAATAGCATTCACTTGCAATTAATCCTCCTATGCACATAGTAGATTGAGTCTGCATGATGGCCATCAGCATGTAGATAAGGTATCATGATAGACATCACCTACTTATCTGATGCATGCGTCCCTTTCCTCCACCTCAAGCCCATACAACAGAGTCAGCTCGACTGAGATGAGGCCAGAAAACATGTGTAGCCCAGTTCCCTATACAGGAACAGTCAATCTACCATTTCATTAAAGACTTGCAAATGCCATAATTCAATTCAGAATGCATATGCCCAGCTTGCCAGGGCAAATTACCGCCAAACTTTGAAATTAATTACCTGTCATAAGAGCTAACTCCACAGAATGAATGACTGAAATGCACCCTTAGCTAAGGCTTTTTACTCCTTTTTGTTTACACCAAATCGCAGCTGGGAAATATGTACCAGTCACCTTACTATTTTTTGCTCGGAATAATTACTAAAGCGGGCTAAAACCCAGCATGCGGTAATGGGAATATGAAAATTCATCATGTGGCATGCAGCTGTAGCATAACTGGGCTAATGGTATGATCCATGGATGAGGGGTGGGGATTACGAAGGGAAGTGGCCTGGAGGAGGGGTGGAAAAGGGGGCAGCTAGGAACCCCTTTTTTTCTTTGATATCTAGAAAGAGTTCTATATGTGGGTAAGTTCTACGCACACTTCTTCCAAAATATAGATGCTTAACAAAGGAAGATATGAAATGGATACATGGATACATGGATACATGGATGGGGGAGGGGGGGGGGGATAGTAAGCAAGAAAATGGGATTGACTCCTGATATTCCTGTAACTGAAGTATATAGACTTTCACACAGAGTCACATGAAAACATTAAATAGGCCTGCAAGCATTCTCACTGACATTCTTGAGAGCATTAAGGTTAGCCAGTGAAAGAGAAAACAGAATCACTACACCATACACCGTCAAAGCCATTTCAATTGAAGTTCTGATTTTACCATAGCAATGTTAAGAACGAGATTCGAGAGAGAGGAGCAGCTTAAGGAACCCCCTTCTCCTCTCTTTAGCTACACCCTCTCACAACCACTATCATCACAAATATTGCTTTGAATGACACGCATGCAAAGGAAACAGCAATTTGTCCCATTGTGTCAATAGCTCATTATTAATTAGTCCTGACGAGGAGGGTTGTGCTCTGCGGCCGGTCCAGTTAATTGACCTGTTGTTGAATGACGGAGATTGACATATCACGTCGAATGGTTTCTGACTTATTCAGGTTGTATCTGAAAAATCATTTGTTGAGAGCCAAAAGGGCATTAACTCTGTGTTAAATGATATGAGCTAACACCCTTCTGGCTCCAAACAGACGAAATGAAGTAGGATGTTGGGTAATTATTTCAGACACTCAAATCATTCATGACACAAAGCATTAATTCCTTTTCCAGCATGCTGGTTAATTAAAATCAGGGGGGCGTTTCATGAAAGGACTTGTCAGATATTTTATCCGACAAATTTGCTCTCAGCCAATCAGATGCAAGGATTTCAGTAGCTTGTAACAGTTGTCGGATAAAATATCCGACAACTTCCTTTCATGAAACGCTCCCCAGATACTGAGGACCAATATACTTGACAGCTGAAGCTCCAACGACTTGTATGGACCATGGTTTGAATTTACTTTAAGAAGAATGACACATGAAATAGTTACTAATAATATGCTCTAAATCTATGCAATTATAACATTTGATATGAATGTATTTCTGACGTGTACTACAAATTTCCCACTATACAGAGCTTTCCAATAACGCTGTTAATCCTGCAGGCAGAGTATGAACTTGGACTTCAAATTTGGAGAATTTGTGTGGTACCAAATGCTTTAATTTGAGCCTACTGCGACTTAACCAACAGCTGATGTTATGGGCATTAAGCTTTCTGGCACTAAGGTCAACTTAAATTCTTTAAGGATTTTCTTGCTCTCCTTGTGTTATGGAGGCCTTGTCTTATCAGGCACTTGTAGAAGCATACTACGAAATACATGTATTAAGGAAACAGCCTTCCTCTTCCTATATGTATCTTAAAGGGATAGTCCACCCTGATTACAAGTTTGTTCTAAAAGAAGCAGAAAAATTAAATAAACAGATCAGTGAAGGTTTGAGCAAAATCCGATAAGAAATAAGAAAGTTTTGAATTTTTGAAGTTGTAATCAATCAGACACAAATTGGCAACTCCGTGACGTATCTTGCGAGGTCCTCTCCCATTTGCTCAGTCCAGAAAATTTCATAAATTTTCATATTCTTATTTTTTGATGTAGGAATAGATTTGTTTCATGCAGGTTTTGTGTAAAAACATATGAGCAATGATTATATCTAAGTTGCATGTATGATTGAATATTTCCTTTAGAGAAAATGGAAATTAATGATTTTGGGGGTACAGGGCAAATGGGAGAGGAGCTCGCAAGGTATATTTATATTATTGTTTGGAAAATGAAAATAAATGAAATGAAAGGTACGTCACAGAGTTGCCAATTTGTGTCTGATTGATTACAACTTCAAAAATTTTTAACTTTCTTATTTCTTATTGGATTTTGCTCAAACCTTCACTGATCTGTTTCTTGAATTTTTCTGCTTCTTTTAAAACCAACATGTAATCAGGGTGGACTATCCCTTAAATAAGCATTGATATCACTGCAAATATAAAAAGCCAATATATACATGAATGCAGTCAAATTTCTTTCTCAATTATCGCTGATGTTCTCGACATTATTAAAACAAAAAGATATCTGTGTCCTTTATCAAAATAATCCTTTTCACTCATAATCGGCTTTACACTCTGCACATTGCACGCCAAAAAGAATAAGGGACTGTGAGCTTGCAGTATTCTTTTTAGTCTCCTTTTTTCAAAACTGTAGCACCAATTACTAAATTGTGTCCAACTTCTCAATATCATTTTTATTATCATAATTAGGCAACTATTCATCTGCTACCATCATTTTTTCCCACGATATTAAATCATTAGCAAAAGATCGCTTCACTCTGAGCCATATTCCTTGGGCTATGTCATATAAGTGGGTCATAATTTATTTGAACTGTGATACGGCTATCAAACTTATCAGCTGGTTTATAGATTAACACTTGACTTCTCTCATGAACCTATCATGAACTTGATTAAAGGTGTATATTAGTTTAACATACCTGTACAAGACAGATTCCATCACAGGTGAATAATAATGATGATATCAATTCATAAAGCGCAGAAATTATGCATACCCTCTAAACAAAATCGAGTGATCACCGACGTGACTCCCTGGGCGAGTGAAAATGGACTGAAAAAGAGTGACTAGCGCTCTTTACTTTTTAGAGAGCACTCGATATTTACTCAATATTCACTCCTAAAGAAATGATCACTGACGTGACTCACTGGGGAGTGAAAATAGAGTGAAAAATTCACTCTTTTCTTTTTAGAGAGTATTATTCTATTTATTCTGTAAGAACTCCTTAAAGTGCTTAAAACTATGATGAACAGTTAACCCTTTCAAAACAACTGACCGCATTTTGTGATTTGGCTCAATAACTTTTGATTCAGAGCTCTAAAAAATATACAAGATGTATGAGTAGAAATGGCAAAAATTTCTACATACATTATGTCCATTTTTGTTGCATGACCATATTGCATTAAATGACAGGAATTTTAAAAAGGAGAATAAGCTTTAAAATCCTTAAAATTGGCAACAAATTGAGAGGTTCAAAATCATTGTTTTTTTTGGTCAAAATTGGTAATTTATTAAACTTTTCGACTAAGTTCTAACCATGTATGTTTTCAAAGACATTACATTTTATTAGAACCATGTAGCACTAAAAGAAAAGTATTATTGTTGCCAATTTGAAGAATAAATGTGAACAATTGAGCCTTGAATAATTCCTGCCCTGAAAGGGTTAAATGAAAAGATGTGCATTTCATTTTGATTTCAAAATATGATTTGAATATTACAAATTACTTAATCGTATCCTTTGATTCCTGTACAATGTGTTTATATATTGCTCTCTACATGCCTTCATCACATGACACAGTATGATCATGGTGAGAATAAATTAACAAGTAGATTTAGAAGACAATTTTCTACCACAAGCCATCTACAGTTGAGGATATAACACAAAGAGGCATTGCCATTACATCTTTACCATTCAATGCCACATACTTAAAGGGATACTCAACTGCAGATTGTGGACGTTTTAATGCCGCGAGAGGGCACCGTGATCGTTACCTGATCATGTCGGTCGGCTTTGTGCAGTCGAAGTGTAATCCCACTTAGTCCAACGGATGCGTTCATGCAAAAACTTTGTGTATTAGATGAATGGGGCTTACGCAATCCTGACTTTCCCCACGGCCGTCTGGTGGCTTATCCCTTTAATGTAATGTAATGAACTACGCCTAAAATTTCCAGGCCCCTGATCCAGAGCAAAATATTGGGGATCTAAGTGCACCTTGCCCCTGTTTAAATAGTCTATGTAGGGGGGGGGGGGGGGACGGTAGTTAATTTTTTTGAGGGTTCTGAATTAAATTGGTGTCTAAAATTGCCTGATATCATTCAATTCGGTAAGTTTGGGATAGGACCTGCAAGTTCTACGTCAACTACTCATGCATTTATACAAGATGATTCTTTATAAAACGCTTGAAATTGTATCAGGCAAGCTGCATGTAACCAATGCCATATCACATTCTCACATTCCTAACTAGTGCCAAGATAAACTAGATCTATGTGCTCATTTTTCCTTCCCTCTCTTTTCACACTGAAACACAATTATGCTCCTGTTACTCATTCCAAACAGCTACAGGCAATGTTGACACTAACAACAACCTTGTGAGCTGGTGAGTTACTTTTTAGAGAACTTTAAAAAAAAAACTGCCCTCTACATTCAGTCAGTTCAGCATCATGAACAAGCAAGTTCATCTGTTATTGTAAAACAGAAATATGACTTATGCTGTTCTCAGGCATACATTACTTTTCTTTCTGATTTCATCTCTCGAAACTTTGTACTAGAAATCTTTATTTCAAGTTTGATCTGAATTCTGAAATAGCATCTTTGTGTAGTACTACTCAGTTCATCCCTTAATCCCTTTATGTTTTCATCATTTAGGAAGCAAATGTAGTGTTTTATTTCGTATTAAGAGAACTTGAAGGAAATGAAATCATAAAAATGTAGGGCCTATCCTTCAATGAATAACAGAATCCAGTAAATGCTAGCTCTTTTTTTATTATATGCAAGTCTCGACACTTACAGGCAGCCAGGACACATGGGCACCCAAAATCTTAGTCGGAACCCCCAAATTTCAATTTTCTAACATGGGACTCATGCATACAGTGCCTATAAATGTGAGACCAGCCCCTCGCAACACAAAATATAGCGTGGAGCCGTTATATACATGAAAAGCTTGCTCAGTATCGCCCTCACTTAAGAATACTTGTAACATAATTTCACCAAACAACATACATACGTGTATATACTCGTAACTTTAGTGGAAAGCAAACTTAGAAGCTATGCTATCATGAAAATGTTTCTCTGATGGAAAAATTTAAGTCCTTAGATTTCATGACACGTTGATGTTGAATCAAATGTAACAATTACATGCTGTTCTTGATATGAATTTAATAAAAAAAAAAAACTTTTTCAAAGTTTCAGTGTCATTCTTTTAAAAGATTAAAACATTCTTTCCTGAAACCATATCACTTTTGTGAGAAGCAAACTTGAAGGCTTTGAAATCATAAAAATGTTCCTTTGATGGAACAGCCTGTCTCCATAAATTTCAGTTTGTTTATTAAACTTAACAAGTTTGATCTGCTCATGGTAAAATGCCAGTGACAGTGTTATTTCTTTGAGAGACTTTCCTAAAACACATATGATAAGCAAACTTGAAGGCTATGAAATCATAAAAATGTTTTACGGTGGCACAGCCAATCTCCATAAACAGCACAGCTTGTTTAGGTAACATCTAATTTAATCAAAGCGAATAACTGTTGACTCTTCACTACAATAAAATGGAAGGTCTATACCCTTGGAAAGGATTATAAACTTTTTTTATTCCCAGACAGACAAAACTATTGGAAGGACTAAACTTGAAAGCTTTGCAGTAAAACTTTAGTACAATGTAACCCATCTCCGTAAACCTCAGAGCATATTTAGATAGTATCTATGTGAGCAAAATCTATAGAGACTTTTAATAGAAAAATCCTGGATAAGACCAAACATGAAAACCATTAACATTTCTAAGAACTACCCAGGGGCAGGATTTTCAGGCTGGAGTTATCACTTACTTCACCTTTGATGGGCTAAAATTGCTACTAGGGGCACACTTTTCTTTTGTATTTAATGTATACTTAAGGTAAGCCAGATTGGGTTTTTGCGGTTGGGGGGGGGGGGGAGGGCTACGTGACCCCCATGCCCCCTGGTTCCACTGCAGCTAATGCAGCTCCACTGTATAGGTGGTCTTCGTAATATAAGAAATGTAAAATGTTAAGTAATCTCAGCTGAAAAGCAAGATCTGCTAACTGCAACTGTAATTACTGCAAGCTTTTCTCTTCACAAATCCCCAGCTTAGTTCTGGAAGACCAACATTGTTGAGCATTGATACAATCACAGAATGTTTCAAAGTATGTAGCAAATCCCACTACACTTCTTCATGGAAAACTTGATAGATAACATCTGCGACAAAAATCGAGCCCTGGGCAATATTTCTTCTACATGATACAGGTACTGGAAGATGGAGACAGAACAGATGTATTCACACTGGCTCTAGATTACCAAATAAAATAAGTTCTTGTAACAACAACAAATAGCTAGGGAAAAAGTGCAATCTCACAGATAAACATCATTTACAAAACCATATGACCAAATGCCAATAATTCATTTTTTTTCATACGTGATATAGCACCAGCCACAGTCCATCTGATAAAGTTGCTCAAGTCATCCTGTTTAAAGCAAGTAATTGTAGGTAATATTTTAAGATACTGAAAAAAAATATTGGTTATTTCTAAATTTTGTGGGGAAAGTTTACAGATCTACGATATCTTAAAGCTAAAGTGTACCATGCGAGGGAGCATGGCGACCATGAAGATTCCATTTTTAAATGGTGAAACTTTGCATTCTAAAGAACTTAATACCCTAAAAAGTGTACTGTAGCCTTTATCATTTATACTTTTAGTTGCATTTCCTGGAAAATTACTAGGAATGTGCCCCTTCCTCCCTCCTTAACTGCCACCCTGGCTACATCTATAAACCTTGCTGATCAAATGGAACTGGACATGTTTCTTAATGTTTGGGACTGTGTGAAAGTGACTGATTGTATTGGGGTTGAGAAATGTTTCTCAAGAGTGTTATTGATCCGCCTACTTGGGAGAAATGTTTAGATAGCATCTGAATAAAGTCAAGCCTAGGAAACAGGAGTCAATAGCTGGGGGCCATGAAAGAGCAGAGTGCACATGGGGTGAGAAAATGAAAAAAGAAAAGAAAAGAAAGAAGAGATAAAGAGAGCAAGTGCGAGAGAGAGAGAGAGGGGGGTAGGGAGGGAGGGAGGGAGAGAGGGATAGGGAAGGGAAAGGGAGTCAGTAAAGAGCTAGAGAGAGAGAGAGAGAGAGAAAGAGAAAGAGAGAGAATGAGCGAGAAAGAGAGAGAGAAAGAGAGAGAGGGAGAGAGAGGGAACAAGATAAAGGGGGGTGGGAGGGATTGGTTAGAGATAAAGGGCACTTAGAGACATCGCCCATGTATTAGGCGCTATATAAAAGCGGAATATTATTATTATTAAAGAGGAAGAAAGGAGAGAGAACAAAGAGAGCAGAGGAAGATAGCGAAAGGTTGGAAGTGAGAAAAAGAAACAGAGAGAGGGGAGGCAGAGAGATGGATAAAGGTGAGAGAAATAGAGTAGGGGGATAAAGAAAGAAAGAATGACAGAGAGAGAAAGAGAGAGAGAGAAAGAGAGAGGAAAAGAAACAGAGAAGGGACAGGAAGAGAGAGAACATCAGAGAGCGAGGGAGGGAAAGAGAAAGATGAGAGGTTATGACCAACCCAACACCGAACATTAAGTATATACCCCCAGGGAATAAAGTAACATACAATAGAATCTTGTTTCATGTGACTTCTTGAATCAATTACAATGGGTGAATACAATCATAGTCTCTACTTTCAGACCCCTGTGTCATTCAGCCTTTCTCCCTACAAACAAAGCACACACGCTACTTATGTAACAGCTTAGATATGCTTTTTCTTTTAGTACTGCACATTACACAATGAATGAAAGAAAGGATGAATCAAACATTCTAAAAGCACAAAGTCAGAGTTAGGTAAATCAAAAAAGTTCAAATAAAATATTTTTCTGAAGAATATTACAGAGGATTGTGATTGAAATTGCCACAACCAAACACATGAGAAAGCACATCCAAGACCCCGTTTACAGTGAGAGTAAGCCCGGGCTGAGCCCGGGCCGAGGCCGGGCTAAACTTCACTGTAAACGCTCAAAAGGCCAAATGCGGTACCAAAAGCGGCCGCGCATTTGGACCACCTCTGGAGGTAGTCTCTGCCCGGCCTTCTTTCACTGTAAACGCACGCGGGGCCAAATGCGGTACCAAATGCGGTCCCGGAAGTGCAGCGATCATGACATCATTGGATTTGATGTCATGATCCCGCGGTTGCTTTGAGCGTTGCATGCATTGTACGGCCTGAGCTGCTTTGTTGTCTTTTCTGCTGAAATTTCCAAAGTTTGTCCGCGTAAATGAAAGTCGAGATACTAGTGTTTTTAATTCAATTATCATCGTTCATCTCTTGTGCTGTTTCGTTCGAAAGAGCAGGCCATTCCTCCTGCAACGATTCTCCTCACATTGCTCTCTCCTCATCCTCCTGTCACGATTATACCTTTGAATTCTACGGATACGACCTTCCTCATCAATCCTCTTGTCTTCTCCATCATACAAAGATATTAAAATTGCGTAGAGAATATGAAATTATCCGATAAGTTAAGCGAGCAGCTGTGGTGTTCGATCGTTCGTCGACAAAATCTAACAGAATTGCCAAGCTAGTCACTGAAGTAGGACTTTTGGCAAAATCTCAATAAGTTGATATCTACTGAAGATGGGACCTTTGTTTTATTTGTTAAGAACCAGAAGGGTGGTAAGTCCGTGTTGAAGGATATGACTTAATGCCTTCTGGCAAAAAGAAGATAATTTATCAGGAAAAGAGATGCTAGTGAGGACAATTGGTTGAGCAGTTAAGTATGACAAGATTTAATCCTGTGATTTCATAAGAATGATGTTTATCTTACGGATTGCTGCTGAGTTGAAGATCAGGAAGTCATTTCAGAGATGATTATAGAATACCACCCTAGGGCTACAAACAGCTTGTAATTAATATATAGGGGGATTGTGACATGCCATATAAGTGACTTTTCCTGGATTTTGCAATGTCACTGCCTTATATAATTGTCCTACTCCACTGAAACACATGGCAGGACTACTGTTACATCATCCATTTAGTTAATTGATTAATTGATTGAAAGGATGGATGATTATTAACCCCTACCATGCCGTGGGCGGCAAATCCCACCTAAAAATTTGAGTGTTGAACACTTTGTTTAGGCTCAGAATGGCTTGAAAATTCTTTCTCATACAGAAACCTGTGCCACAAATATAATGTTTATTCCCATGCAATATATCTTTGCCCTTTGCCCAGTTTGCTCAAGAAAAAAAGGCACTGAAAGTTAATATTTAACTCTTGAAACTTTATTTTTGACAATTGCTAAAAAATCAGGTGGCATGGAAGGGGTTAATGAGAAAACAAAAGATGGATTAATAAAATGCTTCGTTGAAACATTGATTTGTGATCGACTGATTGCCTGATGGACTATTTGACAGATGGATCTATTCATTTATTTGATCGATCAATTCAATATTTCAACTGTTGAAAGCCAGGACATAAACTCAACTGATTACTGCCTGCTGGACTCAAGGCAGAATGGACAATTTAGTCATAGATGATAGATGATAGAACCAGACAATATTCCACCTTATTTCACAAGCTTTGCTTTCCTACATGTAGGTCTCTCATTTTTCTTCATGTTACATACTTTCTTCATGTTACATTGTTAAATCATCATCACTTTATACTATATACATGTACCGGTAGTTATTTCTCATACATGTATTATTTTATTGCTCATATGTATCTGAATTATTCTGTAGATAGATAAATAAACTTGAACTTGAACTATAGGATGGCCTGTTGAGCCATACACTCAGGCATTCTCTCTTATGTCCTTGGTAAAAAGTGAGAATCTCTTTATGTATTTATATACAGTAAAGGCTTTTCTGAAATGATATCATGCAAATGGTGCAACTCATAATAATTCACATATTAGCACTTAGACAAATTAAATGGAAGGGGAAAAGCATGTTTACACACTTTCACTTTTGTTGACCAAGAAAGCGCAAGGAGATGGAGCGTTTTGGATATGGGATGTCCGCACGCTTTCGTAAGCAAATATTATACACCTGAAGCACTGTTTTATTGCTGACCCTATACACGCTGCACTTTTCAATACAATCAATGAATGGGAAGAATGATCCGTTCACATTTGTTTCAAATCTTCCAGAAGACTGGTATTTTCCTTCAAATGTACAATATACATTATTGAACTTCAGACACAAATCTTGCTTTACTTAGTATTTAAATATATTGTTTCATGTTATTTCTCGTTTCTACAACAGATGTAACTACAAAATGGTGTTTTCAGGAAGTATCTGAATAAAGACAACAGAAATTAACTACATAAAAAATGAACTATTGATTCCTTTGTCTCAAACTCATGCGATGGAGAGGATTGTCTGCTGGAGTACCAGAGGATAAAACACAATTTCAAATCACCAGAATGGAACGATTACCCTTCAAATCCCACAAGAACAATCCTAAAGCATGCACATCTTTACGAAAGAAAATATCTGGGTGTGGGAAAAAATAGTGGAGTGTGAAAAGTGACATACAAGAATGAACTCTCAGCAAATGCCAGGGCCTGCAACCGAATACGCCCGCTCATAGGAGCTCTACTCTTATCTTACACCCAGCACACTTCTCCCCCAGACAAAAATCTTGTGCCCTATATTTCGTCTCCCTGAGCTGCATTCCGAGCCCAGCTCCGTGCATCTTGGGTCATTTTCCGATCCTGGAGAAGAATTTGGAGGGTATCTTGTGGCCGTGGTGCGTTGAAATCCCTGGTGGATAAAGGGGGCAACTTTCTAGTTGATTTTATGAACTTCTCTTTGAAGAGATCGTATTATTTTCAAACGTTACCTCAAAATATTTTACTCTAATGGAGATTCAAGATCATCCTAAAAGTCAGCTTCCTCTAGTACATGTATACTTAAAGGTGGAATAAACATAAACAAGAGATATGCTATTTCATTTTTCCTGAAATGAGACAGATTGATTTTCTCCCTTAAAAGGAAATATTGAGTTTCCAGTAAAGGCACAAAAATGATTTAGAAGCTAGCTGTTTTCAATGCCTCATACCTTCACCATCTCACACTAAACTGGAACTGAAATCGTATCAGAAAGATGTGCATGCATTGACACCTGTATTTTGTATTTCTTTGAGCAGTTAAATAAATAGCACTCTTGGACTATCTAGAGCTCTTAGTTAGAAGTCTGTAGCATCTAGGATAGTAGAGATAGGCAAACAGAACGAAAGGCATGAAAATAGCCCCGTAACGGACAAAATGGCGCCTGGACAATCATGCATGTGTGATGTCGGAAAACGAAGAGTTCAGTGACCTAGATTGGATGCCAAGGAACATGCATACAAAATTTGAAATGAAATGGACAAGGGGAAAGGAGCTGGAGAGTGGTTACACTTACTGAGTGCAACACAAATGGGACTGGGTGGCAGAAGAAAAATAAGAATGCACAACACGAACAAGAATCGAGCATTGGCGTTGACGTCAATGCAACTAAGAACACCTTAGGAGGATGAGGAATAATTGTCACCAGATAATAAAATAACAGAAGTTATAACCTAGGCTAGGTTAACAATTTAGATGATGCGCAGACATCAACTTTCAAATGTGTAGAAATATAATGGAAGTGCATCTGCTCGCGCCCTTCCACCAAACTCACAACACCATTTCCATCATCTCAAAATGAATTATGAATACCTAAGCAGGAAGAATGGAGGATGGGGAGGTAATTGTTTCACCAGATAATAAAATAATATAGAGAAATTATAACCCAGGCTAGGTTAACAATTTAGATGATGCGCAGACATCAACTTTTGAATGTCTAGATACGTCCAATGGAAGTGCATCTGATTGCACCCTTCCGCCATTTCCATCATCTCACACTGAATTATGAATACCTAAAGCAGGAGGAATGGAGGATGGGGAGGGTAATTGTGTCACCAGATGTCCTTCTCGATCATTGCTTCATCACCAATCAAGACGGACATGTGTAAGACATACATGTATATACTCATCAATGTCTGCTTCAGAAGAGGCCCAGACTTGAGTACAAGTCTGCTCAATACATTCCCAGACAAGTTAGCAGGGGTATCACCGGAACGTTTTGAAAGGGGGGGGGGCTGGAACAACTTATTTGCTGATCAGGAACAATACCTGCCAAATTTTAATAATAAAACAAAAAAATTCATCATAATTGCAATAAAAAGATTTCAGAAGAGGTCCAAACTCGGGTCAAAATCTGCCCTAGAATCTAGAATTTTTTATTTTTTTTTTGGGGGGGGGGGGGGGGAGGGGGGGGGGGGGTGGAACAATTGATTTCCAGCTAAGGAAGCAAAAATCTGCCAACACTGAAACAATGAACAATGAACTATGAAAAACTATCATCTTGCTTCTAATAGATGTTATAGTAAGACTTAAATCCAACTGATTCACAATTTTGCCCTCTTACATCAGTAATGTCCTTTAAAAAATATCAGGGCATGACCAGCAGCTCTGCCGGATATTTTCAGTGATTAGTGGGGTGGGGGGGGGGGGGGGGGTGGGGGTTGTCGAAGGAAAAACAAGTTCTGGTGCAGTGTTAAATTATATGCTTGCTTATACATTATTCTGTGAGGGAACAGGGCAAACAAAGAAAAATTGCGATGTGAAACACTGGAACTTTACATTTTAAATGCACCTAATAAAGAGCTAATAGTGTTCACTTAGCACTGATTCATATCTCCTTTTTGGGGGTACTTCTATCTTTTTTAAATCACTCCCTTTCTTTGGGGGGGGGGTGCATTTGGGGGCTCCAAAAACTCAGTGGGTAAATTTCACACATCCCCCTACGCCTCTAGGCATATGACCAAATAATATTCCTTTTTCTCGGAAACAAACATTACATTACATGGGCAATGAAATCTCATTGCAGCCTGAAGCATGTGGTTTGGTGCTCTTAATAAGATGCATGATATACGATCAAGGAAAATATTACAGGCAGCACAGGAATCATTTAAGTTATCATCTTGTCACAGTGTCACTGAGGGTTGTTATTGTTTGCCCTTTGAGTATAAAGGACACATAAGATGTAAAATTTAATTCAATTCAATTGAAAGTGGTTTATAGATTTTTTAAAAATGCTTCACAGCCCAGCGCCGAATTGCAGATTTTAGTTACAAATTAAGGAAGATAACATTGATCATACACAAAATAAATGAAAAATAATACGAAACTAGAGTAATACATCTCCTACTTAAATAAGGGAATTATATACATGAATGATTTAGTATTAATTCTCTTGAAATTATAACATAGTTTCATAATATCAAAATCAATCAAAATTGTAGATTTAATGTATGAAACATTGTTCAATTTGAATTCAGATAAATGAAGGGGAAATGTTTTCCATTGTAAAAAGGGCAATATATTTTCAGACATAAGAGCTACAAGTGGGATACTCCATGCAGACCCCCCCCCACCCTAAAAATTGACAAGAGGGGCCCAAAATGTGATATGAGACTCGAAAGTGCCCCTATCATATTTGTAGTGCTCACTTAAAATTTTAATCCAGGCAGGACAGGAAGTATCCAGAACATCTCATAATTGTAAATATCCTTAATTTTATTTCATTTAAAAAAAGACAAGCTGATTTGGGGGTCTCACAAACCCTGTAGACTTTAAGCTAAAAATCTTAGCTGTCCCAGGGGTCATGTGACTTATTCAGCACCCCTCCCAAGGGTTATCGTCCCATGGGTAATAACGTTCCCTCCTAAAACCGCACCAAGGATCCGCATTGCTTCTCAATATCTTGAATGACGCAATATGGTTATGAAATGTGTTCGGCTATGAAATTAACTCAGCATGTTGAATGCCAAATGTCTGACTCAATGAAGGTTGGGAATGATGGAATGATGAGGGAATTATCTGGAAATTCACAGATGAATTCACCACAACTTAAACAGAGATATCAAGCTGGTATCAGACAGGAGACATTTTCTTGATTTAGTTTACGTTTTTCTTGAAAATCAAGGGCAAAATGTTGACTAAAAGTTATCTACAACTTACCTGCAAAATATACAGTTATCAATTCTTGATGAATGTGTTGTATACAGAACCCCTTTAAGAAGATTTGAATTTACATAATTTTCCTATACTAAATAATATCTGTATTAATTCAGCAAGTTTACTCATACTTTGAAGTTAACAATTTTCTTACTCAATTCATATTCAAGATGTAAAACTTGTTTTCAATGTACTCAACTGTGGATTCTTTAGAGTGTAAAAAAGAAAGGTAGAGAGTTAAATGAATTGCCATTTCGTAACAATCAAATTAGCTGAAAAGAAAAACACATCTAAATGCCAAATTGTCAGGTTCACACGGAGGGAGCTAAACTTTAAGTTTCGCTTGAATTTTTAAAACTTTAAAGGGAGTGGCAAGTCGTAATCCATGGGCCTGACCAGTTGGCCTGACTCGGGGAAATTCGGATACAATCAGGTCCAATCGTGCGCTACCGGAGGAATGTTATTGCCGGATTCCTCGCGCGATCGTTAACTCGAATCCCTCCATACGCAACCGACCAATGAGATTCAAATACTGGAATAAAGAACGCGCGATCTTGTTTACTCAAATTTGGGTCAATGTGCGAACTTTTATTAGCTGCACACGATAAATTGAAGTCGCTTTGAACTTTGATCCAGAGAAAGGAGCAGCCAACTGTAAAAGCGCCCATAGATTGCGACTTGTCGCTCCCTTTAAGGGAAATTGTGGTTCCAGAATCACAAGCGAGCTTGTAGTTAACACCGAAACCACAAGCAATGGGGGGGGGGGGGGTCCTCCCTCATAGTTATGGACCGTGTGGACAGAATAAACTTTTAATTTTAGCAAACTCGTTGTCAACGATGACCTATCTGTTCATGTTAAAGTATGATCACTCAACTTAACAATGAGCGTCCTTGTTTTGGACCGGTGTGAACCCTCTTCGTTGTTAGAGAGTTGTTGTTTCATTATCTTTAAGTTTTGCTAACTTAAAGTTTCAAAATGAGTTCCGTATGAACGTAGCTAATGTCAGTCACAGATGAGAGATGATGGAAATTAAGACTCCATAAAGGATCAAACAATTAGATGAGGAGGAGGATTAATTAAGCCCTTCACGGCCCTTAGCTTCACGATATGGCGTATAGCCAACTCTGTGGGGGGCCTTTCCCAATATCACTGCGCAATAAACAGGACATATCCCTATTTTCACTCCGGTCGTTGCTAGAAGGGGGGTTTTCGGGGAAGTTGGGACAACCCCCATTATGAATTTTTTGTTGTCATATTTAGGATCTTTATAGCCCGTCAAAAAATAACAAAAATAAATGATTTCTTTTTTTGGGTGGGGGTTGTTGGGGGAGGGCTTTTTAGATGACAATTTTTCACCAGTTTTCACCCACATTGAAAAATTTGAAACTCTAAAAACCCTTTTTTGTTGCTGTTGTTGTTGGAAGATTCTCAGCTAACTTCTTGGTACAACTGATGTAAAACCCCTCAACATTTAAAAATTCACTACTGAGAAATCAAATTGGATTTGAATTTGTACTGACCAATTTAACCCTGAAGCAGGCTCATGATGAATGTATATTCCAAATACAAAAGAAATGACTTCAACCACAGATATGAAAGTGAAAGCACCAGCATGCGCACTTTCACAGATAAAGAGTTGTTTGTCAAAATATTGTATCTTACAAATGAAATTTCATAGAAATCTAATGACTCAGATATCTTAAAGCCACATATGAAACAAAAAGAGGTAAAGGTGATAGAGAGAGAGAGAGAGAGAGAGAGAAGCAAAAAGGAAAAGAGGGAAAGAGAGGGCCAGAGACAGATAGACAAACAGGTAGAGTGGCATAGCTGTGATCCAGTCATTGAGAGGGCAGCATGTGAAGAAATGAGCACTGGAATTATTAGGTTGATGAAATGTAAGAGAACTGGGCAATTTATTAGGGGGAGGGTGTGGGAGGGGTTGTACCATCTTCTTGTCTCATCACCTTCCCCCTCTCCATTTCTTTCTTTCTCTTTCTCTATCTTTTCCTGTCTTCTCTATTTCTTTTACCATTCCATTGGTATCACAGACAGAAAAGGAAAGATAATAAGAATTGAGAGAGTAGAGAGAGGGAGTGTGCGTCAAACAATGAAAAAAAGAAACAGTTTGCATTTCCGAATTCCACCACAGCATCATCGATGCCTAGCTTGGACACAGGGGAGAGTATGGATGACCATAGTATCTAACTTACTCCAGTGTTAGCCCAGGTAATGACTTGATTGGGTACATGGTGTTACACCATGGGTCGTAATTTACTTAGGAATTTGGAGTAGAATGCCAAGTATGTAGCAAAAAAAAAAGAAAAGAATAAGGAATAGGAAGGTTATGTGGGAGTCATTTATTGAGTCATAATTTGAAGATGTAAAGACTTTAACATTGCACTAAAAATGGTTAAAGGTACTCAAGAATGCCCCCAAAAACCTTTTTACAGACATGAAAAGTAGTCAGATTATATGATCGAGTGGTTAAAAGAAAGAAAAGAACAAAGGAAAAGAAAGGGCTATATAATATAGACAGTACAATTTCAAATGCTTCTTGGTCCTCATGAGACATCATCGTGGTAGCAGAGCAACCTAGTATTCATACTTAACCTAGAATGAATATACATGTAGTACTAAACTCTTCCAAAATAGAGCAGATCCTGGTCCTAGATCAGGTCTAACAAAGCCTACCTTGAGTTGCTAGGTCGGCATATAAACATAGATCAACCAGGAGTCCAGAGCCCACCTATTCCTTTTGCAGAACCAATCCTACACCAAATTCATTGTTACAGTAATTGCATTTAATGAAGCAACCAACCAGCTAGCCCAGAGCCGGGTTTAAGTCCCTCCTAGACCAGGCCTAACTAATCCTACCTTAAGCAGCCTTGTCAGCTCACAAACGAAGACTCCAGGTCCAGTTATTCCCTTTGCAGAACCAATCCTACATTAATTCATTGTCATGGTAATTGCATTTCAGGCAATCAACCGGCTATTCCATGGAGCCAGTTTTTAGTCCCTTCTGGCGTGGACGCCGTCAGCAGACTGAATCTCACAACAGTCAGTGGCGCAGCTACAGAAGGGGGCCCCGGGGCTAGCGGGGGAAAGGGGGGGGGGCACACGACCCTCAATCAAAGAAAGGGAGGTGGAAAAGGAACATGAACAGATGATGACAGTACTCTCTGTTGCACCCCTCTCCCTCATGAGTGGCCATGTAAATTCACATTTCATCTACCGAGTACAACCGGTGCTCCCTAAATGATGACAGTATCCCCTCGATAGCTGGGCCCTTGCTATGCCATTGCTAACAGTCATTATACCTTGATGGGATCAATAACACATTCCAACATGTACCTTCTGACATTTGTCCGTCTTACCCCCTTCCTTCAAAAGAAATCAAGTAAGATCGCCCATATAGGCCTAGATAGTCTTCACCCAGCCTTATATTATTATTGATATGGACCACCAGGAAAACAAGCTTTGGACTGATGATGCTGATCGAATGGTAGGAAAAAAGATCAGAAAGTCTGGGAATAAGGCATGATCTTGTTTTCAAACCATGGCAGCAGCAATCAAGTAGTAGATGGTATATATGATCTTGTAGCTTTGAATAATAAAAGTTAATTTACTTCTGGATGCAGAAAACTGCAGATCGAGTCAGTAGCCATAGCTATGGATCTGCTACAGACCCTATCTGAACCCATTTGTGAATATGAAAATTGATTAAATATGTACATTGTGACTGTGAAGAAGACTAGCCATCATGTCTGACATCATTCAGTAGGTTCTCACTCATGGGACTAAAATAGAAGCCAGAAAGGTAAGTTCTATATTTACTAGCCCTATAGGTAATGAATACCTATTAAGAGAGATTGAGAAAGTCTACAAAACTTGGGCATACAGAACACAATGGGTCATAAGGTTTTTAATACATGTATTAGGCTTTGGTAAGAAAAGTTCCAACGCTTGAATGGAATATTTGAACACTTTTTATTTCTCTTCATCTCCAACCCTCTTTCTCCCCTCTTGTCAGCTTCTCTCTCCCCTCTCTTCCTCATCTATCTCTCTTCGATCTTTTTATTTCTCTCTCTCTCCCTCTCTCTTCTCTCATTATTTCTCTCTCTCTCTCTCTCTCCCTTTCCTCTTCCCTCTCTCTCTTTCCTCTTCCCTCTCTCTCCCTTCCCTATTTCTTCTCCCCTCCTTCTTTCTTTCTCTTCTTTTCTCTCCTTCTCTTCTCTCCCTTTCCCTTCTCTTTCTCTCTCTCTCTGCCTCTCTCATCTGTCCCTCTTTTTACTACATCTCTCTCTCTCTCTCTCTCTTACCTTTAAAATCCCACCCACAGTACCAACAAGGTCCATGGCTACATGACGAATGACCCTTTTCACCTGAGCTGAATGTTCAGTTTTTATGAGCCTGTCATAACTCGGCTTCATAAATTGTATGACTTTCAATTCATATTGCAAACAATGATACTTTTGTGTTTCCCTGTTTTCAATTTGATTTCCCTGAACAAAAATCGTCGAAACTTAATCAAATTTCAGTTTTACTTATGGATTAAGAACTCCTAAGCAACCAACATTTCAATAGGGGGCATGTGAAACAGAATTCCTTGAAATGTGGCATTAGGCCTGCAGTGTAAAAATAAAATCGATGCTATATCCCTGACAAGAAAACAGGAAACTTAATCAAACTTTAACTTTAATAGTTAAGGATGAAAATAATCTGACAGCAGCCAAAATTTTACTTTAGAAAAAAGCATGTAAAACATACTTTCCAAAGGGCTACATAGTTTCAATGACAATGGGACAAAAAGTTGAAAAGTATTTCTGGATTTATGCAAGCTTAATAATCTAAACTTTAGGTCTTTACAGGCTTACTATTCCAATTAACAGCTTGACATTACTGACACACAATGTGTGCACTATCTCCAGGATGAATAAGGGTCTTAAGAAATGACTATAAATAAATGAGCGCTTTATGCACAAAAAATGCCATATGTTATGATTTAAAAAAAAAATTCAGACATATCACTTGGTTTCAGACATATCACTTGTCTTCAGCATGTGATCATGGTGATCTTGATACAAAAAAAGAAACCAAATATATAATCAATAACAGCTATTTTTGAATTTTGTACAGACCCCTACCTGAATGTCAATATGGAAATACCAGATAATTAATGTTTGTTGGACTTTGCACAAAGATTTAAAAAGAGTAGAATTAATTACACAAACATTGCACAACAACAAACCTTACCTCAATATTTTCTCTGCTTATTCTGCTTGATGTACCTCTTGAAATGCCTTCTGACTTGAGATAGAAGACTTGAAGGAAATATTTTTTCAAGTATTTTCTGGAGGATGATGAGATCTGGATTTTGTCAAGCTGATGTCACGTTTATGCTTTATCCCATGGATGTACACTTTGACCTCTGCAATATTTTTCTCCCAAGATTTCTCCCAGCAATCTGGGTGCTATCAAGAGTGAGGTCCAGCAGTTTTATTTCCTCTGACACCTAGGATAAACTGAGCACCCAATCGGAAAAAAAGGGATCCCCAAAAAGAGAAGAAGCATGAACAACTTGACTTTTGGTGTGTTAATTCCTTGAAAAGGTGTTTTGTTCTCCTAGTTTCTGGAAATAATCGCCAGAACCCCACCCTTGCTTAACAAATAGCGAACCCCAGATGATGCTGTTGATGATGAAGCAGAAGATAAAGATGGTGGTAACGATCGTAACTATGGAGACAAGTCTCCTTTTTCGATGATGACAGATGCACCAATCTCCTGGTGATGTCTGATGTCCAATTTAAAGTTCAGTACACAGCTCTGCTATTGCCAGTTCCAACCCCGCACTGGCCCCTACCTCAAGCCAACGCCAATACCGAGAGATTTGTTATGAAATAAATTCCTAGATTGAAAATGTTTACTGGGAAAGCGTGCCAGAGCCAGAGGTTGCTATAACTCTGGTAGGAGAGCTAGAGAGAGGGGGAGAGAGTGCATGGGGAGGAAGTCCTTGTATATGGTGCAAAGGAGAATGGAGCAAATGCCAGTGCTCCATCCCAAAGCACACTCAACATATTGTTTTGAAGTTAGACTGCATTCCTAATCATATTTTAAAGAAAATCTCATGTATGAATATATCAAACTTCTTGTCCTTATCGTATAAAAAGTTGATACCCTTGTAAACAATAATAATACGTCATTTTCTTTTAAAGGTTATTGTCTTTAAAATCTTAACTCCTTTTTCGACACAAAACACACACTTTAAGTAAAAAAAATCTACAATTACATATTCATACTCTATACAATATTTTTATAAAATTCTTACCTTATTCCAATTAGATATTGTAGGTGAAGACACAATATGGCAATTATGAATATTTTATTAATTGTTTTCTCCTCAGAAATCAATCTTCATTCTATTTTCCCTAAAGTGGATATATAGCTCCACACTAATACTGTTGCTAAATTGGATGAAATGTAACATTTCTCTGATCATTAAACTTGTCATCAATAATAAGTTACAATAACAGTTATAAGCTAGTGAAATCTTTGAATCTGACTGGCTGAGAGCAAATTTGTCATAGAACTGGGGCAGTTGTTATTGATAATAACTTTGATGAACCAGGACCCAGATCATCAGAATAACCTTGGGCACCTTTTTTTTTTTTTTGCTGTAATTTTTGTCTTCTTCATGAAATGAGTCTACATATTGTCTGTTGAGAGCCAGAAGGGCGTTAATTCTGTGTTAAAGTATATGAGTTAATGCCTTTCTTGCTCCAAACAGACGATATACAGTTTTACAAAATCTTTAGGAAGGGATTCAGTTTTCAGATGTAAAGTGCCCCTATTGGCCTGAGAGAAGCCCCCTTGGTGGGCTAGCTTGGCGTTACCCGCTGGCAGATATAATTGATGTTGGTGACGACTTTTATTGGTATGGGATGTATGTACAAACTCGGCTTGGGCTACGAGGAGCAGGAAAAAACACTAATAAAAGAAAGGAAGAAGTATATATTATATGTTAGGATGGATATAAGATGAATTGTATTAACCTTGGCGAATTGTTATGGAATGAAAGCATCTTTTCCCAAACTGAATTTAACTGCCTACTCTAATGGAAACTGCTCGGTATAAAATGGGAACATGCCTAGATGAGAAAGAATGAACACATTACTGTGCTGTACACCACACTGATGGAGTAATGGGGACAGGCTTATAGTGGACGAGATGAAAGGGAGAGAGAAGGACAGGAGAGATGAGGTTGTACACCACATTGACAGATTCTGTGATAACTCCTTGGACAGTCATGGGAATAGGATTACATATGGGGTAAGGTTGTACACCACGCTGACTGCTGATAGAGTAATGGGAACAGGCTTATAATGGATGAGTTGGACATACAAGTAAAAACAAAGGTAGAAAAAACAGAAGGGGGACAAGGGTGTACGCCACATTGATAGAGTAGGCCTAATGGGAACAGGCTTCTAATGATGCTTGAAATACATGAGGTGGACAGAGAAATGGAGGGGGGATGGAAACGAGGGATGAGGCAAGACAAACAGATGGTGTAAACTCCATGATATAAACAAACCATTCAGCTGTCCATCTCTCTGTTTTATTAGCTCGGATATAAGTAGTGTCTTCCCTGCAGCCTTTGGTCTGACTCATTGGTCAAGAGTCAAATTGTGATTTCTATGTTCGTGTGAACGCATATCTAGGTACCTGTGAGCTCGCACAGACTTTGCTATGTAACAAGTCCTTACCAAACGCTACTCCCTTTGATTTAAAGAGGAGGGGCAGTTTTTAAAAATTCTCTACAAAAATTCAAACAAAAGTACGTTTCTCAAAATACGATGAGACGAGGACCCCCATAATCTTGTAAAATATTTGCATAAAAATATATAGGAAGTCTAAAAACAAATTTTTCATTAATTTTGAGCACACTGATATACATGTGCGTACGTCCACTGATGAATATGATATGGTATTTCCCCATTCCATAGATGAGTGAAAATTGTTATGAATTAACTTTTTGCAGCATTACAGAAGAGTGTGTTTCAATAGGAAATCGGTGCTGAAAAAGGCTATACATGTATAATCTCATTATTACGGAAGAGATTATGAGTAAATAGAAATTATCAAATTGTGAACATCGTTCAATGTATGAACGAAAAATAAGCAAAAGTGATGCTATAGGCATGGGGAAAGCCAACTTACTTTAGGAGAGATGTTTACTCAATTTGCAATTTATGGTGCAATTTGCTTTTCATAAATTAACATTACTCAAGGCAAGGCTCATTCTCATTTAAAATACTAACCTAACTTGTTTCGTTCTTGTTACTAGTAATACAATTTTTTTAACAGCAGTGGGTCCTTATACAGCAAGTAGAGTGGATACAGACCCAGGTAATCATGTGAAGAAGTGGAGAAGGGGGAAGAACGTACCTCATGTTCTCCTCCCCAGGGTCACACCGAGTCACAACTGAAAGTGTTTCACTTCACTTCCCTAGTGCGAAACCTTGAGTCATTGTAATCACCTTGAACTTCTGTTGTATAATCTTATTCTCCTTGGCCCCCTTCCCATACGACCCATCTTGACCGAATATCTTGACATGTGATACACACTTGCTTGTTTGTTTACTTTTATACAGGGGTATCTACATTAGGTTAAAAAGTGTAAACGCACCAACAACGAACAACGCCAGTAACAATAACACAGTATTAAAGGGTTCACGTAAATCTGTATTGGTGTTTAATTTGAGCCCTTTGCTCAACAATCGACGTATTAACGATGGTGTTGTTCTTGCTGGTGCATTTACACTTTTTAACCTACAAATGTACACATGTAATGTAGTTTGACGCTACATTAAAGTTTAACAACTGTTTTTCTTCCTAGTTCAACAAACTTGCAATAACACTGACTACAAATACCAGTATATTTGGGATGTTGCGAGAGCATTTTTAAAGGACAGGGTGATGGACCTATAAAGTTGCCAACAATTTTAAAGTGAATTGTTCCAAGCAAAAACGAGAAAGAAAAGAAAAAGTATTTACAATTTGATTACAGTCTATACAAACTCAAAATTTGCATGAAAGTTTTCATGGGGGGGGGGGGGGTGTCACAATTCCCTCACCCCCTCTCTAGCAACACTCTTGCTTTTATTCAGAGTTTATATTCAGACAGGGTTGCTCTGCTCATCAGATAGTTTCTGTTCACAACTTATTGTAAAGCCCACCACACACTATATGATCGACTGCGATCTGATTTTGGAAATATATATTGCAATAGCAAATATAGGCATTTTAACAAATAAAATCTAACTGATTCAGGTTCTGATCGATAATATAATACTAAACATAGTATTTTGACTTATACCCGGAATAACAGCCAATTTAGTTTAAAATCGTAGACAGTCGTAGTACTGCTCTGACGTCACTACGTCTCGGAGCCGATTCGGTCTTTCCTCAAAGCTCGAAATGGGCGGTATTTTCAATTTTACTATCTCTACGACTATTTAGAACCTTAATCAAAAAACATTTTACATGTTCAAATGTTTATATCAAATGTTATTACATTTTCTTCCAAAATCAGATTGCAGACCAATTGTATAGTGTGCGGTGGGCTCAAAGGAGAATGAAACCCTGGGGAAAAATCTTAATTTTAATGAAAAGAGAAGATAGAGAGAAGCAATTTTTAAAAAGTTCCATCAAAATCGGTTACGAAATGAGAAAGTTATGAAAGTTTGAAAGTCCCAATTTACTTTCTATGGCGATCCTCAAATTGGCAATGTTGCTTCAAAGTGACAGGTTTAGTAATACAACTCTCCATTATGTTTTTGATACAAAGTTTCATATTTTCCCCATTATCTCTCAAGGTGCAGCTTGTCTCCTTCTTAGGTCAAGATATATCCATGGGAAAATGTATTTGACACAACATATGTTGAGTTCACAAAAAGACAAGCAGTATCTTTAGAGATAATGGAGAAAATATGAAATTTTGTGTACAAATATATTGAGAGTTGTACTACCAAGGAGGTACATGCCTAGTACCTCCTTGGTACTACTAAACCTGCCATTTTGAAGCAACATTGCCAATTTGAGGATCGCCATAGAAAGTAAATTGAGACTTTTCAAACTTTCATAACTTTTTCATTTCGTAACCGATTTTGATGGAACTTTTTTTAAATGGCTTCTATCTCTCCTCTCTTGTCATTAAAATGGATATTTCCCCAGTGATTCATTCTCCTTCAAGTTATCTGAACTTGATTTTCAGAAAAAACTTCAAACGATTTATATATAACCAGACATAAGGCCAGTTTCTTCCCTTCACGCAGGAGTATATTCCAGGCTACATGATAGAACATCTCTAGAACACCTTGGCCTTTATGTTGTAACCGTTGCTATGATGATAGTGACATATATATAGACCTGTTTGTACAGCTGTGTTATTGGTACAGACAAGATTTCCCCTCCACCTTAACTTATCAAGATGGCTGCCTAACTGAAGCATAGCGTATCAATTACCGAAAGGTGAGTTAATCAGCACCTTCAGATAAGGCAAGTAGTCTATCCTTATTACAATGTAACTGTTGTCGTGAGAGTAAAAGGTATACTATGTATTAAAGTGATTTGGTAACTTTGTAGAGGCTTGATAAAATCTGAGCTGCCTGGACTTACATGCTATCAGTGTATGTAATATGGTGTAAAATGAAGCCCAGGGGGGAAAAAGTACTTCAAAATCATCATATCCTTCACAAAATTAAATATATGCAAGTGACCGGAAATGCCAGACTCATTTCCCCCCATTGACTCAGTGTTAGACTAAAGCATATGGCCATACGCTTTCGTAAATGGGAATATTCAGTCGGAACATCATTATACACGAGAGATATCAAAATTCAACAATTTATTAAATCAAGCCTCCACAAAGTTACCGAATCCCTTTAAAGAAACTTGCTTGCACTGATGAACGGAAAATGATGACTCCAAAAGTGTTTGACATGATTAGTAATAAACTGCTGAGCCCCACAAGGGTGTCAAACTATTATTAAAGTTAACACCTCTCAGGCTAAAAATAGCAGGCAATGTTCTTTCCATCACCAAAAATGTCTCTTAGCATGTTCCTTTACTTGTCTGGTAGATCCTGGGGAGGGTGGGGGGGGGAGCAACTGGGGCATGTGACCCTATCATAGTAAAAAAAATGGCATACTGTGATACACAGGTTGGCCCTTAGTAAAGTTTAAAAAAAAATTTTGGGGGGGACATTTGTTTTACTTGTCTAGAGATTTTTTAGGTATGTTTCTGCCACCTCAGCTTTGTCATTACCAAGCCCCTCGGAGAGGACTTAAAACCGTTGGTCCCCCTGGTTGCTTACAAGCATATTTATGCTTTCTTAGCAGTCAGGTTAAATAAACCATCAAACCATCAAGATCTGTTTTTCTTTTTTGTAAAACACTAAAGAGTGCAAACTGCCTTCCCCTGAAAAATAATCTTGGAGCTGCCACTGATTGCATGAAACAAACAGTATACGGTACTTGTGAGGCAAAATAGCGCACACACACACTGGGTCAAACATATTGTCTGTTAATAATAGGCAGAAGGGCATTAAATCTCTGTGTTTATTTAACGGCCTTCTGGCCCTTGCAAGATGATATATAGAAACATCATACGGATGAACAACTGAGCCACATTGCTGGCAGTAATTGGGGGTACATGACACCTCATTATCTTTTATGTGATTGATATACATTTTCTGTCCGAAAGTTTACACAGCTGTCACGCAAATCAAATCTATACAACATGAGAATAAATCAACCGCAACATTTTTTCTTCTCAGAACCAGAAGGCATTAACTCACATCATTTTAAACAGAGTTAATGCCCCTCTGGCACTCAGCAGACGATATACAGTTGGTTGAAGACATTGGCTTGTATTCATAAAGGTGGATGGAGTTAACATAGTTTAAAGGGGATAGTCCACGCTAGTATCAACTGGGTTTTAACAGAAGCAGAGGAATGAAAGAAACGGATCAATGAAAGTTTGAGTAAAATCCAATAAGAAATAAGAAAGTTATGAAAGTTTGAAGCTGTAATCAATCAAACACAAATTGGAAACTCTGTGACATATCTTGCGAGCTCCTCTCCCATTTTCCCTGTACTGAAAAAATCAGAAATTTCCATTTTCTCTGAAGAAAATATTTTATCATACATGCACCACATTTCACTTATGCTTAATTTACACAAATCCAGGGGAGCGCTTCATCAAGTGTTTTGTCAGTGATTTTTACCAACAAATTGGCTCTCAGCCAATCAGATGCAAGGATTTCAGTAGCTCATAACAGTTGTCAGTAAAAATCACTGACAAAACACTTGATGAAATGCTCCCCTGTATGATACAAATCCATTCCCTCATCAAAACAAAGAAGAAAAAAATTATGAATTTTTGTGTCCGGAGCATATGGGAGAGGAGCTCTCAAGATAAGTCACAGAGTTGCCAATTTGTGTTTCATTGATTACAACTTCAAAACTTCATAACTTTCTTTGTTCTTATCCAATTTTCCTCTAACTTTCATTGATATGTTTCTTTGATTCTTTAGGCTTCTTTTAAAACGAAGTTGATATTAAAGTGGACTTTCCCTTTAACTCAGTCCACTAATTTATGGAGCACTGTACACATTTCTGTGATTCTGAAATAATTCTGGAGGATCAGCAAATAATCCACAATCCAGGATCAACATTATAGGAAAAATACAATTAAAATAATTCATATTCTTAATAGATGTTTTAGGTTAGCTAACATCTGTCTCCATAACTGTATCATAAGCTCTGGTTAATCGCCCATAGCTTAAATAGCTATATCAATTAGCATTTGCATCATTAACCATTTACCTTGTTATTGACTAGTAATATACATGGTGCATTCAGGACCTCAAAAATTTGTGTTTCTTTTACTATTTAAAAAAAAAAAAAGCTTTCGTCCAATTTGGCAAGGTTTTGTCTCCCCCTAAGTAGAAAAAGTACATGCTGTCAAGAATAATAAGAGTGTACCTTCCCTTTAAACATTTATGGGTATTGGCTGTCCTTAGAACATGTCATGATAATGTGTGTTTTGACAGATGAAAGGTTTGCCTGAGGGAGAAAGAATATCCAAGATTTCTTGCTGTGTTCACACATATCCTTCATAAAACGCCTGATCAAACAGTTTCGTACCTGCATATTAAGATTCTTTTTATCTCAATAATGTACTTTCCTCTTAAACATAAATGAGTATTGACTGTGGGGTGAAGCATGTCATGATGATGTTTGTTTTGACAGATGACAGGTTTGCCTGAGGGAGAAAGAATATCCAAGATTTCTTGCTGTGTTCACACATATCCTTTACAAACCGCCTGGTAAAGCCTACTTTGAGCCTGCATATTCAGATGATCAGGTGAACAGAAATGAAATACACATTATTTCCTTCCGACGAAATATGGTATATTGTGCAGGGAATAATTCACCTGGGGGGTGTTTCATAAAGCTGTTCGTAAGTTACGCACGACTTTACACACGACTAGTGATCGGTTCTTGTGCTAAATGATTGAGAATCTGCTTAGTATAGCACCCAAGAACATGTTCCAGTCGTTCGTAAAGTCATTCGTAACTTTACGAACAGCTTTATGAAACACCCCCAGGTATAGCATAGCAATATGCATGCATTTTGGGTATGATTGCTACACAAATTTGTAACTTTAGAGCCTTATTTGCAAATTGCAAATAAAAATTAAACTGAAATATGTTACCGTGTTGTAGTTGGACAAAATTAAATGAGGGATTTGATAACCTATGCCTTGGGATTATAATGAAACCATGACAACAATGCACCAAGTACTATACATACTGAATGATTTAATAATTCAGTACTAGTAAATCAGATTATTATTTGGGGAAGAGTGTATTTCAGAAATAGATTTCAAAGAACTGTTCCCAAGCAGAAATAGCACCATTATAAGTGTTAGCAAACTACATGTACCACCTACACACTGCTAAAAGTTTTTATACATGTATACATGTATTTACCACAATCACTGAAAATGAAATATCACATGCAAGTATGAGAAAGAAAAATCACTTGAAGCTATATTTTAAGAAATCCATTATGGTACGACCACAATTTTGTCAGGATTATGAAAGCAAAGTGCCTCCACTTTACTTCAAACCTACCGGCAATAGTCAGAAATAACAAATACAGGGTCTTTCCATAACAAGGTAATAATACCACTCTGTAAACCAGGATGAATGCAATGTCCGTTAGAAACCAAAGTCAGAAACACAACCAAATCCAATGCTGAATATCAATGTAACTGCTCTGCTGCCCTCTATTGGCATCAACTGGACAATGTACACATGCTATACAATGGAGCAAACTTTGGACCAATGAAATGCAAGCTTTAGAGCACTGTCCTTTCTACAGCATATACACACACAATTGAAGTAGGGCTCCATGCAATATAAACAGCATATTTTTCTAATGAAGTAAAGTGATGTCTTGACATATTCTGCTCAATTCATATTTTTAAATGTGTACATAAATCAGCTTGCTTCATTAGTTTATACTGTAATATCAGAATTAACATTATAATCATGAAATGCAAATAATAGATTTTAAATCTGATCATCTTGTATGCATAGCTACATTCTACATTTCACCACCTTTTTCTCCCTCTTTACCCCCCCCCCCCCCCCCTCCCCCCTCTTTCTCTCTCTCTCTCCCCTCTCTCTCTCTCTCTCACCCCCCTCTCTCTCTTTCTCCCTTTTTCTCACAGGAATTTTTAAAGGAATATATGTATAGCAACTGGTTGGAACAATAATTACAATTGTACAGAAAAAATACTGTGCAAAGTTTAGCAATGCAGGCACATCTTTAGTGTGATATTTCTTCAAGCACAGATACAGGATTTCAAAAAAAAATTAATACAGAAAGCATTAGCCTGCACCAAATGAAATTACAAATGAATCAGGTAATATTCTATCTCGCCTGTTGATAGTCGAACAGACTTGATAGTTGATATATCCCTAAACATGAGTTGGTTAATCTAATACCGCTGGTCTCTGAATTTAAATAGCACACTATCGCCTGACCGACAGGAAAGTCGGTGAGGTTCTTCAAAAAGGGAAATTGTGGCCCTCATGAAGGGACATGACTAACTCCACAAGGGAAGCATTTTATTCTGGCCATCAGACTGTAATTGTCCCAGACGGCAGGAGAGGTGACCGCTATAAAGACATTACCGGACATTAAACCAGGTTTACACCCAGTCACGGTAAGAAGATATAGGGGATAAACTTGAGATGAACGTGCATCATCCCTTCGGGGGAGCGTTTCATCAAGCCTTTTGTCAGTGATTTTTAGCGACAACTGTTATAAGCTACTGAAATCCTTGTATCTGATTGGCTGAGAGTAAATTTGTTGGTAAAACTCACTGACAAAACGCTTGATGAAACACTCCCCAGAACTGTTGAAGGAAAGGGTGTCTTGGATAGCCTGTTCACACTGGAGGTTATTCATACAAATGTCATGTAAAAAAACATCGCATAAAGAATCATCATATAGCGCAAGGAGCATGCACACATGAAAATAGAATCGTATTTATAAAGAAACAATAGTTTTACTCTTTTTCAAAACAGGGGTCTGTGAAATACAAGCCATGCTTAAATAATAGACATCTCCACTTACATGTATGTTCATTTACAATTATAATGTTTACATTTAAAATACCAATTATCGCTTTATCAGTGTAAACCATAATCAAGTCCATAGAATGATGTTCTGTTATATCTATGTTTCAATCCATATTGTTATATTCCTCTTCTTAATTATCATATGTACTGTTTAATAAAAATTGTAAAAGACATATATTTTAGTGGAATTCAATAAAGTTTGAAAGTTTGAAACTTTGTATAGGGCCATGTTATGTCATGTTATTGCGTGAGAATACAGGATGACATATCACTGCACAATGATGATAAGCCCTGCCCAGTTATACATGTACATGTACATGTTGGTTTTTTTCATACGACACATCCTTCAAACGAAAAGGGGATCCTGATGCTTTATTGAGTTTTTATTCGAGATGATGCTCAAACATCTGTTTTGCTATGTACATATATCATATTTTGTTGTAATACGACATTCAAACTAGAAAAGATTAGTTACTTATCGTATAGCTGTAGAGTTTTTTCGTTCAGCTATACGACTCATTTTGGTAGTCTGAATGGAGGGGGGCTAAACTTTGTCAGCAGCACCAGTCAGCATCTACCCTCTTCCTGTCACACCGCAATAAAGTGGTCAATGCTGCTGCTAAATCTATCAATGGTGCAACATCTGTCAACCACACTTTACAGCACTTGGTCTATCACAATTGGTGTTGAGTGTCAAATTAGTCAATGCAAGACACATTCTTAATTCAATTGTATAGATGCATACAAGATCTACACAGTGAAAGGTTTATTAAATGGAGAAATATTACTATCAAAAATGTTTTATGAGAAAAATGTATGACACTATTCAGCAATTGGTTAATAACAACTGTTGTTGAATGTCGAACTTGTCAACACAAAGCATTACACACTCAGCCTTTTAATTCAATTGTTCAAGCATACTTCAGTTAATATGCACCAAAAGTTTCAGGATCAAACCAGAAAACATCACAGGGAGATGACAAAAAAGTTACTGAAGAACCATAACAATATTCAGCACTTGGTCTGTAACAAGTGGTGTTGATTGCCAAAACCTGTCAACACAAAGCATACATGTATTTCTTAATTCAATTGTACATGTACATGTTCACCTGAGCTCCATATTGGCAGTTTCTATGCCAAACCAGAAAAGATTTCTATGAAAAATGTCTGATGGAAAAGTACTGACAAAATATTCAGCATTTGGGAGATAACAGTTGATGCTGAGTGTAAGATCATGTCTACACATGACACACATTCATCATGCATGTTGCAAAGTAAAATCTCACCAATATTTGTCAGAAAAAAAACCCGAAAACAGATTACAATGTATGAATGATAAAAAAGGACATTAAAACATGACGTGAAGGAAAAACAAAACAAAACACTGGACCAGCAAGCAATTTAGCTCTGGAAACAACCAAAAGAGCTCAGGAAAAACAGGAATGAATGTTCTGCCAATGTGTGCATGAATATTTTAATTTTACAACAGCAAATCAAAAAAGAGCTCCCTTGAACGAAAAAGTTTTCTTTGCACCTTTAAATAGAGATCAAGAAATCTCAATGAAACATCATTTGTCATCACCGCATTCTTCATATTCCAGATATATTTTTGTAAAGCCCAAGGATAAAAGCATCAACGGTGTGTCTGGGGAGCAGCTATTTTAGGATAAAAACTCTTCCAGCTTGACATTGTAACTCCTCAGCTATCATTCTGTTTCCTTTAAAATTAAAGGTTAAGTGATATAATCAGAAAAGAGTTCATGTACAGTATTATCAGATTACTACTCCAGATTCTTTGAATGGTTTGCTGAAGTCTTTACTCTTTCTTAGATATAATATTTATTTGACATATTTACGGATAGGTCTAGGGTTCTAGTTAATTTAACACAAAAGAATTGTGATTGATATCAATTGCAAATTATTTGTAATCAATCACAACTCTTTCATAATACAGGGCCTAGTAGATTTTGACCGCAGAACAATTTTCGCTGAATCGTATGTCATAGAACCTTTAAAACATGACAGAGAATTTGGGATGATTGTCTACAATTCTTTCTCCTTGGTGAAATAATTCACTTTGCCATTACACTATATACATAAACTAATTTGAGGTTTCCAACATTTGTTGTTTTATGCCATTTCAGTTTAAATCTTGAACAGAGCTTTAATTTCTCTCTGCTACTGTACTAGGTTACGAGCTCATTCTAAATGTCACCACTAACTCTGTCTCAAATCCTACTTTTAATTAAACAAGCCAGCAGCATTTCCAGCCAGGTGATCCTTCGAGCCTTCATTCTTTATAAAAGCTAAAGGCCTTCCTCTTCCTCCCATCTCTCACCGAGTTCTTGAGACGATTTCTCGAGACGATTATCCGCTTGTTGCGCAAACGCAATTTGAACTTGGCCAGCCGACCCGCCAACAGAGTGTCAAACATGAACGTCAATGAAAATGATTGAGAAGGAAATGGGGCCGAGGATATACAGTAATTTAATATTTCCAAACTTTCTCTCTTTCTCTCTCTCTGTGACATGAACATACTAGTCATCCCTCTTCCAATTTTTTGCGTGTATAGGGAGGAGTTTAACATTTCCCAACTCTCTCTCTCTCTCTCTCTCTCTCTTTCTCTCTCTTTCTGACATGAACATACTACATGTAGTTACCGGTATATCTTTTCAGATTCATTGTGTGTATAGGGAAGCATGTTAGAATTTATGATTCCTATTCTGAGAGAAGTTCTTAATTTCATTTTCTTTTCATTTTCATTTTTGACATAACATTGTGTTAGAAAATTCTTTATTTTATGCCTCCAAATGGATATACCACCTTTAATCTACAAGTTACAAATTAGATTGAAGTTTGCAATTCATACAATATTCTTTGCTGATTCCGCAAAATGAGATGGACAGTAGCAGCAAGGGTAAAAGGCAAAGGAATGAATGATTCCCGAGTACCACCTACTCAGTTCGCACATTTGGTGGTATAAAAATAGCCATGTACTGGTCTCTGGATGCGATTATAACCAGTACATAGAGTGCCTGTATGTATGCTCAGGAGGGCTATTCTTTAAAACCTTCCATCCTTATTTCCCTTCTTCAGTTTGAATCTAAACTTCCAATCTCCATTTTTTCTCCCTCAAAGTCCCTCTCGATTTGAATTTCTGACCTTTTGGAAAACCCAAGTTTGCTATGTGTGTTTTAACAATATGCCTCCTCTTCAATACTACACAGTGCAATGCGCACAACATTCATACTCATCTTGAAATGCTTGTTTCAAGCTTTAAATTCATCTGTTGAGAGCCAGAAGGGCATTAATTCTGCATAAAAGGATATGAACTAGCATCCTTTTGGCTCTCAGCAAATAATTTGATTTTTATGCCTTCTCCCTTCCTTTCCACACGCTAACTGTTATCTCCCTCTCCCTCTTTTTCTCACTCTTCTTTTGTTCCCTGCTGCTATCAGAGACCCGAACATACATGTATGTATCTGGAGATCAAAAAAAGCAAATGTACTGCCAATTGTACAATACTTATCACCAGTGGCGCAGATGTGTTACGCAATTCTGTTGTACACCTATTGTTACGTCCCCCCTGATGAAAAGAACTTCCTGCATATTTCCGCCCATGCCTATCACCAAACTATTATATTAACTCCTTCCATGCCACCAGACTTTTGAGCAAATGTCAAAAATGAATTTTTAAGTGTTAAATATTAACTTTCAGAGTATTTTCTTGAGCAAACTGGGCAAAGTTATATTGCATAAGAATAAACATTATACTGATGGCACAGGTTTCTGTATGAGGAAGAATTTTCAAGCCATTCGGAGGCTAAACAAAATGTTCAACACTCAAAATTTTGGGCAGGATTTGCCGGCCACGGCATGGTAGGGGTTAAGTCAGTTACACCAATCCTGATTCCTGCAAAAAAACTTGATGTACATGGAAATCAAAAGAAAAGAAAATAATTGCAAAGTGATGTAAACTTACCATGTGGATTGGTGAGTATCCGAACCCTTCTACTGCTGCTGCTCTCCTTCACTCCGTTCGTCATACTGCCCTCACTGACGAGTGACGACACACTCGACGTACATTCACTCCTCGTGGACGTCGATATCATCGTCGGTTGGTCCTCATTCTCATCTTCCTCCATGATGAAGTCGTCTTCCTGGGAGAGGGCGTGGCGCCTGCGGATGTAAAGGGTGCCCTCTACCAGTGCCATCTGGACACGGCGTCGTTCGGCCGAAGTCAGGTGAGGGGCGGACTGGGTGCGGCGGACTTGACGACTCGTCATGGTTACCCTCTTAGGAGCAGTTGGTCTGACGTTTTATTTCTAATCCTAAGAAAGAAAGAGGGAGAGATGTTTGTTGACAAGCAATGGAACACTATTAAACAGGAATATTTACTTTTTTTCCAGTTTCTCTTGTTTCATTCTTGTATCATAAATGGTCATTTCAATTAATATGACAAACTACATGTATTAACCCATGGACTATGGGAACCGGGTGGCTTCTGTATTAAGCATATGGGAGTTAGAGAATTGAGTAGTCAATGGGTTAAATATATCCATGAAGGGAGAGAGAGATTGGGTTGTGTTGTAAATAATGAAAGATTATAGACCTAATCAGAAACATGGGGGGGGGGGGGTGTGCTCAGATTTTTTTTGATGGGGGTGTGCCTCAGTTAACCCCGAAATGGGGGTCTCAGGAACTGCCGGGTAGGTCAAAATATAGGGTCTACAGAGCTATGGCACTACTTTTCAAAGTGTCAAAAGAGGGTCATTTTATGGCTAGGATCAGAGGGTGTATCATATGGGCATTGCATTTCCGAGGGTCTTCGGAATGGCAGTTAAGAGAAATTGGGTATCGTGAGAATGGCCATTGGCTGTTGCAAAAGGGGGTCGTCAAAGCGGCACCTATCCCACTCAATTAAAATGTCACCCACTCAAAATTGTTCAAAAAACACTTGAAAACATATCTCATGTCAGATTAGTTTGGTTAATTCCTATAATATATTACACAGTGTTATCTATTCATTACTACTGACTCTGTCTTATGTAATTTTCTTATCTTTCTTCCAATATTATGTATGTTTGTTAGGCGCCTTGAGCATCCCTTGGGAAGTTGGGATGGATATGTGCGTATAAATGATGTGATTATTATTATTATTATTATCTGATTATGATCCTATCTATGATGGACAGTAATTAAAGTTTTTATTATTCTTACTGATTGTTACCGAATGAATGAATAAAACAAAAAAATGTTATAGAGAGTGGGCCTTTCAATACAGGTGGTTGCTAAAACAGGTTTCAATGCAGTTTCTTAAAAAATGACACCTGATATATTCATTTTCCTTCAAGCAAATTTTGTCCACAAGTGGACAGACTAAATTTATAATCTCCAAAAGGTCAAGCAACGGATGGCCGCAGCAGCACGTGTAACAGTACCGCTTTACGGATGCATCAAGCCTACTGGAGGCATGATGCAATGAGTCACCTCGAGCCTCCAGTCCCAATGGACCCTAGTCCCATTAACTCAAATACATGTAAGTAGGGTTATGGTCTAGCATGGGGGAACTAATAATAACCCCCGACTTAGGTCAGATTAAGATGTATTCTAATCCTTGGTTAGAGGTTTGCTATAGATTCTATCACGGGAGGTTTTGGTGACAGACACTTTACTAATAAAGGTGCTATATATGCATCTGGTTATCGATATGGATTTTCCTCAAGCTGGAATTCCCTAGCTATAAACTGACATTTCAATACCCCTCCCATAAAAACAATGTGGTTCACTCTACTGCTATTCCAAATTTCTGCGGGGTATTGTTACAAACCTTGATGATATATATGCATATTCATGTATTTATGTTAATTTTTTGAGCATGTGCATTGTTGGTTTGTCGAAGGGGATATGATAGTAAATTCCATGTGATTTGGGTTTATTTTACCGTTTTGAGTGTCATTTGTGTTTTTATGTTGGTGCGGTGTGGATGAGATTATGACGTCCCCCCAGGTTGCAGTATACTACAATCAAACGTTATCTTCACAAGGGATTTTCCAAATATAGGAAGGACAAAGAAATAATTCATTACTAACTGAATCAAATTGGTATTCTATTTTTTGTTTTATAGAAAATATCTACATATTTGGACTCAAATGGACGTTATTGCCAACCACAATACCTTGGTGAAATGTTACTCATGGTAAGCACATTTGGTCTAAAAAAATTGTTCTTGTTCAGTTCTGGGCCCCGTTTCTTAAAACTTGTTATCAGTAACAACTGCCCCACTTCTATGACAAATTTGCTCTCAGCCAATCAGATTCAAGGATTTCAGTAGTTTACAACAATTATTGTAGCTCATTATTGATAACGAGTTTTATGAAACTGGGCCGGCCTTGGTGTACTCTTTAATCTGGATCATTTTTTTACATATATATTATAAATGTAGACTATTTTCACTGACTTATCAAACTTCTGGCATAATATCATAACTAGGAAAAGCTTTATAACTTTGGTTTGCAATATAAACACAACACTCAAGAGTTAATATACATAAAGGAATAGAAAAAGCTATGAACACATTGTTATAAAGTGATAATCTTAATTGCATATTTAACAATGTGTATTTTTGTTTTAGATTCATCAAGCATTACTCTCCCAACATATTGTAAAAACTTCATGAACAAAATGGAACTCAACACCACTCATTAGTTCCATTTTCTTCTTTGTTGGAACATCTAAATGGCAACTTACAAATACAACCGACACTATAACAGGGCTGGTGAATGAGTAACATGAAAGATTTCACATCCCCCCACTTGTGGTGTTGAGTTGGATTAGGATTTTGACAGGTGCGCAAGGATTTTGGCTTGGACAGGGGTTTAACCCATTTACCACCAAACTATTTGGCTGAATATCAGTCATTTCTCATACTTTCAATTCGAGGATGAAGTATAGACCTATTGAGAATCTGATATAAAAGTTTTAAACAGTCATGGTTGGGGATGAGTTAAGGCGATTATAATCCAACATTTGATATCATAATAAATCATATTTTTATTTAGACATTTATTTTCTTTGTGCAAATGTTTTTTTTTCTACTTGCAGGACCGATATTAATTCACACTTTTTTTTATTTGATTTAAAAATTGCCTTATCTCTCTTCGTTAAATATATTTTTCTAATACCTGTAAGCATATTAAAAATTAAAAATTGCCTTATCTCTCTTCGTTAAATATATTTTTCTAATACCTGTAAGCATATTAAAAATTAAAAATTGCCTTATCTCTCTTCGTTAAATATATTTCTCTAATACCTGTAAGCATCATAACATACATGTACATGTTCCATTAATCTAAGAGGCCCGAATTCACAAAGGAGGTTTGGTTTAAACCATGGTTAAACCCCCTCCTGGGTTTTTAAAGCGTACGTACGCTTATTTTAGTATGCTTCCGGAGTTTAAACCTCCTTTGTGAATTCGGGCCAGAATGTTTTCATGTTCATGTAGTAATTATACCATTCCTGATTAGAAATTATATTTGATACATCCACAATATTAAAAATCTCTTAAATACATACGAGTATTTCAATAATTTGTGGATTAAATAAAGGGTACCTTTGATAAAATTCTCTGCTTGAGAACTATCAAATACAGGTAGTAGTTTATGGGTTAAATGCAGCACTGCACTGCCACGAGTGACTCAAATACTCCTTAACGTGCATCCTTTTCAATTCACCCAAATCTCAGTCCAATTTCCACTAATTAGTGCAGCTCGGTGGTAGATAATCCTTATTTTACTAGATAGGAATTCCATCATTAGATTACCTTTCCATCCTCAAATTGGCAACAGTTATTCCTAAGCCTTTTTTTTCCTTCAAGTTTTAGCCTAATACTCTTTGAATTAGTACAGCTCGGTGGTAGATAATCCTTATTTTGTCAGATAAGAATTCCATCATTAGAACACCTTTCCATCCTCAAATTGGCAGCAGTTTCTCCTAAGCCTTTTCATCCTTTAGCCTGATATTCATTGATCCACAAGGTTTAACTATTGGGCGATATTTGTCAGAGGTTAATCATAAGCTGATCAGTTATTAGAACTTCCTGGCCTGGTAAAATTTGGCATAATAAAATATTTGAGATAAAAAAAAAATAAAAAAAAACTGGTGGGGAAGTTTGGGCAAACCCCTGGATTATATGAACTCATGACATTTTCTACAAATCTTATGGAGTCACCTGTGTTCTATGAGACTTTAGAAATACAAATTTAAAAGGAGCTTTTTAGTCAAGAGCCAAGGTCCTAAGGCTAATTAACACCTAGAAGAAAACTTTTTATTACATTCAGTCCACATAGTAGTCTTGAGTTCAATACCAATATATTTCATTTTATTTTCATTTCATTTATTTTCATATTTCTCATGTTACATTTACATTTCAAAAATAAAGTACAAGTTTTTGTTTGTGATGAAATTACATTCAAGGATACATACGTAAATAACATAAAGGTAAGTGGTCAATATAGAGTACTGATTTAACTGAGATATATATGATGGCACCTACAGGAAGCAGGCTTGTAAAGATAGAGACATAGAAATAAAGACAGAGAGTGCGAATGGTCTCCTTTCATTTCATTCATGTTAAAGCACAGTTAAACCTTCATATAAAGACTGCTCAAGGGAGACAAGAAATGTGGTTTTTATATGCAGGTTCTTTTTATTAAATGTTTCAATGAGAAACACTGTCCTAGGGAAATTGAAAATGGAGTCTTTCTATAGAGTATGATCACTGGAAACATAAAAGACAATTATCAGAACGTGAGGTTTGCACTTTTCTGCTTCAAGATTCAAGAGCATTTGAGATCAATGCCTGATGCACAGTCAAGTAACTGAAAGCTTCTGTCAGAATTAGTATTGCCAAACCTTGGAAACCTTAGACTCACGTAACCCAGATATACAGGCTGTTGCACGTGTCTTCCGTATGGTGCATGCAGTGTATGGTTCATCGGCTAGCCAGGTGAAGGTTACTGGCCTGACATATCGCCAGTAAGCTCTAACAAGAGCTGGCAGTTGGCAGGATGTTGGTACATCGAGCAGGGATTCCCCATGAGTGAAGGGGATTTACAGGCAATCCTCTGTGCATCAAACCTTGGATTTTAAGTTTTATCTTGCTCTCTCTCTCTCTCTCTCCCATTCTTTCCCTCTCCCATCCTGATCTCTCTGCCCCCCCCCTCTCTCTCTCTTTCCCAATCCCATTTTTTCTATCCTTAACTGTATCTGTCTTCCTTCTCCCTCTCCTTTATTTTTTACTTCTCCATCTCTCTCTCTTCTTTTCTCTTAAATTTTCTCTCTTTCTTTTAATATCTCTCTCCCTGCGATGTCTACCTGTCTCTCTTCTTTTTATCTCTCTTTCTTTCTTCCTTTCTCAATATCTATCTCAATCTTTCTCAAACTGCCCCTCTCTCCCTCTGTTTAATAATTCTGATATTTTCTCACATTTACTTTCTTTATGACATATTCAATTTACTTCAATCCTATCAATTATGATATTTAATTTTTATATTGCTTGAAACTTCCAGGCATTCTTGAGTACTAGTCTGAAAACAATCCACCCATCGAAAAGAACCTAAGCTAAATATTTTTTACAATTCCAAGCAAATTAGGTACTTTCTGTACCCCAATGTGTAACAAAATATCCATGTTTCTATGCTAGTTGCAAAAATAAACATTTATACATGTAAATGCTCATGCCACAGCTTTGCACATTTAGTACTGCAAGTTTTCAAACAAAGGCCTGAATTAAGTTACCGATCACACTTTTCGAGCTCTAATTTTAGCGGCAGTAACCTCTATTATAAATCCATTCTACCTTCCTGTACGAATAACCTGAAAACAAACAAGATCCATGCTCCTCCATTTCGCTAGCAACGAGGGATGACAGAGGTCATCTAGTCTACCCTTGAAAAGGATTCCTTCCTGAGTGTTTAGAAGATGTACTGTGTAGACACAATATACATGTATAAGGATTAAGCAGAGACTTTTCTGTGTAAATGATATTAACAGAGGTCTTGCTTGTTGTGTCTGACACTCACCCCCCCCCCCCCCCTCAAAATGTTATAGTGATACCCGTTTTGCAGGCACGTAGCCAGGGGGTGGTGGGGCAGTCCTCCCCCCCCCCCCCCCCGACACCTTAAAATGACAAAAAATAAAGCAAGTGCGAAAAGTGTGACATGAGAGAAAATGTATAGACAAGGAATGATGAAATGAAACAATATAGAGAGAGAAAGAATTGAGCGGCGTGAAAGAAAGAAAGAAATCAAATAATTGAAGAGCAGTCAGGGTGTCGAAGTAACTTTTTTCTACCGGTATATAAAAACATCAAAGCTTTTGCGCTTCGCAAACCCACCACCTGAGGAACACGCTTCACATGCTCACAACTGCCCCCTCCCCCCTCCCCCCCCCCCCCGAAATTAAATTCTAGCCCCGCGGTTGCCCCTGGATATCACAGGTCACATGTTATCTGTTGAGACCCAGCAGGGCATTTCATCTGGAAAAAAAAATGAGTTCATGTCCTTATGACTCTCAGCACAGATAAAGGAAACAAGAAAAAAAATATCACTGAAGGCGATTAATACCCCTGCCCCAATGTGTGTGGTAAATTTTCTGAGCATTGCTCGAAAAATGAGGACAGAGTTGATCCGCAAGATTTCCCACTGATTTATTGCCATAGTATACTGTTGCCATGCTGTTACCATGGCAACGCAGTTTCTGAAACATTCAAAAAATACGTCTTGCACATCTTCACCACAAGACCAATGTGTGTGCCAAATTTCATAAGCATCGCTTGAAAAATGAGGAAGTAGTTCGATCCGCAAGATTTCAACCTGATTTATTGACATAATATGTGTTACCACGGCCACACAGTTTCTGACACATTAAAAAATTATGTCTTGTACATCTTCATCCCAAAACCAATGTGTGTGGCGAATTTCATGAGCATTGCTTGAAAAATGAAGTAGTTCGATGCGCAAGATTTGCAATGGACCGACCGCCCGACCGACCTTACGCCGATTCCTTTGGCGGGGTATAATAAAGAATGCATTCTTGTTTATCAAAAGGGCACAGACAACTTCTAAATACCACAAAAACAGTATAAAAATTTGATCGAAGTTATGAAATTAAGAATAACCAAATTTATCACACTGCCATATGGAGTAAGTTTTTACTAATTCTTTGTTTCTTAACTTCTCCTTGGAAGATTATAGAGAGATTTTTTTACTGTGAGTGTATCTTGCTATTCATGAAGTAAATTAAAAGAAATCAGACTAATATTATTTGGGGGCTCATGAATACTCTATATAAAGAGAGATAAAAACACAAAATAAGTTAAACCCTTTATTGAAATACAGTGGAACCTCGTTATATCAAACTCCTTGGGACCCAGGAAATTTCCTTGATATATTGAAACCTTGTTGTATCAGGACTACAAAACAATAGAATACAAAGGACTGGGACCAGGAAATGACCTTGTTATAATGAGAGTTTGTTATAACAGTGTCCTTTATAGAGTACCGAAGTGATGACGTCATACCATATCTCAAAGGAACATGGTGAAAAACATCCAGAGCCCAAATTTTATGGCAATTGGCTCATTGGGCCCCGAGATATGGCCGCATGAATACCTCCTTAGCCCCATTGAAGTCAGTATTAAATTGGCCTGGTTCTAAACTGTTAAGAACCAGGCCAATTTACACTGACTTCAATGGGGCTAATTAGATATTCATATAGCCATACCTTGGGCCACCATGAACTGATTCATGTCAAATTTGATGTGTGAACGTTTTCCATCATGCTCTACCTAAATATGGTCCTAAAAATACTGAAATACAAAAATCAAAATTTGATGACGTCACACTTTGGTAGTCTATAACGAGGTTTCACTACATGAAATTTGTACTGTACATTTGCTACCTCTATTATCCATAGAGTGGGCAATTACTATAACCATTTGTCCGCTTAGAGAAAAGGAGGATGTCCGATAGCTCCTAGAGAGTTCTAATGCAATCAATTACCCCGAGATGACAAACAGCTAATTTTCTGTATCCAATCGTGACTTTGAAGTGTTTTTGTCCACAGGCACCCCCCTCGATGCCGGATCTCTTCCATTTGTCTAAAACCAACTGCAGTCGTAGACCTGGCATCTGTTGCTTACCTGTTAGAATGGGTCACGCTCTTCTGTCAGGTAGGGGGTCTGTTCCCATTGCAGTCTTTTTTAAAATAATATGGGCATCCAAATGAGTTACATCGGGAGGAGAGACCCAAGGGTTACAGTGATTCAGTTCGCTTTTCCCCTCCCATGCCCAGGTGACACCAAATACTTAATAATAATAATAATAATGTCATGAGTTTACAAACTGAAATAACTGAAATGCTTCTTTTCAAGTTACCGACGTACTATAATAGGTGATGCTATTCTGTCACTTGGGGAGGTCTGTACCCACAGCAGGCTTTTTAAAATCTTTCAAGCAATTCCATAGAATATCATGAAAATTCAAATAACTTTAGAGACATTTTAAAATTTACTTACGTCTCATAATAGCTAGGGGACACTATACTGTCAGTTGAGGAGGTCTACTTGCACGCAGCATATTTAAAAGAATCTTATGGGTAATTCTATGAAATTCAAAAATTCAAGTGACTTCAACAACTTATTAAAGTTACTGATATGTCACCGCACTCTGTCCGGTGGGGGAAGTCTGTTCCCATTGCAGCCTTTTTTCATCTTAAAGTTAATGCTGTAGAATTTTGTACACTTTGTACAATTACCACTTGAATATTTAAACTGTTTCTTACCAGTTTTATTTTCTAAGCTCATTTTTTTTTCCAATTATGTTTTTTTTAAGAAGCCAAACTGGCTTGATCAAAGTAACATCAATGCACATTATGCTGCTTAATTTTAATTTGAAGATCTATTTCCAAGTATTATCCAAAATATGTCTTATATATATTATCAAGATAACTGATTGTGCTTAGGCCATCCTACCACTTTGACAATGGAATACAATATTTAATCCACCTGAAATGACTTTATCTCAAAAAACTAATTACACTGCAACTCTGTCCAGACTCTACTACCAATAATGTAAAATTGTCCTTATAAATCGATAATCAGCTTTAATGTTGATGAAATATAATCATCTTGAAAAAAACATGATTTCTTTATTAAGTTAATATCGTATGTTTGGAGCCTGAAGGGGATTAACTCTGTACAAATGATGGGACTTAACGCCCTTCTGCTCCAAACATACAATTTCCATTCACACTTGCCCAGAGCTTTAGCCCACAAGCCCCATAAAAACCAGTTACAACCAGGGAACATGCACCACATGGAGTATAGCTACAAATATCGTTTGGCAATGGGAACATATATTTAAGAGCCCCTTAGGCAATGGACGATACCTAACAGAGGAAACTGTTCATTCATATATTTCCCTTTTTAACACAGGTGCATATTACCTGGGGTAATACTCAGTGAGTAATGCTTTTTAATGAAATTATCAATTTCTTAATATCTTCATATGTATGCGAATCTGCCTAGATATAGCTCTCTAAATGGCTGACAACTTCATGGCTGACCTTCATGCCTGGGCTCAAAGGAGTAACTTTCACATCTAGTTCTATACCCATTCATTTTAATCCTCATATATTAAGTAAACTGTCATTCATATCCAATTAACTCCTGACATACAATAGTTTTTCTTATACAGAATTGGAAATCAGTGATATACATGTACATGTAGGCCTACATGTAGTATGAAGAAGAGGGTAATTAAATCATTTTTTGCATAATATCTGTGACTAACTAGGTGTGGTGTTGTTTAACTCGAATCCCTTCCTCTCTGGCAATGTGAGGTCGACACCCTTCATTCGAGTGTCCTTAATCCATCAAAATATATATTGGTGTTCAGTAAAATATTGCATTGGACAAATAAATTACCACACATTTCATTTACACATAAACATAAACTTGAGTGGACAAAATAAAATAAAGGGTAAAAAAATGGCCAACCTTAGGGCAATTTTATGCCCAAGTTATGCCCAACTCAGTTAATATTCTCCTTATTTTGCAAGAATTACACATATACATGTTCAGTATTTGTCATTTTAAACATGATCAGACAGAATAGTATACTGCATCTGGCATAAAATTGCCATGAGTCGGTCAGACACATAATAGTCCTGTGATGGTCCTTCAACACATGTATCCTTGAACAGTGTACAAGATCGAGACACAACAACTATCATCCAAGGTTTACTTGTTTGAAAGAGTAGGACTGGGGAAAGGGAGTTGTAATTGGTTCTTCTATATACTTTTTTGAACTTTTAGTTTTCATCCATCAATCATTACCAATTAATAAAATTGATCAAAAGACAAAGTATCTGCTGTGTCTTTGTAAATTTCCTACAAAAAGTTTTGGATGTTGATTTTGAAAACATTATAAAACAGGAAAGAATATAGCTCAATATATGGCAAGCCCAAAATATGAATGACTTGTCAGATATTATTTCTGCCTTATGTAGGGTCAGGGTTAATAACAAATTGATATCACAGAACAAAAATTAGTTTTTGTTGATTTACATTCAGAAACAAAATGGTTTAGGTATACAATCCAACTGGCTTGCAAAGTTAACATCGACCCCCCCCCCCCCCCCCATAAAAAATACTCCAAGCTTGCAAAATATTTTTTCCAAAATTAATGTCTTCAAATTGTAATATCTATATCAATATCATTATCAAGAAATAAAATCATATTCAGGAATTTAATTAATCAATAAGTCACCAAATTTTCAGTCTAGACAGTTGTTCCAAGGGTGGTAGCAGGTTATCATTAAAAAAAATACTTTTGAGTCATGCCAAATTTTTTGTGCTCAATTAATGAATTTTTGATGTTGCCCCAGATTATCAGGGACAATGGTCTGGCAAGTAGACAAAAATAAAATGGCAAGTCAATTGGGAAAGGCACAGGATATTGTTTTACTTCATTCATATAGTATTAATTGTATATTGAGTATGGAATCGATATATTCTTAAAAATTGTATTCACAGTATGGCCCTACAAAAATTGGCTTGGTATATTCATAGCCATTGTCTACATACACAATGTAAGAATATACAAAGGCATCTATAAGAATTAGAACAATTAAATTTCGACTTTGAATAAAATTAAGATAAATCAGATCAGATGAATATCAATTATAATAAAGTTTGAGGAGGAAAGCAGCTATGATTTTTTGAGAGCAGTTAATACATGTATCAACAAATATGGAAATTCTTGGGGGGGGGGGGGGAAAGTTTGTTTTACATTAAATGAAATGACTTGTAATCTATTCTGTCTCTGTAAATAAAATGTCCATTTTCTTCTTGCTTGTGGTCAAGATGAATATAAATATCACATGTCTTCATACTATATTACATTTCATTATTTCAAGAGTCTTTTTGGACAATGAACACATTCCTACAACTACATGACCCTCTTTTAAGGCATAGTTACTTACTATAAACTTTAGAATTAATTTGTCTACTTCTCAAATTCCTTTCTTTTTTAACATTTTGCACTAATGGAGAATTCTTTCAGCTGCTTAAAAGTGCCACACACTACTCGACACATCTGTCACTGCTACACATGAAGGTGTATTTGATAATTAATATAATCCCACAAGTGTGATGTCTTAATTGCATGGCATATGAGGAAATTGAATGAATTTCTTGCAGGAATAAAGGGAAAAAGTTTGAATCCGCGAGGGATGTTTGATCCAATCATTCATTAGCAAGACATATACCTGCTGGGGTAGGCGCCTGCATGCATACGAAAGTGCAATGACTTCTTAGCATTGGGGTCTCCCAGACGAAGACACTAATGCGAAATGACTCCACCCAATAAGCTGCTGACATATATCCCTTCATGGCAGGGGCATGTATGTTTTACTGTGAACTTGCACAGGCTGTAGGTGATGAGAAGTGGTAAACGTCTGTGCATGTATGTGCTTGTACTTGTAGCAGTTTCAGGGAGTTAGAGTTAAGGGATCTTATTTGGATATCTGACATGTAGTTTCCAACAGAGGCGTTGATTCGTTCGGTATAGATAAAACATTGGAGGGGCAAGAATTGTTTGTGAACAATGCCCTGCCCCTCCAATGCTTTGTCTATTTCGAAGGAATCAACGCCTCTGATTTCCAAAGGTTGCAAAAGTAAATCTCCATACAGTTTTATTGATTTATGAATCACTTGCAAAGTTAATGGATAAAGAAAAATATTGACAAATAATCATTTAAAAAACAAACCCTGCAAATAATTATTGAAGGAGAAAAAGTTTTTGAGGTCAGAAAGAACTACAAAGTTTATGAATGCAAGCAACCAGTAGCGCAAGTCCATGGTATGAGTGCAAATCAGGATATGATTAAAGTGTTCCCCCACCCACTAACTCACTAACCCACACACATTCTACCTTTGAATGAAGAGAGTCAAGGAGAGAAGGGGAGGGAGAGAGAGAGAGAGTTAGAGAGTATAGTCTCAGTGGCAGTTCATGGAAATCAACATTGCTTCTTTGTTCATGAGAACATCCTGGATGGAGTGAGAAAGTGTGAAATGAAGAGAGAGGGAGAAAGAGGAGGGAGAAAGAGAGAGAGAGAGAGAGAGAAAGGGGAAAGATAATTGGAGATAATACAAAAGAAATAATTAGAAGGATGGAGAGAGCGAGAGAGAAAGTGAGATAAATCAACATTGCTTCTTTGTTTAGAACCCTGGATGGAGTACGAAAGTGTGATATGAAGAGACAGAAAGTGTGAAAGACGGTGTGAGATACTATAAGAGAAATAAAGAGAAAGAGAGAGAGAGAGAGAGAGAGAGGTGGAGAGATAAAATGAGAGAGGTAAACAGGAAGAAAGAGAGAGAGAGAGAGAGAGAGATGTCAGAAGAGAGAAATTGAGGAGATGTACCAAGGGAGACAGAAACTGTTTCCTTAGATCACCATAGCAGGTACAAGGAATTCGCCAAAAGAAGTGGGAGAAAGTACACAGGAGTCCTGAACTTTTCATCTCTCTCTCTTAATGGGGAACACTTGCTTAAGAAACTCAAAATTACCCTTGCATTTTGGTGTAACTCTGATGACCAGAGTTGAATTTTCATATAGACTGCTATCACAGTTCTTTTCAAAACATTTCTTGTAAGCAGCATTGTTAAGTAAACCTTTTTAGATATGCACACATTCTAGCTATAAAAAAATAGGGCATACATGTATATACTCACCACAATATGTTTCCCTGCAGTAAAGGACGGTGTAAAATATTTTTGAATCAGGTGATTTGTTGCACCTGAAATGATCCACTTAAAATGCTCTGATATTTCCCTGATAATCCACAAATAACGAACCTCAAACTTGCAATATACAACCAAAACAGGAACTCTTCAATGGACATCAAATAGACATGAATAAACAGAGTTAGCGTTAGGCATTCATAATCACATTGATGATCCAAAGAGTTAATGACCTCGCGTCTTTTTTAACTTCTTGATAACTCCTCCATGACCCATGTGAAGCATCATATTCCACAAGCTGCACAAATATAACAATATCTAAATAAATATAGGTACACAAAAAATATTTACAGGTCTTAAATTAAAAGAAAGTAGTTAGTCAAGCTACATATAGGAACAGAATACTCAGAAATTGATCCAGTTTCAAATGATCAACAATTGCTGTCCACTTTCAGAGGCGCCTCAATTGTGTGCTATGAGCAAGTACTGGTACATGTTAAAACTGTGACAAATGCAGTGCTGATTTATAGGCTCTCATTATATCCTAATGACCAGTGTCTGAGATGGTAATCCTTTATCAACCAACAAAGTCTTGAAATAGATACATGTACCTCCAGTAAGGAGCTGTTTCGGCCTCCTTCATGGACCAGGAAGCACTCGCTACTTAAAGAAAATGTCCCACTACCTGTCTTCTGCTAATTCATCTAGCTCCTTCACGTTAACCTGCATGCATGTCTCTAATTAGCTGTCAGTTGGCAGGACTGTTGGCCTAACCGCTAGATGCTGCACACAGTATACGATATGCTAAAACATGACTACAGAGCTACAATGTATACCCTGACTACGAAGCACATGCTAACTATCTGTAACCTACCTTTTCGCTTCAAGGTCGAAGGCGTCACACAAGAATTGCTAAAGGGTTAGCGGTTTGGCAGGGGATGCTCCACGAGTCATTGGGAAAACGCTGTTCATAGAGGGATTGCGTGGACTCTGGGCCAAGGCAGTCGCGACGGTTGCCAGGCGCTGAGGAATTGTTTGCAATCTTAGCTCTGATCTCTGAGAAGTTTGTTATCTAGATTGCAAAGCTGTCCTAGGAGATCTATCCGAACAAGCAGTGTGTAAATAATTAAGAATTGATGACATATGATTATTATAATTACATGTATACTAAATAATTCTAAATACTCTTACAGTGAGAGACGAAGGGCATGGGCACTTTAGGGGGAACAGGAAGCAAGTGCCCCAAAGTATTCAGATAAATGAAAACTGCATTTTCAAATAGAATTCAAAGCCATAAGTCCCCTGGAGAACACACATGCAGTTCTTAGCAATTAGATTTAGTAAACAATCAACAACCATTTATAGAGTTATATTCAACAATTTCATAAGATTTATATTATTGTCCACTCAAGTTGATGGAAATTTAGCCTAAAATTAGGCTACTTGTTAACCCGTTGACTACTGAATTCTTTAAGTCTCATAGGCTTAATACAGGAGCTACCCGGTTCCCGTAGTCTATGGGTTAACTGTTAAAGATGTTGATCTTGACCTAAGGTTACCTACTACCCTACTACTGGGAACTTGATGTAAACATGACATGTTCATGACTTGTCTTCAGTTCTCTTCATCACTTATTTGAGGATACAGAGTAGATTCAACCAAATTCTCTCTACTTACCTGAGGAGGAAATAATGAGTGACTCATTCTAAACTTCAAGCAAGTCGTAAAAGTACATCATCCCAAAGGATAGGGGTATAGGGCTTGCTACGTCATCACGTTACACAACCTTTCATGAATATTAAGCCCTAAATTCACGAAGAGTAGGGTGTAACGTTTGTGAAATACCCCCCTTTCATCGACAAGTGTGAGTATTCATGGATTTGCAATACTTTTGTATAAAGTGTCGGGTAAACTGCACCTGACACTTTGCTAATAAGAGGGGGTATTTCACAAATGTTACACCCTACCCTTTGTGAGTTTAGGACTAGTATTCACAATATGTCGCGTAACGTGAGACATGAACATGATCACACTGTAGCAAGCCGGGTATAGTAGGTACAGGTGTAAAATGTACCAAGTTTCAATAACATTCAGTTTACCCCCCTCCCCCACAGAAAGAATAATACTAACGATAATGATGATAATAATAAAGATAATAAAATAATAAAATAATAAAAATAAATTTTATAAAATAGAATTAAAACAAATAATATACAAAAATAATAACGAATCACTGTCTCCAAAGCTTTTTCTCTCTCTTACTTTCTCATTTCTGTTTTCAAGTATATTTCATCTTTCTTCCACCAACCTACATCATATGTACCCTCTCTCTCTCTTTCTCTGTCTCCCCATCACTATCTCTCTCTCTCTCTCTTTGTCTCGGGTTTGTCTCTCTCAATCATTGTATCTCCTCTTAAGCTGCTTAAAGAAGTCAGCACCGAGTGCAGCTTTAAAGTCATAGTGATGCCATTGTTAATAGTATTTGGGTCCAGGGTGCGTCTGGACTAAGTACGGCCTTATACCCTCTTTGAGTTCTCTTTGGGCGGTAAATGTGAAAGGGGTATTTTGTACACTCTCACTCTCTGTCTCTCTCTGTCTCTCTGTCTGTCTCTCTCTCTATCTCGTGCTCTCTCATAACCAGGGTCCTTGCTCTTCCAGTAGCTTTCCCCTTCATATATATTTCCCCATGGCTTTTGCAAACAGGCCAGGGGGGTGTTTCATAAAGCTGTTCATAAGTTACGCACAACTTTACGCACGACTGGTGATCAGGTCTTGTGCTAAATGATTGAGAATCTGGTAATAGTATAGCACACAAGAACATGTTCCAGTCGTTCGTAAAGTCATTCGTAACTTTACGAACAGCTTTATGGAACACCCCCCTGGTAGAGAGACTTCTACCAATTGGTGAAATTGAAGGTTGCTTATACCCACAATTAAAGTCACATGTTTGTGACAAGGGCCAAACAAACACAACCATGGGAACTGTACAGTCATAGTGTCAAACGTTTGTACAAATGTGCATTGCATGTCTTTGTAAATTGCTCCAGATATATTAATCAGGGCAACTTCTCCCTCGACTACTTCATCTAATTTGGGTTGAAATAATCCAGGGATCCTTAATAGAATGCCATTATTTGCCAAGGGTCTACAGTCATATTTTTACATGTAGTTGAAATTGATTACTCTATTGACAATCTATAAAATATTCTTTATTATCAATACCAACTGATTATCTCGTTAGTTGTATAAATTAGACATTCAAAAATAATGGGATGTGGAAATTACACCCAATAAGACATATGTGTCAACATCTAATTTAAATTACTTATATAATTAAGTTAAATTATGAATCCTCTCCCCAAGTGAACATGAGTAAAGTTTCCAAGGTGACAATTTCATATTCTCTGAATTATTTTTTCTGATGAAACATTTTATTTGTGATTTGTTAAAATGCAGAATATAATCGCTTTGAAATGGCCCATTTCTTCGTTCATATTTTATTATGAAATCAACTTGATCTGTGGACACCAAGCAATATCCACCTGAAATTGACCTGAAGATATACAAAAGAGGCCTCTATGCACAATGTAAGATCAGGGGTGGTATTCTGAGATTTATTTTATCTTGATTTTAGTGAAAAGATTTTAATTGTCATAACAACTTTTAAATTGCAACATTACATTGGTATTTGCACAGATGAATTCCGCGTACACAGCCACTTTTGCGCAGTTATTAACCAATGATGCGCCATAAGCGTACATTTTGTTATGACAATTAAAATTATTTCATTAAAATTATTTCACTAAAATCAAGATAAAATAAATCTCAGAATACCACCCAGGCTATTACATATCACTGTAAGACTGCCATATTTATTGTCTGGCATCATGAAGTATGCAGAATTGCTTGCTTTTTATTAATGTTAGTCAGGAGGGGGTGTTCACTCTCTCTTTTCCAAATTTTATCTCTAGATGGAGTTCATTCTATATGTGCCTTCCTAACTCTCTTTCTCTCTCTCTCTCTCTCTTTCTATCTCCATTTCTGTCTGTTTCTATCTTTATCCTTATCCACCACTGCCCCCCCCCCCTCCTCTCTCTATCTTCCTCTTTCTCCCTACCTCCCCTCTCTATCTCTGTCTGTGTCTCTCCATCCCTACCTGTCTCTATCTCTCTCTCTCCATCTTATAATGTTCCTTCTAGTTGCTTCATCCCCCTTACCAGTTTCACATAAATTTACTATGCTGTCTTTTCCTTTATATACGATTTCTACATGTACATGTTATTTCTTTCAGGGTATTTCTCTCTCTCTCTCTCTCTCTCTCTCTCTCTCTCTCTTTCTCTCTCTCTCTCTCTCTCTCTCTCTCTCGCTCTCTCTCTCTCTCTTTCTTCATCTCCTCTCTTGCCCTCCCGTCCCCCATCCCACCTTTTGGGAGTTCCCCTTCCGTTCCTCTGATTTATTGGCACTTGTAGGAAGCCCCTGTCAAACTTGGCCCTCAGTGATGGGCATGTGGGAAATAATGAGAACCGAATGCACTGTTGGTCGCTGGGGAGCTACCAACCCATATGTTCAATCATTTCAACAGGATCAATAAAAAGTACATGGTCAAACCTAGGAGGGTGGGGGGGGGGAGGGGGTAGGGGCGAACACAGGTCAGTCATACACATGCATAGAGAACCATAATGCACTGGTGACAAGGGAAGTATATGAACTATGTTTTCAATCAATTCAACATGATCAATGAATAGTGCGCAGTCAAATCTGGGAGGGGTGGCTTGGAGGAGGAGCGGGGAGGGGGTGGAATAGGGCTAGCAAAAGTTAGTCATACATACCCATTGAGAACCGAGTGCACTGGTGGCCAGAGAGCTATATTTACTAGCTAACTCATGTTTTCAATCATCAACATCAATGAAAAGACATGATCAAATCTGCATTGGGGGGGGGGGGGGGGGGGCTAACACCAGTCAGACACATACACACACATTGAGAACCGAATACACTGGCGGGCAGGGAGCTACATGTACCAGCTCACCCACATGCTCAAGCATGTAATCATTTCAAAGAGACCAATGAAAAGTAAAATCTGTGAATATTTGCAATTCATCGTTTTGTCAACCTATCTTGTGAAAGATTTATGACAATTTGCCAGAAAAGTTGTTCAATAAAGTGTTTGAAAATGACCTGTCCAGATAACCAGCCTCTCCGGACACATTACACATGGGTATATACTACATGTAAGTTTTATATATGGTTCTATATGATGTTTGCTCCGGCTACGATTGCTCCCCAGTCAATTTCGCTATATCTAACCCTAACCCTAGCTAACCCTAACAGCTGCATGTGCCTAAACCATTGCAACCATGTTCCTGACCCTATATATTCTTTGATGAATGCTTTAGTAAAAAGGCTATAGGGTACAGCACTAAAGATACATTTTCAACAACATCATTTCTACATGTAGATATGCACCAGCTTGAGTTCTGGGTAATGATGAAAAATTATCATTGAACAAAAAACTACAAATAATGCTATCTGCCAAACAAGTTTTAAAGCAAATGTACAATCGCTGTGTAATACAATCAAGCAAAGCAAGGTGAGGACATTGGGGACTTCAAGAAAACAAAGCTATTTCCAATTTTCTAACTAAAGTATTTTTGTGAGATTTATTTTCCAAGAGAATACCTTCAATCTATTCTTCAAGAACAGTTTTAGACTCACTCTAGGTCATTAGCCCATTTATGGTTTGCAAAGTGTTTTATTTCTTACATTGTTCTTATCCTTGTCACTACATGTTTTTTGTTTTTGTATTTGTTCCTGTATTAGTTACCCTGCCCCTTCTGAGTCGAAGAGAAACATTTGTGGTCTTTCAGCAGAGGGCCTGGATATTTCATTGCAACATCTTTGTGTTTCTTGTTTTTTTATTGAAATAACAATGACATGTCTTGACTCTAACTTTAAAGGGATAGTTCACCCTAACAATAAGTTGGTTTTAATAAATGCAGAGAAACAAAAGAAACATATCAGTGAAGGTTTGCCGAAAATCCGTTAAAGAATTATGGAGTTATGGATTTTTAAAGTTATGGATTTTTAAAGTTTTGATTTTGTGACGTCACATGCGAGCAGCTCCCCCATGTGTCATGTGATATAAATTCCAGAAAATGACATTTTCTCAGAAAAATGGAAATGGTGTTACTTGTGCATTCAAAATAATATCTTAAACATCATTTCATACCCGCTCCTCTAAGAAAAATATCTTCAGTCATCATGAACCATTGAAAAATGGGAATTTATAGAATTTATATTACATGACGTATGGGGTAGCTGCTCGCATATGACGTCACAAATTTAAACCTTAAAACACCAATAACTCTCTTATTCCTTGATGGATTTTTGTCAAACCTTCACCAATATTTTTTCTCTTATTTTTCTGCTTTTATTAAAATCAAATTATTGTCAGGGTGAACCATCCCTTTAAGGGAACTCCAGATCACCTCGGTACAAACTTACGAAAGCTGTACTGCCCCTCCTGAGGACTGAGACACACATGAAACACATGTCAAAAAACATCAATCATTTTATGACTCAAATCCCTCACTCCCAGCCACCCAGTCATCCTATGTCACGATGCCTCGCAGGAATTAAAGTGTTTCATTGAGGAAAGGTGAGACATTAAGGTGTTTGGGCACACTATCTTCTGAGCTAAAGGGAGAAAATTAACACAATATGCATGGGCAGAGAGAACAAGAATCACTAAACTGGGTTGAAAGCTTGCCTACTAAATTTTGAAGTTGGTATAAGCCTGAACTACATGTACAGGTACATGTTATGATTACCCCAACAAATGAAAGTTTTCTGTTTCAGGGTTGTATTCATTTTTGTCGATGATTTACAGTAAATGGCTCAATGAATAAAATGTTCAGGGACATAAGCATTAAACCTTTGAATTTGCAAAACTGGCAACTTTTATGTTGTCTTAATGAAAACATACTTGGTGCTAAAGGTGGGTTTTTCACGGGGCACGCGAACATTTCGCGAAGGATGTAAATGTCGAAAAAGTTCGCCAAACATGCGCAGGGGTTCTTAAGCGTCGTCAATTGTTCAGGGGAGTCGTTTTTAGTTCGGGGGAAATTTTTAAAAAGTTTGAAATTTCTTGTGAAAGTTTCCAGCATCCTGGGTCGTAATTTGTTTGCGATTTGCTCTCGATAATGTCGGAAAAGCTTCGTCATGTGCACACGAACTACTCACGATGTGCGTGATGTTTGCAAAATCTTTGTGAAACCCCAAACAGATTCCAACCATTTTGACAATGTCTTGCGCATGTCTCGCGAAGTTCATCCGATCATTTCTCAAAATATTCACGAACTGTTTGCATACTTCTTGAGAACAGGTGACTTCGCCAAAGAAGCAAACGCGAACTTTTCACACCGGGGCCCTCTGTTAATTCACCTGCCGTTCGTGACGATTCAGTTGCAAATGTCACAAAGTATTCCCGAACTATTCGCAAGCTACACACGAACCAAAACCGACATTTTCACGAACGTTTCGCGAAGGTTTTGCTCATGCGACATTCTCACAGAGTTCATGTGAAGTTCTCACAAACGTTTGGCACACGTTTGCCACGCGTCTGCTGCATGTCTGATTGGCCGAGGTGTCTGACTTCATTCTGCGACTAGATAGCGAACTATTCACGAAGAAACCGATCAACTCAAGACAGCTGTCAACTCGGGTTCGCTTTTTAGTCGCGTGTTCTTTGTGTATGCGGACTGGCCATAGGTCGGCAACACTACACACGTCATTCGCACATACGTTGTGAGAACTACGCACAAACTGCGCAAGAATGGTTTACAGCTCCGTTGTCGCGAAACATTCAGAAAAAAACTTCTCCGAATGTTGGACTCTGCCATTTTTTTGACATTCGCATCCTTCGCGAATCGTTTGCGTGCCCCATGAAAACCCACCTTAACTCATTAAAGTATTTTGACTTCATTCAATGATATATTTAAAGAAATGTTTATAAAGAGAAATGATGGTATTGACAATTTGTTTAAGAGGAAAACCAGTTTCATTAAGCCTTTTTATTTTTTTTGTGTTGATAGTTGATGTTTTCAAAGAAGAACACTTGCAGGTAACGTTGGATGATTAAAATATAGCTTTTTAAAATGTTTTCATTGTTAAAATGAATTCCATTTTGTGAGCACCATATATATATATATATATATATATTTCTCTAGATTCCGCATTTGGGAGACACGGCTTTGTCATTTTAATTGTTCCTCGTGTCTCCATAAAGCGGTTTTGTGTCTCCGTAAAGCGGTGGTTTCTATTATGACGAAATAAACTGCATTGTTACGTGTCTCCCAAATGCGGAATCCAGCGTAATATATATATACATGTATATATTCCTGTTACTTATGTGATATCCTATGTACAAATGTTTGTGAAAGAAGGAATAAAATGAACCAATGAACCAATAGAAAATGGCATATAATCTAAGCTCAACTAGATCAAAGGTAATCAATGTAATTGTCATACATGTCCATTTTCAATTCATTTACTTGCTGTGTCATTTAATGCTATTATGTGATACAGATAGAAATAAAATTTGCATTTTCTGACAGACATTTCAAAAGAATCAGATTAAGAAATGTCATCAGGAAGTCATTTTCCAAAGTTTGTAAATGGGACATGAAATTATGTAATAAGAAATTATAATACAAATGACCATATACAGTTAACAACAAAATTATTCATCCCCCTTGGAAAATTCTATTTTTTTGCATTTTTCCTAAAAATGAATGGTTAAATGAAGTTACTTGCACATCACTTGAATACATTTAGTTATCATCTGCAAATGAATGCCGTTTCCGGTTTCACCTCATTTGCATAACAATAGAAAAGGTGAGTTATCCAAACAGGGCGATGTTCAAAATTATTCATACCCTTGGTGATTTATTGACTTTGTCAATCAGTATGAATCCGATCCTTGTAATTAAAGGGAGCGACAAGTCGCAATCTATGGGCGCTTTTACAGTTGGCTGCTCCTTTCTCTGGATCAAAGTTCAAAGCGACTTCAATTTATCGTGCGCAGCTAATAAAAGTTCGTACATTGACCCAAATTTGAGTAAATAAGATCGCGCGTTCTTTATTCCAGTATTTGAATCTCATTGGTCGGTTGCGTATGGAAAGATTCGAGTTAACGATCGCGCGAGGAATCCGGCAATAACATTCCTTCGGTAGCATACGATTGGACCTGATTGTATCCGAATTTCCCCGAGTCAGGCCAACTGGTCAGGCCCATGGATTACGACTTGCCACTCCCTTTAATGCTTATAATTCACTTTATTATAATACACCGTCACAAGGCTTCCGGAGGGGTCTCTGCTGAGATATCAGGCCAGTACCTGTTCTCCAATGGCTCAATCTCCTTGAGGATGTGTCCACACATGCTTCACATGACCTTCAGGGGGTTCATTAGATTTTGTGTCCTACAGGTGATGCAGGTGATGCAGTTATCGACTTCATGATGACAGGACTATGATATTGAAATTTTCGGTCATTTATATCATGCATTTTAATGAAAATTCTGTATCTACTTATGAAGCAAAGCACCATTCCTGAAGAGCCCTTCCCTTTTGCACTGCCTGTGGGAGGGTTCACCTTTATTCATTGGCCCCATTCTTAATCAGAGTGCTCAGGAAGGCCATGTTGGTGATATTAAAGTCATTTCATGACTCTAACGTCAGGTCACCATGAATAACAGTATGTAACCTTTGAGTACCATACACATCCCACATTGACTGTTACTGTATATCAATCTTCATATGGTATATTCTTTGTATCTTTGGTATGAAAGCTACAATCCTTGATATCAAAATGAATGTAAACCAAATTTATACCATATGCCCTCCATGTTACCAGCTGCAGTGCACAAAATGCTACTAGTTTGACAGTGCACTGGAACATAAAGATCAGTATTTTAAGCTTCACTAGAGTACCCACTTGCAGGTGTCCATATCAAAAATGTGTCAATCAGTGTAACTGAATAAACTGATAAAATTGGCACCATCCAACCTTTAGATAACTACCATGGCCTCCCTAAACATTCTTAATAATAATGGAACAAAAGTATCAGGAAATACCTTCCCTTGACAGTGCAACAGTGAATGCCTCTAGGGAAGTCTCTCCAGGAAGAGTGCTTTGTTTCAACTTAGATACAGAATTGTCATTAAAATGTAAGGAATATTAACGAAAATATCAATATCATAGTCCTATCCTCATGACGTCTAAAACTACACCACCTGCAAACACAAAATCTGCTTTAAATCCATCGAATCCCCTGAAGACCAGGTGATGGCATGTGTGGACAACATCCTCAAGGAGATTGGGCCATTGGAGACCAGGTATTGGCCTGATATCTCAGTAGAGACCTCCAGAAGCATTGTGACAGTGTGAAGAAAGTGTTACGAGCATTAATCACAAGGACTGGATTCATACTGATTGACAAAGTCAATAGATCACCAAGGGTATGAATAATTTTGAACATCACCCAGTTTGGATAATTCACCTTTTCTATTGTTATGCAAATGAGGTGAAACCAGAAACAGCATTCATTTGCAGATGATAACTAAATGTATTCATGTGATGTGCAATTAAATTCAGTTAACCATTCATTTTTAGGAAAAATGCAAAAAACTAGAATTTTCCAAGGGGTATGAATAATTTTGTTGTTAACTGTATATTTGAATTATAAATCTTCAAAATTAACTTTGTATGTACACATCAGAGAGGATATTATCTCAATGTTACAAACAATGAAATCAATGACACAATTTTGATTTGGAGACAGTGAAGCTACATGTATCTATACAAGTATTTAAATCCCTCTTGAACATATACTGGTACAACAGAACTTGAAATAGGTACATGTAATAGGCCTTGATTCCAGAATATTAGAACATACTTTGGAACTACATACTGCTGGCTGCTGCTCTTAAAAGTGACTAAACCAAAGCAGACATTCACATGTATATCATTTGTCAAAATATTCCAAAATCATCAGCGCAGGCCTAGATACGTGAAAAAATGTCACCATCGCTTCGGGCTCAATTCATAACGGATTTCAACTGTTGTCTATAATCAGTAAATTCAGTCAAAAATAATTGTCAGTTCCCCTCCTCTGAATCAAGATCATATTTCATGTTATTTTGATTGGATCGTTTAGTCACACAAGGAAACTTGGATCATTTTCTCCTAACTCACTTCCTATACCCATTTCGGTTTGAAGCTTTAATGGGAGCCGCTGACAGGACGGTGCAAAATGTTTCCTACACAATGATCCTTCGACATGCTCACCGAATACTTGAATAGCTCCCTCGATAGTTCATGAAGTGAAGAGCTCCAGCCCTCAGTTCAGAAGGGGTACATGTATTGTACCTGAAAACATATCTGGAGACTATTACAAGCATGAATCAACTGCACATGTACATGTACACATACACAAATGTAGGTCTCTTTATCACCATTTATTTCTTTGCCTACACCCTGTACTAAAGAAAGAATACTGTGATTTCATGTTTAACCCTTTCTGTCCCACTAGGATGGTGAACAATTGTTCTACATGAACTTTCAACAGTCTGATTTGGTTTCTACTTCATAATAGAAAAATATATGTATCTATTTTTCTTCTGAACATATAGTAGAGCATTAACATTCTTGTACAGGATTTGCCGCCGACGGCACAGAAGTTCTGCTTTTTCAGGTAAAACATGTGAAGCTTAGAAATAATCATAATACGGCTATAATAGCTAATATGCCCAGTAATCCTCAAATTGGCAAAAAACTTGACTAATTATTCACTTGTTCAGGCGGATTTAATGGCGGCTGGGCATAATAACGACTTTGGCCAATTTCTATAGAGTGGAGGTATACTATAAAGCCTTGAGAGCAACGAACTGTACCGTCAACTGCTCGTGGTCTAGTGGTACAAATCTGCATGGTCGAAGTATCCTTATTCTACACCGCACGTTCTACAAAGTTGCTGGTTCGAATCCCGCTCTTCTTCAGAAGTTCTGCTTTTTCAGGTAAAACATGTGAAGCTTAGAAATAATCATAATACGGCTATAATAGCTAATATGCCCAGTAATCCTCAAATTGGCAAAAATCCAACCTAGGATATCGGAAAAAAAGTGAGCAGAAAAGAGGTACTGAATTTCTAGGCTATTATAGCTAATATGCCCAGTAATCCTCAAATTGGCAAGAATCCTACCTAGGATATCAAAAAAACAGAACGGAGGTATAGAGATAGGATTTGTATGGAACGGAGGTATATATAGTGCAGCAAGATCAGATTCGCTGTCAATTGCTCGTGGTCTAGTGGTAAAGGCATTTGGTCAGACTGTCAGAGTATTCTCTTTCTACACTGCACTCGCGTTTAAGGTCCCGGGTTCGAATCCCGCTCTTTCTTGCTCATAATTTTTTCAGTCATGAATGGATAACGATAGCGTTTATTCCGTTGAAAATGATCAGAATTTCAATAATAAAAACACAAGAAACTTGACTAAATATTCACTTGGTCAGGCGGATTTAATGGCGGCTGGGCATAACAACGACTTTGGCCCATAATACTATGTCAGAATATTTGGCTATAATGCAAGTATTGAGTCAAAAGGATATCAAAGGAACCTGCAAATAAGGAACCTGCAAATAAAGACCACTGGTCTACAAAGACTGCTTTTGTTATCTCACTGCAATGGTCTTTCTATACAGGTAGGAGTGTATCATGAATTATTGTGACTTATCAGTAAAGGACTTTGAAGCATTGTTGGTACACTTACATGTAACATACTGCATGTTAATAATAAAATGTAATACTTATTACTTACAACTATAACTATTTTCTTACAGTTGTATTGATGTATGTACATTTTATGTAAATCATCTAATGAAGATGTAGAACCAGCAATATAAAAAGAAAAGAGAGGGGGAAGGTAACACAAAAAAAAACCCAAAACAGATGATTGGACCCCCTCCCATAAACACTCCCTTGATGGCCCCACTCTCTTGCATTTCATCTACCTGTAATTCTGTATAGGACCCGTGTGCCCCCCCCCCCCCCCCCAACCACCACCAAGTGGCTGGACCCTCACTACCATTGTACAAAACTTCTAGTGAGGTGGGTTTTTTTAATCCATTTATCATTCAAGGAATTAATAATGCATATCTATTTTTTTCACAACTTCTGGACAAAATTGGTAAGACATAGTTAGGTATGTTAGGTGACGACTATAATCCCCAAGTCTCTCTTCCCATTGGTAATTATTTATATTAAAACTTTTAATTTAAGCTCTTAATAAAACCATATTCTGCAAAGAAAAAAACCCACAAATTTGCAAGCTGAAAAGGAGACCATAAGTAGACTCTAGATACAAGATATAGGTCTATAACAGCAGAGAGCTGGGAAGAGAAGACAAAAATAGAAACAAAATGTGAGGCTGAGAGAGATTTAAAGAAAAGATAGAGACAAAGAATAGATGTTGGAGTCAGCATTCAACACAATTAAGTTACAAAAATGTTTCCACTTGCACAAATAAAAACATTTTAAAATTTAACTATTATCTTTTTTACATTCCATTGTTAATCTTGGCCACTGAAACTGGATTACGGATACGGTACGCAAAAAGTGAAAAACAGTCAAAATTAAAAACCATTTTCCTACCTTTACTTTTCTTTTCATCTTTTCCTCAACGAACGGGACAGCTCGGCTCGGGCATCGGGATCAGCGCCGGGTCAGAGAGCATTGAATGGAGCACCTTGTGATATGGATTGCGAAATATTTGTGCGACTTTGTTTCGAACCTACCTATTTTTTTTAACCAGAAAGAGCAATGAAAAATTAAATTTCAAATAATGCTTAGGTACGACACACTCAACCGGTTGGTAAACCAACCCATTTTTCTGGAAGAACTGTTGGCTTTCATTTATAAATAGTTTTGTAGCAAGTCGACACCTCCACCTAATACACTACATCTACAAATACGCCGCGCCGCACTAGCACTGTACTGTAATTTGTCTATGATCGACTAGCACACGGTATATCGGTAAATGGTATATTTTGGTAGAATTTCGAAATACCCAGATTCACTGATATTCCCCATCTCTCTTCTCTTCTCCCGCCTAGGGGAAATCTATCTCGCTTTGCCATCTCAGTGTTTCCTACCCTTTCTCTTACTCTGTTTCAGTCTGTCCCTCCATCTTTTAATATTTTGCTTTATCTTATTTCATTCATCTTTCGGACTACTTCCAAAGTTTCCCCCTCTCCTTGGCCTTTCTGCCAATCTCTCCTGATCTCAACTTCATCACTACCGAGATCCCAAAGAGAGTTCCCTCTAGCCATTGTCCTGGCTCTCAACAATTTCTCTCTATCCCCTTTCTCTCCTCCATTCAACATTGTTCCTTTTTCTTTTCTTTTTATCTCACTCTCTCTACACATCCATTTCTTCTCTGCCCATTCTCTCTCTCTCAGCCCAATTTCCGCTAATTCTGTGTGCCTATTTCCTCTCTCTCTCTCTCTCTCCTTTTCTCTCTCTCTCTCTCTCTCTTTCTTCCTCACTACCTCCCCCCCCCCCCCTCTCCCATACCTCCACACCTCTCTCTTTCTCCTCCCTATCCTATCACTCTCAAGTTTCATATCAAATCAGCACCACTTTATTTCTCTACTTTCTTCCTTAAACAATAATCATAAGAGAAAAAGACATACAAATAAAAAGCCAAATACTCCATTCAGTATACATGTAAATTATAATGTAATGTTCAATAATCATACATGAGGGGCTAGGAGATGCCAACATGGATAACAAATAATATTTACAAACTGAAAAATAGGCAGGATGAAATGAAAAATTAAGATGACAAACACAGAAGAGAGAGATAACTCGTATAAAAAAAAAAACGACAGAACCGTGGCATCTGCCTAAAAACACAAAAACATTCACCACTCTGTACAGAAAAGTGATGAAAATTACGCTGTTTCTGCTCATGGAAACAAATTGTAAATGAAAAAAAAAAAGTAATGAGGAAAGTATGGTATTGAGGAATGTACTAATGCCATAATAAAAATGTGGAAATAATTTCATTCTTCTGTTCATGGGACATGCTTAGAATGTCTATGTGCCATGGTCATATTGAATAATTTGGTCAGCTACTTACTGCTACTCATTTTCTTGTCTAAATAAAAACAAGACAAAGAGTAATTAAAGACGTTAAATACCGGAACCAAAATATTGGTCATTGTTTAATTTGAAGTGTTATGATGTAATGCAAAGTCAAGTAGAATACACTAAGATTCTGTTTAAATTTTGAAGAATGAGGTGGTTATCACACTATCATATCCAAACGATCATTCCAAATATATGCCTGACATGACACTTTGTTTTGCTCTTACAATATAGGGTGTACTACAATATATTGTTGACCTTTGGCAGAAACTGCAAGACTTTTCCAAATTTTCCAAAGTTGAGCAGCATTCCTCCATAACTTACATATAGATATCTTCTGACAACCTCAAACTGGAACAAATGCACTTTTCACAGTTATACAGATACAAGAAAGAGCTGTTATGAATATAAACAAAGTGTAAAACAGAAGACTAACATTAAAAATACAAAGTCTGCATGATGATCAAGCTTAACGTAGATATTTTACTACGGATGAGCATTATTCGTTCATGGATTTATACCTATATTGGAGGAAATTAAAAACTCCTGCGAAGCACAAACCCCTTAATATACGGATAAAAGATTAATTTGAACAAATACATAAATCTATTAAAAATGCCAATGCTGTACTAAAACACACCATAGTGGGTATATAGTGAATTAAAATATTGTCCCTTTTCTCTTTGAATAGCATGGATAAAATAAATGTTAAAATGGAAGCTAGAATACATATTTAATGAGCACCCCTTAATCAACGAATAATAAATATGACTTTGGATTTGAGCAGATAGTGGATAAAATACATATACAAGTTGAAACAGGCCAACATTAAAGGTCAGGGAACATGATACAAAATAGTTCCCTTTGTAAAAAGCGAAAAATAAGTGAATGAGAAATACTGCAAACCCAGCACCTTGATAATATTAATTTTGTCCTTTTCCAAATGTGTTACAATTTAAAATTTTACATTTGACCGTGAGAAAATGTCTATTCATACCAGAAAAGGGCCAAGAGTATATCATACCTAGTGTAAATTAATGTCGTAACAATAAAATGGCTTGTATATCGTCTGTTGAGAACAAAAAGGGCATTAAGTCATGTAATTTTACATAAAATTAACACCCTTCTTGCTCTAAGTACACAACAGAATAAGTATGACAGGAAAAAAAATGAACAAAATTTATTTAGCTCTACGGAATCACACTTGAGAAAGCTTGTATAGTATGTTTCAATGTTCCTAATTTCAAGAGATGGAATTGATGTTTTATAAGTACCGGTACATATCATCTGTTCAGGGCCAAAAGGCTTTAACTCACAGCTAACCCAGGGTTAATGCCCTTATGGTTCTCTATGTGCAAAAAGTTGTCAAAATTGAAGTAAAGAGAAAGATTCTTCACTTACATCTGTTCTACGAGACATAGTCACAGCAAAGAATCAAGAGTACAGATGCACGCAATGGACTCCGGTCCAAGCACGCATTTGTGAAGAAAAAGTTTTTTTGTATGACTCTAAAATGGCAAGAAGTACAGTCATATTAAAAAAAAACACCTAACAATTTCACACATTTTTGTTCCTGGATACTACTTATATATATTTGTATACCGTAACTTTACTTTCAATGGTAAAATGCAATCCAATCTACTTTAAAATATGATATACATGTAAAATTAAAAATAATGGGGAAAAAAGACTTGTTTAGAATAGACAATACAATTTGTAACACTGTACTCGGAACCTGTAAATCTACATGTATATTCTCAACCTGCAAAGAAACCTAAATGTGGGCAAGCAATCAGTGGCCGTAATCCACCAGTTTCTGCCTAAAAATTCCATAACAGCGCTTTTAAAGCAAAATAAAGCCTGGCTTCTGAATTGAGGTTGTGTTAATAACCATGTCTCTATAGAAAGCATTCTTGCCCACCAACTCACGTTAAAAATGTATTCTACAAGTGATCTACTCATATTTCACTCCACAGAAGAAAAGCTACTCTCTATGCATCTCCCTCCTTCAAACCCTAGTCCCATCCTAAGGATATCACGTCCTGGATTTATGTCAAAGCATATATTTCAAACAGAAGAAATACTACATTATCTCACAAAGATCACTTGGTGAAAGATGTGTTTTCACATTGCTCATGATCCATAAAATCTGTGCTACAACAATTTTTTATACAAATAAGTACTACTGTCACAAAAAGTTTGTCTGCTTAAGAAAAAAAGACTCCATCCCCTTAAAAATGCTGCTTTACGTGTATCTGCAAATCCCAAATTAAATAGCCTTATACACCTCAAGTATTTAAGAATCTAATGCATCTTTACAATAAGCAATGCTGTACATAATTCACACTATAATTTTGTTCAATTAACTGCAATTATTGAAGTCAACATGCTTATTCGATCCAAATCAATTGGCTACATTTGATGTCATGGACTTTCAAATCAAACAATTTTCTTCCGTGAAATTTGTTACATATAAGTGAAAATTTACTATATATTCATTACAAGCATCTCTTCCGTATATATATAACACTGGCTTTAAACCCATTTGTTAAATAAAGCTGCCTTAAGTAGGTACTTAAGTAGGATGTGACAAAGTGAAATTTTAATGAATACAAGCATACCTGTTCCCAAATTCATGCAAAAAAAAAAGGTAGAAAGAGAAGAGGGAAACAAACAAGGTAGATGTTGGAATACACATGGAATACAAATATTTTGAGCAAAAGTTTGGATAGAAAATGGGTAGGCAGCTCTACATGTATATTTAAATACTTGATAGTACTTTCTGGAATACATGCACATATATGATCAAAAGAGACTCAATTACAGAAATACATATTGGAGACAAAAAAGGGGGGTAGAAGAAGAATATTACAACGGGGTTAATAACACAGATTTCATCATCAATATCAAAATTCATCGTAAAAATGTACATCCCGATTTGCAAAAAAATACAAGTGAATGAAAAATTTCCTTTTAAATACTCTTTGTTAAATGTTGACAGTATACACAAATGTACAGGTCTAAATAACATATACATATCAGTGATTATAATAATAATAAATTTCATAATAGGAGATTTTAATACAGTAGTATCACAGGAAAGCATTTACAGTTTAAGTATCAAATGATTTTTAGAGATAGATAAATGAAGAAAGCATATTTCATTCTGTCGTAAAAGGCAAATTCTTTTTCAAAGATACCATGAAAGGCATGAATGATATCAAAACTGCTGTATTTATATATTATATTTATAGTATCACATTGTTTTTCACACATTCATCAAATTAATACTTTGTTCGATATATTTGTCACCTTTATATCATGGTCAAAATTAAGTAGAGAGGGGAGGGGGTGAAGCAGAGATTAAAGTCTACAGTTCAGACTGAACACTGAGTTACATTAACTCATTGACGATCTTCATCACAGATGAATAATTCTGGAATGAAGATTGAAAGTCTGAAACTAGGTGTGCAGGTTTCTGATCTGTTTATCATTTGTAAATGATCCACAAAGCTTTTCAAGTGCACCAATATGTCTGTGACAAAGAAAAGATCATCACAAAAACAGACCCCCAAAATAAAGACAAATTCTCCGTTCTTCTCACACAGAAATCTCTGACCTAAGATTTCTCAAAATCCAGGGTAGAATATAATTAAACCTGAACAGATATTATAGAAAATCGAGTAACATTACTCCACATATTGGAAAAGGATCATTACAAAAATATCTTTGCTGAATCGATACTTTATAATTTTGCTCTTCAATGACACCATACTTGCGACCTGATATATTTCATTTTTTTTTTTTTGCACTTCTAAGACACAAGTGGTACATTAAAAGAGAGAACAAATATGTTTGCTTTGTGAATTCTTCACAATTTATAAAAATCACAAACTGTGTAAAGGAATAAGCGGTAGAACTCTCAAACATGTAACACTTATAAACAAATATTGGAGAATCATGAAATATAAAAGTGTGTAGCTTCATATACAAGATAAATTTGGCATTTTTGTGTGAAGAGCTGGTATATATTTCAATTAAAGATAGAAAAAAATATAAAACAATGATGAACACAACATTGCTGAGATGTAAGTAATGTTGAGTAATCTTATAAGTCTTGTATCTAATCCTCAAACGTAAATATAAATTTATTTTTTTTGTAAAATAGAGAATGCAATTTTTCTCTCAAGACTATGAAATACATGTATCTTATGAAAGTTTCCATCAAAGTTTTTTTACTTAATTTGATCCTTAATCGTCGTCTCATTTAACAAATTGATCTCTTACAATCTTTGAATACACCCGATCATTGACAAAATGTCATGAATATAAGATCACTTCTTTCCGGCCATGCCACACTGCCATGGTATTCTTAACCATTAAACTGCAAAGCCATTAGAGTTTGAACTGCACCAAGTCTATACATTCATCAAGCATGGGCAATGTGGACATGCTTTCTCTGTAGTCTGGCAACTACAGAATCAACTCTATTGTATATAGGTTAGTATAGGCAGTAGTATAAATCCTTTCTGTCTCCGGCTAGGTACACGTATCCAGAGATGATGATAAGAAGTTCATCCTTGGTGACCTATACTTCGGCTCCGGTTACCTCACAGGCATGTTCTGGACGCAAGGGATTGACCAAAACTACAAGAGAAAGGTCTTCCACAACCACTGCGCCATCATAGTTCGGTCGTGAGCGTGCAACGCTTTGTAGATGTTGTCACGGTGCCACCCGGAGAGGTGGAGTGGTAGCCCTGCGCCCCCATTGCGTTCATGGGGCTGTTCACGGGTTGCCATGAGGATGTGCTGATGTTCATTCCGCCGCCTGACCCGTTGATGACGGGTGACGCGGACACTGTCGCATTGTTACTGCTCATGGACGCGGAGGAGGAGGATTTGCGAGAGAGAACCGAAATCTTCCGCACGTTACTGGATCCATTGACGGGCTTAGATTGAGTCTCAAGTTGCTGAAGGGGGAGGGGTAGAAAATAAATGGGGTAATTACAAACATTTCAAGTATGTGTTCATTCCATTTGCAATACTAATTGAGGAATTTACAAATGCATTCAAATTCAGTGGTGATTGCATCATGGGATGTGCTGAATTTGACTGCTTGCTTTAATATCTCTTTACGATGTCATCAAATATGTAACAAAATCATAAATAGTTGGAATGAAAGAATTGAAAATCTGGAAATTTCGCGAAAACAATGAAAAAGTATTCTTTACCACCGTGCATATCTGGGTCCCATTTCATAAAACTTATTAATAAACAACTACCTCATTTCTATGACATATTCGCTTTCAGCCAATCAGATCGCTTTCAGCCAATCAGAGTCGAGGATTTCAGTTGCTTATAACAGTTATTGCAACTTGTTATTGAAACAAGTTTTATAAAACGGGGTCCAGGAGTTTTCTATTGAAATAGTAGTAGTTACAGCCACCAGAACATGATAATCAATCATTAGAAAGAGATAAACAAAACAGTCAAGACTTTGCATTTGTAAACTCCTCCATCATTCCCCAATCACACCGTAACAACCTCTTTCAGCAAACCACAACAATCTGGTTAATTGTTTTTGTTGCATCTTCTCCTATCTTCATAGAACTGAAGAAATTAACCAGAACTACCGTGATCTGGCACTCATGGAAAAATATAACTTCAGACAATCTGCATTGCTCTACCATTCTTTTTAGTTTGTTTCTTATGCACTATGCGTTGAGCATAACATCCGGATTCAAGGAAGGCAATACAATTTTAAAAAATGATCTTAATTATTGATGCATTTTAATTGCAACCGATAGTTATTGGTTCGAGATGAATGCCAAGTAATTGTGACTGGTGTTCAATTTCTGCCCTGAGGGAAGGAGGAGATATGAAAAATCAATATTTCATATTGTTGTGGTTCTCTTTAAAAATCGTCAGTGTGGCTGGAAACCGAGTTCTTTCCCTTCATGCTACATCTGCAGCATGCTAAACGATGCAACAAAATAAAAAAATAGTGAGAAAAGATGAACAAGAAAGCAAGATTCTACTTCATATTACACTCAAAGACAAATCAAATGGTTGACAGAGAAAGTTTCAGTGGAAATATGAAATAAAAGAACGTGAAAAACGTCAAAAGAGAAACTATTACAGTTATAAGATGACTTTTATTAAAAAAAAGGAAGACAGAAATCACAAGCAGAAAATGATCAGGGAAAAACAAGGAAAGAAGAATGAAGGAAGAGATAGACAGAGAGAGAAAGAGAGCGAGAGAGAGAGAGAGAAAGAGAGCGAGAGAGAGAGTTAGAGAGAGAAAGAGAGAGGGGGAGGCAGGCAGAGACACAGATTACTGAGGGGTTAATAAGAGCAGGAGAAAAAAAACAAAAAATGATAAAATTGAAATATCTAATTCTAAAGTTCTAATAACTAAAGCAGAAATTCATCATTAAAACCTGAAAAAATATATCTACCAAATATTTCTCTTACATGACTCATGATCTAATAAAATTTCCAATGAATTCCAGTTGTCATGCTAAAATTGTCATTAGTCAATTAAGTTGAAAAATATTGTGATCTACGTGTTAAATAACATGCACATAACATGTACGATGCAAAGCAATTAATTGCCCAAAGGAACGGTTTTATGGACTGACCGGAGGAGGGGGGGGGGGGGGGGGGGGTGATAGAACTGGAGAAGCAGACATTAATGGAATAAGGAGAGGGAATTAGGGTGGGGTGGGAAAGGTGTGGGAAATTTGGTAGTAGAATGAGGGGGGAAGTTGATGGTGGGATGAGGGAAAAATTGGTGGTGAAGACAGGGAGGGGTAGGGGAATTATCAGGGGTAACATGACCCTTCATGTCTTTGGTGGGGGGAATGCCAGTGAAAATAATCATCTTCGAGGCACAAGAACACAATGGGGGGGGGGGGGGGGATGGGGTACATTTTTCTTTTGTGTAATTATGGTATGCTACAATGGGTTTTATAAAGGGGGCACAGGCGAGTTGTGCCCCCCCCCCTTAAATGAGCCACAGGGTGATGGATAGGGATTAGAGGGATGGGTCATTCTTTTATGGGAGGCTAATTCTCTTTTCTTTCAGGAGGGGGGGGGGGGGGGTTTGGGCGGTAGGTGGGTGGCATAATGCAGGATAACATAAGTCCATATAACCATTCCCCTGGTTCTAACGAGAGTTAGTCGGTCAATGAACCTACTTCCAGTTTACTCGCCGGACTAATAGCACAAGCGGAGGTTACAGAAGGTGTAGACTGCGGGAATGGAGAGAAATATAAACAACAACTTGAAAATGAGATGAAAATGGAATAAATATGCGTCAATATGAATCAGTTGCATTAATAATGGTATTAGAGAACAACTATAATTGTACCACTAAATATAAATGTACCTCGGTTATAAAGTAATCATTCAACTGCATCGCATTTTATAACAAAATTTCTGCTGGTCTTGTCTGAACCAGGATGTCGTGACCTTTTCAATATGAATTATAAAACTGGTTCAAGAATGTAGCCATCCTGATAGGTCAAATAACACCATGTGACCGTGCAAAAAAAAGTGATAACAAACGGCAGAAAGGCTCTAAAGCACGGCTGAGATGCGCGTACCTCTGGTGCGTGCAAACTTAAAACGCAGTTTAATTGTCATTTTAGCGCAGGGATTACATGCGCGCACTGAAACGCGCATGACTTTTGTTGGCTGCGCTTCTGTGATGTCATCCAGGAAAGCAAATGGCAGCCTCCATGACTATGCAACTCTTGGCGTTTCTATGGGGTTCGTAACCATTTCTTTAGACTTCATAATCATATTGCCGACCCGTTTTATAAATCTATTAATACATGGTTGTGAGTTCGTGCATTAGTGCGATCTGGCAACACGCAGGTTTTTATCTTGGTGTACTATACGCACGAGGCGCAAGCCGAGTGTGTTTGACAAAAACCTTTGTGTTGCCAGATCGCACCAACACACTCCCAACCAAGTATTAATAGTATAATGTCTATCAAGGTACATGGAATCTTTAACATTGTTTGATGGTACCATTATAAAATGATTCCATCTGAACACACCATTTAAAAGAGTGAAATGATTGAGCTAGAGCACGACGTACTATACATGTAGATGTCATTTGAAGTGTACATGTATTCGAAAAACAGTTCTAATAGTTTTATAAAGAAACATCATACAGCTGTCACTTTTGAAATTTCAATAAGGATATCTCATCAAATACATTGGCTAACATTTTTTTAGAACTATGAACTATAAAGAACCAACAACAAAAAAACTGCATTTTATAACATGATCTGAATATGTTAAACATTCCCGGTATTCATTTTAGGTGACTTTTATACCACAAATTTATTCTGTATTTACTAAGAGACAATGAGAAATCAATATAATTGATATTACCAAGAAAATGTCTTACTTTCATAGAGGAAAAAGTGAAGAAAATAAGAGTATCTTGTTAAAAACAGACATAAAATGTGTGTGCATTCCAGATTACAACAAAAGGGTCACAGATATTCACCAGAATGTGCACCATAGGATCCAACAGAGATACCAAATCACAAATTCAGTAAACAATGATTCTTTGTATTATAAACATGATTTCTTATGGACTCGTTAAGCAAGAACTAAGAGCGGGATTATACTGATAGGTTTCACTACACAATTATACTATAAAGAACTAGATGAATGTGAAACAATAAACTACAGGATGACATGGATAACTATAATATGGGGGAAAATGGACATTTGAATGAGAGCATAGCATGCATCCATCACTCCACTGGAAGAAGGCCTTTAGGGTTGTTCATATTTCTCCCTTTTTGTGAATGTTTAGGAGTTGTAAACCAGCTGTAAATATCACTGAAGATTACTCTGTAAACCAGCTGTAAATATCACTGAAGATTACTCTGAGTTAAGAGTGCCACTGATTTTAATGCAAGCTGCACAGAGCCTACGTCAATTCCCAATTTAGCATTTCATGACTGCATTAATTGTTTTTTCCTTTTTCTTTTCTTTCATGTCTGCCATTGTTATAGGCAGTTATGCAATGTGTAAAAAGAACTTTATCATTACAAATTTGTGGTCTTAAATATGACCAGCCAAAGAACACTCGATGTACTGGTGTTTGTACCTGACTCGGCTTTGTGGATGGAATGCATGATGAAAATGGAAGGGAATCTAAAGGCCTCATCCCAAGAGAGTGATGTGAAACAGGAAGGGAGATGGGGAAGATCCCGGTTTCACATACCACCAAGGATGCACCACCAATACCAACGACCCCTTCACCATAAGAAGCGGAAACATTCAGTACCGAGGGCTCTTCAATGCTGCCCTCTATGGGCAGGCCACAAGCAGATGTAGCAGCAGCAGCAGCAACAGCTCCTTCGCCAACCCCTGCACTGGAGGCCATCTTGGATTTCCCACATTGCATCAGGGCAGCATCATGGTTACTGACTTTGGGCGAGGTTGGTGAGGCGAGGTCACTCGAGGGGGGTGGTGGGGTAAGGCCGGACTATATGAGTGTATATACATATATTGGACATGATACAAATGCATGATGGGAAGCAAATATATAGACATGTATGTACATGTATTTGGGTGTTGTGATGTTATATTGAGGTACAATTTCTATTCTGACTCTCCTATTTGCATTGCGTGCCAGATAAATCTTAATACAGGGGCCTGTTTCTCGAAACCGTCATAAGCCTAAGTTCATGAACATCCCGTAGAAACATGTGTTTTAAGAATTAACATGCGTTTCAATGGGATGTCCACGAACTTAGGCTTATGACGGTTTCAAGAAACAGGCCCCAGTGGTTGGAAACAGAGGAGGAACAGGCCCCAAACGGATGAATAGAGCCATTTTGCACAACCTAAGCATTTGCTCAAGATTGACCTTCTACTTACAAGCAATTGCCAGCTTTATGAAATCATATTAATAGGACAGAACACTCCCATTAAAGATTTGACATATCTTCGCTCTCTGTTCATGTTTATTTCATTGTGAAAAAGCAAGAGTCAACATAGAAACTGTACCAACAAATGATCAAAAAGTGATGCAAAAAACATAACATCCTAATGAATTAGGTCACACTACGGCACTGGCTACGCAAAATATGGGAATCTGACTCTTTTCATTTTTTGTTTGAAATGGGAAAATTAAAGTCTACCATGATCAGGGAACAGCTAATAGGTTTCATCTACTTTCTAATTCAATGATTTTTTTTTATTTCTCCTCTTGTTCTGCTCACCATTCTGCCCAAATAAAGAAAAGACTATTTGACATAATTTGGAAGGGGATAGCATGCAATCGTTTTATCAAAATTTACATCACAATTTGACAACCACTACACCAAAAATAAAAATTTTCACTAGAAAAGAGACAATATCGCTTTTATCTTCCATCAATTTCTGACGTATGTAGTCAAATATTTCATATAGAATATCTTTGCAAAATACAAATACATGAATATCCAACAAAAATATGAAAATTTTCAGATATTGAAACATCTATGTTCTCCATATGATTCCTAAAAAAAAACTCCTTTTTTGTTGTTTCAAAAAACCAAAAACAATCCTTTCTGAAATAAAATCAATCATTGACATTGAACATTGATCTTATGTTGTGCTTTTCACACAAAACAAAGTGAACCAGAATTCAATCAATGCATACTTACGTATAAATTTCGACATTTCAACTATATATATGTTGAAAATGATCCGTTTGTAAATGAAAAAGGAACTGATGATTAATTTTCGACTTTAAAAGTATGTCATATATATACATTGTATGCACTTTGTCTTAAGGAAAAAACGTTGAACAATATTATGAAATGAGATAGAAAAATATGTTGCTTTTTGTGAAGAAAGGATAATATACGTATGAGTATTATAATAAGAACAGATAACACTTTTGTATGAATGCGGTGCCTATTTTTTAAGGCCTTCTGCAAAGTATATTATCCCCCCAAGAATAAGGTGCTTTGACACTTCCATTCTCCCTCTCCAACAAATCTTGCATACACTGTATATTGAATAATTCATTTACTTGTCATAAATATTGAAGCAAATTGATTTAAAAGTTAAAAGGTTAAATTATTTTGGGTTGTATACATTTGAATACAATATTGTTGATTAGTAAATGTATAACATATGCCGAGTATACATTGCAAAAATGCCAAAGTCAGTTTTGTGTATGCATATTAAGAGGCAGGTCAACCTATTAACGTAAATTAAACTGCTTCAGTATTATGTATATATCGTATGTTTGGAGCCAGAAGGGCTTTAATTCTGTACCAAATCATATGAGTTAACAACCTTCTGGCTCTAAACAGATGATATGTAAATATCATCTGTTCCACTGATACTTTGGATGTTATCCCAATGAAAATTAATTACAAGAATATGAAAATCATACCCATATGATATGCATAATAAAAATGTTCAATTTCAATTTCAATTTTATCCAATATTATTAAAAGTACCGGTAGTATTTTTTTTGATAAAAAGCTTATAACAGAAGTATTATACATTTTGGTGAAATTCTGCCTAAATTGTAGGGGAGATAAAGCTATGCAAAATGTCAGTACAAATCTTGCATAAAATGACTACATGCTTACTACTTGAAATTCCAGAATTCTGAATGAAGTGAAATATATATTTAGGGTTGTCGTTTATATACGGACGGGTTGTATGTGGATTGATTCATAATATCATGATAAGATAACCATTATGGCAAGTGGTATTGAAATATGAGACTAGACAATGAAGTTATAATCCCCTCACAGTCCGTAAACAAGACACAACAAATGCTCCTTCATGTGGATATATTTTCTTTTGTTATCTTACCCTTAAAGGTACCTTAGGATCCGATCCCTCCAGGTCCATGTTGCTGTTGCCGTTGACAACCATGGCACCGTTGAGTGAGTACTGGTACTGGGTGTTGAGCACAGGTCCGTTGGTGGCGCCCTTCAAGGGTTCATTGCCCTTTTCATCGACACCCCTGTAATTAGAAAGATTGGAGGGATACAAATCAACTATATTGTAATATTATTGGTAGGTAGCCCATATTAAGAATAAAGGCATTTGTACAAAGTAAGCAGGAAAAGAAAAAATAGATATTTTGGAAGAGAACATATTAAGTACACCAAAAAAAAAAGATTGCCAAAATAGCCATTACACAAACTTAATGGTTCCCTTGGGGTTTACTTTAAAATTAAAAAAATGAGCATGACACAAACCTTGAATCATAACAAAATGAAAACCACAAATAACAGAAATAGATGATACATGAATATACATGTAGACAAAACATGCTGCCAGCTTTGAGGACAGTTCACAATACACACAACGTGGTGTAAAAAGAAATTTGGGAAACCTTGTCCACTCCAGTCTAAATGCCATGAAAATTAGAATGAAATAATCTGACTCCCTAAAAATGACCCATTAATATAGGCCGTAAGCTTGCAGTTTAAATTTTGAAACATCTAAAATAAAGATTTTACAAAAACACACACACATAAGGTTACAAATTCTATATTTGTACAGATCTAACATGACAGACTTAATGTGTACTATCATAAAAAGTGTGCAAAATATATGGTATGAAAAGGGCAGAAAAGATGTCTCAAAATACTTCATCTAAGGTTTAAAAAATGCATATTTTAACTAAAACAAAAACACTATAGCAATGCAAGGATATAGAGCTCTCTACATGTTATATTTTAAACACACAATGCAGTCTGTCGTATGTATGAAACAAAAAATTTAACACTACTTTTCTTGCTCTAATATACCCGTTAAGAAAAAAAGCTAGGTGTATCGGTGGTAATGGGACTGTCCCTTTTTTCCCCTTCCTTTTTCATCAAAATGCTACCAGAGGTAATTTCAATTAAATACTAAAACTTCATCACTACATAGCTTGTTTTTGCTGAAATAAAACCCAAGCATGACAATATACAGCTCATTTGCTAGCAATGACTTTTTAACGAGTCTCTTTAATAACTTTTTTTGATAAAAAATTGTATTTTTATAATATTAAGCAGTCAAAATTGGCACCTAGTTCACAAACGTCTCAGGTAATCTGAAGTAGACAAAATCTCCTACAAATAAAAAATAATTTGATATTTGTACTGTAAAAATCATTTGATTTCTACCTCAAGGGTTTTCATTATAATCAGGGCCCCGTTTCATAAACCTTGTTATCAGTAACAAGTTGCAATAACTGTTATAAGCTACTGAAATCCTTGCATCTGATTGGCCGAGAGCAAATTTGTCATAGAAATGTGGCAGTTGTTACAAGTTTTATGAAACAAGGCCCTAGGCCACCAGATAGTGTCTTTGTTGTGACAAAATACACACTGCCCTCTATTGACAAAGGTTCCCCCTGGATATAAAACATACCCACCACATGTAACATGACCAACCACAGTATTTTTTTTCATTAAACTTTTACCCGGTAATTCATGCCTATTTTCAATATCCACAATGACCTTCATAAATGACAATGGCGTGTAACCTGTATTGTTCCATTCCAAGTTGAAACTTTGTGGCAGATTTGTATGTACAATTTATATCACTGCATTTTGAAAAACATGCCAATTTCGTCATTAAGATAGTTATCGATGATACGACTGTTCCTAAAAAAAAATGTAAAAACAACTGGATAACAATATACACTGTACAAAGTATCAATTAAATACTTCTATCAAAACAGGATATTGTATTTCAGATTTGTGAAAAGTTTCATCAACAGATTCTCTATTATAAAAAGACTGAAAGAAAAAAAATAATGTTGTGCCGAGAGCAATTTTGTTTCTGATGAGACTTCAATAAAGGGGAAACATGTACATGTTTAAAGACACAAATATCCTGTTGGTCACATTTGGCCTATGTAAAACTGCATATTGAAATTCTAACAAAATAATTTATATATATATATATATATATATATATAACTTTACTTGAATCTCACAAACATGGAAGATATGAGGAAAATTTATTTGAGGTACAGCTTAAATCCAGCACAGATCTAACAAATTATTTAATTCAAAGCATTAATAGCAGCAGCAGCAATGTCTCATGATTTAACCTCAAATCAAGAAGTATTTTACAGTACTAAATCTAATATTGTAGCTCAGTGATATCTTTTCAATATTAGTTTGTTATTTAGTTTGCAGGAAATTCCCGTTATAGCATTAAGCCTACAGCCATCGGTGCAAGAATCAAAGGCATGTTATTACGAGACGTTCTCATTTCATAAGCTTTGTTAAGTCTTTTTGCAGTTTCACATTGTTGTATTCTTCGACCGGTCCAAAAGTCTAGGCTGATCATTTCAAAGGCATTTTTGCTGAGTAATTTATAAAGCATTAAATGAAATTTCGTATTATTCGTCATTCACCTACTCCTTTCAAAGTTATGAATATTTTACTTTTATATCACGAGTTGAAGGCTTTTTATTTTGTAAGATATAATCTTGAATTAAATAGAGAAATGTTAAAATATAACTTTGTTTAATTGTGTTTGATGGACTTTGGCTATCAATGCAACCTGTAAAGGGGATCTCTTCCTTATTTGTTGGTTGAGTGTCATCCTAAGCCTTCCCGTTAATGATAAGAATTTGTTTTCAATTACGGTTTATCCTAATATAATCATATATCTGAAAAACACCTGTTCTTGTGGAGTTATTCAAACTGTTTTCACTGGACATTTGACTACATAGAGAAACACATTAGCCCTGATCTAGATACTCTGTACGATATCTAATCCATTAGATGGTAAACACTAACTATAAATTACACTTGGAAACCATCCACCAAAGCTGCTAGTAAAAACCTAGCTTGCTTGCTATTTGCACCTGTTACTGCCATTTCAACTATTTCAACTTTGTCAATAGAGGGCTTGTGCATTAGAGGATGAGAAGACTTACACATTCCGCATGCTAGAGAACTGTTTGCTGACCCTGTGCTCAACGCGGAGGGGAGCGTCGCTGGAGGGTGGGGGCAGAGAATTGTGACGTCTGGGAGTGGTAGTGGAGGGGGGTGTTCCATAGGGGGTGGGGTACATGGGGGTGGTATAAGAGGAGACCAAATTGGTAGGGCGAAGTGAGAGGTGAAGAATGTTGGGAAAGAGAAAGAGATAACATGTAGATCGAAGATCTATTCATTCTTATCAAGATTAATAAGCAATATTTGTGGAATTGTCATTCAGTTGTATTGATTTAGAAATGATATATTGTAAACTTAAGTCAAATAATTAAAATTCAGCATGATCTGATTAATTCAACTGATCCTTATTACTCGATTTAAATCAATCTTAATCATTTTCATTTTCAACACACTTTATTTTCCTTCACATATTCAAGACAAAAAGGAAGTCATATCAAACTGGCATTCACATATTTTACTGCTAAAATATAATTACTATCAAATTCAATTTCGAAACATGAAAAAGGAAACACGATGCAGAATTGCAAGATTCCAAAGTCCAGTTGAAATTTGTTAGTCATAAATGCTGAATAAAAAAATGGGTATTTTTGCCACCCACCGAAAGAACTTTGTTAATATCAACATGAAACTGATGTAGGTTAGTATTTCCATTTCAGTTTGGAATTAAAAAAAAGAAATGTAGAGCATAGCTGAGCAGGCATGGAATGAACAGAAATGAGAAAAATAAAATATGAAATGCATTTAAGCATTAAGTTTGGACTTATTTGAGTATGTTAGAATTGGAATAGTAGCGGGAAATGACTCTAGGCTGTAATGTAACGGCATGTCGGAGTTGTTGGTCTTAATGGATATCCAAAACGAATACCATTTATTGTGCAGTAAAAGAAATGGGATAATGAGAATAAATGGAGTAAAAGATTTTGTGTGAGGGGTGGAGGATTCTTGTAGGGAAAAGGGGAGGGGGGAGGGTCAGGCAAGAATCAACTGAGTGTGTGGGGGAGTGATGTTACAAGTTAGATGGGACAAGCATTTCGCAGGACACTGAATTGCAACCAATGTGATAAGAACTCATGCCATGGACCTTGCAGCATGCAAACTATTCAGCTTTCTCGTCCTTTACGACAGCCTCCCTTAAAATACACACCAATGTAGTTATACAGTGAAACCTGTATGAACAGACCGCTCGAGGGATACAAGAAATATGGTCTTTATGAGCAGGTGATCTCTAGGTACAGGTGGTCTTTATGTACAGGCGCCTTTAATACACATTTCAGTGAAAAACATATTTTGAGGGAAATAAAAATTGTACAGGTTGTCGTTAAAGCAGGTTTCACTGCACTTCTTGCCATATACAGGGTTTGTACATGTAGCGTAGTCCACTTCACGGAAAGCACTGTGAAATGACCTCTGAATAATCGATGGTTTTGAAACTTGGAAAGGTCAAACACAACAAAGCACCCTGTACCTCCCTTGTACAGTCTACGTATCTCATATCTGAAAATCACACAAGTAGCTATAAATACTGTGTACGACACAAAAGATTTAAATATTTGAAATTAAATTGTACAACTTGATGTGCTGTGGTGTTTATGAAACTCTGGAAGAGTTTCATAAACACCAAAGTATGTATGTATGTACAGTATGTAAACTGAAGGGTTCCATTTTAACATAATTCCATTTCCATTTAAAAATACACCATGAGGAAATAATTACTCTGTACAAGTTTTCTACAAACAAAATATGAATTAAAAGCAACTGCTCTGTCATGCACATGCAAAAAAAGCAATAAATCAACATGCTATATTTTTTCAAATAGAAATACGAAACATGCTTACAGCGAGCAGCAATGCAAACATAAAATAAAGAATGTATACAAGCAAGGCAATCATGCAACAAGGTAATCAGATGCAAGACCAGTGATGGACTGATTATAATACATACATAAACACATGTATTAAACATACATTAAAAAGTTCACTGAAGCTCATTACACATGCAAATTCATCACAAAACAAAAATGCAGGGCATTACAAATAATGATTTTCAAATTCCCTAGCTGGCCACATGGGCTTTTAAAACACTTGATATTAAATATCAATAAAAAGTATTAAAAATGAAACGAATACGATAATTAGTAAAAATTTCTCCCATTAAGCTTCTTCATTTACTAACTATTGAACCAGAATAGCCTGGTGGTTAAGTCGCTGCCCGGCAAGCAGTAGATGACAGGTTCGAATCCCGCTGGTTCCAATTTTTTTTCTGACTTGTGATTTTTCATTACAGATCGAGCATACGATCTTTAACACTGGGAGTAATGCCTTAAAAATTTGTTTCCAAATATGATAATATAAACGCAATAATCATTAAACAAAATATCCAAACTTGTTGTAATTATTAAATAGTAAATCTTTTAAGTATCTGTACCGAAGGACAGAAGTGTTTAGAGCCCAGTGAACTTGAAAAGACAAAAATTTAGTGTTCCTTGAATACCTTTCTAATCTGCCTCTCAGTCTAAAAATGATAAGAATATATAATACAAATGTAGCTGGTTACAGGACCCATGATGATCACCTACTGCAATGACATTCTTTATCAGAAAGAAAGAATATGGTAACCCGCATCCCTATCTTTGCATGTCCCAATGCATAGCAAGAAATCTGACAGCGCTATCTTACATATTGTCTTCCACGAACCCACCCAAAGGGCATTTAATAATTTAAGAACATTAAGACATTTGTATATGCTTAAAGATTTCCTTCTGCTCTTCATAATTATCCAAATAAATCATTTTATTTGTTTTGTTGTTTGTCTTGATTTCCAAAGTACATTCCTATGACAAAAAGGCGGACATTTTGATTCACTGTATTTTAATCCTGAATGAATGTCATTCTATTCAATTACCTGTATCACATGAACATATGCTGTCCATACCATTTCCCCTCAATGTACAAATATCTATTCTTCTTTTTATCTATCTATAACATATATCCATCTATCTGCTCATTTGTATTTCATTCACCCTCATACGCGTATGAATTAACTTGTAATTGATTATATGTGTATACATGTAGATCTCTCTGTATCTCTCTATCGTAGGTGGGGTGATGATAAAACCTTTATCTCAAATTTTGGTGAAAATTACTTTTTTGTGTTAATCTTCAGATAATCAATCAAGTGATGTCCTGTCCAAATCCCAGCTCTCTTTAATACTCCAAAAATGAAGCCACTACGGCATGTCAAAGGGAAGACGATCCCACTTCTTAGTATTATGGCAGCCATGTTTTTTTCACTCTCCTGAACATTTCACTTTTTTGAGATACAAGGTTTTGTCGCCCCACCATCGTTATAGTTGTCTATCTATTCTTCTCCATTTCCTTACCACACCTTAACATAACAGCAACATACCTGAAATTGCCCTCCTCATCGAAGTCGACATCCACATTCTGTGGTGCCTGTAGTAGCTTGTATTTGTTGTCTGCGACCTTCTCTGTCTGAGTGCTCGGCATCTTATTCTTCTCATCCATCATTGCCTGTCAAAAACATCAAAATTAAAATTTTCACAAATGTATGTTCACAAAAATATGAAACAGTATCTGTCAAAACATACATAGATCTGCTTGAAAACTGCATTTAATCAATTATTTATTATTCGTTTTGAAATACACATACCTAATAAACACATGCAACTTGTGCATAACTATGGCCTATTTTATGTTTAATGTTTTATGCATATTACTGAAATAATAATATATATATTGGGTTCTTGTATGTATCCCACTCATATCCCACATGCAGTGGCACTGAACGAGTTTCCATATTACCCCAGCATTAGCTAGGCTATCTACGGTGCTCAACGGATATAAGGAATTCCTTCCATCCAAGGACCCATTTACTGCACTTGGGTAGAGAGTGGCAAATATAGATTAATGTCTTGTCACAGAGTGTTTGTGCCATGCCAGGACTAGAAGCAATGATCTTTGCATCTCCCATTCAAACCACTGGACAGAAACATCGCGAAACAACACATTACTTGATCTTATCATCATCTTCACAACCCCAACAGTTCATCGGAACACCCATAAGAAAAACAAACATACCTTGATGGGGTTCATTTTCATGTGTTCGGCCGGTAGCTGAGCCCTGACCACTGGTTTCTGTTGTTGGTTGTTCTGCTGCTGTTGCTGCATAGAGGGTGACATCATAGCTCTGGAGGCGGAGTTCGACTGAATGTGACAGGTATCTGTCTCCAATCCTTTCAATTTGGCTTGCGCACGGTCAGCTTCACCTAAACAAAGACAAGAAAATGTTTGAAAATATGTCTTACTGATAATTATTCACATTTAAAATAATTGGAGGGTGACATCAGAGCTATAGTGGAGGAGTTCAGTTGAATATGACACATGTCGGCCTATAATCCTCTCAACTTGGCTTGTACACGGTCTACTTCATCTAAACAAATAAAAGAACATCTCCTTTTCAGGTACTTTACGAATTTTGCAGGCCCCAAAAATAGTAGGAATACAATGCTATATAGAACAAAATACCATTTAAAGATAAAGTTGAGTTCTGGTCATGAGATTGAATTGTGAAAGAAACTGTCTCAAAGCAATTGGGAAAGGTTGATTATATAGCAGGTTTTGGAATCAACAAAATAATAAAAAAATTGACTCAATCCTGCTGAGAGTCACATGCACTGCACACGGAAATGTGCATATGGGACTACACACAAAATTTTTGGACCGAAACATTTCAGCTATTACTTGTCATATTGTTAATGTGAGGGCATATGAAGAGCAATCCTTTCTGGGAGACATTCTTACTATGGTAATCTTCCAAACTAGCATAAAAAGAATGAGAAAGCTCACAAATTTAATTTTTACCTTTCCCATAACTCAACCTTCTCTTTAAGAACTCCCCTCCAAATAGAGAAACTGAAAAACTGATTTTTCATGGAATAATCGATTGTTAGATTTCAAATTTAATTTCAGGTGGGTCATCAAATGTTATTTGGCAAAGGGTCACCAAGTGAAACCCTTGATTCTATTTTGACTCTATTTTGATATCATGATTCTGTAACAGAATCGATCTCACCAATTTTATGCCCATTGAGAAGATTATCATTGTAGCAATATCCCATGATAAGGATTGCAAAACTTTAGACTACATACCTATATACATGTATGTGTCTAGTGCTTTTCATATTTGGTTGATATTTTTAGGAAGATTGAGTCAATTTTGAGGTATTTCAAAAATGTTTTTAAATGATTTTAAAACCTCATGATACATGATAGCTCCCATTTTACAACATAGTCAACTATTCAGATAACCTCTAATCAGTTTCTTTCACAATGGCCAGAACTCAACATTATAATAATACTACATGGAATTTCCAGGCAACTTGGACAACTCACTAAGGCTTCCGCCTGCTAGGTTATAATCCCTTTCATCCATTGGTTTAGAAAGTGAGATCGTAAGCCCCGTCCCGCCGATCACCGCCGGCTTCTCCGTCCTTCCCACGATGACCTCAGCCGTGGCTCCCGTGTCAATGTTCGTCTCTGTCAGTGCCCCCGGGATGGAGGGGGGCAGGGGTGGTTTGGTCTCGACCGGAGGTGACAAAACGGGAGAGTGAACAGTTGCGTTGGCTGCCATCCTCGCTGGCGGGTGGTGTGGGATGCGGGGAGATGTTTTGATTGCTGTGCGATGGTGAGTATTGGAGGCTGTAGCACTGTAATGAAACAGAGACAAGAATACAGACCGTCATTTCTTTCCTTTTTGCAATTCTAGCAACAAAATTCAAATTTATAACAGAAATATGTTGGTTGATGTAGTGAAAAGGAAATGGGCATTTTGTTCTAAAGCATTTTACAGAAATTCAGTATGATTTCGTTAATCTAAAAAGCATTAAACTCAAAATCCAGGGAGATAAAATTTCACAAGACTAACAAAAATAATTGAACTGTTGAAATTTTTATGTTTTTAAATTGTGAGGAATGAGAATAAAAACCTACCCTCCTGCTGACGGTGATGAGTGACCTGCACGAAGTCTGTCGGCCATCTCAGCAGCTACAAGTACAATAAAACAAAAAAAAATCATTATAAAATTTTAAAATGTAAAAGAAATAAGTTAAGAACAATTACGCACACAACTACAAGGAGACGTTACGACTAATAGCAGAGCAGTGGTCCCATAACTGGGAGGTCCCAGGTTCAAAACCTAGTTGATGCCCTTTGGTAAAGCATTTATCCTAAATTACCAACCATCTTGGACAGGACTTATAACTGGGGAGCATTTCATTAAGCGTTTTGTCAGTGATTTTTACTGACAAATTTGCTCTCAGCCGATCAGATGCAAGGATTTCAGTAGCTTATAACGGTTGTCGGTAAAAATCACTGACATAACGCTTGATGAAAGGCTCCCCTGAAGATCGACTAGTTGTTTATCTACAAGCATAATGCTTTCTTAGCAGTCAGGGGAGCGTTTGTCAGTGATTTTTACCGACAACTGTTATAAGCTACTGAAAACCCTTGCATCTGATTGGCTGAGAGCAAATTTGTCGGTAAAAATCACTGACAAAACTCTTGATGAAACGCTCCCCAGGTGAAATAATTAATATATGCATTTACGTCTCTTGGTAATGTACGGACATATTCTTATTTTGAAATACATATAGAAATCCTAAGGCCACAGATTAGTTACATAGTGTTTGCAAAAATGCACTGTAATAAGTAACATGACGAGAAATAGCTGTTTGGGCCGAACATTCATACTACATGTGTGAGTAAATAAGTAAAGAAAATTGCCCCTAATGGCATGCTATTACAGATATTAAAGAATAACTATATTCTTGGATTCTGTGATTTATTTTATAATACCAGAATCATAACTGCTATCAAGATGCTTCTACAGAGAGATCAGCGCTTCCTTACCTTTCTTTTTGGCATACGATGGTCTCCTTGAAAACCTCTGGCTTGGCCTTCTCTCGAATTGCATGGAGCGTCGCGATCGGTTTGTTTTTGCCGTCTGAAACTCTGTCCTTCCACTTCAAAAGAAATAATGAGAAAAGGGTAAATTTAAACATTTTTTTCTCTCGTCTTTCTTTCTCTCTTTTTTGATGTTACTGCCCAACATCCCTAAAATGGTTCATATAGACAGGTTGGGTGGGGGGGGGAGTGCCGATGTTCTTGATGCACAGAGAGAGAAGTTTAGAGCCATGTGCTCCCCTTTTCAACCCATCTGTACCATAAGTACACAGAAATGAAATGTGCCCCCCCCCCAAATTGTGTTGTTGAGTCCCCCTTTCTTTCTGTCTTTAGACCCAAACAAGGACCTCAAAATTTGATATATCATTGATTTGTTTCCATTTTATCAGTTTGTTTAGTTTTTTTTTATCTTGTCAGAGATTTTTTAGTACAAGTATATCAAAATTTTAAATATTGGATAACTTTTCTTTTCTTTGAGGAGGGAAGGCTTGTTAGAGATTTGTTTTTTCTTACTTGTGGCCCCCCCTTAAGAAAATCTAAGTGGTATGGCAACAATGGTTCAGTGAAAGGGTAGGGGGGGGGGGGGTCTGATGACCTTTAAGCACTGACCTATATCTGAACCTTGACCCCATACGGATGAACCCTTGTCTTCCTTGCTGTTGTTTGACTGGACCTCGCAATCTGAAGAAGGCATGATGCTCCACAGCGCACTTCCAAAGGTGCTTACAGGCCTGGGAGGATTCTAACCGGAATACGAATGTGTGCTGCTGCTCATTGCCCTGGTAACAAAAGAGATGATTGGAACAATTTGAATATCAGAAAAAAACAGGATGTCCTAAGGAGGAGGACCAGTGAACTTAACGTTAAAGTAGAGTTCTGATCATGCAATTACATTGTGAAAGAAACCGTCTCAAAGAAATTGGGAAGGTTGACCATGTCTACATAAGAATTGTTTTATACTGTGAGGTTTTGGAATCATCAAAATAGATGAGAAATTGACCCAATCTCACTGAAAAGCACATGTACTGCACACAGAAATGGGTATATGGGACTACAGACACAAGTGGCATGAATGTTCAGCCCGAACCTTTCAGCTATTTCTCGTCATATTTCGAAAATAAGAGCATTTGAAGAGCAGTCATTTTCAGGGGATGTTTCTGCTATGATGTTCTTCCAAACTGACATAAAAGGGATGAGAAAGCTCACAAATTATATTTCACCTTTTCCAGAACTCAAGATTCCCTTTACCTTAATTTCACTTGAGTGTATTAAAGTAAAATTAACTTCTCTCTAATTTCATCACACACTTCCAAAAGATCTCACCTGCTCATCATCTTCAACCACGACAAGATGAAGCTTCTTGGATTTGAAGTCCAAACGGGTCACTTTGGGCCAGAAGAACAGACCTATCTTGGTCTCCCCTTCATAGACCAGGATCCCAGTTGGCGTTAGACCGAGTTGGTAGTCATGCGCATCTCGGCCCTACAAGAAATATCAAAAGACAAGAGATAACATATATTTTCCACTTAAACTGGAAAATAATATACATGGAATACACAACTCATTGAATAATATCAATAATTTCCATGAACACCACATACTGTATAAGAATATGAATTTCGTTATTTCTATAAAGATTGAATACACTTTAGGAATGAACATAATATGACTTCATTTTTACACATCTGTACATTCGAGCAAGTTGAATATTCAGTATATGGATCCTTCCAATAAGACATGTTCACTCACATGTTAGTATCACTGATGCAATGGTGTTTTTCATACTTCATTCATGTCAACTACTTAAATGATTTTATAGTACAGCGTCCACATTTGTAGATGTTCATCACTTCAGAACGATTATCATTCAAAACAGACAAAACATATCCAGAATGAAAATTTATATGGCAATGAAAAATTGTATAATGTCCATAGTCCCATATACTGCCCAAATCCTCCTCTTTTACCTGTACTACATGTAGATCTACACCATACATCTCAAGCCATTTTGCTCTGTTCAAGAAGTTGAGCTCTGCCTGGGCTGGGTTCAAGCCTCTGTGTAATCAGAAAAAGAAAAGAAAGAAAATAATGGAGAGTTATTTAGTAGCTTACTCTAAACGTGGAATATTTCGCGGTGTGGAAATTTTCGCGCATTTCGCGCAGCATGAAATGTGCGCGAAAATAAAAACACGCGAATATTTGTGTTTATGTATTCTGTTGCCCATGAGCCTAGCGCGTCGGCGAAATTAAAAACACGCAAAATTCACTTTACTCAGCCGAGCGCGAAAAATTAATCACGCGAAAATATCCACTTTTACAGTACTCTATTACATGTATCTTGAGTGCAAGGGATTGAAATGGTAAATAAATAACACAAATATGTACCGCATAGAAATTCCATGTTTCTAAAGTTATCATTCACACAAATTGTTACTTTTGTAATGGCTCTACAGAAAAAAAAAAAATTTGGACAAAATTAATCATAGTCAACATGTTTAGAACTTTATGACATTTAAAGATGAAGTTGAGTACTGGGCCATGTTGCATAAAACTTACCATTAAAGGAGAATTAACCTCAAACAATAAAGACGATAGTGTTGAAAGGTGTTATTTATTCCTACTTGTTAGACTATATGGCTTCGCGTCAAAATATACGAGATCGATACGAATCAAGATTTTCTGAGCAAAATTTATCATCTGCTAGCAATATGTATCGTCTGCTAGCAATACATGGGGGCTGCCATTTTTTTATGTGTACAAGAAGATTTTCTTAATCCAAATGCCCAATTGCCTTTTTCAAAATTAAAAACCCATTTGAGATTAAAAATATAGAATAGATATGTCAATTTATTTTTAAACTGAAGATTTCCTTATATATTTCTGTTGAAAATCGATATTCGCTTAATATAAATCTATTTTCTAGATACTGTGACGCAATGGACGGAGCAAATTAATTCAAATTTTATGGATGCTTCTTCCCTGAGCATCTATAGCAGCAAACTATGCATTCACCTGCTTTCGGATAATGGGACTTGAAAAGTCAGAATGCATGCTGCATACTGCTCTGTTTGGCAAACCCAAGAAAATAGATTTTTGTTAAGCAAAACCAGACAATTTAAAATTATCATTATAAAGATTTAATTTTTATAAATCATGTAAACACCCACTTTATATTTTTCGTCACATATGGGATTTTAGGTAATGAAGAAAAGCAATTTAGGTCTTGGATTCAAAATATCTTCCTGACCGGAACATTTCTCAATGGTTCATGTACAAATCCAAATCAGCAAGAAAATGGCAACCCCCATGTAAATGAGTAGGAGACGATACCGGGTGTTGGAATATCTTTATTTATACCCTTTTCTGATATCTTATTAGAAAATGATTTAGGCCAATAAGTAGGAATATATTACACCTTTCAATATAAGTAAATTTGTACTCAGGGGTTAATTCTCCTTTAACTGTAACTTTGCTATCAATGGTAACTCCCATGGAAACCTTGATTTTGATTGGCTGTTGAGCGATGTTACCATGGTAGTTACCACTGATAGCAGAGTTACCATTAATGGTAAGTTTTATGCAACAGGGCCCTGGTCATGGATTGAATTGTGAAAGAAACTGTCTCCAAGTAATTGGGAAGGTTGATTATATGGCACATAAGAATTGGTGTACATGTATGCTGTAAGGTTTTGGAATCACCAAAATGATAAGAAATTGACTCAGTCCTGCCGAGAGTCACATGCACTGCACACAGAAATGTGTATATGGGACTACACCCAAATGTTCGGCCCAAACATTTCAACTGTTTCTTGTCATTAATTTGAATGTGAGGCCGAGGGCATTTCAAGAGCAATCCTTTTCAGGGGACATTTCTACTATGATAATCTTCCAAACTAACTAACGTAAAAAGAATGAGAAAGTTCACAAATTACTTTTTACCTTTCCCAGAACTCAACCTTCTCTTTAAAAGGGCAGGATGCAAAAAAAAAATCTTAGAGACTACAAAAATTACTGCAACCAAGAAATTAAATACAGAGTGGAACAGCTTTTTAAAAAATCTAATTCTTAGGTAAGATAAAACAGAAAATTAACAATGGAAGGTTCGCCAAATGTTGCCTATGAAGGTATATGCAAAACAGAGGTAGAAACAGGTATGACATATAAGGCAACAAGTTTCATGATCATCATTCTGATTTGAAACATTTAGATACATGTACAACAAGTATGTTCCCCCAACATTTTAAACTCTATTTCAAATGCTGGAGAAGGCACTCAAGTGTGTTACTTAACTAGTACTAACAGGATATTACAAATTGCCAAATACAAAACAATAACAAGAAAACGTGATTTCAATGCATCAGTAGACGTCAAAAGTTGTCACATTAAAAAAAAATTACATGACCTTGTACGGTCCATGACTGAAATATATGACAGATGAAAAGCCCTCTTCTGTAGAAATACCCAGAAACATAGAAACATAGTCAAGAAAAACAAACAATAACATCCGTTGATAGTATTGACATAACCGACATGACGATCAACTGTGCAGTGTCTGCAACGAATGGTAAATACTCTAGACCACCGTGCAAACATTGCAGGGTTTCTAAGGTTTGAAAAATCACAACCCTCAAAGATATGAGGAAGATATACAAGTGTTTTGATCAGAGTGTTACAGAAGGACATAAATTTATGTGGCCTTGGCCAGTACTTGAAGACAAATTGTCCACAGCTATAAACCATGAAGAAGTACAAGGTGGAGACCCCATGAGCTTACAAGGTCCATAAAGGGTAAAGTTTCGACAAGATATTAAGTGTGAGGTTTCTGTCATGACAGTAATGACAGTTATCACAATGGAGAATAAAAAAAATCATGAAACAAATTTGGGAACGTGAAAATTTAAGGCAAGAAGAACAAAGGAAGAAGTGGAACTTGATTTTAATAAAGAAGAAATGGAGAAGCTACATGTACATTTTATGAAGAAATGAAAATTGTCACTGTTAATTTGGTGTCTTTTAAAAGAAAATTTTGATCTTCTGCTCTTAGTTTTTAATTCTAAAAATGCACTCATAGAGTGACGACCAAACCAATCTACAAAGTTCATTCTGTATTTATCTTTTCACTTAAATATCTGTTTGATGAATTTGTTTTGTGTTTGCTTGTTGATGGTTTATTAATTTGTTTGTTTGTTTGCTTGCTTGCTTTTTTCCGTTTTAGTTCAATTTGTTTACTTGCTTTACCTAGCTCTCCATGAATAATGGCCGCAATAAATTAACACTTCCCCTTTAGCCTACATGTCATACAAAACATATGAACTCCACTGTTTATGAAACCAGTATCAACCATGTGTTTGAGGTTGTTGTTATCATATGGTTTGTATTTATTTGACCCCATGTCCCATAGCCATATCATGCTGAGTTCGTCAGCCCCCACCAAAGTCTCTTTTTTCCCTTGCAATACCTGCCACATCCTTCCGTCACCATTAATTTTCTCACCCTATTCCCAATATAGGTCATTCCACGTCAACATCTATTTACAATATGGCTAAGTTAAAGATTAAGTTGAGTTCTGGTCATGCGATTACATTGTGAAAGAAACTGCATCAAAGCAATAGACCGCTTCTGTAATGTATACAAATTTATGCGCATATATTCTCTGAGCACCTAGTGACGAGCTTTTCCATGAACCTGCTTTTTTTAAATGAGCCTCAATGCTTGGAATCCAGTTTGCATACATTATTTGTAGCTATGTCTGGCAAGCTTTCAGGTTGTCAAGAACAACCTTTGTTTGAAAGCTATGCATAAAATTTGCTTACATTACCGAAGCGGTCTATTAGGAAAGGTTACTACATGTACATACATTGTAAGAATTGATGTATACTGTGAGGTTTTGGAATCATCAATATAAGAAATTGACCAAATCTCGCTGAAAAGCAAATGCACACAGAAGAAATGGGTATATGTATATACATGTATGAGACTGCACAAACACGTAGCATGAATGTTCAACCCAAACACTTCAGCTATTTCTCGTCATATTTTGAATATGACGGCATCTGAAGAGCAATCCTTCTCAGGGTCTTTTCTATTATGATGTTCTTCCAAACTGACATAAAAGGAATGAGAAAACTCACCAATTATTTCCCACCTTTCACAAAACTTAACCTTCTCAAAACCTATAAATTTCTCATCTTTTCAGCATCACATAATTCATATACATTGAAACCTGTCTATAAAGACCACTCAAGGGAGACAAGAAAAGCGGTCTTTATGAGCATTGCTGGTCTTTATGGACAGGTTCCTTTAATACACATTTCAATGAGAAACAATGTTCAAGGGAAACAAAAACTCTGGTCTTTTATATAGACAGGTGGTCTTTCTAAAAGCAGGTTTGACTGCAGTAGTATATCACTGTAAATTTTCTCTCACTATTCTCGAAATAGGTCACTGAATGTCAACAGTTACAGGCTATTTCAAAGACTTCAAGTTGGTTTGTTGTTCTTTGGTTTGTTGTTCTTTGGTTTTGGGCCCTAAGCCAATGGACAAACTTCAAAATATATATTGAAATTTGTGAATATCCATATCTCCTTTAGAAATAAAATTCATAGTCTATTCACCATCACATAATTCATACAGTCTTCGGTGACACTGTAAATTTTCTCAACTTCTTCCCAATATAGGTCATTCCATGTCAACGTTTATTTACACGCTATTCCAACGACTTGATTTATTGTTCTTTGGGGTAAAGTTACGTGGCCCTGAGCCAATGGACCAATTTCAAAGTGTATTCAGATTGGCAGATGTCCATATCTTCTTCAGAAATGAAATTCATATGCTATTCACCATCAAAATATTTCAGGACACTTTTGCCATTTTCAAATTGGTAATCGCTTGACTAATGTTCAAAGGATGCTCTATATTTTGTATTAAAGTAATTTGGTATTTTAACAGTTACTTTACAGAGGCTTGATAAAATCTGAGCTGCCTGGCCTTACATGCTATCAGTGTATGTAATATGGTGTAAAAATGAAGCCCAGTGGGGAAAAAAAAGCACTTCAAAATCATCATATCCTTCACAAATGTAAACATATGCAAGTGACCGGAAATGCCAGACTCATTTTCCCCCATAGACTCTGTGTTAGACTAAAGCGTATTTTATCCTGGCTATTTATTTATCCTTCTGAACATCATTATACAAGACAGATACATGTAAAGATTACACAATTTATTAAATCAAGCCTCCATAAAGTTAACAAATCCCTTTAAAGCCATGTCCATGTAAACTTCAGTTCAAAATCAACGAAATAAATCCTTGCGATTTGAGAGAAAAATGTCATTATTAGACAGACTATGACATTTCAGAAAAATTAATAGTATTTTGCTTTGGAAATCAATGATGAGGGAGGGAGGGAGATAGATATATATATGCATGATAGATATAGACTTTAAATATATAGGCCTACCTATTTTTTTCTTGTTTTTAATGAGACAAAAACAGATTATTTATCTGTTTTTCTTGTTATCAAGGGCAGTGTAGACAAGGGAGAATAAATCAATATCGTAATTTTGGCTATCAAGTCTATCGCAGCACCATTTCCTAATTCATGTAAGACCACGTTTACACAGAGTGAACTCGAGTTCAAATTCGACAGCGAATTCAATTGCGACCTTGGATTAGCATAAATTATTTTTCGGTGGGCTGTTTACACCAAGCGTTGGACGAACTCGAATTCAGAAGGAAAGTGAATTCGACTTGATTACGCCCTTGCTTGGTGGGAATATCGTGATTATCAACTTCCGGGTTAAATTTGTGAAAACCCCGCGAGTGAGTTCAAAATGGCGGTAGCGAGTATTGTAAGCGCAGTCATTTTGATCTGGTTTCGTATGATTTTACGTCGGAATATCCTGATCAATAATTATATGCGACAGCAACGTGTCAGATCTGCTCGTCGAGCAGACCGTTTAAGAAGATGACGGGAAGATTTTTTTCATCAATCCAGCCGCTTTTTTGGGGGGGGGGGGGAGGGGGGCGAAAGACTGCAAAAGGTAGAATTTACAAGATACTTCAGTGATTTACTGGTTAAATGTTGTTTAACATTAAAATAGTTTGAGCTATGCAACGCAATGCTTCATTCATAGTGTAATTTTCCAATATCTTTGCCTGAATAAACCTATAAACTTAACAACCCTGTTAAGCCTCCATGTCAGTTTTTGACACATTTACGGTGGTGTGACCATATTTCGCGCATGACCTAAGTACGCGCACAGGGCAATATCTAAAAAACTACAACAGATTTCGAAAATCTGATAGCGCTATTAGATAGAGGAAGCTACATATGGACTATATTTTCTTTTAAGTTGGGTGAGAAATTATGAAGATATTGACAAAATATCGGCAATTTTGCTACTTTTTGCGTCAGTTTCCGAAAAACATGAAAAATATGAAGTTACCGACAACGGTCCAAAAATCCTCATTTTGATAGAAGATGTCATCAAAGTTGTAGGTAAAACGTGATACCAAATGATTGTATGATATTTTGTCTTACAAATGATGCAATTATCTTCCCTTTGCTGGACCGCTACGTTGGATAACTTAGATGTTAATTTACGTGCGCGAACTTAGGTCTCGTGGTTTTTATGCCCTTTTTTTCAGTGTGATGCGATCCGACACTTTTGAGATCGCGATATTTCCGAAATTCTTCGTCGATTAATGTTCTTGTTGAATCAAGTTTTAGTCCAGAATTTTGCTTTCCGTTTGGTATAAAACTTTATAAATAAATTATTGTAGAATATGAGAAATCAAGTATCGAATATCACATTTCTAATAAAAATTTGAATGTGCGCGAAATATGGTCACCCCATCATAGCTTTTGTACATGGGTCAGAATCGATATGTGACCCGCTCCCACAAACCTGCCGTAATGGATAAAAGTTTATTTTAAAAATTTGCTTGTAGCTAAATTGCTCAAAATTAATAGCCAGCTTTTTCTATTGATTTGGATGTATTGTCTGAATTGTCCTGGTGACTTCGGCGGGTTTTGTAGGATCGTTCGTGCGTTGTGGTTCACTTGTTGGATGACGCTTATTTACTGACGCGTTGCTTAGCAATACCGGAAGTGACGTATGACGGGGTCACTGGCTGGATATTTGCTAGTCGACTTTCAATTACGTGTCCGTTCACACAGCAAATAGCGAATTTAAATTCGATAAAAGTCGCGTTTGAATTCGATAAATGTTGCTCTGGGTCGTCATTCGAATTCGAGTTTTGAACGAGTTCTAATTGCGACTACCCTGTTTACACACAAATGAACTCGAGTTCAAATTCGACTAAAGTCGACTTCAGTCTCTGTGTAAACGGGGTCTAAGATGCAATACAGCTACATGTATAGTATGCAGACTTGGTTAATTCTCAGACATGTATATTTACACAGTGCTTTTTGTGTGTCACACAAATTATTCCTGCAATCTTAATAGTAATTCATACTAGACTGTTTAATCAAGAAAATTATAACTAATTTTGTTATTTACTAGATAAATCTATGTATCTACCTATTTGCTAGTTTCCCAAACTATGCCGTCATTCGAGAAAACCTAAGTCTAAAACGCGCAGCCCCTGCCTGCGCGCGCGTACTCCCCGTCCACCAATCCAATCGCGCCACCGCCATACTCTTCCTCTTCCGAGCAGTCAGAGACAGAATCTAGGACATGTCAGACAAGGAGAGGGGCTGGAGGGAGGGACATAGGTAGATACATAGATTTATCTAGTAAATAACAAAATTAGTTATAATTTTCTTGATTTACAGCAATAAATCGATGTATCTACCTATTTGCTAGAATAGCACGGATAAAAACCCGGGTGGCATGTCCCAGGACGGGAGTAACTAACGCGGGGCAGACAGAGACGACGAAGCAGCTCTCAACCCAGAGGTTTCAAATCCAACCTCACCCGAAGGAGCATCCTTAAGATACTTCTATCTTAAGGATGTGAAGAAAGTAGGGGAACGCCAAAAGGCGGCCCTCAAAAGTCTTCCAAAGGGATGAACCTGACAAAGCGCCCAGGAGGTAGAACACTCCTAGTGTCATGCGCTCTGGGAGGCTTCCCAGACAGGAGAGCCTCCGAACCCGCAGCTTGGATAGCCTCGACAATCCAACGGGAGATAGTCTCCCGTGATGCTGGGGAAGAAAGGTGATGGAAAGAGAGAAGAGCTGATCATCCTTACAAAAACAACCGTAGTCCTATCCAAGTACCATTTGAGAGCCCTAACAGGGCACCAAGATTTATCCTCCATGACGGAAGAGAATTCCGACAGAGGACTCAAGAACACTTCGATTAAGCCAGAAGAATCCGTCTGATTCTTGGCACTAACGAAGGTCGAGGGACAAGACGTACACCTTGCCTTTCCCATCTGATATGCCCGGGGGCCGTAGAGAGAGAAAGGTGTTCTTAATCGGGAGATGGTGTAACGACGCTTTGCAGAACGGCCCAAAGGGCGGTTTGGCCAAGGCGTCCAAAACCCAGGAAGGCTCCACGCAGGAGTCGACTGGCGATATGCTGGGCGTGTCAAAAGAAAGACCTCAGCAAATGAGTCAGGAAGGGAGAGATTGAAACTCCCGAACCATCAGAAAAAAACCAAGGTGAACCGCAGTAATAGCGGACCGGTAACCACTAAGTTAGAGAGGGCCCTGCCCTTATCGAAAGGAGTAATAAGGAAAAATGTTGTAAAAGCACCCACCGGGGCAGAAACGGGGAAAACAAACCCCTTCTCCCCAACAAGCATGGAAGGTTTCTAAACTCGAGTTGACAACAGCTCGGGTAGAAACTCTTCTGCTCTGGACTATGAACTGGGAGGCTCTCTCTGAGAGTCCTCGCTTCCTCCCCAATAGCGGCCAGGCGGTCAATGTAGAGCCGCCGGACGATGGTGGAGGATCCCCGACAGGGGCTGATCTGAGGACTGCTCTCCATAGAAGGGAGAGAGGCCGACCGTCCAGCAGAGACAGAAGAAGAGGAAACCAAGGTCTCCTCGGCCAGCAAGGTGCTATGAGCAGAAACCCACGCCTGATCCTCCTGAATCTTCCCCAGGAACTGAGGAATTAAGGAGGTCGGCGGAAAGGCGTAACCCCAGAAGTTCTTCCCTGAAGGGAGAACGCATCGAGGGCCCAAGCTTCCGGATCTCGCACTCGAGAGCAAACTCGGGAGGCGATGATTCAGAGCTGTCGCAAACAGGTCTATCTCCAGATGGGCGCAGACTGAACTGAGGTAGTCGAAGACCTCTTGATTCAGTGACCACTCGGAGGGGGGACACATGTCCCGGGACAGCAAATCTGCAATCAGATTGTCCCGCCCGGGAACATAGGAGGCGATCGGAATCACTCGGTGAGGCCGACACCACTCTTAAGTTTGGCGGTTAGATCGTTCAGGGTAGCGGGAAGAGTCCCGCCCTGTCTGTTGATGTAAGCAGCAACAGAGGTGCTGACCGTCAAAATCAGGACGGAGCGACCTACAAACATGTTCTCGAAAAGGTGGAGAGACATGAGGACTGCCATCAATTCCAACACAATAAGTGGGGCAAGGTGCACAGGTGTGACCAGTCCCCCGAGACCACCTGGTCCGAACAGGGCGATAAGTAGGCATTTGATCTCTTCGGTGAGAGGAATCCACACCTTGAGCGAGTCTACACTGGGCTTGAAAACTTCAGAAGATGAAGTTGGAAAAGGCCTCATATGAAGCCAACAGTCTTTGAGGACATCCCTATGGCTCGATAAGTGGTCCAAGAACTGGTGCCATCGGCCTGCCCGAACTCGACGTAAGAGACGAAGAGATCGAGCTAGAAAGACAATTGCGTGAATTCTCTCCCGACTGGGGCGGGTAAGTTGGTTCACAATGTCTAATTTCCGCACTCTAGGTAAATGGGTCTGCGGGTAGGAGTCAACTCCTACTTGTCCCAGTTGGCTATGAATCGTACTTCTTGCGTAGTACGGAGAAGTAGGGCCATGTGCGACTGAAGGACGGACACAGAGCTCGCCACCAGGAGCCAGTGGTCCAGGTAAGTGAAAAGTCTCAGACCGCGATCCTGAGGGAAGCGGCTAGGGTAGAGACTGCTCGAGTAACACTCGAGGAGCCGGTTTCAGGCCGAAATTTAAGGCCTCGAACCGGAAAGTTTCGCCTTGAAGGAGAAACCTAGAAGGTCCCTTGAAGAAGGGTGTATCGGTATGTGAAAGTATCTTTCAAGTCTACCGAAATAGCCACATCTGACGGTCTGATCGCCGGGAGAATCGAGGCCAAGGTTTCCCTGTGGAAAAACCTCTCTTGGTATGAAGGAATTGATGACCTCCATATTCAAGATCATTCTGAGCTTCCCCGAGCATTTGGGAATATAAGATAGGGGAGAGGCACAACTGGGGTGGTCTCTTACCCTTTCGATCGCGCCCTTTTCCAGCAGCTCTTGAATCTCGGTGGTGATGTGCTCTAGAAAGGGGGCGATAGTGTAGGAGGGTTGTGGCGGACGGTTCCGTGTGGGAGGGGCTTTGCGAAAAGTATGCAGAAGCCTCCTCGCACGAAGGGGAGCACGAAAACGTCGTCGGTAATTCCTTCCCAGGCGGGAAGGTACTGAAGACGGCCGCCAACCCTCTCCTCCAACGCTCGGGGCGCACCTGTGCACGGGGCAGCTGGAAGCGCCACCGCGTCTAGGAGGCGGAAAGACAGCCTGGGCCTGCGGCTTAGGAGCCGAGGACTTAAGGCGTTTCAGAAGTTCCGTCGCCTGCTTGCGTGAATCAACCTCAAGTTGAATCACATCAGGCCCCTTACCTCCAAAGAGGTGAAGGCCGGAATGCGGGACCCTGGCCAGGAGGGCAGGTATGTCCACATCCGCAATGCCCAGAGAGGAAAGCGTAAGTTCCTCCCAGCATTGGTGGCTATTGCTGTCGACACAGACAGTTCCAACCACAACGAGCCTGTCCAGGACAAGGCTTCGTCTAGCAACAGGATGTCCGAGTCGGACATCTCGAGGTGCTGACTCCTAGCGCGAAAGGAAAGGAGCGTACCCAAGTGGGCAGTCAGCCTCAGGCCAGTCCTGGAATGAGCTTCCATTAAGGACGGGAGCTTCTCTATTTGGCGTAAGGTGTACTCTTAAAGTTGACACCAAGCCTACCACCTACATGTAGGAGGTCACTGGAACAGGACTTTCTCGTAATTTAATCGAGTGTCCTGTCGAGAGAAGGTGAAAAACCCAGCCGAGGGACGGTTTTACAACGAGCCTGTCCTTGGACAAGGGGCTTCGTCTAGCACAGGATGTCCGAGTCGGACATCTCGAGGTGCTGGCTCCTAGCGCTAAGGGAAAGGAGCGTACCCAAGTAGGCAGTCAGCATCAGGCCAGTCCTGGAATGAACTTCCAATAAGGACGGGAACCTCTCTATTTTGGCGCAAGGTGTACTCTTAAGTAGACACCAAGCCTACCACCTACATGTAGGAGGTCACTGGAACGGGACTTTCTCGTAATATAATTCGAGAGTGTCCTGTTTAGAGAAGGTGAATCCCCGGCCGAGGGACGGACCCTACTAAGGATGCAAGAGGCTGTGAGGCGAAGTCATTGAAGACTCGCTTACAGTCCTCCGTAAGAGGGATGCCCTTGGAGGGACGCTCACCTTGAAAAAGGAGAGACGGATGTCCCGGATCAGCCCGACTCTGTAAAAGTGTCGGGAAGAATTTTCTCCAGCAGGGCTTGAGTCTCTACCGCCAAGGACCCAAAGGCCTGGGGTGTAATCTCAGCCTGTGAAGAGGCATCATCCTCCGAAAATCCAGACTGAAACCTGATCCCAAGAAGGGCGGTGTAAGCAGTCCCAGGATTCCTCCCCAGGCGGAGCACCAAGTGCCGCTGGAATGGGAGTAGCCCCGACCGGACGATCAAAGCTGAACGTGGTCGAGAGACGCCCGAAGTGGGGCGGTAAGGCTCTAGTGTGTTGGAAAACAACACAATGAGCCAGATACCTGAGAAAAGGAACCGGATCCCAACCCACTAGAAGCAGTGGTGGTAAACAAGGGAAAACCAGTGTTCCTAGCCGGATAACGGTAAAAACCGGTATCCGAACCGGATATCCGGTAAAAACCGGTATCCGAACCGGATATCCGGCAAAACCGGTATCCGAACCGGAACCGGTATCCGAACCGGATCCGGTATCCGACCCGGTATCCGAACCGGACCTGGGTCGGGTCGGGTACAGGTATCCCCCCTTCCCCCTTGGGGGGAGGGGTTGGAGTCAGGCGTGGTGGGGAGTACAGACACAGAGTCTGACCAACCACTCCGCTCCACAATGATCTTGAGATAATTCAAAAGTTCATGGGAGACGCCTAACTCAGAAGAAGTGGTCGCCCCTTGGGGGCTAACCTTCTTCTTCTTGGTCCCCCCTGACACATGAGGTGAACACACAGTCGGTGTCAAGGGGAGAGAGTCCGCCTCGCCTGTTGGCTGGGCAGTACTCTGGCGCTTACGCTTCTTGGGCAGGTGGGCATGTTTATCGCCCCCTTTACCCTTAGAAACGGGCACCGCCTCCGTAGTAGGCCCTGAAGGGAGTACTTTTGGAGGATCACGACTCTCTTTTTCCCTTACCCGCCTTGCTTGTGTTAGAAGCGTGCGGAGAGACAAAAGGAGCCGATCCCTGAGCAATCACACCTATGGCTGGAGAGCGAGGAATGATGCTCGAGCGAGACGAACTGTGGGCAGGGATAACACCCACAGTTTTATCGGTGAGAGGTATTGGCCGGAGGCACTCACTCCCACCGTTATACAAGTCTCTATCTTCGAGAGAGGTATTGGCCGTGTTCCAGCACTCACTCTCTCGGTTTTCCCCGCATGAGTTGGTCGTCAAAATAGACGGCGAACTCATAACGGGGCGAGCCGTACACGAAGTAGGCCCTAACTTACCTTAGTCGAAGCTCCGCGGGAAGTTATAATGTTGGTGCGAGATAAAACTCTCGCAGCCAACCCTTCCAAGGCTGGGCGAGTCCCCTTATAAGTATTAAATACTGGGGAACGCCAGCCGAACGGAGACCTCGACATGGCTGAAATTAAAGACAAGCAACAAATATAGAAACCCATTTATAGTAATAAATTTATTATTATTACAAAACAGTATAGATCTATATAAAGGTAACAACCAACTCACAAGACGGAGTGGGAAAAAACTCCTATTACGGAGCACAACGTATGATAAGACCGCTTGTCTAAGCGCGTTGAATCAACCACCTACAGACACGGGGGCTAGCCCGACGCAGTGTACTAGTACACCGTCTGTGAATAAAGCCACGAACGTGAGGAAAAACGGCAAAGTAATTTCATTAATTTACCGTGAAGGAGGTTGACTCAGGAAAAATCCGATACACCAAAATGAGTGTGAAAACATGGTGAACGGGATTTTTATTGCGAAAGGCAACCAAAAACGCTTTTGGAGGTAAAAATCTCGCAATTTAGGTTAAGACTTAGCTTCATAGATGTCACTTCTCTGACGGGCGAGAACGGAAGAGGAAGAGTATGGCGGTGGCGCGATTGGATTGGTGGACGGGGAGTACGCGCGCGCAGGCAGGGGCTGCGCGTTTTAGACTTAGGTTTTCTCGAATGACGGCATAGTTTGGGAAACTAGCAAATAGGTAGATACATCGATTTATTGCTGTAAATATACAAAAAAAACAATGGCATAAATACTGGTTCCCTGCTGGTCAACTAAGGCGCCTTACGAAAAGTTTTTACAGCGGCGGGCCCTCGGCGGCGCCGCTGTAAAAACTTTTCGTAAGGCGACTAAAGGCTGGATTTACATACTCTTCATTTACATGCAGTAATATTTAAAACAGAGTAATTGAGTGCAAATCTGCAAAACGCTGCCATTTTTTACAGTGAAAAAAAATCCAACGAAAACAAATCACTCATCACTGACACCAAAATCTTGATGCCATATTTTAAAACACATTGCAAAATGAAGACTGAACGTGTATGAACACCACTGCAGAATGAATTGAACACAAATCTAACGAGGGTATTGATCTCCGAGACCTCTACCATCTGTTGCTAATCTGCTACATTCCAAATCATAGTGCAATGTCTCATGATGCAAACATGGAAATTACTAGTCGAGTTTAAAATAGTAAAAAAACAACAATAATCATATTAACAATGACAATGATAATGATGATGATGATGATGGTGGTGACGATGACGATGATGGTGATGACGATGATTATGATGGTGATGATGATGATAATAATGATGGTAATGATTCTTCTATTATCAATAATGACAATAACAACAAAAACGATAATAGTAGTAAACAACAATTTTAAAATCAAATATCATTATCAAAGTTTATATTTATCTGACTCTATGTCCTATAGTCCTAGGGGATTAGAGAGTTATATGAAGATAGACAGTGAGGGAGAAGCTGAAATATGACAAGAAAGTTCAGATTCTCTGAAAATGCAATAGGAACACAAAGTCTGTAACATCAACAATTGTGACATTGTGGTCAAGCCTTCTAAATATTACTCACTTTGGAATAATTGCTTGAGAACTTCAACTTTCCAGTAAGAAAATGTGATTTAATGCGCAAGTTTCACAGTAATCTACATGTATCATGTCATTATAGAGAACAATAAACATACAGAACTGATACTTGAGCTTTGGCAGTCTGTCTTGTAAACAAGCTGTCACAAAAAATGTACATGTACATGCACCTGTCTCACTGCATTCATAAGAATTTGGTTTTATCTCTCTCTCACTCTCTCTCTCTGTTTTTCTCCTTCGCTCCCTTCCTTCAAGAGCATTTTAAATGCACTTTCCAAATACAGTGAAACCTGTCTATAAAGACCGCTCAAGGGAGACAAGAAAAGAGGTGTTTATGAGCAGGTGGTCTTTACATACAGGTTCCTTTAATACACGTTTCAATGAGAAACACTTTTCAAGGAAAACAACAACTGTGGTCTTTCTATACAGGTGGTCGCTAAAGCAGGTTTCACTGTAACATGATAAGCAAGTGAATAGCCAAATGTAATAAATCTAAAAGAACAAGCAGCATTTTCAAACTCCAAACACTTCTTTCAAACACCCCATCTGCTGCAGGTCTGCAGCCCCTCTGGAAACTCCCACATGTTGTAAATTAACAACCTCTAATAAATATTTCACACCACGAAATGGATCGCAGAGACATCCTTATGTCTGGCCGAGCAACCTAGCAAAAATACATGAGCTTTAAGTCTGATGGTAGTTACATGTATTAACAAGCTCAGACCAACTTTGTACATGTATGCCACTTTAAAATGCTAATACTTTCCTCTCATTAAAATCCTGGGCATCAAAACCCTATGGCAATGCAACAAAAAATGGACAGCATGCACAGTGTGCTCTTTCTGCTTTTATGCATATTAATTACTGTAATTTTTTTTAGAGCTCTGAATAATCAAGTTATTGAGCCTAAACCCAAAAATATATGCAGTTGTCTCAAATGTGTTACTTCTTACATGTACTTACTATTCTCTGTTTTGTCACAAAATAACGAAACATTATCAATCATCAGATCAACTAATCAGGCTTTTTGGGGTTGTTTTTACTTTCAATAAAGTCCTACTTGCAGTTGTTACAAGTTTTGTATGAATCATGATGCTTTTGTTACTGAAAAAACAAAGAAGATTCAGTTTTGTACTTCTTCTTCTACACATCAAGGAAATCCTCTACCAATTGATGAATCCTTTCCATTGAACTATCACCGATGATGTAGAGTACGTTAGTGCCATATTCTTTGATACAAGGACTGCACTTTTCTATCTTCTTCAATCAAACAGATGTGTAGTCTTAGATTAGGGAAAATAATATGTTCTAGACTTTAAGTGGCTAAGTTAGTTTGTTTTCACAGATGTACCACAAAACGAATTCTAAAGATACACGACTGGAAAAGTAGAGGGTAAGTGAATTTAGTGAAAGATGGTAGGGGAGGGGAGGAGAGGGGAGGGGTGTCAGCAGTCTAAACAATTAGTAAAGGCCCTTCCCAAGGCCGTTCTTATTTTTCCTATTTAATCAGTAAGCTTGGAAGTTAGGCTAGAACAGAAAATAGACTTGAGGCTAGGTCATAAAAGCCATTGTATCTGGCTTTGAAACTTGATTGAAAAGCTCCAAATGAGTTCAATCGCATATGAAAACATAATAGACCTAACCCCCAATCGATCGCTGCAGTTTTAGAAAAAAGTGAGAAAAGGAAATCTAGTCCTTCTTCTAGTATTATGCACAGCAGCAGGCTAGTTTAATGACAATGAATTAAATTTCTATGAACTCAAAGTGTGTGTATATATTCACAAGAAAATAAACAACGAAACATAATATGTCTTCAAATGGATTATAGTACAGATAAATATACTTGAGTAATTGGTAAAATATCTTGAAATGTAAATGTAAAAAGTAAATAGGCCTATACTTTATGTGAATGTCAAAGAAAACAGCATTTCAAATAATACAGTGTATTATGCTTGCACGAGTTAACAAATTCTTGCTCCTGATACTCTCCCCATCCAGAATAAATCAATTTATTCAAAGTCATAGTATAATGAACTTTTAAAGGGGAAATAACAACATCTGCCAATTCCTGCAGTTGCAGTATGCTATTAATTTTGACTGACTTGTCTTACATAATGCGCAAATCCCACCCAATGACTTCAAAAAATCCGCCCCAAGAAGGGAAGTTTCTCAAAATAAGATTTTCTCCTGAATGAACCTGAATGCTCTCTGATCTAGGAATTATAGCCATATTCTGAGTGATTCTGAAGAAATAATGTCACTGCAAGTTTCTTGCTGCATATGATATCTGCAAATGCCTAAATCCAGAATTCAATCAAGTTAGGGTTGAGAAGTTGAGAATGAGCAAAGTCTTAGGCTTTGCACATATAGCAACTCCAAAAATAAGTTGTTGTTGTTTTTGCTTTTTTTAATGATTGTTAGGCATTCAAGCCTTCCTTATGTGACAATCCTTCATGATCAATCAAAAGGAAATGTAAAAAAAGATAAAAGGTACAGTTGTAGAAATAATAAATCAATTTAAATACAATTAAAACCGGAACTCAAGACTATCTATCACGCCACCGTGAATCCATAGAGGTTTGCATGTGTGTCTACCAAGGCTATACCACTGATCTATCCAGCTGAGAGTGATATAACCAACAGCCACAAAAATGTCATGGCATCTGCGGAATGTTATTTTCATACTCTTCTTTGATTTTCCATCTTTTTTGTCCCCCTTGATACAATATTTTTCATATGTGTGTCGTCTCTAGGTGAATTATTTTTTTATTCTCCACTCATGGATTGGATAGCCCTTGTCAGCTATTTTTCAAAGGGGTCCAAGCCAAAAAACAAAAAGAACATATAAACCAAAAATATATATATATATCTTAACAGGGTATTTGTATACGAGTATTCATGTTGCATATTTCCATAATTTCCATAAACTTGTACAAACAGTAGTTCTCTCTCATCACTTAATATAATCCCAGCATATAACTACTGCACTATCAGAGGCATTTCCTCTCCCTCCGCCCCCCCCCCCAAAAAAAAAAACAACAAAAAAAAAACAAAAAACAACAAAAAACAACAAAAAAAAAATACAAACAAACTCCTGCCTAAAAAGCCTAAAAATTTGTTTACAAATTAAAAAAATTCCTCCCATTAAGCTTCTTCATTTACTAAACTCCTGACATGTATTACTCTGAAGTCCTACAATGTTTTTCTTTGTTACAGTCTTGTCTAATTAAAAATAGCATATATGAGGCAAATCTTTCCTCTGATTTCTTCATTTTTGTACTCATCTCCATTAATCACCAAATTCTGCAAGCCTCTTTATTTCATTCAGATGGAATCATGCTCTGCTAACTTCAAACAAGACTCGCTCAGATAAAAGTCTAGGCATACACATACAAAAAAGCCTGGTTCATATTCAGCTCAGTTTGAACATAATTGTAATACCCATCATACATCGCTGGAGATATGAGGCTTAACAAGTGTGAACAAGACTGATATCAAGCTACATGTGAGGTTATCATGGATAGATGTATCACAAGTTCCATAACTTATTCCATTCTAAACGGAGTCTTGAGTGATGCTGTTAGACATCATCACAATGCCATGCCGGCCGGAGGAATGTGAAAGGCATCTCAGGAATTACAAATGGATGAGAGAGGTACAATACAGACACAGACAGACAGAGAGTGAGAAGCGATAGAAAGAGAGGTTAGAGAGAGTGAGAGAGAGAGGGGGGGAGGAGATTAGAGAAATACATGTAGCAATGGAAGAGAAAGAAGGACACAGTGAGAGAGAGAGAGGGAAACAACTAAATGTATAAATTATGTAGTAGAGAAATAGAAAGAGAGAGAGTGAAGAAGAGAGAGTGAGTAACCGAGAGTTAGAGAGAGAGAGGGGGGGGGGGGGGGGGGGGGCAGACAGAAAAACAAAGAGAAAAGGGATCAAGAAAAAGAATCAAGAAAAAATAGAGTTAAAAAACAGAAGGAGGCGCGATGGCTCAGTGGTAGAGCAGTGGTCTCGTAACTGGGATGACCCGGGTTCGAAACCAATGGGTTGCGCTAGTACCCTTTAGTAAGGCATTAATCCTCATTACCAAGTCCCTTGGAGAGGACTTAAAGATGTCGGTCCCATGGTTGCTTACTTACAAGCATACACAGGCTTTCGTAACAGTCAGGTAAAATAAACCATCAAACCATGCAAAGAAGCTACAAGTAACATGGATTATTTTGAGCCAGAAGAACCTTAACTCCTGTGTAAGGTATGAGTAATTTAAATGTCCTTCTGCTGCTCGATCTCAGTGGCCAACATCATATCTTCAAGTAGTCATTCTGACCCATCCAAAGGACTGAATCATTTCAAATGGAGGTAGAAGAAAACAACAAAAACAAAAAAAAAACGGAGGGAAAGAGATATATACACAAAGACAAACGGATAGAGAGAGGAGAGACGAGCAGTCAGAATAAGATAGCGACGGGTTCATGCCGCACCAACACGGAACATTTTACGCAAAGATTGTAACAGTGAAGACTCAAAACGACTGACAATGGACGGAGAGAAAAATAAGTAAGAAGGTATAGGGGAGACAAAGAATGAGAGACAACACCAATGTATAACTTTCAACGCTTCATGTCTCGTAGTCATGCTGAATAATCCAATCTCAAGGCCTGATAATAGACAATCCAATTGTTGCTGTCATGTTCAATAACCATTGTAAACTTGTACGGTAGACTGTTGTCCTAACATTCCAATCAACTTGAAGGCATGCTGCTTTCTTAAAGGCAGCTCAAGGTTATATTAATGCTTGCATGAGGTTCTTCCTATTCAGCAACCAACAAATAAGCTGCCCAACAGACATAAGAGATATAAGAGTGAGTTGCAGACTGATAAATCAAGTTTGTCCATAAACTTCAACAACACCCGTTATTAATAAGGAGAAATTGTATTGTACAATTTCAGTGTGAGTAGATGTACATGCACAGTCAAATAGGCCAAAAATAAAGAACCTTGCTACACACACATGGATCTGTATCTTTTACAATAGATAAAGGATAGTGCCATCATATAAGGCTGGCAGTAGATCCAATATAACACACATCTAGCAATTGCAAATCAATTCTCAAATTATAATTAGCAAATTCACAGGAGACACGCAGACTGCCATTTTGAAGGACAATAGTGATATATACATGTAAGTGATATCCTGAAATGTCCTTTGGCAAGACCTTAATCTACTGTACATTTGTCACACTACACCAAGGTGAAGTAAATTCTTTGAATGCTTGAGTGCCTTTATCATGGTCGCTCTACTAAAGCCGAGGTAATAATATGATTGCAGTATATAATACTGATGAGTGTTCTATATCTGTTTCTTGTCCTCTTACAGACAAATTAAAAAAATAAAAACTCTTGGAGCCTGGCAGGGAGTCTAATCTAATCAATCACTTCACACTAGATCATTGGGATTAATTTTCATGCACAGTGTTCCTTAGTCATACCATCCAATTTCATCAAAACTCAACCATTTATTTTTAGCAAGCAACGACAGACAAGACAATTATGTCTCTGTTTGATATCAGAGCAGGAATTAAACAGATTTGGGATTACAATTAAATTATTTCTGGTAAAGAGAGCCGTGGGGTCCTAATGCTTAGGAAGTCTGTATTTATTGATAAAGTTGAGTCTTTTCTGGCATTTTTAGAATGGGATTATAACTTGGAAATTATCTTTTGTTTAATTTTGTTGCAAATGTACCATTTATTTCCTAATGAAGATATTTGGCAAGGTTATTCTTTGTTTCCAAGAGTGCTATCTGCTATTTTTCTTTAGATTGAATAAATTTGCTATATGAGTTAATGCCCTTCTGGCTCCAAACAGATATTATTTCCTAATTTCCCCAAAAATATATTTTTAGATGCTCATGCAGATTTATTAAATTTCCTCTCTCATCTTTTGTGGAGTTTCACACCAAACGGTTTCTTTGAAGGAAACTATTTTTCATTTAATTTTGGTCTTACTCCTTTCTCCTTTTTGCGTTTCTGAATGTTCATCAAGTCTCACAATAACTGGAAACTGATTTTTACAACTCCTGTGTACCTCAGATCCTTAACCTGGCATTGATTGCTTCAATAAATTTTTGCCAACTTTACCTATGGCTTTGTTTTGTTGAGACCTTATAACCAGAAGGCCTGCCTTGGAGAAGGCATATTACATTACTAAATTACAAACTTTCTTTTTTTTTGGGGGGGGGGGGGGGGGGGGGTTAGGAGATATGCTAAAAATCAATGAAAAATCAATAGGCAAAAGGATGATCATGTAAGAACAAATACTGAAAGAAAGATATCTCTGCAGCCCAGTTCAGACAAGATTTCCTCAAAAGACAACTGCAAATGTTAGCATGGTAATGAAGGGGGGGGGGGGTTAAAAAAACCAATGCTACAATGTATGTGCAACAAAAGGGTTCATGCTGAATCACTGCTACATGTAGCTGAAAAATGGGAAGCGCACTACACTTATCTCACTTTTAATTTTTGCTGCTGTCGTTTTCTGAAACGATTTACCACCCAATGTCTAAATGGGCCTTAAGAAATGAAAGCTCCAACTATTCATGGATAAAACTCACTTCAGCTTTATGAACTGTTCAGCGATGTCCAACTCCATCTGTTCTGACTGGTCGGGTAGGAAACGAAATTCTGAGACCAGCTCTGGCCCATGTTCCTCCTCCTCGTAATCTCCTAACTCAGCTGAAATAAGAATAACATGAAGAATGTTTTAACTGTAATGTTAGTATTTCTTTGACCAGCCCTATCTTGAACAAGGACCCATGCATCCCTACAGCAAGTAGAGCCTGATCGGTTAAGAGTAGGCATTTTGTGCGTCCGTGACTTTGAATATTTTATGGATTATAATTTTAGTCAGCGATCATGGCAAGCAAATTTTATCAGATTTCAACACATTCAGTGATGCCCTTCACAATGAAAAATAAAATAGCTCTCTTCAATTAAATACTTATTTTCTACAGGCCTTCAAAGTTTCAAAATTTGTCAAATATCCGTCCGTGACTAACCAATCAGGCTCAGTACTCAGAGTTGACACAAACATCCCCTACATGTAGGACTAACACATGTCATATTTGAAAATAATGTCTGGCTATAAAATTTCTTTACTCACATATTCTATGCAATCTTTTTTTTTCTTAGCAATCTCATAATTTTTGTTTTTCATGTTCTATAATCCATGAAGTATGAAACTAGCCAATTAAGTACATGATTATTCAGTGGAAAAAGGAATATATCTAGAATCAAATTAACATTTAGATACACCAATTAATAAGAGCTCGATTTTTTTTCCAGCTACTGTTCTATGCTGCGGTTGATTCATCAACCGATGATATATCGTTAATCCTACATTAGACCTGGTATAGGACTAACAGGCTCCAATCAATCCCTCACACAGAGATAGACACAGCAATATCAATACATGGGACTGATGGAAGAATGATAATATATCGTCTGCTGAGAGCCAGATGGATGTTGAGTCTTAGCACTTTACAATGAGTTAATGCCCTTTTAGCTCTCACAGGACGACATACAACCACTCCAAGATCATGAAGAATTTGTCTACAAGTGGGGCAAGGTCAAGGTATGACTATCATGTCATAGGCTTGCAGTTGAGAGCAGAATGGATAACATGGTCTTCATGTACCTCCATGCTTACATATTTTATTCTACAGTTTTTGGGGTCGCATGTTCATGTAGTTTCCTAACATTGTGGATTAATAACACAAAAAGCGTATTTTGAACTCCATGTCATTTCAGATCCCAATATTTGTTGCATGATGAAAGGGGGCTAATTAATCAACTCGAAAACTATTGAGTACAGCTTGTAGGTAAAACATGATCTCAAGAAAAAGTTACAATGGTAACATGAAAATTCAAGCCATGGAACCTAAGTCGGACTTGGGTTCCATGAGCGCCCTTTTCGAAAGCACTTACAATAGAAGAAAATGAAAGAAAGGGGAAATTTTATAATTCAGGTCAATTCCACAGTAACGGAAGGACAATCACACACAAACTGTATCTAAATGTCCTTCCGTTACCATGGAATTAACCTTCATTCAAATGAATGAATGAATGAACAAATCAAATATGAAAAAAAACCCAGATTATTCAAGAGAAGTAACTTACATTGCAAAGATAGTGCACACAATTCTACTGCTGTTTCATATGGTACTTCAAGCCTTCCTGTCCGTATGTCCTCTTTCAGTTGTAAAAAGAATAAGTACCTGGATTTTAAAAAATGGACGAAAGAAATCAAACTTAAGAAAGTAAAGAAAAGAGAGTTAATCTCCTAATCAAATTTTCAACATCTTTATAAAAAAAAAAATGTCTTTTCTACATATCCATGTCCATTTATATGTACATGTAGGTACATCATCTTTGCAGATTTTTAAAAGATACTTGACATCACATTTACTGTTTTTCAATTGGTTTGGAGAATTTGTTTTTTCTTAACTTTTTGGGGGGTTATACATGTTGAAAAGTGTACTAGGTTTTTATCTCTTGCAAATGTGTGGGCTGAAACGAAAACACATTGATCGTAAATAATGTCAAATTGAAAACAACCTGCCTTTGTACACGATGACCTTTGACCCCCTATGTTATAACACGAACATAAGTATCCACAGTTTGAAAAGAAAGTGTCATGTGATGTTTTGAAAAGGCTGCCACATTCTACAATTCTTACTTTTGCTTTCATGCTCTTTGCCTTGAAACATGGCTCATAAAGTATGTTTAAAGTCTATTGAGAAGTTTTCGCCAATTGCAAAAATTTATCGTTGTAATCCAATCATTTTCCGGCAAGAAACTTTTGACTAATTGTGAAATTCACAAAGGTTTCCAGCACACGACTATTTGGATTTCAACCCATAGAAATTCAGTGTCACCTTTTAGTTACGTTTGCATTATCTTTTGATTCAGAATGTTATAAATCACACATAATACATGAGCAGAAACAGCAAAAATCTCTGAAAATTTTGAGTGCATTTCTATTGCAGTATGTTACGCTGGGCATGAATAAGAACGCTTTAATTGAAAATAAGCATTAAAGTCTGTAAATTGGCAACGTGGAGTGAAATCTATGGTCACTGTTTCCACATACAAATTGGCAATGTTTCATTGCATTTTGAAATTTTTATTCACACTGGTTCATTTAATATATAGATTTATCTTGAAATATGTAAGGATATAAGATAAGAAAACCTGGGACCAATGAGAAAGAAAAGCTGTTTCATTTGGACCTAAGTTAGAAAACTCTGGACTGCTCTGGGTTAAAGTACACTAAGAAGGAGGCTTACCTTGTGAACTCCTCTCGGAGGTTGTTTGGTTCTGAGGAGTAGAATTTGACTTGGAATCTGATTGTGTATGGTGGGCCAACTGAGAAAATAAGAAAAGAAAGATTTAAGTTAGCATACAAAGTGAAGGTAATACTTTTAAAGTATGCCATTAAATCAGAGAAAGTACATGTACCATAAACTTTTACATAAATTACATGTATATGTATATGTACACAAGTAGCTCATATTCATTGCTATTTTGATACTTTCCAAAAATGAAAGGTATACAAAGAGAGCAAAACAAATAAAGTAGGTGATTGATAGAAAGAAATGACATGAGACACTGAAGGTACATGTATATCTAAAGGAGTGGATTCTTAAACAATGAATACGGAGACAGATTAGTACCGCTAGGTCTTTGAAGTAGTATGTTTTCACAATACACATTGAAGCTTAAAACAGAGAATGAATTGTAACTTGTAATTTACTCACTTTTGACTTGTTTCTTTATAGTTTTTGTTGGGTCTAACCAGTGCTGCAAGAGGAAGACAAAGAGTGATAAAAATAAAATTATGAAGCTAATAAAACATTTTTTGCAAATAAAGAGTGCATTTACATCTTTCTGTTATTGCAGGATAAAATGAAAATATTTAGTGAAAAAGTTACTTAATTATCAGTGAGACTGCTACATATATGTTACATTAATCAGATTTTTTCAGAAAAAATAGAAATACTATAGGAGCACTTTTCAAATTTCCTGTATTGAAAAACTGAGATATTGTGAGAGGCAATCTTCATCTTTAGTTGAGATTATTTTTTCTTCCAGAACACATTAACACAGGAATGTACAGGTATAATATGCTTCATTTTCTCCAGTTATTGAATTATAAAACTTAGTGTTTCCTATCTGAAGAGGGGTATGGTGATGACTTGTACCCAAAGCCAGACCAACCACAAACACATCCCAGTGATATCTACACTGCACATGATAGCTTCCTGGTCCCCTCCTGAGACATGACCTTAACTTGACCTTTGACCCTGAAAGGTGAGTACATCATCAGCTGATCTACTCTTCAGATTACAAGCAAGGGAAATGGGATGACTGTCATGCTTATTCTTATTAAGTGCACATAGAGCTTAACATATATCATAAAGTTCTGATGTACACAACTGTAGGCCTCCTTGTACATGTAGCTTGGACCAGGGGCGGATCCAGAATTTTGTAAGAGGAGGCACAGTGCCGTAAAAGTACTCAATACAAATTATTGTGTACTTCAGGTATGCCAGTTGGGTTTCAAAAGGGTTTCAAAAAGGGGGGCAAAGGCCGGTTTTCCCCTATGTATATATAGATCCGCCACTGGCTTGGACCCATCCCGAGGCTGTGTTTGGTACGGTAAGGCTACGGTGTTCAAATCATACAGTACTTGCAATGGAATAAAGCAAGTTGTCATATTTGTTTTTCTTCTCTCTAAATAAATATCAATATAACCAATCAAAACAGTTTCTCCTGGAGTAAGAGAGTAAGCAAGTGAGAAATGAAAAATGCTGCAAAAGGGCCCATATTCTAATAAAATATGAACCAAACACTGGATTTAAGCTTGGTCTAAATTAGTGTATAATAATAGAAGTTTGACAGAGATCTACAGTTTTTCCAACACGATGCAGAATGACCTTACACCAAACTTTAAGGTTTAACTTGGTCTGAATAGTATACTAGGCCAAGATGTATATATTTTCATCATTCCTTTCCTTTAGAAGTACCTGAAAGATGCAAATGTTTACAATATTTTTTTTCTACAAATCAAGGATGACTATTTCTTATATATGAACTGAGACCTTTGCAAGTTTTGTGCAACTTCTGAATATTTACCCCAGTGGAGGTGTCGTGGTATAGTGGTTCATTCACTTGACTCAAAATCAAAGGGTTCAAGGTTTGAATCTCAGCCCAGCACAAGCATCTTTTGGTAAGACATTAATCCATGTTTGCCACTCTCCACCCAGGTGTTAAATGGGTACCTGGCATGATTCATTCCTTGAAATGCACTGTGTGCCGATCACGGCAGCCGGAGCTAAAGCCAGGGTAATGACGTTACGTGTATACCATAACGTGATATGCGCTATACTAGAAAGGTTTATTATTATGAATTCCAAGGTACATAACTCAAAGGATGCTTTTATTTATGTTTACATTGTAATCAATGTTCTATGTATTGTACTTTATTTACTATTACTTACTCATCCAAGACTTGATATATTATTTGTCAACATTAGGGCACCCCTTCACCTTTCTGATTCCTATTTTCTGCTTCTCTTTCCCTTGTAAATAAACTCTCTCTCTTTTTTTTTTTCTTCTATTCATATTTTTTGTTGGTTTTTTATTCTATGTTATTCTGTAAATAAAGTTTGTTGTTAGTGTCATCATTAGTTATTTTCCTTTTATATGTATTATTTACAAAATGGAAAGGTATTGCAATGCTTCAAGCTTTAGCTTATATTGCCATACCTCTGCATGTTACTACGTTATCCATATATTGTACCTGTATTAAGATCATATTTGCCTTTTAATTCTGTTATTGAGTTACTCATACTTATTCTCATTTTTTTGTCATAATGATCATACTATGCAATACCATGTACCATGCAGAAATAATAAATAACTAGAATTTAATTCGTCATGAGGACGAATTAGGTGATCTGTCTTTCAATATGTACAATCATGATTGTAATCAGGATGATCATAATAATGGGGAAATACTAAACTGAAGATAGGAAGTCAAGAATGCCATGAATGGAGATGCTTCTTGAGGACAGGGATGTAGCAAAATGTGTAACGGTAATTGTAAAATGATTATGGTGATGATGATAATGGTGATTATGATGATTATAATGATATAATGATGGCGATGATATAATAATAGCGATGATGATCATGACGGTGATGATAATAATGATGATGATAGAAGGATACTTGGGAGATTAACCCCATAGCTCTAATACAGGACAGGAAATCACAATTTCCATAGGGTTGTACACAAACTACTGCACACTACTTTCTAATAGACATAATACGGAAAATAAGGCAGTTTATTACATGATTTGTGATTTTTTATGTTACAATAGTCGAAGAGGATGGTAAAATGACAGTCAAAAAGAAGCAAAAAAAAAATTGTTATGGACCCACCGGGGATCGAACCTGGGTCACCGGAATGGGAGGCAAGTGCTTTGACCAATAGACCAAAATATTTCCCATAGAGATAACACGTAAACAAAAAACAGGATTCTCAAATCACATTTTGTACTGAAAAATTGGGCATGATCCCGACATCTGATCAAAAATTGGAGACCACACTTGTAAAAGCTTATAGTCTCAGCTACAACATATTAAAATCTGGAAGGAAATAGACTAAAAATAACTGAGATACTGCTCAGAGAACGATGTCATGTAGATTCATGATTCGAAAAAAAAATCATCTTCCATAGACATAACACGCAAATAGGGAAAATTCTGACATGGCACCTTTAATTGAAAATTTCACTGTGATGACGTCATCAAAATGAAAAACTGTGGTGACTGATCTTGTAGAGAATTGTCTCAGCTATAACATATCAAAATTTGGAAGAAAACTGACTACCTATTACTGAAATATTATCAAATGAATACAAAAAAGATGACGTAACTTTTTCAAAATCATTTTTTTTGAGTTCATATGGAAATATGATGACGTCAGAACATGCGATCAGCAAAAATTCTACATGAATTCAAATCTTCAACTCACAGGCTTTCAGAATATGTAAAGAAATTGGGAGGTTTCCGCATATTCTGACGAGCTATGGCGGATTCTAGATAGGCATGTTTTTACCACTTTTTACATTAGAATGCCCATTGATGTGCGCACGAATTTGAAAGTTTGACGCGCGCGTACGACATTATGGAAGGTCGAGAATGACTGTAAATAGTTGCAAATTGTCAAGAATAGTGTCAGGAAGACAAACCATGCGAAAAAACAGCGTTTTTACCTTATGTACACGCTGCGCGCGCGCATAACGCGCACACGGACGCGCACGGACGGAAATTTTTGAAATGCTTAAAATGTCCTGAACGGTACTCTAATTTGATTAAGAAGTGATTTGGAGCATTTCTAAATTTTGACGCGCGCGTACGTGCGCGTCATGATGCGCGCGCGGATTTTGATGACATTTTATGTTGATCCTTGACGTGAAGTTAATGTATGTCAAATATGGCTCAATTTTGATGATTCGTTATGAAGATATGATTGATAATGTGATTTTACAAAATGGCGTCTAGATGACGTCATGATGACCTGATGACCATGAAAAAGATACCCGAGCTTGACCTTATATGACCTGATGACTTACTGAAATGTCATGAAATTTGACTGAAAAGTTTTTGAGATTTCGTGGAAACAAGAAAGGGGGGGAAAAATAAAAATAAACTAGAATTTAATTCGTCATGAGGACGAATTAGGTGGTCTGTCTTTCAATTTGTACGATCATGATTGTAATCAGGATGATCATAATAATGGGGAAATACTAAACTGAAGATAGGATGTCGAGAATGCCATGAATGGAGATGCTTCTTGAGGACAGGAATGTAGCAAAATGTGTAACGGTCATTGTAAAATGATTATGGTGATGATGATAATGGTGATTATGATGATTATAATGATATAATGATGATGGCGATGATATAATAATAGCGATGATGATCATGACGGTGATGATAATAATGATGATGATACAGGATACCTGGGAGATTAACCCCATAGCTCTAATACAGGACAGGAAATCACAATTTCCATAGGGTTGTACACAAACTACTGCACACTACTTTCTAATAGACATAATACGGAAAATAAGGCAGTTTATTACATGATTTGTGATTTTTTATGTTACAATAGTCGAAGAGGATGGTAAAATGACAGGCAAAAAGAAGCAAAAAAAAAAAAAAAAAAAATCGGCCCCGGGGATCGAACCAGGTACCTTGACCATGGTAGTCATGTGCTTTACCGATAGACCAAAATATTTCCCATAGAGATAACACGTAAACGAAAAACGGGATTCTCAAATCCCATTTGGTAGTTCAAAATTGGGCATGATCCCGACATCTGATCAAAATTTGGAGACCACACTTATAAAAGCTTATAGTCTCAGCTACAACATATTAAAATCTGGAAGGAAAACGACCAAAAATAACTGAGATACTGCTCAGAGAACGATGTCATGTAGATTCATGATTCGAAAAAAAATCATCTTCCATAGACATAACACGCAAATAGGGAAAATTCTGACATGTCGTCTTTAATTGAAAATTTCAGTGTGATGACGTCATCCAAATGAATAATAATGAGCGCTCCTGTTGTAGAGAATTGTCTCAGCTATAACATATCAAAATTTGGAAGAAAATCGATCACCTATTACTGAAATATTAGCAAATGAATACAAAAATGATGACGTCATTTTTTCAAAATCATTCTTTTGAGTTCATATGCAAATATGATGACGTTAGAACATGAGATCGGCAAAAATTCTACATGAATTCAAATCTACAACTCCCAGGCTTTCAGAATATGTAAAGGAATTGGAGGATTTCCGTGCATTCTGAGGAGCTATGGCGAATTCTAGATAGGCATGTTTTTACCACTTTTTACATTAGAATGCCCATTGACGTGCGCACGAATTTGAAAGTTTGATGCGCGCGTACGACATTATGGAAGGTCGAGAATGACTGTAAATAGTTGGAAATTGTCAAGAATAGTATCAGGAAGATGAAACATGCGAGAAAATGGCGTTTTTACGTTCTCTACGCGCTGTGTGCGCGCGCATAACGCGCGCGCGGACGCGCACGGACAGGAAATTTTAAAATGCGTAAAATGTCCTGAACCATACCCTAATTTGATTAAAAAGTGATTTGGAGCATTTTTAAATTTTGACGCGCGCGTACGTGCGCGTCATGATGCGCGCACTGATTTTAATGACATTTTATGTTGACCCTTGACCTGAAGTTGATGTGTGTCAAATATGGTTTATTTTTGATGACTCGTTATGAAGATATGATTGATAATGTGATTTCACAAAATGGCGCCTGGATGACGTCACGATGACCTCATGACCTTGAAATAGATACCCGACCATGATCTTATAACTGTAGAGATTTTTATAAAAATTGACTCAGCCGATATTGAGGAATCATGGTAACAAGAAAGTGGTGGAAAAATAAAAATAAATAATAAATAATAAATAAAGAAAATTCTGACGAAATTAAGAGGTGATCTGTCAAATGACAGATCACCTAATAAATAATAAATAATAATTAGTAGTAGTAATACCTGCACTTGTTGTGTGTCCATGTACCTCAGGCCAAAATAATCCTTTTCGATAACGTCTAGTGAGTAGAAGACTTGCTCGTATAGTTCCTTAGCTTTGGCATGTTTCTGAAAGGACGAGAAATAAACAAAAGGAATTTACTTATAAAGGAAAGTACTTGTAAGAAGAATCAGAACTATTAAAAGAGATGAAAACCAAGGCATATACACAAAAAATATAGTTTATATAACAGCAAATGTGACTTTGGAAACAAAAAGATTCACAGAAAAAAGGTTTTATTGCACTCATACTACAGGTCTGTTTAAAAATAAATGTATGTGTACGCCATCATGTGTGAAACACTGATTCATAATAAAAATTTTTAAAAACCAGTCTGTACTACTTTAAAATGAGTCTCTAACTCTTTGCTCTGTGCTAAATGTCTTTGAGTCTTTATTCAGCACGTTTCATTTCAGCGACTAGCAATGTCGACAATCTGTAACATGAAAAGGATAACAAATGTACCAGTTCCCATAACTTTGATGTACACTAAAGGTTTCAATTTATCAGTGTTATATTTCAAGCATATTTTTCCTCTCGTCTTTTTCCCACAGTACTAGATTTCAAAAAGTACATGTATGAAAACATTTGTGAGTCAGTGCTCAGCACACAATTGATTAAACAAATCTGTATATTTACAAATATGAGACACACAAATGGCAAAGCAAATATCTTTGAGACTTTTCAGGCTTCAACTTTCAAGGGCAAAAGCTCTGTTCATACAGGACTTGTGGTTTCGAAACTTTAATTTAGCGAAACTTTAAGTTAACGAAACCACAAGTCCCTAACCGCAGCAAGGGTTCACACAAGCTTGAAACAACGAGCTCAAACTACAAGCTGAGCGAGCTTCGTGGTTAACCCCGGAAGTAGATACTGCCGACTGTGTATACAGTACAAATACAGTTCCTGTGTTAAATAATTTGCGCGAAGGGTATGACCCGGAAATTTAACATGAACAGCAAGGTCATTCCTATCACAAGCTTGCGAAACTTAAAGTCTATTACGTTCACATGGACCGAGACTTAGATGGAGGACCCCCCCCCCCCCCCCCCGCCTCGCACCACAAGTAAACTGAAAGTTACAAAAACACGAGTCCGTTCATACGGTCCAAACTACAAGATAACTTCAAGTTTTGAAACTACAAGCAAGTTTAGCTCCCATCCTGAGAACGAGACTAAAGATTTGTACAAACGGCTTTTAAAAACAAACAGCACGCAAAGGTTGATAAACAATGTCATTATCACATAAAGGTTATCTAGATAACTTTGCAGGATTCATTTACTTGTAAAACCACAAAAACAATTGTACTCTGTACCTTCCATCTGAAAGCATGTAATGAATGTACCTGTACATATTTATAATGTAGTTGCCAAAGTCATGGTTGAAAGCCTTTTGCAAGTTGTAATTTGTTATTTTAATTACAGTCCCGGATATAAATGTACCGGTACATTTACACTTACAAATTTGCATTGCACCTCGGCTCAATGATTATACATGTTAACTTGACGGTTTGATAGAAAACAAAAACAAAAGACCTAAAGTCTGACAGTACCAGGGAAGAAGAAGTACAATATACCGGTACTGAATTTGGATTTAATGTCATGAATATGACACAAAAATGATTTTTCTTTTACAATGTACAATGTACATGTAAATTATGTAATTCCCCTAAACCCTGTAATATAGACTTCCTGAATGCAATCTTATCACTTACATTACTCCCCATTCAGACAAGCTAAACTACACGTATATAATGATGCAACCGATAACTGTATGTCTATAGTAAAGATAAGTAACTTCAAATACTTTCCCCTCCGAACATATTCATTTTCATATTCATATTCATATTCAGAAATGACACGAACGCCAAAAATAGCGTCATTTATCATAACGAAGTTTCAAGTATCAATTTTGATTTATTCTGCTAAAAAACAGTATGATCAAAATGGCACAGACCTCAAAAAGGTCAACCATTTAATTCACGAAGTGACACGAACGTTCGCGCATTTTTTTAATGTGCTGGCGAATGGTGTGCACGTACGAATTAATAGCACGCACGGTACATGCGCCCATCCATTGTGTCACTTTGTGAAAAAAAGTGAAGAAAAAAATTAAGGCTAGTGCGCATCATGAACAATTGTGTCACTTCATGAATACAAAAGTGTTTACGGTACATACCAGATTACGCATATGATTTGTTCTCAAAGTAACACAAATGTTCGCAGCCTCGCACTGTTAACATTTCACACAAACAAATCTATTTCTCTACATGAATGGGTAAACAAAATTCTTCTAGATCTTCAAATTTAACTCATAATAACATCTCAAATTTGCTGTTTTAAATATGTAAAGATTTAAATTGCATTTTCTCAGGATGCGTTTTGAAAGATCCACGGTCGTTCGTGCCACTTCGTGAAATGAGCAATGATATAAAGAAATATATGACGATAACAGAGGTTGGAATATTTCCAGAAAAACTCCATGAAGAATCAGTGTCAATCTTCTTGTGTGACCATTGTTTTGGACAATAACTTTTATAACATGGTGGGGCTTATCGTAAGCAAGACCTTATCTAAGCCTATTAAATATATGAAGTTAAATTAATAAAGTTCATGAATACAATGTTTCTTTAAAGGTATTCTTATCCTGAGTACATGCCTCTTTCACACTAGGGTTACTAGTATATCATACATGTATGTGATTCTTGTAACAGTGTTTCATGTTTCCTTGTGTTAATGGGGCTATCATCATACAGACATACTGATCGTCAGTGACATGTGGTCAAATCCTATCTCTATTATGCATAGCTATCTAGGCTATTAATTTAAAGAGCTAATCCTCTTCCCCAAGCCTCAAATCTACATTTTGGGGGCACTGGTCAAAATTCTGAATGTTGGAATAGGATTGTTCAATTAACCAGTCTTAACGGGTACTAGTCATCAATTCTTTAATTCCTATTTTTTCTATTTTTTGTTTGTTTACAGTATTTTGGGGTTCCATTCCAATTCCATTAGGCCTCCTATACTACATTACATGTACATGTACTGTACTAAAACATCAGCTTTAAATACTACTTCGGTAAACTGATATTGCAAGTTTTAAACATCAGAGTTACACTCTGAAATGATGATAGATGTGACTGCTTAGACCAAGCTTTAATAGTGCACAATAGTTTTTGTGATTCAAAGAAGTCCACATTGGGTCCAAGCTCTTCCACTCAAGCACCAAAAAGGATATTAAAATAAATTCATTTTGACGTCATAAAGGGCTAGGTACTCAATTGACATCAATGAGGCTTGATATATATTGAAGAATGCACGCACTTATCAAATCTTGTATGTAGATATGGTTCCAAAGTCTTTAATAAAGTGCTAACTGACATGATTTCCTGGAAAGCTTATCTTTCTCTGCTTTTGATCTCCTAATGTCAGGTCTGAGAGGTCCAATGGTAGCTTATTATCCAGCAAAGAAATGTACATGTACACGTACATGCATTTATCAAACTTCTGTAAGAATCATGTCCATTATTACAATTCAGTGAGTCAAGAATGATATCTGTCCACCTGGTACTGCAGATACATGTACATTGTACCTTCTCATATGGACATAGAAAAACATCTCATCTACCTTGCTGTAATCATCAACAAATTTCATAAATATTTTACTCGAGCTGTTTGTTTACCTTTTCACTTGGTTGCTATTTCAATATGTATCAATTACATGTAGGTGTCATTTCCATCCAAATAAATCAATAAATTATTATCCCCCACAGTATAATTTCCAATAATGTAAACACATGCTCCATTCAACAAGTAATTATGTAGAACAAAAATTATTTTGTTCAAATGCTACATGTATATTGAAGGATGCCTTTAACCATGAAATATAATGAACAGTGATGATAGCGAAAAGGAAAATGATATGGATATGTCTCATACTGCTCTACTTATCTATATGTGCATGTATATATATGAAAGATACATGTGCAAGATACACGTACTTCAATGTTCAATCCATGATTTCTAATGAATTTTACAGTAAATTTCTGTATGGAATGCCAGATCACAGCTACATACATGTACAGCTAAGATACTTCTTTGCCGACTGTCTCCCAGCACAGCAATCACAGAGTTTGTAGAAATAACAAATAGCTTCATTACTGGTTTTACATGTGTCTGTTGTACGGTGATGTAGTTGGAAGTTATGTGCTTTGCTAAATTTTGCATGTACTGTATGTGTTATTTTTCACCTCTTTTATTTGTTTAATATTCCACTTGAGAATAAAAAAAACCTTCACAGCAGTTTCGTACTGCTAATATCTTGCTATCTTACCAGTAAAATCACAGAAATCAGAACAAAAATTTGGGGCAAAATGTACATGGGCTTTAACTTTCCTCTCAAACTTCTGTTGCACTTTGCACACATACATGTATACCAATGTTCTCTCATCTAGATCGAGGATAACCGAAGGGCACAAACTAATACCCGGCTAAAAATAGCTTCTCCTTAGCACATTCCTAAACATACTTGTTTGTGGATATAGAGAAAGATTCTTCTAATTTCAAACATCGAGGGGCCGTCACAATTTCGCCGGAAGGTAAAATAAAAACCACATGATTTAAGAACTCAAAAATATTTTCTACATGCCAAACACAAAGCATATCAATTGAATTAACTAAAGACGCATACAATATTGCCTGATTATGTCTGGGCTCTACACATGGGTCTGCAAATTTCACTTCATACCCCCCAAAAATGCCAAAATGTAAACAAGGACCTAGTCCAAACTGATCCGAATCATCTCGCTCTGAACATCAAGGGAATAAAGTTAGTAGAGACTAGAATGTACATGTAGGCCTATCTGCAATCTGTGTATCTTCAAAATTGTCATCAACTTGCAAAGAAAAAAGTATGTCTTCTATTAATTATTCTAATTATCTCCACAAAGGGCAACTGAAAGCCTACCTGAGTACCAAGTAAATGTTAATAGGGACAACGGTTATGAAATGGGTCTGTTGAGTATTATGTTGATTGATATGTTTTTACTTTTGCTATGGGTCACTGCATTCAAAGCAGATTAAATACCAAATTGCCAATTCATATATTTTTCCTGTTGACTGAACTCTCATATTTGCTGTACATGTATCTAAACAAGCAATAAATCTATGTATACTAATAACAGATTACTAGGTATTCCCAAAAATGACGGAAAATCTTGTGTAAATATTTACTAATAATGTAGCTGAAAACGAATTTACATGTACACCGGGTGAAAATGTTTAATCCTTCATGTATTGCATACATTTAGGTCAACAAGTGGGAATGCATGCATACAATCTACACCTTTGGTAATTACAGGTACAGTACAGTACACTGCAAAACTACATGTACGTGTAATATTCATGTAAAAGATGTTTAAGGTACTTGCTTGTTCAGAGTTGATACATACTGTAATACTGTAAAAGTGGAAATTTCCGCGCGATTAATTTTTCGCGCAATCAATTTTTCACGCTCGGCTGAGTAAGTGAATTTCACATATTTCTAATTTCGCCAAAGCCTAGGCTCGATGGGCAAAAGAATTCATAAACAAAAATATTCGCGTGTTTTTATTTTCGCGCACATTGCATGCTGCGCGAAATGCGCGAAAATTTCCACACCGCGAAATATTCCAAGTTTACAGTATACTGTACAGCAAAAACCACAAACATTTGCAACATTACATTTCAGGAATTGTAAACAACAGTCATTTTCACAGCAAGATACTTTCATGATTTGCAAAAAATTTAGTGTCATGTCAATGATGATTCAATAATGTTGTACGTGGCACGTGGCATGAATCTGAACAACTCGTGAAATTCGCAAACATTAAATGCCCGAAAGTTTTTGGTTCTATAAAGAAGTCAGTGATAAATGTGTATAAAGGCCCAACACGAACATGCATTGTACATACATGATCATGTACACCTGTACTTGTGTTAAGCCTACATACATTTGTACATGCAATACATTATGCCAAAAGCCCTACAACCCAGACAAATACAAATATTTAACAACAACCAACAACCAACATCCAACCAATGACTCATTTTTAATGGAACACTTTGAATACAATCTCATCTTCAAAGGGGCCTACAAAATTAAGTACAGGCTGTCTGGCACTGCACATGTCTGTTGAGAGCCAGAAGGGTGTTTAGCTGTCAAAAGTAAATATGTTAACCCTTTTGAGACAATTGACCATATTTTGTGGTTTGGCTCAATAACATTTGATTCAGAGCTCTAAAAATTATGCATGAGTAGAAAGAGCTAACAAAATTTGCACACACTACTGTATGTCTACTTTTGTTGCATGGCCATATTCCATTTGATGCCATGAATTTTAAAAATAAGAATAAGCTTTAAAATCCTTAAACTGGCAATTGTTTTCCATATTTTGTTTTCAAAGATATTACACCTTATTAGAACCATGTAGCACTAATAGAAAAATATTATTGTTGCCAATTTGAAGAACAAATGTGATCAATGTAGCTCTTAGATAATTTCTGTCCTGAAAGGGTTAATGCCCATCTGCCTCTTAGCAGATGATAGTTTGTCTACAGCATGTTGCAGTGAACAGACAGTCCAACATAGTCATTGCAATTGTAGGAAAACAACAATGAAACACTGCTGCTTTGAGATTCAATGGGAATAAAACTTTTATGATCCCAATTTAATTGGTAAATGGGTTATTGGTACAACAAAGGCTTTGGTTTCAATTTCTTATTTCAGTTCGTCTGTAGGGATGAGTGAATCCTAGATGTTTCTACCATATTTGAAACAATAAAAGAAAGTTAGAGTTGTTGTAAACATTCAGTGCACTGTAAATCGTGTGAAATGTTTGTGAATTTGCGAGTGTTCAGGATTTATTAATTTAATTAATTAATCACAACTGACACAACACTGTATTTTTGTGATTTTCTTACCATGAAAAATGCTCGTTTACAATTTGGGAAAGTTTCATGGAACATTTTTGGAGTTACAGTCAAAGTTTGGTTTTAATGTGAAAATTTTATTTGCTATCTTAACCAGAACTGAACCGTCTCTTTAATGGCTAGCTTGATATTGGCTTTGAGAACAGAAGCTGCAGGTGACACAAGTGACCTCTAAAGCATTGAAATCTTGAGGATGAATGCTAAATATAGCGAGAGGTCAGACACACAGTCAAGATGTGTTTTGGATGATGGCTTCCTCAAGTGTCTACTTAAACACACTCGGAAGGTTTAGAGAATGCAAGGTTTGGAAAGGTTACTAGAGAACTGCCATATTAGTTCCTCTGGTGGTAGACAAGTACACAACAATGTAGGCTTACATGATGAAGGTTGTATTCCCAACGAAAGATAGAGACACGTCGTTGTCTACATGTACTTTTAAACTGGCCAACGTAATTTTGTCAACCCAACTTATTTATGTGGTCTAATCTTCTAATTGCAATTTGGTCTCATGACCAATATGGCTTCTATTCTAATCAATTTATCAAAGTATTTACATGTATTTGGTCTAATATTCATAATTGCTATAATTTTTTCATTGGACCAAAAGGGTATTAAACCAAATACATGTACATGTACAGCGGTAGGTAATACATGTAGACCAAATGGGCATTACATGTAGATAAACTGGTGATTAGACTGAATGGAAAATGTCTAACCAAGAATTAGACGAACTGATAAGTTAGCAAACTAAAAAGTACATGTAGACTAAATACTGATAAGACCTGGAAAATAGATAAACTGTATTGGACTAAACAGCAATTTACCACATTTTTCACCTGTTTCTCTTTCTCCCACTTCTTCATATTCACTAATTCTTTACACTGATATTATTGTCCTAATCAAGGGTAATTTGACTTCTTCCCCATCCTCCTTCCTTTTACCCTTCTGTCTATCTCCTTTTCCTATCATTTTCATTCGACAATGGAGAGGAAACAGGAGCAAATACAACGGAAACCAACTTCAACAACTTCCTTTATATTTCCCTCTGAAATTCAACAACTTCCTTCAAACTTAACCAAGGGAAAGTGAGAGCTCACTGTGAATTGTGAAGGTTCTTGACTACAGTATGTGGTCCTGGGTGTGATCATCACTTGGTGCTTGTACACCCTTGGATAAGATGTTTTACCAACACTTGTCCCTCTCAGCACAAACTTGGTCCAATTCTAAGACTTGGACCAAAACTATGTAGGTATTACCTGTAAATGTTTCACTACGCTGGTTAATGATTAATATGAAAAACAAAACAAGAATTTTGGTTAAATTGTTCTCTCCTGTCCTTTTTTTTTTGGGGGGGGGGGCGTCTGTGTGTGTGTGGGGGGGGGGGGGTTAATTTGACACTGGCAAAAGATTCTCAAGGTCAATACTGGTACAACTGGGCATAATTTCACAAGATTGTTTTCAGAGTAAAACAGTAAAATAAGGCTTGCACCTTGTACAGTAGCCTACATGTTTAGGTTTTTGTCATTAGGAACAAAAATTCAATACAAGACTGGCCTTAATTATTATGATTATTTTTTACAAAAATAATATTATGCAACTTGAACCATTTCCCCTTTATATGTGGACCAATATGCATATATGTAATGTAATGTATGTAATGTATGTTGGTAGGCTATACATACATGTACATATTGACTTCATGCAGTACAAGAATTTTGAAAGAGTACTGGGACCGTGGCAGGTAAATACAAGATCTGAGTAATTCAAAACGAATGCCAACAAAGAATGAACATTTTTTTTTTTTGCTTCTCAGCTACATTTTGTTTGATTTGACTGAATACAATAAAGTAGACCTACTTTTTTTTTTAGACCAACCCTATAGCTTAAAATAATCCTTTTAAATCTTTCAATTGTATTTTTCAAGTATTTAAATACTTTTCAGGGGCAAGGTTGTCTCTCTATGGCTTTAATACACCCTGTAAGTAATCTATCATAACCTCTCATGATTTCAGATTCACTACAACTGATAATTCGTGACAATAATAATACATGTACGTGTATCACTTCAAAGATTACATGAAGGCCTAAACTGAAGTTTGGTAATCATTTTGTGGCTATTTTTGTATTTTTACGTACCAGTTGTTAACAGCATGAATTATATCTAGCACACAATATTATGTTAATAGTCACAATCAAACCGCTCTACAATTCAGGTACCTATTAACCCTTTCGAGACAAATGACCACATTTTGCAGTTTGTCTCAATAACTTTTGATTCAGAGCTCTAAAAAATATACCAGATGCATGAGTGGAAAGAGCAAAAGCTACACATTATATGTCCATTTTAGTTTCATGACCATATTGCATTTGATGCCAGGAATTTTAAAAAGAATAAGTTCTAATATCCTTAAATTGGCAACACATTGAGAGGTTCAAAATCAAGTTTTTTATCAAAATTGGCAATTTTTTCAACTTTTTGGACAAACTTCGCAACCATGTACATTGTTTCAAAGACATAACGCCTTATTAGAACAATGTAGCATGAAGAGAAAAATATTGTTGCCAATTTGAAGAACAAAATGGGATTAACTTATCGCTTAAATAATTCCTGTCCTGAGAGGGTTAAAAGACTAAGAATAAAAAGATCTGCCATGTGCAGCACAATGCATGTGCAAATGTATGTGAATATAGTGTCTGAATAGAACTGTCAACAAGCAGGGTGTCAACAAGTTGTTTTTTCTCACAACTGGCAAGTACATGTAACTCCCATTTGTCATTACTAATAAACATATGTTCTGAATAATATTACAAGAAGATAGGGTATTTCAGTATAAATCTCAAATCTAGTCCTATTGTAAAGATGCGTGCATGAAATAATCGCAAATTTCACGAACGGTTCAGATTCGTGAGGGTTTTATACTGTGAAATGATTCAATCGCAACTGACACAACATTAAAGTTTTGCAATAATCCAATTCGTAAAACTACAAATGAACCTAAAATGACCCCAATTTATACATGCACGTGCATTTGTTGTGGTGGACGCCCTACATGTTTAACAATTAAAATCATACTGGTGCGCGCATCGTGGTGCACACAAAATGACAGCTTATAAAGGTCAAGTGTAGTCGGTACAAATCACATTTATCTGCACATGTATGCGCAAACTGTAATTACGAACTGGCTTAAATTCACAAAAGTCTCTTGCCCTGAAAATTGCTGTTGTTTACATTTCGCAAAATTTTCATGTCCTGAAAGTTTCTGGGGCCTGTTTCATAAAACTTGTTATCGATGACAAGTTGCAATAACTGTTGTAAGCTACTGAACACCTTGCATCTGATTGGCTGAGAGCACATTTGTCAGTAAAAATCACAGACAAGACACTTGATGAAACAGCCCCGTGGTAATGATTTTTCTGGAAGTGTCACATGACCATGTTTATAAACAACGAGGGGGGGGGGTTAAGAGAATTGAAAGGGGCCTGTTCAAAATATACAACACCTGCAAATTACATTCAGGGTCCAAAGTCCATTATTTGGTCTTTACTTACAAGTACATTAGATGACAGCACAAACGCCTTCCAAGACCCCCTGGGAGGCTCTTTTGTCAACATTTCAAGATATTTATTTTAAAAAAAGGATCTTTCGAGAAGGAAAGAAAGCAATTGCTTTGAAAAAGTGATCTCTTTAATACGATTTATGCTTCTCTCATGAAGTACATACACATGATCTCTGGAGTTCTGTGTACTATTTCATGGACATTAATTGTATGTATGCTTGACTAGCCTACATGTACTGTAGGCATACACATGTAACCGTTTACACGTCATCATTTCTCATACATGTATCGTGAACATTCACAAAAGTATAGAACCTATCATGTGCTACATCTATACCTGGGGTGGTATGCTGAGATTTATTTTATCTTGATTTTAGTGAAAAGATTTTAACTGTCATAACAAATTTCAAATTGCAAAATTTCATTGGTGTTTGCGCAGATGAATTCTGCGTACGCAGCCACTTTTGCGCAGGCATTAACCAATGATGCGCAATAAGCGTACATTTTGTTATGACAATTAAAATTATTTCACTAAAATCAAGATAAAGTAAATCTCAGAATACCACCCCTGAACATTGCACTTTTATCAGCATCTCAGAAACATGGCCTCTTTACATGATCCCTTTCCGAAGTCCCAGATCTCTTGAGAGCAAAAAAAAAAAGCGGTAACTCATTAACTGTATGCCTACTCTCTACTCAAAATTGCTCCTGACAAAGATGCAATAAAAAAATGTAACAGGTTGCATAACAAAGTACAGGCCCTTTGTACAATGTACATGTACTTGTCTTCAATTGGTTGTACATGTACAAGTCCTAAAGCACTTGAAATCCAGTTACACCATGTCACATCTATTGTACACATACAGTCAAACCTGCTTTAACGACCACCTGTATATAAAGACCACAATTTTTGTTTCCCTTGAAAACCGTTTCTCATTGAAACGTGTATTAAAGGAACCTGTCCATAAAGACCACCTGCTCATAAAGACCGCTTTTCTTGTCTCCTTTGAGCGGACTTTATAGACAGGTTTCACTGTACATGTATATACAGAGATACCATCCATTCTCTTCAATAAGTTGTGATGCAATCCAATCATAATGAAGGACTCCAGGGGAGCATTTCATCAAGTGTTTTGTCTGTGATTTTTACTGACAACTGTTATAAGCTACTGAAATCCTTGCATCTGATTGGCTGAGAGCAAATTTGTCGGTAAAAATCACTGACAAAACGCTTGATGAAACGCTCCCCAGATGAATGAAGCTGATGGGTGCTAGATAAAATTTGTTTACTGACATTTACCTAAGGTGTACAGAAGGTGTGAATAGACACCTGTAGACTGCAAGCACTTCTCGGCCTAAATAATAAGTGGAAAGTAGGATACCAAGTTATTCATTAGCACTCAATCAGTGCCTCTGATCTGACTGTGTTTTTTATGGATATTGCTAAAATAATAGATGTACTATCATAACTAAAAGGACTAAAATCAAAGAAATTTACTCTCCTATTGCCAAATCGTTTTTCCCCGTAACATTTTGTACTGAATTTGTTTACTGACAAAGGTTTTCTTCAAAAGGTGTACAAAGGGTGTAGATAGACACATCCAAGCACTTCTACATGTACAACTACGAGACTATTAAAGTTATTCATTGGATGTTACATGTAAATAGCGTTTAATAATCAATACCTCTGACCATGTTATGGATATTGTTAAAATAGTAGATGTACTATCAAACTGAAAGCAGTAACTTGGACCGATATCAAAAAAATTCAATCTCCTATTGCCAAATCATTTCTCCCCCATAACCTTTTATAGTTGATTTTTCAAAATTATCTTCAAAAGTTTATTAGTACCTTTAAGGCAAGACAGAATTGGGCATGCCCTACACTTCTTCACAATAAATGCTTCATCCTTTATATTGAGTATGATTAAATAACAAAATTCCCCAGTCTGAGACTGAATTGTGAAATACATGTACACAGTGCCGAATATGATGAGTCACTCATTGGAAATACAAGAACATGATATTACAATGTAAATGTACATTTAACTTGAACACAATGTACAATGAACATTTTCAGCTAAGCACCGAGTGTAGAATATGAAATAAATGACATTGAAAGAATAGAATTCTGGATTTCACAGACTCTTTGTGACTGCATAGTAGACAGTCTTTAAATCAATATTCTAGCCAAACAACTGTCAAGTGTACATGTAATATCACTGTTATCATTCAGTGGAATGTATGGAATTCTCCGTGACCCAAAACTAAATTGATTTTTTTTCATAACGCAAATATGGCAATTTCAAGAGAATGTTGATTGTTCAATGTACAATGTATGAGCGTACATGTACATTGTCCACGTATATATACAACAACACTTTTGTACAACCTCCCACAGTATTAATTTTACTGTTTCTACAGGTGTCCATGTAGATCAAATTCCATTTTTCCAAGAGTATTTCATTCTATAATTCATTTGTTTTTTGCTTCTTGGGCAAAAGTTCTAACCAATCAAAGCAGAACCCAAGTCGGATATGGGTTCTGTGATGTTGTTGTTGGGTTTTTTTTAACATTATCCGTTACTTCTTCACACTCCTTAAAAGTAAACCCATAGACAAATGATAAAGCTGTTTTAATGTTAAGTTTTATCCTAGCCATACACACAAATTCTTTTGACTAATATGACCCCTTTAAAACTAATAGGAGATGACAAGGGGTATTAGAGAAATATATATATTGTCTCCTCAACCAAATCCTAAGTACCTGTTCAAAAGAAAGGGATTTTCAGGTCCAGTTGCTCCCTAAACTCTAAATTCTCTTTCATTCTATTGCTTGATCAAGCCTATAGCCCTAGTACAGCTGACTGCTTGCCTCTTTGTGCAAGTGCTGTGTTAGACACATACATGTTTGTAAGCCTTTGTACATTGTAGGGTCTAAATGTGCATTGACCTACAAAAGTACCAGTTTACAAAGCAGTGAAAACACACTGGAATTCAGTGAGAAAAATGGTGGAAGCACCGCAGCCAATACCTCACGAGTCAAAGCAACGAGTTGTGATAACTCCTTAGTCAAAGATAATGTACATTAATTAGTACTGAAAATCCTACCTGATTTTGGTCAGGTTTTAATCTATAAAAATCTGGGGAAAACATTTGGCGTTATTAAACTAGTATCAGATTTAAACTTGCATGTACATGTATACATGTACATTTGTACTTTTGCCCATATAGTAGGTGGCCTATACATGTATTGTACATACATGTAAAGATTCAGTATTCATCATAAACAAGAACATGAATGATAAATGAAAACAAAAATAAGAATGAAGCTGCATACATATGTATGTGTTCTCATCACGACTTAAATTTGTAATCATTTCAGAACTGACAAAACTAAAATACACGTACACATGTATAATTCTTTCAGTGTACAAAATTAGGACTGGTATTAAAGTCCATGTCGGTGTATACATGTAGGCCTAAATGCCCTGAAGAGTTCATGTACATTGTAATTCTCACATCACAACTTTAATCAGCAATCATTTCAGAACTGACAAATATCAAATATAATTCTTGGATTAACCTCCAGGGTCAGATTCAGACAGACAGATGAGCTAAACCAGAGACTACAAGTCTACCCTGGGTCTTAATCTAATCCCATCATGTAAACCAACAAGTTTTTGATTGATAGACGCTGGAATGACATCACAATAATTAAAGGGATAACCCACCCTCATGTCTAATTGTCAAGTTGGTTTTCATAGCAGCAGAAATATGAGAGGAAAAGATAAGTCAAACTTTGAGGGCCACACAAAGAGAAATAAAGTACTGAGCAGCATAAAAAAAATCGTTGTAACATATATTCAGACTTGTTTAAAGTTACATAATTTGGTTTGTGCTTCTATCAGCAGGAAAAAAAAATTCCACTAACATAACTTGTTTTGAATAGTGCCTAAACTTGTATTGTGCAACTTCATGAATTGTATTCCATACATACACAAAACTACATTGAATTTTTTTTTTTTCCTTCAACTTCCAGTGCATTGTACTATTGTATGGTTGATCGGGTAGGCCGACATTGCTAAAATTTACTCCTACACAGACCAAATTGGCACTCTTTGAACAAGAAAATACTCTCCCAACTCTGTGCGGTGGTAAATTCAACAACATACGTTGATCATGCCCAAGCAGTTGTGCAAATGACATCATTGTGTACCACCCTCATACATTATCAACCAGCTACTTTCAGTCCTGTGAAAGAGGCCTCAATAGGCTGTATGGGAAACCGATGACCCCCTGAGGTCAAGGTTCATACCGGGTCATCTTTGGCAGCCCCTGAGGGTGTTTCCTTACCAGCTGATGTTTTAGAAAGATGAGCATTACATTATAGGCTACATACATGCCTGGTGGTACTGTGCTTCAGGTTTGCAGGGAAATGTATTTTATTTATAAGCCTACCCTGCAATACATACATGTATGTACATACACAAATGTATACATGTACATGTACAATATGATGCAAAATTAAGAAAAATATAAACATGCAATATTGTAATTGATGCATTTCAAAATGTTCATTGTTCAGCACCTACTCAGATGCTGACAATAGCTCATGTGTCAGTTTCTTTCATACAGGAGTCAAATTCCCAACTTCAAACCTTTATGCAAAACTACACCAAACCGTAGTCCTGGCTGCTAACTTAATTTTATATTCGTCATCAAATAAAGCTTAGAGTTTATGTCACCAAAGCAATTTGAAAAATATTTCTCACAATTGATAAAGAAAATTAATTCTTATTATGCACAGAGAAGGAAAGACACAAGGCTAGTTGTATTAGTTTATGAAGTGCACATTCACTTTTTCTATAAAAAAAATCACAGGTGAGAATTTTATCATGCACAAATGTACATGTACTGTAGGTAAATAATACACATGTACATGTACATGTAGGTAAATAATACACATGTATATGTAGGCCTTAAATGTAATTTTACATGCCGATTGCTTTTAAAAAGACCTCTTTTGAAATGCACAAATTTATCCATTTGTGCAGCTAACCGTTTTCTTCTAATAATGCAGGAGTACAGTACATGAATGAACCATTATGAAATGAAAGAACGTTTTAAATAGTTACCTGTAATGCAGGCCTGCGCATCTAGACTACACTCAAGATCTATGGTAAACAATACATGCATGCATGTAATGTTCAAAATATAATTTGAACAGCATACACTATGCACTTGACGCAACACAAGTACATGTATGCATTCCATCTGTATTGTGTCATAACCTTAGACTTCAAAACAATTACCTGGTTACAATTTGAAGGAAAGCAATAATAAAACCATTGAGGTGATTATGGCTGCTTGCATTTAAATGTAATCTAATTTCACATTTTGTCTTCCTTCTTTTAGAGAAGACTGAATATTTCATTTGAAATGTATACAACTTATGGGGTGTTGCCAGAAAGTTGCGATTGTTGATTGCAAGTTGCAACTGATCGGTATCGACCAATCAAAATCATTGTTGCAAGCGCATCTTCTTGAACCATTCAGATTGGTTGTTCTAATTTGCTTTACAATTTGCAATTCTCGCTACCTCAAATATGCAATTTTCGACGTAGAGGGCAATATTATGCATGGAAATGGTCCGCATCTTCGTCAACTTCCAGTCCGTATTGAAATAATCCAGCTTATGAATAAAATGAGTGCTAAAATGCTTAATTTTTGGATCACATGACATAAACCACTCAAATTTTGTAAATGCAACCATGCAATTTTCTTAATAAATGATCATGGTATCTTTTCAAACATGTCAGTTAATTTATACTCAAACTCGAGGATTTTTGTAATACCTGTGTACATTTTCAATGCAAAAAGACAATCACTTGTCGTCCCAATCGGGATATTGTCAGCACTGCGCATGCGTGGTTTGCATGACAAAGGCCATCTGTTGGCGAAATTGCGTATTTGGGGTAGCGAGAATTGATTGCAACTTTCTTGCAACACCCCATAAGTGTGTGTAGGCCAAATGTACATGTATATGTACTGTACATCGCCACCGAGTAGGACCATCATGTAATACTAAAACCATTTACATACACATGTACAACTGACCTCCTGATAACGTACATCAAGTTCTGTGATAAATCCTTGCTTAACTTTTCTACATGTGGGTGCACATGTACATGTAGAATGTGGTTTAGTGCCCACAGGGAAACTCATCTTACAAAGTCTTTTTATATTTACTACATAGGGGTAACCACAATTTGTAAACTTTGCAAAACAGGAAATGGGGCAGGATCACTGCTCTGAACAAGAGAGATGCAAGTTTTAGTTGTTTGTACATGTACCTTGTACATGTAGATACATGTACATGTATGTGCCCTTGTAAAAAAGTACCATGGTACCCATCAAATCATGGTAACTTGGTTGAATTACCGTCATATTACCATGGGTACCATGGTACTTTTTTACAAGGGTGGTTATTGGGACATTCGCATTGTTATACAGTCATCCGAAAAGTCCTCATAGCCAGGCTCGATGTCCGCGTAACCGGGTTGTTTTCACACCGACGCAATAAATCGCATTGTTATAGGTCCCCACAAACATACATTCATGTACATGTACAGTATGATATAATAAATAATAATAGCCTATTCTTATAGGGTCTATCTTTCATTCTAGTATTAAACAGTACATGTGCATGTATACATGCATGTTCATGTTTAGGTAATTTGGTCAAGGATATGAATTTGATGAAATTTTTGATCAATTATGATATTATGAAACATACATTCATAAAAAATATCATTATTTCAAAATCACCAACCTGTAATGACAACTTTCTTCTATCTACATGTATATTGTCCTACATACATGTAGCATAAAACTTGAAATCACGACGTCTTACAGAACTATGTAACCACACTTATAAAAATAATAATAATAACTGCATTTATAATATGGCACCTTTCCAGTAAGTAACTGATCAAAGTGCTTTACAGTGTATTATTGCCATGGTCATTGGAACCAGTTACGATTATATGTACTTCATAGGCCTACAGGTGTACACACCATAATGATCTCAAGTTCTCAACAATGACCTTTGATCATCTGGGTTAATAAAACACCTCTTTTTGTTGTACATGTACATGTATGTCCTGGATCAGTTTAAAGGACAATTAACCCCACGTGATATTCTAGATGCACCTATTGTCTGCTACGTCTTTCCATGGAGGCTGCCATTTTGTGCATGACACGGATCATTAGGTACCATATGCATTGATAATAGCCTACCTTTACAACAGATACGTCGCTTTGTTCTGATTGTATTACGATTGTTATTGGCCATGGGCCTAGATAATTGACGACCCATGAGTTCTAATAGCCATCCTGTAAAGCAGATTCCTCGCTTTGTTTTGGTATTGTTACGATTGTCTCCGTCCTTGACGTCAATTCTCCGTCCTTGACGTATATTTTTTATGAAGTATATTTTTTATGAACAAATTAAGACCTTTTAAAAAATATATAAAACTAAACTTACATTTCAGAATATGTGACTTTATCTAATATATATTTGTCCTCTAAAAATCAATTACAAGTTAACGATGAAGGAAATTTTACTTGGGATGAAAAATATGTTCGTGTACACATAAAGTAATGGCAGCCCCCTTATTATTGCTAGCAGACGATAACTTGGCTGGAAAATAGTGATTTATATCTATATCCTGTGTTTTTACATGAAATTGCATGTATCAAATAAGAGGCATATACTACACCATTCAAAATAAGCTAATTCATACGCTGAGGTTAATTTCCCTTTAAGCAGTTTGAAGCTGATTTGCATGACAATGTCAGTTCATGGCCTACCCTTTGTACAAAGCTATAATTGTGTCTCCTAAAAAAAGTGTACAGCTGTATGAAGGGTTAATGATCTAAACATTGTCTACAGCTTTAAGACTCTGAGTCAGAAAAGTTTCTTTCAGTGAGTCTGAAGAAAGGACCGAGGCCCTATTGCTATTCTCAAAAGTGGCCTACATGTAAGTTAAATTCTCAGAAGTGACCTAAGTTAAAAAGAGAAGGTTGAGTTCTGATAAAGGTGAAAAATAATTTGCGACCTTTCCCATTATTTCTTTGTTACTTCGGAAGAGATCAAATTAGAAATATCCTGTATAAATTACTTTATTTACTGTTTATCAGTGTTTGTAACAAAATAAAGAAACAAAATCATTTCCTGGCATAAAATTAGCATCAGTAATCGATTCTGTTGTGAGGTTTTTGCATAATTTGCATTTAGTTCCAGATCTAGAGGGAGTCTATGGTGATTTTGTAGGATCAAAAGGGGGTGACATTTGGCTCTCCATAATTCAGTGGCCTAAATCTATATCACTTACATGTATGTGTAGATGGGGGCTTAAAGTTTGGCACCTTTCGAGAATACGGGCCTAAAGACATTTGTGACCAGGCACCACAAAACAACAAAAAAAGTCGCCAGATATGAATTTTTAGTTAAGTTCTGATTCTGAAAGAGCAGATTCTCAGCTTTAAAATGATATACTCATTAGTATTGGATGTCTATTGAAGCACTCTGACTTGCAAGGTGTTATGCTTAGGCGACAAAAGGTGGATAAGAACTCCATGAATGTTTCTATGAAGGGATTATCAGATTGTCCTAAAACTTGGCATACTAATCAGTCGTATCCTGTTTATCATTGTGCACAAGTATCAATGCAAGAACTTACTCTGTTTAAAATTTATCAAAATGTAATGATCAAAAGTAAAACAACAAAATCCAGATAAGACACACATAAGTCTGATAAAAAACTGTCAAAAATACCACTTTTAGATTATTTGGTGCCTCCAATTTTTTAGATTACTTAGAAAAAAAGTATACTCTTTCAGGAAATACCCAAAACTAAAATTTGACCATGCCAACCAAAAACACATTGATTAAGCTCTAACTGAAAATCACACAGTGCAACTTTTTGGTGGTTTTGTGGTGCCTGGTCACATTTGATACATCATGTACACAAAACTTTCTACTGGTATTCTACTTTACAGGTACATGTACATGTATGTCCCTCTACGGATTGATCAGAAGTAGGCCGATATATACATGTACATGTAGATTTACAGTCAATTAAAACTTTCAAGCATTTTGTGCCATGTTAAGTTTTGCTATACATGTAAAGCCTCATGTCAGTAACAACATGAATCTTGGAACATGGTTCTTAATGAAACAAATCCATTCAAATTCTACATAGTATCTAAAAGTAACATCACTAGGGATAATGGTGAGACCAATAGAATGCATTTCTGTCTGGAGTTACATGAACATGTAGATGGGGTCCTAGGCAAAAATTTGTGACCACATTTACCGGTACATGTGCATGTACATTACAGCTACATGTACAACTGTAGTACATAATGTACTTGCTCCTTAAAATATACATGTGCATGAAATCCAGTGTTGTTTGGTCACTTATTTAGAGAAATATTTCTTGTTGCATCTGGGTGGGCTTTATTTAGACAAAAGTCATTAAATAATTTAAAGAGTGTGAGCATGAAGAGTATAAAATAGTGGATTTCGAGTAATTTGTTACATAGGGACTACTTGCGTGATAACCTGATGAGTGCAGGTCGAAAAGCTTCGTTATCATGTCTCTTTTTTGTGCCATATTAAAACTAATGTATACTAAATATAGTGTGCTCAGCCGCTCACCTGATTTTTGAAATAATCAAAATTAACCCAGCGCGCGGGGTTATCACAAATAAATCGAGGCGAACAGAATACGTGCATTTAAGTAAAGTTTGTGAAATTATCTTACATGGTATTTGTGATATTTTTACAGAAATATGGTGAAACGACAAATTTATCAGCTTTGACTGCATTTGAGTCAGGACCTCTGTAGCTAAGCTGGGACCTACGTACACATACGCGCGTGTGCGTTCACTATATTAGTATTCCGTTCGCCTCGATTCATTTGCGATAACCCAGCTGACATGTCAAAACAGGGTTAATTTGGGATTAATTTTGGATTATTTAAAAAATCAGGTGAGCGCACTATATTTTAATATACATCAGTTTTACTATATAAGTTAATTTATGTCAATCTACGACTTCTAATAAACGTGTAGGGCGAGGTACCTCATACTTTTGGGCCATAGTTAGTCATAGACCTAGTGCTTAAGGCCCGCGGAGAGGTACTCGACTACGGTGACTATGGGAGGCTTCCGTCTGTCTTGGAGGAGAAACCCGAATGTCAAAAAATGTTATAAAACTCCTCCAAACAGATTTTTCTGTCTAGTCAATTCAATCACCAGACACCAGATCACACATTGACACAACACAACAAAACAATTTAAAAAGTCACAGAATTATAACAGAATGTAAAATCATGCAGTCAACAATACTTAGTCTATATGCTTCGAACCTATAATAAAATACATCTCGAGAAAGAATATTTTACCTTAACTTCGAATGTCTTGTCTGTCCCATCTAAAAAGATGACGCGACAGACGAGGACATTCTTGTTTCGAGAGGGCACATGAACCTCCGTCCCCCGCCCGGACCTTCCCGGTGTTTCATGTTTGCGATAACGTCGTGAAAAGCGTTTGGAAAAAAATCGCATCATTTTGACACCGAATTCTCGTCAGAATACCGCGTATTCACAAATCATAGAAGAGAAAACCTTAACAGTATCTTCCGATCGGTGCAATCACTCAGGATAATCCAGGGAAAAGTTGCAAATTGTTGCTTTTTAGGCCAATCCCTTACGCCCCTCTCACTCAAATGCGTGTTGTCGACATTCCTATGTGGTAAATTACACCTAAAACTTAACTGCGCATGCCCAGTTTTGTTTAGTAAACTAGAATGGTTTACCAGGCTTTCTATTGATTTTTTTTTTACTAAACTTTTGTACATTGGCCGTGGAACGGTGGGGGGGGGGGGGGGGCTGGGGGCTGGGGGCTGGGGGCTGGGGGCTGGGGGCTGGGGGAGGGGGGCTGGGGTGAGTAGACACGTTTCATGAAACCTCGGAAAAAAGGTTCGAAAATTGTCATTAATGAAATCAGCGCCAGCCCCCCTTTCAAAAATGCACCGCGGCCCCTATTGTACAAGATGATAGAATGTCTGAAAGAATTGTGATAAAATGACTGATTCAATAAAATATTAAAAGTGACTAATTCCAAGGTAAAAAGTAAGTCTGTGATAAATTAAATAGAAACGGGTATTGTTTTGTTTCAGGGATTACATGGACCATACTGCATCACTTGGAACAAGGCTGATACATTTTGTGACAAAACGAGTATATGCCATGATTTTATACAAATAAAGAAAAATTGTTGCAAAAACAGTAAATTCTGACTGATTGCCAAATAAAATCAAACAAAGGCGAAGAAGAAAGCCATTATATACGAAAAGACATTTCGAATGAAATGATTAGAGGAATAAATATAATATCTTAATTTAAATTACAATGTATATACCAACTGATACTGCCACAGTTTATTTATTTGGCAGGCAAGGTATCCCATGTGATGGACATGGACAATCAAAGAAAACTAAGTTTTAATCTGATATATATAACTGTACAAGAAGTGGAATATAAGATCTTAGAGCGCTTCCAGGGACTAATTCTGAGGTATCTAATGCCCTTACTGCTTAACTCAATAAACTGCATTAATCTTTCTCACATCGCTTGCAATCCTATATCATCTTCGTGCGTGGTAGATAACATGGAGGGGGGGGGGGGTACTCGTTTTTCCGAAGGTTTGTAATTCCGAAGCACAAATTTCCCATAGAAAGGGGTTCATAATTCCGAACATTTGATTCATTTCTCCGAAGGTTCGTAATTCCGAAAATGAAATAGGGTTCGTAATTCTGAAAATGAAATAGGGTTCATAATTCCGAAAATGAAAAGCCGGTTCATAATTCCGAAGCCGTTCGTAATTCCAAAAATGTAATAGAGTCCCAAATTACTTTTATACGAACCTTCGGAATTATGAACCTATTTCGTTTTCAGAATTACGCACCCTATTTTATTTTCGGAATTACGAACCCTATTTCATTTTCGGAATTATGAACCCTTTTTCATTTTCGAAATTATGAGCCTTCGGAATTACGAACCGTCGGAGTAACGAACCTTCGGAAATACGAACCTTCGGAAAAACGAACCTTCGCGGAATTATATGAACCTTCGGAAAACGACACGTAACCTATAATACAGGGTTGGAAAAAAGTTTGGAATATTTTTATTCCAAGAATTATTTCTTGTCTTAATTAAAGGGAGTGGTAAGTTGTAATCCATGGGCCTGACCAGTTGGCCTGACTCGGGGAAATTCGGATACAATCAGGTCCAATCGTGCGCTACCGAAGGAATGTTATTGCCGAATTCCTCGCGTGATCGTTAACTCGAATCCCTACATACGTAACCGACCAATGAGATTCAAATACTGGAATAAAGAACACGCGATCTTGTTTACTCAAATTTGGGTCAATGTGCGAACTTTTATTAGCTGCGCGCGATAAATTGAATTCGCTTTGAAATTTGATCCAGAGAAAGGAGCAGCCAACTGTAAAACCGCCCATAGATTGCGACTTGTCGCTCCTTTTAACCATATCCCTCGTCATTTTAAGTTCTTCTTTGAGGTTCAAATAAAAGATATGTGTCCCTTTTTAACTTTAAAAGCACAGCATTAAAAATCAGGCTTATCACACAGTGCAGAGGTCCACTTGGAATTCGGAAGCGTATATTTGCTGTTTTTGCAAATGTCTAACGAAAAAGTTAAATAATCAGATACAGTTTAATTGCTATACCGAAGTCCTCAAAATGACTGCAAACTGCACGTAGCTTTTTCAAAATTCCACGTGAAGTACAGAAATGTATAACAAGATGTTCAAACACAAATAGAGCAAATCTGACAACATGTGGTTCATTGGTCAGCCATTGTAACATGTTTAACAATATTACGTAATCTTTGGTACAAGATGGAAGAGTAGACTTCATTCAACACAGTTAATCCGATTTGGATGAATTATTCATCACAATATAGTAGAAACTAGCATTTAAAATCAGACATACTCATCGCCAAAAAAATATTCCAAACTTTTTTCCAACCCTGTATATAGGCTGCATGGCCCTTTGAAGATTACTATTATAGAAGGAGCAGAAGTAAAAGACGAAGAAAAAGAAGAAGCTGAAGAAGAAGAAGAAGTTGAACAAGAAATTGAAGAAGAAGAAGAAGAAGAAGAAAAAAAAAGACGAAGAAGAAGAAGAAGAAGAAGAAAAGGGAGAAAAAAGAAGAAGTAAGATGAGGAGCAGAAGAAGAAGAAGAAGAATACAGAAGATAATCATTTACAGTTATGTGTTTGAAATAGAAATTTGTCTCCTTTAAATTTTATCAGGGTGAGTTTGTGACCTCACTTCAAGGAATCATACGCTGATTTTCATCTTTAAACAGATCGAAACCAACTACGTTTTTATGATATTTGATGTCTCAGAAATCTGAAATATATTCGAAATTTCCCCATGCTTAAACTAATTGATTTTTTTTTAATGCACTTGTAAGCAATGAGGAAAATTTTACACACTCTCTCTGAGCTCCTATATATACTTTGTTTTTCAAAATAAATTTTAGCAGTCTATGTATGATTATTGTCATTATTTTGTTTGTGTAGATCCACTATAGCTCTATAGATCTATCGGAAGTATAATGAAATATGCATGTCTTGATTGCTTTCAAAGAAAATGAAGATTGTTTGATATATACATATATATATAATAATAATAATAATATTGGATGTTTATATAGCGCTCATATCCACCATGAATGGTGCTCAAGGCGCTCCAATATGATGACAATGTTATTGATTTGTCAAACTTTGACTAGAAGCAATGCAGAAAACAAAAACAAAAACAAAAACAAAAACAAGGCAATACATTTGTAATTCACTCATAAAATTAAATTATGAAATTGACTGTTAGAAATTGGATTTGATCAATAATAACATGTCAAGTCATTCTTCACTTGCACAACATGCACAATTTATTCACAAACAACAAATTCAATGAATGACATTAAATTACAAAATCACCGAATAAAACTAAAATCATCCAATTAACAATATTTATTCTATAAGCTAAGTATATACCTGTACACATCACGAGAAAGAATGTATTCTTACCTTAAATTCGAATGTCTTGTCTGTCCCGTCTAAAAATATAACGCGACTGACGAGAGACTCAGAGGGCACATGAACCTCCGTTCTCCGCGAAAAATTTAACCGTTTTGTGACAGAATTTAACATCTGGATTTGTATTAAAAGGTTAAACGGTATACAAACCAAAATAAACATGAATTCCAATACTGAAAGAGATCGAAAGGTTATACAGTCAGACCCAAAAAGGTGGAAATGCTTGGAGTTTTCCTTCAGTCAGCCAGTGCAAAGGAACTCATACCAATAAAAAAAAGATAACAGTCGAATCAGGGGTTGGTCTAGCGGTATATACGGTCAGCTCTTTGCATTCACCTACAACTGACAATGGGATCCAGGTTCGAAACTGAGTCACGTCTTTCGGATGGTGACGCTAAAGATCGGTCCCTTGAGAAGTAAAAATCATATCTGATTGATACATGTCTGTAAAAACCCAGTTACACATAATACACACCCACACGTGCGGATCAGTGTGGGACATGATGTCAGGTTTGAGCCAGCACATAACAAAAGAATTGTCACTTTATGTGAACCCTTAATTTCTTTCTTTGACGAATAAGATATCAACACTAACAGTCGAGAACATAAAGGAACATTAAATGTGAACTTTGGACTAAAAGAATTGAAGCTATTGTAAATAAAATAAAGTCAGCTCCCGGGGAAAGACAAAATACCTCTATCTATAGATCTGTATATAAATACTTACCGCATAATATACCAAAGAGTATACCGGTACTACGCTTGATAAACTTGATAATTTGATTGGGGAAACTAAACACATTCCACCCGAACTCATACATTCTTTAGCGCATAGAGTGGAACAGATTACAATCATAATATTAAACCTAGAAAATGACATTCGAAAGAGCATACTCTGCATGACATATTTTTTTAAAAGATATATTATACAGTAAACCTATATAGAAACCTACATTGAAAAGAACTACAAAGAGTATACTCTGACATTTTTTTTTTTGTTTTTGTTTTTGTTTTTAGCTATAAAACATATACTATACAGTACAGTGTGTGGCAAAAAAAGTATACCCAACTTTGATACCTTCTAATTAAAAAGTTATTATCAGTGTGGCCTTGAAATTTGTATAGACAGAAGGTCAAGTAGACCAATTAATATAGGCACACAATTATGAACCATTTTTTTTTTCATTTTCGGAATTACAAACCCTATTTCATTTTCGGAAGTTCGAACCTCTGGAATAATGAACCTTCGGAGTACATCATTAAGATGTCCGAAAGTATGAACCCCCTCTTTTTGTCCTTAAATTATATTAACGAGAAAGTTATACATGTATATACGCCTCATGCAAAGAATGAATAACAATAAAATTCTCCCTCATCAGGATATGGGAGATGCAGAATACATCTGTAAATATTTTTTTTTAGTTGTTTTTTTCAATATAAGATATTTTAGTATTAGTACGAAAAGCCTATTCATAGTGATTATATTGTGTTTTGTATAATGTTCTGTGTAATAGGCCACAGTGAAAGACTATTATTGCAAATGTGGATGTGAAATATCTGATAATAATCTACGATGTGTCTTATTTAGTATGATTTATGTATTGTTTGTTTGTTTTTTTTTTGTTTTTGTTTTATAATCACTATATAACTGCACCAAATTTTCTTTAATTCTGCTTTTCAGGTTTACACAGTTGAAAAATTAAAAGAATAGAGATATTAGTATATGCAACTGTTATTAATAATATTATTTACTCAAATAAGTTATTAAGCATGCAAGGTCGCACGAAACCTATTTCCCGCATGCATGCAGGGAAAGAGTTTTTCTTTGATTTCAAACAAAGACTGGTTTATCTGTTCCTTTCGAGTTGAAGATATTGGTGTATCCTAAGGATAGCCCCTTATCTGCATCCAAGAGACATAGGAAACTGAGCCCGTTGCCTATACAGAAATCTCTCTTTCCCATAGACTTGTACAGGGACGACCCGGTTCCCGTATAGCCGATGGGTTAAGCTTGTTTCCGAGAAACCTTCCTACAAAACACGAGCTTGTTTGTCAGGATGGTGCTATAGTCAAGAACTGACAGAATTCGTCAACCTGGCATGATACTAAGTTCATCTTGAAAATATTATAATAATGAATAATACCAGGGGGAACAATTTTAAAAGAGAGGATTAAAATAAAACTGATTGAAATTTATATTCATATAATGAATAAAAAAATGTTAGTGATAATAGATTTGACTGATTGCCATTATAACACGAATAGGCCTACCAACAAGAACCACCGAATCAGACCCCCCCCCCCCCCGGCGGCCAGAGAATTATGACTCCGCCACCGTGAGATGGGCATTATGTCCATCATATGTTCAGTAGGCCCGTATACTGTAAGAGAATATTTTAAAAGTAGAAAATTATTTTCTAATCTTTTTCTGAACTTCATAAAAAACGCTTATAGAACAGAAACTCAAAGGGGGCCGACTTCTTCTTCGTCATTTTCTTCCTTTGCAGTCTTTCCTTTTTTCATGACGACAATAATCAAATTTCCAAAATTACTGTAACCTACTACCTACTGTAACTTTTAACTAGAATTTGTCTGTTGCCTATACAACCAGGCAGGGGCGGATCCAGGATTTTGTATAAGGGGGGGGGGGGGGGGGCACACAAATGCAGGTTTTTTCAACTTTTGGAAAAGGTAGACCCCTAAGTCGCTCAGTGGGGGGGGGGGGGGGGGTATGGGGGTGCAGTTTCCCTCCACAATTCTCGTTCTAAGGGGGGGGGCACAATGCATATTTTTCTTCCAAAGGGAGCGGGGGGGGGGGGGGAGGTTACGGGCCGGAAGTGCCCCCTGAATCCGCCACTGCACTGCAACCAGGGAGGTGGAATGGAAGAGAGATTAGAAAAATGCATCTTGAAACTTGAATCTCGAATCTTGAATTCGAGACACACAATGATGGAATTTCTTATGTCAATAGAAATGTAACATGAATGGACATTTCATGGCGCCAAAACATTTGCCACTGGCGTTGTAATGAAAATGTTGCAATTTGCAAGGCAAAATGTGTCAAAGCTGTGTCTATTCAGCTCGTTTACGGTATGTATCTTGATATTTTGAGGGATTTTGAGTTGGAATCATTCTTTCCAAAGTAACTCCTGGTACACACTCTACAAATAATTCCAAGATGTCAGCGCCCATTAGCAATTTATGCAACTTTGGGTTAAGTCAGAAATTGTAGGGTGGAGGAGAAATTAGGTAAGTTTGTTTTAAAGTAATGAAATTAAATGGAAACTGAAGATTCCTGAAATTATAATTGATATTCTTTTCTAACGTGGAGAATGGTGATTTGTCGTATGTAGACTTCCAAGTTGAGTTGAGTTCGTCTTCGGGCTGGGTTGGGGTCGGGGCATTAGCGGCGTCGGGAGGCTGTCGGGGCCGCTGGGACTTGGGTGGCCGGGTGGACGTTGGCGTGGAGTAGCGACGTACGTGTATATTAATTTACTCTCCATTGTACTTACTCACTGTATACCATAGATAGATAGTGTAAGCGATCATGATGGAGCTACTAGAATGCTAGACAGAAATAACCGTCTGTTATGGGGAAATCTTAATATTTCTGACATTTCTCAACCTTCCCCATAGACAGACGGTACGACCGTGTATCACCAACAAGGTGGACGATCAGCCGACCTGAGCCTTAGGTCGCGTTGCCGTTACGTATACTGCACGAGTACGCCACTGAATACATGCTACACACACAAACACACAGAGAACCACTTCCGGTTCCGGATATGACCGTCCACACACTACGCGATATGTGATCATTCAGTCTCTATGTACGGAGGTCTAGTGGAGCCAGACGAAGTCTCAGCGGAACAACCGACGATACAGAGAGACTGAAGCTTTTGGTCTACTAGAATGCGTGTTAATTTTATAGGCAATCGTGATTTAAACCATGAGGCATGACCCATGTTCTAATCAAAGTTTTCATTTTCACATTTTGAAAATGAATATTTTGACAGAATGTGAATCCTCTGCACTGAGTCAGAGACAGAATATGGCTAATGCCCTTCTGGCTTTCTGCAGATGATCACTCATAGGCCCTTGCCTATGTGGGACTGTGTCCAACATTCACTGTTGCAGCAGTCAAAAGCAGACAACAAAATTGCTCTAAACAAGATTTAATTTTCTTAAATTTGCTGGATTACCTGATTCAGGGACTCTTCAACTCTTACTTTGCCACAAATGTAGGGATCCAGACTTGAAAGTGAAATTTTAAATAATTATTTTCCTCTTCTGTATGAATGATCTAGCCTGGAAAAGGGCCTGCTGATACACACAAAAGCTATTGAAGCCTATTCACCCGTAAAAGCTAGTCTGGAGTACAAGGTTATTTTCAGATAAGCTTGTACATGTATAAGTGGCAGATGATAAAGTTATTGTTATGATAATAATGATAATATTCCGCTTTTATATAGCGCCTAATACATCGGTGATGTGTCTAAGCGCTTTACAGATATATTATTACCCCGGTTATCGGATTCTGGCATGTGCACAATGTATGCACATCCGCTCCCTGGGGAGTATTCCAGCAATGGGCATTACAGTGACGCTCAAATTGCTAAACAAACTACATTAACTTTCGCATCCTACCTGTTACCCATTTAACACCTGGGTGGAGAGTGGCAAATGTAGATCAACGTCTTGCCAAAGGACGCTAATAATATTTGCATAATGTATTTTATCTTAACAGCAATCTTTTGTGGATCTAACAACTTGATCAGACATGTCAAGATTAGCCAACTTTTTGCGGAAGCCGCGCAACTTTGCTGTTGTTGCTGTGGCCAGTGCAGGAGTAGTCTTCAGCTACAAAGCAGCACCTCACCTCTTTCCCAACAACATTTACAGACCAATCTTTGAAGCATACAAGGCAGGAAAGCGATATGAAGTGACAGCTGAGCAACAGCAAGAGTTCCAGCAAGCATGTGATGACCTCAACCTCGATGCCTCAAATTACAGGACATTTGTCACGAGCCGCTGGGAGGTGAAGTCAGTTGGATTGCCATGGTTACCCGCGGGATGCCATATCGGGATTCCAGCCTCGATGGTAGCAGAGCCGGAACTGACAAACTTACGATTCTCTGGCCCGATCAAGGCTAACCTTGATACGAGAGAAGGGACATGGCTGAAGGATTCTCTGAAGCTGAGTCCTGCCGCCCGTACATTTGCTATGGCTCAGCAGATAGCTTTAAGCGATAGCAATCTCTCCTTCTACCCCATGGTCTTGGCACCCATCACCACGCTTGCTGCCTTTGCAACGACCTTCATCATGCATACCGTCACTCCCATCGCACCAATCTTCGTCACTGGTCTCGGCATCGGGACCTGCTTCTACTTCGCCTACAGCTTTGTCATGGGTGCAGTCAACGAAAGGATCGACCTGAAGGTGAATCAAAGACTTGCTGCCATCAATTATGAATACAAAATGGGCGGACTAGAATTCTATGAGAAACTCTTGCAGAAGAACAGGGCACTACGAACACTTCTCGGGAAAAGAGGGGAGCAGCTGTACACCTACTATGGCAACGAGACACCAGGATTGGTTTACTCGACTGGAGCTACCAACATACAGAAGAGAGATGTTTTGAAGGAGATGGTGGAGGCATCAGAGAAGGAAAGAAGAGCTCGAGAGAAGAGTGAAGCTGTGTCGTGATGCTATCTTTTTTGAATGAGATATGGTTATTAACTGTAAAGGAGCCAAAGAGGTAGAATCATTTTTTTTTCTCTGGAAATATCTCTCATTTACTCTCAATTTAGGGTCATTCCACAGGATTGGAGCAAGTTTTGTGTCATACCAGAAGTGAAGAAGTATATCTCCTTATCAACCATTGCAAAGTTTGCTGAATTGAGTTGGCGTAAAAAGCTTAGCCACTCATGTTGAGAAGTACTTTAGCTTCATGGGGAATCAAAATTGTATGCAATGTTATATAAATGTGATGTCCATGTAATGGTGGTAAAAAGAGAAATACATTTTAATCAAAGGTTTGAAAGAGTACCAACTGAAATAGGAATGATTCTGGCTGCGTACTACCTCTATATTAATTGCATAAATTTTCAACAGATGATTTTATATTCCATGTGTAGTAGAAGATCTCATACTGTACCAGCATTACATGGACATTGTCATAATTTCCCCAACCTCAGGGAATGACCCTTTTATAAATGGATGTAATTTTAATTTTTCTGCTCCATGCTGACAACTGCTTACCTGATTACTAAAGGAATACATTCTTTTTCCTCACAGTGAATCAATGATTTTATATCGGAATTCAGGTTGTGTGCATTCAGTTATGGTTAACAGAACAGGCTGCCTTGCTTTTTGGAACAGGAGGAACAAAATATTTTAATCTCACAAATGCAGTTCTAAAGATTATCATGAGCAGGTATTTGAGACTTGGCAAATTTTTAAGATGTGCAAATCATGTACATTTTTCAGTCATTGTTTTTGGATATTCATTTCTTCAATCAACGAAGAATTAATTGGGGTATTATAATTGATCAGTGGCATGTATGTGTATATAATTATTTCTCTCCAAATTTAGCTAGACCTTTTCATATCTTGGTATTTTTACAGATTTCCAACAGTATGAAGGAAGAACACAAGACTTAAATATGACAAGTCAAACACAAGAAGAAACAGTATTACTTTTCTCACTTTGTGGATTGTGGCTTTGAAATACGATTAGTCTACAAATTTAAGTTAACTAATGTAAATGAGAAAATGAAATTGTTGACAGTCCTATCATTTCTCCACATTGAAATTTGTCAGTCTTTCCACTGATTCAAATCATTTTCAAAAGTGATAGGTTTTCTATCATGGTGCCTGTAATAATTTATTACTAATATATTTTTAAAAATCTTATTCTTGTATTATCATATTCCGAGTAGTCATGACTGGAATCCTTTGCAGAAGACTAAGACCGCGTTTACACAGAGTGAACTCGAGTTCAAACATCGACAGCGCATTCAATTGCGACCTTGGATTAGCATAAATTATTTTTCGGTGGGCTGTTTACACCAAGCGTTGGACGAACTCGAATTCAGAAGGAAAGTGAATTCGACTTGATTACGCCCTCGCTTGGTGGGAATATCGTGCTAATCAACTTCCGGGTTAAATTTGTGAAAACCCCGCGAGTGAGTTCAAAATGGCGGTAGCGAGTATTGTAAGCGCAGCCATTTTGATCTGGTTTTGTATGATTTTACGTCGGAATTACAAAATTATGAACGAATATTTGCAGATATGATGAGCGCGTGGTGGATTGAATCAAGCCAGTTCGGTGAATGTGTCATCGTACGTTGTGGTTCACTTGTTGAATGACGCTTGTTTTACTGACGCGACGCTTAGCGTTGCTTAGCAATACCGGAAGTGACGTATGACGGGGTCACTGGCTGGATATTTGCTATTCGACTTTCAATTACGTGTCCGTTCACACTGCAAATAGCGAATTTAAATTCGATAATAGTCGAGTTTGAATTCGATAAAAGTTGCTCTGGGTCGTCATTCCAATTCGAGTTCTAATTGCGACTACCCTGTTTACACACAAATGAACTCGAGTTCAAGTTCAGTCTCTGTGTAAACGGGGTCATAGTTACAGTATAAAATATCAATAGCTTTAGGACAAAGTTAGGACAAGTTTTGGTCTGCATCACACGTTATGCTTACTCATGGGAATAGTGTCATATTCCACCCCATCACAAAATGTATGAACTTTGAACAACCAGTGTTTTAAGATGGAAAGAAGATAGCAGAAGATAGACGAGGAAAGTTGTCTGCAGAAATGACTGTATTTTCCAACAGATTTTATTTAGTTTTAAAGGTAATAAAGATTTTTGAATCTATAAATGGTACCTAGTTACCATGAATATACATGTATCCATGTATGTATGGTGCTCAAATGACCAAAAATGACTTGAATTATATGCAGGTTAAAATATCAACACATAAGAGAAGTAGGAGACATGTTAGAGAAACGATTGTGCAGTCAGTTTATACAAAAAGATATATATTGGAAATAATACTGTTTGCACATGGACAAATAAAGGAAATCCAACGGCGGAAGGATTTTTTTTTTTCTTAGAAAGCAATTTGTTTGCATTTATTACATCCATCAAGAAAAAGCATGTAAATTCACAGACGTATCAGGATGGACATCTCCTTAATTACATCTCCATGACGATATTACATTGTAATATCTTTCACTTGACAAACACAACCATAGAAAAGAAAAATGAACAAAAAGACAGGTTAACAGGTTCTACAAGGCATACGTTAATAGGATTGATAAATAATTTTCTAAATTTACAAATAATGATCTATGATATAATCATACACATTTACACATGCTCCTCCTGTATGTGAGTTCCCAGACGCTATGTCGGGTATTTACACAATGCATCGATGGTCAGGCATGAACTGCCACAAGCCTGAAGTGTTATCAACCATCTGCATCTAAATTCTACATCTTTACTGTTACGAATGACCTGTGCATAAATGACTATCTACGACGTGGTTCGCACGCACCATTAATCCAAAAAGTGCTGACCCGTCCACTTCCATCCATTCAAATGAAGAAAGGGAACGTTGGGCGGGTGTTAACCATTTGTAGATATCGTCTACTAGTAGTATAGTAGTATATACTACTAGTACTATTACTAGTAGTATAATCCGTTAAAGATGCTTGTTAATATATGTAATATTTTGCACAAAAAGAGGACCAAAAAAAATTGATAATTTACATTTTGATTCATCATGATTTCAGTGCTCTGGCTCGAATCACTTAATATTCATTCTTTACTCTACAAAATACTGGCATGTCCTGAAAATCCATTGGTAAAAATAATCACTATTTTCTGCTTAGTTCTGATAAATTTTGCAAACATGAAAGACATTTTCTTTTCAGTTCATAGTCAATTTACTAATCAAAGCAAGTGCGGATCATCTAATCCAAGTTGGAAATTAGCTAGCTGTTCAGTGAATTATAAAAATCATGACTGAGGTACAATGAATTGATTAACACTTTTGAAACCATAAGCTCATACTTCTATATATTATGCAAATAGTAGTTGTGCCTTTGGTAACGTAAGCACAGGATTGAAACTGTTGAAATGGGAAGGCTTAGTTTCATAATTACCTAGATTTGAAAAATAAAAAAAGAACAAGATATAAGCAATATCTTGCCAAAGATTAATCAAATTTAAACATTAAGAGAAGACACAATAACAAATCCTCTCTACTTTCATGATTGAAAAATTGAATAAAATGACAAAGTACATAAGCTATATGTATGGTGACAATACTGAAACAAAACCAAAACAAATATAAACAGTTGATAGGTAGCAAAAAGGATATAATACAGTATCACAAAAACTGATCCTTAGCTTACTGAAATAAAAACTTCCTTTGAAAGTGGTGTATACAATTAAGTACAAACAACTACTGTTTCTATCCACACAAATTGACTTGAGAGCTACAAGTAATATGAGATCTTACTATCAATGAAATAAAAAAAAACAAGGGTACAACACAATTGGTCATCATTGCATTTACAAATCATGATCCATATCAAATGAAAGCAAATAATACAATATCAATTTTTACTCTTCATATCAATTTTTTTCTCATAGTAGCTAAACTTTGCTTCTCATTAACAATGCATTTGCCACAATTCAATGGCATCGTTTAGACTATTAATAATCTGAATATACAAATATTTCCATTAGATGACCGACTGTTTCACTGTACAATGATCGATAGACAACGACTCATACAGCCACTGCGAAGATAAAAACTTATGTACACAACTTTTGAATATCTATGTACAGTTTAAACAGATAGTAATAAGATGTCAATCTTTTTAGTGGAAAAATACATTTTGAAATAGAGCACTTGTAAGCATTTCATGGGCAATACTTTGTGAATAATATCTACACATATCTACAAAATGGGATCTCTCCTAAAATGGAGGGAAAAACCCAAGATCCTTAAGGTGTCTGAAAAGAACAAACTTGGCAACATTACCAAAAACAAAATGAGAGGAGAAAAATGTATGTGCACAGTCATATATTCTAGAATTGGACAAAGGTAGATTCTTTTGTTTAAAAGAATAAAAATACTAATGTTAATACTACAAACAGTTTGGGAACAACAACGCAAGGTACAAGGTATATGTACAATGCACAAAGAAGGCTCCAACTGTTTGATGAGTAGGCATTCTAAATGCGAGTTGTATTAATCATATAATTACACTACATAGGATGGGCACAATACCAGAATCGATTGGATCTATTTACTCTTTATAGGCCAATTTTTATGGTAATGTACAGTGTAATGATGCAGAAACATGTATTTCTCAACATTTAATTTTGCTTATTACAAATACATTGTATAAGATTACTATTCTTTTTGGAAATATCACTTTTTGAAACAATTTTCTGCTAATTCACCATTTTATTTTCCACATTTGTTGAAGTCATACATGTATATTTATTATTGTATGCCGATAGCCCAAATAGTAATGTTACAGTTATTTTAATGTAAACATTTAGTTACTACTTTTCAAAAGCTACATAAACGAGTACATCACAGTTTTATTAGATGTTACCCTTATCCCCCCCCCCCACCGTTTCTGTGACATAAGAATATACAAAGAGCACACTTAAATACCAACTAAAATAAATCTATGAATACTCATTATCCATGAGGCATATCAAGATACTAGTAACAACCACATAAAGCACACACCATATCCGCTTATGATGATGTAAAAATACTATTTTACTGTAAAAAGCTCTTGTGAGAAAATTCTATGTTTTTTGGTTGCAGAAAGATGCTACAAAAACATGAAAAAGGCAAGATTAACAAGGTATCTGGATTTGACAAGAGGGGGAAAAGGAGTATCAAAATTTGATGTATAAATGTAGGAATGTCGAGAAACGGCTGTTCATTAGGAACACGCATGTATGTATGTATCAAAAGGTCATAACTACCACATTGTGGGATTTAATCAGAGGCAGGCAGACGTTAAGCCACAAGACTGGAGATAGTTTGCCTCATTCTCTAATATGCTGAAGGGCACTGTTCCTTTGCGAAAGATGTACATCTGGGGAGCGTTTCATCAAGCGTTTTGTCAGTGATTTTTACTGACAAATTTGCTCTCAGCCAATCAGATGCAAGGATTTCAGTAGCTTATAACATTTGTCAGTAAAAACCACTGACAAAACGCTTGATGAAACGCTCCCCAGACAGTACGATGCCTGTTCTACTTTAACAGTATTATGAACAGTCCCCATGCCCAGCTAGGATGTAAAATTAAAGAACACAATTTTAAACCACTAAACAAACCCAGGTAGTACATTTGATGCACAGTTTTGGCAGTTTAGGAGACATTTTTGTAAAAATATCAGAATAAAAACAAAGATAAGTGACATGTATGTGTATGATGATCAGATAGCAAGACGGCCGTTTGTGTTTCTTTTTTGTACATTGGAACTCATTTCCAAGCTTTGCCCAAATATATAAAACAAAGCAAAATAAATTGCTGACACGTAACCTTTAAGTGACCAATTTTATTTATGCTAAAATAAACAATGCATAGAAATGATTCTCATAAAATATCTCATTAGTATATCTTTATATTCAATGGGTCTTAATTTTTACTCTAAAAAAAAAAGAGATCATGGGTACAAGACTACAGCTCTGGTGGTATGACATCATATCACTTTAAAACAATGGCACACGACTGATGATATTTGACACATTAGGAGCTATATATTGTATACCTCTACCGAAACACAACACATTATTGAGTTCTTTCATTGGAATTAAAATAAGATTGCATACGAGTGCTGTCCAAATGGAACAATCCATTATTAATATACCATTTCTAAAATCTGTATATTTAATACCCCTTTCACATTGAGCCAATATAGCAGAATCAAAAGCGCTTTGATCAGATAACGCTTTGATCTGAAAGGGTAGACGTGGGAGGGCTGTGACTACCTCGAGAGGTGGTTTTGAATGGGCTATCTGGTAAATAGCGGAATTGATAACGCTTCAGTTTCTAATAGGAACATCGCACCGAATAGAGCGGAATGAAGGGCCAAAAAACAATGCATTGTGCAGATGACGTACTTCCGCTCTGAGCATCGCGCTCTATTCCGCTTCCATGCAATAGCGGTATCTTTTGCTGGATGTGGAAGCAAACGATGCGAAGCACTTCCAAGGAAGGCGGAACAACAGCGGAATCAACAGCGGAATGAAAAGCGCTTCGGCAATCTGAAAGGGTTAGAAGAGAAATGGGTACGAGAACACTTAATTTGTACACGTACAACAATTTCAGTCGAGAAGCAAACTTGGGATGATACATTTTGGTCCGAGCAAAAACGACAGCAAATTCATCCAAGCGATGGGAAAAATCTTATACACAAACCAGTTATGTGCTCACAACATAAGATGATATGGGAATGTTAGCTTTATACTTGCCAAAATCTCAAAAAGGGCAACTCTTCAATGAGAGATCCCCAACCAATACTGTGTTTGAAACCCATCACGACAAAGTATTAACCATCTAAAAAACTGCTCCAGCAAAATAAAATCATACTAGTGAAAGGGGCTTTACCTTTCTGCATCTTATAACCCACAGATAATTGAGTATACTTTAAGGGCCTTTGTAATACACCCAGTTACAATTTTTTTGCCCACTTGCCATTCGTTTAATACACATAAAATGGTTTTACATGTTTTCGGCAAAGGTATTTTTCAGGCGGTTTACCATCTTATGTGTGAACGTGACTTAATGAGAAAGTTGAGTTCCGGGAAAGGTGAAAAATAATTTCCTTTTACGTCAGTTTGGAAGAACTTCATAGTAGAAATGTCCCCTGAAAAGGATTGCTCTTCAGATGCCGTCATATTCAAAATATGACAAGAAATATCTGAAGTGTTTGGGTCGAACATTCATGCCACAAGTTTGTGCAGCCCCATATACCCATTTCTGTGTGCTGTGCATGTGCTTTTCAGCGAGATTTGGTAAATATAAGACCTCAAAGTATACACCAGTTATTATGTAGACATGATTGGCCTTTCCCCCATTGCTTTGATACAGTTTCTTTCATAATGCAATCATTTGGCCAGAATTCACCTTTATCTTTAATGACCCAAAACCATACGTTCCAACACCGATATATTCCGATGCTCCTGTGTTCTAATATCCCTATGTTCAAACAGAATTATGTTCCAACAACCTTATGTTCTGATACACCCATGCTCTAAAGCCCTTATGGCTCCAACCACCTCCGTGTTCCGACATACGCTATAACAGAGGCTACTGATTCGTGAAAATTACCAAGTCTTTCATGCAAAATAAGCCATCCCCCATAAGTACGTGCATTAAAAGTGTCTGAAAATAAACCTGTACATGAAGGGATGTCAGAACATAGAGCCGTCACCCTAGTTAGCAACTACACAGACTTTTGAAAAAGTAAAAAATAAAACATTGTACTGTTCCTATATAAATGCTGGATGGAAACTCTTGCTCATCTATTTTGACCAAGGAATAAGTCAAGAAATGCTCTGTGTTTTAAACTTTTCAAACCGGAAAAAGCACTGTACAAAAATATGTCTTCGTTTAATATCAACTTACATGTACATATATATGATTTCTTTTTCATATATATAAAGAAAACAAAGCACTATAAATTCAATGATGCTTTTTTGTGTGGAATACAAATGCTGATTGGAAGATCTCATAAATTAATCATAGCCTATTTAACAAAAAAAAAAATAATCTCCTCTTTTGGGAGAAATGAGAGATAAATAGCGAATACATAATCAGTAATTCATGCTAGCAAACTCATACACGATATAATACACAAGAACCAAAATGTACAAATCATCATTATAAGATTATTTAATTCTTGCATCTTTGGCTAAAATTTGAGGGAGAAAAAAACCCAGAGACAGAAAGAAGGGGGAGAGAGAGAGAGAGAGAGAGAGAGAGAGAGAGACAGACAGACAGAGAAAGAGAGAGAGAGAGAGAGAGGAGAGAGAGAGAGAGAGGAGAGAGAGAGAATACGAGAGGGTAGGAAGATGAGAAAGAACAGAATATTAACTAATTGAGGTAATACGAGGCATAGGTACATGTATTACAAAATCAAATGCCAAACGGGAAGAGAGATATAGCTACTTCATAAATCATTTAAACATGAACTAATATATCGATTAAATTTCAAATCATAATTAATGGACGAAAAGTAATGGACAGAGGAACGGTAGCACCGTGGTATAGGGAACTTTAAATCAAGAGATAGAGAATTCAAATCCTTCCCCAGTCTGTACATGCTTAAAAAAGCTGGGCATTTCGTCTACAGATGTCTCTCTCGACCCAGGTGTAGAAAATGGTCACCAAATTCAATGCACTGATAAACTGAAAATGGCTTTCAGAAGTAGAGCCAGGGAAATATTTTTTGAAGTGTACAGAAATAATATTATATGTGTGATGTAAGCACAAAGATAAACAGAACATTTGTTCTTTATTGTATTGAATATAATACTACTATATTCAAAAGGTAATAACTTGAAAGAAATGGACACAAACTGCATCGTAACAAAAATGACTGGTATCTGAAATTAGGGTGCCATTAAAAAAAATATACGTAAGATCACGTTTTCATAATTGATCTGGAATTACTGTTCTTATGGAATTCTGATACCCCTAAAGGTGGACTCCATCTTAAAAATATATTAATTCTAATGCATTATTACACACATACATGTATGCATTGTCAAAATTACTTCTGTTAAGATTAGTGAAATCTTTTTAAACCAATCATGTGAATGATATCATATGTTGAGCGGCAGAAGGGTGTTAACTTCTATTATTTAACACAGCGTTAATGCCCTTCTGGCTCTCAACACACAGAATCATGTCAAAACTATCCAACAGTTATTTAACACAGAGTTAACACCGTTCTGGCTCCAAAACAGACGCTATAATAGCGTCATAAATATCCAATTATCCAAACTCTACTTAAATTAGTTTAGGTATCAGTTTAAATAGAGATTTATTAGTGAAAGATACATATGGTGTTAAAATACCTGCATGAAAGAACTGGGCTACTCATCTCTTTTTTTTTCTCTTAATACTAGGCATATCAAAAAGCATATGAACTCTCTGGCTTACACTGAAAGCTATGTATAAAAAATCAACTACATACAAATATTTCATTGAAATGCTTTGATATCATTTGAAAGCTAATAAAACATGGATGCCTACGCTAGACAATCGCTCAAAATGGTAATACATACATCCATTATATACAGGTGTACATACATGTAGATACAGGGTTTGTCACTTTTCACAAAAATAATGCATCTAATATCAAAAACTGAAATCAAAATATACAGCACCAGGCTTCAGATTTCATACAAATTTATAACATCTTTAATCTTTTCAATCTCTCATCTTCAAACGCAAGGAAACTCTGCTTTCAACTGCTAGCTAGGCAAATGCACAGGTACGTCTTGGATTACGGGGACAAGAACAAGGAGATAAGGTTTGACATTTTGTTGGTTGCTTGTTGTAAAAATAGCTGGCAATGAGAATTAAGATGGTAGGATGGAAGACTATGGTACATCAGGTATCCTCACGATCTATGCTCGTCTAAAGGCTTCACTATACCATCTGCAGAAAGAAAGAAAAAAAAAAGATGGGGAAGAAAAGGAGACAGGGAGATGGAATAGAGTGGAGACAAGTGAGAAATAAACAAAATTACCTTAAAAATTTCTATGCACAATGACTCAATGAATGTGTATAAAAGAATGAAATAGACTAGAATTGTTTATAAGTTTTAATAATTCATTAACAGGAAATGATATATCACCTGGATTATATTTTTCTTTTATTGAAAAATATTATAATTTGATTATAAATAATTGAATAATAACTGTGCTTGACTTGGTCCCAAAAAGATGCACTATAAGAGCAGATTTTGACCAAATCAATGACCTCCACTAAACCAATGACCTTCACCTGTTCTATGACACATGCCCCGGCAACAAATGCTCTGCAGTCATTTTCCTGCACTAACAGGATTCCTTATTCCAACCCCGGATCAAGCACTATACTAACCCTAACTCTTACCCCAAGCCTAACCTAAAATAAGAATAAAGTATTTATAATCATAATAATAAGTATTTCTAATGCACACCTTCTGGTATAGTTCCACTCAAGGCGCTACAAACATATGTCAACAATGCTCACGGGTTATCTTAAAAAAACAAAACGACAAACAAAAGAACAAAAACAAAAAATATCAAACATGTACAATAATATTCTTAATAGCTCTGAATGAAAAGGAGCTGCTTGATTCTGGTTTGAAATGTTGTAAGGCAGTTAATGTTTGTAATGTCACTCGGCAGTCTATTCCGCAATTGCGACCCTTACCCTAACATTATATCTCTGATGGAATATAACTAGGAGCAGATGTCGCTGAAGCAAACGTCTGGTTACACCGGCTTCACCAACATAGGGCCTAATGTCTAGAATCCTACTGCCTTGTCAGAGCTGACGTTTTATTCTGATCATGAAATGAGATGACTTCCCCGTATAGACTCTCATAAAGGCCTCGCAAACAAACGTGTACGGTGGTGACTGATTATTTTCTTCTTAAAACAAGCCAACTTACCCATATAGACTCTGATTATGGCCTCGCAAACAAACTTGTACTGTGCAGCTGTCTGTATGAGCATGGGGCGTTGGTCTCTCATCGTCCGTACGATGTCCAGAGGGTAAACAGGCTCGTTGGCTTCAATCAGGCACATGGCTGTTTCCATGGTAATTAACACCCCCGTTCTCCCGATACCAGCACTGTAAGAAAGAGAAAAATGAGATGAGCAATCATCAATATGCACTGCTTACAACAACAACAAAATTCAATTTTAATCTTGCTTTGTTTCATTTTCTACAAATATCACAAATGTATCCTTATGAATATATTTTTGAGTAAGCAATAAACAAATGTAATAAAATTTTTAAAAACTGTACGCAGAGTCAAAACAGCCAAAAGACATAAAGCTGACCTGATATTGTTTGCTTTTATTATGCCTGCATCAACAAAGGTTGTGCTGATGGCCCATCTTTGATTATTTTTCATTCTTACTTCATTTCAACATTGTAAATTTGTTTACGTCAAAGGCTGTTCTTCAATAGGTGTTTGGCTGTCCATTCAAAGCTTTCTGAGGAAAAAAAAGGACCTTTGTTGGTGTCACAATTCTGATGATGGATTTAACTGTTTTTTAATGAGTTACCATACCGATCCAGGGCCGGTAAGGATTTTTAGAAGTTGGTGAATAACAGCAGACCAGGGTTTTGGGTTGTGAGCTATACAGTACACAAATACTCCATTATTTTGCAGCTAGCCGAGTGACATACCTGCAGTGTACGATGGTTGGTACATCCATTCCAACTCTACACTGCCTCACTCTAAAAACAAAGTCTAAGAAATCTGAAGAATCGTCAGGCACACCATGGTCAGGCCAAGCTACATACTGCATCTGAAGAACTATCCTCTCCTCATTTGTCTACAGAAAATACAAAGAAAAACATTTTAATTAGAAATATCATCTGCATCATCATGACCATCATCATCATTGTCATTTACATCATCATCATCACCATCATCATCTTCATCATCAACATCATTATAATCATCATCTACGTCTTTATTTTCCTCATCAGTATCATCATCATCGTCATCAGTATCAACATCATCATGAACATCATCATCATCAACATCATCATCATTTATCATCATTGTCATCATCACTACCACCACCACAACCATCAAGTCAGACATGGGTTCCAAATGTACTCTTTTCTCAATATACTCGCATAGAAGAGTTTTTTTTTTTTCTCTACACAAATCATTTAACGTGATAGTTAAGAATCTACAAACAAGATGTGGACAAAATATGAAGACATGGACACATTTGAGCAGTGTAATATATCTTAGAAATTAGTTTTATCTAACTTACTGCTGTATTGCAGATGATGAAATCCCTGTAGGCGAATGACGGGGTCTCATCACACCGCGTACATCTCACCTCTAGATCGGGTCCAAATAGGAGCCTATCATCGAGGTCAGGCCAGTATTTGTGACATTTGACCTACAGAAAAGAGAGAGAGAGAGGGAGAATGGCCATTGATAAGGGTGAGAAAACAAGAAAGAGAGGTACATATGGTGTATAGAAAATTGTTTCTTCTAGATCATTTCCTGATAAACAATTGTAGTGTTACATTTCTTATTTGATATACGTAAATGTGAGACTGTTCTATGTGTAAAGAGTATAGAAAATTAAGTATTAGTTATTATGCACTAAATAAATTGAACATTTATCATTATTATTATTATTATTATTATTTTTATTATTTTTATTATTATTATTATTATTATTATTATTATTATTATTATTATTATTATTATTATTATTATTATTATTATTATTATTATTATTATTATTATTATTCTTCTTATTATTCTTCTTATTAGATTGACGTAAAGTCAATCTTCTATTCTTGTTCACGTTTTGCATTCTTATTCTTCTTCTTCTTTTTCTTCTTCTTTAGCCTCAGACCCCATTCGTTTTGCACAGGGTGTTTGTGAGCTCTGTCTAGGTCCTTTCCCCTTGTCCATTTCATTTCAAATTTTGTATGCATGTTCATTGGCATGTCTAGTTGTGCATTGAGGTCTTCGTTTTTCGAAATCATTCATGCATGACCGTCCAGGCGCCATTTTGTCCGTTTTGGGGCCGTTTTGGGGCCATTTTCATGCCTTTTGTTCTCCTTGCCTATCTCAGCTATCCGACATCCTACAGACTTCTAACAAATTTCTGTAGATAGTCAAAGAGTTGCTCTTTATATTCTAATAAAAAAATTAATACGAAAAATGCCGTCTTCACACTGTAAATTTAAGTCCGCAATCGGCCATATTGAAAAACGCTAAATTTCTTGAAATTTTCACTCCCGAATATTAAAAATTCCTATAACTTTGTCATATCAATTGATTTTTGTCTCAAACTTTTACCTTGTCTTGGTCTTGGCGTTGCACACATTTCTGCCAGATTTCATGCATTTCCGATTACGCATTATATAAACAGCGCCCTCTAAAGTTTTCAAAATGGCTCTCTTCGTGTGGCCGTATCTCCGTCATGCCTGGGTAAACCCGTACCCTTTTTTGGATTTAGATACTTCAAGATATACCCTTTTCAGTTAAATAAAAAAATATATACCTCATCACTGACCGACTTTGAGAAAATTGCACTAGAAAATCACAATATTTGCATAAATGCCGAAAAAAAGACAAATTGCTCTAATTTTGTGAACATTCATCGTACGTCTTTGAAATTTGGTGGGTATGTGTATTTGTGTATTTGACAACTGTTAACTTAATTTCGTTGAAATCGATGACGTCATCGCGAAGATATTACGTAAAAACCTTAATTTACTATGCATTACATAATATTGCATAATATGCTTATTTTAAATGGCGCGCTAGTTGCAGTTGGCTCACAATGACCGCAATGAAATTCCCTTGTCAGGGATGCAAAAAAAGATATATGGTCTCACAGAATATTTTGAGTAAATCGCGATTGAAGTCTGGTCATTATACGGATCCTGCACATGTATTACATGTATTGTCTATGGGGCAAATCGGTTTCCGGCATTTGGCCCCCTGAACGATTTTTTTTTTCTTGAAATTTTGCAGGTACATGCTTCGAGGCAAAATGAAGAGACTCTCGAAGCCAGATTTTTAATATCTCTCAAGCGCTTTGTTTTAATCGCAATTTTATATCCTGCATAGATGCCACTACCAAGGAACTATGGCATGCCATCCGGGCCAGATTTCCATTGTGGCCAATTTGTTTTGCATGCAGTGCTTGTGATCACTGTCTAGGTCCTTTCCCCTTGTCCATTTCGATTCAAATTTCGTATGCATGTTCCTTGGCATGCCATGTAATGCACTGAACTCTTCATTTTCCAAAATCACTCATGCATGACCGTCCAGGCGCCATTTTGTTCGTGTTTCGTACCTTTTGTTCGATTATGCCTATCTCCACTATTCCAGATGCTACAGACTTCAAACAAATTGCTATAGATAGTTTAAGAGATGCTTTTTATTTTACTGTTCAATGACATGCAAAATACAGACGTCAATCTATGCACATCGTTCTGATACGATTGCAATTCTAGTCTTCTTCTTCTTCTTCTTCTTCCCCCTCAGACCCCATTCGTTTTGCACGGGGTGTTTGTGCGCTCTGTCTAGGTCCTTTCCCCTTGTCCATTTCATTTCAAATTTCGTATGCATGTTCCTTGGCATCCATTCTAGGTCACTGAGGTCTTCGTTTTTCGAACTCACTCATGCATGACCGTCCAGGCGCCATTTTGTCCGTTTTGGGGCCATTTTCATGCCTTTTGTTCTCTTGGCGTATCTCAGCTATCCTACATCCTACAGACTTCTAACAAATTCCTGTAGATAGTCCAAGAGTTGCTATTTACATTCTTTTTTTAAAGTGAATACCAAAAATGCCATCTTCACACTGTTAATTTAAGTCCGAAATCCGCCATGTTGAAAAACGCTAAATTTCTTGAAATTTTCCCTCCCGAATATTAAAAATTCCTATAACTTTGTCATATCAATTGATTTTTGTCCCAAACTTTTACCATGTGTTGGTCTTGCCATTGCACACATTTCTGCTATATTTCATGCATTTCTGATTACGCATTATATAAACAGCGCCCTCTAAAGTTTTCAAAATGGCTCCCTTCATGTGGCCGTATCTCCGTCATGCCTGGGTAAACCCGTACCCTTTTTTGGATTTAGATACTTCAAGATATACCCTTTTCAGCCAAATAAAAAAATATATACCTCATCGCTGACCGACTTTGAGAAAATTGCACTTGAAAATCACAATATTTGCATAAATGCCGAAATAAAGACAAATTGCTCTAATTTTGCGAAGGTTCAACGTACGTCTTTGAAATTTGGTGGGTATGTGTATTTATGTATTTGACAACTGTTAACCAAATTTGGTTGAAATCGATGACGTCATCGCAAAGATATTACGCAAAACCCTTAATTTACTATGCATTACATAATATTGCATAATATGCTTATTTTAAATGGCGCGCTAGTTGCAGTACGCTCACAATGACCGCAATAAAATTCCTTCATCAGGGATGCAAAAAAAGATATATGGTCTCACAGAATATTTTGAGTAAATCGCGATTGAAGTCGGGTCATTATACGGATCCTGCACATATATTACATGTATTGTCTATGGGGCAAATCGGTTTCCCGCATTTGGCCCCCTGAACGATTTTTATTTTTCTTCAAATTTGGCAGGTACATGCTTCGAGGCAAAATGAAGAGACTCTCGAAGCCAGATTTTTAATATCTATCAAGCACTTTGTTTTAATCGCAATTTTATATCCTGCATAGATGCCACTACCAAGGAACTATGGCATGCCATCCGGGCCAGATTTCCATTGTGGCCAGTTTGTTTTGCATGCAGTGGTTGTGATCACTGTCTAGGTCCTTTCCCCTTGTCCATTTCGATTCAAATTTCGTATGCATGTTCCTTGGCATGCCATGTAATGCACTGAACTCTTCATTATCCGAAATCACTCATGCATGACCGTCCAGGCGCCATTTTGTCCGTGTTTCGTACCTTTTTTTCGATTTTGCCTATCTCCACTATTCTAGATGCTACAGACTTCAAACAAATTGCTATAGGTAGCTTAAGATATGCTCTTTTTTTTACCGTTCAAGGACATGCAAAATACAGACGTCAATCTATGCACATCGTTCTGATACGATTGCAGTTCTAGTTGCATTGACGTCATGACGTCAATGCTCTGTTATTGTTCGTGTTCTGCATTCTTATTAGATTGACGTAAGTCAATCTTCTGTTCTTGTTCACATTCTGCATTCTTATTCTTCTTCTTATTTTTCTTCTTAGACCTCAGACCCTATTTGTTTTGCACAGGGTGTTTGTGAGCTCTGTCTAGGTCCTTTCCCCTTGTCCATTTTATTTCAAATTTCGTATGCATGTTCCTTGGCATCCCTTCTAGGTCACTGAACTCTTCGTTTTCCGAAATCATTCATGCATGACCGTCCAGGCGCCATTTTGTCCGTTTTGGGGCCATTTTCATGCCTTTTGTTCTCCTGGCCTATCTCAGCTATCCTACATCCTACAGACTTCTAACAAATTCCTGTAGATAGTCCAAGAGTTGCTATTTACATTCTTTTTTTAAAGTGAATACCAAAAATGCCATCTTCACACTGTAAATTTAAGTCCGAAATCCGCCATGTTGAAAAACGCTAAATTTCTTGAAATTTTCCCTCCCGAATATTAAAAATTCCTATAACTTTGTCATATCAATTGATTTTTGTCCCAAACTTTTACCATGTGTTGGTCTTGTCGTTGCACACATGTCTGCCAAATTACATGCATTTCTGATTACGCATTATATAAACAGCGCCCTCTAAAGTTTTCAAAACGGCTCCCTTCGTGTGGCCGTATCTCCGTCATGCCTGGGTAAACCCGTACCCTTTTTTGGATGTAGATACTTCAAGATATACCCTTTTCAGCCAAATAAAAAAATATATACCTCATCACTGACCGACTTTGAGAAAATTGCACTTGAAAATCACAATATTTGCATAAATGCCGAAATAAAGACAACTTGCTCTAATTTTGTGAACATTCATCGTACGTCTTTGAAATTTGATGGATATGTGTATTTATGTATTTGACAACTGTTAACCAAATTTGGTTGAAATCGATGACGTCATCGCGAAGATATTACGTAAAAACCTTAATTTACTATGCATTACATAATATTGCATAATATGCTTATTTTAAATGGCGCGCTAGTCGCAGTAGGCTCACAATGACCGCAATAAAATTCCCTCATCAGGGATGCAAAAAAAGATATATGGTCTCGCAGAATATTTTGAGTAAATCGCGATTGAATTCGGGTCATTATACGGATCCTGCACATGTATTACATGTATTGTCTATGGGGCAAATCGGTTTCCCGCATTTGGCCCCCTTAACGATTTTTATTTTTCTTGAAATTTTGCAGGTACATGCTTCGAGGCAAAATGAAGAGACTCTCGAAGCCGGATTTTCAATATCTATCAAGCGCTTTGTTTTAATCGCAATTTTATATCCTGCGTAGATGCCACTACCAAGGAACTATGGCATGCCATCCGGGCCAGATTTCCATTGTGGCCAATTTGTTTTGTATGCAGTGGTTGTGATCACTGTCTAGGTCCTTTCCCCTTGTCCATTTCGATTCAAATTTCGTATGCATGTTCCTTGGCATGCCATGTAATGCACTGAACTCTTCATTTTCCGGAATCACTCATGCATGACCGTCCAGGCGCCATTTTGTCTGTGTTTCGTACCTTTTGTTCGATTTTGGCTATCTACACTATTCTAGATGCTACAGACTTCAAACAAATTGCTATAGATAGTTTAAGAGATGCTTTTTATTTTACTGTTCAATGACATGCAAAATACAGACGTCAATCTATGCACATCGTTCTGATACGATTGCAATTCTAGTTATTATTATTATTATTATTATTATTATTATTATTATTATTATTATTATTATTATTATTATTATTATTATTATTACTATTATTAATTATTATTATTATTATTATTATTATTATTATTATTATTATTTACCTAACTGCGACTTAAGGCGAAACCTAACAATAGGTTTATTCCGTCACAATAAAAACACAACGTTCGGGCGAAACGAGTGTGGGTTAGGGCGAAACGTAACAAAAGAATGAGATAAAAGATTTTGCCTAAGTCACAGCTAGTGTTATAATAATTATTGTTATTATTATTATTATTATTAGCATCATCAATATTATTATTATTATTATCAATATTATTAATATCATTATCATTATTATTATCATAATCATTATCATTATTATTATTATTATTACTATTACAACATTATTTCCTATGTTAGGGGGAATCCTAACAATGTGGTTTATTCCGTCACAATAGAAATTCGACGTTACAGGGAATGCTAACAATAGGCTGAGATGAAAGGATTCCCCCTAACACTGGAAAAAGAGTTATTATTATTATTATTATTATCATCATCATCATCATCATCATCATCATCATCATCATCATCATCATCATCATTATTATTATTATTATTATTATTATTATTATTACTGCTACTCAATCAAATAAAAAAACTGCCTATACAAAACATGCACCTAAATGTAAATGAATGGTCTTTACTTAAGACATCTCTTACACAGGCACTGGCTCTGGCTCTAATACAAATTGTGCAAAGAATTCACATACTATGGGGAAAATATGTTGAATACACTGTACGACCCATCAAGTTTATTTCTATTAGCAAGAAGGAAAATGATTGACCTAAATATTCAAGCTGTACTGACAAATGCCAAAAAGGCATTAGCAACAAAAACAAAAACAGCATCAACCTTGACATCATTCTTCCATACACAACTAAAGTCCAGCTGATCTAGACTTGACTCAAGACACCAATATTCTCCTTGTAACGTCAAAAGAGAGTCTGACATGGTACACTCACCCTCCCTCTCTCAACATTGGTAGTGAGCATTACGATGAGTGTCGACCTTTGTTCCCAGACCATGTACCAGAAGTCATTGACTGTATTCGGTAAAGGCCCCTGCGCTGCGACGTACTTGTTGACTAGATCAAAGCCGGGGATGTCCATCTGTGGAGAGACAAGAGATTAAGATTCGGGGAAACACGGTTCTTGAGATATCACTTCCGACTCGCAAGAAAGAGATTCATTAACCCTTTCAAGACAATTGACCACATTTTGTGGTTTGGCTCAATAACTTTTGATTCAGAGCTCTAACAAATATATACCAGATGCATGAGTAGAAAGAGCAAAAAATTTCAGCACACACTGTGTCCATTTTTGTTGCATGACCATATTGTGTTTAATGGCAGGAATTTTAAAAAAGAGAATAAGCTTTAAAATTCTTAAATTGGCAACATATTGAGAGGTTCAAAATCATTGTTTTTAGTCAAAAGTGGCAATTTGTAAAACTTTTTCGAAAAAGTTTCTAACCATGCATGTTGTTTTCAAAGACATTACATTTTATTGAAACCATGTAGCATTAAAAGAAAAATATTTTTGTTGCCAATTTGAAGAAGTAAATTTAGCCCTTAAATAATTCCTGTCATGAAAAGGGTTAATACATGGTTTTGAGAATGAGAAATGGGATGATGTCTTGAAGTGTCACCGTCTAAAGCATAAGTCAGGGGGCTGTATATCACATGGTACGTGATTTGATTCCCTATCATGGCATACATGTACGTTCTTTGGCAAGACATTAAAGGGCAATCCAACCTTGCTAATAATATGATTTGTGTGAAAGCAGTAAGAAAAACAGGATGGTGAAAGTTTGAAAGAAATCGGACGAGGAATAACAAAGTTATGGATGTTTGAAACTGAGATCACTACATCTATGCAAATTTCATATTTGCACTTTGGTGAGTCGATTGTGATGTACTGGCATTCAACTCTCACGTTTGTCGTACACTAAAATATCATTATTTGTGGTTTTCTCCTAAGCGTCTTTCCCCTCACGGCAGTACTCAAAATATATTGTAGATAGCATATTGTGACAGGTCCTCATATAAGAAAAAGATCGTACTGAGTAATACATTTTTAAAAGAAAAATGACATTTTAGTGACATTACCGAATCAGCCAATTTGCAATTCCCATATGTATAGTGATTACAACTTTCCAAAATTCATAACTTTCTTATTGCTTGTCCGATTTTGTTCAAGCTTCCACCAATCGGCTTCTCTGATTTTTCCTCTTTCTTTCAGAACAACTTGCCATTAAGGTAGGATTTCCCTTTAATCTATATGTACATCTGCCACACTCCAACAAAAGAAATATGACCAAAATACCACACATTGTCCCATATATGCATATCTGTGTTGGTACTTTTCTTGTATGTTATATCAAGTTTTCATATTTTTTTTGCATTATGTGGCCTAGACAAACCCCAATTTATATCTTCTATGATATAAAGAATCATGATTTTAGGACAGCCTTTCTTGTGAAACTGCTTGAATTAGAACACAAGACCTTACAATTCTTTCTGACAAAACACTGTTAGAGACTATAAGTGTGTGCATGTATCTAGTTCTATTCTCGTGTCATGAGAGGTCACAACTGTGCATAGCAGTAAGCTGATCTCTAATGACAGGATGAATGAAAGCTGACGATGATCATACTCACATTGATGAGATTGGCATTGATGTAATCCCCCGTGTCTGCTTCCCGTAATATGACTCGAGTTGCATCATCTGGATGAGAGCATGACAGAAAGAGAGACAGAGAGACAGAGAGAGAGAGAGAGAAAGAGAGGTGGAGAGATAGGGAAACGAATGGAGAGAGAGAAAGGATGGGAGAGAGGAACAGAGACAAAGAGAGAAATGGAGAGTGTAAGAGGAGAGAAAGAGAGGGAGAGAGGGAGAGGGGGAGAGGGGGAGAGAGAAACAGAGACAGAAAGAGATCAAGAGAGAGCGAAAGCGGGAAAGAAAGGGAGACAGAGACAGAGAGAGAGGGGGAGGGGAAAGAAGAGTGGATTGAATGAGAAGAGGTAAAAGGAGTGAAAAGGGGTAAACAATTTGGAAAGGAGAGAGAAAGATAGAGAGAAGAGAAGGTAATGTGAATAAAAAGAATAGCATTTAGAAATAAAAGAAAATTGCATTTACTTCAATATACGTGAACATGTATGGTGTCTCTTTGATGTTGATTTCAGTTGACCCACATGAAAGCTACTCAAATTTTTCATAACATCCTCCATCCATATGGTAATATGAAATATTAAAAAAAAATATCTTATTTATTTGCTCACCAATACATTAAAAACCACTAAAAGTAAACATGTTTCCATATAAAACATATTTCAAAATACCTTATCTTTGGTGAGTTTAGTATAAAAATTTTTTTAAAAATAAAAATTGAATGCATGAAATTATAAGACCCACTTGCCCGTATTCTGAACTCTGGTTTAACTTAAACCATGGTCCAAATCTGTGGTTTAACTATAGGTAGCAAAAAAATGTCAAAACTTTGTTTACAATGTATGTTCCTTATGTTTACTGGGTACTAGACTCATGCTTTAATGGGCAAGGAAACTATTGTGCTTATCCTTCCCAGACAGTTTTTAAAAGTTTGAGTACCAAAAATGCTGATAAATTGTATATCTACTGTTAAAGATTTGTGTCACATTTGGCTGCCCATAGTTAAACCACACATTTAGACGGATCACTGAGACAAAACATTAGGTGTACTTGTAGGTAAATCCAACATTTACAAAAATATGTGGAACATATTGAAGATTGACTTACAAGGCGCTATGTCTCTATATCTGTTTTTGGCAATGTTTTCTGTTAACCTGCAGGCACCCATTGTCATTCCAGGCTTTTTCCTGTATAATTGCTGAAAAGATAGAACACATATAAAACCTTATTTAACTTTAACAAATCTCGAATACCATTTCCATGGGAATAATGACTGTATATTAGGATGTTTAGGTTAATTAGTTTCAATAAAAAACACATCTGCAAAAATGCATCAAATACAGTATATACACGTAATATATAAACCAATCCATGGATCAATAATTAAGAACTTGCAAACTTTTGTTAAACTTGATGGTAGGCAGACTAAAGAAAAGTTTGCATACATTTATCAATATTTAACTGCATACCTGTAACTGATTTTGGCCACGAGGCACGAAAGAAACTCTCAAACACTGTTTTACCGTCTTGAACGGCTTTTCTCTTTGAAGCCAGTTTCTCATCACAGAAATCCCAGATTATCTTTCATGGTAAACTAATACATCAAACTGTATACTGCCAGGATCAAGGCCTTTTTCTAAGAGCATGAATAACTCGTGAGCGCATCGATCTCTCAGTTCACTACTATTGTAGATAAGAGATTGATTGGAGGACATACGATCAATGCTTATCAAATCGCTTTATACTAAAAAGGCCCAGAACTCAAGATTGATCGAAAGTCCTCCAATCACAAAACTTGATAAGAAAAGGCCCACAACTCAAGATCATTGATGATGAACTTACATCAAACTGTGCTATTGCCATGCCGCTGTCAAGACCTTCTTGTAAGAGCATGAAGGATTCTGTGAGCGAATCGATCTCTCCGTTGACTACCCTCGGACTCTCTGGGATGTACTGAAAGACTGGTTCCTCCACTTCCTCACCTACATACACTGCAAAAAAAAAATAGTACATGTATATTATGTAATAATATAGTACACAGTATAATGATATAACACAATAGCACATATGTTCCTATAAGATTCACAAGATCTTGCAGTGGTTCTCTGGGATGTACATGTACTTTAAGACTAGTTCCTCTACCTCCTTACCTACATGCACTACAAGAATTACAATAGTTTCCAGTGGCTCTTTTGGATATAATGAAAAATAAGGTACAGATCACAACTTGCATTGGTTGTAAGAGAGAGAGAGAGAGAGAGAGAGATTGAGAAAGTAGGAGAATAGAGATATCAGACAGAGGAAATGAGGCACAAAGTGAAAGAGGTAGAGGAAGAGGGAGAGGGAGAGGGAGAGGGAGAGGGAGAGGGAGAACGAGAGCGAGAGAGAAAGACAAAACGGTTGGAAAGAGGAAGGAGGGAGGCTGGTCAGTGGTTAAAGATAATTAAATCAAAAGGAAAAGATATGATGTAGAGAATTGACGACCAGAAAGAAAGAAACATGATACCTTTGTCCTCAGATAAAAGAGTAAAATTACATTTTCAGCTACAAACAATTTTGATGGATGGTTTTATGAACATACATATAGGACGATATACATGTAGAACAGATGAACAACAAATATCCACAAGTTTCTAAAACATACAATACTTTCAAAATGCTTGCTTTATTGACAGTTTTGGCTATGTCAAGTAATTTTTCTTTTTTTTTCTATTGGAATGATATTGTTTGTTCGGAGCCAGAAGAACCTTAACTCAATATACTTTGATACAGAGTTAACGTCCTTCTGGTTCTCAACAGGTGATATCTATTTTCCTACTTACCATTTGGTCTGACTGTGAGGACAAGGTCTTTGGTTCCGTCCTCCCCTAAGGCTCGAATGGTAGAGACCAGGTGCTCATTGGTGAATGTTGAGGCCTCTTTACCGTTGATTTGAAGGATCTGGTCACCTTCATTTAATCGGGGTATGCACAAGTCGGCCTGCACAGAGGGACAAAAACAAAATGAAAAGTTGAAAACTAATTCAGACACTGTCAACAGTAAGAATAATGTAAATACATATCTTATATACATGTACCCCATGCACAATAAGGTTACTAATTATTATCCTCTGAATATCCTCTGAATATCCACAGGATAAAAAATATCTTTCTTCTTACTGTACATAAAGCTCTTCAAAGAAAACTGCATCGTAATATTTGCTTCCTTTTATTTTCAGAGCTATAAATGTTGAGGAAAAAAAATCACTTTATTGTACATAATGTTGGACTAACACTTTCACAGTAGACAGACAGAGTAATTCAATTGCATTTTTTACTTTATTTCTTTCTCTCTCTCTCTCTCTCTCTTTAGCCTCTCCTAGTTTTTAACCCCCTCTGCCTCTTTTCTTTTATTCATTATCTACCCAAGTCCCTCATTCTTTTCCTCTCTGCAAATTGTTGACTATTCTACAGCCACTCATTATCTTTCAATGACAAATTCCCCAATACTTCTCGCTATATATTAAGCCACAAGGGGCCAGATATAAGCGCCAATTTACAGAGGAACCATCGCTGATGTAGGGCATAAATAGAGCTATAAAGGCTCTCATGTTTTTTCTCAGGGAAAAATGACACATCACGCATGAGGAGAGTCGGAAGCGAGGGAAAGAATTACCCAGTAATGCCACTGAGCCCCCATGATCCCATTTCCTCTCTCTGTGTACGGGAGAAGTAGCAATTGTTCCGTGAAAAAAAAAGTCAACAAACAATTTGCTTGAAAGTGGATACCCCCTATTAAATGATTCATCAAAGCGAGCATGATGTTGTATCAACAAGATGTCGGCTATTGTGAGGCTGCTTTGCCTTGTCGTTAAAAGTCCATCATAGCATATATATATCTATCTATGAATATTATTTCTGCATGGTGTTAAACTATATGAATTTAGTCCTAAATAAATCATTCATTTATAATAATTTTAAGGTATGTATATTTTTATTAATTGTACTTTTGTCAATGTAAATCTTTTTCCATTCAGCTGAAAAGATAGTAAAACCTTCGATTCAATTTAATTCAATTCAATTTCAATGCATTACACAAATCAAATGTATCCCTTCAATTCCAGCTGGCCAATAACATTTTTCCTTTCTCTCTCCTTTTCTCTGAACAAAGCTTTTATACCATTGCTTGTATTGTTGTTCAGGTACATAAATCTTTCCTAGTATACAATTATTCAATAATTAATTTTCTCGTACTTGAAAAGAAGGGGAAAAGTGAATGGTGTAAACCCCTTAGAGCATACATGCATTTGAATAAGATGCATGAAAGCGAAACTTTGGATTTTATTCAATTACTTGTAATGCAATCTCTTTCAATGGCCTGAGGAATACAAAACACAACACATGCTTCAAATGGAGAGTTCTTTCGTCTGAAACCAAGTTTTAAAGAACGCTTATCGCCATTCTTTTCTTTCTTCAAGTACTTCTTGTAAAACACACAAAGAGAGAGGAAGCCCACTCCATTTCTCATTAAGTTGTTTGTGAGTGACAAATTGTCGAAACTGTTTTTGTCAGATTAAAGGGATACGCCACCAGGCGGCCGTGGGGAAAGTCAGGATTTCGTAAGCCCCATTCACTCATACACAAAGTTTGTGTGTGGGATTACATTTCGACTGCACGAAGTCGACCGAATCTCGCACGAGAGCGAGAGCGAGAGCTCAGGTGGAGCGTGCACGTTGCGCAGCGACCAGTCTGTCCGAATTTTGCGCCCCACAGTGCAACGGCATGATCAGGTAACGACCACGGTGCCCTCTCGCGCCATAAACATGTCCACATTCTGCGGTTGAGTATCCCTTTAACGCTGGCTTGTTGAGGGGGCTTTCAACATAATGGAGCTGTCATGTGTTAAAGCCCAGGAAAATGATCATGATTAAATTTACTACATAGACTGGTAAAGCATTGTTTTTTTTTTGTGGTAAATCAATTTTATTTTAACACATTTCAAGCTACTCTCATGGAGTGTGGAATTAGAATTGTGCAAAAAATATTTGAATGTGCAAAGTCATTTTGGGTGAGTGATTGTAACACAGACATGGCTCCAAGAATCTTTCCTGAGAAAAAAACAGCTTTTTCAATATTTTCAGATTCTGTATTAAAGGGATACATTACAAATGTGAGCTCGACTAAGCATCTCTTCAAATGAAAGCACAGTGATGATTTTAAAGCTCTAGCAGTTTTGTTAATGCACAAAAAAAAATTCTTCCCACTAATTTCATTTCAATCAATAAATAACAAGACACTGACAATTCTATTTTCCTCTTTGAGTTGGAAAGTAAACAAAAGAATTTGTGAAAATAAGTTACATCCAATTCCCACATTATTTTGACATACCGGTGTGTTGGGTGCCACTCTCGATACAATGATGGGAGTGCCCTGGTCTGCCCCGCCCTTGACGTTGAAACCGAAGCGCCCTCTTTCGTCCGGCAGCATGCGGATCAGTACTAAGGCATCACCGTTGGTCTGCTGGAAAATAAATGGTAAGATATTTGTAATTTCTTGCTTTCGTATCATATTCTTTAAACAAAAATCCAACATCCTTTCATTGAATGCATTTAGGTTTGTATTCTCTAAATACGCTGTGTCACTTTAATGATAAATGAAAGTATTTCTTACCTGTAAATCTATATTGATAACATACAAAGTAAATCAAATACCCCAAAGTGCACCACGCTCATTCTTCACTACCACATGAGAATGTTTATATTCTTTTCATACTCTCCCTTCTTAATTCCATTAATATCTTTTTCTCTCCATTTATTAATTTTTTCTCAATGATTTCCTAACCTCTTCCTCTCCTACTACCCTTCTTTCCTATCTTCCTTTCCTTTGACATATCCACACAACCCGAAAGAAAGTTAAACCCTCTCGTTACCACAAGACTAAAATGCTATTCACTTTGTACATAGTGTTGTTGACTATGGTCCTGACGGGGTTAAAGAGAAGGTTGAGCTCTGGGAAAGGTGACAAATAATTTGCAAGCTTTCTCATTCTCTTTTATGTCAGTTTGGAAGAACATCATACTAGAAGAGTCACCTGAAATGGATTGCTCTTCAAATGCTCTCATATTTGAAATATGAGGAGAAATAGCTTCAATGTTCAGACGAATATTCATGCCACCAGTGTGTGCAGTCCCTTATATCCTTATCTGTGTGCAGTACGGATGCTTTTCAGCGGGAACGGGGCAATTTCTTATCATTTTGATGACTCCAAACCCTCACAGTATAAAACAATTCTTATGTAGACATGATCAACTTTATAAAATTGCTTTGAGACGGTTTCTTTCACAATGAAACTGCATGACCAGATCTCTACTTTATCTTGAACTCTTCAGCACAATTTTGATACTTTGACACTACCCGAAAGAGCGTTCAACTCACCGTCACTGACTTGTAACCGTTACTGAGAAGCTCGTATGAGTTGCCCGTTCCTATACTGACATCGCTGCCGCCGTTATCGTCCATGTAAGTCATCTGAGGAGGCACATTGAGCATCTCTGCGCTCTTTGATAAACCATTTTCTCTGTTTAGAGGAGCAGGGGGGGGGGGGGGGGGGGTGGAATCATAAATAAAGTGAGTTGGTAAAAGTTGTTGATACATGTGTTGCCATTGAGTCATCTCTGACTCTTGGTGACCCAAAGAACAACTTTCTCCAGGTTTTTTTTCTGTCGTGGTAAATGATGCTTGTCAAATATTCACTCATTTCCTGCTGGGGTTTTCATTTTTATATTAAATGATGAATCACATTCGTGGTTTGGTACATTTTCCTAAAAATCGATGTGCGAAGGGGGGGGGGGGGTGGGGGAGGGATTACAAATCTAGACAAAGCAATGAAAATACTGAGCATCTCTGTACTTTTGGATAAACCATTTTCTCTGTTTTAGAGGGAGGAAAATCATAAATAATAGTGGTTGATGAGTTTGTCCTTAACTCCTTCCTTCATTTCTGGAATATCAAGTTTTTTTAATAAAGTGAATGATGAATCACAAATATGCGGTTTGGTCTCCGACACTTTGATGTGTGATGGAAGGGGGGGGGGCTGGTAACACATGCTGAATTAAGACAAGCAATTCAAATATAGAGCATTTCTGCGCTCTTGGGTCCATTTTCTCTGATAGAAGGAAAAATATCAACAATAGTTGTTGGTGGTAGATAATGTCCAAATTCATTCATTCTTTGCTGGAGGCTTCAACTGATTGAGGAAGGATGGGGAGGATGGGGTGTTTTACAAGAGATGACTGAAGATAAGCAATTAAGATAAAACAGGTCATTGTGATGGACAATATGTTTAATGAATAAAATGCAAAATGGTCATTTATGTTATAGAGATATTTGGATTAGGGATTGTGGATGAATCCAGAAAGATTAGTAAACTTGTCGAGGTTTCAACCAAAAATCGTCATTATGCTTGTACACTTTACATTAAGCAAATATTTTGTTTTAAAAATCACAAAAAAAAAAAAAAAACCATTGCGCTTGAGTACAGAGAGCATATTAATATGAATAATAAACAAAAAATGAAAATGAGTATAAAAAAAAATGAAAATGAGTGGAAAAAGTAGCAAAAGATCATGTCAAAGAATCACAATAGAATATGGGTACGCCTGTCAGACTGGTACAATAACAAACAAAACTACATGTAATTAGTGAAACAAGATCTGCAGGTAAGAAAGTCTTTACATGTAATGAAATGCAATGAGAACAACTTCAGAAACCGCACACCATGAACAAGTTAAGAACAAGTTATACAAGTCATGAGTGCAGCATGTGCCATTTTAGAAACCCTTTTACCACCAATGTTGAATGTGCAAATGCATTTTCATTTTCATTATTCTAACATGCAAGAAGGACAACAGTGGAATTTGTAACAGTCTACTACGAGGTAAGAAATCTTTGAGTCTCTGAAGTAAATTTAGACAGATTGTTTCGACTCAAATGTCCACAAATGTTTATTCAAATTATCAATAGTAGATGATTAAATCTTACTGTCTTGGGCCTTGTATTTCTGTTTGTTTATTTTGTGTATTTTTTTTCATTTTCAATAACAACAGTATATAATCAAATCATACTGAATTATGCCTTGTTTTGTCTGCATGTCTATTTAATGCATTTGTGTTTTTTTCTTCAATTTTTGACCATCAGCACTAAACAAAAAAAAATCATTGTATCATCCGTTTGGAGCTAGAAGAGCAGTAACTCATACACTTTGACACAGAGCTAACACCCTTCTGGCTCCAAACAGACGGTATGTTGTGCCCTTTTCTTTCTATTTGTTAGTGTCTTGTTTGTTTATGGCTGTGATTCTTTGCTTGTTTGTTTGTTTGTTTGTTTGTTTGTTTGTTTTGCTGGGAATAAACTTACCTAGGTTTGCCATTAGGTGAAGGCGGAATCTTGCCATCAAAACTTGGCACTCGGCTAAGAGAAAAAGAGGGAGGAGCAGGGAGGGTGTCACTTGAAAGTCATGTGCAGCTTTCGCAACAACGTTTTTAAGTTCTGCAGTCCCAGAAGTGTAACAGGCTAATTTGTTTGTATTTAACTCTGGACATATTTTGGTGTACACATGTAAGTCAGTCCTTAAACTAATTATTTCTTTGGCATTCTTGAGAAGTTGTGAGTCATGCAATTAAATTCCAATAACATGGAATACAAACATACAAATAAAAGCAAGATTATCATATTTGTTCTTACGTACATATCTTGATTGGAAATTTAACTCATTAATGCAATTTAACTAATAAAGAATATATTATTATCTTTAGTTTTAGTTTTATTTTGCTCCAATTTATTTATTCACTTATTATTGTTCTTACTTTGGGGGATTATTTTGAATACAAATTGAAAGGTTACTGTATTTTGAACCAAATATTACACTATTTTATGCCACTATTCATTATTGCTTGGCTTAGGTAAAATATTCCTTAATTCCTTTTAGAGGGAGAGGTACAAAAGGGGGAATATTCAATGACGTACCCCAAAACATCCCTTTCCAATTATTGTGCAACACTTTGACAGTTGCTTAATAGAATATTGGCGTTTGTGAGCGAGTAGAAAACATATGGTATTGTTCATGCAAACAGGCATTTACTTCTTTACGCCCCAACAAACTTTGAGTCACGAAACGAGAGAGTGAAAGCCAATAAATCAGAACATTATACTCTTTGATGACAGAAACTACATAACAGCACCGCACAATTAAATCACACAAAAACAAGATAGTTCACTTCCGCATTCACAATAATCTACTTCCAATGAAAAATTGCTCAGATTGCTCCAACAGTGGCAAAAGATGACAGAGAATATATTTTCATGAAGAGCGTGCAACGATTTTGCAAAGGTAATTAAAGCAAACCATCATCTTCACTTTCATTTTAAATGCAAGGTAACACACAAAAAGAATGTCAGGACATGCTTTGCATTTCATTTCATACATTTGCAGATTGCAGAAATGTGCTGTGCTGCCAGGAAATTCATTGTAATACTGTACATAGACGTCACAATTAAACTTTTTGCCAAGTGCGGAGTACAAAGAACGCTTTCAAAGTAAGTTTTCAAATGATTTTGACAAAAAAGGAATGTCGAGGAAGAATGGCAAATAAGTTTCATTGCAAAAAGTAAGAAACAGGACAGCACACAATACATCAGAGAAGAAATATGCCAACGATTTATTTTAAGATACAACAGAAAGAGAGAAACCCAGTTTGCATTTGCCCAAACAGTGTGCGATGTTTGATCTAACTTATGTTAATTCCAACAGACATTAACACCAACACCGAAAATATGAAATCCCACTACCTGCCAATATTTAATACAGTATGTATTCAGGCTCCTTACTGGGGACTTTGTTTAACCTTACTCCAAACCAAGTGAAAACAAAATCCAATAGGGTTGATTGGGAGGACCACATCATTTTTTTCAGAACCCGTTGGAGGAGGGAGAATTTGCCCTTTGTTTCTGTACGTTTTTTTCTCTGAAAGTCCCCTACGTTTGGTACAAGCACCAAAGGTGTTATGGAATGGTGAGAACTCTGCATATATGTACTAATAATTCAAAGTTAGGTTTTTAATCCAGTGTTATGTTCCACAAACACCAGCACCAATACCAAACAAACCACACACCAATAAAACCATTTCCCAATAACCAGAAAATTTCATATGTCACTGGTGTTAAATGTTAAAAGTGGTGTGTTAGTTCAGACTGAACTCACTGATTGTCTTTGAGGGGCTTGTACTTTTGGGTGGTTCTCGACGGTAGACTTCTTGTTTCGGTCCTGATGACCTCCGCTACCGTTCCCCCTACCGTCCGTCTGAATGCCCTCTTGTTAGGAGATGACCTGCAGGGTCAAACCAGGGTCATGGGGTCACATGAGTTGTAAGAAATTGAGCAAAGTGTTGGAGTGAAATGCAAGAAGAAAACTCATGAAATGAAGAAATATATTGCTTAGGATTTGAATAACTGGTACATTGCCGTTCAATAGATGTTCCATTCTGTAAAATATTTTTCTACTAAAAGCAACAAACAAACAAACTAAACAGGAATAGAGGTGTTGTGGTCTAGAGGATAAGTCCTAGGACTGTGAACCACAAGGTACGGGGTTCGAATCCCTAGCCCAGAACTAGTGTCTTTTGGCAAGACTCGACACAGGCGAGGTAAATGGGTACCTGGCAGGAATTAATTCCTTGAAATGAAATGCAAGAGAGCCGAAAGAGCAGCCATGCTAAAGCCAGGGTAATAATTGTGGAGCGTCAGGAGTGTCAAGTCTGACAGAAATATGCGCTATACAAGAACCCTCTATCATTATTTTATTAATGTAAAATATACAAAACATACAATTGGAAATTCATGAAATTTTTGAGATTTGCTTGTAAGGGTAATCATACAGTAGTCTATTTTTCTATGACAGATATGAACTTTAAAAATTTAAGAGCTTTCATACTTATTCAGATATTTTTCAGGGTAATTTTAAAAACATTCTGAGAGTACATACATGTAGTGACATGAAATGATAATATTACGTGATATGCGCGACACGAAAAAGCAACACTAGTATTATTTTACGCTGTTGATGCAATTTAGAAAGAACTTCTGATTTGATATTATACATGTATTTGACAAGCTAGTAGTACACTCATATTTTTAGACGGTATTAAAACTAGTCTGGACGTCCTTGTGCATGAAATTCATACCTGCTTATTTCCTTTTCTGCTAACCTCTTTTTAGTCTCCTCCATCGTTTGACTCTCTGTTCTCCCGCTGTTCGAAAAAGAGAATGAAAATATTGGGAAAATCATTAATCACGTTGTTTTAAGAGAGATTGAAAGGATGGCTAGCAGAGAAAAAGAAAGAGATGGAGCAGCAGCCAAGAAATGTTCCCACGTGAACTATTTCTCTTCCCCCTTTAAAAACAGTAACACGAATAATAGTAACACGAGCAAAATGACAAGACAATAGCATGTTTCTTGGTTATCATCAGTCCTGTGCTAAAAAGTTATCTAATAAGGTCTCCTAAAGTCAACTACTATTAAGATCGTGTATTCCCTGTACCAAGCATGAGTGCTTTAATATGACCTTTATTTATTTCCTATGCTATGATCTATCTCTTCAGATTTTTTCTTTCAGATGACGAGGCTATTCATCATCACCATCATCAGCATCATCATCATTATCATCAATATCATCATCATCATCATCATCATCATTATCATCATCACCACCATCATCTTCATCATCCTCATAATCAACATCATCTTCATCATCCTCATCATTATCATCAGCATCATCATCATTATCATCTTGCCTATATCTGAACTTTGAGCCGAGCTGAAAGAACGTTCTCCTCTTGGCCGGGGGCTGGGGATCTACCATTCTGAAGAATGTATGATGTTCTACGCAGGACTTCCACAAGTTTTTACACGCCCTGTAGCTGGTCATATTGAACCCTATGACCATGTCTCTTGTTTCACCCTGTGCATAAAAGAGAGAGAGAGAGAAAGAAAGAAACATGACACATCTATTAAGATAACTGAACATTTTGGAAAATCCTCTCAAAATATCCGTTGGGAGGGGGAGGGTGATTGGAATGTGTAGACCAAGCTTTTAAACACCCTGTAGCTGGTCATATTGAACTCTATTAACACGTCTCTTATTTCACCCTGTATATTAGAAAGAACGAGAGAAAATCATTTAAATCAGACCCCCGATTTCTAAATTGAAATCTGGACCCTCTGTGAACGAAGAAGTTAGTATGAAACCCTAAAGAAAGAAACTTCACAATTTGGATAATTTTCTGTACTTTGACTTTGTGCAAAGCTTATTTCAAAATACCTGGGAAAAAATTGAAATGAGTTGACCAAACTATGAATTCAAAGCTTAAAAAACAAAGAATTATAATTTTGTTTTCCTTATATACCCTGTATAATGACTAATAATCTCAATGTATTAAATCTATATCAAAAGTGATGCAGATGGAAAGTCGATTAGGTAAGCAATCAATCTTCATAAAAAGCCTACTTGACTGCCATTCAAAGATGTCCAAATAATGATCATAAAAAGATCATATAAGAATTTAAGGTAATATATATGAATGCAGGATGTCATAAGTATCATGTTTGAAAAAAAAAACTTTCCAAAAGGAATATATACTTCCTTTAAGAATAACAATACTACACTTCTGGACACTTGAATAACTCTTGGTTGTGATAATCAGTCACCATAATGAATATCCAGGGCATCTCATTCTGAACTTTTATGACCATTTTTTTCTTATTCACAATCATGACAAAGTGAAATTTGACAAGAAGTTATAAAGCTGCCGAATGAACTGTCATTACAATCCCGGCTATGATCAATCACCGACTCTGCTGTACTTTATTATAGACCCAAATGATCTGTGCGAAATATGATTCTAGGAATCGATAAGCTTTACAGCTCAGTTTTCATATATACATGTAAACCCATCGTTATTTCAAATATATGCTCTTTTTTGTACTTAATGATTTGTAATTTCGAATACTGCAAGATCACTCCACAAATCGAGTCAATTTTTCTGATGCAATATGGGATATATCTTTGCAATATGTAGGCCAATCAAATTTTAAAAAAATCAACAAACAACTAAATAAAAAATAACCCCATTTTTCCCCAACTGAGCTGTCACACTGTGTAGAATTATATAAAATCCATTCATGGCATTTCAATCAAGATACATGATTGTCTACAGAGAAAGTGAAAGTGAAAAAAAACATCAAACTTTCCAATCCAAACAAAGAAACAATCATTCTTTATTAGCCCTTAAGAACACGTTGTTCTTTTAAAACAAGTCAATAATTGAGAATGGTTGCTTACGATTTCTCTCCTTTGCTGGATGAAGAATTGCTTCCTCTTGAAAGAGATCTTGACGATCTTGGCCCACGAGAACTGATTAATTCTGACACCATTCTGGAAGATACTCAGACCTGCTGATACTACTCCAATGTCAATTTCTGAACCAAGCGTGTCCTGAATGGTGTAGAAACACAAAATAAAGTGAAAGATAATGTGTAAAGCAATGCAACTGATCATGAGAAATGGTTCATTCTGACACAATTCTGGAAGATACTCAGACCCGCTGATACTACTCCAATGTCAATTTCTGAACCAAGCGTGTCCTGAATGGTGTACAAACACAAAATAAAGTGAAAGATAATGTGTAAAGCAATGCAACTGATCATGAGAAATGGTTAATTCTGACACCATTCTGGAAGATACTCAGACCCGCTGATACTACTCCAATGTCAATTTCTGAACCAAGCGTGTCCTGAATGGTGTACAAACACAAAATAAAGTGAAATATAATGTGTAAAGCAATGCAACTGATCATGAGAAATGGTTAATTCTGACACCATTCTGGAAGATACTTAGACCCGCTGATACTACTCCAATGTCAATTTCTGAACCAAGCGTGTCCTGAATGGTGTACAAACACAAAATAAAGTGAAAGATAATGTGTAAAGCAATGCAACTGATCATGAGAAATGGTTAATTCTGACAACATTCTGGAAGATACTCTGATCACAAGGAATAGTCTAAGAAAACTATAGTAACAACACAACATATATAATAAGCAATGAGACGTGTGATTGTCTTGGCCATGGGGAAGGGTATTCTTCATACATTTCAAGAAGACAATTGCACAATATAATGATAGGTAAAGGAAGATTGGATTGTCCTGGCCATGGAAAATAGAATTCTTGACACATTTCAGGAAGATAATCGCACAATTCAACGCTAGAACCCCTGATACCCCATGCGGTGAAATTACACATACACAATGAAAGCTATTAAGTTATTAGTGGTTACTTGGATTTTGCCAGATATTTATGCATGTTCATGGATAAATCCCTGATTTAGACTGCGGTTAAAAATGTGAACAACCCTACTGAAGGACATAAAAGACTCGCAAAGGAACACACAAAAAAGGGAGTAGATTTGGGGGGCGGCAGAGAGAGAGAGATGGAGCAAGATTGAGAGAGGCAGGGTAAGGAGTAATTTTCAATGTCCCTTTTTTTTTTTGCTGACAAAACTGAAACATGAAATACAAAATGGAACTTGATTGATTTAGGCACAGATTGAAACTTCACTTCCTTATTCACTGTAGTGATGGATAGAAACTACTCGTATAACACAATACAAACTATTTTTCATGGAAAAACAAAATTGTGGAAAAAACATTGGCAAAACAGCATAAAAATGCATCACATTTGTTTCCAAGCTTTAATATGCTATTTTATGCATCCCACAAGGGGCCAGGGAGAGAAAAAAAAAGACTCAAAATTCTAGGTACATGAACATTCATGCGTTCCTTCAACACACCAAACTGAATGAATGTAAGCTCCACATGCACTGTATACATGAGCATGTTGAAAGAGCTCTGCTCCTAAATTGCAGTTCAATTTTGCTCGTTTGGTAAATTGGACGCTGACAAGCTAAACTAGCTCGGTCAGTTTTCATTACCCTTAAAAACCACCGGAGCTCACTTCCTCAATGAAGAAACAGTGATCTGATCTTCCCATAATGTAAGAATGTAACATAAAACATAGATAGGAGGGGCGAAAGGGATGTACGCATGCACCTATTTTAAAACATTATTTTCTGCATTTTTTGAGAGCTTCTTTTGGAGAAGACAGATGTTAAAGACGATTGGGTGTGATGTTAAAGATAAAGATGAGTTCTGGTCATGTGATTACATTGTGAAAGAAACTGTCTGGAAGCAATTGGGAAAGGTTGCTCATGTCTAAATAAGGATTGGTGTATACTGTGAGGTTTTGGAATCATCAAAATGATACAAAATCAACCCAAACTCGCTTTAATAAAAGCGCATGCACCGCATACAGAAATGGGTATATGGGACTGCACACAGATGTGGCATGCATGTTTGGCATGAATGTTTGGCCCAAACACTTTAGCTATTTTTTGTCATATTTCTAATATAAGGGCAATTGAAGAGAAATCATTGCCAGGGAACATTTCTAATATGATGTTCATCCAAACGAACATAAAAAGAATGAGAAAGCTCACAAACTATGTTTTAGCTTTCCCAGAACTCAACCTTCCCTTTAAAGTTTTAAAGGATAGGTTCAGTATTGGGTAGAAACTAGAGAGTTGAAGTTAGCAATTTGTGTTGACTGCACTCACTACAGAGCAACAGAGTGTGCATCTTAGGACCCCACACATGCCCCCAGTTTCCCTCATCTCTGTTTTTGCTTCTTCATAGTTTATGAATCAGTATTATTGATGACACGCCTGTGGCTTGTAATTGGATATCTCATGTGCACCGGCGAGTACATAAATCATTCATATGCCCCTATCACTGAGATATCTAGTTTACTTAGCATACAATACACATGTCTCAATTAAATATTTTCCAGTAGATAGGCATAAGCCATCAAATATGCAAAAGAAATATGAACAATAACCAAACTAAGTTGTTAAATCGTTTCCAAACTAAATTTGAACCTACTGTGCATACATGTAGTTGTACACACAAACCTGGCATATATGTTCTTACATTATTTTGCTGTTGTTGTTGTTGTTGCTGTACTGAAACTATGATTTCAAACTTACTGTCAACCACAATAAATTTCAGAAATATATATTTTTTAACTGCACTTAAAAATATTGCCTCCTTCAGTTCATTCAAGCATTCGCTACAATTTTGGAACCGAATATGATAAATCCTCTTCCAAAATGTGAAAACTGTCAATCAACATTATTAATGTTTCCATTTTTCCTTTCCAGAAAAGATTTTTCCTTTTTTTTTACATAGTTCAATATTGTACAAAAATCCAGAGTCCTATATTCAAAGCACTTGCTTTAATATATACAGCCCCACTGTTGAAAAGTACAAAGCCCAATTGAAAGGTATTTTCAAGAAAATGTAAAAGTCTAGAGTGGTTGAATTTATTGAGTGTATTACTAACAATACAGCATATCATATTCATCATATTTGATTCTAGCTTCACCATCCTGTATGACCATCTGGACTTTTATAAAGTATGTACTACCGGTAATTATTTTCAGTATTAGAGCACATTCTTCTTTATTATAAGCAGCAGGTGCAATACGACATCATAGCAACGGTTCTGTATCAGAAAGAACTGTCCACCCTCTGAGAGAACATACACAATCGACCCAGGTGAGGTAAATGGGTACCTGCGCAGGAATTACATGTAATTCCTTCAAAATGCTAGAGCGCTGTAATGGCAGCCATGTTGAAGCTTGGCTAATTATAATGAAGCACCAGGAGTGTCAAACGTCATAGACATGAGCGTGATACAAGAACCCACTATTATTATCATCATCATCATTATTATAAAACTTGTATATCTCCATCGTACACAATATTCTGTTGGTGTTTTTTATTTATTTCATCACTTGATAATGGTAGTATGTACTCCACTGAAATGAAGGGGGGGGGGGGGGGGGGGGAGTCCACTCTCCACGTCATAATATTGAAAAACTAACCCCAAACCAAGGCCCTGTGTCATAAAACTAGTTATTAATAACAACTGCTCCATTTCTATCACAAATGTGCACTCAGCCAATCAGATTCAAGGATTTCAGTAGCTTATAACAATTATTGTTACTTGTTATTGTTAACAAGTTTCTATGACACAGGGCCCAGGTCTGCTTTGGCTTGATAGATCTAATACAAAGAGAAATTAATTTGGGTCTACTTTCATTTTCTTATTAATACCCAACATGAAGTATAACTCTTTAATATGATTGATTCACCTCTTCAAAGTGACAAGTGAAAGTCTTTCGGATTCAAAGAATTGCTTATTAAGTTGCAATCCACTTAACTAATTAATCTTTTTTCTAAAAATAATTACAATGAAATGGAAATCAAAGCAAAGCAAAACAAAGCAGTGCTATTTTACATGATATAAAGTTTATAAACACACTAGCTATGTATCTGATTTTTAAAAAATTTGTACAGAATTTCTGAATCTGTTTGAGACGATTTCTGTTGAATAAATTTTTACCGGCTTCACATATTCTCAAGCAGAGTAAAATATAACTGGTTAGAGAATCTGATTTTGATCACATACATGTATTTTGCATATACAGTCAAACCTGCTTTAGCGACTACCTGTATAGAAAGACCACCTGTCTATAATAATAATAATTTTTTGTTTCCCTTGAAAAGTGTTTCTCATTGAAACGTGTATTAAAGGAACCTGTACATAAAGACCACTGCTCATAAAGACCGCTTTTCTTGCCCCCCTTGAGCGGTCTTTATAGACGGGTTTCACTGCACATGAACGTCATTCTGAAAAATAAAACTTTGGGAGGGCTACGGCTACCCCAAAGGTTCCTGAAATAGCTTTCATCATTTGCATTAATAATGGCCACGTATACAGCGCTCCTATCCATCACGCAGTGACGCTCATGGCGCTTAGACATTATTACCGCGGTTATAGCTGAGCCACCAAAGTAACTAGCGCTCAAGCATATCAGGTACCCATTTACACCTGGGTGGAGAGTGGCCAATGTAGACTAGTAACTTGCCGAAGGACATTAGTGCCGTGGTGGGATTCAAACCCCGAACATTGTGATCTGCAGTCCCGTGACTTATCCACTAGACCACAACACCTCTACTTAGCATGATGCATTGTTATTGTTGGACTTCATAAACTTCATTAGCAATTAAAGCAGTATCACTTCACAATAGGAAATGAGGCATGCAACAAACACACGTTTCTAAACAACATTAATGTGCAATTTCATTTTGATAAGCAATTAAAATATATTGTGTGGTCAGATGAGAGCAAAGAGAACAATGGACTTTCAAAAGTTCATATTACCAAGTGGATACCTCTTTCTTGCAAGGATCACGATTTTAATGCTTCACGGTACTAGCTACGTAATTGGAACTCGATTTGCAAATTTGCACGCATAGGTACATGTAACTACTTGAACGCACCGAGTGTTATGATTGCCACAGCTAAATCCGGGGTAATAATATCCAGTCATTTGAAAGCACAGAGTTGTTAGATCATATTGGGATATGCGCTTCACAAGAACAGAATATTACTACTATTAAATTATTAGATGTATTTAGATGTATTGTTTAAGTATTTCTAATTCAATTATAATGGTCTCTCCAAACGATTAACTGTCAATTTTGTTCTCTAAATGAGATGAATAAGCACAAAGTATCTACTGCAATCCGACTACATTGGAAACTCAGTACAACAAGGTTCTTGGGACCATCAAAATTACCTTGTTATAGCAGGAATCTCGTTATAAATATCAGGTTAAACAAGATGACTGCGACTGCATCTCCTACATGTATATGCCTCCGCCTTAATTCAGTTGATGGCCCAAACTTTTCTTGAAATATTGTGTTAACCAGAATAAAAAGCCTCTAATCACATGTTAATTGACCTCTTTGACATTTGACCTTACACCTTATAACTCCAAAAGTCTGATCACTTTATCTCCTCCTAGTCATGAATACAAAATAGTTGAGATATGGTGGCAACTAAGGTAAAGAAACATTAATTTCACATACACCTGTATAATGACCTCTATGACCTGTCACTTTTGTCCTACGTGAACATAAATCTAATCGGTTCGTCTCACTATGGTGATGCATACTTGTTCCAAGTTTAAAGTTAATGGATCAAATGATTCTTGAAATATCACGTTAACAAGGCTAAAACCTGCAATTTCAGAATTGAGCTCTATGACCTTGATCATTGACCTACATATCCCAAAATCTAATCAGATCGTCTTCCTAAGGTGATACATACTAGCACCAAGTTTGAAGTTCATATCTCATGCGGTTCTTGAGTTATCGAGAGAACGAGAAAGCGGGATGGACGGACAGACGGACAACCCAAAAACAGAATACCTTCGGTGGGCGGAGGCATTAAAAAACAATAGAATATAACAAGTTGGGACCGGAATATTACACTGAGTTTCCACTATATTGTAAAGTTTCTTCAATTACTATACCACATGTTTATGCATTCCAAGTTTTTGAAGCTAATAGCTCATCTACTGCTTTAGAAACTTTCCAACTTGCCTTTGGCCGCAAGGCTATGTAAGTATGACTAATGAGGGGACAATAAAAGTTCACCCAAGTGCGATGGCAATAGAACTGACAAACTATTACACATGAACATTGTAGCTTATAATTATACTCTACATATATGGTCACAAAATGAGAGGAAATAAACACTAAAAATACATTGAAATGTTACTTAAGTGAAGTTTCTTTAATTATGATGGCACATATTCAAGCATTGCTAGTTTTGAAGAACATCACACCTAAATAGCTCGTCTGCTGCTTAACAAATTTTCAAACCTGTCTTTGGCCGCAAGGCTATGTACGTATGACTAATGCGGGATGCTAAAAGTTCACCCAAGTGTGAAGCCACTTTGAGCAGAACGGCGTGCATGTCTGAAGAAACCGCAGTATTATTTCAGGGATCGTAGAGGCTGGTGTAATGATTGAATGTTCCTCGTATCATGCGTGGAAATTGCACAACTAAATGAAGTGGAAAATTATTGTATTCGGCCTGCCGTGAAATCTCTGTAAAAGGCTCGAGTACATTTCTGGTTAAATGATTCTCTGCATTCAAAGAGCTTGGGAAGTTGGATACTATTAAATAAGCCATAATAATAATAAATCATTACTCCCTAAAATGATTGTTTGGTTAACAAGAAAATTTATATGTACATGTAATTAATTTGAAGAATGGGTCTTCCACCAAATGGGTCTTCCACCAAATTACAGGAAGGAAAACCCTCATCAATTTTAAGTGACTAAAATTTATGGTTAATTAAGTTGTCTCCATTTCCTATATCGTCCATTAAGCGCCAGAAGGGCGTTAACTCTGTTTATAAGTACATGGGTGGATGCCCTTCTGCCTCCCAATCAGCAGAGCACACAGCAATAACCCATGATTGAATGCTCAATTTTCCAGTAGACGGACAAGCAGAAATGATTGCAGGTAACATGCTCCAGCGAAAAGTACTTCGTGGTCGTTTTCTAATCTTCAAAGTCTCCAATTTTCAACCCAACACTATAAACCTAAGCCTAACTGTAAACCTAACAAAGGACATAATCATAACCCGAATCCTAACGCTGTATCAATGATGAAATACAGCTCACAGCAAATGTTACCAGATCATATCGTCTGTTTGGAGCCAGAAGGGCGTTAACTCATATACTTTAAAACTGAGTTCACGCCCTTCTGGCTCTCAAAAGACGATGTGCCTGAGCCACATATTACTTTGTCCTATACAATATATTCCTGCAAGATTCTGTGCTTTTGTGTAAGTTGGTGAGAAGCAGAACCTCATCAATAATACATCCATCCATCCATCCTCCGTTCCCTTGCCTCCAGTCCCAGGGAAGTACACCGCACGGTTTCTCTGATAGAATATATACAACCCCCAGAGCAGGGAAACCAGTTGCAACATTAATTTCCATTTTCTCTGATGGTTTTGCGGAGAAAATGCAGACATTGGAGAAATGGAGGGGAAAATGAGAGTGATAGGAAGAGAGAGAGAGAGAGAGAGGAAAGGGAGAGGGGAAGATGGATGGGAGAGAAGAGAGGGGAGGGATGGAAAGATAAGGAGGACACAAGAGGATAGAAGACAGACAAAAAGAGAGGTGAGAAGGCAGAGAGAAAAAGAGAGAGGGGAAGGAGAATGAGAGAAAGAGAAAGATAAAGAGAAACATAGAGACACAGAGAGATATAGAGAGGAGAGAGAAAGAGAGAGATAGAGAGAGATAGAGAGAGATAGAGAGAGAGAGAGGGGAGAGGGCAAGATGGATGAGAGAGAAGAGAGGGGAGGGATTGAAAGATAAGGAGGACACAAGAGGATAGAAGACAGACAAAAAGAGAGGTGAGAAGGCAGAGAGAAAAAGAGAGAGGGGAAGGAGAATGAGAGAAAGAGAAAGATAAAGAGAAACATAGAGACACAGAGAGATATAGAGAGGAGAGAGAAAGAGAGATAGAGAGAGATAGAGAGAGATAGAGAGAGGGGGGAGAGGGAGAGGGCAAGATGGATGAGAGAGAAGAGAGGGGAGGGATGGAAAGATAAGGAGGACACAAGAGGATAGAAGACAGACAAAAAGAGAGGTGAGAAGGCAGAGAGAAAAAGAGAGAGGGGAAGGAGAATGAGAGAAAGAGAAAGATAAAGAGAAACATAGAGACACAAAGAGATATAGAGAGGGGAGAGAAAGAGAGAGATAGAGAGAGATAGAGAGAGGGGGGAGAGGGAGAGGGCAAGATGGATGAGAGAGAAGAGAGGGGAGGGATTGAAAGATAAGGAGCACACAGAGGATAGAAGACAGACAAAAAGAGAGGTGAGAAGGCAGAAAGAGAGAGAGGGGAAGGAGAACGAGAGAAAGGGAAAGAGAATCAGAGATAGACAGAGACACAGAGACACACACACAGAGGAGAGAGAAAGAGAGAGATAGAGAGAGGGAGAGGGGGGAGAGGGAGAGGGCAAGATGGATGAGAGAGAAGAGAGGGGAGGGATTGAAAGATAAGGAGGACACAAGAGGATAGAAGACAGACAAAAAGAGAGGTGAGAAGACAGAGACAAAAAGAGAGAAGGGGAGAATGAGAGAAAAAGAGAGAGAGACAGAGATAGACAGAGAGACAGAGAGACAGAGAGACAGAGATAGACAGAGACACAGAGACACAAAGAGAGAAAAAGAGAGAGAGAGAGAGGAGAGATAGGAGGATGATTAAGTGGAAGAGAGAGGGAGAGGAGAAGGGGGAGGAACTGGGGAATGAAACAAGAATACATACAACAACATAAGGACAATGAGGAGGGAGAGAAAGTTAGACATCTAGAAAATAACGAACATTATGTAAAGAATGAGGAAGGGAAAGAGAGGCATTCAGATATATACACCAAGAGAAACAGAGAGAGAGAGAGAGAGATGTCAAAAGCCAAGTCCTTTTCCACGCTAATGGAAATGCATGGCGTACAAGGAGGGTATGTCAATTCTACCATAGTTGGGATAGATGGCATATCTTATGAGTTTATTGCAGCATGATGGATGGTTAGTCAGTGTAGAGAAAGAATTTGCGTCCGTAGCAATTACGTGGTACATTTCAAGTTGAAACATTGTAGCAGACAAGGGCAACACAGATGCATAGACTTCATAAACATCTCTCTCTCTATTGCACAAGACTTGTCGAACATTGTAACAATACAGTATCTGAATATGACAGATTTATATCATCTGTTAAGAGCAAAAGGACATTAACTTTGTATTAAAGTAGAGGCGTTTATGCCTTTCTAGCACTAAGCTGACAACAAAATAATTTTTCTGTATTATGAGAAGTTGTTTTGGTTCAATATTCATTGTAACCGCTTTATTTTGTCCATTCTGGTCCTTTCGTCAAATTTTGTCCATCTTATCAATTTTTATTTTTTCTACTGTCATGCTTTATTTTTCTTCAATTTAAGAGCACACACATGTCTAAAACAGTTTGAAATTAAATACAGATGTTTGTATTAAAGAGAAGGTTGAGTTCTGGGAAAGGTAACACATAATTTGTGAGCTTTCTCATTCTTTATACGTTAGTTTGGAAGATTATCATAGTAGAAATGTCCCCTGAAAAGGATTGCTCTTCAAATGCCCTCACATTCAAAATATGACAAGAAACAGCTGAAATGTTAGGGCTGAAAATTTGTGTGTGTAGTCCCATATACACATTTCTGTGTGCAGTGCATGTAACTCTCAGCAGGACCGAGTCAATTTCTTATCATTTTGGTGATTCCAAAACCTTTAATACAGCATACACCAATTATTATGTGCTATATAATCAACCATTCCCAATTGCTTCTAGACAATATCTTTCACAATGTAATCACATCACCAGAACTCAACTTTATCTTTATGTCAACAGACATTCTTGTTTTCAATCAATAGCTTTCCAGAATCCGCTTCATTCATTGACATTTCTTTTCATCCGTCCTGTCCCCCATTTCCTTAATAATTTCCACAGAAACATGCAAAGCAATCATCATATCCAGTAAACAAAAAAAATTACAGATAAAGAAGGGCCAACATTAGTTTTAAAATAATGTTCCAGGTTCTGGTAAAAGTGCAAATAATTTGTATCATTTTCATGAAACCAAATCCAATTACTCTTATGTACCACATGATCAGTCTTTTCATATAAGTTATACGCATTTTCTTCACAATGCCATGGACTGGTCAGTACTTAACTTTATTGTAAAGTCTGGGAAATTAAATGACTCAAAGATGAGCTCTTTCCCATCCTAAAAGCATCGATTCTTGGTTACACCCTAAGGAAGTGATGCGGATCCTACCCATGCTCTCAAGCTTATCAAAGGAACCTGAAGGGAGTGACTGAGGAAGGATGGAGTGCTGTGAAAGGGGAAATCTCTTGCCCCCTGTCACTCCATCCACCACTGTCTCTACTTCTAAGGGAGTTGTTCAGAAGAGTGAATAAGTGAAAATGTCTTCATCATTAGGTGCATCTCCGATAACCTGAGCAAGCTCAAGCTTGAGATATCAGATGGATAAATGCCTCCTGAGAAAAAAGTCAGTTTGAAGTTCCTGTGTCAACTAGCCCAAGTCCAGCGACTCGAGGACTAAGCTCAAGCAAAAGAGTGTAGTCCAGACCTGGTTTAACCTGTTGGGTATGATGTGATCTTGGTATAACATGTATTTCCCATAGACTCCAGCCCAAATTATATCTGGTTTAATATTGAACGGATTAACCTAGTCTGGTCCTTGTATGAAAGGGGTCTTGAATCATTCTACACCTCTCTATTTACCAATATATGATGGAGATCAAACATTACTACAGTACAACCATCATTAAAGTCTACATACTTGACCTCACAACCTGACTCCCCCCCCCCCTTTCATAAAACTTGTTATCAATAACAAGGTACAATAATTGTTATAAGCTACTGAAATCCTTGAATCTGATTGGCTGGGAGCGAATTTGTCATAGAAATGAGGCAGTTGTTGTTGATAACAAGTTTTATGAAACAGGGCCCTGGTCTTTTTCTACATATGAAAGGGGTCTTGGATCTGTCAACTTACCCGTGCATGATGTAGGTCCACCCCGTACAGCTCCAGGTTCTTCACTGTGTTGAGAAAGTGGAACTCTGCATCTGCAGGAAGTTGACCGCTGTAGTGGGAGGAAATTCAAACAAGGTTGGATGAGACAAATAAGCATTACCCTTGACATTGAATTGACCTTTGATAAAAATTAAGGAATACGTAATCTACAGTTCTGGAGTGGTATTCTGAAAATCTTTTTATTTTTGTTAAAGTGAAAAGATCTTAATTTACATCTCAAGTTTTAAATTGTGACTCGTCAATGGTGTTTGCACAAATGTCATCTGCCTGGGCAGCCACCTCCACACAGTTATTAACCAATGACATGCCATAAGTTTAAATTTGTCATGACAATAACAAATTAAATATCAGGATACAATCATACCAGAATATCACCCTCACTAAAATACCATTAGCCTGGTAAATTCGCTACTATTAATTAAAACTATAAGGGAATAATATGCTACAATTTTGAAAGAATTCACAAAAGTGAGTACCTATACATTTGACAAGAAGATCATAACTGAATGCAACTGTTCCTCAGTTTCAGGCCAAGTAAAATTGATTCACTGTTTCCCATCTGCTCCTGCTTCCTTTACAGTTTGAAGCAAGTTTTTGTGATGTTTGCCATATTTTTTTTTTTGGAGGGGGGGGGGGTGCACTTTAAAGCAAGATTTCTAATTATCCTGAAAGGATAGAATGATTTTATTATGTCATTTATTCTACTTATTCAATACTCCAGAAAATTACACAAAATTGGAGAGGGTTTTTGCTCTTTTTGCTCTAGCAAATAAAACTAGCACTAGCAAGAGCTCTTGCAAAGTCTGTCGGCACATTGCGTCTTAAATTGTAATTTTCTCCTTCTAATTTGGGAATCCCAGGGTGGTTAATATCTGAAGAGGGAAACGCTACTGGCTGAAGTAGTTCTCTCTCTCCGAGATGTCAACCTATGAACTAGGTTGATAGATGTAGGCTAAAAAGAGCACCGGCCTAGCAAAAAAAATCAAAGATAGACAGCCGTTCTGAGTCTGTATATAATGAATCAATTCACTCTGTCATCATTGAAGAGATTAATTTGTATATTACATCTATTTCTAAAGGATTTTTTGGATGAGAACTCTTGTTTGGTCACCACAAGGACCCTGTTTCATAAAACTTGATATCTTTGACAAGTTACAATAACAGTTATAAGCTACTGAAATACTTGCATCTGATTGGCTGAGAGCAAATTTGTCATAGATATGTGTCAGTTGTTATTGAAAATAAGTTTTATGAAACGGGGCCCAGGTATACGCTGATACAACTGCATGTGGTTTGGCTGAACTTTGGTGGGGAAATGTCTGTTGAGAATTCTACAGTTGGTGAAAAGTTGCATATTGGGAATCGGTGAAGTAGACATAACAGAGGATCAAAATGATTCATATAATTCAACTTGCAGAATCAGTTAGTAAACAATAATTAAAGACTTATGCAATCTTAATGGAATTATAAACTTTATATTCATACAATATTATTGCAATGTATAAAACATGTGCACACAGAAATTTGACACATAAAACAAGAATAGATAAATTTGAACTGATAAAGGATAGCTCAATTTCAAATGTGAAATTACATTTTGTTTAACCATCTCAAAATCTCAAAAAAAAGTATAGAAGTGAATTCATTTTGAACCTGAACTGATAACAAAGATTGTTGTTTATGCAATAATACACCCTGTGAAATTTGACAACTCGACAATGTCAAGTACGGGAACTTATAACATGGATAAGTAAAAAATAACATCTTGACCCAAGTGCTATTGAGGCTTGATGGTATTTTTGCAAGCCATGTCACTTTCATAGACAGTTTTCGATATGATATCATACCTACACTTCAACCTCGTACAAATAATTTGTTTAGAGATGGAGTGTTTTATTAGTAAAGATGAACCTCTTAAAGAACCACTTATCCCTGTTAGAGATTCTTCCGAGAGGTAGAGGGGAACAGGATGCGATCTCCGAGATGGGGCAATAGACGTAAGAGGTGGGGAAAGAGGAGAATGAGGAGGAGGTAGTAGGGGAAGAGGAGGCAAATGAGGAGGAGGTAGTAGGGGAAGAGGAGGCAAATGAGGAGGTAGAAGGGGAAGAGGAGGCAAATGAGGAGGAGGTAGAAGGGAAGAGGAGGCAAATGAGGAGGAGGTAGTAGGGAGGAGGAGGCAAATGAGGAGGAGGTAGTAGGGGAAGAGGAGGCAAATGAGGAGGTAGTAGGGGAAGAGGAGGCAAATGAGGAGGTAGTAGGGGAAGAGGAGGCAAATGAGGAGGAGGTAGTAGGGGAAGAGGAGGCAAATGAGGAGGAGGTAGTAGGGGAAGAGGAGGCAAATGAGGAGGTAGTAGGGGAAGAGGAGGCAAATGAGGAGGAGGTAGTAGGGGAAGAGGAGGCAAATGAGGAGGAGGTAGAAGGGGAAGAGGAGGCAAATGAGGAGGAGGTAGAAGGGGAAGAGGAGGCAAATGAGGAGGAGGTAGTAGGGGAAGAGGAGGCAAATGAGGAGGAGGTAGTAGGGGAAGAGGAGGCAAATGAGGAGGAGGTAGTAGGGGAAGAGGAGGCAAATGAGGAGGAGGTAGTAGGGAAGAGGAGGCAAATGAGGAGGAGGTAGTAGGGGAAGAGGAGGCAAATGAGGAGGAGGTAGTAGGGGAAGAGGAGGCAAATGAGGAGGAGGTAGAAGGGGAAGAGGAGGCAAATGAGGAGGAGGTAGAAAGGGAAGAGGAGGCAAATGAGGAGGAGGTAGAAAGGGAAGAGGAGGCAAATGAGGAGGAGGTAGTAGGGGAAGAGGAGGCAAATGAGGAGGAGGTAGTAGGGGAAGAGGAGGCAAATGAGGAGGAGGAGGGGGAAGAAGAAGAAGAAAAAAGAAGTAGAAGAGGAAGAAGTTGAAGAGGAGGAAGTGGAAGAGAAGGAAGGAGAATGAGGAGAAGAAGAAGAAGAAGAAAAAGAAGAAGAAGAAGAAAAAGAACAAGAAGAACAAGAACAAGAAGAAGAATAATAAAAAGAACAAAAACCAAGAACAAGAACAAGGCCAAGAAGAAGGAGGAGGAGAAGGAGAAGGGGAGGAGGGGGAGGAGGGGAGGAGGAGGGGGAGGAGGAGGGGGAGGAGGAGGGGGAGGAGGAGGAGGGGGAGGAGGAGGGGGAGGAGGAGGAGGAGGAGAAGGAGAAGGGAGAGGGGAGGAGGAGAAGGGGGAGAAGGAGAAGGGGAGGGGAGGAGAAGGAGAAGGGGAGGGGAGGAGAAGGAGAAGGGGAGGGGAGGGGGGGGAGGGGGGGAGGAGGAGGAGGAGGAGGAGGAGGAGGAGGAGGAGGAGGAGGAGGAGGAGGAAGAGGAGGAGGGGAGGAAGAGGAGGAGGAGAAGGAGAAGGGGGAGAAGGAGAAGGGGAGGGGAGGAGAAGGAGAAGGGGAGGGGAGGGGGAGGAGGAGGAAGAGAAAGAGGAGGAAGAGGAAGAGGAGGAGGGGGAGGAAGAGGAGGAGGAGAAGGAGAAGGGGGAGAGGAGAAGGAGAAGGGGAGAGGAGAAGGAGGAAGAGGAGAAGGGGGAGAGGAGGAGAGGGGGAGAGGAGAAGGAGGAGGGAGAGGAGAAGGAGGAGGAAGACGAGGTGAGGAAGAGGAGGAGAAAGAGGAGGAGAGAGAGGAGACGAGAAAGAAGAAAAGAGGAGGAGAAAGAAGAAAGAGGAGGAGGAAAAGGAGGAAAAGGAGGAAAAGGAGGAAAAGGAGGAAGAAAAGGAAGAAGGAAAGCAGATGAACAAAACAAGAATGGATACATTGAAAGACTCTTTTGAGGATGGAAGGAAAGTGGATGCTATCTTTAAGATAGAGCAATTAAGATAGAGGTGGAGGAAAAGAAGATGGATAATTTCAAACTGTCATTCAACTTACAAGTTTGCTTTGTGTAGATGTTGTACTTGATTGATGAACTCCTCTGTCTGGAATGGAATAAATCTAAACTGAGCCATGTATCCATCGGGATGGTCCTGAGGATCGTAGTCTCCAAGCTCAGCTGCAAAATAGAAAACGTATAATAGACCAAAAATTAGATTTTTATCTAATTCTAATCATATAGAACACACACAATTTTGCCACAATAACGCATCTTTGGTGTTCAAAATGATCTGTTTTCATAAATGCAGACAAAGTAGGTTACCTCATCCAATTCAGCTGGAGTTTAATCGGGGTCCCGTCTTACAAAGAGTTGCGACGATTGATTGCAACTAAATTTGCAATTGATATCAATCGCAACGAGGTACACAAGAGATAGGAGACTGCCAATTTGTGATTGATTGGAGGACTTGCAATTGATTGGGATCAATCGCAACTCTTTATATGATGGGAGCCCTGTCTTACAGCTGAAAACTGCAAATCCAGGACCTTTGTGTACATGAAATTTTCATTACTTTCATTGAAATATGCAAAAGTTTTAGGCCACAAAAAAAGTGAATCACAGCTGTGAACAACTAAGCCCTCATCATGCGCACATCCAATCCCCACCACAATCTTTTTTTTTCTTCTTAATTAGACCTCCCAGAGAAGTATTTTCTGTGATACAGGATTTGTAAAATGAGTCTCACTATTATTATTATTATTAAAGGAATCCTGAGACGTTGACAAGGAATCATGACAAGCATTGTCTCGGAAGACCACCACTGTGACTAATTTTCTGAATATCATCCCAAGACGATGTCTAAGATTTCACATATTTATGACAGGGTTACATTAACGTTGCATTCCTAAGCGTACTTGATTGCCTCAAGTTATATAAACTTTCTCCGAACTAGAAATACATGGAAAGTTCGAATCTTTTTGGCTTCATATTTCATGTTTTTCCAATTTGAAGGTGTACCATTATCAACCATGGACCAAGGCAGTTGCCAATATCATATAAGTGTAAAATTAAAAAGTATGATGAAAAAAGAGAGAGAAAAAAAAGATAATCAAAGAAAGGAAGATGCAGAATGCTACATAGAAAATAGGAGGTGGACAGGAATAAGAGAAGACGCAAAGATGAAAAAAATTAGGATACTGCAAAATATTTCTCAAATTCAAACAGATAACAGCACAAAATTATCAATTCAGCCAGGCATTGATATATATTTCTTGCATCTTATTATGGTAAGACTTGCATGGTCATCGCTCTGCATAGGCATACCACAGGGACATGGTACGGACACCATCATACCTCCCAACAAGCCGTCCTTGTACTACCGTCCCCTTGCGCAGCCAGCCGAGAGCACCAACCCTTGATCAATAACTAGACGATAGTTACCTCCAATAAGCGCATCCATTCTGCGAGCATCTTGCCAATTCCCACTCATAAAATTCAATCTAGCTTCATTACCCCTGCCCACAATGCCACTGCCTATACAGCGCTGCATCTTGAACTCTCATCTCATCTTCTCCCTCTCTCTCTTTCCTGCTTCCTCTCTTGCTTTCTCTCCCTCTATATCGCTCTCTCTCGCTCTCTCTCTCTGTATGTTTCTTCACTCTCTTGCCCTTTTCTCAACATTCCCAAGGCAGCCCTCTTTCTCAACCTCCATCAGTTTCTCCCTCCCATTTTCTTTCCCATCCTCCTTTTTTCTCCCATTCTCTCATTCTCTGTAAAGGTCTTTGCTCTCGTAACTTTCCTTTCTCTCAGCCTCCATCAGTTTCTCCATCCCATCTTCTTTCCCATCCTCCTTCCTTCTCTCGATCTCCCATTCTCTGTGAAGGCCTTTGCTTTTTTGCCCATTTTCTCAACCTCCATTAGTCCCCCCCCCCCCTCTCTCTCTCTCTCTCTTGATTTCTGTCTTTTCTTCATTCTTTTCCTTATTTTGTCAGCATTCTCAACGCAGCCCTTTTTCTCAAACTCCATCAGTTTCTCCTTCCCATTCCCCACCCCCTTTCTCTAAATCTTTCATTCTCTGTAAAGGCCTTTGCTCTCCTGTCCTTTTTCTCAACCTCCATCAGTTTCTCTCTTTCTCTCTCTCTCTCTCTCTCCCCCTTCTTTTCTCTTTTTCTCCCTCTCTCTGCCTTCCCTTTTTTCTGTCTTTACCTTAATTTCTTGTCAAGTCTTCCCAACTCGACTCAACTCTCTTTCTCTCCTTGACAAAAAAATTACTCCCTTCAATTAAAAAAAAACCACAACAACAAACAAATGAAGGAGTGAATGTTATTTTGAATGCATATATGATGTAAACATAAATCAAATGTAAGTTAGCGGACAAGAAATAGATTGATTAACAAAAATAAATTGCCAGCTACAAATATTTAGAATGGTCATTGGTGTAAATTGTAGTGTGTTTGGCAAAGGAGAGCACATATATACACTGTCTTTTGTCAAAATTATTTAGTTTTGGTAGCTGAAGTTATCATATCACCATTCACAATTTAGACGATGTACTGACTGAAATGTGTCGTGGAGATGTAATCAGAGAATGATCAAAACTTTGGAAATGCATTTTTAGTGAAATGTACATCCATATGATTGTATTTACATCCATCCTTGGCTCCCCTTGCCCTTCTCACAGGCTCAAAACGAAACCAAAAACAGAACAAAAAGAAATTTTCAGCAACCTTGATTCATTTCAAGATAAAAAAAACATGATATGGACATTGGGATACATTTAGTTCAAATAAATTTAAGGACATGATATAGGATCTGCATTTTTATTCTCTCTTCATTGTTCACAGAGCCTTAAGGGTTTTCCGCACCGCTCTTTTAGCGGAAATATTAACATTTCTAATGCCTATTATACCTTCAGGCTATGATACCACAATAAATTATGAAGAGACATGTCATATAAACACATGAGAATATACATTTACAATTGAGGAAACAGTAGCTTCTCTGTGTCTTACTCACTCTCTCTCTCTCTCTCTCTCTCTCATTAAAAAAAGTTCCTCATTAGCTGATTACACTTTACCACAAGAGCCCAAGTTTTATGAAGCGCACTTTGATACATGTAGCACTGCTACCCTCATGTATTCAAAGTCCCTGTGCTGTAACTAAAGCAATATCTACTATGCACATGCTGAAATCTGAATATATATGAACTCTCCTTGTTCTTGTCAAAGTGAACCAGCTGCAATGATATTAAAGCAGAGAGGTGTTAGAGTAAAGCTCAAATATTTGAGTGAGAATGCAGGAAAGGCACTTCTGTCCTTCAGCAAGACATTAATCTACATTTGCCAGTCTCAACCCAGGGGGGTGTTTCATAAAGCTGTTCGTAAGTTACGCACGACTATACGCCCGACTGGTGATCAGTTCTTGTGCTAAATGATTGAGAATCTGATGAGTATAGCACCCAAGAACATGTTCCAGTCGTTCGTAAAGTCATTTGTAACTTTACGAACAGCTTTATGAAACACCCCCCTGGTGTAGTAAATAGTTAAGTACTGTTAAAAAGTAATTCTGATAATGCAGTGCGATTGGAACCTCGTCCTTGGCAATTGTAGATCCAGGATTGTCTTGCAGGGAGGAGGGGGGGGGGGGGGGTGGGCACACAAGCCTAAGAAAAATCTATCAAAAGCAACAAAAAATAAAGGGAGTTCTCAAACTTTTCAAATGCCTTTTTGTCCAAAATATTGCCAAGGGGCACATGAGCACAAATTTGTGCATATTCTTTCCAAGAATCCAAAGCAATTAATAAAAGCTACTAATTAAAAGAACGATCTTGTATTACATAAGATGTGTAATGGTTCAATCATTTCTAAGGGCCTAAGCTGACACCTTTTTCCAGACATGCCTTGCCGCGCGGAGCTTCAGGAAGCAATATGGGCTGAGGGACCCTTGTGTAATGGCACTATTCTCTGGAGGCTAAGACAACACTACTAAACGATGAACAACTCGTTTTAATCAGGAGTGCTGTCAAGTTTTCTACAGGTGATAAAAAACAAGTGGAATACTCACAACTTGATTGCTACTGTGAGTTCAACTTCTCACCTCTCTCTCTCTCAATCATACATTATTCGCCTTCGGTTTAAAGGTACCACTCAATTTTGAATGAAAATATGAAATATTGCAAAATTGGTCTTGAAAAGTTGTGTTCAAACATAAACGTGTTTGGAATTTTTTTCTTCAAAAAGTCCTAAATGCACAATCTCAGTTGGTTCAACATTTAATGTCATTTTGGTTTGAATCTATGAACTTTTATTTTCTGTCATTATGAGAGTTCATCATGACACCATCACCTTTAAACATTTAGATAGAAGGTTGAGTTTTGGGAGAGGTGAAAAATAATTTATGAGCGATCTCATTCCTTTTATGTCAGTTGGGAAGGCCATCATAGTAGAAATGTCCCCTGAAAAGGATTCCTCTTCAGATGTCCTCATATTTGAAATATGATGAGAAATGGCTGGAACATTCATACCACATGTATGTGCAGTCCCATATACCCATTTTTGCGTGCAGTGCATGTACTTTGAATTGAGATTGGGTCAATTTCTTATCATTCTGATGATTCCAAAACCTCACATTATAAAACAGTTCATATGTACTTGTAGACATGATCAACCTTTCCCAATAGACCGCTTCGGTAATGTATGCAAATTTTATGCATACCTTTCAAACAAAGGTTGTTCTTGACAACCTGAAAGCTTGCCGGACATAGCAACAAATAATGTACGCAAACTGGATTCCAAGCATTGAGGCTCATTTATAAAAAGCAGGTTCATGGAATAGCTCATCACTAGGTGCTCAGAGAATATACGTGCATAAATTTGTATACATTACAGAAGCGGTCTATTGCTTTGAGACAATTTCTTTCACAATATAATAGCATGACCAGGGCCCTCTTGCATAAAAAGTTGCGATTAAACGCAACTCAAAAATTTAAACCCAAGTCCAAAATACGCAATCCTGATTGGTTGAAATTCAAGTTGCGTTTAATTTTTTGACTTGCGATTAAACGCAACTTTTTATGCAAGAGGGCCCAGAACTCTAATTTATTTTGAAAATTGGCTTGTGAGCAAACATGTACCTAGATCTTGAATTGCATGCAGGAAACATACATCTCTACATTCTATAGCATTACCTGTCCAATAACCATAAACCCAGACAACAAGCACATCTTGCTGTGTAGGTAATGTAAATGTCAATTTGATATACATGTATCTGAAAACCTTAACGACAAATCGTGATTTCAATTCCATACTTCAATATCTATCAATCAAATCAGCTATAGGACTTTGAAGAAGATCATGAGCATGATCTTCGTTTTTACAAACTTCCCTTCACCCTCTGCTGTTATATCAAAGAAAAAATTGAATACAGACCTCCATATATTTACAATCAACAGAATAAGTTAAGGTACAGAATAAGTTACGGTACAAAATTAAGTATTATTTGCGAGAGGTACTTTTAGTCAAACTATCCTGTTCACACATATTATGCTCATTGACAGCATTTTTTTGATGATGGTATATTTTTATTTCATGCAAAGGCTCTTTCCAGAGTTTAGAGGTCAAGTTCTATATATGCTCAATTTTCCCCACTGTAATAGGTAGTCAATATCCATACATGAAACATGCATTCAAGCAACTTATTATAAGAAAAATGTACAGAATTATTTTTTTTTTACCCCAGAAAGTCTAATTGTCCTTGCATCAGGGGTTCTGCTTAGGGACAAATAAATATTTCATTAAGAAATGAAGTAACCTAAAGCTGAATTGATTCCCTTCATTTGAATCAAGGCTAGACAGAGCTAAAATAGTCATCCGTTGATTGATCTGAAACTCCTAAGAACATTCATGCAACCTTTACTCCTCAAATATTACTTCATCTCCTTTGCAAATACTTCTCAATTTATGCAGATAAGAATATCAGGATGAAAAGGAAAAAAGTGGAAACTTACATAGTGGCCAGGATTTTTCATTTTTCATTTCTTTCATTCGTTCACTTGTGGAGAAAAAACTTCACAGCAACCTACAAATATTATAATTTTGCTACTACTACTAAAAAAAAAAAGAAATATAATTTTTTCTGTGAGGGTGGTGGCTTAAAATGTATCCAAGGGCTTCAACATATTATTGTCAATAGAAATACTAGCACAAGGATAGTTTGGAAATAAATAAGTTGAGTGTATGTGTAATATGTGCTGCTGGCATTTTGCACAAGACAATAGAGAACAAGAAAGGCAAAATTCAAGTTGACAGCAAAGATAAATTTTGGGTATGGGAGGGGGGGGGGGGGGGAACCCTATAAATTTCATGATTTCTGAAATCCAAGCAAACTTGAAAAGCAAAGGAATGTCAGAGGGTACTTCCCATGTTTGCTTAGGAATACATATGAGAGATGATTAGAAACGGGATGGATGATACGCTTGGTGATAAATGTTGACATCCAAAGAGATTATTTATTGCTTTCAAAGTTTACACATCTGTGCAAATTTTCAGCAATTTGGAGATGCCTGTGCTTTACCCATCCTCTCCACATTTCCTCTCTCGCTATCTCTACTTCTCTGCAATATCATGGGACCTGCTACTACAAGTAACAAAGTAGATCTGTAAAGTTTACTCTGTATAGCTCCATATCATTCTCTATTCTTTATGTTATATCATCACCTAAAAAAAAAGGGCTGAGTTCTTGAACTACTTACTTCTGTTTTTCTTACATGGAAACATAATAGTTGTATCTTCCTCACCCCCTTTCTAATCCTCTCCCCCTCCCTTTTCACTTCACGTTCTCTTTTCCTTCCTCTCCCTTTCCCCTCCCCTCCCATTCTCTCTCACCATTTACCTTCCCTACCCCCCCCCCTTTCCTTACTCATCCTTCCCTTCCCTTTCCCTTCCCTTTCCCTTTCCCCTCCCCTTCCCCACCCCTTCCCCACCCCTTCCCCACCCCTTCCCCACCCCTTCCCCACCCCTTCCTCTACCCTTACCTTTTCCCTCCTCCTTTCCCTCTCTTCCTATCTCACCCACTCCTCACCTCCCTTTCCCCTCCCCTTGCTTTCCTTCCCCTTTCCACCCTCCCCAACTCTCTCTCTCCCTCTAGATCCTCTCCATCTCCTTCACATTACTATTCCCTTTCATCTTCCCCTTCCCCTCCCTTTCCTCTTTCCCCATCCCCTTATCCACCCCCTCCTCTCTGCACTCTCCGTCACCCCTTCCCACTATCCCAGCACATACATACAACATTGCTTCGGGTGAAGTCTAAATGCAGCGATTCAAGAAAGTAATCAATGCCCAAAGGAAGAGAGGTCTTGTCTCTAAAATGCCTCCACTCTCCTAAATCAATATCAATGTCAGCAGGGGAGCGTTTCATCAAGCGTTTTGTCAGTGTTATTTCACTGACAACTGTTATAAGCTACTGAAATCCTTGCATCTGATTGGCTGAGAGCAAATTTGTCTGTAAAAATCACTGACAAAGCGCTTGATGAAACGCTCCCCCGGACCCCCGTCTCAACACTGCACTTTCCCACAACTCGGAGCCTTCTTCTTCTTCTTCCCAATAAATACATTTGTCAAGCAGAAGTACAACCAAGTTCAGGTGCAGTTAACAAACAAAAAAACTCTACTACCTGTAAGGTCAAGAAAAATTGATTCCTTGTTTCTCGTCTGGTTTTTTGAAAATGAGGAGGAGGAGGTTCCATTTTAGCTAATATTTTATATTGGTTCATTTTCGGCATAAATTTTCCTAAGTTTATTTCATTACATGCAGTATAAAGGCTCAAAACAATGTGAAATATGATATTTTGTTCCCTCGTTGCCTTGATATATTTTTAAGATTCTTATTTATTTCAAAACAAAAATGTCAAAATAACATTTTAAAAAAGGAGGCGGCCAAAATTAGTAAGGAGGAGGGGGTGAGAAAGTAGGAATCAACATTTGGCCTAATAGATGACTTACTACATTTATTGGAAAAAAAGCTTTAAATAATCAATTTCATGATGATTCATGTTAAAACAATGCTACAATACATGAATGATTATCATCCCATTTCCATTACATTGAACAGGAAGCCTAAAATAACTTTTAAAAAACACACACACAAAAACACCTAATGTTGTTGAATAAAGTTCATATATGACAACAATCCCAGTGTACCACTGAATTTCACTTAGTCAAATTGATACAAAAAAAGTCATTTCTTGGGCTCTAATTCTAAATCATTAACAAGCTAAGAAAACAAGAGAAGGCATATTGGCAAGTACATGTATGTGTAGCTTTGTGACTACTACCTTTTTTCCCCATCTTTAATTGAATAATTTTTTAAGACCGAAGATAGAACCTTCGTATTCAACCCTTCAAACGTTATTTCATTTCCAAACCGCCCCCACTGCATAACGCTTCAACTGAATTCAATAACGTGCCGTAAAACAGACCTACAAACTAAACATTCTGGTTCGATCATTAGATTCCCTTCATTATTGCATATAAAAACCTTTTGTTTTCTTTGCTCCCACGATGCAGAGCCTTCCAGCACATGAATTCTCCACCACCAAAATGCCTTCGAGCATTGCGACTGTGAGATATTAATTTCATTATTAATAGCCAGTATAAGAAAAAAAAAAATTCTCTTCAGCATATAAAGATTTTTTCCGACTACTTTTTCCTTCCTTTCTGAGCCCAAATCACACCAAACGGTATTAAATGATATAACATTTATAAATAGTATTCATTTATTATTAAATTTTTTTCTCGCTGAAAGATATTTCTCATACATAAAGCTCTTGAGCGCATTAATAAAACACTGAATTTCTTTAATAATAAATTGCTTAAAAAGAAAAGCTTTAAGCATTATCTATGCCACATGCATGTAAACAAGCGTCTTAAAGCTTGCAATGCTTTCTCTTCATAATTATGAACTTCTTTTTACATAAATATTTTGGCTAAATGCCACAAATAATGCTTTCAAATCATCAGGAGTATTTTGTGTTTACAAACTCTTTTTATCCAAATTAGTGCTCCTATTATGCACACTTATGAAAGGGGTATCCTGCTCAAAGTACGTCTACATCATCTCTCTACACATCAACCGGGAAGCAACAGAGCAATCTTGAAAGCATGCAGTGGTCAGGAGTTAATCACCATTTTAAAACCCCCTTCCCCGTGCTCACTGGCTGGGTATGGTGTAGCGGAACAGCCAAAATGAAATTTGATTATGCCCTGTCTTCTTTACAGGCCGCCTCAGTGACTCATCTATTCAAACGGAATATTGGCTGATATGATGGGGAACAAAATCATATAAAATAAGCTGTTTGTTTGCCTTAAGCCCTGGAGGCACATAGATTTCTTCATCAAATAAGGGCTTCATGTCTCATATTTGAACAAGAATGCCTCACTTTTCTCTCTCTAGTTCATACAGGCTCTATTATTATCTTTTTAGTGCTTGATATCTTATATATGTATATGAAAAAGAAAACCCTCATATTTGTACTATTTTATACAAGGGCTATGAATAATATTTTTTACGAATCAGAGGACCGATGTAAAAGAAACTTAAAATAGCTGCATCTTTTTTTAGATTTTCTGTAAAAAGAGCTCAGATTTTTTTCTTGCTTGGTGGTGCTGAGTGATATTGTAATTTTTAGTTTTGTTTTCCAAAGCACTTTTTGAGCTTTCCATAGCTTAATCACTCTGTGCTCTTGTGTTGTTGTTTTTTTACTGCGGTAAACGTCACTGTAATATGTTGTTCAATTACAAAACATGGTCGATAGTGTCAAAAATAACCTTGTGAAGAGACTAAAATCTCTTTTTTCTGCAACTTAGTCCACATCCTTTGTGATGAATGACCCGACTCCCCAATGAATACATTACCTTCAAGCGATGCAAAAGAGATAATTGTGTAAAAGATTATCTCAACAGATATCATTCAAATTGATAAATAAATAAATGAATTGATAGAAGGAATCAAGGAAAACTGAACAATAACTCACCTTGAACAAGGTATGATGCTAGTAATGTGCCGATGTCGAATGAACACGTCAACCTGCAAAATGGAGAAAGCAAAGGAAATTTGTATATTCGGTGAAAATTGCATCAATATTTGTCAAAAAGATTCCTCATTCCTGTTACATAAACTGTAAAACTAGAAACTCTAATCTGCGAATTCCGTGAGTAGAAATTCGCAATAGTTTCGTGCTGCGAAATAATCAAATCATGTTCATCACAACATAATTTCCAAACTTTTCGGTTTTACCGTATCCTAGATTAGGTTTAGGGTTAGGTTTAGGGTTAGGGTTTGGTGGAGTGTAGGGTCCAGGACTCCACGGTTGAATTCAGGAATTTGACTGTGTGAAAAATTGACAGTGGAGCAATAACGCCACAGCATACAATATTCAATGGGAAGATTGAGTTCTGGTCATGTGATTACATTGTGAAATAAACTGTCTCAAAGCTAGACCGCTTCGGGAATGTATGCAAATTTTATGCATACCTTTCAAAGGTTGCTCTTGACAACCTGAAAGCTTGCCGGGCATAGCAACAAATAATGTATGCAAACTAGATTCCAAGCATTGAGGCTCATTTATAAAAAGCATGTTCATGGAATAGCTCGTCACTAGGTGCTCAGAGAATATATGTGCATAAATTTGCATACATTACAGAAGCGGTCTATTGGAATAGGTTGATAATGTCTACATCAGCATTGGTGTATATTGTGAGGTTTTGGAATTATCAAAATAATAAAGAAGTTAACCCCATCTTGCCAAAAAGCACATGTACTGCACACAGAAATAGGTATATGGGACTGCACACACACACACACACACACACATGAGGCATGAATGTTCGGCCCGAACACTTCAGCTATTTCTCGTCATATTTCGAATATGAGGGCATTTGAAGAGCAATCCTTTTCAGGGGACATTTTTTCTATGACGTTCTTTCTGACTGACATAAATGGAATGAGAAAGCTCACAAATCATTTTTGCACCTTTCCTAGAACTCAACTCTCTCTTTAAATGATATGATAGTGCCCTTCCAGCTCTCAACACACAATTATTGAGGATGGCTGCGTTCAAACAACCTTCCTATGGTTTCTTTATGTATTCATTGTTGGTGTAAGTTAGAAGGTTCAACTCTGATAGTAATCTATAATGAAGGCCACAAAAGCCCTATCAATGCCTTTAAGTGTGATTATTTGATTTGGGAATGAATTTCTTGTATTGAATTTGAATTCTACTTCTCTTTGGATGTCTTTATCATTAAAGGATTACAGAACGACACAAGCCAAGGATGGTAGAATTCAAATACTTCTCTTTAACATAATATTCCGTTCTTGTCTAGGGAACACCAAACAATGCTGCGATGATAAACAAGAAATTGGGGTCATGTCAGTTAACAACCTCTGACTGTATCATGTTTTGATATTTTTTTTTCGTCTATACATATTCCAATATGCAGAGAAATTTATTTTTAAAGTGACAAGTAAAATTAAGATTCAAATTTAAAGAATGAATGAATTATTTTCAAAAGGCTATCAAAAATTTGAAATAAGCCAGCAAGGCTTGAAAAAAGTCAAACTTTACAAAAGAAATTTAAAATGGGGGTGTCCCCCACTCCCCCTCCCCTCTCGCGATGCACCTGCCAGGCTGCATCCAAACTGTACTGGATTATCAATGTATATAACAGTGTCAATGCCGGCATCCATTTTTGGAATACAGCAAATCTGTTCCACCAAATTTTTATTGAAGGCCATTTAGGCTGTAAATTAGGGTTCTAGTGAGATCAGGGCCCCATTCCATAAAACTTGTTATCAGTAACATGTTACAATAGTTGTTATAAGCTTCTGAAATACTTTCATTTGATTGGCTGAGAGCAAATTTGTCATAGAAATAGGGCAGTTGTCATTAATAACAAATGTTATGAAATGGGACCCAGGTCCAATAACTCCTTGGTAAGATTATAAACTGCAACTTTATCTCCTGTAATGAATGCCCGTTCTACTTTTCTGTTCAGATTGCTCCCTTTAAAAGGAAGATATAGCTTCCCCAAACAAGCTGGAGTTGGGCATATAGACAAGGTTACTAGGCAAACTGATGTCCTCTACTGTTTCAGTCATTCATTCAAGTACACGTTCGTAATACAAAGCACATTAAATACCACATTAAATACCACAACAATAATAGGCCTACATATATGGTGTGCAAAAAAATAAAACATGGGCTTCATCACATCATTTAGTCATCATATTCTCACCTTGCAGGCTATTCATGAATTACCTAACACGACCCTTGATACGACCCTTGATTAGACATATGCTTAGGGCTCTAGTTTGTCAAATATTACAGGATTATGGATTGAGTTGTGAGGTTACATGTAGGTTTAAAGATAAAGCTGTGTTCTGGTTATGAGATGACATCGTGAAAGGAACTGTCTCAGAGAAATTTGGAAAGGTTGGTCATGTCTACATAAGAATTTTATAAGATTTTATAAGAGTTTTATACTGTGGGGTTTTGGAATCATCAAAATGATATGAAATTGACCCAATCTCGCTGAAAATCACATGTACCGCACACAGAAATGGGTACATGGGACTGCACACACAAGTGACACGAATGTTCGGTACAGGAGTTTGACTTGTCCCTTTAAGGTAACCACATACTGATGTATGTCATCTTGCGCAATAGATATAACAAAGAAATACAAGCCACAAGATTTGTAATACACACTAATCCCATTATCTCTTTCAATTTCATCTTTGAGTAGTCTTCAGCCACAGACCCGTAAAAAAATTGATTAAAACAATATGATTATGATTGCTTCCCCTCCAAGAGGATATCATTATGTCTAAAAATAGGAATGTCAACACATTAATTAAGATCATATTTTTTGTATTACGCTCATCAATTTCACAAGCCTGTACTCCGGATGATATTAATCCCAAAGCACAATAGGAAGTGCACAGAACACAAAGGCCTACAATATGTGCTGTTAATTATGAGACACATGTAATGAATATACTTTTACTAAATACTAATTTGAAATGAACCGAAGAAATACACTGTGTATACTGTATATGTATATATACATAATTCCTACTTAAGGCAATTTTTTTTGGCGAAATATTCGACGGAAAGGGGAAGCCGACGTTATGTCAAATTTTTCAATTCGCCTAACGTTTTCGGCACTGCTTTTTCCCCATTTCCGTAGGGGTAGGAGGCATTCTATCGATATAAACGTAGAGGGCGCCAAATTACTTATATTACTACAAAGTTTTGTTCGGTAGGGTGAACTCATTTTCGTATAATATAACCTGGAAAATCTATATATGTATAACTCCTGGGTATCTAACGTCCTAAGTTGGACTCAGGGCGATGTCTGTTTTTCTTGATTATATCAATAGTTTGAGGATTTACTAAAAATACCTTATCGCACACAAAAGGAAGTTATTATACAATTCTTTTTGCCATAAATGCAAATTGAACCAAATTAATTCTAAACATATACTAACATTTTGAATCTATTAATTCTCTGTAACGTCCTTTTTGCGATGATATACGTTTATACAATGAAAAAAAAAAACTCGCCTTTTAGTAAAATCTAGGTATATATCACTAGATCTTCATTTGGGAGATACTTGTCTCCCTCTTTGTCCATGGTGTCGGAATAAACCGAACTGTCGTGTGTCTCCCTATTACCCGATCCAGTGGAATATATATATATATATATAAACTGTGTATCCACTTTGACAATGAATACAGAGGAATATAAATCTTTATATTAATTAATAAAAACATCGATAAGACATTTATGAACTTTATTTAAAAAAGAAAATTAAAACATGTTATGAAGTTACAAATGTGGAGAGTAAGCAACATGAATGCTAAGACGACTGTTTTAAGACAAGATTGAGTTTATTAAGGTAAAAATAATTTGTGAAATTGTGAGCATTCTCATTCTTTATATTCCTAAGTAGGAGAACATCAATAATTCTTAAGTACTACCATAGCGAACCTTTCTCAACAACTTCAGGGTATGTGCTTCTTTCAAAATGCAATCCCATCAGCAGTACTCAACCTATCAAATATTCATGATAGAAACCTGCTCCAAACTGCTTCAGGGGAGCGTTTCATCAAGTGTTTTGTCAGTGATTTTTACAGACAAATGTTATAAGCTACTGAAATCCTTGCATCTGATTGGCTGAGAGCAAATTTGTCAGTAAAATTCACTGACAAAACGCTTGATGAAACGCTCCTCAGAGGTATTGAAAAAAGATTACTAAGAAAAAGTATATAATGTACATAGACTAGTGTTGATGAAGAATGACAAGTGTCCATGGCACTGGTATGCTAAACCACAGAAATACTTGTGGTAGAAATGGGAAGTGTTCGGAATAGTTATGTGGTCACATTTATACACGGATAAAGGATTCTAATGAGGAAGAAAAGCTATCTACCACAAAAGGGAGATCAAGGAAGGATATGAATTGGTGAGCTCCGTGTAGCAGCTTGTACAAGGAACATGAATTTATCCAGGATATTCAACTCTAGAATGTTCATTTATTTATCTTTTTCTTCCACTACATGTATATGTATGGTTTCATGCATGCACACAAGTACAAATGAACATTTTGAATGAAAGCAACAACTTTCAAAACTTCTGCAAATCTTATCATAACTTATAGGTGCCACAAATTCAAATAGTCCCATATCTGCACATCTGTGTTTGCAACTTTTGTGTTTGAATGATAATAATGAGAGAGTGAAAAAAACCAAACAATCATATTACTTTCTTACTCTTTACCAGATTTTCCTTAAGATTTCATTGATCATTTTTTTCACATTTTTCTGCTGTTATTAAAAAAAAACTTGATATAAGGGTGGACTTCCCCCTTTAAGATGTTCTAAAACAAATTTCAGAAGATCCCTGTGATCAAGAACATGCTCAATCTGGGAATCTCCCTAAATGTTAAAAAAGACCAAAGCACACTTTCATACCATGTGTTTTAAGCGCCTTGTTCATACTGACTCTGAGCACAATACATTTTAAAGATGGGTCAGCATATATGAACGGGGCATCTACTATGACAGATGGAAATAATCCCCCCATGCAAAGAAAGAAAAGCCTCTGGGCTCTTCAGAGAGAGTGGATGCATGGCATCATTAGTGATCATATCGCGGTCGTCATGGGAACCCCTCGCATCCATCCTGAAATGTCAAACTCATCTCCTAAACAGAGGAGTCAAGTTTATGAGACATTTCACAGGTCAATAATTTGAGAATGCATCTACTATCTCTGGATGAAGATAAATATCAATTTGTGTTGCTATATCGGGGTAAGCCTTGGGCAAGCATGTAGGAAAAACCTCAAGCACCCCTCTCTGCATTGTGTATGAAATCTACACTACTGGTAAGTGTATTTGTGAACTTCATTTGAACTTCCTTCAAATAGCCTGTATCACAGACTCTATTTTCGGAAGACATGACTTACTCTGAGGACTCACTTCACCATACAACATACTCTATGGAGTATGTAGTCTATATGGTCCAGACCTTTCCCTAACTACAACTGTCCTCTTCTCCATTGAGAATGAAAGAAACGAGATAGCGCAATAGCTGGATATAAATAGCAACTCCATGATAAAGTAGCTAGGATATAGGCAATGAACAATCTGCTATCTACTGCATTACACCAAATTGTTTCCTATCACATGAAGATATATCCTGCCATATCCGCTACTGTGTCCTCAAAGAAGGAAATAGAATTTAAAGGTGCCTTTTATTACATTTTCATTCCAATGGACATGCTGTATTCCTTCTTTTATACATTACTTATTTCAGGATCTTCTTTTCCATTGCTTCCTCTTTCTTGACTTTGCGTCTCTCTCACTTTAACTTTCCGTACTCCACTTCCGACATGCGTTCCCATCATTCTATATTACACTGAGCTATCAACTATCTAGTCCTTATACATTTCTATTTCCCATCTTTTTTCAGTTCATACTGATTTCAATCCATAGACCTCATCTTAGCTGCTACTTCTAGATTCTTATACTTCTCTTTCCTACCATTAGAAAAAAAATTATCTTCCCACCTCCCAGCTTTCCATCAATGTTCCTCTTTCCCTGTCAATCTCTCACTCCTATTTCTCCAATTTACAGTCCTCCTCCAATTTCTCTCTTCAGTTCCCTGTCTCTCTACCTCCATTCTATCTCTCCCTCTGTCTCTCCTTCCTCTCTCTCTCTCTCTCTCTCTCTCTCTCCCTCCCATCACCCTCTAACTCACAGTCCACCTTTCATATATCTCCCAATTCCTTGAGGGACGCTGAAAAATTCATTAGAAGAGTGTGAGTATTTGCCGTAAGAGCTCCCACGTTCCCACTTTTAAGTTTGTCACGACGTCGTGCGTCGCATACCAGGGTAACCAGCCCACCTATACGACTTCGTCCGCAGGCACCCAAACCCCACTGCAACTCGAGGGCAATTCAATATTAAGCTCTGCGGACAATTGAAAACAGAAGTGTATGTTAGCTTTGTAATGGAACAATTTACACTGAACTCGGCGTCGAGTTAAAGACAAAAGGGCATAGAAGAGTCACAAGCTCTTTTCAAAGAAAGGATGGGCCTCTGTGATCAAGGGAATCAACGAGACACGTTGCACTTTATGATTCTCCGAAGAACATACCTGATGGCATCTTTCTTAAGAATATTATTTTCGTCTGCAAAAAGTGAAGGAAATAAATGTCGTCCTCCTACTTGGCTCTTCATGAAGTGAAGATGCAATTAAGACATTACATCACTGTTCACTGACTAATTTAGATGTACATGTATAACATGGCTTATGGGAAGAATTTTTCTTTTCTCCTCCAAAAGCAACAAAAATTATCATCCCCTCTCGTAACTGCAGAATGTAATGTATGTTTTGAATAGAATTTTGCTAATAACAATTGGTGATATAGTCACTTGCACAAAATGCACTTCCAAACAGAATCTGCCATTGTGTAGTTTAAGATGTCCTATTAAAAAAAGAAAAACAAATCATAAAGTAAGAACAACATTTCTTAATAATCTCCATGAAATTGTCACTAGCACAAAATGCACTTCCAAACAGAATCTGCCATTGTGTAGTTTAAGATGTCCTATTAAAAAACAAAGAAAAACAAATCATAAAAGTAAGAACAACAACATTTTTTAATAATCTCCATGAAATAGACATCCTAAAATAAAAATGGGTAATAACCATCATGTACATGTAACTAACGTGGAGGTTTACGGTTCACCATGTGGTTAGTCCTGAATAGGACTATTGAGTAAGAAGAAGAAAGTGGAGAAAAGTTGAGAGGAGAAGAAAAGGAAAGGCGAGATAGAAATTCAGAGAGTGTAGAAGTAATCTATCTTGAAAGTGTGAAGTCCTGAAAAGGACTGTAAACCAGACTTTTACAAGATTCTTTGTGAGATAAGGCCCACATAGTAAAAATTAATGTCAACATGATTAGTCCACACAGATGAGCACAGTACTGCCCTACTCTGCACTCCTTTTTTTTCAGTTGACCACAACCCATTATAACATTTATAGAGGAGAATTTCTTTAAATAATTCTGATTCACTACTGAGGAATAAAGCAGACTTGGGCAGAAGGAAAGACACTCCTTTTGAATACAAGCTGTGTCTTCCTAAGCACTTTACAGAGTGTTCATATAAGGGATCATCGTGAGACAATTAGAGATATAATTGATCTAGGATGAATCACAAGTGATGCCGTATCAGAAACATGATCATATATCAAGTTCAAGTAGACAATTTTTTTTCCCGTGACCTTTATTTTGACAAATTAAGCCTCGTTCATACATGTGGCACTAAACTGACTTTAAAAAAGGCAACGGTTGCCAAATGGAATAACATAAGGATATAGTGCGTTTGACATACATGTGTAGGGCCTTTGTTGCGTTTAGCTACTTTTTTCACCCCACTTGCTATTCATTTACATGGTTTTTATTTTGCAAAAGCATTTTAATTTATGCGGTTTACCACATCATGTGTGAGCGAAGCTTTACAAAACTCAATTTGTTCTCATAGTGCATTTCCTTCTTTTGTTCTACCCTATTGCCTATTCATAACTCTTGTTTATAACTCATTATATGTCAATCTATCATAAATGCACAAATTTCCAAGGGAAATACTCTTTTTTCTTTAAATACTCTAATTTCCAAGTTATCGCTAAATAATTTGGTGTGTAAAGTAAAGAGTTCTTACGAAGCAACTTGTACAATTTCCTTTTTCATTCTTTTTATGGCTCACCCTGTACAAGCTCTGGGTTACCACAGCATATTGGATTGAACCCCCACAGTTCAGCAGCGAATATACGCCTGCCCGCAGTTAACACTTGTACGTAAATTGTACCATTTTCTTTTCAGTTCTTTTATGGCTTACCCTGTACAAGCTCTGTGTTATAAAAGCCTGTGGGAATGAACCCTTGTAGCAAAGCAGTGATCGGAGTTCACAAAAATTGTACTATTTTCTCCTTCTTTCTTTTCATGGCTTACCCTGTACAAGCTCTGCATTACCCCAGCCTGTGAGAATGAACCCCAGTGGCATAGCACTGAATATATATTAAATTTGTCTGGATGTCAAACAGATAAACTGTACTATTTTCTTTCTTGTTCTTTTTATGTACAAGCCTACTGGATCGAACCTTTGTGGTATTGCAGTGAATAGTTCTGTCAGGACATCAAAAAACTACATGTTGTAAAAATCATATATTTCGTTCCTTTTATTGATTACCCTGTACAAGCTCTGCATTTCCAAAGCCTGTGGGATGGAACCACTGAATATTAAATTACATCTACAGTGTATTTGGAGATCATATAAAGTATATTGCACTATTTTCTTTTTCGTTCTTTTTACGGATTACCCTGTACAAGCTCTGCGTTACCAAAGCCTGTGGGATTGAACCCCAGTGGTATAGCACTGAATATATGAATATATTCCTCACAAAAAAGATGACCCAATTACAAGCTCCTTGAATTCTAAAGAGGCATAGCAAGATATTGATTCCCTTGTATCAAATGTGGAAATATGACAAGGGGCATGCATACAATCGTGAGTTAATTCTATACTCGTCGGTGCGAGAGTGAGAAACGGAAAGACTTTCAGAGACGTCCACGCTTCCTGCCATGACCTCCTTACATAAACTCCTTACTCCGCAAGTAGACCTACGTACTTGTAAACTTAGCAGTTCCTTCAGCTTCATCTATCAAACGTACATGAAGTATCATTCTTCAGTTCTATATATTGTCTGCTGAGTGGGAGCCAGGATGGCATAAAAGTGTACCAACCACCCAAACGTACAGCTAAAATGTATAAAATCAAGCTAAAAAAACCTAACCTGGCACTCTATGGGTTAAATGTTAAGAAGAAAATAAATGCCAAGATAAAACCCAAATGCATGGAACCCAAGTCTGGCTTGGTTTCCAAGTGTGCCCTATATATTCTAAGCGAGTGCGTACGGGTGTCAACTAGTCCACTCAAAAGTTGGGGCTCCTAACGTATTGAGCAATATATTTTTTGGTGACATGGGACCCTTCAACTCATATGAGTTTGTAAAGAATAGGTTTTCAAATAACTAAAACAAACAAGTTAATCGTTGAGTATTTCTGAAAGGAAAGATGGTTTTCTTTGAAAGAAAGGATAGATGCTCAACATTTTAGACATTTTTTTTTTTATCTTGAAACGTTTTATTGGTCAGAAAACACACCATACTATACAAAATATTTATTACATCTATTCTGCAGAAAATAAACAATCATACATTTTGGACATTATGCTCTGTCCTATCGAGTGACATTTCCCTGCATGCTCTGTCCGTTGTCTATCAAGCATAACTAGTGGACATGTAGAAGACAAATTAGACACATCTTCCCATAGTCTGCGATAGCTTAGCTGACCGATCAGTGCTTGATTGAACTGGTCAGTCAGGCACTGGGGCGGCGCACACACTCAGTGGTCAACTGTCTGGGATAAGAATCCTATCCTAACAGGATCATCTTAGCAGGATCATGGTGGATGTTTGAGATAAAGAACATCATATGCCATGATAGAGCCACACCATCATGGGGGCACCAGACCAATTACAGCAACTAATTACCCAAGGAAATGCCTGACTGATCTCTGCGCCACATTCCTGAATTAATGTCCGTACCAAAGGCGCATATTAAAGGCAGAGTATTACATTTGCTACAGTTATATTCATTGAGCAACTATAAAAATTCCTACAGAATTGTATTTTTGTAAACTCTCCTAAACAGAGTTGCCTACTGATTATATGGAGGAAATGTGCAAAAAAAAAAAAAAAGGAAAATTGCAATTTAATGAAACACCTTTAAATTCAGGTTATTTATAGTAAGTTTCTATGGGGGAAATCACTGGAAATCACACTATCTGCTGATTCTTCCAGATGGCAACATCCAAAATGCCATTTGGTTTACAACTGACAAGTCTTACATAATGTGCATACCATCCGATGACTTCAAAAAGGTCTGCCCCTGAGAGCAACGTTCTACTCCCAAACTACACTGAACACTCTCCGATAACTAGAAGGCCACGCTCAAATAGGCTTTTTTCGCTTTCAAAATTTTGCTTACCGATAGTCCCGTACTATCAGTGGGGCTAAACGATGATTTAGCCCCACCGATAGTACGGGACTAAGCTTAGCCCACTTTCTGTTCACATTGCATTTTACCAAAGTGGGCTAACTCCACAATAGTACAGAATTATTTTAGCCCTGGAAAAAAGCAGGGTTAGCCCCACAGAAGGTGTGATAGATGTAGAAAGGTGGGGCTAAGTGCTCTGCAAATTATGAGAAAAGCAAAGAATAGTCCGGGGTTAAGTAGAGTACAGGGTAAAAAAAAAAAAGCCTATAAATAATCTTGAATGGAAGATGGTACTTGCACTGATGGGGAATAGACCACTTCTGTAATGTATACAAATTTATGCAAACAAATTATGCAAATACAGTATATTCTCTGAGCACCTATTGACGAGCTATTCCATGAACCTGCTTTTTATAAATGAACCTCAATGCTTGGAATCCAGTTTGCATACATTATTTGTTGCTATGTCCAGCAAGCTTTCAGAATGTCAAGAACAACCTTTGTTTGAAAGGTATGCATAAAATTTGCATACATTACCGAAGCGGTCTATTTTACAGGGTCAGTGTATTAAACTGAACTGTGTTGCATGACACAAGGAAACTCCTGAAAGACAATGCCTTTAAGTGTGGTATCACATTGGACATCAGATGATCTGCAGACAGATTAAGAACTGCCACGCTAATGAGAGCTGCTTTATCTTGTCTTACAGATCCTCCTGGCATCAGATGCCACAGGCACTTTTACCCAAACATCTACTAATTAAAATGCTCATCCATACTGCTCCACATGTTTATTCCTCTTACATTTTAAAGGGTACATATCAATCATCTAAAACTATTTTCTGTATGTTAGGGGTTCTTTCCCCCTAGTGTGCTACATAGTCAAAATATGAGCTTCTAATTTTACGTCCATAAAGAACCTTTGCAAATTTAAATTACGTTCTCAATAGACATAAGAAGGTCTTGTGAGAAGACTAGTTTACGCATCCATACGCATAAATATTCAAAATCGAATGACAATTAAGTGCCCCTATATGTTTTCATGGCAAAGACATGATGAATTAGAATACATTGCACTTTTTAAATGGTTGAAAAAGTAGTTGAACTGTTGAAAGTTGAAATGATACATCAGAACTTAATAATGTATGTTCCATTGATTACCCAATCAATCCAATATACTGATAATACTAACAACATGACTGGATTGTGAACTCGATTATTTCCTCTCTCATTTCTAAAATTTCTGTCAGGGTTGTATCATAGCTCCTCAGATTAAGGCTTACATCAGGCCGTAACAGATATGAGTATATAATCGTTTTCTAGACAAATACTAGCATTCTCCTAGGGAAGTGTTATCCCCACTCTTTAGGTGGCCTACCTATGGGAGGGGTAAGGGGGGAGGGGTAAGGGGGGGGGTAAGGGGGGAGGGGTAAGGGGGGAGGGGTAAGGGGGGGGGGGAGGGGTAAGGGGGGGGCGGCATCATCACCCTCAAATTAAGGCTTAATACATCAGGCAAAGACATGAATAGATAATTGCTTTTGAGAAAAATACTAGCATGTACTCCTAGGGCTCATGAATCAGCTTAGAAAAAATTATCCCTTCTCATATAAATATCAGGTGGTGTAGCTTTAGGGGGTGGGGGCACAGGGCACATACTTCAAAAAATAATATGGCAAACAAAAAAAAGAGAGAGAGGAAGAGATATCAAAAAGGGAGAAGGGGAAGTAGAAAACATGAAAAAAGAGGCAACGACCCCTCAACCCCCCCCCCCCAATCAATGACCTTGTTATCCACTCAGTATGACTGGTGCCCCCCCCCCATTCCATGATACTGGCGTCCCCTCAATATCTGGACCCACACTACACTACTGCAAATATCACTGGATCAAGTAAAGTGACTGCTATAAATTACATGTGCATGTAGTCAAGAGCAGCAATGGCCGTGAAATAACGAGTATCTCCCCAAAATATTATCTCTATATGGTGATGGCCAACCTCAATTACCGCAATGTCCAAGCTGACTGATATTCTATAAATATGCAGAGTGAAATAGGGCGAGACATTTCGTAATTTAAGGCTTACCCAATTTGAAGTCATTCCCTAATTTACTTCCATCAAGCGTTAAAAATTATTTAGCAAGTTCATAAGCTGGTAATCCTAAAATTACAAAAAGGATTACAGTATTTCTCGCCCCTACTCTGAAAGCGTTCTGATTTTTAAAAAAAACTTTATAAACATGTGCATAGCAGGTGATTACCGGTATGTATTGAAACATTTGCCTCACATGACAGCATATATACATGTATGCACGCAACCTCTTTTTTACAATTACTCTATGACTGACACTTACGTGCCTGCCTGCCTGCCTGGTGCCCCATCTTCTTCCCAACAGTAAAATGAGTGTAGCATATAACCCGAAACCCAAAAAGTCTAGAAGGTCAGCCGTAAATAAGGTTTATATCCTTCCTGGCTGCTACCTACATGTACCATAGCAAATGTACATTATGTTGTTTATATTTGTTGTAACATTTTTTAAAATATATATTGTGTTGAAACTGTTTTTATTGCTTTGGTGAAATAAATAAATAAATAAACAATCTGAAGTGTCAGCATAGAATACAGTATACAATCAACAACTATCAAATTTATTGGTTAAGGGATTTTCTTGCATCAAAACACAAGCAGGTTATATGTCTGCACAGGAAATGAGTGTACTTGGGAGTAAGACGTCACTTTCTTTCGGACCCCAAGTCCTCACTCACTTCCCCCTCACGCCCCCCTCACTCCCCCATCCATTGTCATCATATCATCTGTTGAAATCCAGAAGGCTGTCATTGTTAATTCATATACTTTTAAAACAAAGTTAAAGCCCTTCTGGCTCTCAGGTCTCAACAGACGATATGTTCCCTTATATGTATATATGTCTGTATATTTATATGCTTTTGCTCATTGTTGTATTTATATTGTCACTTTAATTTAATCGATTTATGAGTTATGGAATTAAAGATGAAATTTAATATTTGCTATTGTTACATCAATACATCAAGCTATACTTTGATTTTCGATTATATGTTGGGAGCCAACGCACTTAAGACTACATTTTTGTCTTCCTGTTGCCTCCCTCCACAATGATAGAGTGTCTATTCCCCTCTTTCATTCTGTTTTAATATGCTTTACTATCATTAATTTCATTGTAATTGTTGATGACTTATGTTTGTACTTTTGTAATGTACTATTTTTAATGTACTTGCCTAATAGGCTTATGCTCACATGTACATGTATTTTTTTTTATTGTTGTGGAGAATAAAATGATTACTTACTTAATATAGGGTAACCTAAGGCCATTGCTCGCAGGGGGATGACTGATATTTTATTCACCTTATTATTATGGTCTACAAATGCATACATTATGTGAAGACCAAGGAATCTACACTCGATCCTCACCTGCATGAGTGCCTTCATGTAGCAATCATCTGCTAAGTGCTAGAAGGCTGTTAAACGCAGGCTGAACGCCCTTCTAACTCTCAACAGAATAAAGATTTATCAGCATTTCTTTTTAAGTTAGCACGGTCGTCATGCCTTTTTCGAAAGTATTTCCCATATTTTCTGACTTTTAATTCCATCGTATCACCATGGATGTTTACAGTATGTCTGAGATGAAATAGCTCCATCCTGACTTACGAGTGAGGATAAAGCTATATCCGTACTCGACCCGTACTCGACCCGTACTCGACCCATCCCTTGTGGAGTGTGAATGGAGTGACTGAGGAAAAAATTTCATGTAGACTTTTGGATGCGGAGATACATGTACATGTAGTCTGGACTCAAATTCTATACAGGTAGGCGGCAATGGTTATGAAAGCAGGTAATAAAAGCCTCTGAATTTGCACAATCAGTACCCTCGGGCAAAAGAACATTAATAACTAATTCTGAACGATATCACATTTTGCTATTAATTGACAATCAAAATTCATTTCCAGGTGCTTCAATTTTGCAGCGCTGTTTAATTTGCTCCTTGTAATTGCAGATGCAAACACTCGGTTTATGAAATTGGGAGATCAATTATATATAAATTTGTAATAAAATGCCCTCCTCAGATTGATTATTCAAACCGTACGATTAATTGAAATCTAAATTATTTAGAGTCCTAAATATTTTTTGAAAATAAAAAGCAATTAAGTTTTTTATAGTCTGGACATCGTTTTAAACAAAAACTCAATAAAACTGTACGAATAATTGAAATCTAAATTATATACAATCCTAAATGTTTTTCGAAAATAAAATGTTATGTGCAGCACTTAGAAATCATTGTAATTTTATACATACATAATTCTCGCTACCCCAAATACGCAATTTCGCCAACAGATGGCGTTTGTCATGCAACCAGTGACGTCACCCACTCACTATTTCTTTTGTATTTTATTATGTGAAATATAGAATATTTTAATTTCTGCAGATTTCACAATTAGGAAGCTCTCATTGAATTGTGTATAGGTTGCAACAATGGCACTTACACATGTTCAGCGAGGAATCAAACCTTGTTTTACATTATAACAAGGAAAAATTCAAATATTTCGTATTTCATGTAATAAAATACAAAAGAAATAGTGCGTGGGTGACGTCACTGGTTCCCCCATTTGCATACTGAGCAGGATGTGCATATAACTGTTTTGCGAAATTAAGCGAAACCTTAAAATACCATAACTTTCTTATTTTACATCCTATTTTGATGAAATTTTCAGTGTTATGCTTGTTGGATTTTTCTCTATTTATTCAAATCAACTCTTTGTTAGGGTGGACTTGGCCTTTAACAGGCAATAAGATCTCTGCAAAGACCCTATTGGTTTGTACAGTTAAATCTGTTTTAGCGACCACCTGTATAGAAAGACCACCTGTCCATAAAGACCACAATTTTTGATTCACTTGAAGTGTTTCTCATGAAAACGTGTATTAAAGAAACCTGTACACAAAACCACCAGCTCATAAAGACCGCTTTTCTTGTCTCCCTTGAGTGGTCTTTATACACAGGTTTGTCTGTATTTCCATAATAGAGTACCGAAGTGCTGACATCATATTCGCTCGTCGTCCAGGATAATGGTTCTAAACAACAGAGCCCGCGTGTGAGGTTCACCGCAAAGTCATTGAAGCAACGGGCTGCAGCAGGGCAAGCTCAGTGTTCGGCGCTGGTGTGATCACTTCGCCATTGTTTAGCACAAAATTGTTTAGAACCAGCTACAGTACCTTGACAACTTGGCCGCTATGACGTCACACTTCGGTACTCTATAAGATAGATATCTAACTCACCTTCCTTCCAGCAAGGCTTTTTTGAGTTGGAGCACGTACTGGTAGCGTGTGTATTCCTCTAGTAATTTACTTGGGTCCGTGACAAAGAACTTGACTTGGAAATGGAAATACAGAGGACCTGGGAAGGAGGTGAAAGATGGGTCACATGATGAGTATTTCTTTTAACATCCATTTTACACATCAGAACCTTAACATGGATTAACAGTGTTTAACCCTTTAGCACTTGAAGAGTCTGGAGATTGTAGTCATTTACTCCTCACACCACCCCTCAGTTAACCATCTTTTGCAATAGTCTCTCTGCAGTAACGTGTCCTTGCAATGCAGATTTTAAACAGTTTTATAGATCTAACGATAGCACACACACACACACACACTTTTATTGTGCCTGATCCCCTACATTCGCTGTTAAATGGGTCAAACGCCCAACTACACTACTACCGTGAATTATATTAAGTAAAATAATAGCATAATGATATAACTTTGAAGCTTCAACCAGGGGTCAACACTCACTTTCATAGGGGATCAGGATTGAAATTTGCAATTTGTTACGGAGTCTGTGACTGGCATTTGAAAGGGCCCCTGTTAAAGTTTCAAAGTCTTTTGGAGAGGTGAAAGTTCAGATGTGGGGCCCCCTTGTGCACAAAGCCTGTTATTGTCGAGCCAGAAAAAATTTGAATGATGAAAGATATATGAAGACTATAGCAAATGGCACGTACACATATACAACATCAGATACATTTTGTATAAATCTGGGGAGCGTTTCATCAAGTGTTTTGTCAGTGATTTTTACCGACAAATTTGTTCCCAGCCAATCAGATGCGAGGATTTCAGTAGCTTATAACAGTTGTCGGTAAAAATCACTGACAAAACGCTTGATGAAACGCTCCCCTGGACTCAACACTAACAGGGGTCCAGTGAACTTGGGCCGCAACATTTAACTCGACACCACCAACATTTTGAAAATTTAAACAGGGGTCTCGATCATGCACACAGCCAGACATGAAAACTGTCAATCCGGACCCTCTGTGCAAAAAGTATGTGTGGAGCTCTACCTCCACGTATATTGTGATTTTTAGAGCGTTATTACCATGGGAAGTTTCAGACATTTACAGCGGTACTACCCTTGATGAGCAATGGGGCTGATATTCATTTTGACGTCTTTAGAGGGTATTGAAGCCCCATTCCCTGTCTTTCCTCCTTTATCAAACTGTCACAAAGCCTGTCGCATTTCAGAGCAGCCTGCGTAATGTACATAAGGACCTGACTGGAACAGTGCCAGGGAATCTGTATTTTGAATGATAACTACCAATTTTTCATTTTCATTTTCTTTAACCCCATTCGGACTAACAAAATTTAAATACACAAAAACTATACAGGTATAAGAAATTAATTTTTATATTTTTTCTGTCTGAACATCAAAAAATAAAACTTCACAGTTATTACTGAATTCTTGTATAGCAAAAAAGAAGTTTGAGCTTCATTTCAAATGAGATTTTGATAAAGGAACAATTAAGGGTCCACTTTTTGTGTCCACTTTGTATCGTAGGAAAAGAATGCCTGGATAGTGCTTTATCATTCAAGAGCGTGCTGACAGAATGATCAGCCAACAATGCTCACGATGAAAGCTGACAAGAAACACATGATGGCAGCTGACCTTCCCAAAACCAGTTTTCTTGTGATGTCCCAAATATATGCACCTTTCATTGTACATGTACATGTACAATAATTATTCATACCCCCAAAAAAGTTTTGTATATATTTCCTTCCGTGTGAATGCCCCACTACCCTCTTCAATATTAAAGAGCTCAGGAAGTACTGTATCCTATTATCACTGATCTTTCCTGACATTGCATTTTAGGTTCATATTGCAATAAGCTCCTAAAGAGGTGTTTGACGGGATTATGACAAAACTGCCCTAATTTTTTTTTGATGACTAAATTGACCTTGTAGCACACAGAGAGGAGATGAAAAGGGGAACTTTTAACAGAAGCTCAATGATAAGAGTTTCTGAAGATAAATATACTGCGTAAAATAACAATATAATGAAAATTGTATTATCAACTTTACTAAGGATTACTTTTATAATAATTAGATCAGACTATCTAGTTCAGAGATATTCTTTCTTTTCTTCTTTATTATAAGTAACAGTCTTTTTCAATGGGGAGGGGGGGGGAGGCTTTGATACTGTAGGGGGAGTATCGCTATTACATAGGAAAGTGATAGCATGGCCAGTACTGCTACAATATTCAACTAAGTTCATGTATCCACTTCCTATATATGCCTTGTACATTGACTTTTTTAAATCCTTGAATAATCAATATGATATACATCGGAAAGTTGACTGCTTGAAAACTTCCATAGCCTAAATTGCACTCATCATAAATTCTGCAAAATTGATGCAATTGAAAATCTAACAAAAAAACCTTCTTTCACAGATACTCTACAAATCTAAAATGAAAATCTCTTCACTTATATGCCTTAGTTCAGGACGCCTGAAATCACATACGGAGGAAGGAAAGAGAGGGATTTCCACTCGAAAAATCTATGCCAACGGGCGGCTCTCGTTACAAACATTGTAAATGAAACAATCAATCAATTGGTCACGCAAATGCTTTTGCTTTTATTCTGAATTTGTATCAGAACGTTGTAAAAAAATGCAAATGCTTGCCTGTTTCATGTGATAGAACATAGATGTAGGGTATATTTTTGAAGCTCTTGCACTCAAAAATTTGATCAGAACAATTTTGCTTTTATTTATTTTTCAATATCTATTTATTTTTTTCCCTCAAAGTTTTCATATTTTTCTTATATTTTAATTTAGGAATTCTCATACTATTTGGTCCAAATTCATGAGGATACAACAGTTTAAATACAGACCATGATCTACACCATTAGTTTACTATGGTTAGCCAAATAAGGATAAAAATTAAAAATAACCAACAACAAAAAATAAAGGGGTAAAGCCAAGAAATAAATTTTAAAAGTTCACCTTTATTTTTTCAAAAACAAAAGAAGTCTTTTTTCACTAGTTCTTTGTCAGAAATAAAGAAGACATCTTTTTTATTTGTATTTTTAGGCTTTTCAGCTTTAACTTAGTTTAATTCACCTTCATGAATTCCATGTGAATCGATGGCACTATCTTGAATGATACAAAGTTCATGCTTTAATCAACAGCCTTCCACACTGAATATATTGAAATGAGCACCTGAGCTATGCCATGGTCATGGTAGGCCTACATGTACAATACATGCGCATCGTGGAGGGCAGGAGAAACAGATGCAAAAGCTATAGTGTAACCAATTTCAACGATAATAATTAAATTTGAGGTATAGATTTCTCTTCATAGCACCAAGCCATCTGATCGGACAAGCTATGACAGTATAGACCTGGAATATTGAGCTCACCTTGAAGTGATAGCTAAGTTAGCCTCGTTCTGAAAGTAGGACAGGGTTCCCGGTAAAGAATTCCCTCTTTAACCCATACGATGCCACAACTTTGTGTACTGATCTGCGTAGCAGTACCACGTGCATATTCGCGGGTTCTTGAATTTCATGCTGCACAATTACTCACTCGCAAAAATGCAAGATTTATTATTTCACACACACGCGATCCATCCAGTCAAACGCATTAGGCACGCAAGTCTACACACCAGTGCGGCTCCATTTATTGTTTTACACACACACACGGTCCATTCAAATGCATACTACACACACGAAATCTAAAATGAATTGGATTCAAACACGTATTAATCAGATGAAGCGCGCAAGCGTCCGTTCAAAACAAGCATGAGAAATCGTGCTAATATTTTCACGTTTTCTAGAATTTGCGCCCGGCAAAAATAGCGCATAATCCGTGAAAATTAATGTACCACAAATATTTCTGTATTTACAGTAGTAGCCTCCATGGCGGTGCCAAGTATACCTTTAGTGGCATTGTTTGTTCACGTTTAAAGGGATTCGGTAACTTTGTGGAGTCTTGATTTAATAAACTGTTAAAGTTTGATATCTGTCTTGTACAATAATGTTCAGAAGGATAAATAAATAGCCAGGCATATAAAGGTTTTCAAATATATAATGCTATTATTAAGATATCTATGACTGAATACTCCCATTTACAAAAGCGCATGACCATACGCTTTAGTCTAACACTGAGTCTATGGGGGAAAATGAGTCTGGCATTTCCGGTCACTTGCATATATGTTTACTTTTGCGAAGCACATGGTGATTTTGAAGTGCTTTTTTTTTCCCCTGGGTTTCATTTTTACACCATATTACATACACTGAGAGCATGTAAGGCCAGGCAGCTCAGATTTTATCAAGCCTCTACAAAGTTACCAAATCACTTTTAAGCACACCAAAACTAAACCTGGCACAGGGTGGATTAGTAGTTGGCACAATAGGGATTAGCACTGTGGCACTGGGGTTGATACATGGGGGCAGATTAAGGGTTAAGCTTCCTTCAAACAAGACATGGCAAGCTGCCTCCCCAATAAAGGCCACAGCAAAAATAGAACACCAGTTTACAGTGTAAAATTTAAAGGAGAATGAAACCCTGGGGAAATATCCATTTTAATGAAAAGATAGTAAAGAGAAAGGCAATTTAATAAAAGTTCCATCATAATCGGTTAAGAAATGAAAAAGTTGTGAAAGTTTCAAAAGTCTCGATTTACTTTCTATGGCGATCCTCAAATTGGCTATTTGCTTCAATGTGGCAGGTTTTTGTGGACAACTCTCCATATGTTTTGTACACAAAATTTCAGATTTTCTCCATTATCTCTCAAGGTACAGCTTGTCTCTTTTTTAGCTCTATGTATAGCATGGTAAAATGTATTTTACACAACATATGTTGAGGTCACAAAGAGACAAGTAGCATCTTTAGAGATAATGGAGAAAATATGAAATTTTGTGTACAAAACATATGGAGAGTTGTCCACAAAAACCTGCCACATTGAAGCAAATAGCCAATTTGAGGATCGCCACAGAAAGTAAATCGAGACTTTTCAAACTTTCACAACTTTTTCATTTCTTAACCGATTTTGATGGAACTTTTTTAAAATTGCTTCTCTCTTTACTATCTTTTCATTAAAATGGATATTTCCCCAGGGTTTCATTCTCCTTTAAATGAATGGCAAGGTGGGGAAAAAAAAAAGGTAGCTGCGCACAACATAAAGCACCTAAGCATTCTTAGTTATAACCATGCGTCATTAAAGATACACAAACATGAAGCACATTATAATTATATTATTTACGTAACCAAGGTGTTCTCCTTTTAAAGCAGTTTAACGCCTCACACGAGAACAAGGTTTTATCACTCCTTTCATAGTCTTCTTCTTGTTGTTTTACTTGTGAATGACATTAGCCTGCCTTTAGGAACCACCCTTTTTAGCCTCTTTTGCTCTTTGCCATTAAATGTATGTCGCCTAAATAGGTCTCCATTAACAAACTCATGACCGTAGCTGTGAGCCGCATAAGAAATAAGTCTTTTCACATAGAGGCATTAAAAGCGCGCCCCTCAAAAGTATTTGCAGATTGTGGCACAGTACTGACATCAGGTTCAAATGGTAGCATTATAATGGTAATAAAATAAATGATCATGGGGAAAGATGTCTCCACAGGGACAGAATCTGGGGACACACGTTTAAATGCTGTAATTCAGCCTTGGACAACCCCGTAATTGTGTTCAAAATAATTCTATGGCTTTCTGACATAGTTGAGGCTCATTTGGTACCTGATCCGACATAATCAAGAGACAACCGCTCCAAGCTTTATTTCGTCAAAGATATTCAGTAAAGATCAGCGTCACAATTTTAACGTTTTAGGGTTGGGAATAGGTCCAGTGTCAGGTCACAGTTCAGTTCATGAATTCTCTCAGAGTAGGATATTGATCCACAGCAGTTGTTGCTGGAGAATATATCACAGAACCACAGCGTAAGCAGTATCCTGTACTTTTAGACAAGGGGGTTAAAAAAATTTCTACTACAAAAAAATGATGAACCTTACCTTTGACTTGCTTTCGGATCGACTTCCTGGGGTCTAACCATCTCCTGTTATTACTGTCCACTGTGTTCTCTGTTTCTGAGTAACGAAGACCAAAGTAGTCACATTCTAACAGCTCCAGATGCTCAAAGACTCTGTCCAAAAGCTCCTGTCCTTTCGCTCGTCTCTGCAATGATAGGAAATTAGAAATAAACACTGAAATTGTTATTTGCTCTCACATATTTAATAGTATTTGCCCTTTGAACAATAAGGGGTAGACCAAATTAGTCACAATCTAACAGCTCCAGATGCTCAAAGACTCTATCCAGAAGCTCTTGTCCCGTTGCTCGTCTCTACAGTGATAAACATAAACACTGGAATTTGCACTCACATTTTTCAATAGTATTTGCCCTTTGAACAATGGACCAAATTAGTCACATTCTAACAACACCAGGTGCTCAACGACTCTACAAAATGAAAAGAAAAAGGATTTCATTGAAGTGTTATCATTGCTTCATTTGCTCATGTATTTGTTCGATGGTAGACCATAGTTCAAGATTCTTAAATCTTCTATTTAAAAGCTGATAAACAGTTGTTATCTCAACAAGTAAAATATTTGTACTTCTATATTAAACACAAATAATTACCTTTCAAACTTGTAAAGGGTTAGGGCTATCATAAATGGTGCATAAAACTTGTTATCAATAACAACTGCCCCATTTCTATGACAAATTTGGTCTCAGCCAATCAGATTCAAGGATTTCAGAAGCTTTGAACAATTATTGTATCTTGTTATTGATAACGAGTTTTATGAAACGGGGCTCTGCTCTGAGATTTATTTAGTAAAAAGTACATCGTTAGGGTTAGAGTTGCAACTGGGCTATAGGTAAGGGTTAGGTATCCTGTTGTTTAGCTCAGCCTATTATGATGATTAGCTAGACCTAAAAATCAAGTCTCCAAAATTTCTACACTTGATTTTTGCCAAAGTGGCCAGTTAAGAAGATTTCATAGAAACAGGCTCTGCATCATACAGAAAACTCCATCACATCCAAGAGTGCATTTAGCACTCGTTTCCCAAGCTCATTTTGCGCTCCAAGCTAATCTAGTGCTCTACCGAGTAATCAACGTCATGAACTTCCCAGTTATGACACATTGTTGACATTCTCTCGATCGGAGGAAAGTCTGGGGAAGTCATTTCCCTCAAGTTCAAATGTCTGGGGAATGCATTCATTCTGCCATATTTTGCAACCGATTATGCAGGAGAGGACAAATTGAATGCATGTAAGGGTGCGTTCGTAAAACATTTGAACCCGGAATTGGGAACATGAAAAGCTGATTAAAATGGCCAATCTACAAGACACTTTCAGAATACAGCATTCAGGAAACCTTTTCTAGGGCAGAAATGAGTTCTACATGTATGTACATGTACATGTAGAGCAAACGTTCTCACAAAATCCGCAAAATTTGACATTTGTGAACTGAAAAACATTCACTCTTGCCTTTAAAATGTCTGCAGTTGAGAAAACACACATTTCATTTGTATTTTGTGGATATCAATATCAAGGATGCAAACTTAAATTGTTTAAAAGAATTATTCCTTGGCCTACACATTTACAGTGCAATAAGGACATAACAGATTGAAATGACCAATTTGACTGACATCATCGCTGTCATAACAAATGGCTGAAGGTCCCCATGTAAATTTAGTTACCAAAAATGAATCACACATGCTGATCTATTTTGGAGTTCCGTTATCATGTTGTCAAATTTGATGACTTTGTACATGGGGGTTTCAGTATGACGGGTTGCAAATAGCCTGGCGGAAGTCAGGACATACAATGTATGACAGCCTTTCACTTTTAAAGATAAAGTTGAGTGCTGGGCCCAATTTCATTAAACTTGTTATCATTGACAATTTACAATAACTGTTATAAGCTACTGAAAACGTTGCATTTGATTGGCTGTAAGCAAATTTGTCATAGAAATGTGACACTCGTTATCGACAAATATTTTCATAAAACGGGGCTCTGGTCATGTGAGTACATTATGAAAGAAGAAACTGTCTTAAAGTAATTAGGAAATGTTTATTATGCCCACATAAAAATTGGTGTATACTACGATATTTTGGAATCATCAAAACGATCAGTAATTGACCTGATTTTGCTGATTACATCTTATTAGAACCATGTAGCAGTAAAAGGAAAATATTATTGTTGCCAATTTAAAGACCAAAATGTGATCAATTTAGCCCGTAAATAATTCTTGTCACGAAAGGGTTTTTAATAAGCATGAAGAAACTACGGGCATGTGTGCATCAGTTGAGAGACAGAAGGGTGTTAACTATATATTTTTACATAGACTTTATACCATTCTAGCTCTAAAGCAGATGGTGTGGTAACAGTTTACCACTATGCTAGTAGTTAAAAATAGCGAGCAAGAGGTGATACAAAAATAATCCCATCAAAGTCAGGTGCTCTGCTAACAAGTAACATTTAAGCCCCTTGCTGCTAAGAGCTCAAAAGATGTCACGCAAGAGCAAATGCCGAGTTCGGTAAACACTACCGCTGCCGTCACGGACAGTACCAATCTACTTTATGGTTTGACAAATACTGGCTGTCATATTACGGACCCCACCACGCTACCCTGGCTTCCAGGAAGGTTTATTACCTCACGCAGGAAACGGGGACGATGGGGACGATGGGATCTGGGGCTCCACAAGCCCCGCTAATTAGCGCCCGGTTCATGTGCCCCGTTGTTAGGCTCCTACGTGATATTGATTTAACAGCATCGTACATCGTAGTGATGTGCATACAAGATCATGTGCCTCTGCCCTAATGGGCAATTTGTCGTCTGATCATTCAAACATGCAGACCTGTAAGGTTAATGTAGTCTCATGTATGCAGGGTCGTTTCCTATGATTTCATAAAAATGAAGCTGCAAATGCATATCACTTCCCCCCCCCCAAAAAAAAATAAATAAATAAATAAAAAAATAATAAATAATAATTCCACATTTGAAACAAAGCAAAAATAGCTCCCCCCCCCCCCACCCCACCCTTATTAAATATTTTCATTCAAGGTGAATTCTTTGGATTTGATAACAAAAACAACATTCTGAGGGGGTGGGTTAATTCTTATTGTTTCCCTTGTTTCTCTATTAATATACATAAATTTGAATCTGTTTTCAAGCTTTTTATATCAAGAAAGTAAAGCATTCATGATCTATTTTCGTACCACTACAATCCTCAAATCGGTTGTACAACACATGCTCCACCGACAATTCTCGCTACCCCAAATACGCAATTTCGCCAACAGATGGCGTTTGTCATGCAAACCACGCATGCGCAGTGCTGACAACATCCCGATTGGGTCGACAAGTGTTTGTCTTTTTGCATTGAAAATGTACACAGGTATTACGAAAATCCTCGAGTTTGAGTTTAACCGACATGTTTAAAAAGATACCATCATGATTTATTGAGACAATTGGTTGCATTTTCAAAATTTGAGTGGTTTATGTCATGCGATCCACAAACACAAGTGCAACCTTGCAAGTGCAACAAGTGCAATCCTAAATCTTTCATGAAATAAAGCCCAGAACAATTGTCTTTGAAGCACAAGTCGGAGCACCTTCAAATTATCATCGATTTCAAACCTCTTTTGTGGTGTTTTTCAGAATGCTAATACCTGTCATTTATATCTCAAAATCAATGATTGACATGTTTCCAATAAATCTTTTACAAGAAGCAAAAGTTCATTAAGATTTTTAAGATGATTCAGCATGACACTTACATAACTTGGGTAATTAACTACGAGTTAAAGATAGCTAAACACCTCTGTGTAATTAAAAGGCCTTTTCTTTTTAATTATACATAGATTTCAATTTCTATGAATATTAATATGATAAATCGAAATATTCCAGAAAACAGATTAGATATTTCATATTAAAGGGAAGCAAAACATTATAACCATAACCAAATTATATACATGTATATAATGCTATTTTATGAATTTAATATGTCATTATGTCACCAATGTCATATTTATCATTGTTCTGTTATGTGAATGTTATGTAAACCATTTACTGTGAGCAAAACAATATCCATGTTGAATACATTGGACCAACAAAATACTATACTATAAACGTATCTGTCAAAATAAAGCCCACAATTAAATATGAATATTTTTTAGAACATCAGTTTACCATGTGTTACTCTGTATCTGTAGTTCTGAGTATGAGTTATGTTCTGTCTACATCAAGAATGAAATTGTTTCATCATGAAACTATTGTTTCACTGATCTATGTTGTGCAGCTGGCAGCAATATATGCTGAAGAATTTAAATGTGCTAAGTGTGTACTCAAAGGAATGCATTGTGAATGGTGATTAATTGTAAAGTTCATTTCCATGAAACATACTTTATGCCTAATTCAACAATGCAATTAATTTTTAAAAAATCAAACCTTCAATCTTGAAAAGTACATTTCAGGACTTGCTAAAAAGAAAATGTCAATGATTTTAAGGGTACTCAAGTCCTTTTATTATGAATGAGATAATACAGAATCGTGCATTAAAAAAAAACTGCACTTGAACACTCACAGCATAGCATGATGAAAACCGGATAAACTAGCTCAGTCCTCGGCACGATTCACAAAGAAAGGAAGAAAAGGGAGAAAAGGGACTTGCCATAAATTGGACACTGTCACGGAGCCTCTCGGTCGTTCCGTTGTCATAGAAACAGGCAATTTAAGAAATGAAAACCTGTCTACCAATCCTTTATAATCAAAACACTAGGCAGAGTTGGTGGAAAGGTCAGAGGTCGCGGGTAGCATGCTGGGAGAAATTCTCACTTTACCGCTACAGGTGAGCTCGAAGCATCGTTTTACTCGCAGCAAGGGGGATTTACCTGTTGAGTCCTGCCAGCCATATAATGTCATAATTATTCAGCCATTAAAACCATGCAATGGTCGTGTGACATACACATTGTATACAACAGTTTTATGGGCGAGTTCAAGCTACTTTATACACCTTACCAACCACATCTAAGATTTTAGTATCTGATTACTGTATCACTATCAAGCTGATAGCCATAGTAGACCTTGGAAGAGACAAAATATCAAATAAATTGATATTTTATGTTAATTCTTGTTCAAAATTCCATAATACAATTCATACTGGAGGTTTGCTCACATGTAAACCTGCACTAGGTAACTATCCTACATGTAGACAAGGTGATTATCTAGATAGTATGAAATTGTGCCTTCATGAATAAGGCTAAATATTGATGGCAGACATATTTTACCACATGTAGTGTCAGAATGATTGAGCTATCAATCATGATGCAATAATGCAGGGTTGTGTGACAGTTTGGTTTGGTGTGCATGTTGAAACGCAGAGGAGTCGAAATGCAAGATGTAAATTGTGATTATAATTGGTGTGCATCCCCAGCATACACAAGTACATGTACGTATATGTACAACATACTCAGACCTATTCATAAATTTCATCATCATTATCATTTCAATGGCTGAAATCATAAATAGCGTTCTCTGCTGTTTTACTCACACCAACTAACTTACAAGAGCTTTCAAATAAATTACCTTCAATTGTCTATTAATACTCATCTCTTTTCATTTCTTTCCTCTCTCGATAATAACCCAACTTGTTCCTTCTTTATGTTGTTTTTTTTTGTGTGTGTGTGCATGTGTGTGTGTGTGCGTGTGTGTGTGTGTGAGAGCTCTACATACAACATACTCAGATCTATTTATAAATAACATCATTATCATTTCAATGGCTGAAATCATAAAAAGCTTTCTCTTCTGTTTTATTAGCAGCAACTAACAAGAGCTTTCAAATAAATTACCTTCAATTTTCTATTAATACTCATCTCTTTTCATTTCTTTCCTCTCTCGATAATAACCCAACTTGTTCCTTCTTTATGTTGGTTTTTTTTTTGTGTGTGTGCGTGTGTGTGTGTGAGAGCTCTATACTCAGATCTATTTATAAATAACATCATTATCATTTCAATGGCTCAAATCATAAAAAGCTTTCTCTTCTGTTTTACTCGCAGCAACTAACAAGAGCTTTCAAATATTAAATTACCTTCAATTTTCTATTTACTCATCTCTTTTAATTTCTTTCCTCTCTCGATAATAACCCAACTTGTTCCTTTTTTATGTTTTTTTTAGTGTGTGTGTGTGTGTGTGTGTGTGTGTGTGTGTGAGAGAGACAGAGAGAGAGAGAGAGCTCTCTGTGAACATTATTCTCCAGTCACCCTCCCTCAATTTATTTTCCTTTATGACCTGGTTCCAAACTTAGGACCTCCCTCTATCAAGGCAACTGCTCAAAACATCGAGCCACTGTGCTCCAGAAAAAAAAAGACCCCCTAAACTCCCACAACTTTTTTTGGCAAATCATTCCCACAAATGTAAGTGAAACAATGAGTAATTTGGAGTCTTCGGGTGGGGAACCCCCATTCTCCGAGGTGATGATGTCATCTTTGATCATCTTCACCCCCTTTGTTCCTCCCCACTGCCTGTCTTCTTGCTGACATGCCTAGGAATTCGGGGCAGCGATGAAGTGTCGCCAGAGACATTAGTCACCGCGCTTGGGCGACCTTGCCTTTTTAACGGCACTCCTGCGTACACAAGCAGAAAGCGGGGACAAATTAGTTATGCTGTCTTCGCTTAGGCTATTTTTAATCGCGAGGATGCGAGTTTCATGCCTGTTTATATACCCATTTGGCAAAGATCAGCATGTACTAATGAATGAAAATGGTGCCCAGCACCTCGATGAATGAATGCAAGAGTCTCTGGCTCCATACTGTACATAGTACATAATATATATTCACAGAGAATATGCAACTGGTAAAACATAGCAGGGGACATAAAAGTAGACCTGAATCATTATTTAGTCACAAAGAAAGAAACAAACAAAACAAATATTTTTGATGAATTAAATTTGTAGACAATGACAGTTATTTCAAGTGACACACAGATACAAAATTAGGTAACTTAAATCTTTTATATTGTAAAAGAATTAAATGATAAATATATACATAATAATCTTAACATGAACCATATCATATGAAGGAATAATCCTTCCACACATGTATTAACTTATACATTGTTTATTTGGATTAATCTTTGACATCTATTCAATGAGCGAAGCTATTACTTCATTATCACAAATTTATGGACTCTGACAAATGGACTTCATTTTCTCGCCAGCACTCTAAATACCTAAGCAGCTGGGAAATGGATAGGGCAGTTTTGACCCAAAAACCACCGGTGATGAACACCTTATGGCTGCTAGCCAACCGATGACAAGAAATTACTTTCAATCGATATGATATTCACATTCTTTTTCTTTCACAAGTGAAATGCTTACATGCTAGGCACACTGCCATTCAGTGGCAGAAATAAGGGCAGGGGGGGGGGGGGGGGGCCCCACAGGTATTCAGTGGTGATATTTGGGGGCTCTACCAACCCTTGCCCACCTTAAGGTGCCCCTAATAGTGTTCTTGTGCTCCCATTCAAATTCTGAACCCCAAAAGGCACTTCATTTTTTTTTTGAATCATCAGAGATTTTTCGTAGAATCTTGTGCACCCCCTTTTATTTCTAAACAGAATCCTGCATCTGTTCCAGAAGAATAGTCAAAGGTAACATAAGAATACAATAAATATAATTTTTTGATTTTGTACTGGCAAACATCATGTACAAAACTGTAATATACATTATCATAAAGAAATCTCCCAAGATGAGGATACAACTTGATTTTACTGTTTATCCTGAAAAGGGACCCGTGAATACATGTATAAAATCCCCATACACATTCTGCACAACATGAAGCAGACACTTGCATGAAACAAAAAGAGGCGACAGAGCCTGAAATCGAGCAATACCCTAAAAAAATGGCATCCCCATAAAACGTGCTACACAAAATGTTCTTAGCAAGCAGGTTAGGTTAGGGATAGTCGTAACTTTGAAACATTTAACATTCGCATCACGCATGGCCTCTTGCCACAGATTGAATATTTCATGAGCTAGATCCTTTGTTCCCGGCTTTCCTTCGTCTAGTGGTTAGACATGGGCCATTTGCATGTATATTCCATCAGACCCCTTTCACACTTCCACCCCATTTCATATCACGAAGCTTACACTGTATGTGGGTCATCCTGCGAACTCATGCATAACTCAATAGCAATGTTTAGACAGCTTGAGTCACTGCTATTGTTTTGTCAGCAAGTTATTGTTTGTGTTTACATTCTGCTGGTCAATTAACCTACATGAATATGAGGTATAAATTACATGTGTCCACCTTAGAATGAGTACGTTGTATTCCTGTACTGTTAAAACTGCATAAAGTACGACAAGACTATTTGGACAAGCACCTCACAGAATTTATAATGTTCATTTGATTCCATTTCATTTATTTACATGTATTAACCAACATACAATAAAATACAATATACTTTTAATACAATTGTATTTACCGGTACATACATGTATAAAGGAAGAAAAGCATTGGTTGGTAAAGGGGCCAGGGCCACCTTTTATAAAACTTGTTATCAATAACATTTTGCAATAACTGTTATAAGCTACTGAAATCCTTGCATCTGATTAGCTGAGAGCAAATTTGTCATAGAAATGGGGCAGTTGATATTAATAACTAGTTTTATGACACGGGGGCGCAGATAAAAGCACATGTGCTTGTTGAGCCTGACCCCTGACCAGACCTGGGAACTAATTTGTTTTTAATAGTAAATGATATTGAAATCAAGATATTTAAAAGAAGAAGAAAAGTAAATAGTCAATTTGTTTACATCAGGTGCATCTCTTTCATTCTTCTTTGACTATGTAAACAATGACAAAGTCTACACAAGTTGGTAGGCCTAACATGATTCTATTCAGTTTCATGTTCAAGCTCCATTCTCCTCGAACGTGTAAGTCTAGCAGTAAAGACTAAGTACACATTAAAGATGTCTCCTTCTTCCCCCTGGGGCCAGACAATGCTTCCTGATTTTAATTGAACATTGTAGGAAGTCATCGAGAATCTATCCACGCTCACTCACCCAAAAAATTGGCTTACCCAAAGGTCTCGTCCACTTGCGATTGGCAGTCGGAAAGACCTCGGTTATATCATCATATTTGCACTGATTTCTCTGGAGAGCACTATGAACGCATGCAGCCGTGATACTGATAAAGCAGAGTTCATCAAAGACATAAATGTATTCTGTGGGCCTTGCACATTGTATGCACACAAATGGTCATGTAAACATACAAAAAATATAAATGGGCAGTCACTGTGTTTTGTCTTTCTAAATGAATTTACTTGTCAAATTATGGCTCTATGATGTATTTATGATGTATTTAGAATAATTTTCAAATTTGTATTCCGCTAGACTTTAGTCAATTTCTGTGTCTCCTTTATTGTTTCGGACTTCAATATAATCCCAGGGTCTGACAAGTCATAAGTATTTTGCTACAATGTACATTCCTTTTTTTTTTTAGTCTTTACTGGAATACGTTATTTCATTCTTCCAATCGTCTTTCCTTAAAAAAGACACTGCCTCGTATATTACTGCCTTAAAAAAAATGCAGCAGGAAATTTAATTGCTATATTAGCATAACAGCATGTAGATGCATGCAGCTATATTTTTTTCAACTTCACTTAATACCATTCACTCCCATCAAGGATTTATCACAGAACATGTACATGTAAAGTATTCCTATTTTGCTACGGTGGTATTTTTTAGGCGATATACCTCTCCATGTCTGAACGGAGCTTAATAGCTTTGAACCATATCACGTTATCTGCCGGTTTTTGTAAGCCATTATCCTTGAGGGGGATCTTCATTCTTAATTTGGGATAAGGTTTGGGGGAATTTTAAGCGTATCATGTGCCCGTGATACATTAATGATACTACTATGTGAGAAGATTAATCTCTAATGAGTCAAGGAGAGCGCAGTTCAGTATGAGAATATTCAATGGGAAATCTTCACTCCTTTCCTCCTCTATAGCCATAAGTTTCTGTATCTTTCACTTTACATCTGTCTGTCTGTCTGTCCGTCTGTCTATAAGCAAGTATTTTATATGCAAACATAGATTTGGAAATCTTCTCTCAATTTCTTTTTTAAAGCTTTTCATGAATTTCCGTTTCTTTCTCTTTTATACCTAATGTATATTATTACTGATTATCTGTCTGTCAGCATGTACAAGAAAAAGTGAGTTAGATATCTTCTCTCCATTCCTCTTTTTTTCTACGTTTCACAAATTTCTGTTTGTTCCTCTTCATTTCTGTCTGTCTGTCTGTCTTTATATCTATCTGTCTGTCCTTTCCCTTCAAGTATTGATTTCTCTCACGCTCCCTCCACAAAACTGTAAATGATAACCAGTGCCCCACAATAACATTTTTCAAAGGGGGACTGGGTGGAAATTCTAATACCGGTAATAATAATGGGTCACTGCTTTATGGAAGGCCACTTGTCAACTCCCAAGTCTCGTTTAAATTACTATATATTTATGTAACAAAATAAAGAAACAAAATTATTTTCTGGCATGAAATGAGCATCAGATATCAATTCTATCTTGTCAGTTTTTGAATTTGCATAAACCATGGTGATTCAAAGAGGGTGACATTTGGCTTTTCATAATTCGGTGGCCTAAATCTACACACTTTATAGGCGGTTAAGTTAGGCATCTTTCAAGACTATGGGCCAATAATTATAATAATAGCTACATTTAATGTATATTGTGCAGTATGAATCCCAGGGGATGCACAAGGCACCTACATGTACCCTGGCTTTAATTAGCCCAGCTGCCCTAAGGTGCTAAAGGCATTCAAGGAATAAATTCTTACCACATACCCATTTACTACACCCGGGTGCAGAGTGGCAAATGTAGATTAATGTCTTGGCAAAGGACATTACTGCCGCGGCAGGACTCGGACAACGAACCATGCGATCCACAGTCCAGTGACGTATCCACTAGACCACGACACCTCTAATGTTTTTTCAATATTTATTTACATTTTCAGATCTCAAAATTTGGGGGGTTCTGGAGTTAAGATTTGGAGGCTCTATATGCAGTGGACCCCTGTTAATAATTAGCCAATAGCAGAGTTAAATGATTTAAATTGCAGCAATTAAATGACTGACAGGGGAACCATTACAATTAATTGGAAACTATTTCAAAGTAAACTGACACTCAATGCTAGATGCAGCTACTAATCTGTTTAAACTATTAGTATCTAACCGATGAAGGGAAATTTTCTAATGGATCTGATTATTGCCCAGTGACAGGTGGCTGAGGGAATGATAAATTGATGGGAAATGAGAGGATATAATGGAAACATTCTATTAAACCGTTATCGACTGTGCCCAATATATTTTTGGCTAATTTCTGGAGAATAGATGTGTTACCAAAATCAAACTAATATTCAATTGGTAATAAAGGAGAAATAGAATGTTATAGGCCCCTACACAAATTTCATCCCTACTGTATGCAATAACAACTTTTACATACATACATGTACATGTACATGTACATGTATAATATCAATTAAAATGAATTGAAAATTGAATATCACTTACATGTATGTTCAAGATTTATATGAATCTCCCTACCCCAATAAAAAAATATACAACAAAAGTACACACGATAGACATGTATAAAGGGACATATTATTTAGATATTCCCTTTTAATACTCTTTTCAGCAAATTTGTGACACAATGATCATAATTCGTAATTCTAATGAGAAGTATTACAATTTGCTAATTTGGGGTGTTTTCATTAATAATCATGAAGCTCACACATCTCATGCTATTGCTAAAATTCAATTTCCAAAATGTACAGAATATATTGTTAATGTACAAATGTATGTACAGTGTACAGGTAATATTTCAGGTATGGTACATATACAGCCCTGGAAAATTTTTTTAGACCAAGCTTCTGTAATAAGGGTACTATAATATGCATACAAAATTATAAAAATGATTTGTCCTTGTATTTCATTGAATGAATACCAAATTCCAGCAATTATACATGTACCTTGCTTTTATGATATTTTATTTCCTTCTTACCACAAAAATAACACTATCAGTAACCATTCTTGGTCTAATAATTTTTCCATGGCTGTATATACATTATATATACCTAACTTTCGTTTTAAAAAGTTTATTAGTTCTTTCAGTAGCTGTCACTGATCTTCCAAGAGGCCCTGTCTTCATTATACAGGTTCTATATTTATCTGTAAGATATGTTAGCATCTTGCTAATCAAGGCAACCAGCATGAGAGCCAGAAAAGATTGATGTGTACTGTATGTTTGTGGTTTTAGGCCTGCATGATTTAGAATGATCTCTGTTAGTGAATCACAAGAGAGGCACCCATCCTTCTTAAACACATTTCATAACTTCATGATACATGTACACTCTACTGCAAAACAAGACACTTTTGTAACATTTAATATGCAATATGAAACTGTGGTCGATGCTTAATGACAGCCGTTTTTCAAGCACAAAAATTCATGAAGTGCCAGTATTTTATGTTGTGATTAAATCTTTAGAATTGTAATACATGTATCTTGCAACATGATATTTATAATATGCAATATGAAACCGTTGTCAATGCTTAATAATAAGAGCCATTTTCGCAGCAAGAAACTTTGATGAAGTGCCAAAATTTTATGTTATGACTTTAGAATTGTAATATTTTACAGCATGAAACGTTCACAAAATGCCAACAGTTTACCGTTATGATTAAATCTTTAGAATTGTAATATTTTGAATCTTCTGCGAAATGCTGATATATCATGTTGTGATTCAATCTGATTTGATGCTATACAGTGTACAGCAGGAAACTTTAGCAAAATGGCGACAGTATGTAATTCATATTGTGATTCGATCTTATTTTGATATTTCAAGGCATGAACCTGTAGCAAAATACCAATATTTCATGTTGCGATTCAAATCTCATCTTTAATATTTCACTGAATCAACTTTCGCACTTCTCAACCACTCACAAAATTCACGATAATTCCATGCACAAGAAAGTTTGTGGCCTTTTGTAGAGTACCGGTAAACCATGAAGCTGTAGCTTCATGAGTAGACCCGAAAAAGAAGGTGAATCTTTTTATAGGAACTTCCTTATCGTGTCCATCACATAACCTTCTTGCCTCGCTGAGTTGGCGAGCTAAACTTTCTTTCTCCCCCTCTCCTCACTCACTCACTCATGAGTCACTTCCAGTTTCATAGCATATGGGGTCAGACGGACTCTCTCTCTCTCTCTCTCTCTCTTAGAGCAATCGACAAGCAGCCTTGCAAGATTCACAGACTTGTTGTTAACTGTTGTTTGTTTCTACTGTTTATTAATCATATTCCAGGATTTGATGCTGTTGGAGGAGCAAATGACACTGTGAAGTTCTGAATGGCCCAGGGTTGTTAAAATCTAAATAATGTTCTTGATGATGTCTAATAACCTATTAGTAAAGTTTGGGCCCATGGGCCCATCATCAACAGTGGTTTCTAATATCGTCCCTCTTTTCACGAAGTGACGTAAGTCAGGAAAATCGCACATTTTTTCAATTCTGATTTTTTTGCATTTTTGGACATTGATGACTAACATCTTGAATCTCACAAAATTTCAGACCATAATACTAACGAATTGTGTTACTATGGCGATGGTATAAATAAGAAAATGCCAAGCAAGATGATTTCTTGTTTTCACGAAGTGACGTCCAAGTTTATACTCGCAGCCGTCATTACGTGAAAATAAAGCGTCTGTGTTATCGCTCAATTTTTGTTTTCACGAAATGACGTAACTCGCCCGGGCTATTCGCGCGAAGTAACGTCAATTCGTGAAATGCATAACTGGATGTCGGCGGCTATTTTGATTTTCACGAAGTGACTGGACGAGATGAGATCAGCGGCCGGGAACAAAAAATTGCAGCCAAATACCATGCAAAGGTGAGTTTTGAAACCAAATTTTACTATTATAATGTGATACAGTATTTTTACGGATTTTGATTGATCTGAGCAGTAGGCAAGCCCACGAACGCGTAATTTTATGCGAAAATGCACTCCTATTCTTGAGACAGCCCCACATACTCATTTTAAAGTAAGTCGAGATCGAGCATACATTTATATTGAACTTGGACAACTAAGAGCTTTCAAATCTCTCCAAAATTACTTTGATTTTGATATTTTCCATACATTACTTGATAAACAGCCCTTCAAACTTTAGGAATGCCAAACTCTATTCTTGCACAACTTTGCGGTTCGTAACTTTTGTAAAATTATTTATTTAAAAAAAAAGGATGATTTATTGTTTATCTCCCTCTCTCCTGCCTCTCTCCTTGTCCTGTTCCTGTGTTATTAAAATGGCATAGTATAAAGTACATTAGTTTTATTTTTCAGGTCACTTAGAAAAACTAAAAATTTAAGTGACGTTGTCTTTGATTGAACTGAATGTTTCACTCAGAAATTTAGTGCTACTAGTCTATAGCCAGTGCTAGTCTAGATTCTAAGTGACTTAAATTAATAGCCACTTACTTATATAATGTACAAGCTTACAAACTACGCTTGTACCCAATCAGCATGTATGGGCGATGAAACGTTTCTCTTAGGTGTGGCAGGTACCACCGTTTCTATTTTTCTGACGATCATTCGCATTGGTATTTTCCTGTGATGTTGACACAAGCATAACAAAATGTCACAGTGAAAAATACTTTACGCATCATATCGGACAAGTTCAGGAAATTTAACGAGCCGTTGATGTTGATTTGAATGTACAGAAAACCAGGATTTTGGATTAATGGCGAGTTGAATCGTACAAAAGAAATTTAGGAATTTATTATGGTGCCAGCATGATATTGGCGATTGCTGCCGAGGCGGTTTGTTCGTAAGTGCTTAATAATAATAGCCTAATACTACAAACACTTCCACAAAGTTATTCTTCGATGTTATTTTTCCAAATTAAAATATTGCTAAATTAGATTAACTGGGAAAATGAATTTGAGGACAATGACGTGTGAGTTGAAGTTTTGGAAAGACTTCCTATTACATGGATGTACCCTCCATTTGCTTGTGCAGTCTATACAATCAGCAATACATTTCATGTGATGGACGACAACATATTTATCTCGTCATGTACTCAAGCGAACCAACCGATTTCAAGCAGTTCTCATAGCAGTGGATAGGGAAATATACAAGTGCTGATGCTGGAGTTTAGTATCAGCATTTTTTGTCAAAATAAACCGCAAGTTTTATTATATTTTAATTCCAAATTAATCAATTTAATAGCTTTTCCTGTCATATTTCGGATGTATTGAAGACTTGCATATTATTACAATTGAATACCTGAATATGAAAACAACCCAAGTCCATATTTTGGCCAAATTGAGTTAAGCACAGATTATTGTTGCCTTTACATAGGCCGACCTTGTGTATAAAAGACTAACCCAAATCCACTCTCTCAGTGTCTCTATTGACTGTGTGAAATCAGGTGTGAATATAAGAACAACAAACAAAATATACAGTTTTTTTAGTTTTCTGAAAATCACTCGTCGTGGACTTGGGTTGTTTTTGTATTCAGGTATTCAATTCTTGTTCTCGATTTAGTGGAGGGTACATAAGGAAGTCTTACTGAAGTTTGAAAACGAGATCTACTATACATTTATAATATAAATAGTCTCTACGTTCCGCTCCTGTGATGCTGAAGTCACCCATACTGCCATAGAAATATTGCATTTGGACTACCAGCTGATCCAAGCTTATTATAGAAACTATAAGACTAGGAGTAGGAGGAGAATCTAATCTATGATTGGGTCTAGTCCTTCCGTGGTAAGAGCGGAGACTCCCATCATGCCTATTTTTTACTCCACAATTGTGTGCAGAATATGGAATTTCCAAAGTACACACAAGTAGTACTGATTGATAAAGATGATAAGTCAAATGTAAGCTATTTTTAATCTGACATAGACATGCAGAATCATGGGGATTTCCAACCCCACTTATGACTCCATTGTACTATGTAACATAGTCATAGAACTATAAACATTAAAACATGAATATTACAGTAGGAGCATAGCATTTCTATGAATTTTTGGGGGGTTACCATATGTCCTTCACTGATATTCTATGCTTTGCTTAATTTTCAGATACAGTAGGATATAGTACATCAGCTAAAAATGCCGTTGCGGACAGACAAATCCCGGTGAGTAAATTGCCATAGTTTTTACCCCAAAATAACATGCTAGAGCCATATAGAGAGTTATGGACTTAATTTAAAACAATGACACAAGTAATTAGGTACCATCATGGATGAAAAAAATGTGAAATATTAAGCATTGAGCATATATATTTTAAAGGCAATGATTAACATTGCTGACAATTGAAATACAATTTAGCTAACTAACTCCAAACCTTTGACTAAAACTGGAATCACCTGAATTTCATAAGTTCATTGGTCCTGTATATTTCAAGATACAACCCATTGAACCTAATGCTTATCTCTCTACAGCTAGGCACCTCAGCAGCCAGCACAGGAAAGAAAATTATGGTCTCTTCGCTGGTCCAAAGCGATGCTCTTTCTCAGCACTAATCTATTTTTACTCTTTTTGACAGTAAATTAGTTATTTATTCCATCATACTTTCAGATGTTGTTAGTTACAAAGATATCAAGAGGATCACACACATTTAAACATCATTTGAGATGGTTTAGCATTGTTAGTGAATGCCTTTAAGTTCTGTAGAGGAACATGTTTCTAATTCAGGAGAAGGCTATATACATGCATGCCCAATATGTGTGCCTATTTCAAGATGAAACTTCTAATCTATGATGCAAAAATAGTATTTAGAATGTTTATGAATGTTGCATTTAGTATTTGAGTATTTTATCAAATTGTATCACAAGTACCTAACATGAACTAACTTCTTTCATCCAAGGTGGTAGATTATTGGAAGGGGCTACTGTGTTTTGGTCACTTATGTAAAGTAATTCATTTATTTGACGGACAAAACTAATATTAATTTCTTTATTTCTACTTGCAAACAAAAAGAAGCACAAATTTTGTTTAACTAATTGACTACTACCACAAGAGGTCATAGCCTGAAGCTTACAAAAGTGGGATGCAACACTAATACATAATGTAGATGTATTCAGCCAACATATTATAAACCACTGGAATGCTCTCCCTGAAGAAGTTGTCATGGCTCCCTCGGTGATCACATTCTTAGCCAGACTAGACGGTGTATGGGCAGACAGGATATTTGACTCCCCATACAAATAATATATCTGAGGCAACAAACAGAAAGAAAAACAAGAAACAAAGAAAATACCCAGAATTGGATTAAAGACTACACTAGATGATACAAAGGAAGGAGGATGATGCTACAGCCAGAACTCAAAGACCCTGCTGCCTTGGACAAGGTACTCTTCCAAAACCTTGAAAGTAAGAAGTAATTCTCTCATTCTAAAAAAAATAGATTGGATCCAGACACTGACATGATCGTCAGATGGGCCATCGACAACTCTACAAACACAGTGCGAGCTGGCGATGTCGATTGGCATGGAAGCCTGAAAGTGGGAGTGATGGTGACCATGGATTGGGGTGGCGAACCCTGGTATGGAATCGTTGAAGCCATTGAACTACTGACTTGTGACACTTCTGATTCAGAAGATGAGCCTTTGTCTACACTAGTAAACAAGGGGAAAGGTATTGCTTCAATTTTCAATGTATAAAATAACTTGTGTAACAGCTTTACAAAATCAGACCTGCCAACCTTAGCATATTTTAGAATGATTTGGTAAATGGGTATTCATTCTGTTTTGTTTGACATAATATCCTTAAATCATCTCAATGAATGCAGGAGACAGTGTTGATCCATAGACGCTGCATGCATGCATTTTCTGCCACAAGCAACAATTTGGAGAACTCTTCTAACCCAGACACATGGATAATTAATATGAATCTTTGGTATGACCAAGGAGGTTGATGAATCCATAATGGTATTAATGTGTGCCAAATGAATTAATAACATAGATTTTGGTACCTTCGGATCGAGAGTGGTAGAGGTAAGGATTTTCTATCCAAATTATACGCCTGGCTTTTTATCAGTGTGAATGCCCTAATTGACTTTCACTTACTAAAAGTACAAAATAATATTCATTCTTTTTTTTTCTTTAATTGACTCTTTACCCAGGTTCTCCAGATGGCAAGAGTACTCAGCAGAGTGGACCACCAGATCATCCTGCTCAATGTGAAAACTTCACATGCCAGAAGGAGGTTTGGGCAGCATGTCACAGATGTTTATGTTTCTTATGTTTTGAGCACTCTTCTCTTAGTGATGATTGTCTTTCACACAATGTATCATTTCTTTCCCAGAATGTTAGTATTGAACAACTTGGTATGCTAACAGAAAATCAGGTTATACACAATCATGATCACTCCCACGTCCCAGAGGACCTGACTCATGCAGACCTTCCTTCTCTCTCCTCTTTTTGCGACGCTGGTCCAAAACTCCCAATCGTAGACACTGAGCCTCCCTTACTTCATACTGTTCCCTCCAATGAAGAAGAGAAGTCTGGTATTGGTTGTGATATTCTTCAGGACGAAGATATGCCTGAAACAAGCACTACACCCATCATCAAAACTCAACCAGAGGTATATGTCGTAGATGGGGCTCCTGCAGTGGAGCTGGAAGAAACCCCAATAGAGAAGAAGAGTCGGAACTGCATCGTCACGGAGAAGCGAAACCATGGTGAGTGCTACGAGACTGAAAAACTTAAGAAATTCATGCCAGCTCGGAGGGAATCAAGTTTCGACACAAAATGTTCCAGTTGCGAGGTAAGGGGCCTTTCGTGTAAAGAGTTTAGCAAAGATGATCAACGTAAAATAAGAAATTCTTATTTTGACCTTGGCAATCTACAAGACCAGAGACACTGGATTGGAAAATTCACCGATGTCCAGGAAGAGCCAAGAAAGAGGCGTGTTCTCAAGTATTACCTGCCATCTCCCAAGGATCAATTTGCTAAATTGCAAGTTTGCCAGCAGATGTTCCTTTCTACACTCGGGATTACACAGAGGCAGGTAAGGACAGTCACAATAAAAAGGCTTCCTTGTGGAATCCTGGATTGTGAGAAGCGCGGAGGAAGACAGACCGCTCACAAGGATGCTATGCTTCGGGCAGGTGTAAAAGCCCACATCAATAGATTCCCCTGCATGGAGTCGCACTATTGCAGATCTAAAAGCAAATGTCAGTACCTGTCCTCAGACTTGAATTTGACCATGATGTACAGTATGTACAAGGAGCAAAATCCTCAAAATGCAGCATCACTCTCACTGTACCGGTCAGTTTTCCACGACATGAACCTCAAGTTTCACCGACCTAAAAAAGACATGTGTAGTCTTTGCGAGACATATCATCGTGGAACGGCAGCGGAAAAGGAAGGCATTGAAGAAAAGTATCTGAAGCATACTGCCGAAAAGGAGAAAGTGAGACAGCTAAAAGAAGCTGCCAAAGCAAGATCATTGAAGGACAAAACACATGTATCTTCTGTGTTTGACTTACAGCAAGTCATATATTTGCCTAAATCCGCAAGGTCTGAGTTATTTTACAAGAGGCGTTTGAGTAACTTCAATTTTACAATATTTGAGCTTGCCTCTCGGAAATGCATGTGTTTTCTTTCACATGAAGGTATCACCAAGCGTGGTGCATGTGAAATTGCCTCGTATCTGCATATGTATCTGTCTTCTCTGGATGAACAAGGAGTTCGAGAAGTTGAACTGTTTTCAGATGGATGTGTTGGACAAAACAAAAATACGTTCGTTGCTTACATGATGCAGTGGTTCATTGAGAACTCGTCCTCTATCCAACTTGTCACCCTCCACTACTTTGTGACCAACCATGGTCAATCAGAGGGAGACTCTGTCCATAGTTTGATACAACGTCGTATGGATTTTGTAAGTGAGATAATGATCCCTGGACAGTTGGCCAGTATCATTCGCATGGCAAGAGTGCAACCTCGTCCGTATTTAGTTCGGGAAGTGATATCGGAAGATATCAGGGACTGGAAGACACCCAGTCAACAGAGTGGCATTCTTCGTGTCCGAGATTCACGCGATGGGCAGCGCATTGACTGGACACAGGTGATGGCCCTTCAGTTCACCAAAAACTCTCCAAGAGACATTGGCTTCAAATTGTCTCATTCTGATGATGTCTTTGATGTTATCACAGTGGATGGGATCCACAGGAATGAGGGAGAACGCCTAAGTGCACTGCCCGGTCTACTGTACAGGAGTGGGCCACCAAAGATACCTCTGGCAAAGTATCAAGATCTAGAGTCACTGTGTACTGGGAGTACCCCTGCTGTTTGGCATCCAGACTACAAACAATTCTACAAAATGCTACCCCATTGAAAGCGTGCTGTATAATGGATGTGATGTTGTCTTGTTGGCTCTTTAATATGGCAAACCATGTTCCCATAGCGTACAAGTTAGTACAATCATGCGCTTTGTTGACGGTCGTACTTGTTCTTTGGTTATTATTAAATTATTATTTCTTTCATACAATAAATGTAATTTATTTTTTCCTGTATCCTCTTGCAGAGCAGTCTTGATCAGCAATTTTCAAATCATCAAACCGACTTCTTCAATCAGTTTCTTTGATTTCAGAGATTTGAAACTCTGTAATGGAACAGGAAACCTTGGAGAGCTTTAAAACAAGAATATACTAACATATTTATTATGATTTTCTTTCATTTTGACTTAGACATACAAGTCTTGTTTTGGTTTTAATATGATTTTTAATTTATTTTCCTTCTTTTCTTTCAGCTTTCAAATAGTCTACACCAGAAATTGGAGTGGATAATGAAGGCTGTCTGTCTATTACACTGACATCTATATAATTTTGGTCCCGTTTATCAAGCACAAACAGTGCCTTAGGAGGTATGGTTGTCATTGTCAATTTTGAGGTTGTATCTATCGTCAATGATTTTATGAACCATCCTAAACCCCAATTTTCTGTCAAAATTTCAAAATTCAGTTTTCGGTATACCTTAAAGAATTTTAGATAATTCAAATCTCACCGATATCGACTTCGGTTGATTTTACGAAGTGTCCGAAACCCCCTGACAAGTTTCCTTGCGCATGCGCGCACACATCTCATGATTGCACGCGGTGATCCATATCAACCTCATTCACTTTCTATTTTACGAATGTCACGGTTTAGGATGCTTAAATCGGGTGCATATGATTTGTGTAAATGCCTATTGAGTCAAAGTGGTCAGTTTCTGGAATGGTATGTTGCTCTTTATTGCGATTGGAATGAAACTGTGTGCAAATTGATAAATCTATATAATCTATCGTTTACATTGATATAAAACAATAATGTGGTTTCCTATTCATGAACGTTGATGAACACCCAATACTTTAGACACAATTTTCTCGCAATATGATATGAAATCACTGACGATATCCTACACAGACTGAAATAATGCTAATAGCATTAATTAAATTATAAATTGTTTATAATTAATAATGTATGTAGTAATATTTAAAATAGTGCCTATCTATCATCTATCTCGTTATTATTATCTCGAAATTCAAGATGATGATCATCATGATCATAATCATCACACAGGTTATGTGCCATTTATATAAACATAATTTTATTGGAAAATTACTGATATGGAAGATAAAAGATCGAGCAAGTGTATTCCTACCATTTCTGTTTAAGACGCCTAGAGCTAACGAGCAATGCTTCTTATGAAATATGTCAATAACATAAATATAACAGAAATGAATTCTTTTAGTATTTTATATAATACCACTGCCATTAATGTTGCCATTTTGAATTAAATTATCACTCTTCATATATATATATATGTATATGTTGAATGCTGTTATAATATATATATATATTTATATATATATATATATATATCTCTGGATTGCGCTTTAGGGAGACACTGCTTTGTTGGGCGCATTGTAAAATTGTCTCCCTAACGTAGGCGAGTGTCTCCCTAACGTAGGTGCCGCTATTGTGACTAAACAGGCATCATTCTTCTGTGTCTCCCTAACATCGGATCCACCGTAATATATATATATATACACATTTTCAAGAATTCATGATATAATAATTGTATACTCAAAGATCACTTTTTTAGCATTGGTAGACTTTGTAGCGTTTGAGACTGCTCATTTTTTGGGAATGCTCTCCAAAGAGATTATCAGTTGACTTTGTTTTTTTAATTGCAAACAATCCATGCAAAACAGGGATTATGAAATGAAATTATTTATAATAGTGTTTCATAAGATGTTGCCAGTAATGTTGCCATTGTCGAATTAAATTGAATTGTTACTGATTCTGTATAATTATATACATTTAATCATTCTTGATACACTAATTATATACTTAAACATCACATTTTTCCTTGATGAAGATGGTCTTTTAGCATTGGTAGACTTTGTAGCATTTGAGTCTACTCATTTTTTATTACAATGCCCTACAAAGAGATTATTAGTTGACCCGTTTTACGTGCAAACAATCCATGCAAAATAGTGATTAACAGAACATTATCAATAATTACTATGTGCAATGAAACCATTATTATATATGCAATTAATTCTTCATTTAGTGTTTCATGAAATGTTAACATTAACATTGCCATTATTGATTTAAATTTCATTGTCACTGATTCTGTTTACATACCTAAACTGATATTTCCATGTTTATTTCAAGCATTCTTGATATAACAATTGTTACACTTTGTAGCATTTTAGACTACATATTTTTATTGGAATGCACTACAACTGTTTCATAAAATGTTATTACCTGTAATGTTGACATTTTAATATAAATTTAACTGTAAATTGTCACTGATTCTGTACATACCTAAATCTTAATTCAAGCATTATTGATATAATTGTTTCCTCATGAATGTTTCATATAGTATTTCATAAATTGTTATTGTCATAAATGTTTTGAATTTTGAATTCAGTTTTATTCGTTATGAGACGAAACAAGTTAGAGAAAGAGGCTAGGGTTTTTCACCATTGTTACAGGGGCGGATCCAGGATTTGTCAATAGGGGGTGGAAGGAAACATTTCCCAGCTGATGACCACCCATCATCCAATCATAGAGATCGCAGCCCTTTATGTATCGCCATTAGGGGGCCGGAAATTGGCAATAGGCGACGGTGAGCACAATTCAGTGGGGTCGGCCCTTTATGTGCCGCCAATAGGGGCGGGGACCCGGCCCATGAATCCGCCTATGTTGTTAGGCGTATGCATTGATTAAAATTCCCTGTTCATCGCAAGTTTATTTTGCAAATCACTGTCTTCATTCTAATTTATTTTGTGTTTATGTAATTTATTTGTTTTACTATGAGCAGAGTTACAGAGTAAATGAGAGAATGAAGAGATCGAGAGGGGGAAGAGGGAGAGTGGGCAGAGGAGTGTCGGGAGAGAAAAGGGGTCGGGACATGTCATGAGTTGACATTTTTATTTATATTCATTGTATGTGTTCGTTGCAGGGGCGGATCCAGGATTTGTCAATAGGGGGGGGGGGGGCCGGACACCCCCCCCCCAAAAAAAAAAAGGTCATCAGCTGAAAATCGCGGCCCCTTTTAAAAACTCAATAGGGGGCCGGAAATCTGACAAGCAACAAAAAAAAATGAAATCAGCTTCATTTTTTGACCGGGGGGGGGGGGGGGGGGGGGGGGCGGCACGTGCCACCTGTGCCCCCCCCCCCTGGGATCCGCCACTGCCTTTATATATATTTTAGCCCATTGTTAAGGATTGCGAGAGATAGGTAGGTAGGATGATAGAAAGGAGGGAGGGAGGGAGGGGAGAGACAGACAGAGGAGAGAAGAGAGAAACGAAAGAATGGATTGAATGTATTTAGCGGCTGGACAAAAGTAAGTGATGTAGTCGTGATCGCAAATTTATATTATTTTGCATTTTAACTATGTTTGTTCCTCCTGTGATGAGGGGACGGGGTTATATGTACTACATGTATGTCACGCTGAAGGCATGGCCCAACACCCTCCGTGCCACTAACCGAATTCGGCGAGCACGATTGAATGTCACGATTTAAATTGATTTAAAAAGTAAATAAAAACAATAATATTCTCTATTTCATAGCTTGAGCTATTTTATCTGTATTCATGGGCGTATCCAGGATTTGGCACCCCGGGGGTCCCGACCGATTTTGATTTTTTGCGCCACCCTGACGAGAAAAAAAAAGTCATCAGGCAATTTTGCGCCCCCTGAACCAGATTTGGGACCCCTGATGAGCTGACAAGCAAAATACAGTCATCAGCCGATTTGCCCCCCCCCCCCTTGACCAGAATCGCGCCCCTTTTAAGGACAATTTATGTCTCCCTCCGCCTAAACGGGAGCCCGGGCCCCCATAGCCCCCCCCCCCCCAGGATACGCGCATGGTATTTCAATTAAATCTTATTGTATTTTCGTTCATTATTTTGCGAGAATTCCATTAATGGGGAAATCTAATGGGTTTTACACGCGCCGCTATATGATGCGTCACTTCGTGAAAACAAAAAATAAGCGCGTCATTGAATTTTGTATTTTCACGAAATGACGTTTATGTTTCCCGGCCATTTACGCTCAAAACAAAGAAAAAAAAACTAAAATAATGTCACAAATAAGTATAAACTATGTCATGTTCTATCCAAAAATATAAAATTTATCGACTCTTGGTATTTAAAATATATCAAGGTCACAATTTAATCAATTTGCACGAATCGAGCTAAAACCTCGTACGTTTAACACGCGCTAGCTACTTACGTCACTTCGTGAAAACAAAACGACAGCGTGTCATTGAATTCTGTGTTTTCACGAAATGGTGGCTATGTTCCCAGTTAATTTACTTTAAAAATAAAAGAAATAACTGGAATAATTCAACAAATAAATAAAAAAAGAAGTCATGCTCTATCCAAGGATATAAAATTTATCAAAATTTGACTCATAAAATTTGCTGAAATTACTGTTCAAACCTTTGAAAGCGATTTACTCAAAAACAAGTTTTTCAAATTCGCGCGCACTTACGTCACTTCGTGAAAACAGGGACTATATGTGGCACATGTCCGGCATACAACAATCCAATATTGTTACCACTGTTACAGCTGAGCCGCCAATATACTCAAGCGGTGTTCCGACATACCTGCTCCGGGAACAATATTTATTTCTCTTTCATATTTACAATACATGTTGACACTTCTAAATTTTTATGGTGAGTTTGTGGGTTTCTTTTACCATCAAAGTATATAACCTGATGAAGTTAATAATCAACCACAGTTCTGCATGTCTAATCATGTATCTATACAACCTTGAAATAAAATTCATATCATTGAATTTCCTTGTTCATGTCCTAACATTTTTTTTTTCCTAATTTTTTTTTTTTACAACACGTTATCATAATGACTTAAGTCTGATTTAATAATTATCCCATTATGATTGTATATTAAAGTGTTCGTTTCTTTTTTTTTTTTTTTTACTTACATGTATAATTATTATCAGTAGGCACGAAAACTTCTGCAAAATAGAAATCATTTTCTTATTTTCTTTTTCAATAATGTTATTTATTATATATATATAGGTCACTATTATCAAATGAATTAGTATATTCTTCAAGTTATTTTCCAGATACACCCCATTCAGTATAGTATTAGTTATTATTGATGCGTATATCTATTTTTATTTTTATGGATGCATAGATGTATTTATGTATTTATGTTTATGTTTGTAGCCTTTATCATATAAATACAACAAATTTCACACACATATATGAATGGACAATAAATAAACCTATACCTATCTATACCTATATTATAAACCCTTACATACACCAAATTTTTAACGAAATAACTGTCTGCTCATGATCGTTTCCTTTGGCTTTGACTCCCTTTATCTTTCTTCTGTAGTACAAGTTTAGTGAGGAATTTTTAACACCATGGGAAATGTACCCTAGAACATTCATCATTAGCCTTCACAATGCCGGCATACGTAGTTCCGGCATTATGTAGTTTATGCATCTAACGGAGCGTTGGACAAAGAAAAAACTGTCAGGCGCTCCAGCTCATCAATCATGTGAAACAAAGGTTGTCCTACTGAGTGGGAGTGAGTGTGCATTGCAATAAAAGAAACACGAGAAAATTGAGAGCTAAACAGATATTGAAATCATCATCCCTTTGAATGATCGCTAACGAGGTCAAGGTCGTGCCTCGTTGGTTACCCGATCAATCGCAGAGCGTTTTTTTTGCCATGAACAATGTACATTGAAGAATTATGACTTTGTCATTCATGCGCAAATGAGAGCAAATGATTCAGAATGATGATGAAGACATCGTGTGCAGAGGGAGGGTGGATGGTCATGTCGTCATGGAAACATGGTTTGTTGTTCCACCATCAGCTTTTAGGAGCATCCTGATCATTATTATTGCAAGAGGCGAATGAAAGGTTAAGGGCATGGAAATGTGCAAATCATTGCCAAATCATGGTCTTACAGCGTACGCTCATATGAAAGCTTCGGCCTACATACATGTACATACAGCCATGGAAAAATTATTAGACCAAGAATGGTGGTTACTGATAGTGTTATTTTTGTGGTAAGAAGGAAATAAAATATCATAAAAGCAAGGTATAATTGCTGGAATTTGGTATTCATTCAATGAAATACAAAGACAAATCATTTTTACAATTTTGTTTGCATATTATAGTACCCTTATTACAGAAGCTTGGTCTAATACTTTTTTCCAGGGCTGTATTATGTACAAAGAGGGAAGTAAACAATTTACAAAGGAAAAAGACAACTTCTTCACAACCTACACATGTACATGTAGAAGGATAATACAAAAAGGGTCATGTGTAGACATTACATGTACATTGTTCATGAAGACCAATTCCTCTGCCATTTTAAATGGTTGCAGGCTATTTGAAAGACTAAAATTCAAAGAAAAGTATATTCTGCACCTTTCAATGGCTTTAAAAAAATAAAAGAAATATATGTATGGTGCCACATAAATGCTGGGAATGATATATTCATCATTGCATGTAATACACAACAGGGTCCCGTTTCATAAAACTTGCTATCAATAACAACTGCCACATTTCTATGACAAATTTGCTCTCAGCAAATCAGATGCAAGGATTTCAGTAGCTTACAACAACTATAGTAACTTGTTGTTAATAACAAGTTTTATGAAACACGGCTCAGATCTCGATTTCATTATATATTTTCATGTAGATCTGTCACTCATAATGAAGATCTATATAGTTTTATTTGTTTTTGGTTTTTTTATTTGTTTATAATTTTCATAATTTAAATATACCACATTACGTTTTCCTTTTCAACTGCTCCTTGAATAGCAGTGGACAGCAACATGTAAGACAAGGAGGATCAGGAAGAAGAAAGCCTCGAGAGGCTTTACTCAGAATAGAACACTCCAAACAAAAAGAGCAATCTATCGAATGTCAAACATATTACACAATATAATGACTCCAGTCATCACAAGTGGTTTCTCCAAGGACAAATATCATTCGATGCAATCTAGCAAATTATGAACATTTATATCCCGCTGAATTGACAACACTGAGGACATGAGCGCGTGAAAGGCGAAATGGGTAAAGAGATCATTATCGTCATGTAAATGTCATCATTTGCCCCGAGGAGATGCTCGAACAAGCAATTATCGTCTCCATAAACGGCAGCGTCGCAGCATCGTGGCTGCAGGGGAGCCCATATATTACGTGCGGAAGAGGATTTTTCCACCTGGGATAGGGTATAATGGAGTCTGTTTTTTTGAGAATGTCCTATAGTGCTGTTCGGTTCACTAGACGTATTATGCAGAATAGGGCTTCAACATTGTCATTATGTGTGTGCAAGTACATGTACATGATGACAATGCCCTGATAGACCTGATACTGTTGACAAAATGAACCGGTTCTGTATAAATTTTCTCTGATTGAAAGGCACGGTTTCTAAAATTACAGATATATCATCTTAATTTTGCAAGCATCAAAATAAGAGGTAATGGGTTCAATTCCTGCTCATTTTTTACATCCTCGGACAAGGTATTTTACCTACATTACATTTGCTCCTTTGGGTTGGGTACCTGGCAATGCTGGGGTACATGACTACATGGCCCTCTCAACGAGCAATATTAATACTGGTGAGGCTACCCTGGGGATTATAAGACATACATGTACATGTTCATTATCATTAACTATGATGTACTGTACAATTCTTGGAGAATTCCTTACCTCTACTTCAAATATCTCCTCCGAGTTGTCCAGGAACTCCACCAGGCAACGCATCCTGCGCTCCTGCTTCTCCCGGGCCATCTCGCTGGCCCTCACATTGTAGGAACCACTGTTGGACCTGGCATGGTGCCGCCCGCTGCTGCCGCCGGCGGGGGCCCGGCCATTGTTGCCCAGCCGCCCCTCCACCGTAATAATTTGTGGGCGTAAAATCTTGATGGTTGTGCCAGGACCTGTAGTTTTTAAAAAAGAAAAGGAAATGGACCACTGAATTGTGTTCTTGTGCAGAGAACAATTTCAATTTTTTTCAATTTCAAAGATATTTGAAGTAGATCCTAGAAATATCATCAGACCGATTTCACAAACAAGTAAAGGGAAAGATTTCAAATATGATTAGAGTCTCAGGGTCATTCAAACATGGGGTATATAAAAATTGATCTCACTTCGGCTGACCTACATGTAGGTGCTAACACAGGGAAATCCACTGATATCCACTTTCATACAGATTGCAAATAATCACAAATAAACACACATAATAAGGTCAGAAAGCACAATGATATTAAGATTGAAAATCACAATCAGAATCTCATTAATTAGTACAACTTTTCTGTTGACACACAAAAAGTGAGATTGTACAAGCGATTCAAATACTGATTTATGAATTTCACAAATTCCTATGTGTGAACAGCCCTATTGTTCATTCAGGGCCCTTTCTAACAAAAATGACATGGCCAAACTGGCTTTCGGTGTAAAAGGTCCAACATTATTACCGTTGTAGACGAAGCCTGACCATCCTGTCTTATCGTGGATCACACTCAGAAATGATTCAAGCTGTAGCATTTGCTGGTCCATCCTCACATTCACACCAGTACAAACGATTCAGCTTTGGAACAAGAAATGTCCTACTGAAATCTCACAATTTAGTATAACATATTAAAAAAAAAGAGCCCCTGTGAAAAAAGGTGTTTTTTACATCGATTCACAAAAACAAATGAACAAAACAGCACTTCTAAAGAGCGATTTAGCGCTGGAAAACTCTAAAAGAGCTCTGGAATATAGAAGAAAATATCCGGCGGAAAGTAAGGAAATCTCAAGTTCACTAGAGCAAATTGAAAAAGAGCTTCCAAGAACCCAAGAAGTCTTTTTGACACTGATTCACACAAACAAAGGAACGAGAAAGCACTTTTTAAGAGCGACCCACAATGAACCGTCTCTCGCAATATAACGGTATCGAGGAATAAAACATGTGGAGGGTACTACAGCAGGATATCCCGATATCGGTAGGGAGTGTCCCCCGAAGTGCCAGTGATTGTCTTCACAGATGTTCTCCTCTATCATCTGTACCAAGACTTCTGTCCGATGTGTCACTCATCCTCAAGGAAAGTTGAGACACGTTTACACCACAGATGGATACTATTCTGGATGAAGTCGAAGACTCCGGAGTACAATGCACATGTAGTTCTGTTCTTTCAAACCTTCTGAAGGTTGATTCCTAGTTTCTTGTCTCAATATCTATAAAGTGATAAGGATAAGGTTCCACTTTATTTAACATTTGATATGTGCCCCATACACACAAATGTTACTGGGTTAATTTAAAAACAAATTTTCTTCACATTTTATAAGGTGAAAATGAACTTTTTTGTGCTTTTTGTTGGTCTCATTTTAGAGGTGTCCTGACTCCTGAGATTATTCTTTATTTCATTATAAAACAAAAATATCAAATGACAAATATTGAGGCGAGAAGAAAAAGGGGGTGGGAGGATAGGGGATGAATAAGCAGGAATCAGTTTCATTTCACTTGATCAATATTCAAAAGTAACAAACTAATTTCACCCCTAAAATTGGACAGACAAACAAACCATGCAAAAATATACATGTATGTGCACTTTATTTGTTTCTATGAGATTAGAGTTTTTCAAGAAATAACTTTGAGTGTAAACCTGGGTATACATGTAGAAAGTGAGACTAGATCAGTTACATGTGATGTACCCCTACTGACCTGTGAAAATTGTTTCATAAATGTATGACTGGGCATGGTACCACTATGGCATACAAATTGCATGTATATATCATCTGGTCCTTCATGAAAGTAAAACACTTGAACATCCACATGTATATGTAGCTGTACAAGAGACTCCATTATTATCTATATGTAGCTACATGTAGCTACATGTACCGCCCTGGAAAAAAATTGTTAGACCAGCTCCTTTTAAAGGCTTATGTTGGAAGTGTTGGCTACATCAGTAATTTAACTTTGAAATTTCTACTAGCTACTCATAATGATTGGATGACTACTCCCTAAAACAATTACCCTCTACAATAACTAACCCCTCAGACAATTCCCCCCCCCCCCAAAGGACAATTAGATCTGATGGCATAAAGGCATGCACCCCAAATAGATGGATACTTCAGATTAACAGAATAAAAATATCCTAGAGGATAATTGTCCTTGGGATATTCTACAGGGGCAGGAAGGTTTTTAAAAAAATCTGACAGTAATGGTCTCTGGGATAATCGTTCAGGGGTATGCCGGATTGTCTTGTTAAGTCATGTCCACTTCTCTAGAGGCAGTTTGTTCAGTTCTTGGTGGAAAATTGCCAAATGTACATTTGAAGATAGCAGCCATGCCCTGTGGCATGCTGTCCATAAGGGGTTGCATTTTTTTCTCTTCACAGCAGCTCATTCATATAGCTAGAATCATTTCTGTTCCGATAACTTCAATTTTCTCTTGTCTTCAATTTTTATGTCACTTCAAATGTTCTCAGTAGAATCATGAGTAGGCCATAGTGCTCAAACCAAGACAAGTAACACTTGAAATTCATCCTCTCAGACATTTATTTTTTATTGTGTGGTCAAAAACCCTTTTTCACAAGAAAATGGGGGGGGGGGTAATTTCTGGGAAAATTTGTCTGGGGCAGTTTGTCCTTGCCGAAGTGGTCCTAGGGCTAATTGTTAATGGGGAGTGGTAGTCCATTAATAATGAATTAGCTGTTAATAATCATTTTCCTAGTCCCATAAACAATGAACTTAACACTACCTGTATGCCTCCAAATTCAGCTGGTCTAATAATATTTTCCAGGGCTGTAGAGTTTTGAAAAGTATTGCATTTAAACCAACTTTAAATTAGGGATACATGTTTTAAAATACTGTAGAACCACAATTTTGTTGTGACATGAAGCTTTCCCAAAATGTCATTGGCATACATGTATGTGTTGTAGAACAGGGAGATGGGGCAGGGATGGGAGAAGCGAATGGGTGAGGGTGAAAATATCAAGAAAGTTACACACACCCTGGATATCATCACATTGTCCCTGCACTTCTCATAATAACACACACCTTTTCCCCTTCTTTCTTTCTTTTTCATGAGCAAGGGTTCTACCTTATGCATTCCAACTGCTTTCTGGATCTATCTAGTGAATAGAAATGAATTAGAAAGCCCCCATCCCAGGCCTGTAAAAGAGGTTAGGTGTGACAAGCAACCGCTCCAGACAATTTATTTCTATTTGTACAACTGTCGGCACGGAGATCCTTCAGTACACAAGAAGGCCTTTCGGTCGTGCGAGGCCCCAGACCGACAGTGTAAGCAGACACATGAGACTCCAATGTCCCCCAGTATCCTCTTCCCTCTTCTTTTCTTCAGCCCATCTCATCTTTCACTTGTGCATTTTCAGGGAAGTCGAGATGGATGGATATTTACCGCCAAGTCACGAACCTGAGCCCTTTTCGATTTTTACTATTTTTCATCAAATCCCAGATACATCTCTCAAATTGCATCACATCTTGGGGGATTTTGTTCTATCCATTTCCAGGTGAAGCGGTGTCCTGTCCTCTTTATCATCTTATTATTCAATGCAAAGATAAGCTCACCATGCTCCAGTCCAGTACCGGTACTCCAGAATTGAATATCTGATTCCTCCATAACTTGATTCACCAAAATGGGATTGGAATGAGGTGATGCTGTAATCTTGTGTCGCATCAATTTATCACCTCACAAGGTTCAATGTACACTGATCGTAGGCCTCTGTGTACATGTACACCTCTTCTATCATTTACCATTCAAGATATTAACAATTTTATTCATTCTCCTAAAGCATCTTGATGCAGTGTATGCTCAAATTTCACCACATTAAAATAAAGAAGATTGTAGGTCTACACTGTACATGTAAAAAAAATAAGTCTTCTTTAAGTTTGCCTTTTAATATTTATTGGATTAGTACAAAATACAAAACACTGTGTTTTATTTAATGTGTGTGTTTGATATCTTCTTTCTTTCTTTTCCAGGGGGGGGGGGGGGGAGGTCATCATCATGCTTCAAAAAGATGGATGTATTTCATAACAAGAAAAATGATTACATCCATTTACTAATGATTGAAGAGATGAAATAAAACAGGAGCATTTTCAGCATGATACAAAGTATTACAAGTAGAGATAGAGTCTTGAGAGAGTAATGCAAACGAGCGTCTCAAATTGATAGAACAACGACGAACGTCTAATTTTGAGCCCATGAGGCAGGAGTTCCTACCTTGCCTGAAATCGTCACTGGATACCCCTTGAAGTGGCTAAAAAGCCTTTTATGAGCAATAAACCGCATCACTTCCTGGCCAAGTGTAAACTATTTCAGGATGTTTATATGAACTTGGGCATGAGTTTATCATTAAAAGCTAGATAACACGAGTATGCAGAGACACACTCAAGTCTCAAGTATTGACAGCATTATAGCACAGAAAATATCCTCATACACAGGGTACATCATCATGTACCCAACACGACACGACACTGGTACTTACATGTGTCTGCAAGTGCTGATCCATGCAAGGAATAACTCCTGGATCTATGAAACTTCTTGTTTTGAAGTAGAAACAGGAATGTCTAGAGATATAATAATACCTCTTATTCCGGCGTTAGGGGGAATCCTTTTATCTCAGCCTATTCTTATTATTCACCTTAACGCACGGTCACTTCCGCCTTCGCGTCAAATTTCTATTGTGACGGAATAAATTGCATTGAAAGGATCCCCCTAACGTAGGAAATAATGTTGTGTATCTATTAGACATCAATCTTTGAACTTTGAATAACAAGTCTTTACTGAAATCAACTGAAGTAGGCCTAACTATATAAAAGAAATGTTAGAGAAAACAATATACAGTGTCCAGTTCATCTGGAGGTGGGGGGGGGGGGGGGAGCACACAAACATAATTCTGTCATTTTTGTGCATTTTTGGTTTGTATTTAAAGTATGCCATTTAGTTTTGACAGGGGGGAATGACCCTTGGCCGACAGACCTGAACCCCCCATCCTGGATCTGCCATCGAGTTGTATTGTAAAAGCAGATACATGTATGTCCATATAACTTGGGGTTGTGTCTGCCCCACTATGCCAAATGCTTGATCAATCCAAATGAAATTCCATTTCAGTTAATTTCCATTTCAAAGTTAACGTGAGCCTCAGGGCGATGCCACCTGCATACATGTACATGTTACTGTAGTCCTAGACGAACATAAGACTACTGATTAGCGGGGACCTTGAATAAGAGCTGCAGGAATAAACTAGCTGATATCATAAGGAAGCAGAGAAACTCTCAACCACTTGCTTCACAAGACCCTATGTTTTTTCCAGGGATAAGAATGACAACTCCCAGGTCAATGAATGATTAAACACTATTACTAAGAGAGGCAGTCCTAGAGAGAGAGAGAGAGAGAAAGAGAAAGAGAAAGAGAAAGAGAAAGAGAGAGAAATACACGGTCCCTGGACGCTTGTAGTTTGCAGTTACAAACCCTGGTCAGTCGTAAAAGAGTGCCTGCAGTGTAAGACTATTATATGCCCTGTATATACATGTACATGTAGCTGCTCCTACAATACCAGTAGGTAGCTGGGTTAGACTTCTCTCAAGACAATGATTTTCTGATAAAGTGCACCACATTAGGGTCTGTGCTTGCAGACTAGGTCGGTTGCTGGGAGAGGTTCTAGGGAAAGTTCTGAAAGACATTTGGAGAACTAAATAAGAGCTCTGATTTAAAAAAAAAAAAAAAATCTGTGATAAATTCAAGGAAATTTTATTACAAATGACATACTTCTAGTATATACATGTACATTGAACATACATGTATTTACAACATACCTGTATGCATCCAAATCAATCACAGTACTAGTTTCCTTTGTTTCTGAAAGTGAGACCTTTGAAAACCAAAAGATTTCTTGAGGAAAAATTTACAAGATAATAATTCAAACACGGATATTAAAACATCATGTATACCAGGAATTTTAGGGGGAAATCCCTAGGCACAGTATATATATGTAGAAAGAAACCACTCTTTTGACATTTCCTTTACTTATTACTATCAAATGGAAAGTGAAATCGATAGTGCTCAGTTGACAAGAGTCAAGAGCGTACTATAAGGAAGGACGTAACAATGACAAGTTTATAGGTAACTTAGGTCTGCAATTTCACTTCTGAAACAAAAACTTTTGAGAAATCAGTCTAAAAGATTATAGGAAACAAGACAACATACATGATGATATTGGTATGGACTTTTTCTCAAAAATTAAAGTTACTCCTCCGTTATAACAATATTTCCATACATAGACCTACATTGTACATGTATATGATTTTAGATTTATTCATACTGGAGTACAAAAGAGAATTTTGAATATGCTTAATGAAAATCAACATAAATTTTCCCTTACTAAGGCTGATCACCTTTCTTGAGACTTTCAGGATTTTTGACTTTTTTTCTAAAAAAAAAAATTCTAACTCGGTTATACTTTCATAAAGATATCCATAAAAATTCAAAAGCAATATTAAAGAGAGAGCCTTTTAATAAATTAGACTCATAAAACTTTTATAACCATATTATGTGCAATTGAAACTAGGAAATGAAAGTAATAAAAATGTCACTTTACAGTTAATCCATAACTTGATACATACTTGAGGAAATTTTCCATAACTATGAAATATAATAAAAATTGAAATGATTCTTAATTTAGCTTTACCTTTTTTGTTTTAGATTCGGGGGGGGGGGGGGGGAGTTCATCTATGTCATTAAGTTTACTTTGATCTTTCCTGCTTTTTGTTGCTGATATTCCAAAATAATAATTCTTTATTTTGAAACATAAATGAATTATGAGCCAACCCAAATTTGAATAGCAATTAACCGCTCTATTTCAAAAACTCCACTTGTGGGCTCCATCATCCATGCATCATGTCATAAGTGAGTTCAGAAAGGACATGTACATGTAGACTTAGACTTACATGTATCATGGAAGGCTATAACAAGCACATGTACGTACATGTATGCTATAGATAATGATGTGTATCTTACAATAAGACATAATTCTGTGAAATTTACAAACGTTTACAATACATGTATGCAGTGTATAGATTCTTCTGAATTAAAGTGGCAACAATATTTCTGTCAAAGTCTTCTTACTTAATACGATAACCAGAGCTCCACATTAACTCTTCTTCCAGGGGTTCCATGGTCTGTGAGCACCAGACCCCCTGTTTTATATTTATGGGGTTCATATATCTACAGTACAATACATGTGTATCAAAGCCTGAAGTCTAACCTAAATTACCTAACCCTATTATTACATGTACGTCACTAGATTACTTTGTACATGTATTTTTGTAAATGCAAAATACACACAAACTGGCAAGCGAAATAAGAACAACTGCATCTCCACAAAAGTACAAGACACTCCCTTAAAGTAGATATTCAAAGAAAATCACAAATATGGCAATTAATGTATCACTAGAAACTGGGAAGCTTACAGATGGCAATCTTATAAGTTTTATGTCAACTGCGTATCTGGTGATTATAAAAACAACACAAATAAAAGCTCTTCTCAGCATCTGGAATATCCGAGGATTCGCCAGAAATATAGCGATGTTTTGATGTCGTCACACTCGGGATCGATCCTGCTTAAGCAGACGACGTCCTATAATGAATGAACGTAATTGCAATGCAATTATTTATCACATTATAAAGAGTTTGGTGTATTTAAACATGACCTTATTTCACACCATTATAAAGGGAAAGTGAAACTGATTCTGATAGCTAAGACCGTTTGATTGTAAATACATAGGAGAAGGGTCAATGATCAATGAAATAAACCCCACTTTCAAATTGAAAAGCCCTCCGAATAATAGCAAGATGGTATTCGTTCCCTCTTGAAACGCCGAACATGCCCGGTGTAAACAGCTGAAATACAATGGCGTCTTATTTTGTTTACAAGTGACTGATTCCTTTATTTTTTTAACGCTGCATTTTTCATCAAAATAATACCATACACGAAGTTAAGAGTGAGGCAACAGACTAACATTAAGACTGACGCTAGTGAAGGAAGAGAAATAAGTGAAGAGGAGATGACAAAATAGGCTCTGAAAAATGTGTAAGATGTTATGGGACATCGTCTGCTTAGCAGGACTGGTCCAGGGTGTGTCGTCACATATCTCAGCAGCGTTCGAGGAGCTCTTCAGCTGCTATATCGGGGGCTGTATTTTACCGTTTTATAATTGATAATAATCATTACTTCAAATGTTTCCAAGCGTTGAATTTGGATAACCTTGTTTAATTTATGCCATCTATGCAATAATAAGTATTAAGCCAATATTTAAAATCATCAACGTTCTACTTTAAAAAAGATGCATACACGAGAACTCCCCCCTAATTGTATTTCAATTTTTTTCCCTCTCAATAGTTTTTCTGTTCCTACACACTCCATTAGGCCTCATGCTTCGGCACAGCCCAGACACAAGGTGGTCGGTGTCTCGGTTTGAAATCCTTTAACAGAATCCATCTTGAACCTTCTGGCATTCAAGATCCCCGTTTCCACTGAAAGGTATGCCATTTTAAAAAAAAGAGAGAGATGTGTGAACAACCCCAGCTTTAGTTTAAACTGCACATGTCAGAAATTGAGGTACATTATGTGCGTTAACATGCGTGCATCTTCAAGGCTTTTAGGACATTTCCCAGACAAATATCACAAACAAATTATCTTAAATCACATCGGTCGCTTACATGTATGTATATTATGCCCAATAATCGTCCCCTGTAATCCCCCCACTGTCCTCACATATCATGTATGCTTACATTCTAAAGCTTATCGGCTTAGCAGCTAGATCATAAAGTGAAATAATTACGGTAACAACTTTACCTCTGATGGCATTTAAACCTGTATTTACATCCATTCATGTGGGCTAAGTGAACATAAAATGGACATGAACACTTGAACAGATATGAAGTACAGGTGTGGTATTCTGAGATTTATTTTATCTTAATTTTAGTGAAATTTTTTTTATTAATTGTCAAAACAAATTTTAAATTGCAACATTTCATTGGTGTTTGCACAGATGAATTCCGCGTACGTAGCCACTTTTGCGCAGTCATTAACCAATGATGCGCCATAAGCGTACAGTTTGTTATGACCATTAAAATTATTTCACTAAAATCACAAGTACAACTAGGAAATGTTGAAGGCATAAAAAAATGCAGGAAACCCAAGTTTAGTCAGCACACATGTAAACCAGCCCCATGTTCAAAGCATGACCGCTTCTCACATCTGCTTCTAACGTCTCTGACCTTATAAAATCCATTCACCTTGAGCAGCACAAGAATGCCATAGGCTACAGGCTGGTGAGTATCTGGAGGTTATAAGAACTCTTTCGCTCGCTCTTCCATCCAGAATTGATTTTCTTCCTCCCTTCATTGATTCCTACATCTGCATCTTAGGAAGGGCACAGCAATTCAACTTGTACACTGTTCTCATCTCCACAATGTCCAACTACATCTTTTTTTTTTAGTAAAGAGCAAATCTTGTCAGTTATTCTAGATCATTTTAGAAAGAGTTGTGTTGTAAACACTAGAAGTCTCTCACCGGAGTCTTTAGAATCACTCTAATTCTAATAATTATATATGTTTATTGTAGGTTTTACTAGGTTATTTATCTTACATGTACATGTACATTGTATCACAGTAAACATTACTTTTCTAATCATGTGAACTCTTTTATTTCTTGTAAGATTTTACACATTTGCTTGCTTTTTACGTGTTTACCAGAGAGTTGTTTTTCTTCAAAGGGGGGGGGGGGGGGGGGGGGTTTCAGAGCTAATTTGCTGATCACATTTTACAAATGGCATTCTTACTATTGTTAAATTGCACATGAACATTAATTTTTCCCTCACTGCGTTATGATAATTTTCTTACAACTAAAACGGTTTTCTGCAAACTTGTCAAGTTAATAAATAAATCAACTACAATGTACTCTCATAACAATGTCAACATATAATTCATCTTCTCTCCATACTTGTACCTCAGTCAGTGCAGGGAAATGTAACTTAATTTCCGTAGTCACTGTAAGAAATGTATTCCTACGTGTTCATTCATGAAATTAGCTCATCAAAATATAGTACAATTAGGGAAAACAAGGGGAGAAACCCTACATAACAATAGCTACACTCTTCTTCTTTATGCTTCATATCCTTTCACAGACTTGCCCTGGTTATTTCACGATTGAATTCTCCTTCCTAAAAGGTCAGTGCTATTCCGGAGTTCACCTCCTTCCCCCCTGAAGGACCCTACCCCATAAACCACTCTCAATGGGACCCTCTGTTCTCTAGCCAGCAAAATAAGAGCATCAAGTAGAACTTTACAGCTTGCTAAGGGACATGTAGAGAATTCCCTCTCTTCCTTGCCACTTACAAGAAGCATTAAGGAATTACAGTTCTGCTAGCTAGGGTAGATATTCTCTCTTCAATCCTCAACAATACCTTCTGCATTATATACAAGTACCTACATCTACATGTAGCTCTGGAAGTACCAACATGTGTATTTTATCATTATTGAATACAGTATAACAAATAGCACAGATACAATATTGTAAATAATTCATGTCAGATTTTCAAAATGTATTATCAAAATCAATTGTACATATACATGTATGATGGGGGGGGGGGACCTAAACTATGCACTTGTTTCCAGCAGCTAAAAAGTAATTTTTCCAATGATTTATGCACATTTCCTTTATATATCTTGGTTTTACATACTCTGAAGTTAAATCCCTGAGAAAATTATGACGGACAAATGTCAATAACATCCATGTCGATGTCAATGCCCATGTCAATTTTTTTTCAACAAAATGAAGGGGTCCTAAAGCTATGCACACGTAATAAATTAATGTAAATCTTGATTTTGATGCTGACTGATGAGAACTTCACCCCAATTTCCAAATAGTGATAATATCACAAAAAGGAAAATTATTCATTCTTTTTGGCAAAAGTAATTGATAATCTTGTTGCTCAGTCACACCAAAAGTTTGATGCATTGAACGTGTCATACTGCGCGTATTTGCAGTGTATCCTACCGATCTATTGAAAGTGCAGACATTTATAGCAAACTCAGGGATTTTGACTAATTTTATCCTTGCATTGGTGTTATAAAATATAATAATAATAATAATAGAATAATAGAATAGTATCATAAAGAAAGTAAATGTGAGAAAATTACAATGCCCCAACCGGGATTCGAACCCAGGGTCCCGGGGTCGAATCCCGGTCGGGCATTGTAATTTTTTCACATTTACTTTCTTTATGATACATGTATATTCAATTTACTTCAATCCTATCAATTATGATATTTAATATAATAATAATAATACCTGGCATTTATAACGCGCTTTTCCCATAGTGGCCCAAAGCGCTCACAATTATAAGAAAATATAAGAAAATTTTTGTAAACCCGACTTCATTTTGAGCGCTGCATACATGTACTGTACATGTAGTCAGTATTTTTTTTTATAATAAAACTTTTGAAAAGTGCTTTGAAAAAAAAAGACTTGCTGGCTCAAATCCAGCTGTGTCAATTTCGGCGGCGGTCACGACCTCTAATTTAAAGGGGTAAAAACACCAGTATAATCAGCAACATTTTTAGAAAATATTTCCTTCTAACAAAGTTACATTTTAAGACGATAGAATATCTAATTTCATGCCAGATTTTTCAATAAGATCTTTAATCCTGATCAATTGAAATTTTCAGGCTGTTTTTAGGCAGCGATCTTGCACCTTTCCAGCATACATTTAATGTGCTAGACTCCTAGAGCTCACACACTTGCTCCGGTACAAAATTACAGAGTGCGAGGTTATCTACAATAACTATACCTGCCCATTCTCTAGCGTTGCGAACCGCGACTACAAAAGTGCAACTACATGTACATGCTTTTCGCTGAAATAACATATATTTTTCATCCAAAAATTAAACTAAAGAAAACTTCAACTATTGATTGATTGTTAAATTTAGTTACCCAACTTACCAAAAACGATGATTTATTGCGTCATCTGCCTACAGTCGAATGGCAGAATGTAATCGCGCTGCACTTTTTGAAAGGTCACACCCGTGCGTAATATACACAGCGCTGTCGCGAAGCAGTACCGCGATGGACAGGTTTTGGCAGTCAAAAGTTGAAATTTTATACCCTGTGGCTGTGGACATGGTGGACATTGCCTGATGGCTTGCTCGGGATAGAACTTCAACAAATCCATCCAAGCAATTGATTTCACGTGAGTATAAAGTAAAAATGGAAGTTTAACATACATTTTAAATGAATTTTTTACATTTTTTTAGTAACATTGAGGGGTGTCGCAATGAAAGTCTATGACTATGTGTCCTTGTCAGACGCCGTGCCTCGCACTACAATAATAACCTCGCGGTTATGCGAGTGGCTCGAGTCAGGTTATAGGCTAGTTATATTTATATGAAACCCCCTTCCATAATAATAATATAACCCTGCACACAAGAAAATAAAACTTGTCTCTAAATTTAAACGAAATTGAAAACATGGATAAAACTAAAAATTACATTCATGTAGGCGTAGGCCTACATGTACATTCCATTAAGGCATTATCAACATCATTCATCATATTTTAATGGGAATAATGGAGAGAGTATTGACTTTTGTTAATAGATGAAATTGAAGAGCCAATAACGTTTTATACCTCTTGTAGAAAGACGGGGGAATGCGCCAAATGGCAGTTAAGTTGAAAGTACAGCACTGTCGACAGTGAAATGATGATCAACTGGTTGCAACTGATATAAGCAGGCTAACCGCAGCGAGCAAACGAGCCCACTGGCACAGGGGGTCCACTGGCGAACGTACGGCTGCTGTAGCGAGCTATTCCAAGGGCGCTGCAGGGTAAAAAATCCAAGATGCAAGGTCCTAAAAAGTACGTTTCCACGTTCATGCGAGATTCCAAACCATAATCATATCCTGATATATCATTCATGAGATTTTAATCCACGAAATCCAGATGATAACTCGACGGGACAGAGATGACCATCTAGCAAAAACGGATCTGATTCGGGTGATGAAGAACTTGTTGTCTGTGATCTCGATCGCTCTACTTAACTTCCGCACCTATTCAAAATGGCCGAAGAGAGCTAATGTAAACTAAAGTCACGTGACGCAGAGGGAATCCGTTCAGACGAATGAGTCATCCTTTGAAAGAATTGGAACCACAAGAATGCAGATCAAGATTAAAGCAAGAAGTAAATCTAGAAATGATCGTTAACTAGACAGTTTTGTTGCGTCAAATTGTCCATTTCACCTTCCTTTCGATTTGAAGTTAACTGAGGACAACATGTATGGCTTCTTCTATTTTTCTAAGAAAAAGAGAATGATTACCACACCCTCACAGCTCTAATTGCTCTTCCTTCATTTTCTACGTTCCATATAAATACTCTTATTTATTCTTTCAATCAGCACTCTTGTATGAAAGTCGATTTTGAATTTTGAGAAAGTGAAAAGTAAAAAGAATACAGTGGAGAGAAAAGGCAGAGAAGAAGTTGTAATGTGAAGTAACACGCACTATCGGAGAGATAAGAAATTCAAGAATTTTTTAAGAGGGAAAGGGAGAAAGATATTTTTTTTCAATTATTAAATTGATAAGAAGGAGGAATAGAAAAGTATTAGTGAAAAAAAATAAGAGTGAAAATTTGTCAATAGCGAGCCTAATTAGATAAAGTTTTAAATATTGAACTGAGTGCCTATATATTCAAAGACCGGGAGTATATAGAAAACTTGAGAGAACTGAACTACCAAAACAAAAATCTGCCTAATTCTAATCTACTTTCCTTTGTTTTTGTAACATGTAGGCCTTCATTGTATGGCTTCATTTTGAAACTGAAATTACTTTACACACCAATAGGGTTGGTCCCTATATTGTATATAACAAGTTAATGATAATGTTTTGCAATTTCATCTCTTCTGTATTTTCATCGGCTATATCACATATTTATTTATGATACGTTTGTGTGTGTGTGTGTATGTATGTATGTATGTATGTATGTATGTATGGATAGATGTATGTATGTATGTATGTATGTATGTTTTGCTTTTTTTCTGTCAAAAATAATCAAGTAATTGACCAGTAATTGGCAAGTGTGCAAAACCAGGTACAATGATAAAAGGTGAAAGATTTTCTTGAGGGGAAGGGGATACCAAAAGGGAGTATAATAAGTAAAAATATGTCTTGTTTACCCAGGGTAGCCTCCAGTATTATACTATTCTCCATGAGGGTCCTGTAATCATACTATTACAACCGGAAGTTAGCTGAGCTACCGTGGTGCTCAAGCATCCAAGGAATTCCTTCCTCCCGTGTTCCCGTTTACCTCACCTGGGTGGAGAGTGGAAAATGTAGATTAATTAATGTCTTGCCAAAGGACATTAGTGTCATGGCCGGGACTCGAACCCGAACCTTGTGCTTCACAGTCCGGCGACATAATTATCCACAAGACCACGACACACATATTCATGTGTCTTTGGGGTCTAAAATTGTAACTGGGGGAAAAAATGTGGGGTGCACAGATTTGAGTTTGTACTAAGGGTATGTCAAATTATTTTATCCCCTTACCTATATCCGCCACTGAACCTCATTAGTCATAATAACAAAGTTTTTGAAAATCTCTGCTGTAGAATAAAACTCATATAGTTCCTGCTTTTCTCCTAGACACGGTGAAAGCTAGTTTCAGTTTTCATCCAATGTATCATTTTTTATCATTTAAAGGGTACCAATCACTAAAAAATATTTTATTCTGTATGTTAGAGGTTCCATGTCATTCTACTGTATTCAAAATATGGGTTTCGAATATCACTTCTATAAAAAGATATTACAAGTTTAATTATACTCTCTATAAGCATAAAAGCGTAAATAGAACCCAACTCGGAGATTCGGTTCCGCGCAAGCACCTATGTTCTCCTTTGTTTCTTTCATACTCCTAAACTGTTAACCTATAAAATGTCAGATAAAGTTCTTGAGGTTAATGTTATACCCCCCCCCCCCCCCAGCGGTATACAAATTCTTTTTTTTTCAGGTGGTTGGTAGACTTTAAGTTTCAAATTAGAGTCTGTGCTAGCAGACTATACTTGTACCAGCTCACGGTGCTAATTTTACGTAGCGCCAGCATACGGTATAAACATTACAGTATTGGGAACCGCTATCATTGCTGTGGCTATACTATTAATTTTCTTTCATTCTTCAAGATAGCATGTGGAATTTCACGAGGGAAGGGAGGGGGAGGGGGTGGCATATCATACCCGAATAGCAACTTTCCACTTTTGAAAAAAGAAATGGCTAGCGAGCGAAGCATAAAAATCAAACTTTTTATATCGCTGTACATTGGTGTATAATGAAAATTCATCTTTGAAATATAAAACAAAATATTTTTGAATAAAATGAGACTACCTCACTGACAGAGGGGGGCATAGCCCTATTTTTATTTTATTTTTTAAATATCAAATTGTCTTCGAATTTTCTTCCAAAAGTGTGGGGGAAAAAATGACTTTTCATTTCTAACTCTCATTATTTATTGCAGAATACCGCACTCGGCTACAATCACTGATAAAAAAAGTGACCACTCAATGAACGAATTTGAAGAATTATCCTCCCGATATAATTTTGGCTTCAAAGACTTTTCTTTCCTTCCGAAATATATTTTATTCACAGTAATCCAAGCAACATAAACAAGTATCAAAAGCCCAGATTATTGTGCCTACTTCGAACCGCGGAACCCTAGTTCATAAAACGTGTTATTGATAACAATTTCCCCATTTCTATGGAAAATTTGCTCTCAGTCAATCAGATTCAAGGATTTCGGTATAGCTTATAACAATTATTGTAATTATTCACTGATAACAAGTTTTATGAAACGGATAAGCCAAGTAAAATTGATTCCTAGTTTCTCTTCCAGTTTATTTGAAAATGAGGAGGAGGGGGTTCCGATATATTCAATATTTGATATTTTTACCATAAAAGAATTTCATTTCTAGTTGCCTTTCAGAGGCTGATTTCAAGGGTAAATTGCATCATATTAGTGATTAGTGTTAGCTAATTACATGTCCTCATATCAATTTCATTTCAGAAAAAAAAAATCGAATAACAAAAAAAATGAGGCGGCCCGAAAAAAAGGAATGAGGAGGGGATGAGAAACTAGGAATAATTTTAATTTGGCCTTAGTGGAACAATATGAGAATACATGTACATTCAACACTTTATTTCAATTGCCTTTTCGCTAACCGAACTAAAGATACTATAGGTTGTTGATGCTTCAGTCACACCGGTAAAATAAAACATCATCAAAATTATCGATCAATCATTTATTTCCACCATAAAAACATATTGCAGAAAATCAATACAAATCAGTATAATAAATAATAGTGGCGGGATCATAGAAAACACAAATATAGGCTTGTTAAAAATGACCCCTTCATACAGAGTACATAAAAACAGAATTATATTAAAGGTAATGTACTACATTTTCATCCTAAAATCTGACTTTCCAAGATTGTTGTGTTATGCTGAAGATTACTAAATGTGAGAAGTTATCACCAATCAATTAAGCAAAAAGATTGGTAATTATATGCGTATTTTTAATTATTCTAATAATAATTCTTTTATTCGCGGCCTCGAATTGAATCAGCGAAATTCAAAATTATTTTCGGCCGTTACTAACGGCCGAAAATAATTTTGAATTTCGCTGATTCAATTCGAGGCCGCGAATAAAAGAATTATTATTAGAATAATTAAAAATACGCATATAATTACCAATCTTTTTGCTTAATTGATTGGTGATAACTTCTCACATTTAGTAATCTTCAGCATAACACAACAATCTTGGAAAGTCAGATTTTAGGATGAAAATGTAGTACATTACCTTTAAGATATGATAGAAGATCAAGTGTACAGAAGTTCATAACACTAAAGAAAGGAAAGAAGAAAAGAGAGGGAAACATATACAATAATCTAGTACATTTAACATTGTGAATCAAGAAGATGTCGCTTATAATATCGTTTAAATTGTTTTACAGTCATACTATTCTTAAATTTAGTTGGGAGGCTGTTCCAAAGGATCAGCCTCCAAATTATCCCGCATTAAGAAGAGAGAGGGGAGAGGAGAGTGAGAGAGAGAGAGAAGAAGAAAGAGAGAGAGAAAAAAAAGATAGAGAGAGAGAGAGAGAGAGACGGAGAGAGAGATGGAAGAGATGGAAAGGGGAGGGACATAAAGGTAGACAAACAATACAATTGGGCTTTTTCTTGATTACTCAAAGGCATTTGATACAGTCGACCATGATATATTGTTGAGTAAACTGAATCATTATGGAGTGAGAGGAATAGATTTATATTTGTTTCAATTAGGTCAATTCATGTATAAGTATAACAACAATTCATTGCCTCGCATTTTTGACTCCATGTTTCCAAAAAATCAATCTTTCCATAACTACCCGACGAGGCAATCTAATGAATTTCACTTGCCCTTATTAAGAACACTCTTAGCTCAAAATACATTTTTATATACAGGTCCAAGATTTTGGAATTCCCTTGTAAATGAGATTAAAGATGCCCGTTCATTACCGTCCTTTAAAAGCAAGCTGAAATCTATGCTACAAAAATCGTAATAGATAAACACTAGTTATTAGTTCAAACTAAAATTCGTATATTTATTTTCTTGTTAGCTTTTATAGTTCATACTTATACAGAATGAGATGTCGTAATTTTGTCCAGCACAGATTGGACCTTCTATATAATCGTATATGTATATATTTATTTATATTTTCTGCAAACTATGTACTCAACATGCAGCTTAGTCTCGCATCCCTCTCCCCTATTTCTATCGATTCGTGAAGGCAGTTCGTCGTGTAGTTTTGTCTACGCTCATGTGTTGTGTTGTCTTGTGTGTAATGTTTTTTTTAATGGCTCCGATTATCTTTTAGTTTTTCCCAAAGATCTGATTATGATATATTTATTTTGCAATGAGGGATCCACATTCTACAAGCTACTGCTTTTTAGTGGATCCCTCCATTCTTCACGTGATATAATTGTTATTGTTTAGATTTGACATGTATAATATATTGCTTTATATTTATGTGTTACGATGTCATATTTATTTGTTTTGCCTTTTCAAAGTTTGTATTCATTTGTATTATGTTGAAGAATGAAATAAAAATGAATTGAATTGAATTGAATTGAATAGCTCTAGAATGGTTTAGAAGCTATCTCACCAGAAGAAAGCAGTATGTTTCCTTAGATGGATATGATTCAAGACCTTTAGATGTCTCTCATGGTGTACCCCAGGGTTCTCTACTTGGGCCACTTTTGTTTGTTATATATATTAATGACTTTCATTTGTCCTCAAATATGTTATCATTTATATTGTTTGCTGATGATTCCAGTGTTTTTTTGTCACACGATAATCCTTTGACTCTCCTAGAGAGGATGAATAGTGCATTAGATAATGTAACGAGATGGATTCGCGCAAACAAGTTATCTTTGAATGTTCAAAAGACTCATATGCTGTTTAGTAATTCTTTACATGATTTACCAGGTGATGTTATACTTACAGGTATTCCAATTGATAGAGTGAGTTCCCTCAAATTTCTTGGATTGCATATTGACGATAAGTTAACATGGAAATTACATATTGATAGTATTGTAAAGGTGTTGTCTAGAAATGCAGGAGTGTTGCATAAATTAGGGTTAATTTTTCCAAGAGGTATATTGTGTATGCTCTATTCAAGTTTAATTCTGCCGTATTTTAATTATGGTGTTCTCGCATGGGGTAATTCATTACAGATGAATGTAACTAGATTATTTCTACTTCAGAAGCGGATAATTAGAATTATTCATAATATGCCATATTTAGCACATACTGACAAACTATTTTATGAAAGTAAACTATTGAAAATAGAGGATATATATAAGTTACATGTAGGAACAATAATGTATGACTTGAATGCAGGATGTCTACCTAGAGTACTGACTTCAATGTTCGTGAAAAATCAGGATATACACAAATATTATACTAGACAAGCTTCAGGCTATCATCTACCATTTCTTAGAAGCAAATTTTCACAAAGGACTTTGATTTACGCTGGCCCAAAATATTGGAACTCGCTTGATAAATGCCTTACCGGGGCAGCTAGTCTGCCTGTATTTAAGCGAACATTGAAAGAGTCCCTTTTGGAACTTTACTGTGTTGGATTATAAAAAGTTTAATTCGTGTGCTACTCTCTACACCTACAATATGCTAGAATATGTACAACTCCAATTGTGAAAGCGTAACGATTTATCTCCCATGTGTTGTTAAATAGTCTTGTGATTTTTGTCTGTTATCTTATTCTTGTTTTGTTCATGTATTCGTCTAGTCTCGTCCTGTCTTTCTCTTTCTGTGTTCCTCCTAGATTAGATTCCATGTTTCATTGTAAATATTGTCATATTATGTTTCTCACGTATCTATACCATATATCACAATGTATGAAGTTTGTGTTCTTATTGTCTAGTTTTGCTAGTTTATGAGGAGCCTGATACAACAAGCCATGCTTCTACCAGGCTACCTCGTCTTTCTGAAGAATATTCTTGAATTATGATACCTCTGTAATATTAATGATGTATGTTTGTATTGCAATTACCAATGTCACGAACGTTGTAAAAGCAGGAATTTCTACGGGAAGACAAATAAATACAATACAATACAATACAATACAAAAGGACTCGAGGGAAGGAAAAAAGAGAAAGAGAGAGAGAGAGAGAGAGACTTTCGTAGAAGGAGAGGGGAGAGACAGACAGATAGATAGAGGAAGTGGGAAGGGGAAAGAGAAAGGTAGAGAGAGAGGAGAGAGAGAAAGAAAGAAATAGAGAGAGATATACAGAGAGAGAGAGAGAGAGAGAAGGTTAGAGACTACCTTTTCTTGAAGAGCGCCATCTGTTCATAAAACGACGCTAATAAATCAAATATGGACTTGAACCCTGGTATTCTGCACGTACGCCGAATAAAATACCATTAATCCATTGTATCGTCTGCATGGGAGAAGTATATATATATATATATACACACACACACGGGTATAAAGCATTCGGAATTTGCTCTCGATCTTTTTTTTTTTTTACAAGAAAAAGTGAAACCTTATATTTCAGGTAAGCCATAGCGCCTATCAATGACAGACGAACCATTTTGTCAGAAAATCTGACCGTTATATGATATACATTCTGAATATTACCCTCTCACTATAAAGTATAATGTGAGTTATAAACCTAATTGCTTTCGTGGAAGGCATAGGCAAATGGTTAGTAGGCCTGTTATTCGTTCATGATAATATGCAGAGACTGTGCGTACAATGAGGTATGAAAAATGTATAATTATAATGGCGATGTCTGTCACTGATGGACGTCTGTTAAATGTGTGTTATTGGATTGTAGACTGGTCTATTTCTCTCTCTCTCCCTCTTCTCCCCTCCCTCTTTCTTATGTCTTTCAAACTGCACAGTATACATATTAACATATTATGTAGAATGGAGAGAGAGCGAGAGAGAGAGAGAGAGAGAGAAAGAGAGTGATAGATAAAGAGGGGAGAAATATATTATTATATAGACTAAAATATACCAAAATAGCTTTAATCCAACGTTTATTGTTCCTGTCACGAATTTTCGACACTCCCTAGTGCCTTTATCATTATATAATATCAGTAAAGTCATAGTTCTCTCACGGAAGTGGTTATTCATTTCGACTTCTTCATCTATAAGTATATAAATGGATACCCCCGCCCCATCATCCCGGATGATTCGCTTTTTTTTTTGGGGGGGGGGGGGGTCAAGTCTACAGATCAAATTTTAGATGGGCATGAGAACATTTTTATAGGGCAAACTGCGGGAATATGGAGCCCTTAAGCACAAAATGATAGTTTTGAACATGTAACAAACATTCTTTTGACTTCTCTCTTTTACTGGTGGAAGAACTATTTATTGCCTACAGAAAATCACTAAAGTTAGAAAAAAAATAATTGTCTTGTATAAATAAAAGACAAAATAAAAAAAAGTGTCACGGGATCCATATTACCCCCAATGAACGGGGTAATATGGAGCCCATAAACAAATCTCCATATACCAAGATTTTGGTATACAATTAACACTTAATTTCTCTTCAAACTATAAATTATACATCATGTAATGAAAATGCTTTTCTTGATTTATATGTAAATATCATTGTATGTAAAAAAAAATGTAATTGAATGTTGTTGGTGGTAATAAATCAAATCAATCAATCAATCAATCAATTATAACTACACAACAGAACAATACTGCACTAGCCATCAACAGTCTGTGCATGTACACATTGATAACACTATATATTGTATAGAATGCTGCATGTTTACAAGGGGCTCCATATTACCCCAAAGATATTGTGGCTATGTAAATGGATTGTACAGGCCATTCACTCAACCATGATCAATACACATGCACTCAGCACCAGTATACAACCCACATTATGCACTTATTATGATACAATCAAGATATGATTACGCAAAGTAGGTTTACAACAGCAATCTTTACATTTTCGGGCTTATAAGGAGCCAAAAAATGGCACGAAAATCGCTTACCTTTCTCCAATATGTTGGATTTTGTTGTGGATATCCGAGACCTACCAGCTAACTTCGTGTTTACAGAGTGGCAGTGGGTGCAACAGGCATTTAAAACACAGAGGGGGGCTTTAACACTTTTCTACAGGTAGATTTCTATGCATGGCTCCATATTACCCCGAGGCTCCATATTCCCCCGGTTTACCCTAATCATAATTGTGTGTATCTTTGAACCACGTAAATTTATTTTGGGAGATGTGAATTGATCTAGCGGTACGTTCACTCGGTCAATTCTATGTCTTCGCATATGACTATGATGGACCTCACGTCTTTCGGTCGGTCCCCAAACGTAAATAATCATATTTGATTGATACATGTCTGTAAAAGCCGTTTTCAAAACACACACACACACACACGCACACACACCCTCACTTTTTTTTATAAGTGTTTTTGTTTATTCCTCCAAATTGAAGCACACATATATACATGTACAACATAACATAATAGTAAATATAAAATCAAATACATACACAAGTTATAAATCACGTCATAACTCCAAGTAAACATAACATAATGTACATGTAACAAATATAAGCAATGTCGCTAACAATAATTATATTCAAAATATTTTAATAACAAAACAAAACGAAACTAAGAAAGAAGCAGGAGGAACTTTCCTAAAACTACCCCCTCTTGGGGGAAAAAAATCCCCCCCCCCCACACACACACAAACATTGTGAAAAAGAAGCTTTCAATAATGAAATATTTACATGTATTTCTTGTGACATAACAAGGAATCTGCTACATCACAATTCAATTATAAATGCAATAATGACTCAATTTTTGTATTCAATTATGTATTCAACAAGTATAATTATGTACACTATGAAATCTGGACCATGCCTGAAAAATTGCATGTTGAAAATATGATGCTGAATACCAATAAATCAAAACAGATCAAATGAGTTGTTCATCATTTCCACTTTCCAATGCAGAATGTCAAATGTTGAGAAGAAACCGTTCCGGGTCATCCTCTGGTGTGTCCCTCGATCTGTCTCAACAGCCGTCTCAAAATGTTTCAGTTTTATTGACAACACAGATGTAATTACGTACTATATCCTATCCTTTTACTACATGAAATAAAACAGTTTCACATTATACAAAAATTATTTTTGTCGCATTTTGTTTTGTTTAGGGTATATAGCAATTAACGGCTCTACAGAGATTTTCATGCATTCGTAAAATAAGAAATTCGTGGATTTTGGATAACCCTAAAATATAATGACTGTACATCACTGATCATGCACCTCATTAGTCAATAGCGATTAGATTAGAATCATTGCGGGAGGGGACATACACATGCCTTAATCAGAAAATTCAATGTGAATTTACGAGGCCACTGATTAGGGGGAGGGTGGTGGAAGGGGTCCAATCGTCTTCTTTTCTCTTCCTTTTACTTTCCCTTTCTTTTTTTAAATTTGTATTTCCTCCCCCTTTTTGCCATTAGATTGGGGGACACGTGCCTCGTTAGTCACCTTTGTAGCGACGCCACTGATTAGAAAAATAAATGAGTGAAAGGAGAAAAACATGGAAAATTTGTTTTAAAAATATACCTTTAGGATAGGCCTAGGAGGAATTCAGAAAGTGAAATTATTCGCAATGTTCATGACTGTTCTCATGACCATAATTTCATATGATATTACAGTCTTGGTTTGAGCCCTTTTGTGGACTCTCAACGTTAGAGCTCGCGTTCGCTCCAATGGGTATCAACCTGCCACAGAACGAGGCAGAGATCGACGAATTCCTGCAGAAGATAGAAGCAGCTAACAAGGGAACTCCAATGGAACCATTCTACAGGAAAGAAAAATTAGACCGATCAATGCTCCTGTAAGTTATATCCAAGTGGCAGATTCAGAGGGGCAGGGCAGAGGCGGACCCAGGGTTTTGTAAGAGGGCGGGGGGAGGGGGAAATTTCGAAAAAAAAAAAATAATTCTGACAAGAGAGAAAAGGAAATTCTCCGTGAAATATTGAAAGCATAACAAATGCAGATGACTGACCATTATATATTCCTCCATAAAAAGTATGCAAACGCCCACGCTTAATGCCCTTAAACAGTTAAATTTATCATATGGAAAAACACAGAAATAGCCCTATACCGGTACATGTTTTAAAAAGTTTTAATTAATACTGAAAAAAAAGAATACGAAGGGCCCATGTAAAGAAAGTTGCTTAATCCTGGAGCTATGCACCGAATCAATAGTTACAATTATTTTGATTAATCCATGGTTTGCCCATCCTTCCATATTCATCCATCTTTCCTTTTTCATCTCCTCTCCTTCTTATACAGTCCTAGTAAGATACAAGAAGGTCTAAACTCTGTACCAGCAGACAAGAATGTGTTTGTGAAGGATATCGCTTTTGCTGCCCATGGACGTTACGCCTACCTCCCAAGCAAGGAAGCCGGTTACCGGCACACTTTCCTCATTCGCCACCCAGAGCGGATGTTTCCTTCGTACAGAAACATGATCATCAAATGGGCTATGATGAACAAGATGGTTCCCGCTGACCAAGCCCAAGCGGAAGCAATGATGAATGCCTTCGACATCACCAGGGACATTCCGAACGTGCAGCCCGGTTTTCCGTACGATTGCCAGTACGAGCTCTGGCGCTACGTCAAGGAGAATTACGAGGCGGAACCCGTGGTCATGGACGTCGATGAAATGCTAGCGAAACCTGGCGAAATGCTGCCAAAGTTTTTCAAGGCCGCTGGTATGCCCTGGGACAAGAAATACCTACGTTGGGATCCCTCGCCAGAGGGCGCTTTAAACTGGCGTTGGGTGTTCAAGATGGAAATGAGTGAAGGAAATGAGTTCGGGAATATCCACAAGCCGGCGGTCACGTCTTCTGAGTTTGGGCCTTCAAAACCTCTCCTACCACGTGATCAGATGACCCCGGATATAATCAAGTCTATAGAAGGAGCGATGGGATACTACAACGAGATGGCCGCAACTAGGATTACCATCTAGAGTTTTAGCCAATTTATCGAGATATTTTATTCTACATGTATATATACCGGCATGCTTTGATATTCCACGGAATAGACAAGAAACTACATTAAATAAACCCTAAAAACGATAAAACCTTGATATGTCCAATTCATTTTTTAAATTTAATTTTTTTTTTAAATTTTGGGATAATACGCTTTGTGGCAACTCTTTTTTTGTTTGCCGTGTACTTTGGACATGTAGCAGTATAATTATTGATTCCGTGCCTGCACTGACATGATTGAGGTTAACGAATGTTGTGTTAAATCTCTTGACGTTTCACAACGGGGGGACAGAATAAGAATTTGAAGAAAATAATGTCAGTGACGATGTTGATGTTAAATTTAACAAGCATTTTTCTAACATCATTTTTTGCTCAACACCTGCTAAAGTTGCTATGGCAACCGGAGGAAACTTTTTGTTTAGTCATAGTCCATCGATGTTAATCTGAGAAGAGAAAGGAAAGAAGTATGGTTGATATTATATCGTAAAGTAAAATTAGATCATTCTCATCATATGAATGAAAAAGAAACACAGAAGCTTTGTGACAATGATTGTAGTACTCTATAAAAATTAATGTTGGTATTTTTGTCAGATTTTACCCTGTAAATAAAGATGTATTGTTATCCTTGGTTTGTAACACTGATGATCTTTCATTCGGTGCAATCTTTTGTTAGCCATGAATTTCGAAAATGTAGCCTATATTGCTAGAGCAATAAATAAAAAAATAATGTGAAAACTAACTTGACTGATTACATCGATTTGAGCGAATCTTGCCATGAAATTTGCACCAATTGAAGATGCAGTCTATCATTAACTCTTTATCATTAATTTGATGTAATACTCTGTGCATCTTAACAGTAATTGTTCTATCAAACTGAAATACGAAATGAAAATTAAATAATAACTTTGTTTACCCAGGGAATCCTCATCAGCATAAATATTGTTCTTTCTGAGGACCCGGCAATTATTATTAACCCAGTAATATTATCAGGTTCCTATTTACACTTGAGGCACAACATATGGGAGAAACATCTTGTCCAGTGATGTGAGTACACAGCGAGGATCGAACCCAGAACGTCTTATATGAGTCAAGCTTGAGGCTTCACCAATGTACCACAATGCTCCCACTCTTTTAAAGCGATACTCAACCGCAGATTGTGGATGTTGATATGAGAGGGCACCGTGATCGTTACCTGATCATGCCGTTGCCCCGCGGGGCGCAAACTTCGGACAATATGCACGCTCCGCCTGAGCTCGAGCACTTGTGCGAGATTCGGTCGGCTTCGTGCAGTCCGAAATGTAATCCCAGTAGTCCGACGGGCGCGTTCGACGCATAAACTTTGTGTACGAGTGAATGGGGCTTACGCAATCCCGACTTTCCCCACGGCCGCCTGGTGGCGTATCCCTTTAACGTATATTTCCGGTGTGATGATTTTATGAACAACCAAAACCCTTATCGAGACAGAGAAAGGATATGTCGAGAATAGACAAACAGAGAAGAAAGAGAAAATGAGAGGAAGAGAGATAGAGAGAGAGAGAGGAGGGGAAATGGGGTGGGGATGAAAGGGGAAGGGAGCAAAAGTTTACAGGAAGTAACTCTTTACAAGGTGTTTTGTTATACTGTATTATATTTGTATCTCATTTAGCTGTTTACAGATGGTAAAAAACACCAGTCATTTATATAGAAGTACTTGAGATAAAAAATATCTAGATCTAAAAAAAGCACAATTTCTACCGATACATTATTTAATAATAAGATTTTGAATTATCAGCACGGTAAACACTCTCCTCGTTCGATCGCAGGCACTCTCTCAGTCTCTTTCTCTACTCTCCCCTCCTTCTATCTTTAACCAAGGGGGCACTATAGGCAAGGAGGTACTAGGCAAGCTACCCATACTCATATCGATATCCATTAACACAGATATTCATAATTACCAAAACAAAATCCAAAACAAATCAAAACTAAAACAATTAAAAAAACAGTCCGAAGACAGAATACATACAGAGTTCACCTAGATACTTTTTACAATTCAATTAAATAATTGAAAATAGCAAAATTACAAAGAATAAGATTTAAAGATATAACCATCATAATACAAGTACTGTTTAAATGTGAGTAAATGGCAAGTCCAGCGCTGAAACATGTTGACTTTATAAAAAAAAAAAAATCAAAGAAGATTGGAGGAAAATGAAACAATGAGAAATTATGACCGTTTGGATGATATGAAGATGACCAATCGCTAACGACAAAATGCCAATTTGGCCCTGAAACTATGATGCCAAGGGTACAATAGTAAAGCATATCATACACAACAAATAGTAATTATTTGTACCCATAACATTATAATTGTAGTGTTATAAGTCTGAGTTACCAATTATCTTTAGTAATGGTCAGTAGACTTAGTATCATACACTATTCGAACATCTAATTTCAACCATTTTCAACACTGGACCAAACACTTAACCTAACGTAACCATAGTCATAGACATAATCTAAAACCCTATCGAAACTGTAACACAGCAGCATATATCTTTGATGAGATTAACCTGGAGCAAATTTCACTGGAACATGTGTCGGATCACCTAGGATACAAGCGAAAACTAACAGTCACTGAAGGTTGGGTTTTTCTAGGCGTGGATCATCAGATTCAGTCAACAGCTGATCGAAAAGATTTAAACCAAGGACCGATTCTTCATTTGCTCAAATTGATATCTTGACAAAAAGTCATAATTTTATCACGAACTCCGACATCCCCGAATACACCTCACCAACTTCGACGGTTCAGGAATATTCTTTAAGCGACATCTCAGGATGCATGCAAAGACTTCACTGAAGGTTGGGTGCTTCAGGGCATAGATGATCGGATTCAAGCAGCAACTGCTCAAGAATATTACCGTAAACCAAGGTATCACCGGATCACTGGAAGGTATCAAAACGGCAACGCCAAGAGGTACAACACATAAGGTATACGCACAGACAACGATGAACAGGTTTATGGTGATACGGAGTTGCTTCTTGTAGAGCTGCTTCAGTTTGAGGTCTGAGATACGATTTAAGGTAAGAACCTGGTCTGGGGAGCTGCTGGCTGTTTTGGGCTTCCCCGGCACAGATCGTAGGACAACCTGGACGTGAGTGTTGTCGAGATCAGAAGCGGTGGATTCGGTGGTCGTTGGCCGGGTATTGCTAGATAGGTCTGAAAGATGTGGAGTCTGATTTTCTAGGACACTGCAGGTAGGAACTCGGGCAGGGTTGGGCACATGCGAGGTTATGCCTTCTTTACTTTCTAAACAGTGTGTAGATGTGGGAGAACTGGAGGACGAAATTTCGGGAAGTGAAGAAGATGCTCCCTGCACAGAATTAGATGAATGTTGTACTGGATGACAGTCAACATGGTCCACAGAAACCTCCACTTCGATATCCGACTGCAACGTGGACGTAGACTGTGCGGACGGGAATATTTTCTTTGCCAGGTTTCTATCGTGGTTACGCACAAATCGCAGTATGAGCGAATAGCAGACGACGATGGTCAAAAAGGCGGGAAACTGAACGAGCAATCCTGCCGTCAGGCTTAAATAATCTGAATTGTCGTTGTTCGAGTCCTGCGAACATACCTTATACTGTAGCGAGTATCCCAGAGAGCCGACACCCGCCGGTATGACTATGCACATCAAGAAGATCGGATACAGCCAGGATAAAGCGACCATGGTGATCACTGGCTTGCGTTTTTTGAAGATATCAGCAAGGAGAGTCGTTTTCGGGTTCATGTTGCTCCGGATCAGGTGGTAACGGTATAACGCGATGAGCGCCATGGAAACGATGCTGCAGCCGACCGTCGTCAAAGTCAGGGCCGCGACGAACTTGCAGAAAAGGTCCGGGATGTGGCAGCTACCTGTGTGGAGGAGAGTGCCGACGTGGATAGGCAGGAGGAGACATGTGACGAGGTTAGCGACGGCAAGATTAACCACGAAGACATTGGTCGTGTCCTGGAGTCGACGGGACAGCGTGACGGCGACGACCACCAGGGAGTTCCCGAAGATTCCGATCATGAAGATGATGCAGACGATGGTTGCCAAGGCAACACGGAGGGCGTAGTCGTGGAGGACATATTCACCCCGTTCAATAACAATTGATTCATTGCACACAATGATGGCGTCATAGTCACCGTCGTCAAAGCCTGTCGGGGCCAAGCTATCCTCTGTGATCATTATCATGACAGATGAACGATGTCTTCCACCCAGTGATCAACGATCAACTGATCAACCGTCGTACCTGAAAATCATACAGATCATGATGTTATTCTAAGATTCAAACATGACAATACAGTTGCAATACATGAAATGATAACAAACAAACAATATTTGGGCGGTGGATTGTCTAAAAGAAAGTATTATTATTATTTATTATTATTTTATTTTTTATTATTTTATTATTTTATTATTTATTATTTTATTATTTTATTTTATTTATTCCTGCATGTTTCACAATAATCAGTTTCATACATACAAACTTTGAAAGTAGAAACACACAGAGGTCTGGCAATATAAGATGGACGCTTGAAGTGTTGCCATACCTAAGATCTTACATATTTCATACATTCTTAAAAGTAAACATAGATTAATAGATTAAATACAAAAAAGAGTGCAAATATCATACACTATATACATATACAAATACAGATAAAGAATAAGACTGAAATCTCTACAGTACGTTCTAGAGCAGGAAAAATGTAGCAGACATGATAAAAGGTGCAGTCCATCCATACTCAAGGAGAAACAGAGAGAAGAGAGAGAGAGAAGAAAACGTAAGACAAGCAAGAGAGAGGGGGGGGGGGGGTGGGAAGATGCCCTAATTAACAATACCACTGCGCATAATTACATATCATGGCAAATTATACATGTATACATATTATATAGAATATATACAATCATAATATAATTAAGTACACGCTATGTTCAAAGGAATTAACAACCAACTAATAGAACAAATATCTTAAATAAAATTGTTTGCAATGAGCATGCGCTTGACTGCATTTTTAAAAGAGTAAATTGTAGGCAAATTACGTGTTTCAATCAGTAAAGAATTCCAAACGTCTGGACCAGTATGTCTCACTGATTTATGTGCCAATACTGTGCGTGGATTAAACAAGTGCAAGTTTGCCGCTTGTCTCGTCGAATAAGAGTGAATAGCATTGTTTCTATGAACATGGAAGAAAACGAGGCAGGTAAAACATTAGTACTATAACGATACATAAATAAAGAGGTTTGAAGAAAATTAATTTCACCGACTTTAAGGCATTTAAACCTAGCAAACAGGGGATCTGTGTGTTCACGATAACCAACCCCAGCACAAATTCTTAAAGCTTTTTTTTGTAACAGATGAATGTCACTTGTAACACTCTTTGACACTGCCCATAGAATATTACAATAAGAAATATATGGCAAAAACAAGGTATTATATATTATTGTAACAAGGCAGTTTGTCACTGCTATGTTACAGAGTAAGAATGCCCCTCCATGTTTATGCCCCCCCCCCCCCCCCCCATATTATAATGGATGAGTCCCACATGCTGAATTAGCATAGTTAAGAAAAGCCCCCTTGTTTGAGCTTGGGTAGGGAGAGAACACATTTTGTTTCACCATGCTACAGAAGATACAACTCCTCTGCTTGGAAGTTGCTGAAAATCATCTTTACTCGGTATGTTCCACATTTATTTGTTAATATCTATTAACCTTGCTATTACAGAATACTTGCTCTTTGTTTTGCATGTGTAAGACTTAATCAAGGTCAGTTATTATCCATTATTCAAAAGTGAAACTTTATCACTGAAGCAAGTTTCTTTGATGCACTATATATCTGTTGCACTGTGATTTGTAGCATAGCCAGTGGTCAAAAGCGAAGGGTATTCTTTGTTTTACCACTATTTTATGTGTCTAACAGAATTACAATACATTTGAATGTTGGATATATTTTATCAGTAGTTATTGTAGAATGATTATGTATGAATGATAATAGTTCTTGTATTTCCTATAAGCTACAGTAATATTGTAAGTTTGAAGCTTTGAATGACTTTTATAAGTCACATGTATAGAACAATGAGATGGGGTGCATAGATAGCCCCTGGGTTTATATATAGGGAGATTTGTGTGTCCGTGATGCATGTGTGTGTGTGTGTGTGTGTGTAATGTAGGGTCAGGGAAGACAAAGGTATATGGGTACAGTGCATAGTTCAGAGTGCATGAGTGTATAGGTTCCACTCTTTCTCTTTGTTCCCCAGTCCATCTTGCTGCTACATGCATAGCGATTACATAATGTTCACTGGCAGCCTCCATGTATCTTCCTGGCTGCCTGTACTGTTTGACTGAGAATTAAGTTTTGTTTTAACCCAGTTACTCTCTTTAATAGTTTTGGATTTAAATACTCTTTGGGGTTGCTTAAAAGTGATATCATTATCAGTCATTGCGATCCTTGTAATTTTAATATTGTTTTATGACATTGAAACATTATTCACACTATACACTTAGATCTGTTTTGTTAATGTTTTTTTTTAATATATATATTCATGAGTCTGAATGAGACATATTTGTTCCAGTGTTCTGGGAGCTGTATTTAATTTTAGGAAATGAGGCTAAATACATTGTACTAATGCAGTCATATGCATGTATAATTATTATGTCAATGTTTAGATGCCGGAGCCTCAAAGAAGCATGTAACGCTTGGTTGGCCCGATCTTCAGACACGTGATGGGTAGCAGGTTATTATAGCCAGGGTGAGTTCACCACGAATCTCCTTGGTGGAATATAATACTATGCCTTTATTTTTGTTTGATATTTCATGATTGTTACATGATCTACAGTATGCAACTTCATTTGTTCGACAAGTTATCTGTACTTTTGAGTCATGATTATTTGCATTTCATTGTTTCTTAAACAAACTTGTAAATGGTGTTTATTCTTTGAATTATAAATGAAGGGTTTAACTCTGAATAGTTCGTGGGAAGCTGCCTAAGATGGGATTCTTTAAATGATATTTTGATGCATTGTTATATATAATTTACTGCCGAGTTAATTTTAGACACTCAGTCTGTTATTCGCAGTATGTCATCTCTCTGATGTAATATCATGCTCATATATGTCTCATACCACTATGAAGTTGAACTATGTCATTGTTATTGGTTAAATGTCGTTTGTTATATTGTACTCTGTTCCAATGTAAATATAATCCTTTTGTTATTTTTTATTTGTTTATTATGCTTCAGGTCTAATTCTGGTGTAAGGAATAAAAAGAGAATAGAACTCATACTACTTGTGTTTGAGTGGATTTTCCTGTGTCACAATTTGGTGTAGTCGGCAGGATATTCCACAACGCAACGCACCAGACCCTGACTATGCAGCAGATAACGGATGACAGGACAACATTCTACCCTGTGTGCCGGGAGACCAGCCAAACCCCTACCCACCGCTGTGGTGACGCGTGACACCAAGGACCGGACCGACTTCCACTTACCTGCAACGGAGGATGCAATGGATAAGACCTTTTTTTTCAATAAGGAATCCTGATTCTGAGATGATATGAACTTTACATTCCTGAAGTATAATTAATAAGTGTACATGATTTAAATTCAATTATTTCACTTTCTTATTGTATTGGTTATTGGTTTGTTTAAATTTGTTACTCTTGTCTGTGATTTAATTCTTTTCTCCCCATCATGTCCGATTTTGAGAAGCGCCTCGAGGAGATGGAGAAGATGATGGAGATGATGAAGGCAGCAATGGAGCAGAAGGAGGCTGAGGTAGCTTCAGCAAAGGCAGAAGCGCAGTCTGCAAAGGATGAAGTGCGACAACTCCTAGATGCCCAGGACAAGCCGGCGGTCACACATGAGAGCCCTAAGGAGTCCTCACCTCCCCGTCCATCACCAAATCAAGGCATGTCAAGGACATTATACATCTCATCAGGACGGAAACTAGAGAGGTTTGAGGGGAGACCGGAAAAATCAGGTGATCCATCTGCGGAGGACTGGATTGAGGACGCTCAGATGGTGATGGCCTCAAAGAGCTTACGGGAGGATGAACAAGCGGCCTTCCTAATGGAGCATCTGGCGGGGAAGGCCCGTCGCGAAATTATTGGTAGAGGGGAGGAGATTAGCACATGCCCCAATAAAATTTTCCATGTGCTATCAAAAGTATTTGGTGATGCCAGTAACTTAGCGCAGTTACAGCAAAGGTTTTATGGATATCGACAAGCCGAAGGAGAAGATATCGTATCCCTCTCCCTCGAGCTTGTCAGGATTTTTGACAGGATGATTTTCCTGGACCCCACCCTCAAACCCACCAGGGAAACCCAACTGAAGGATCGTCTCGCAGAGGCAGTAAAGGAGGATAACGTACAGATGGAACTGAGGAGGCTATCCAGTGATAAACCTCATCTTTCCTTCTTCGACACAAGGGACCACATAATCCGAATCATGGGAAAGGACAAGGCGAAGGGGAAAAGGGAGGCAACAATTAGGGAAACTACTGTTGAGGGGAACCTCAACAGTACAATCAGAAAGCAGGAGGAACAACTTGCAGCACAGCAAATGCAAATTCAGACGCTGCTGTCATACCTGCAAAATACTCGTCGCCAGCCTCGTCCACGGAATTCAAGTGGGCCAAGTGTTTGCTGGAATTGCAATGAGACTGGGCATCTCAAACGAGATTGTCCCCACCCTCCTACACCGCGAAACAGGGGTCAAGAAAATGCACCAATGCCCTCCACTCAGGCGTCAAACTAGTCGAGCCCCCCACCGTGAGCCAGGTGGTGGGCGGGGATAGTTTAAGGAAAGGCTCAGTATTACAGAGAGCAATAGGGAACTGTCCACAAGTAAGTGTGAGGTTTGGATCGACAGAAGCAAATTGCTTGGTAGACACTGGAGCAGAAGTGTCCACGGTTACACACCAGTTCTTCAGGGAGCACCTAGCTGAGCATGAGCTGGTAGATGTGTCTGCATTTATCCAAATTTCAGCATCGCAAGGATCGGACATTCCTTATGTCGGTTATGTGGAACTCTCTGTTACTGCCTTGGACCATACATTTCATAATCTTGGTTTTCTTGTGGTGAAAGATCCAATTAACACTCCAGTTGAAGCAAGGAAGCTGAAAGTACCAGTCATCCTTGGATCAAATGTGCTGAGGGACATTAGGCAGTCCCTGCAGGCCATGTACGGGAAGGAGTATGAATCAAAGTTACATATCGTTCCTGGAGGAGGCAATGGTAAGTCAACCTTACTTCACGCATTGAGAATGTATCCACCCATACCAGACCTAAGAACCGTCCGAGTAGCAGGGACCCAAGCAATCCTCCTACCAGCTCGAACTATCACTGTATTAGAAGGATCATGTCAGCCTTCACAGACACAAACTCATCATGCCCTGTTGGAACGTCATGTGTCTCATGTAGCTGACCTACCAACTGGAGTCGCCCTTGGAGCAGCCCTTGTGACAGTAGGAGAGGAAGGTAAGGTTCCTGTCCAGATGGCCAACTTCAGTGACCAAGACGTTTATATCCAACCAAGAACTCCTGTTGGTGTCCTCAAACCTGCAACTGTTGTTGAGGTTCAGCAGATAGGTGCTGATGTTAGTCACCTGCTTTCAAAAATGGACGTTGGTGCACTAGACGGGTCACAGCAACAACAACTACAATCACTTTTGACCAAATACAGCTCGACGTTTAGCAAAGACGAGGATGACATCGGGTATTGCGACATGGTTAGTCACAGAATTGTGACTGAAGATGACAGACCAATAAAGATTCCATATCGGAGGATTCCCCCACATCACTGGGACGAGGTGCGGGAATACATTAGTAAGTCCATGGAGCGTGGAATAATAAGGGAGTCGTCAAGTCCATATGCGTCACCCATAGTTCTCGTAAAGAAGAAAGATGGCAAACTTCGAATTTGCGTTGACTACCGATTGCTAAATGCCAAGACCCACAAAGATGCCTATCCCTTACCAAGGATTGAGGAGGCCCTGCAAGTACTTAAGGGAGCAAAGTACTTTTGCAGTCTGGACCTTGCCCACGGTTTCCACCAACTGCCTGTCGCTGAAGACGACATCGAAAAGACAGCATTCCGAACAGGAACTGGAGGGCTCTACGAGTACACCAGGATGCCCTTTGGGCTTTGCAATGCCCCGGCCACCTTCATGAGGTTGATGGATAAGGCTTTCGGTGATCTCAATTTCCAGTCCCTACTTGTATATCTTGATGATATCCTTGTATTCGGATCTACATTCGAGGAGACTCTCAGCAGATTGGAGACCGTTCTTTCACGGTTGTCAAATCTCAACCTCAAGGTAAAGCCAGAAAAGTGTCATCTGTTTCACCGAACTGTACAGTACCTTGGACATATTGTGTCAGAGGAAGGTACAGTCCCAAACAGTGAGAAAGTAAGAGCTGTACAAGAATGGATTCGACCGACGACAGAGAGAGAACTCCGTGGCTTCCTTGGCCTGGCAGGCTACTACAGAAGGTTTGTTCCTGGTTACGCACGGATGGCAGCACCATTGCATGATCTCCTCAAGAAAACAGATGATCTGCCTGGTACCTCCAAGAAAAGGAAAAAGGGTAACATGTCACACAGTGTCACAGAAAGGTGGACACCATCCTGCGAAGATGCGTTTCTCGCCTTGAAGGAAAAGTTGACCTCTGCACCCTTACTTGGCTATCCAGACTTCCATCTACCATTCATCCTCGAGACTGATGCCAGCTTACTTGGTCTTGGAGCAGTGTTGTCTCAGATGCAAGGGGAGAAAAAGGTAGTGATCGCATACGCCAGTAGAAGCCTGAAACCTAATGAAAGGAATATGCAGAATTATTCTAGTATGAAGCTTGAACTGCTGGCTTTGCGATGGGCGATATCTCAGAAGTTTCGTGACATTCTAATTGGCGCGGAGTTTGAGGTATTCACAGACAACAATCCACTGAGCTACCTCCAAACATCAGCCAAGCTTGGGGCAACTGAAACTCGTTGGGCCGCTGAATTGTCACAGTTCAAGTTCAATATAAAATACAGGTCCGGTAAAAGTAACGGAAATGCAGATGCCCTAAGTCGAAAGGTTGATCATGGGAATGAGCCAACCTCTGCTAGACTGCTGGAGACCATAGCCCACTCAACGACTAACATGGTAGACAGTCAGGACACCTCCACCTTAATTCCCCATAAGGTTCGCACAGAAGTGTTCAAGGGAATGCATGTTGCACATGTGAACGAAGTTCACATCAGGTCCGAAAGAATGGAACCTGGGACCACTTCTCCACTCCCCTGTTTATCCAAGGAGGAACTCAGGCGGCTACAAGTAGCAGATGAAGACATCAGCAGACTGCACTTCTACTGGAGAACTACACACCCTCCGTCGAAGCGTCTGCTGATGAAGGAAACAAAAGCAGCCCGCAAACTGTTGAGCTCCTGGAGCAGGATTAAAGAGGAGGATGGTGTCCTTTATCGAACCATCATTGATAATGGGAGAGAAGTAAGGCAGCTTATCCTTCCCAGATGTCTCAAATCACAGGTGTTACAAGCAGTCCATGACAAGGCAGGACACCAAGCTATGGAGAAAACTGCGGCTTTGGCAAGGAAGAGGTGTTACTGGCCAAGTATTGCTAGAGATATTGCTAATTACTGTCAAACTTGTGAAAGATGCATGCTATCTAAAGCAGGGAAGCGTCTCCACTCAACCATCGGCTCATTGACTGCTGCAAGGCCATTGGAAGTACTGGCCATGGATTTCACCGTTCTTGACCGAAGCAGCAGTGGTATTGAAAATGTCCTAGTCCTTACAGATGTTTTCACTAAGTTTACCCAAGCCATACCCACCAAAGACCAGAAAGCCGTCACTGTCGCACGTGTTCTGGTTAAGGAATGGTTTGTTAGGTATGGTGTCCCAAAGCGCATCCATAGTGACCAAGGGCGTAACTTTGAAAGTAAGGTCATCAAAGAGCTTTGTAACGTCTACGGTATAGCTAAGAGTCGGACGACTGCCTATCACCCTGAGGGCAACGGCCAATGCGAGCGCTTCAACCGCACTCTGCATGATCGGTTGCGCACTATTCCTCCTGAAAGGAAACGTAAATGGCCGGAACATCTCCCTGAACTTGTCTATGCGTACAATAGTACACCTCACTCGTCGACCGGTTACACCCCGCACTACCTGTTCTTCGGTAGAGATCCCGTTCTCCCTTTAGATCACCTACTTGGACTGAACCAAGACGTGGAAGGAGTAGGTGAAGTGAGTGACTGGATCACCGAACACCATGAGAGGCTAACTCAGGCTTTCCAGAAGGCTGCGGAAAGAACAGAGAAAGAAGCGCTGAGAAGAAGAGAACTCAGAAATGCTAAGGCTAGCAACACCGATCTCCCTGTGGGTGCACGAGTTTTTCTAAGAAACCGTAAAGTAGTAGGCCGGAATAAAATCCAGGATGTCTGGGATCCGAGACCACACAAAGTCGTGAAGCGACTTGATACTGGAGGTCACACATACGTGGTAGAGCCAATTGACAGTGGAGAACATCGAACAGTTAACAGAGGCGAGCTGCTTGACTCTAGGGAGTTGGTTGCAGATGTGGCATCTGACAATAATCAAGACAGGACCGCCGAAATGGGTCAACAAACTGGGTATCACCCACCACAAGAGGATTCGGAAAGCGACTGGGCAGATGGCATTGATGTCATGTTTATCTCGGAGGATGCATCCGGAAATGGGGAGCCTATCCCTATGCCCGAGGAAGGTACAAAAGAGACGCGACGGGATCCTGTAACTATTCCGCAATCCAGTGGATGTGGTAGGGATGACAGTGAAGATGATGCATTGTCAGAAGCCAAGTTATCAGACGACCCAGTAATAACAGATCCCAGTTCCCCTATGAATACCGAGAGTGGAGAGACAGAAATTATCTTGCCACCTGGAATTCCAAATGCAAGGGAATCAGACAACCATGTACCCCCTTTTTCCTTAGACTTGGGCAAACAGAACGTACCGGTAGTTGAAATGACCGATGTGATCACTGGAAAAGAATCATCCGATATTAATGCAAGTGAATTACACAATACTAACAACCCAACTGCCGAGCATGGGTTGAGAAGGTCATCTAGAATCAATGCCGGACACAATCCTAATCCTCATAATTTGCCTAGATCTACTTTAAATGAATCCAACGCTGTTAATAATGTCGACAAATGTGTTTTAGCAGATATTGCTAAATCTAACTTAATGATTATGCAGATGTTAAGTAAACACTAATTATGTTTGATGTCAATTGCTGGGACAGCAATATTCAAGCAGGGAAGTGTGTAACAAGGCAGTTTGTCACTGCTATGTTACAGAGTAAGAATGCCCCTCCATGTTTATGCCCCCCCCCCATATTATAATGGATGAGTCCCACATGCTGAATTAGCATAGTTAAGAAAAGCCCCCTTGTTTGAGCTTGGGTAGGGAGAGAACACATTTTGTTTCACCATGCTACAGAAGATACAACTCCTCTGCTTGGAAGTTGCTGAAAATCATCTTTACTCGGTATGTTCCACATTTATTTGTTAATATCTATTAACCTTGCTATTACAGAATACTTGCTCTTTGTTTTGCATGTGTAAGACTTAATCAAGGTCAGTTATTATCCATTATTCAAAAGTGAAACTTTATCACTGAAGCAAGTTTCTTTGATGCACTATATATCTGTTGCACTGTGATTTGTAGCATAGCCAGTGGTCAAAAGCGAAGGGTATTCTTTGTTTTACCACTATTTTATGTGTCTAACAGAATTACAATACATTTGAATGTTGGATATATTTTATCAGTAGTTATTGTAGAATGATTATGTATGAATGATAATAGTTCTTGTATTTCCTATAAGCTACAGTAATATTGTAAGTTTGAAGCTTTGAATGACTTTTATAAGTCACATGTATAGAACAATGAGATGGGGTGCATAGATAGCCCCTGGGTTTATATATAGGGAGATTTGTGTGTCCGTGATGCATGTGTGTGTGTGTGTGTGTGTGTAATGTAGGGTCAGGGAAGACAAAGGTATATGGGTACAGTGCATAGTTCAGAGTGCATGAGTGTATAGGTTCCACTCTTTCTCTTTGTTCCCCAGTCCATCTTGCTGCTACATGCATAGCGATTACATAATGTTCACTGGCAGCCTCCATGTATCTTCCTGGCTGCCTGTACTGTTTGACTGAGAATTAAGTTTTGTTTTAACCCAGTTACTCTCTTTAATAGTTTTGGATTTAAATACTCTTTGGGGTTGCTTAAAAGTGATATCATTATCAGTCATTGCGATCCTTGTAATTTTAATATTGTTTTATGACATTGAAACATTATTCACACTATACACTTAGATCTGTTTTGTTAATGTTTTTTTAATATATATATTCATGAGTCTGAATGAGACATATTTGTTCCAGTGTTCTGGGAGCTGTATTTAATTTTAGGAAATGAGGCTAAATACATTGTACTAATGCAGTCATATGCATGTATAATTATTATGTCAATGTTTAGATGCCGGAGCCTCAAAGAAGCATGTAACGCTTGGTTGGCCCGATCTTCAGACACGTGATGGGTAGCAGGTTATTATAGCCAGGGTGAGTTCACCACGAATCTCCTTGGTGGAATATAATACTATGCCTTTATTTTTGTTTGATATTTCATGATTGTTACATGATCTACAGTATGCAACTTCATTTGTTCGACAAGTTATCTGTACTTTTGAGTCATGATTATTTGCATTTCATTGTTTCTTAAACAAACTTGTAAATGGTGTTTATTCTTTGAATTATAAATGAAGGGTTTAACTCTGAATAGTTCGTGGGAAGCTGCCTAAGCTGGGATTCTTTAAATGATATTTTGATGCATTGTTATATATAATTTACTGCCGAGTTAATTTTAGACACTCAGTCTGTTATTCGCAGTATGTCATCTCTCTGATGTAATATCATGCTCATATATGTCTCATACCACTATGAAGTTGAACTATGTCATTGTTATTGGTTAAATGTCGTTTGTTATATTGTACTCTGTTCCAATGTAAATATAATCCTTTTGTTATTTTTTATTTGTTTATTATGCTTCAGGTCTAATTCTGGTGTAAGGAATAAAAAGAGAATAGAACTCATACTACTTGTGTTTGAGTGGATTTTCCTGTGTCACATTATCAATAATATTCTGTCAGACACAAGATATCTTACTCTATACTGTTCCGGTGGTCATCCCAGTCTAGCTTCTCATTAATATGAACACCCAGGAACTTAGTACAAACCTTCCTCTCCAATTCCACATCATCCAGTCTAACTACTAAATGTTGCTCATTGCAAATCTTCCTTCCCTTAAAATGAATATAGTTTGTTTTTGATACATTTAAAGCTAACAAGTTACTTCGAAACCATTGTGTTAACTTAGGAAGCTCAATATTAATTCTAGTCTTGACTGTGTGTATATCACGGTGAGAGAGGAAAACGCTTGTATCATCTGCGAATAATATATATTGCAAGGCTGTAGATGCATTACATATATCATTAACATATATAAGAAACAATAGAGGCCCTAGAATAGAACCTTGAGGGACACCACTTTTTAAAACAAGAATATCAGAGTTTACAGAATTATGACATGTATATTGTCTAGAAAAACCATCGCAGAGCGATACCCCGTACACCATAATGTTCCAGTTTACACAACGAGAGTGTCGAAAGCCTTACTCAAATCCATAAATACTCCAACCACATGCTGACGATCAGCAAGGGCCTGAGACACACGGTCATAAAATTTCAACAATGCAAGGTCAGTTGAATGTGATTTACGAAACCCATACTGGTCTGGATTGAGCAACTCATGCTTCTCCAAGAATGCGTAGAGCCTATTATAGACAACCCTCTCTAATAATTTTGAAAAGGTTGGCAAAATTGAAATTGGTCTATAATTGCAGATATTCATAATCATTACTTCGGACGGTTCTCTTTTAACGACATTTTAGGGCGTTCAGGAGGAAGATAGAAAGACGGACAGGTAGGGGAAGGGGGAACTGAAAATGGTGATGAAGTTTAAGTGTGACGATCCTTTATTGGACTGTTTTTCTCGTTAGCTTTTGCTTGAAATGACAATAAGCGTTCAAGAGGAAACTACGAAGACGAAGATGATGAGAAAAGGGGCGGGGGTGTGAAAATCACGAAAAGGTCATTGATGATTTTGTGTGACTACCTGTCGCTTGTAGGACAACAGTTACAGAAGAGGAAGTCTTTGGGGCCCACTTGAAGCCTTTGACAAGTATGTTATACGCTTTTAATTCTATGTTAATGTGGTAACTCACGCATATTTAATGGAATCTGACAGAACAATTCTTATAAACATCGATAAGAATAGTCCTTTTATCAATACACAAAATCTACAGTCTCTTTTATAAAATCATTTGATAAATATCTTTCTATAAAATTGCAGCAATTTAAGAAAGCAGTGTGAGACCTGGAAAATTTATGTAGGCCCTATCATTAAGCTTTAAAGAATGTATACTGATATGCCTGAAGAAAGTGTCTTTCGCTTTGCATCGACAAAAATCACAAACTCCGCTATACAAATTTGAGACTCTAATTGATAATGATGACGACACGAAAATCGTATATCATGTCATGCATTTAGTAATAGACCTACTATTGTTAATAATCATGTAATCAACACAGATGCATGACATTGATTACTCTTTTAAAGCGCACTTTAATTCTAGTTCTGATCATCTCACAACCAAGTACCTTAAAGCATACCATATTGGTTATAACGCACCCCTCAATTTCAAATGATTATTAATTCAACATGAAACAGAGTCATACTTACCAGTTCACAACAGAAGACGTCCATTGCCTTTTAATATTCAGACCACACTTCCTGGTGTTGAGGCAGACCTTCCCACATACACTGTACGATGATACTGTCTAGTCATTTTTTTTACACCCAAGTCACACCGCCCACCCTACTCCAAATGGATTAAAACCGACCGAGTCTTATCCATTCGGGGCAACATGTAACTTGTTGTTCATTCCGTTGTCGGTCTTTTGTGGATCTCGTTCGTATGACTGGGGGTACGACAAGGTACAAGGTGATGAAGGCATACTACAGAAATATTCCAATAATTGCTTATTGTTATGAGGAATGTTTTCTTTGACCGTTTATTCAGCAGAGCGAAACAAATTTCGTGACGAGATCTGTTTGCCGAGCCAAGTCTAAACGAATGTGTTATATTTCTTTCAAATATACAATTATATGAAGAAAAAAATTGGCATTTTTTATTTGTTTTGTGACGTTGCTTTGGAGTATTCATAATAAAAAATAAGACGAAAGGCAGTACTCATGTATTCATCATGAATTGTATTCCTTGTTTTTATTTGTTGATGTACATGTATGCATCATCTTTTTGAACCTATATTTTCATGAACGTAAAAGTATAAAACATATTTATGCTATATAATGAGGTGAGTTAGTACAATGCAAATTTTAATGTGAAATCGGGAGAAGCATAGCAAAGATGTTTTATGCACAGGGAAACCTATCTTGGTTAATTATTCCCAAAACACTGGAAACCACTGTAAATCAGACACCACTAATAAACATTATATGATCTTCTCTTAATTGCTAAACAAAATTCCCCACAAACAATATCTCACACACGTGCCCACTGAACTGTTTTAACTAAGGGAAAGTCCAGCACACTGGTATTTATAGTTGATTGAATAAAATCAGAAAAATGAGAGAAACAGATTAGTGAATGTTTGAGCAAAATTTGATAAGAAATAGGAAAGTTATGAATACTTGAAGCTGCAAGCAATCAAACACAAATTGGCAACTCCGTGACGTATCTTGCGAGCTCCTCTCCCATTTGCTCCGGATACAGAAAATGTCATAAGTTTTCCTTTCATTATTTTGATGAAGAAATAGATTTGTTTCACTTCGTTGACGAAACGAACGCAATAAACAAAAGAAACACATTAGAGACATGTTCCTTCTTTAGCACACTAAATGATAATATTTTAGCCATAAATCTTGAAATATACTCATACTAAACTAGATTTATTTAATTCCTTATGGAAAATCTGTTAACACTTAAAGAAATCTTTTTCTGGTGTAGTCAAAACAAAAAAGAAAGAAAAGGGGACCAAACTCTGTGAGTAATTCCATTATTGACATTTTCTTGACTTCTGACCATTCAACGTGTAAAAATATTGTATTAAAATTACCACTTGAAAGCAAATGTATACATATTTAAGATGAAGACAAAAATAATAAGAGGATTCGAGTTTATTGATACAGTGACGATCTTCTTTAATTATTATTCAGAACATGACACCTGCTTTTGAGAATATTATGATGGCGATATATGTTTTGTTCTTCATTACTGAAATCCAACATTATAGGGATATAACTGGGCAGGTCCAAACTATTCTGTCCCATGCGTTTATACCGACCACATCTAAGATTTTAGATGAGTGTATCAAGTTGATATCCCTCTTAAGGCCCGAATTCACAAAGGAGGTTTAAACCTAAACCATGGTTTAAACCTAGTACCTCCGTAAGCGTACTGAAATAGGCGTAAATAAGCGCACATTGCCCATGCGCGCGCTCAAAGAAAATATATGATCGGATCGGATTCCGTGCGCACGTACGCTTAAAAACCCCAGGAGGGGGTTTAAACCATGGTTTAAACCAAACCTCCTTTGTGAATTCGGGCCCTAGGGTTTGAGTAAGACAAAATGTCAAGTGAAATGCTATTTTGATATAAGTGTAGGTTCGCAATGCCATAATACAGTTGAATAATATTTACAAAATATAGGACATATCTTGAACTTGCTAGGTTATAGATTGATGTAATCTTAACTGAGATACCGAAGCCCCTGAAGAATTTTTCGGCAAAAAAGAAATAAGAATTTCAATTTGCAATTGATTTCCAACTTTCCAATATACACTGTAAAAAATAACTGTAGATTAACAGGTTTTTTTGACTTGTAAAATTACAAGTTTTGGCCGTTTTTCTGTTAATACGGTATTTTTCTTGTGAAATGGCCGTTTCAAAAACTTGTAAAATTACAAGTTTGGGCCGTTTTTCTTGCTAATTTTCCTGCCATTTCACAAGAAAAATACCGTATTAACAGAAAAACGGCAAAAACTTGTAATTTTACAAGTAAAAAAACCTGTTAATCTACAGTTATTTTTTACAGTGTAAGTATACAAAGTAATAAACATGGCAGGGAAGATATTGTACGATTAACATGGGGAAAACGAGGGGTTTTTCTGGTTTGCATCCCCACACCGTTGATTTACGCACAATTTATAGCCAAAGTATTGCAAAATTAACGAATGAAAGTGAATAATAAAATATTTGAAGCATAATTTGTAACTGTAGCCTGCAAGCAACTTCAGGGGCGGGACTATAACATTTCAAAGAAGGGAGAGGTGTTGTCGGAACGAATTTGCCGAAAATGTACAGAAAATGGAATAACTTATTTTGAATATATTCAACAATGGTTATAAATTACTCAGTTTACAACTATTTTATACAGCCATTCTCGATCTATTGTCGGACCCCTCACCCTTTTCTTGAACGACGCTTATAAACAATTACAGAGAAAGAGGTCCATACAGGAATTATTACTGTTAGTGTCTTTTACTGAGTGAATACAGTTATTGAAACGAAATGCGGTATACATAAAGCCTTGGCCCGTAGGAAAAGATGATATGACAAGCAAATACAACGAAATGTGAAAGAATATACAAAAGCAAAGGATAAATTTTGTGGTGTACGTGCAATGAAATGAATAAAATTGAATTTTAAAAAGTCAAATAGAAAGTATATGGTATAGTAAAAGCTATAAATTGACACAGTTTATCATCATCATGTCGGCGAAAAATAAGTGAATACATTTCATACATTATTTATGGGTAAACGTTTTCAATAAATAATGCCCAATAACATGTTTCATATCAATCATATAGTATCAAAATATTTTACATTTTCAATCATAAACTATAATCATATACAGTTTTAACAGCCCCTGCTATAGATACTGCAAACAGGCAAGAATATGGGATGTATCATCATAATACAGTCATCAGATAAATCTTGAATAAACGAATTGCGCTTGCTAGCACTCCACTTGGCAACAGAAGGATGCTCTCTTTTCTGGTAGTCATCAAAGCCAATGTCGAGTGCTGATAAAAAACTTGAAAATAAGGGGTTTATTAAGTTTTATTCAGTCAAACGTGTTCTATTCATAAATTCAGAATGATATTCTTAATGAGCGTGGCAAAGTGCATATCATTTTGTTTGTATGTTGATAATGTCTACTTTTCCAGAATAGCGACAAAAATGGGTCCTTTTAACATAATGTACAATCGCTTTTCAGTTATTTCCAGAAAGAAATAAAAGCTGAAGTTTCTTAATCCAGGCGAAATGATGGCGAGAAGCAAGCCTGCCCTTTAACACCAAGTGCAGTCACTTCTCAGTAATTACCAAGAAGTTTCTTCAGCCAGGCCGACTTAGCCGGGATGCTGTTGAAGTCGCACCTCAGGATACGAGGGATGACCTCACGAAAGGTCGGATGCTTCAGGGCATAAATCACTGGGTTCACACAAGTATTAAACTGTGGGAGAAGCATCACCCAAGGAATACCTGGTTCACTGTTCGGCAAAAGAATGGCGATTCCGTAAGGCGTCAGACAGATCAGGAAGGCACATACAACGTAGAAGACGTTGCGAGTGATGTCCGCCTGACGTCGACTCACCGTGTGCGACAGTTCTTCAGATACGGACTTGTTGCGATGTCTTCGGACACCACCATCACCATTGGTACCATTCGTGGTCAGGGTAGTTGGTGTTGTCGGAATTGTAGGGCTCGCCAGCGTTGTCGCGCTCGGTGAGTAGTTAGATGGAACAAGGGAAGGACCGGGTGATGACATGTTTGCCGTGACATCTGGAACTTCATCAGCTGCCTTTGACGATTCGGGAGGATATCGAAAGTGTACTTGTGTCGGAGTTCGCGGAGTGATTGGGTTTTCTACACATGAATCAGGGAAGCTCTCATTCCGCTCTCCGTCACCAACGATAAAGATCCTGATCAAGTGACGATGATGCTTTCGAACGTGAACGAATATCATCACGTAGCAAAAGATTATGACAATGAGACTCGGTAAGAAGACAGTGACGCCTGCATAGAGGCTCAAGTACTCCGACAATGGATGTGTCGAATCCTGCAGACATTGTTTGTACTTCTCTGAATAACCCAGGCGTCCCAACCCAACGTTAGTCGCAATCAAGATGAGACTCGTGGGGTACAACCAAGAAAACGCCACCATGCATCCTATCCGCTTCGACGTGTAAGCTTTATCAAAGTTATATTTCTTGATGACGTAATATCTGTTAAAAGCAATTAAAGCTAGGGTGATGGTTCCTCCACCAAGCGCGATCCACAAGAATCCAGACGCTGCCGCACACACGTGATGTGATAGCGACCATCCTTCTTTCGACAGCATCGCTACAACGTTAAAAGGCAGCACGCAACATATGATGCTGTCGGCTACGCTCAAGTTCACGACGAAAACATTGACTTTGGTCTGGAGTTTTCGGGACAGCGATACCGCGAATAAAACCAGAAAGTTTCCAGTCAATCCGAAGACGCTAATTAGGATTGTTAGGGCTGACACTGCGATACGTTGCTTATAATCAGTAAAAACGTATTCTTCCTCTTTGCTCGACTGCGTCGCATTGAGGACCATCGCCGTAACGGTGCGAGTCGCTGTAGTCACCGAAGCCATGACGAAGACCAACGCCCTCTACGTTTGAAGAACAATTTCGATTCCGAGTGAAGAATACAATTCACATGAACTCTTCAGTTCCAGGACTTTCGAGTGTCGAGATTGTAGCACACTTTTGTAAAGTACTGTGATTAGTTTCGCCTTCCAAGGTCAGTTACGAATCCCAGTCGATATCTGTGATTGAAAACAAGGAAGAAATAAAAGAGGGTTTTATAATGATGTTGATATACATGTATAGGTACTGGTCTTTTTCATCTATTTTATGATTATTGTAATATACATGTATATATATATATATATATATATATATATATATATATATATATATACATATATATATATATATAATTATATATATAAGCGTGAGAGATATAAATGAGACGGGACGTAGCTCTCGGTTAACCTCGATTTTAATTCCAAGTTTTCGGCCTCATTTGGCCTTCTTCAGGGTCTACCAAGACAAATTATATATATATAGATATATATATGTATGTGTGTGTGGGGGTGTGTGTGTGTGTGTGTTTGTAAACGTTTAAAAGGAAATATACCATCTGTACGAAGGTCGTAATGTGTTGTGATAGATTGATCATCCTTAGGTCAAGAAGATATTTGAAAACATACTCCTTTTAAATATCTCTTCCCAGCAAAAATTTTTTTTTGCCAAACCTTCGAAATTCGCTCAGTAGGGGGTTATGGGGGTCCAGTTCCCTCCATAATTCCCTGACAAGCAAAAAAAAGGTCTTCCATTCTAAAGGGGGGGGGGGCACAATCGAGAAAATGGCGGATCGTCTATGGTCAAATGCATACTTCTCGTCCAAAAGGGGGGGGGGGTACGGGCCGGAAGTGCCCCCCCCCCCTCCCCCGTGGATCCGCCAATGGTCTCATGGATTCTATTTCTTTATTTGCTTTGTTGGTCTCGTGGGCTGTCGGAATCAGGGACCTTTTGGGACTGTTGATCTAGTCGGTCTACTGGGATATCCCCTATATATTCTACCAATAAATAACTGCTTTCTTTTTATGCAGCACAGGCTACGTAAAACTCAAAGAAAGGGAGCTCATGCTTAAAACCATGCCAGCTCCTATCTTGGGTTTTCCCCAAGTAATGTAAGTCATAGACAAATAATTACATACAAATATCATGTGAACAGCAAATAGAACATAACAATTAGTGAGCAAATAGAACATAACAATTAGTGAGCAAATAGAACAAAGTCCCAGCTATTCTTATCATTTATTGAGGGCGAGCTTTCGCCATAAATGTTGATTATGAACATTTTCTCTCCTTTAAAAAAAAAATCCCTTTCGCTTCCTTTTCTTCGTTGCTGTAACGCCTTTGGTTCTTTCAAAGTCATCGTTATTTTGTTAAGCCCGGAACTATTTCGTTTGCGCAACGTCCTACTGATATCTCGAAATCAATGAAAAGTCTTCCGAAAACATCAATGAATTACTTGCAAAATTGTATTAATACAAAAGGTGTTATGAGGTGGATGAAAAGTTGAATGGATAGCAGGAATAAAGACGAAGGGGTAGTGAAAGGTATAGAGTTCTTCGTATGCGGAAATCATAGTCAGCTACACCGGCGTACGAGCCCCCAGCCACCCCCCCCCCCCCCGAAATTACCACTATATGTCGGCAACCGTTTCCTCATATATTCGCCTTATTTGGACAAGGTGTTCGAATTTATAATTTTTCTTATCTAGTATATTACTGGCGAAATAGCATATTCACTAAAAGTGTCACTGTCGCTCGCTTCCATCGCTCGCTCACAAAATATGAGAACATGAAAGTTGATATTCGGGAAAGAGGCGTCAGCATATCTTAGGGGGCGCAGTAAATATCTAAATAGGCTTGTTATTTTATTGTAAATATGTAATTTTGAGTGTCTTCTTTCAATTGTGATATCTGTAGGGAAGGAAAGAGTCAAAAGATATTGTGAGGGCCTCTCCCAACTCCCTGGTAAAGGAGCTATTTCCTGCAGATACCGAACCTTCACACTGTTTTGAAGACTGCATGTCATGTGACATAACGACCTCCTAAACTTGACGCTATGGAGAGGGGTTAGTTTGAGGAAGGTTTCCTAAAAAAACACGAGACGCTGATGGGGAAAAGGGCTTCTTTTTTATTCTTAACGAAAATGTGACATTTTGTAATCTGCCCCTATTCTCCATCTGCACTAGCTATGCCTTCAATAAGCACCGGGAATGGTCTGCTTAATATACTATTAAAACAATTTTGTATAAACACGACTTGCAGTTGAATACCTAACAGCCATGGTGTTGATGGAAATTTTTTTAAAATGTGTATACCAAAGTCGAGTTTTTCATGCCATACATTTTACAGAGACATGAATTTTTTTTTGTGGATTGTCAATTTTTCTCATGATACATGAAATAATAAGCGACACATATTATGTGAAATTAATTATTAGAGCCAAACGTATTAGTATTATCATATTTACGATGATGATGTTGATGAATTACCCGTGTGACACAGGATAAGAAAGAGCACAATACTTTCTAGTTTTCTAAATTTTTCGAGTGAAAATTTGTGACACTTTATTACAGTTTTAGGATCCCAAGGAAGATCAGTGTTATTCTAATAATAACACTGAATTTGGGCCATCCTCCGTATTTCATTTTCTCGATGTACATGATTTTGATGTCTACCTATATGTTGTATATGTTTTTATATGATTCGGAAATAAATAAAAACAAACAAACAGTGACGATGAGAATCACTCATCAAAATATGATAGAAAAGATATAGAGTTACAAATAGACCACATTGCTTCTTAACTTTTCGGGCGGGGGAGGGTGGGGGCTACGGCCCTTAGCCCCTCAGACTCTTACACCTATATGACGGGTGATGCGACATCAATCATAATGATCCTTATATAATTTTGGATTGTATATCCAGGGCGAACAAACAAATTAAGCCTCACGCAGAAATGAATGATATTTGATTGAGGCAATTATGACTAAATGTATCTATGGTAATGGAGCATGGTATTGACATGAAGTACTCGCAATTCTTTTATAACATGAATGTCGGCGTGCATTGCACTAATGCACATTTTTTTAATTTACCGAGTTAAACCACAGAGGTATGTATTATATTTTAAAAAATATAATCTCTTAAAATAATACCGATTAACCAGGCTTTATAATTTATAATTCGGGGTGGTGTTCCAATGAAAATCAACTACCACATTGTGAATACATCTAAAGCTAAAAGATATAAAGTTACAAATAGACCACATTGCTTCCTAACTTTTCGGACGGGGGAGGGTGGGGGATACAGCCCTTAGCCCCTCAGACTCTTGCGCCTATATATTATGACGGGTGATGGAACATCGATCATAATGATCCTTATAATTTTGGAGTGTATATCCAGGGCGAACAAACAAATTAAGCCACACACAGAAATGAATGATATTTGATTGAGGCAGTTATGACTAAATGTATCTATGGTAATGGAGCATGGTATTGACATGAAGTACTCGCAATTCTTTTATAACATGAATGTCGGCGTGCATTGCACTAATGCACATCTTTTTTTAATTTACCGAGTTAAACCACAGAGGTATGTATTATATTTAAAAAAATATAATCTCTTAAAATAATACCGATTAACCAGGCTTTATAATTTATAATTCGGGGTGGTGTTCCAATGAAAATCAACTACCACATTGTGAATACATCTAAAGCTAAAGGGTGGAATTCGTGCTATAAGAAGACCACAATCATGCACGAAAGCATTTTTAGAAACTTATTTTTAATTGACTATAATGGGAATATTATGTTCATATTATCACAGTAACACTGTATCCTGTGACACAGTGTGGCAAAGACTATGGCCACAGCGATTATTCATAAGCCACTGTTTGACATCAGACTTTATTTCGAACACTCTCACAATGTTAACACGGTGTGTTCACAAAGTTATTTTGTTAACACTTTGGGAACCTATCACGTTCTCTTTATATAGAGTACCATCAACTATCATTTAAGTAGAACTTTATTTATTTTAAATATTGGCTTGATTCATTTCATTGCATAGATGGCATAAATTAAACAAGGTTATCAAAATTCAAAGCTTGGAAACATTTGAAGTAATGATTATTATCAATTATAAAACAGTAAAATACAGCTCCGATATAGCACCTGAAGAGCTCCTCGAACGCTGCTGAGATGTGTGACGTCACATCGGAGATCAATCCTCTCTAATCAGACGATGTCCCATAACATCTTAAACAGTTTTCAGTGCCTGTTTTGTCATCTTCTCTTCTTTTATTTCTCTTACTTCACTAGCGTCAGTCTTAATGTTCGTCTGTTGCCTCACTCTTAACTTCGAGTATGGTATTATTTTGATGAAAAAACATAAAGGAATCAGTCACTTGTAAACAAAATAGGACGCTGTTGTATTTTCAGCTGCTTGCACCGGGGCATGTTCGGCGTTTCAAGAGGGAACGAATACCGTCCAGGCTATAATTTGGAGGGCTTTTCAATTTGAAAGTGTGGTTTATTCATTGATTATTGACCCTTATCCTGTATATTATTTAAAATCAAACGGTTTTAATTATCAGAATCAGTTTCACTTCCTTTTTAGATTTCTGGCGAATCGCTCGGATATTCCAGATGCTGAGAAAAGCTTTTATTCATGTTATTCTTATAATCATCAGATACACATTTGACGTAAAACGTATACGATTGCCATATAAGCTTCCCGGTTTCTAGTGATACATTATTTGCATATTTGTGATTTTCTTTGAATAGCCACTTTAATCTAAATTTAATGTAACATAATACCTAAACCGCTCTCATTGATCAAAGTATTTGAGTGGACCCGGGATTGTTTTAAAATGCAGCGGGCGGGGGGGGGGGGGGGGCGGAGATTCACTGTGAATATTTTCCAGAATTCTGCCGCCCCCAGACACGCTCATGGGTGATAGGTAGCATTACCCCCCCCCCCCCCCGCCCATTTCTCCTTCATTTTGTTTCTCCTATCATTACCTCTAAATGCTTACTATAAATTCCAGCCCTTTGGAACCACCTAGTTCATTATGCACGTATTAAAATGTCTTTCTAAGCCCCAAACCAAAAATAAATGACCCCACTTTCATAACTGAAACAAAATGTGAATCATACAACAATGATAAATCTTCAGTCTCCTTCTCCGTTTGAGTGTGACGCCATCATAATGGAGCTGATAATATCCCAATAATATATGAATATGTTATTACTTTCCTGGCATAAACACAACACATTACCAAAAGGCAATACAATTATACAGTCTACTAAAGTTTTAATTAGCAATAGTGTGTAGGGTTTTGTAGACGCTTCTTACCCGTATTCTGTGCGAACAGATGTAGAGTGAAATTAGAATACGATGCAGGCGATGAGATTTTATTGATTTATATTATGCATCAGATTATGTACAATATACTGCATGTAGCATATTATAATAAAGGCCATGCAAGTAATATTGATTCCTAGTTTCTCGTCCAGATTTTTTGTTTTTAAATAGGGAGGAGGGGGTTCCATGTTATTTGATATTTGTTATTTTTCCCAAAGAAAAGGAAAGAAAATGGCCAATTTTAACCAAATTTTCTTATTCTATTTTCATCTGCACATGCAGATAATTATGATGAGGCTCGAAACATAGTAAAAATTCATTACATAAAATGATTCATGTTATCCCAGTGTCTAGCGATGTCCTAAGATTATTATTTATTTCATTTTTAGAACAAAAAGGGCAAATATTCAAAAAGAAATTGAGGCGGGCAGTAAAGGGCTCACATAAGTAATTCACGGCCCCATTCACTCACGTGTTATAACGAAGGTTGTCTATAAATCATATTTTGAACACCCCTCGGTAGAAATCGTTTAAATTCACAGAATAGAGACAAAATATAAATATCTCTTAAATAAAGTACCCAATTTGGGCACTTTCCCGGCGTTAAAAAAAGATATTTAGGCTAAAACAAGGCTAGCCGAAATTTCAGCCCATTTGCACATAGAAACAGTGGAAGTGCACCAGTGATAAAATAAATCCTTTAAAAATAATAAAAAGCTAGCCAACTTCGGCTAAGGTGTCAAATTGAAAAGAGTATGTCTATTAAACACCATTTACGCTTTTTAAATTCACTGAGGACAATCAATCGATTTTATATGAATATTTCTAATCAATTAATTTCAAATAATCTTTGCTCCGCCTCACCGGCATGCATTGCGAGCGGATGAATTACTTATGTGTGCCCTATAGAGTAGGTCAAAATTTTATAATCTGAATAATTTCAGCCGTAAATGGTAGAGTTGCATCTACTGATAAAATTGATACCAATTTCTCATTATCTAATCAAGGGTAATGAGGACAGGCAAGTGAGAACGGTCCCAGTGACATCACTCACTATTGTCAATTTGCGGGCATGAAACTACGGTTGACGTGTAGATGCGGGAGTACGATTCTTTATAGTGAATACTGTTTCCTTTGCACCCTGAATGAAGTGTCGGCCAATTGATAATGTTGAATGGCACCTGTTTGATCAAAATAGAGAATTTCAATTTTTGTCTTTATCTTTTAAAAACAAAGAATATAAAAGAAAAGGCTGCATATTCACTTTTCCTTCATATTCTCGCAATTTATTTATAGCATTATTCCGTCTATAATAAGGATAGAAGGGGAGATTGGGGACGTTTCACATAATTACCCATGGATGTTGTGTGTGAGTCTGAGAGGGGGGAGGGGGGGGTGGCAGAGAGAGAGGGAGAGAGAGAGAGATTTTAAAGAATGAGACTGCTCTGAAAAGAGATCGAGGAGAGCGAAAGTAACCGGCTCGAACGGAAGGCGTGCTAAGCGTTTTGTAATGGTGATAGTTAATAAATTTAAATTTCCATATCTTAGCAAACGTCCGAGGCAGAAAGTGAACCTGAATAACTTTGATCGACAGAAAATCCTAGCTCAGATTCTCAAGCGACTGACAACCCCCCCCCCCCCCCCCCAAATGTTAGAAATACAAGAGACACGTTTTCCACATAGAAAGCCGCGGGTACGAATCATTCCTTTGGTGTTTGGTGTTACCTGTCCAAAGCATATAGACAAATGCTCTATGTGTTTATTAAGGATGGCTCTCAACTTACCTCAAAATGATATTTTAAGCAGTTAAGCATCCGAAAAGAGTAATCTACATCAATTTTAACGCAACCCAGACCAACAAAAGCAGACGACATTTCCATAACAACGCTGAGCTAGGTTTCGCTATAGGGCTCACATAAGTAATTCACGGCCCCATTCACTCACGTGTTATAACGAAGGTTGTCTATAAATCATATTTTGAACACCCCTCGGTAGAAATCGTTTAAATTCACAGAATAGAGACAAAATATAAATATCTCTTAAATAAAGTACCCAATTTGGGCACTTTCCCGGCGTTAAAAAAAGATATTTAGGCTAAAACAAGGCTAGCCGAAATTTCAGCCCATTTGCACATAGAAACAGTGGAAGTGCACCAGTGATAAAATAAATCCTTTAAAAATAATAAAAAGCTAGCCAACTTCGGCTAAGGTGTCAAATTGAAAAGAGTATGTCTATTAAACACCATTTACGCTTTTTAAATTTACTGAGGACAATCAATCGATTTTATATGAATATTTCTAATCAATTAATTTCAAATAATCTTTGCTCCGCCTCACCGGCATGCATTGCGAGCGGATGAATTACTTATGTGTGCCCTATAAAGGAAGGAGGAGGGGTCGAGAAACTAGGAATTAATTTTATTTGGCCTAATAAATTATATAGCCTGTCACGTCCATTATTATACCCAGCCTTATCATATTGGTATATGTACCATCATGAGGCATTTAATGGTGCTTTTTTTTATCAATGTACTCGTTGTCAAAAACTAGAACGCAAATTAAACATAACCATCCAACGATATAAACTAAGATGATTTTATATTGATTCGATATTGTTTAGATAACATCATAAAATTTTGTTGCATTAAAACAAATTGCTGTATGCATAAGCGCCTCTAAAGTGCGTGGGTAAGAATCCATAATGAGACTTACCACATTACACATGAATAAAAACGAAAAATGGACCAGTTCTACTAAAGCGCAAAGTGGGGAAATTTAATCCGTTTAGTTACCATACGTAATACTAAGGGGGAAACTCCATTGCGATTGTAAACATTTCTACAACGATATGGTTGCTTTAATCCCTTAATCCTTATTTTCCCCTAATCGGCGAAGCAGATCAAGAATATTGTCAAATGAAATCCAGTATTCTTGTAAACTAAATGACAAAGTCACTAGGAATCCCACAAGCATTCATGCATGCGTTTACTACAGAGGCCAGAGCTATAGAAAATATTGTGTGAAATTCTGAATGATACACGAGGAAACGTAATAGAAAAGACAACACGATGGAAACAACTTCCAAGGTCATAAAAAAACCCGCTTGTACATTTGCAGAGTGGTGTAAAAACATGTACACGTATACGTCCATCTTTCTTTTTCAAAAAAATGATAATGTTAATAATTTTAATAAAACAGGCCTACAATGAACACCAAGAAAATGTGTTTAGACTGCTATTACATGTGACTAACAATGCATTATTTAGTCGTCTTTACTCTCATGAAACTCTTAAAATGGCACATGGCCATCACAACTGGTTATAACGGTTGCGGATTTGGGGGTGTGTGGGCACAACGGGCCCGTGCCACATTAAAAAACCAACAAACAATACTGGCATAATATTATACTGTAAGTACACAACAAAAATTGACCGACTATTGTTATTTTTTTCGGAATTATGCTCCCTCTCTAAAAAAAAAAAACCCTGGATACCCCCCCCCCGGTTAGAACACATTTTGTTAGTATTTACACGATCCAACAAAATGATCCCCCATAAATGATAAAAGAAATTCGCAGATGTAGAGATCTTGATCATACAGATCCATTTTCGCAATGGATTTCTAAAATTAAATTTGTTTAACTTTTCGTCGTGAAAATGTACAGGAGTTACATACAGAATTTACATATTTATCCGGGAACCTAGCTGACCAATTATATGGACATTCTGGCACTTTTCTGTCCAAATATGAAGCGGTGGTTGCCAGAATATCGGAACTTTGCAGCCCAATGCCGAAGGCGGGGGGGGGGGGGGGGGGGGGACGCCTTTTGCACGCATACTAACTTTCCAGTGTTTTGGGGAGCGAGCAAAAAAGGGCCAGTTTTCCTCCTCTTTCTTTCCTTACCTTTTCAACTTTGTGTTGTCCGGGTGTTATTGTCCTGGGGCAGATCTCAGGAATATTCATTCCGGATGGCATTTTCAGGGGATGGTTATCAGATAATCCTTTTTAGTGAGGACTTGTATATGGTAAAAATAAATAACCTGTTTCGTTCGATGGGAGTTATTCATGAAAATCTTCGGATCCCACTCGAAATAACGCTTGCTCGTGAGCTTTCAAGGTTATTCTGTCAAAGGAATACTTTTACTTTACCCTTTTTTATTAGTCGTGAATTACAATTCTTAAGTTTCAAAATGTATTCGTCCATTGAGAAATGACACATTTAATACATACGGTAATGGAATGAAGTTCAGGAGTGCGCCTCGAGTCCATGGCCTTTGGTAAAAATAAATTATCAGTTTCGTTCGATAAGTAAGTAACTCGTGCGATAAGTACGTTATTAACTTATGGTAAAGATATTCTGGCTCTCAGCATGCAGTTACATAGAGATTCATAAACAGACACGACAACTATACACAATACAATCACAATTGAATAATATACTCTAAGAATTATACTCACACTATATCGGCGATCACATTTTCAGTCACCCATGGAAGAAAAGAATATGCACATCAATGCGAAAGGAGATATGTCTGTGGCATATCTAAAGATTATGTGAAAATCGAATGCCAAATATGTCAGATGCGTTCGCGTAAATAAACGCTTTGCGGTTGGGTGGTGGCAAATGATACGAATGCTATGAACCCATTTGGATAAATATGTGTTCGTCAGAGTAGTGTTACAGTGTTATACGCTGTAAGAAGAAAAAAAATGTTATTTTCAAACAGTGGTAAAAATCACATGTGATGCAATCCGACTAGACTAGCCCAATACTGACAGGATAAAAATCCATCTCGTTCCGAGTACTGATCAAAAAGGAAGTACATTGCACAAAATGCTGTGATTGAAACAGTTCAAAAGTTTACGAGCAGAAAAACATGACAGGCGACCATGCATGCAGTTAAAAGTCTAAATCAAGAAATCCTTGTTTATGAAATAAAGAACGCAGTGAACTTCATCTGCAACCAGTGCCCCCTACGTGTGTACACATACAGGTGAAATTTTATCGTCTATCTGTGTTTGAATAGCTGCTGAATCATTGCTGCATATTACTATACACATAGCCCATATGCAGACGACGTTTTGTGACGTAGTCATTTCTTTTGTTGTTATTGTTAGGGTCGGATTTACTCTCCGGCAGGACAGGAGCTCTATTCTTTCTAATGGTGTTTTTACACACTGACCCACGCACTATACGATCGATGAGGCATGCTGCATCCTTTATTGTAAATTTAACCCGTAAATTCAGTAAATCACCATTTTAAAAACGCTCCGCAATTTGGTAGGCCTACCCTTCTGCTCAATGCGAATGATCCTGAGATTATTACATTTTAAATAGTCATGTAATTCCTTAAAAGGCCATACAAGATGGTGGTGAGGGTGGGGAAATTCTCAAGCAAGTAACAACATTCCGATGAGGAACAACCGGCAAAATTCTATCCCATACTGTTTATGTCAATAATAAAACTGATTTGATTATGATCTTTACGACAGTCATGCTGTGTACAAACACACATAGACGGCATGTCATAATGTTATGCAAATATAAAGTCCTGTCACGGTGTTCAGGACAATCACAATTTGGTTTATGACTCAATATAAGGCTTAAAATGTGTTTTTATTTCCGCGAATGCACACATTCGTTTGTTTAAATACATAATCTTGATAGCCTTATACAGATTATGGCAAACATTGAGGTTTCTTTTAAAAGTCATTGGATGACAAATAACACTATTTTCAAGATAGACCTCTTCGAAGAATCATCTATGTCAGGCTTATTATTTTCTACTTTATACAACGAGAACTCCGAACTTCTATATACTCCCATCTGGCTTGGCTAGTTTGTTAAGCTTGGCGCACACGAGGCGTCATTTCTATTGCGTCAGTACCTGCGCTCATCGAGCCTGTGTAGCACTAGCGTACCCAATGGGGGGGGGGGGGGGGGGGGGGGGCAAAGGGGCAACTGACAACTTTTTAGCCGAAGAAAAAAATCCCCCCTTTTGTTTTCCTTTTTTTTGCTTGTCCGAGAATGGGACACCATAAAATCTTGTACCCCCCCTGCCGCTGCTATGAAGGCAATTAACCCATACGCCAGTTATTAAAAAAAAAATATTGTTTGCACTGTTCAATTTGCAATCGATTTTCAAACGATATTATTCTTTCATGAAGATCAAAAAACCGTACAAGTAACTGACGCGGTCCTAACATCAACATGATTTATGGCACCGCGTGTGAGTCGGGCTTTAAAGGGAGTGGCAAGTCGTAATCCATGGGCCTGACCAGTTGGCCTGACTCGGGAAATTCGGATACAATCAGGTCCAATCGTGCGCTACCGAAGGATTGTTATTGCCGGATTCCTCGCGCGATCGTTAACTCGAATCCCTCCATACGCAACCGACCAATGAGATTCAAATACTGGAATAAAGAACGCGCGATCTTGTTTACTCAAATTTGGGTCAATGTGCGAACTTTTATTAGCTGCGCACGGTAAATTGAAGTCGCTTTGAACTTTGATCCAGAGAAAGGATCTAGGAGCAGCCAACTGTAAAAGCGCCCATAGATTGCGACTTGTCGATCCCTTTAATAGTCAAACACAACAAGGGCTTATGGATTAAGACAAAAGCCTGACATCACTCACTCAGAATTAATTCAGAACGCATACTTCTGCGAGGCGCCAAGAAATTCATGCCTGATAGAGCTGGTCTTGACCAAGGCCGTACGCAGCCGGGGGGGGGGGGGGGGGGGGGGCAGGGGGGCAGTTGCCCCCCAGAAATTTCAAAATCATACTTTTTTTAAATTGGGTTTTAGACTTCAAGTTATGGGTTCCTTTGAAAGCGATCATCTTGCCCCCCCAGGAAAAAAATTCTGCGTACGGCCTTGGTCTTGACAACTGTCCCATCTGACATACATCTATTCGTTCTTGTCACAAAGTATAAAGCTGGCTTTTCAGAATGACATGCGATCAGTGGCGTAATGCGAGTGCACCCTAGGAGGGGGCACTAGCTTCATAGCGGGGGGGGGGGGGGGATTGGGCTTACTAAATTGTGTATAGGTGGGTGGAATACGAATTATCAAGGCCATCGATTATGGGGAGGGTGTGCCCCATCATCTTCTTTTCATGTTTCCTTTACTCTCCCTTTCTTGTACTTTCCTCTCTCTCTCTCTCTCTCTCTTTCTCTCTCTCTTACACCTTTTCGAATTCGATTGCGGGTCGGACCGCCGCTCCCGGGGGCGGTAGCTATACGCTACTGACCATCTATATCTGCCACAGCTAGGCTGGCCGTTTTCAGAATGACATGCGATGACAAGTGTTGGGCTACAAGCGTGCGTGATCTTGAACTTGAACTTTGATGAATTAGGGGATGGAGAGTTAGAATGTGTTACGGAATCCTTAGAATGGGATGGGAGGGGGGGGGGGGTGGTCGTATATACATACATACATAATTATATACATGTATATACATATATATATATATATATATATATATATACTATTAAAGTATATTATACCTTATGAATGAACAGATGTTGCAACATGTACCGCACAGTTTTCACTACAAATCATGAACAACAGATAATACAGGATAATCACTCATTGCCATTTCTTGACAAGAAGGGTTTAAATTAAAATGTTTAATTCTTAAAGGTATCATTCTAAATCTGAATACAGTAGAAAATTGAACTTGCTCAAACAGTATGCAGTCGTGCATGAAATCCGTTGTCGTTTTAACATTATTAGTATAAAAACCCGATCAAAACAATTTGAGAAGAAAAGCTTTTACATGAACATGCTAAAGAAAAAAAAAATGCTTGGAAAGGCATCTGAATTCCAGTACTTACAATATAGGCGTGATAGGTCTTATATATAATTACCAGTGCGTCAGATATTACATCATTTAACTGAATATGTGTAGAATGATGGACTGGACTGGTGGTATCCTTTATGCATGTAAAGAACTTCATTAAATGGTTGCCACTGCGTGATAAAGAACAATACATTACAGAGAATCTACAAGTTAAGTCAACGGCTTAGGCATGTCATTTAGACTGTCTTCGGAGACGAAACTCATTTGAACTGTTCTGCAGTACTGATGTAAAACGAAGTACCAAAAATATGCGGAATACTTACCACAAAGGCACAATTTATAAGTAAATAAAACTATCGCAATTCCTCGAGATGCCATCGTATACGAGTAATATTCAACAAAAGTACGGAGAATGGAAGAAATAGCATTTCGACCAACGTTGAATCTGTCAGCTGACTGTTTAAAGCAAGTTGGTGCAACGCCAGTGAAAGTAATTGTTTGTCAACACCCCCTTGAACTTGTAGCCTGGTATCAAGAAATTGGAGGAAATATTTATACAATATATACAGATATTCGATATAGCATAGTATCACTGCATTTAAAGTAGGGAGCAAGAAAATTGCAAGATATTATGATCTATAGATTTATATCATTGGAAAAATGATACAGAAAGAGAACAGATATAACCTTTATCATCATAAAAATAAAGGAAGTGTCTTCTTAAATTTATCATAAAACGTTCTATTATTATTCCTTATACGTATGTGTAAAAATGCAATTCATTTTTTTGTTTTTCAATTCGCATCATGATCATAACCTGTCCAAATATATTCTTTTTTAATCGCTGAGTTTTCTGTTGCTTGGATTCAATATAGGATATGGAAGTTATGTTAGAAATTGTCTGAGGTCATAATTACTTGACAAATTTAAGGTAGAGGGAGAGAGAAAAGAGAAGGGAGTGAGAGAGAGAGAGAGAGAGAGAGAGAGAGAGAGGAGAGAGAGAGAGGGAGAGAGAGAGAGAGAGAGAGACAGGAAGAGGGAGATCTACTGAAATGGACAAAGATTAATAAACTTCCTTGGCTGACACGAAAACTACAAATAAAGATTGATTCACAAGATAACAGCAGTTAACCAATGAAAACGATACTGGGTATTCGATGTCATACTAAAGGATGTCTTTTGTACGGGGTTGGAATAGTTTTGATTCTATTGAATACAGATGCGAATCTGTATTCAGTAGAATCCACTAGCGTAGCTGAGGGGGACAGAGTGCCCACCTGACAACTTTTTCCGCCTTTTTATTTTTTATTTTTTTTAGAATTATGGAGGAAAACTGAACTCCTTAAAATCTGAGGCCCCCCTCCCCACTGAGTGACTTTTGGATGGCTGCAAAAAAAAAAAATTGCCCCCGTCCCCCCGCCACTGAGCGACTTTTGGAGGGCTGGCGAGAAGAAAAAAATACGGATCTCCCTTTTCGAGCTGATAATTTCCTTTTTTTTTGTTGCTTGTCACAGAATTATGGAGGAAAACATCCGATAACACCCCCCTCCCCCGCACTGAGCGACCTTTTTTGAGGACTATTGGACCAGGGAGGTGGAAGAGATATTGGACTGTTATTAGCATCCAAACTTTTAAGCAGCTCAGTAAAGCCAAGCTAGATGTCCTTTAATCTTCCTCGAGTTATCATCACATTGTAACAGATGTTTGACCCTTGCGGCTATAGACATAACAAAAGTCAAAGTTGGTTCTTGTTTACAGATATAAGCATCGATGTCAAAATATAACACAGATTATAGAAAGTACAAAAGATTATAGAAGTACAAAAGAGGTACTTAACATTAACCCATTTGAGTTTTTATACGTTCATGCAACGTTCGCACCATTACATAAAATTATGAACGTATTCTTTCAATTTAATTTGAAGGAACTGCTTAAAATCCTCTCTAAAACGTTAGCTGTTGCAATATCGGACAGAGCCTAAGGCAAGCGTTCATGAATAGAATCAGTATCAGTACTCTGATGAATCGCGCAGGGAAATTCAGGCCCCTAAACAGGCACCATGCCTGGTTATACAATAAAAATCCGAAGACTCAAAGTAAAAACAGAGCAAAAGATATTTCCCGAAATTATTTCCTGGGAATTTTTTCCCCCGAGAGAATCTCACGGGCCCTCCCAAGATCGCGATTACGAAGCCCCCCCCCCCCATTATTTGTTCTCAATAATGGAATGGCCAGTGCCAATTTGACCCCACCCCTTTGCCTAAATCCGTCTTTGAATAAAGTGTATTGATGAAGGAGTTGTTGTAATTTTCTCCATACGTGTATGGTTTTCACATTGACGCAACCGCAGCGCGGAGGTTGATTGTAAGGTGAAGGATTCGAATGAAATTCGTCACGAGTATTGATTGTTTGGTGAGCCGGAGGAATGCGTGATTCATTCAGAAAAAAAAAGAAGAAAATCCTTGCAAATGCAAGATTAGTTAAGTCACGGTCCATAGATTCAACACAATGGAAGTAAATGGGATATAATTGTTAATTTGTATGGATAAGGGACATTTAAATATCAATGACGAAAAAGTGAAGACGTTTCTACCAATTCTTTTTTTAGTTATATCATTTTGGAACAAAGTAGAGGAAAATATACGGAAGAAATAGGGAAACGTTATTTGGTACAGATGCAGAAGGACGCAAGAAAGACAATTTCAAAACTCACTCTCATGGCCCAAACTGAAATATTTATTTCCAGCTAATTCACCACCAGTTAAATGAGTGATTACACATACATGTATCATGATAGATTCATGTTAAAGACATACCATCATAATCATCATTATCTATATTAAGATACATTTGAACTATATGTGTTCTTTTAAGTACGAAAACAAAAATGTAATCACATTATCATATATTATTATTGCATTATAAAATATCTCTGCAGTTTGGTTATCATAACCGGCCAATGCATAATGCTTACACAGACAATGGAGAAAACAAAAGTAGAGTTGCTATTTTTTTTGGCTAAGTTGACTTCATTCTCATTAAGAAAGTCCTTACAAATGCAAGATTAGATACGTCTTTAATATGTGAATTTATTATGTGAAGTATTTCCAGATTAAACCATAATGAAATGCTAAATTGTTGATGTCTGACACATTTTACGTTCATTATGTACGATTCATTTCCAATAGATGATTTAACCAGGATGGTGGGAGATCTGCTCTAAATATACACACACAAGTATTTTTCATAAAGTTCCATGGAAATAGGTGTATCACAAACTTAAAGTAATGATGGTAGACAAATGAGAGTTTAAAGGGGAAGTTCACCCCGACATCAAGTTGGTTTTAACCCGTTGACCACTGAATTCTTTAACTCTCATAGGCTTAATGCAGGAGCCACCCGGTTCCCGTAGTCTACGGGTTAAAAGAAGCAGAAAAATTAAATAGATTGTGGAAAGTTTGAGCAAAATCTGATAAGAAAGTTATGATTTTCTAAATTTGTAACCAATCAAACACAAATTGGCAACTCCGCTACTTAACTTATGAGTTCCTCTCCCACTAGAAACTTACAAATTTCAATTTTCTCTGAAGAAAATATTTCAATACATGAATATAAGCATCCTAGATATAATCATTGCAGATATTTTTTACCTGCATGAAACAAATCTATTCCTTCATCAACAACTAAGAAAATGAAAATTCATGAAATTGTCCAATTTGTTTCCCTCATTTTTTCTTCCTTTACTAGTATTCAAATCAACTTAATACCACGTGGACTTCCCCTTTAAAGGTACATTTCAACTTTTTGAAAATAATGAAAATTCAGTCTAAAAGGTTATGGAAAGCAAGATTATATGGATGGTGAAAATGGGATGGAATTCCTTCAAATTTGCTCCTCAAATTATATCTATGACCATAGGTTATTCCTACTGTGGAACTACTCAAATTATCATTATAATACCCACACGTTGTGTGTCCGGACAGGCTGGGTATTCGGACATACGATTTCAAGCAGTAATTTGAACAGGTTTGCAAGGAATATTGATGAAGCTGTTAAAACTTGTACTGGAGAATATTGAAGATGACAAATATTCATGGTACTTAGTTTTATTTGATTCATACTTTTTGTGTAATTAGACATCAAACATGACAGCTCTACTTTTGTGAAGTGTCCAGAGACACCCCCCCCCCCTTCCTACTGAAATCAACATTTATTTTTTACTTCTAAACTTTGATCACTTTTCAAAAATCTTGCCAAGCAGGAATGATTTTCCTTGCATTCAGAGACAAATGATATTAATAAGAATTCCACTACCTACTTCCACGACTATGTCAAAATATAGAATAATGGGGGGGGGGGGTGTTCACAAAAATTAACTTGTCAATTTTGCCGACAGATTTCACCCAAAATATGCACCAGGTAACACCAATATCTGTGAATATTTGCAATGCATACAAGTGTCAACCTATCTTGTGAAAGCTTTGTCACAGTTTGCATGAAAAGTTCTTGTCCCCATTTCATAAAACTTGCTATCAATAACAAGTTGCAATAACTGTTAAAAGCTACTGAAATCCTTGCATCTAATTGGCTGAGATCAAATTTGACATGGAAATGTGGCAGCTGTTATTGATAACAAGTTTATGAAACGGGACCCTGGTAGTAGAGCAATATAATTTGAAATAACATAAATAATCGACCCTGGCAGCCATATCTGTAATTCACATAATCTTTGCAATAAAACAGTTTAATACTAATTTGCCTGAACAGGGCAAAATGAAGCATATTGAAGCACTAAGTTCTAACATAAATTGGCAATATAATTTGGTAAAGATTTGTCTATCACTATCTCAAAATTATAAATTCAATTTTAAAAAGGTGATTACAATTACATCATCATTTCTATAAAGATTGCATTTATATAATGTGCAAAAATGAGGTCATCAAATGTCCTCATTGGACAACAATGTAATTCTATCCCTCAACTGCTGTCCCTTAAAGGAAAGTACTGAAAAAGAAAGAAAACAAAAAGTAAAATTTGTTTTGTACACACACTTTAAAAGTACATATCATATAATGTTTGTGTATCCATATAACTACAATGTATTTAGAAAGCTGCAAGTACCATGCGCATTACAAATTACAATCTTTGAATTTCTGTAAGACAGAAATTTTGAATAGGTAATGTCTAAATGACTATAAAAACATTGTTGAATGATTTATAATCGGTCATGCATAGCTAGCTACTGGTACAGGTAGTATACACCATAATGATTACAGCCTATAAGCATAAAAGATGTTTTTTTTTCAACCACATGTGTTGTGTACAAGAGCTTAGACATTTCACCACAATGAAACATGAGAGAAAAAAGATGCTTGCATTTCATCACGATCAATTACATGACTTTTAAAATTGACATAACTATACATATTACTGAGTAAGAGGGAACTTGTAAAATAAACACTATTTCAAAGGCAGAAATGTGAAACATTTATGCTTGGCTCTGGAAGACAGCAAAAGAAAACCACAATACAATCTTCTTAGCCCCTTTCAAATCACATTACTGAAAATTAAAAATCACCACAGTTACAAAAATATTTCGCTGATATATTGCAAACTTATCAAATTTATAGTACATGATGAACGTGAATAAGTAAATACTCTGTAAATAAGCGTATCAAAATCATATATGCAGCAAAAAATGTACAGTGGTACCTTGTTAAAACAAACTCCATGGGACCAAGGAAATCACCTCTTTATATCGAAACCTTGTTATATCAGGGCTAAAAAACAATAGCATACAAAGAAGTGGGACTGGCAAAATGACCATGTTACAACAAGAGTTTGTTTCAACAGTGTTCTTTATAACGAGGTTCCACTGTGTGTGGACGACAGATCAATAGCCTAAATCCCAGACACCCTAAACCCTCTGACAAGACAACAGACTGACAATGGACCAAAAAAATAAATGCCATTACTCCTAATGGCCACGATTTCGTTGATTACAGGTCAGTTTGGAGTCAGTTCTGCAGTGTGAATGGGGCATTATATCCCACAAAGAAATAGCTGCAGAAACAAACAATAAATGCTTATCATTATTGTATCAATGATGTTTGCAAAGATGGCAAATGATAGAAAACCATATGAAATACCATTGCATAGAATCCTAGTAATCCTAAACAGAGGCCATTTCATGCCTAGGTCAGTCCACTATGTACATCATCCTCACTCCTCAGTTCCATTACTCTAATAGCATTCAGATTTTTCGGAATCGTGATTTACAATTCATAACACATACACATCCATGCCATGGGATGTTGAAGGCAGCTACAAATCACTATTACATGTCTTACCTTAGCTTAAGCTAAGCTGCACAAAGGCACTGAAAGAATTTGGCTACAGCGTACAAGACCAACAGCCCACCAGACTGACAAAGTCATTCTCGTGGGCCTTGTGTTACCTCATTTGAGGGTTAACTAGACCAACGACCTACGAGGCCAACAGCCACGAGACCAACATTTCCTATCTTCCCTTTAATGTATTTCAGTATTTTGTCGGTCTCATGGGCTGTCCATCTAGCAAACCTTTTGTAAAGGCCGGTGTCATTGGCTGTTGGGCTACTGGGATGACCCAAGCATTCAAGGACTTACTCCCTACCAGGTACCCATTTACTAAACCTGGGTTGAAAGTGGGGAAAATAATGAACTGTTAAAAGGAAAACCTTGAGTTGTGCATCTTTACAATTATTTGACACTTACAAACAAATAAAGATTACTGATATATCAACAAATTTCAGAAAAATTGGAAGTCATTACAAATGCCATGTACATAAAAAAAATTCATAAATCATGTAAAATTGATGTAAATTCATGTAACAGTTAGAGGAAAGTACATTTACATTGATCAACCTTTCCTCATACATAATTTGTATAATTACACTAATTTCACTTTAGCTAATGTCATATGGTGAGTAAATAGCTCAAAATTCACTTTCCTCTTTAAGGGTACCCCTTTTCTATACATGTGTAAAGAGAGTCGACTGCAGATAAAAAACTTTGTATATATATTCATAAACAATTTTATAAGAGAACAAAAGGAACCAATGAAATACATGAGATCAATTAAATGTAGGTCTCAGCAATATTTGAACAGAAAATTAAAGAAGACACTACGTGGTTCAATTCTAGTCAATGCCGTGAAGATTTGTATCTTAGGAAAGATAAACAATGGCATGTAATATATGAAATTAGCACTAGAAATTGACAATGACAATATAATCTTGCATGCTATTTTACATCGCCCAAAACACACACATTCAAATTGTCTCAAAGACATTCAGATCAATATCTAATAGGGAAACGTTTTTAAATTTACAAAATCCATTGGCCTGTATTGTGAACTCCGGTTTAAATTAACGTACTTAACTCTACGTTAAACCAGAGCTTTAATTAAAACTGACTTAGGCTGCAAGTCCAGTAAAACTCTCTGTACAAAGTTAAACCATACTAGACTGGAGTTTTCAGAATGTGATTTTCTAAACCTCCAGTGTAAAGGGCACGTTTAGACTGGTTTTAAACCACACGTAGACTGCGGTTTAAGTTAAACCACAGTTCTGAATAAAGGCCATTAAGTACTCGGTACTTTGTGACACAGACAGTTGGAAATATACAATACTTCCTTTACTCATAATCCTCTACATGTCTTAGACATAATAATCCTTCATCTGACAAACATATATTGTTTTTTGCCCATAATAGGAATAATGTGGTCATCAGTATAAACCATGTACAACACTTATGATTATTCAAACCTTCTTTTATTGTTTCCTGAATGTGAGTTAGACTGGAGATGGAACCACCTAGCGATCTACGTTCCTGTCTTGATTTGGTCGTCTTCGTCTACTAACTGCTGTGGTCTCTGTCTCCATCTGCGTCTCCGCTCTCCCCGCTCCTTCTGTCGTCCGCGTCCTTCCCCCTCCTCCTCCTCCTCCTTGGTATGAGGCTCCTCCTCCTACGTATGAGGCTCCACTCTCCTTCTTCTTACTATCCCCTCCATCTGCCGATCCTCCACCTCGGTTGTCATCCATCCCATCATCGTTATCATCATCCCCACCTCCTCCTCCTCCACTTCTCCGTCTGTCGCTCCTCTCCTCCGAGTGGATGTAGAAGTCAACGTCGTCCCAGGAGTCGAAGTCCTTGCCGACGTAATCGGCATGTTGCCCCTCCAGGAAACTGAAGAAGAAGCCTTTGGCGTCCAGGCCGTACCCCTCCTCGATCTCCAGCCTCTTGAAGTCAATGGCCAGGCCTAGTTTGTTCTGGCACGGTTGTCCATCTTTCTGACCAGTGCATTTCAGGACACCTAGAGAGATAATTTTTAAAATGTGATCATTATGGCAACCCAGCACAGTCGATGACTTCTGGAGAGTCAATTGCAAGGCCTTACTTGTTCTGGCGAGTATGCCCATCCTGCTGACCAATGCACTATAGGACACCTAGCCAGATACACAAGAAGATGTGATCATTACGCAGAACAGATAATATACATGTCAGAATGTGTTGGCATGGGTACATGACAAATATAGTAAGATATTGATCAATTATTGATCTTACCAGAATGTCATGCAATACTGAAAGTGGACTGAACTGTAAAAGAAAATAACAACAAAAAACCTGAAACACTTGCAAGATCAGAACACATTCAGCGTTTAAGACCGTCCCAGCTTTTCTTTATCCCACGATATCATAAGCAACATCAATATTTGGAAAGTTCAAGCTGCTTATGGCAATGAAAAGGTAAACATATCTAACTCCAGCCCTAAACCTATTCTAGAACCCAATGTTGCCAATATGGATCGATTCAAATCTGCTGTATATTCAGTTTGTCTAAATTCCTTGTAGATACATGCACATGTATTCTTCGCTAATATTGTAATGTAATTAATCTTTATAACTTTGGGCTGTTTTTCATCTTTTTGATGGCGACACCAGGCCCACAATCAGCTTGTTAGAATTTTTTTTTTAAATTGCAACTCTTTAACCCTATATTTTTGACGACACAAAGACTAGAGAAAATGTCACAGCAGCAAATGTCGCAGCAAATGTCGGATCACCGTAAACATACCAGTGGTATCATCCTCGCTGCCTCTGAGGGGCGTGGTCAGACTGGCAACGCTGAAGCGTTCCTTGATGGACGAATCTTGGCAGGATACGTGGGTGCCACGTTTCAGCAGGAAGTGGGCATTGCAGATGAACTTGCGACAGTTTCGGCACAGGAGGGTGTAGTCTGCCGCTCGTCGACAGAAGCGTTGGAAGTTCACCATGAAGTCGCGATGGGCGTTGTTCCTGAGGCACGCAAGCTGGAAAAATGAAATTTGAATGTTGGTGAAAAGATGCACTTTCTTAGAGCAACCAAATTGAAGTGTTTCCTTACATATTTCAAAGGAAATGACATGTAGACCAGGGGAGCGTTTCACCAAACCATCGTAAGTACAAGTTCGCCGACATCCTGTTGGCGAACTTGTACTTATGACGGCTTAATGAAACGATGCCAAATTAATTCTTGAAAAATAAGTCACTCTAATCTTTGACATCTCTTGGGTTGTCAAAATACAATATTTTCCAAGCTATGAAGGTAAGATGGTATTCATGGAGCAATTGAAGTCCTTTGACAAGACATTAATCTACATTTGCCACTTTCCACCCGGGAGAAGTAAATGGGTACCCTGGAGGAGGAAATTCCTTGCATGCTTCAGCACCATATTGTGGAAGCTTGGCTCAAGCTTTGGCAATAATATTATTGCAGGGCCCTCAGGGAGAATAGTATTAATACTGATGAGGCTACCCTGTGTAAAGATAACTCTATTAACATTGTTGTTGTTGCTGTATCACAACTTTTCTACGAACATAAAGATCACATTGATTTCTTAATGAAAGCCTATAATTTTATTGCGATTTGTAGGTGATTCATATTTTCAATTTTGTGTAAATATACATAAGAATTAGACAAAATTCCAGTTCATCTTCACATCATGAATGATATAGTACGAGTAACCCCTCAGAAAGGAGTAGGGTCTACTAAAGTGGCTTCTTGTCGGATATTGGTAAAGTTTATTGCATAGCATAGCTTCCAGAGTGAGCTATTGAGGGCGCTATTTCTCCTCCTCACCTGTTTGTTCTCGACGATGTCGTACCAGTTCTTTGGATCCATGTCATTGAGTACCTTGAGGTATTTCTCAAGTTCCTTCAATGCTTCTCTCTTCGTCTCCTCCTGTCTGAAAATCATTGTTCCACTGATGGAATAGGAAAAGATAAAATTGCATTAACCAATAGCAGTTTTCTCATGGTCAAAATGAATAAGTTTTCCCTCTTCAAATTGGCATCAATTATTCTTATTTTCAACTCCTACTTAGTTTGAAAAATATCTGAATGTCTATTAACGAACCAATGTGAATGAACATTGCAAAATTTAACAGAAAATTTGCCAATTTGCACATGAAAATATAGTATAACATAATATATAACATAATAATAATAATAATAATAATATGGACATTTGTATTGCGCCGGTATCCATCATGAGAGATGCTCATGGCGCATTACTATATAACATGGTTATATAGTTTACACCACATTGCCAATTTGGAGACTTTAATGATTAGTCATAATAAAAATGCTCTCAATCATGAACGGCAAAACGTACTGCATGGGAAATATACTATGCTATGCTATATGCTATGGGTTAAAAAAAATCAGTGCCACTGCATAACATCTGGGCCCTCTTGCATTAAAACAATTGCGCTTTAGGCTCATGTCCAGTTTTGGTAGTATGGAGGAAATTGGAAAGAAAAGTGTTAAATATAGTCTCATGTTCTCCTTGTATTAGACGATGTTTGTACGAGATCATTTGGTATTCCATCAATGATTTCCGGAGAATTTTACAGTAAATATAATGTAAGGAACGCTAGATCACAGCAAGATACTGCCCTATGCTAGGACCTTTCTAACCTGACAGCTCCCTGCAAAACAATCTTGGGGCTTCTCACAGAGAAAGCATGTGTACCACTGTGTGTAGGTTTTGTACATGTGTATGGTGTATAGAGCATGGTGCCATTGCTGGGACTTTACATCCCCGACAGGGCACCTAAATTATTTTTTGCCTCTCATTTGCTTAATATCGCACTTTAGAAGGTGAAATCTTGACAGTATCTTGCTATTTATCAACATAAATCCAAGTAATCTGACTAAAAGTTTTTTGCAGGCTTACTAAAACTTGCACCTTTAAAGATCACATTGCAAGAACCCCTATAACCCATACAAGGTTATCCAAATTCAACGCTTGGAAACATTTGAATTAATGATTATTATCAATTATAAAACGGTAAAATACAGCCCCGATATAGCAGCTGAAGAGCTCCTTGAACGCTGCTGAGATGTGTGACGACACACGAAGGACCAGTCCTGTCTAAGCAGACGATGTCCCATAACATCTTACACATTTTTCAGTGCCTGTTTTGTCATCTCCTCTTCACTTATTTCTCTTACTTGACTAGCGTCAGTCTTAATGTTAGTCTGTTGCCTCACTCTTAACTTCGTGTATGGTATTATTTTGATGAAAAATGCAGCGTTAAAAAAATAAAGGAATCAGTCACTTGTAAACAAAATAAGACGCCATTGTATTTTCAGCTGCTTGCACCGGGGCATGTTCGGCGTTTCAAGAGGGAACGAATACCATCTGTGATATTATTCGGAGGGCTTTTCAATTTGAAAATGGGGTTTATTTCATTGATCATTGACCCTTCTCCTGTGTATTTACAATCAAACGGTTTTAGTTATCAGAATCAGTTTCACTTTCCCTTTTAGAATGGTGTGAAATAAGGTCATGTTAAATATACCAAACTCTTTATAATTTGATAAATAATTGCATTGCAATTACGTTCATTCATTATAGGACGTCGTCTGCTTGAGCAGGATCGATCCCTAGTGTGACGACATCAAAACATCGCTATATTTCTGGCGAATCCTCGGATTTTCCAGATGCTTAGAAGAGCTTTTATTTATGTTGTTTTTATAATCATTAGATACGCAGTTGACATAAAACTTATACGATTGCCATCTGTAAGCTTCCCAGTTTCTAGTGATACATTAATTGCCATATTTGTGATTTTCTTGCAATGTGATCTTTAAATGCAACTTAAAAAATTAACTGCAAGTCCCAAATTAGCAGTCATGATTGGTCGAAAGTCAAGTTCGTTTTCTTGAGTTGCATTTAAACTTAACTCTCTATGATGCAAGAGGGCCTTTTGAATTGTTCAAATTTCTACAAAGAAATTTTGACAAGAAAATGCCACAGCTAAAAATAATGCTATATCTCCTACCATTACAAATACTACTACTACTACTACTACTACTACTACCACTACTATCAACACTACTATTATTACTGCAATTTCTGTACCAAATTTCTGATCATAATTTACTTTTCTGTGATGAGGAAGCAGAGATCTTTCTTGGCCTTCTTCCTGCCTGACCACTGGATCGTGCCAACCTCGTCGCATGCCACGTTATAACGGATCACAAAATGGCAGTCGGGTAGCTCCAGATCCACCTGCTCAAAGTCAGTGCTGATCACCAAATTGACGCTCCCTGAAACGAGAATGGAATGAACGATAATAGAATGACAGTTAGGTAACAATTAACTCTGATCCTACAGGTAGTTACTGCATTGTATACGCCATATATTTAGCGAATATAATTCGTGATCAGGAAATTCTGAAATCTACAAACAGCAATGATAATGCAATTTCGCACAGAGAAGTGGTGAATTTTAAAGCTACTTCACGGTCTGCATGCATACAGCCACGCTGCGCTGCGAGATCAATCAGATAGATACAATACCAGTACTGGTAGTACAGCCGGCTATTGATGGATGCCCAGGCCAGACACACATCTACTGTGTATGAATTTTGGCCATATTCTAGCGTGTTGTTAAATTTGTGATCCACTCGCAATCCGCGCAATTCGCGAAAACAAATCCCTGGTGAAATATATGGCGTATACAGTAACTGTTGCCAGATACGATATGAACTTCTTTAATACAGATGTCTGCTGAAACAGCTAGCCATGCTAAAGCCAATTATACTGCAGTGTATTAAAGAAGTGTGACACACATGGACATGAGCACCACATGTATACTAACACCAACTATGTCAATGTGACTGTTTTTGCTATTGCCCTACATGAATGCATGTGAACGGTTCAAAAAGGTAGCAATGCTCCCTAAGGAGTGGAGATGGTGCACAACTTGCATGCAGGCTTGAAATATAGTGATTGGGGTAATAGTAAACGTTGTAAAGCATTCAGGTAAAGCGCTACATAAATGTAACATATAATCAATAGTATTAAATATCATAATCAAATCAAAGTTCTGTTAATATGGGGACCTGATGAGTTCTTCACATTAAAAACGATGCGCCTTGAATTCTGATTTGACAGGATTAGACCCGAGGGTTGCCTACTAACCATCTTTCTCAAAGTCATCTAAGATAGCCCTCTGCTGAGCAAGTTTGTGGCTTTCCTCCCCGTCATCCTCACACTGTCCAATCTCCTCCAGGTGCTTTGGTAGGATGCCCTTAGACAACGTAATGTTGCTCTCACTAATGATCTTGGTCAAGTACGTGGCAACAGCTGGGCATCGACAGATCACCAGGCCTAGATAAGATCAGCACAAACAGAGAGAGAGAGAGAGAGTTGACAAAGGAAGAGAGAGAGGGGAGAGATGGTGAGATGTGGTGAGGAAAGGGAGAAAGAGAAATAAAAAAAAAAGAGGGAAGAGATATATTGAGATAGAGAAAGATGAGGGAGAGATAGAGAGAAAATTAATGTGTAGGAGAGAGGGAGAGAGAAGGAGAGAGGGAGATAGAAGGAGAGAGGAGAGAGAGGGAGACAGAGAGCAAGAGAGAGAGAGAGCAAGAGAGGGAGAGAGCGAGAGAATTCATAATAATCAATCATTAAGACATGGATTTCATCAATTACTTCTAAACAAATGACGGATTCCAACTTACGTTTTTGAGGTGGAATCCATTTTGAGAAAAATACAATTGCACCCGATCAATGTGATTTGACACAGATGATCCCATTCTTGTGAAATGAAAGGGGGCAGTTGCAATGATGGGATAATTTTGCTCAATACAAATTAGACAATTCTGGATAAATTGAGACAAACATGGCTTCTTACCCAAGGCATTTCTGTCAGCGCTGTAGATCTCAGCTAACTTCTTGGCCAGACATGTGAGTTTGGGTGTAAGGCCAGCATGGTCCTCCTTGGACAATCTATTAAGTTCTGGTAGCTGCTCTTTGACCATATCATGGCAAGTATTTCCTGCATTGCAGATTAAAATGTCAAATAATAACACTGACAACGGTGAGTCAAGAAGAATATACGTAATTTCAAATATCCTCATTATACAGTGCGTTCCCCCCCAAAAGTTAAGTTTTCTGGGACGCACTGTATTTCCCTTACACAAATGCATGTATATTTCCAGCTCTGCTTTCTGCTTCTGTCACAGTGAGTCTGATCACTTGGGTGATTAGCATTTCATCAGTGACCTTGAACATTTTATGGATTCTAATTTCAATTCCAGTGTGACAACATCAAAAGCACCATTCTATGATTTACCTGACGGTACATTGAAATCTTGGTCCGTCTTCAGCTTCTGGACATCTTTCAGGTGCAACACGGCCTCCTTGGGGCGCACGTCCTCATTCACCATGAGGACCTCATTCAGCTTAGCCAGATACATCGCTGGGGGATACTTCTCCACGTCTTTGCAGAGCTTTGCATCGTTGTACATTGGCATTATCCACTCAATATACATGTCAGTGCCGTACGGAGGGTGTGCTAGCTTCTTTTCTTCGCCTTCTTCTCCCGTCTCAGGCAGAATGGAGAACTTCTCTTCGATGGCACACATGATCTTCTCCACCACAGATCTGCACGCATGTAGATAGATAAGAGGATAGAGAGCCAAACATTTTGGAATTAATGATTTGTATTAGAAAAATATGTGAGATGATATTCTATTGAACTGTATTCTACTACAATCAATTCATAGCTCAATGGGAGGAAATTTCTCGAAACAAATTCTCCCATATGAAGTGAACCTTCTCCCATCTCAAAAAGGCTATGCTCCCAGAAAACCCGAATAGGATAAAAATCCCACCAGATTACACTGAAATTTCTGCAGTGTGAGAGAATTCCACTAAATCCTGTCAGAGTGAACAGTGAAAAATAGGCTTAAATTCACGGAGCAGGTTTAAGTTAAAGGGGAATAAAAGGCAACAAACATTAGCCTATAATCACATAGATAATTGTTGACCTATTACAAATATCTTGAAATTACTCCTATTTGATTATTTAAGAAGGAGAACAGTGTCTCCAAAAGAGTTTCCTTGCTTGACATTACCCCATGGGGGCTGCCATTTTCTTTACAAAGTAATGCCAGAGCAGTTCTATTTGTGAGATACCCACTAACCTATACACTAGCTACTGTGACACTGATGATCAGCTGTGGATTGCATGGCACTGGATTTTCTCATAATAAACCATTTGTAGTCATACATATTCAAATGAAGATACTTTTATCCTGTCTATAACCTATTTGTGTCAAGATATTTGGTTTAGCTGTTTCTTTTGTTAATCAGGATTTGGCATGCACTTGTAAGTTCCTTGGTCTGACAAAGGTTTGTCAATTCTTCAAAGAAGTGACAAAGACCTACAACTGCTCATAGATATGACCTGTGTGAGACAATGGGGGTTTTGCCAATTTGCATGGATGGCTTTAGTTGTACAATAGCTATTCATTATGCACCATCTTATCCATTGTGTACAGGTAAATGGACATGTACCGCAATGACATCACAGTTTTTTACAAAATGGCAGCCCCCATGGGATAATATCTAGCAAGAAATCTGCAAACTTTAGAGAGACTTTTCTCCTTAGCGAGTAAACAAATCAGAGTATTTTGAACAGGCTGACAATTTTCCACATGATTATCAGCTAATGTATGTTGAGTTTCATTCCCCTTTAACCCATGGTCTAAACCATGTTTAACCTCCACCGCGCAGACTAAAATAAAAGCATATGTAAGCATACTATTGCTTTCCTGTTGGACATCAGGACAGATGCGTCTACGCTTATGGAGGTTTAAACCATGGGTTAAAATATACCTCTTGTGAATTCGGGCCATAGTGTATAGGAACTTCCCATTGAGCAATTTCTAAATGCAAAGAAACAAATAAATTGCAGGATTGTTCATCTACCTGAAGGTGCCTTTGATGGAGGAACTCGAAGGTGCTGTAAGGAGAATAGTGTCCATCTGCGGTGGTCTGTTGGTGTCTAAAAGATCCTTTAGATTCTTGACCGTCTCAACCCGACGGATGCCCTTGCTGTCCAGGAGACCACATTGCTGGACGATGTTATCCTTGGAGAACTGGCTTGTCCCTGCCCCAAGATGAGGGGTCAAACCTGTTTAATACAGACATGATAGAAATGACAAGGGAACAAAAAAATTCAATACCATTTGCTGAGAACCAAATATGGCTGCAAACTCTATGTATTAAAAGGATATGGGTTGTATAATGTTAAGTTAACATGCTTCTGCTGCACTTTTTCATAAAGTGTCAACTGGTATGGAGTTGAAAAGTTAAGGGTTAAAGAGCTGAAGACATCTCTTCAGTCAGAGTGTATTGAGAAAACAGTGCCACTTAATCAGGTTCAAGTCATTATAGACATTCCTGTCACATGGACGTATGAGTTGGGAGATCAGCAAAAGCATTTTAATGCATTTTTCATGTACATGTAGATAGTTCCCTGAAAGGAAATACCATTTCCGTATCTCATAGTGTAGTTTATAATACTAATAAAAACTGCTTGAAATACCTGGGCAAACTTACCAATGACATAGGAGATTCCACCATAAGGTTTCCCAAGGGTCCACGCACCCTTCGGTGCTTTCCTGGCCAGTATGAGCTTCTTCTCCAACAAATAGTGCTTGATGACATCACCAAATCCTGGATGATCGCTTGCAACTAGGTGGCAGTCATCGACAACCATCGTATGAACGTCAACAAATTTCAGGTCTCCGTCGTTTAGGGCTACGCTCAGCCTAGCCCCTGTCAGCATCACAACATTGACAGAAGGTTGGTCAAAGACCTCACGGAACTTGGAGGTGCTGTCCAGGGCTACAACGGAGCCTTGAGGGAAGACTTCTTCAAAGGCTCTGCGGTGACGTTCCTTGATGCAATCCCCGGGGGAGACAAAGAGAACCTTGAAGGGTTTCTTGTTCTCCTTCATGATGAGGACTTTTCTCTGATGATTGCAGACAGTGGCAGCGGTCAAGACCTTCCCAGTCCTGCTGGGTGCACATATGATGTAGTTGAAGCCCATGAGTCCAGGGACCCCCAGCTCTTTCTGATATTCAGATAGCCTGCCCTCCGGATCAAATGGTAACTCAGGCTCATTTTTCTTTGTTGGATTTGCTTTCTTTTGCAGATGTTGCATCATTTGCTTTTTTATTAGATCATGTTCTTCTGACGACAGACTTTCAGGATGTTCCTTCATCTTCTCGAACAATGTCTTCTCTATGCCTGTAGTTGGGTCATACTCGATTTTTGCCTCTTCCTCTTCCTTTTTGGCCTTCTCGTCACTCAGCTGTTGTGCAACAGCAAGAGCTGGCCACGATCCTTCACTGGCTTCAAATGTGCTTAAATCAGAAACTGGCTCTTCCTCCTTTTTCTCTTCATGATAGACATTTTCCTCATCCAGTACATCGTGCTTGATGTTGCTTGCACCAGCTTCCGGCAAGTTCTGAACTTCATCAATTTCATCCTCGGATTCGAAATCCTTCTCACACTTTTCCTTCTCATCTTCATCATCCTTTTCTTTCTCTTCTTCTCTTTTCTCTTTATTGACTGATGCAGGAGGTATTTCTAAATGCATCTCAAAGAGATTATCTGCGATATCTTCAACATTATCCATGCTTATGCCATCTTTCAGAGTATCTTTAGACGAGAGAAGGTTCTCAATATCACCAAGAGACCTGTCACAAGTTTCTTCAATTATTTGGCTTTCTTCTCGAAGCTGCAGAATATTTAGATGCTCGTTGGTAGATTTAGACTGGTAAGTGAAGATATTCTGAGTACTAGACAGTGTATGCATGCTTGGCCCAGTTTCTGAGCCGAATTCCACGTCACTTTGGGAAGTCATGATAGATGATCGTGACCATGCTTTCTTTGGCTGATCAGGTGGACCTGTTGACTGCGCAGACTCTTGCTGCACACTGAAAGACTGAGCCAATGGCTGTGTAGACTCATTCAAAAGGTGAGTCGCCTGGGACTTAAACCAAAGTCCCCCATCATTACCACCAGCAGCATCAGAAGCATTTGGCTCCATTGATTGTTTATCTGTGCGACTTTGCTTGTCAGACTTCGGCTGCAGGTGACCTGGTCTCTGTACAGATTCAACCGTTGACTCTGGTTGCACGAGGGGCTCAGAGTGAGACCTCATGGACTTGAGTGATCCTATCTTATTAGTTCCTGGGAGACTGGTGGTCAAAGCTGTGGCTTCCATGGATGGATCATCTGATGGATGTTCTAAACCTTGCTTTTCCTGTCGTACAACATAATTCTGGGCCTGAAAACTAGCTCCAACATGGCCTCTTCCAACTTGGCCACTGGTGGGAATAGGGGTCCCAGCTTTAATGGACGGTTCGTCCTCAGGGTGGTTAATACATTGCTTCTGAATTGGTGAGACATCAGTGTTGGACTGGAAACTTCCACTTGGCCTCTTCCTAGGCTGACTGGATTGCTGGCTGGCTGGGTGAACATTTAATACTTGGGGTTGGCCCTCCTGATCATGAGGTACAATTTGCTCTGTGCTTCTAAGGGAATGTGCTACAGACATACATGTATCAGATGTGAAACTCTCTGTGGTTATTGTCTGAGTTACAGGTTCTAAGTTCATCCTTGAGAAGGATTCAGGCAGGCTTGTTGATAATAACAGTGCTGAAGGGGGGGGGGGGGGGCAGTGAACAAAAAGAAAAGAATATAATATAGAATTTCATTACGAAAAAATAGCAGGCAATATCAAGTATACTAAGTAAAGGTCAAACATTGTCAGAATGATAATCAATTGTCAACTACATGTACATACTAGAATGGTGCAATATGTGTATTTTGCACACTGAAAGGATAAAGCTGTTCAAGATTTGAATTAAGTAAGAAGATTTAACAAAAAATGGTTCATTCACTGCACCAACTTTCATCTCTACAGAAAGAAAGGTACCTGTATATCAGTGCCCAAGTTAAGTGGCATTTACTTCCATTATCAAATAGTCAAATCAAGGTCACTAAATCAGTTGAAGATCACTTAATGTATGAATTTCAAATTAGCGCTTTCATCTGATTGAGACGTATTTGGGGAAATTTCTCCCATAATTGTTAGATATTCCTAGCTCTGACCTTGACATGTTTTCCTCATTTAGGCTCTACTAAATGAATAGCATGGCGGTATACATCCTCTAAAAAACAAGGCATTAGCGATAATGTGTCTCGCCCACATGCGATAACTAGAAATATCGTGATCTCTGTTGCCATGCAACAGGTTCCCCCAAGTGCATAAATCTGCATAAGTTATGCTTGCATATATCTACATTACTGTTTGGAAAGTGACGTTTACAAAGTTATGTCATAAGAGAGTCTTGCGGGTAAACTATAATGTTTGACCTGAAATGACCTTTGACCTTATGTGACCTCCAACGGCACCACAACATGCAGGTCCCCTCAGTGCATCTACAATCCAAGTTTTGTTGAAAAGTGAGTGACGGTTGCAAAGTTATCTGTCATAAGAGAGTCTTGCAGGTAAACTTTAACGTATGACCTTTGACCTTATCATGTGACCTCCAACAGCACCATAACATGCAGGTCCCCTTAGTGCATCTACAACCCAAGTTTGGTTGAAAAGTGAGTGACGGTTGCAAAGTTATCTGTCATAAGAATCTTGCAGGTAAACTAACGATTGACCTCAAATGACCTTTGACCCTATTATGTGACCTCCAACGGCACCATAACATGCAGGTCCCCTCAGTGCATCTACAACCCAAGTTTGGTTGAAAAGTGAGTGATGGTTGCAAAGTTATGTCATAAGAGTCTTGCAGGTAAACTTTAATGTATGACCTTTGACCTTATCATGTGACCTCCAATGGCACCAAAACATGCAGGTCCCCTCAGTGCATCTACAACCCAAGTTTGGTTGAAAAGTGAGTGACGGTTGCAAAGTTATCTGTCATAAGAGAGTCTTGCAGGTAAACTTTAACGTTTGACCTGAAATGACCTTTGACCTTATCATGTGACCTCCAACGGCACCATAACATGCAGGTCCCCTTAGTGCATCTACAACCCAAGTTTGGTTGAAAAGTGAGTGATGGTTGCAAAGTTATCTGTCATAACGTTTGTGACGGACGGACGGAGGACATTTGGAGCCCTTAAAAAAAAAAAAAACAAGATCCTACTCTGTCATCAATTTAGAAACTTACACAATATATTTTGTGTAAGAGGAAAAGACCCCCCCCCCCTCAAAACAAAACAAACAAAAAAAGAGGAAGAAAAGAAAAAAAAGGAAAAAAAGAAAAGAAAAAGGAGTGTTGCAAGCCCAACACTATTCAGTGAGATCTGACATTACCAATCAATTTGAAATTCTATAAAATATAGGTTAAACTTCCTGGAAAATGCCTTCCTGAAGCATTCGCAATCATGATGATCATTATTAGGGCTGTATTGAAACGGTTAAACATTCGGAAAATGACTGTGAGGTCCCAAAACGGAATGGATATCACCATTTTCGGTTAGCTGTGAAAAGATGCTACATGATTTTGAATACATGGGAATGTCCAAAAGCTAAACATAAAACTTGCTATGAAGCCTAAGTTTCCACCTTTTTATTCATAACATATAACAGTGCTAAAATTAATCAATTTACCTGCCATAATTTGATTTCAGAATGTTTTATTTCTTGTTATTTTGTGGTTGAAAAGTAAGTTCTAGCTTCAAATGCCGATAATCATTCAGCAATGGGGCTGCCATCTTGGTACTCATGAATATGCAAAGCTTTATATTAATACATGTATGGCTAGAGTGCCCAAGTCTGCGCAGTGCCCATGTCTGCGCACACGCGTAACAAGTCAAAATAATGAAAAACGGTCTTATTTCAGACATTTTATTCACAAGCCTTAAAATGTTGTCTTTCACATCAAAACTCCCGAACTGCGTGTAAAATGAATGAGTGCACAGACATACATGTAGGCACCATTGTTTTTTTCAATGTTGAAATGACACGACCACCGTTTCTTGTGAAAATGGCATTGTTCTTGCTCTAATTTTGATGAGATTTTTTGCAGCTTACTCTTTAGAATATCAGGAATAATATAAAACTAGAAATTTAATTCGTCATGGGGACGAATTAGGTGATCTGTCTTTTGATCTTAATATTTTTGACGAAGACGAATGACAAAATGATAATGTGAAATATGATGTTGATATCACGATGACATTAATTATAATGAATCTATTGACGATTTTTATGATTTCAGCCTCTTCCTAGCATTTTCAATTCGTAGGCTCTACTACCTATTTTAGTGAAATAGCGCCCCCTTTATTTCAATGGGGCATAAAGTGTGTGAACATGAATTTTGGATGATTCGTGGATATCATGACAGTGATGGTGATAATGATGTTGATGATAATCATCATCATGAATATCATCATGACAGTAATGATAATAATGTTGATGATAATCATGATGATGATCATTATATCATGACAGTGATGATGATAATGATGTTGATGATAATCATCATCATCATGAATATCATCATTACAGTGATGATAATGATGTTGATTATAATCAACATCATCATCATGAATATCATCACAGTGATGATGATAATGATGTTGATGATAATCATGATGATAATCATGATGACCATGACTGAAATGACATTGACCTTAGCCATGCCAAATATGAAAGAGAGATGACATTTCGTGAAGAAGAAACAATCATTAGTTGATTTTTACAAAATGGCGCCTGGATGACGTCACAATAATCTGATGACCTTGAAAAAGATGCGAGAACTTGACCTTATTAGGACTGATGACTGACAAAAATTTGAAGATAATTGACTAAGCCAATTTTGAGAAATTGTGATATCAAATAGGACGATTTGATATTGCAGGATACTTGGGAGATAAACCCCATAGCTCTAATACACGACAGGGAATCAAAATTTCCATAGGGTTGTACACAAACTACTGCACATTACTTTCTAATAGACATAACATGGAAAATAAGGCAGTTTATTACATGATTTGTGATTGTTTATGTTATAATAGTCGAAGAGGATGGTAAAATGACAGGCAAAAAGAAGCAAAAAAAAAAAAAAAATTATGGACCCGCCGGGGATCGAACCTGGGTCACCTGAATGGGAGGCAAGTGCTTTGACCAATAGACCAAAACATTTCCCATAGAGATAACACGTACACGAAAAACGGGATTCTCAAATCACATTTTGTAGTTTAAAATTGACAATGATCCCGACATCAGATTGAAAAAACCGAACCCTCATAGAAAGAGTATTTATCAGGCTAAAACCTGGAAGGAAATAGACCAAAAAAAACTGAGATACTGCTCAGAGAACGATGTCATGTAGATTCATGATTCGAAAAAAATCATCTTCCATAGACATAACACGCAAATAAGGGAAATTCTGACATGTCGTTTTTAATTGAAAATTTCACTGTGATGACCTCATCTAAATGAAAAATGGTGGTGACTGATCTTGTAGAGAATTGTCTCAGCTATAACATATCAAAATTTGGAAGAAAATCGACCACCTATTACTGAAATATTATCAAATGAATACAAAAATGATGACGTCATTTTTTTAAAATCATTTTAAAAAATTCATATGGAAATATGATGACATCAGACCATGCGATTGGCAAACATTCTGCATGAATTCAAATCTACAACTCCCAGGCTTTCAGAATATGTAAAGAAATTGAGGGGTTTCCGCCCATTCTGACGAGCTATGGCGGATTCTATATAGGCATGTTTTTACCACTTTTTACATTAGAATGCCCATTGACGCGCGCACAAATTTTAAAGTTTGACGCACGCGTGTGGCATTATGGAAGGTCGAGAATGACTGTAAATAGTTGGAAATTGTCAAGAATAGTGTCAGGAAGACAAACCATGCGAAAAAACAGCGTTTTTACGTTATGTACGCGCTGCGCGCGCGCATAACGCGCACACGGACGCGCACGGACGGAAAATTTTTAAATGCTTAAAATGTCCTGAACCGTACTGTAATTTGATTAAAAAGTGATTTTGAGCATTTCTAAATTTTGACGCGCGCGTACGTGCGCGGATTTTGATGACATTTTATGTTGACCCTTGACCTGAAGTTCATGTGTGTCAAATATGGTTCATTTTTGATGACTCGTTATGAAGATATGATTGATAATGTGATTTCACAAAATGGCGCCTGGATGACGTCACGATGACCTGATGACCTTGAAAAAGATTTTTCAGCTTGACCTTATATGACCTGATGACTGACGGAAATGTCATGAAAATGGACTGGAAAGTTTTTGAAATTTTGTGGAAACAAGAAAGTGGGAGAAAATAAAAATAAATAAATAATAATAATAATAATAATAAAGAAATTAAGAAAGAAAATTCTGACGAATATAAGAGGTGATCTGTCGACTACGACAGATCACCTAATTAAGCTTTAGAGGAATATAAAAGAAATTCTTGTTTTGTTCTTGATCAAAACCTTAGATGCGCAGATATGGGGCTCCCCATCATACATGTACATGTATCATGTGTAAAACCAGCTCTGTGTAAAGTTCTCTTGGGCCCTCTCCTGATCAGATCTTACATGCAGGGATTTGATAGACAATATGGCTGCCCCCCCCCCATACAACAGAATTGTTAGACGTATCAACATTTTCAAGCTTAAAACTACAAAATATCAATAAATAAAATAAGACATTTTAAGCTCAAGTTTTGGTCTATAGGTAAATGTTTGACTGAAAATTCTGTCTCTCGTTCTTATTAGAGACAGAAACGGTTGTATCACTCTGCTGTGCAAACTGAATACACACTAATAACAGATACGGCTGCACGATTTTCAAACAGAGAATACTTTGAACCCTGAATTACCTGAAAAAGGAGCTTTAAACGGATTATTCGGTCAAATTGGTAAGTTGAACCGCTTCCTTAAATAGTAGAGCCTAGGCCTAACCAATTCAATATGTAGATCTAGATATACAGTGTACAAGGAAAAATCAAATTATAGTGATTTTTACAACTACACATCGGCATGTAGTCGGTTTGCACAGCAGAGTGATACAACCGTTTCTGTCTCTAAGTGAAGAGCTAACAAACGAGAGACATCATTTTTGGTCCAGGTAAATGCTTTTTATCACTTTTACGATTAAAAAGAAGAAAATAATGGCTTTTGTAGCAAATCTCTTTTTTGTTATGCCTAGTGTTCAAAATCATATTGGATCACCCAATTGTTATATTTTAGCCCTCCTTAAACGGAAAATGAAATAACCGAGATATTACAACACTAATCATGATGACCATGTAGACCTCTAACATGTATGAATGTACTTTTTGTCATGTTTGTATCGTTTCAACGTTTAAAGAGCCCCCAGTACACAAGTATTTGAAATAATAACAGTGCTGCCCCATATAAACAATATATGCCTTATCATGACCTAGCTGTACGAGCTCCTTGGCTTATCAATCTGGTACTTGCCTACGGAGCTGTACACGGCCTGCTATTAAGGCCAGTGTTGGAACGTTTCAACACGGAAATACTATGCCTCATAATCACCCATTCCCACGCACGGTGAACCTTGCAAACCACCCTCGGTATTTGCTGTGGTGGTTCTGGTCATATTTCAATTCTAAAGTTAGTAATCTATACAAAATATCAAAACTTATCTACAACTATTCGGCAGCGGGGATGGGATTCAGCTTACCTTCCGCATGTTGCTGTAAGAATTGTCATTATCATGACAAACGATGACCTCTAGCAGCCGAGCCGGCGCGGGGTCAGCACTAGTCTAGTTCTGGACGTTTTTAATTATTTTGTCCGTAAAACCATGAAGCTATATATGAGCTATATACAAACCCCTTGTGTACTTGTGTTTGCACCCAGCGTAGAACGGTGCAAAGTCCACTGATTCACTCTCCCCACAAATTCACCTTCCCCAAAATTTCGGGTTTGTATATAATACCAAGGGTGGTTTGCAAGGTTCACCGTTCGTGGGAATGGGTGATTATGAGGCATAGTATTTCTGTGTTGACATGTTCCAACATGGGCCTTAATAGCAGGCCGTGTACAGCTCCGTAGGCAAGTACACGCCAAGGAGCTCGTACAGCTAATCATGACCCATTCCCCTCATTCACTCTGGTCTCGACTCTGCACAGAAGTGTTTTTATTGGGTTCAATGGCAATGCTATGGTGACTTCATCCACCTCAATAGCCTTTACACGCAAGTGTGGGAGTAGACCTATACACATTGAATAAGAGGGGTAAAGGCCAAAGAAAATAAATAAATAGGGTATAAATCCTGTATCCAGTTTGACCAATATGAATTCTGATCTTTGACTTTAAGTTTTCTTTTATTCAGAGGCAGAGTAACTCACCTTCAGAATCAAGTTCAACTCTTAATGGCCCAAATTCACAAAGGTTTAAACCACACCATGAATAGTGGTCATATTGACCACTACGATATATGCATGCAAAAATAGTTGGTATTTTCTGTCGCATGTACTACAGTTATGGGGGGAAAATAAGATATATATTTTAAATACTTGCTTCCAATTAAAAATCTCACTCCTACCTCAAATGGCCATTAGGAAAAACTTTTGATATTTTCAGCAAAATCCAAAGTCAAAATCATGCCCAAAACCGAAGAAATCCCTGCCGATTTGTTTCGCAATCACATGTTGTTTACATGGTTACAGCCCTATAGCTAGAAGGTCCGATAGTTAGCGGGTCCGATAGACCGACACCCAGTAGATAGAAGGTTCGATAGACCGAATGTACGAGAGGGTCCAATAGACGGACGGTTCTATAGACCGAATCGGCGGAGGGTCCGATAGTCCGAAGGTTCTATAGATCGAATGTCCAACAGGGTCCGATAGTCAGAAGGTCCGATAGACAGAAGGTTCTATAGACCGAATCGGCAAAAGGGTCCGATAGTCCGAAGGTTCAGTATAGGGGTCCAATAGTTAGAAGGTCCGATAGACCGACAATAACGTACAAAAAGCTAAAATAAGTGGATACAATAAGTTTGATCTCATAAAAGGAAAAAGGTAATGCCTTATCTTCTTCTATGTGTATTGTAATAAACCGATGCACTAGGTCTGTAGGCCCACACCCCCCCCCCCCCAAAAAAAAAAAATATGGGGAACTTATTTTAAAGTTTTGTTTCATACATTTTCAACATGTTAAATATATTTTTATCAGAGCATCATCATCATCACCGTGGGGCGGGGGTGGTCCACCCATCCCATGTAGATCAGCCCCCCCCCCCCCCGTAGGGCCTATTGGCAATGGGGAACGCTGACCATTTTTTGAAACATGGAAATCTAATTATATGGTGCACACTAAAGCCCCGAGGCCCATCATGCCCGAAGCATTTTTTTTCTAGTGGAGCAAGCTGAGGAAAGGGCGTCCCCTTCTTACACAAATGTTATTTTTTAAACAAAGAAATCTTATGGGGTGCACACTTTATAGTTGAATTTTCATTAAAAGTAACAAAAGATAAGATTCTGACAACAAAAGATTCTGACCGATAAAAATGAAATTGCTTCAATTAGGCTCTACCACCTCCTTGGGAGGGGCGTTTCCATTTTGTTTAGGGTTGTCAGGTGATATTTTCCTACCAGCTATGATGTCAGCTTTTATACTTTTTTGAATGTTCACAGACTTCACCCATACTACTACCTTGTGGCAAATTTTAGTCTGTGGACTGTCGGGAAAATTATACCATTTTTTTTTTTTGGGGGGGGGGGGGGGATTCGAGAATAGTTGGATACCTCATTGCCCGAATATTATGATATTCGGGCTTCTTGTTGCTGCAGGACGTAAGAGGTGCTTGCTGCAAGAAACAATCTAGGCCTAGTTTCTTGATTGTATGAGCGAGCAAAGCGAGCGAACGAGAGAAAAATTTTGTATACTGAGAATAGGTTCTAGCGTATTGTTATTCCGTTCTCAAAATCTGTGTAACATGTTATCGGCATCTTCCGTTCTCATATTGGGAAGAGACTATTGGTCACAGGCCATTATTTCTGAAAATTCATCTCTTTAGCCCCTTTAGGTCAACTTGCGGCTTGATTCCTTTCAGTTATGTTGCTAACATTCTTTGAGTAGAAAAATAGCATAACATTAGCTAAAGATTCAAGATGCAAACCAAATAACTTCCATTTGAATATGACTTATTAATATAATTGGCATTGGTTTATATACATAAATATGGCGATAATATATTGATAACTAATTAATATCAATAATGAAAATATAATGGGCATTGGTAAAAATAACCCTAATAATGCTAGTGAGTGAAGTTTTTGATTTTTGTTTTCTTCTCTTTCCTTTGTGATTTCTTCTTTTCTTTTTCTCTTCTTTTCCTTTCTTTTCTTTTCTTCTTTCCTTTTCAACCTCTTCCTTTTTTGCTTTTCCTTTGGTTGGAACGCCCCCACTTATTTTAACCACTTATTTTTTACCCACTTATCATTTTATCCACTATTTTACCCTTTTTACGCATTTATTGTCGGTCTATCGGACCTTCTAACTATCGGACCCCTACTGAACCTTCGGACTATTGGACCCTTTTGCCGATTCGGTCTATAGAACCTTCTGTCTATTGGACCCCCATGTACATTCGGACTATCGAACCTTCTATCTATCGGACCTTCTGACTATCGGACCCGTTGGTCATTCGATCTATAGAACCTTCGGACTATTGGACCCTCCTGCCGATTCGGTCTATAGAACCTTCTGTCTACTGGACCCTCTCGTACATTCGGTCTATCGAACCTTCTATCTATTGGGTGTCGGTCTATCGGACCCGCTAACTATCGGACCTTCTAGCTATAGGGATGACCCCGTTTACATACCGCCGATGTCTTAGACTAAAATCGGCCAATAAAATTTTTGTCCACAAAGAAACTTGGGATCTCAAGCGCACATCGATCTCTACGATTGTGCACACAGAAAATCGGGACTTTTCCATGTAAGCAATAGGGACCAAACTTTTAACAACAAAATTCTTTTGGGGAGATGTCAGCGCCTGCGGCGACCAGGAAATGTACACAATGACTCCGATAGCTCGTTTCGCGAGAATCGACAGTAAATTACGGATTTTATTTTTGGACTTTTCTTTTCCAACATCGGTAAGTTGAATTTATTGTATTTCTTGGATATGTTGGGGTCGGTGTTTGTAAATTAAATGCCGATTTTAATTGAATGCTGGTGACTTTTCTGCAGCGGTGTTTTGAAAAAGTTGAGGTGTACATGTATGACTGCCTAGATTCTACACACGAATTATAGGAATGTAGCTACATGTATGACTAAGAGTGGTTTAAACCATGGGTAAGGTTTAAACCTTCGTAAGCGTACTAAAGTAAGCGTAAATAGGTGCTCACTGCCCATGCGTGCTCATGTCAAAGAAAATATATGATTGGATCAGATTCCGTGTGTACGTACGCTTAAACCAAACCTCCTTTGTGAATTCGGGCCTTAAAGTTTAAAGCGTACCAATCACCAACAAGTATTCTGCTCTGTATTTTACGGGATCCATGTCGTTATACTGTATTTAAAATATGGGCTTAAGATATTACTTCTATAATTTAAGAGATATTGCAATTACACTCTCTATAACTTAAGCATAAAACAGACTCTTCAGTAGACTACTCGATGCACCTGTAATGCACTTGCCAAGATAAGGGCTCGCGCGGAACTAAACTCAGAGTTCGGTTCCACGTGAGCATTTTCATGTTAACCTTTTTCCTTCATCCTCCTTAACTGTTGACCGATAGAATGCAAAATAAATTTCTTCGAGATTGATTTGATACTTTCTAACTGTACACAAATGATTTTTTTCTGGTGACTGGTACACATTAATGAAAATATACAAGTTTTTAATAATTTATTTTACGATTGCGCTCTTTTTAGTACTTACTGAACATTTTTTCGACTTCCTTCTTCAACTTTATGTGTGACAGGCGTTCAAGATCGTCAAGGAGTGTGACATAATTTTCCTCTGTATAGATGTTTCGAGTTCCCATAAACTGAAAAAACTTTAGCATATCACCCTTAAATGATTCTTGGTGTCTAGGCAATACGACATCTTGTCTGAGAAATAACCATCTGGCTGCTTCCTTGTCATCGAGATGATTCACAATATGAAGCAAAATTTCTGGAAACGATTTAACTCTAGCCAGGTTTGGTGATTTTGGACTCAGAGTTTGAGTTGGACTTGTGCTTGGGAAGCTCGAACTTGGACTCAGGCCTGCCATTTTTGGAAACTACTCTTGCCAGTCACCACCAGTCTTAGTACTGCTAGCTACTGCGACACTGGTGCACTCATTCAGTGCAATCGTGGACACGACTACCACGGCACTAGTCACTAGGCCTAGTAAAATACGGAGTAGACATCAGTTTTATCACAATCAAAGAATCAGATCACAACGACCACGCACGATTTTATAAAAATTAGAGTTATAATATTGTCTAAGTCATGTAAGTTACTTGTTGTAAACACCAGACGATGCTCTGGTAACTGAGAAAAGGACAACAGGAAGAAGGAGATGACCGCGGCCACAAACGGAATGATCGTACCGTAGTACCGTTGTGTAGAAGTTAGGGCAGGTTCATCAGGCCATGCCATAACTCCAGGGAGCTCCAACGCGAAGCGTTGGAGCTCCAGGTACAACTATCCAAAGTCGACCTAGCTCATTTTATGGCTAAAAGCATCGCTTTATTTCGGCAGGTAAGATAGAAATTTGTACTTACACTTCAAGAGAATTACTGTAACTATGTAGCAGGATCTTTGATTTTACGATTTAACGATTGTTTCGATGAAAAAAATGGAATTTCCTCGCCGAGCCGATCTTTTCCCCGTACTGTACCGTCGATTCAAATGACTCGATCGCACTGTGTGTTCGAGTCAGCGACGTATATACGGTACATTACACACATTGCGATCGAGTCATTTGAATCGACGGTACAGTACGGGGAAAAGATCGGCTCGGCGAGGAAATTCCATTTTTTTCATCGAAACAATCGTTAAATCGTAAAATCAAAGATCCTGCTACATAGTTACTGTAATTCTCTTGAAGTGTAAGTACAAATTTCTATCTTACCTGCCGAAATTAAGCGATGCTTTTAGCCATAAAATGGGCTAGGTCGACTTTGGATAGTTGTACCTGGAGCTCCAACGCTGCGCGTTGGAGCTCCCTGGAGTTAGCCATGCAAGGGCGGATACGCTGTGTATACATACTGCACTGCGTATACGTACATGTTGCGTTGTGGACTTTCCCCTTTAGGGGGCAAAGGTTATGATCATGATGATTATGTTGGTAATTTACGGATTGTATATTTCAATGATATTTAGATTAAAATTATTTATTACTAAAATTATTTATTTCATAAAATAAATTTCATTCATATATTAAAGCATTCTTTTACAATATTTGAAAATAATTTGTGATATTAAATAGTTCAGAATTTTCCACATTACAAATTGGCAAGGGTACAAAATGGGGGAATTCCCGATTTCAAGCGCACTGTAACGACCAGCGCGCACATTGCACGTCACTGTGTTTATGATGTGTACGTGACGTCATCATGCGTTCGTATGTTTGGCCTGGACGCAGTATGTGCTACCGCGAAGTAAATGTTGTGTTGTAACTGTCTGAAGGAATCTTCGGGGGAATCCTCTCAAATCTAGGCGCCGAAGATGATGGAGCAGAGCCAGGAATCACCGGAGAGCAGAGAAGAGTAAAGTGGAGGTGTGACCACAAAACAAGTCGATGTGATTGATAACCTCATATGATTGTAGGCCTTACTGCGGCAGCCTGAACGCGTAGGTAAATGGCATCACATATATAATACTTTGATTTAAAGTAGACATTCAAAGAAAATCACAAATATGGCAATTAATGTATCACTAGAAACCGGGAAGCTTACAGATGGCAATCTTATAAGTTTTATGTCAACTGCGTATCTGGTGATTATAAAAACAACACAAATAAAATCTCTTCTCAGCATCTGGAATATCCGAGGATTCGCCAGAAATATAGCAATATTTTGATGTCGTCACACTCGGGATCGATCCTGCTTAAGCAGACGACGTCCTATAATGAATGAACGTAATTGCAATGCAATTATTTATCAAATTATAAAGAGTTTCGTGTATTTAAACATGACCTTATTTCACACCATTATAAAGGGAAAGTGAAACTGTTTCTGATAGCTAAAACCGTTTGATTGTAAATACATAGGAGAAGGGTCAATGATCAATGAAATAAACCCCACTTTCAAATTGAAAAGCCCTCCGAATAATAGCAGGATGGTATTCGTTCCCTCTTGAAACGCCGAACATGCCCTGGTGCAAGCAGCTGAAAATACAATGGCGTCTTATTTTGTTTACAAGTGACTGATTCCTTTATTTTGTTAACGCTGCATTTTTCATCAAAATAATACCATACACGAAGTTAAGAGTGAGGCAACAGACTAACATTAAGACTGACGCTAGTGAAGGAAGAGAAATAAGTGAAGAGGAGATGACAAAATAGGCTCTGAAAAATGTGTAAGATGTTATGGGACATCGTCTGCTTAGACAGGACTGGTCCAGGGTGTGTCGTCACATATCTCAGCAGCGTTCGAGGAGCTCTTCAGCTGATATATCGGGGGCTGTATTTTACCGTTTTATAATTGATAATAATCTTACTTCAAATGTTTCCAAGCGTTGAATTTGGATAACCTTGTTTAATTTATGCCATCTATGCAATAATAAGTATTAAGCCAATATTTAAAATCATTAACGTTCTACTTTAAAAAATAGTCCCTACGTAGCCCCGGGACGCTGCCACGAATAGCCAGGATTGGCTTCGTGAATGTAAAAAAAAAAAAAATTGGCTATACGCCTTCTACATCACGAAGCCAGGCGTTCTTACCCAGCAATCTAACTGCGCACGGGTTAGCAGGACTGGAATTTACTGCGGCAGCCCGAACACGTAGTGTTCGGGCTGCGATCAGCAGTCCTTTGATTGCTTGGATGTCTCTTAATTACAAGGTGACAGGTCGTTTGTCAAAATGAAAACCATGAAACATGACATTAGTTGATTTTAGGCTATTTTAGGTACTTACAAAACTTTACGATTGACTGTCGTCTTTCTTTTCAATGAGGATGATACAAAAAAGGCATATTTATCTCCAAGAGCCTGTACTAAATTTCTGTAGGGCGGTGTTTTGCTTGCAATGCGCATGCGTCAGCAGCTCCACGATAATACAGACAAGAAGGGAGGATTATGAATATTCATTAGACGAGTGGGCTCGAGAGATCGGCGGATCACGGTGGATATATGAATATTCATTATTCCTGTGACGAAAACTATGGCGTCATTGTAATAAATATTCATAGGCGCATGCGCAAGTGCCTATTTTCGTTTCTGCTTCAACAACATGGCGAATGGGACTGATTTCGAAAATTGAGAGTAAAAAGTGACATTCATCGATTCTACACATTTTTTAGGAAAAGCTGATTTGCGGAAGGTCCCGGGGCTAGACTGGAATATGCCCTGAAATATCACTTTTCTGATAACTATCACGACCGACAGCTCCTTCACCACAGTGTATCCTCCTAGGAAAACGTTTAGAATTAGAATGTCTTTTTGATCGTACGTATTTTTACAAAAAAATCCAAAAAAGATCGTACGAAATTTCCGAAAACTCGCCAGTGTTTGTGTGTATCCATGCCTCCTCTTGTCATGCAGATAAGGCATGACAATGGATACACACAAACACTGGTGAGTTTTCGGAAACTGCAAATCAGCTTTTCCTTAAAAATGTGTAGAATCGATGAATGTCACTTTTTACTCTCAATTTTTGAAACCAGTCCCATTCGCCATGTTGTTGAAGCAAAAGCGAAAATAGGCACTTGCGCATGCGCCTATGAATATTTATTACAAAGACGGCATAGTTTTCGCCACAGGAATAATGAATATTCATAATAATTATCCACTGTGGTCCGGCGATCGAGCTACTGCCTGCGCTGCCACACGTCTTAATGAATATTCATAATGCTCCCTTCTTGTCTATATAATTATTGGAGCTCCTGACGCATGCGCATTGCAAGCAAAACACCGACCTAAGGAAGTTTTTAGTACAGGCTTTTGGAGATAAATAGGCCTTTTTTGTATCATCCTCATTGAAAAGAAAGACGACAGTCAATCGGAAAGTATTGTAAGTACCTAAAGTAGCCTAAAATCAACTAATGTCATGTTTCATGGCTATCATTTTGACAAACGACCTTGTAATTAAGAGACATCCAAGCAATCAAAGGACTGCTGATCGCAGCCCGAACACTACATGTTCGGGCTGCCGCAGTAAGTCCCTACGATACAACTATACATTGTCATTTGCCCTAGACCAAAAATTCTGTCTCTCGTTCGTTAGTGTCTTATTTGGATAGGGTCGGCTCTTCACTAAGTGAAGAGCTAATGAACGAGAGACAGAGTTTTCGGTCTACATTTGCCCTAGACCGAAATTTTCTGTCTCTCGTTCGTTAGCCTCTTATTTGGATAGGGTCGGCCATTCACTTAGAGACAGAAACGCTCCATTCACTCGCCCGTGCAAACTCACTGTCAACCGCTTGACAGTAGGCATGTCGTTTTTGTAAATCGTATTATTCACATTTTAACAATATTTGTGTAAATTAAATAGATTAGGCCTAGGCTGTATACTTAAACGAACATGTTCAACTTACCAATTTGACTGTTATTCCTTTTAATGCTCCTTTTTCAGGTAATTCAGGGTCCAAGGTTTTCTCTGTTTGAAAATCTTCCAGCCGTATTCAAACGGTATAGTGTGTGAGTCAATGGGATTCGGTTTGCACAGGCGAGTGAATGGAGCGTTTCTGTCTCTAAGTGAAGAGCTACGAACGAGAGACAGAATTTTCGGTCTACATTTGCCCATGTAAATTGTGAGACACACGGAATAGTAGTAATAGTAGTGGTTTCACTCAGGGCTAATGTAGGCCTCTCCTAGTATAATTATGCGTGGTCGATGGTTTCTTTTTTCTGCTGTTCTGCCTCTGAGTCTGGAACTGAACTTCTGAATAAGTTTGCCCTAGTTTTGTTTTGGTGTGCTTGTTCCAATCATAGATAGATCATACATCGCTGCAGTCGCCATGAAATGTGTTGACAGCTTGACAAACTGAATTGTATGAACTAACTTATGATTTATGATACTAATAATACCAGGGTCAAGGAAATTTTCTCTCACATTTCTCTGATATCATGGAATTTAGACCTGTATCCTAGAAAGTGATGGAAGAAGAGTCAAAATTCCGGTCCTTGCTGATTCGCATCAGCAAAATTCTCTCAAGGGAAAATGTGCAACAACTTGTGTTCATGACGATGAAAGACATTAACAATAGGCAACTTTCTGAAGAGTTTGTAACATCAGGGAATGCCCTTGGGTTCTTCCAGGCAATGATAGAAGGAGATCTGTACAGCCACAATCATCCAACTTTACTTCTTCAACATTTAAAGATCATTGGGAGGCATGATGCTGTGATGATTATGAAGCAGGAAATGGGTATGTCATCACAAAGGAGTAAGTTTTATTTTATTATTTGTCTAGTGAATGAAATTCCTACTATTTTTTATTTTCCGTAGACATCCAAGGGCGCTTGCTGTGTTTATGATTAATTTGTCAAAATAATCAAGTGAATAAAAAAAAGTCGGGTAAAATGTTATTTTTTTTACCAAGAAGTATTTACAACATTTGAGTATGTGTTATTTATCCAAATCTTGCATGAGTTCTAAAGAAAATCCATGTTCATCTTGATGAAGACTATTAAAATGATATGGATATAATTACTATGTTCGAGTAGTATATCCATGCTTAGACCTAGAGGGAGCAATTTGATCTTGCCATGTTTCTGTGGTTTAATACTCAGAGAAATTAAGGCCATGAAAACATAACATGCATAATACGGTACGTCCCTTGTAAAGCCAAAGGATGCAAAAATTAGGGAAAAAAAAGAATTTATTGTCATTTACTTTTCAGGGGGATTATGGCCCCCTTATATGGGGGGAGACGGGAGTAATAACCTATACGTATCCATATCATAGTGGAAATATTTTTGAAGGAAATTTTGGTTGGTTTGATTGTGGGGGAGGGGCTCCTTCTTTACACCGTGGCAACCGATCAATATTCCCTCCCCTGAATGATGTCTACAGATCGGTTTATCATAAGGGAATGAATAATATATTTGAGGCGATATACAATAACATGTTTCCAACATTATGAAGGCCATTTTTCCCCATTCATGTCAATTTAGTTGTTGATAATAGGAATGACTTATGCGACAGCCACCCAAGTGTGCAGTTACGTAAACCTGAAACCCTAACCCTAAACTCTAAACCCTAACCCCAACCCTAACCCTATATATTGTTTTCATTTCGGGAGGCTGTCGCAAAAGGAAGTTTACCCTAGTATATGATATAAGTAAAAAGTAGAAATAAATTAAATTGAAATAAAGAGTCCTAAAAATAAGTGGCAGAAATCCCCTCCTTTAAATTAAAAAAAAAAAATTTAACAGTTACATGTTCCTCTCCTTCACCCTTCACCCCCTTCACCCTGACAGCACATCAGCCCTTAAAAAGTGCCTCCCAACGGTTACAGCCCTATAGCTAGAAGGTCCGATAGTTAGCGGGTCCGATAGACCGACACCCAATAGATAGAAGGTTCGATAGACCGAATGTACGAGAGGGTCCAATAGACAGACGGTTCTATAGACCGAATCGGCGGAGGGTCCGATAGTCCGAAGGTTCTATAGATCGAATGTCCAACGGGGTCCGATAGTCAGAAGGTCCGATAGACAGAAGGTCCGATAGACAGAAGGTTCTATAGACCGAATCGGCAAAAGGGTCCGATAGTCCGAAGGTTCAGTAGGGGTCCGATAGTTAGAGGGTCCGATAGACCGACAATAACGTAAAAAAGGTAAAATAAGTGGATATGATTAGTTTTTAATAGTTTTATCTCTTAAAAGGAAAAGGGTAATGCCTTATCTTCTTCTATGTGTATTGTAATGCACTAGAAATGGGGAACTTATTTTAAAGTTTTGTTCTATACATTTTCAACATGTTAAAAGTATTTTTATCAGAGCATCATCATCATCACCGTGGGGCGGGGGTGGTCCACCCATGCATCTCAGCACCCCCCCCCCCCCCGGTTAATTTTGCCGCTAAACCGATGTATTGGCAATGGGAACCATAATCTAATTATATGGTCACACTAAAGCCCCGATGCCCATCATGCCCGAAGCATTTTTTTCTGGTGGAGCAAGCTGAGGAAAGGGCGTCCCCTTCTAACACAAGTATTATATTTTAAACAAAGAAATCTTATGGGGTGCACACTTTATAGTTGAATTTTCATTCAAAGTAACAAAAGAAAAGATTCTGACCGATAAAAATGAATTTAAATTAGGCCCTACCACCTTCTTGGGAGCGAAGTGTTTCCATTTTTTTTTTTGAGGGTTGTCAGGTGATATTTTCCTACCAGCTATGATCTCAGCTTTTATACTTTTTTAATGTTCACCGACTACACCCATACTACTACCTTGTGGCAAATTTTAGTCTGTGGACTCTGTCGGGTAAATTATACCATTTTTTTTTTGGTGAGGGTAGGGGAATCCGAGGATAGTCAGATACCTCACTGCCCGAATATTATGATATTCGGGCTTCTTGTTGCTGCAGGACGTAAGAGGTGCTTGCTGCAAGAAACAATCTAGGCCTAGTTTCTTTTATTGTATGAGTGAGCAAAGCGAGCGAACGAGAGAGAGAGAGAGAAAAAAAAAAATTTTGTATCCTAAGAATAGGTTCTAGCGTATTGTTATTCCGTTCTCATAATATGTGTAACATGTTATCGGCATCTTCTGTTCTCATATTGGGAAGACTATTGGTCACAGGCCATTATTTCTGAAAATTCATCTCTTTAGCCCCTTTAGGTCAACTTGCCGCTCGATTCCTTTCAGTTATGTTGCTAACATTCTTTGAGTAGCAAAATAGCATAACATTAGCTAGAGATTCAAGATGCAAACCAAATAACTTCCATAAGAATATGACTTATTAATATAATTGGCATTGGTTTATATACATAAATATGGCGATTATATTAATAACTAATATCAATAATGAAAATATAATGGGCATTGGTAAAGAACCCTAATAATGCTAGGGAGCGAAGTTTTTGAATTTTTGTTTTCTTCTCTTTCTGATTTCTTTTTTTCCTTTTCTCTTTTACTTTCTTTTCTTTTCTTCTTTCCTTTTCAACCTCTTCCTTTTTTGCTTTTTCTTTGGTTGGAACGCCCCCACTTATTTTAACCACTTATTTTTTACCCGCTTACCATTTTATCCACTATTTTACCCTTTTTTTATGTATTTATTGTCGGTCTATCGGACCTTCTAACTATCGGACCCCTACTGAACCTTCGGACTATCGGACCCTTTTGCTGATTCGGTCTATAGAACCTTCTATCGGACCTTCTGACTATCGGACCCGTTGGTCATTCGATCTATAGAACCTTCGGACTATTGGACCCTCCTGCCGATTCGGTCTATAGAACCTTCTGTCTACTGGACCCTCTCGTACATTCGGTCTATCGAACCTTCTATCTATTGGGTGTCGGTCTATCGGACCCGCTAACTATCGGACCTTCTAGCTATAGGGATGACCCCCTCCCAACCCTCTAAGAACCATTCCCTGCCCATGGGAACCAAAATAAAGGCCCCAAATCCTTAGCGTATATATATATATATATATATATATATATATATATATATATATGACTAAAGGGTACATTAGGTGGACACACAACAATGCGCCCCCTACATTAGCGGGACAGTTGAGCATAGAAATAAGACAAAAACTGTCCAGCTAATATAGCCTTTAGATATATATAGATACATATAAAAGAAATATCGCTGAGTCGCTTATGAACCTTCGGGTGAAACAGGCTGTACGACTCGTAAGCTAAACTATCTAGCCAATATATATATGTACATGTATATCCAGGAGGAAAGGATCATCTTTCAGCTTGGTACGCTCCATCCTCCTGGTATCAATGCCAGTTTCTGTTCCTTTCCTTCATAGTAATTTTTTCCTCCTTCTCTCTTGTAGTTTGCTTTTGCTCTCTTTCCTCGTTTCTTTCTCTCTCTTTCATCTTTCATTTCTTTCCTTCTCTCCCCTCCTTTTTCTATTTTTTTTTCATTTTTTCTTCTTTTTTCTTTTTTCTTCTTTTTTTGGTCTTCTTTTTCTGGTCTTCTTTTTCTGTTTTCTTTTTTTGGTCTTCTTTTTCTGTTTTCTAACCTTCTATCCTCGTTCTGCCCACCTTTTTCCCTGTCTCTCTCCTTACTTTTCTCTATCTCTCTCTTCCTATCCATTGCTTTCTTTATCTTTCTTCATCAATCTCTTGCTCTCTCTCTTTTGCGCCTTGACACTTGTTTATTTATGCTTGTTGTTTTGACAATAATTATGCGCTATACACTCTATGCTTGGTGCATTTTTTGTACTGAAGTATCATTTCCTGAAGAAGCTTTATAGGCGAAATATTGAACATTTTGTGTCTAACGGAGTCATTTACTCTGTGTCTCTTTCTGTTTTTAATCTCTGTTGCAGAACTATTTTTAACTATATGTGTGTATATGGTATATGTAAAGTAATAATAATAATAATAATATTGGATATTTATATAGCGCTCATATCCACCAATGGTGCTCAAGGCGCTCCAATATTACATGTACCCTGGCTTTAGCCCAGCTGCTCTATAAGGCGCTGAAAGCATTCAAGGAATAAATTCCTACCAGGTACCCATTTACTACATCTGGGTGGAGAGTGGCAAATATAGATTAATGTCTTACCAAAGGACATTAGTGCCGCGGCGGGACTTGAAACGCGAACCATGAGATCCACAGTCCGGTGACGTATCGGAGAGGAAATGTAGATAATCACAATTATGTTAGACCGAAAAGTCAGTCTATTTCGTTCAGGAATATGCTCCGCAGAGACTATGTCTGTCTTCGCGGAATCTTTTGAGGAGAGCATCAAAAATAAAAAAAGATGTTTTAAAACTCCTACAAACAGACAGATCTTTCTGTCTAAGACAATGTATAAATGAAGAAACTTCATACACAAAATAAAAAAAAATATATAAGGTCTACAGTGTACATGTATATAATTTTTTTTTCAAGAAATCAAAGGAATTCTGTCATCATATACATGTATTCCAAAGTTTGTATTATTTTCATCTTTAGCATTGGGTTTGATCTGATTTGAGTATAAAACACCTATCAAATATAACCCAGCTGGAGTTATCTCATGCTTAGTATTAATTTTGTCAAAATTGTTCTGTGTACTTCTGTAATATTCAAAATTACTTGGTTTATTACCCTTCTGACTTATAATGAATTAACAATTTAACATGTATTTCAATCATTAAAATTAAATGAATCAATTAGAAAACATGATTAAATGATAGCTTTTTGACCTGAATACGTGTGCATGCTTTTGAAGGATACAACCAAGGCATGCTCTTGCAGCATAATACTCCAGGGTCCTTTCATCAAAGATACAGGTTAAGAGTTACGATTGCAAATTGTTTATATACAGTGGAACCTCCTTATAACAAACTTCTTGGGACCAAGAAAATTACCTCTTTATATCGAAACCTTGTTAAATCAGATCTAACATACAATAGAACACAAACAAGTAAAAATTACCTTGTTATAATGAGAGTTTGTTATAACAGAGGTGCACTGTATTGGGTTGTTTCGGCTTCGGATCAGGGTTAGGTAAAGTGTTAGGTCAAAGGTTGAAGTGAAGAATTTGGTTAAAGTGTTATGAGTTGACCATGCAGCAATAGACCACTTCGGTAATGTATGCAAATTTTATGCAAATTTTATGCATACCTTTCAAACAAAGGTTGTTCTTGACAACCTGAATGCTTGCCGGACATAGCTACAAATAATGTGTGCAAACTGGATTCCAAGCATTGAGGCTCATTTATAAAAAGCATGTTCATGGAATAGCTCGTCACTAGGTGCTCAGAGAATATATTTGCATAAATTTGTATACATTACAGAAGCGGTCTATTGTCACCAGAGAAGGTGTTAGGCCAAATAATCTAATTCCTAGTTTCTTGTTCCCTCCTCCTTCCTTTTTTCGGGTTGCCTCAATTTTCTTTGTTATTTGATACTTTGTTCTAACATGAAATGAATAAGAATACAATAAATTAACAAAAAATCTTTTAATATAAATGAAATTTCCCTTTGTTTTGAGCCTCTGGATTGCTTGAACAATGAAATCAATTTCAGCTTCTTTTAAAATGTTGTTGAAATCCTCCAATAGCATTTTTATGTTTGGGAAAAATCTAAAATAACATGGAACAATGTTTGGAAAAGCCGGACAGAAAACTATAAAACAATTTTACTTGGCCTTATAGATCCATTTTAATGTCAATGTAAAGCACATTTTGTTTGCACCAATCTCCTCTATACAGATCAGTCTATAGATCAACAAAAGAGTACTCTATTGCATCAAGGATCAGGAGCAGGAATACCAACTAGCGGAACAGCATCTGTCCCATGCCATCTCAATCCAAGGCCAGCAATGAATTTAGGCCAACAGTCAGTGCCATTACCAATGGTGAGCACTCAAACTCTGAGACAACCAAATGATGCTTGTAATTTGGAAACAGAAACAACTCCTTACGATCAAAGGTGTACAGATAGCACCAAGGTGCCTGAACCAGAGGCATCTCTTTTTGGAGATGCGACTTCAAGAAGTTATCCAGATATGCATCTACCTGAACAGCCTCCTCAGGACATCGACGACAACAGAGACACCGAAGGCTCATCAGCAACAGGCTTTTGCTTCCAAAGTTCAGAGAAGAAGCTTGCATCTGCAAGAAACTATCCAGACATTCCAGAAAGGCCTCCTCGTGGAAGCAATGGAGACACCAGCATCCCTTCGAAAGCTGGCTACAGCCTCCCACTCCCACTCCCAATCCCAGCATCACAGAAGATCTCCATAGCTGCAGTACCACAGCAAACTGTCCCTGCTGCTAGACCAGACATTACTTACATGTATCATGCTGAGCAGTACCAACATCATAAAGGACTACACAGACCTCAAGAGCTAGGTAAGTCTGAATGAGGAAATGTTCATGTTTTTGTCATAAAACATACATTACCTGTAGGTTTGAACTGGAAAATTTCAGCTGCAAAAGTACTGATTTGCAGTTCAGTGTATGCATTTTTATATTGCAATATATTTTTTCTTTGTTTCTTTGATTAGACCCCCTTACTATCATACTACATTATAAACAAAGAGTTGATGTTTTGAATAATCTTAATTACATGCAGATATGGAGAAAGATTTATGATCTATCATTTTTTTATTGGATTGTTTTTGGTAGTAGAACTGTGCAATTAATGATGACCAAGAATAAATAGGTAGACACTTAAAGAGGCCAACCAAAATGACAATGGCGGAATCTCATTAATATTCATGAGAATACAAACTATGAATATGTATATACGCATGCGCAGATAAGCTTGCGCTTAAACTTTTCGGATATAAGCTTTATTTCCGCTGTATATCGCGTGTAGTGAGCGTAGCTACATAGGTTAAGGCGAAGTGTATTAGTAAATGGAAGACCATGGAAGACCGTGGGTTCGATCCTCTCGACATACTTTTTTTTTTTGAAGGGGGGGGGGGGGGTGGCGGGGGCGGGGCGCGGGGTAACATGGATCTTCTCTTTTTTTTCCCCCGATTGTTTTTTCTCTCTTCTCATTAAGAAAAAAAAATGTTTGTTGAAACATAGAAAGTATCGGATGTGATTCGAGTACAATGAATCATTATGTTTCTAAAATGATTTCCTTTTTTTTATATTATTTTGAACATTTTTACTCGTTTCATGAGTGGATATATTTAAATTACAACCTCAATCTCCCATTGACTATTTCACATTGTATCGTGAAGTTTTAACATGCTTTGCAGTTGTGTATAAAGGGATGTCATTTTGGTTGGCCTCCTGCGTCATTTTGGTTGGCCTCCTGTGTTTTCCCACTTGATATCTCGTGTATAATAGATACTATCATGTTCTATTATTTTCATCATTTTTACTCGTTTCATAAGTGGATATATTCAAATTACAACCTCAATCTCCCATTGACTGTTTTACAATGCAACGTGAAGTTTTAACATGCTTTGCAGTTGGGTATAGTGGGATGTCATTTTGGTTGGCCTCCTGTGTCATTTTGGTTGGCCTCCTGTGTTTTCCCACTTGATATCGCGTATAATAAATACTCTCATGTTCTATTATTTTCATCATTTTTACTCGTTTCATAAGTGGATATATTCAAATTACAAACTCAATCTCCCATTGACTATTTCACTTTGTATCGTGAAGTTTTAACATGCTTTGCAGTTGTGTATAAAGGGATGTCATTTTGGTTGGCCTCCTGTGTCATTTTGGTTGGCCTCCTGTGTCATTTTGGTTGGCCTCCTGTGTTTTCCTACTTGATATCGCGTATAATAAATACTCTCATGTTCTATTATTTTCATCATTTTTACTCGTTTCATAAGTGGATATATTCAAATTAGAACCTCAATCTCCCATTGACTATTTCATATTGTATCGTGAAGTGTTAACATGCTTTGCAGTTGTGTATAAAGGGATGTCATTTTGGTTGGCCTCCTGTGTTTTCCCACTTGATATCTCGTGTATAATAGATACTATCATGTTCTATTATTTTCATCATTTTTACTCGTTTCATAAGTGGATATATTCAAATTACAACCTCAATCTCCCATTGACTGTTTTACAATGCAACGTGAAGTTTTAACATGCTTTGCAGTTGGGTATAGTGGGATGTCATTTTGGTTGGCCTTCTGTGTCATTTTGGTTGGCCTCCTGTGTTTTCCCACTTGATATCGCGTATAATAAATACTCTCATGTTCTATTATTTTCATCATTTTTACTCGTTTCATAAGTGGATATATTCAAATTACAAACTCAATCTCCCATTGACTATTTCACTTTGTATCGTGAAGTTTTAACATGCTTTGCAGTTGTGTATAAAGGGATGTCATTTTGGTTGGCCTCCTGTGTCATTTTGGTTGGGGGCATCTCGTTTTTCCGAAGGTTCGTTTTTCCGAAGGTTCGTATTTCCGAAGGTTCGTATTTCCGAAACACTAATTTCCCATGCCTGGGGGTTCATAATTCCGAAAATGAAAAAGGGTTCGTAATTCCGAACATTTGTTGCATTATTCCGAAGGTTCGTTATTCCGAAGGTTCGTTTATCCGAAGGTTCGTTTATCCGAAGGTTCAGAATTCCGAAAATGAAATAGGGTTCATATTTCCGAAGGTTCGTATTTCCGAAAATGAAAAAGGGCTCATAATTCCGAAGGTTCGTATTTCCGAAAATGAAAAAGGGTTCGTATTTCCGAAAATGAAATAAGGTTCGTATTTCCGAAAATGAAAAAGGGTTCGTATTTCCGAAAATGAAATAAGGTTCGTATTTCCGAAAATGAAAAAGGGTTCGTATTTCCGAAAATGAAAAAGGGTTCGTATTTCCGAAAATGAAAAAGGGTTCGTATTTCCGAAAATGAAAAAGGGTTCGTATTTCCGAAAATGAAATAAGGTTCGTATTTCCGAAAATGAAATAGGGTTCGTATTTCCGAAAAATGAAATAGGGTTCATAATTCCTGCTAAAAAAAAGCAAATTCATCAGGAGCAGAGCTGGAGTAATGGGGGGGGGGGCACGCCCCCACCCCTAATAATTGCCCTCCAGTCCTATTTGGATTAAAGGAATGTGAAAGAAAGATGAGTCTCGTCCGGGTCTGAGGTACAAAACTGTATTTGGGCAGCCATGTTGATCGTTAACCTCTTCTCAAAGTTCTTCTTTCTTCATCCTTTCTTCTTTGTTTTCCTTTCGCTTTTTTCTTATTTATAATCTATTTATTCCCATATGCATATCCGAATTTTCTGTTTTCTTTCCTTTTTTCTTTTTCTCTCTTTTTTCCCTTCTAACCTCTAATGAATCTTTTCACCTTTTTCTTTTCTCCTTTCTCTTCCCTCTCCCTCCTTTTTGCCCACATAGTGGCGCATATACTGACAGCAATGTTGAATATGAAAGGTGGAGTGACATCCCAACACCCCACCCCTGCCCCAACCCATTTTAGCAAGGCCCATGATAGGGGTGCGGTAGGAAAATTTATATATCTTATAAGCCTGATCATGTGATCTCACATTGTGCAGTACGCAGTTATCTTTATAAAGTTCATATAATGGAACTTAATACAATAACTACGTGTATTTGGGGGCCTCGTGTTTGAAACCAAGTGGATGCGGTCACCATGGCCCCTCGAAGTGACTTAAAATCGTCGTTCCACTGTTTGCTTACTTTATACAAACATAAATTATCGAGTAATCGCAGATATAGGTTAACTATAATTTTTATAATTACAGAGGCCGCATAACTTCTTTTTTTTTAAGTAGGAGGGGGGGGGGGCTGACACATCTTTCCCGAAAATCCACCATTATGTTTCTACATTTTCTAAATTTTATGAGCGAGCGAAGAGAGCGAGGAAAGAATTAACCTACAATTTTATTTTGTCAAAGAAATACACGAGAAAAGTTTATGTACATGATCACCTCCTATACTTGATATGATGCACCACGCGTTACCCCGGGTAGCGTTGTACCCGAGGTACCATAGTGTCCCTGTATTAAAGAGTTGCGACATGGACGTCTCACTTTTCTGGAAACAAAATGCCGTTCGAATTCTTTCCATTGAGAACACCCAGGTGCTCATCGGAATTGAATATAAATGTTATGTAATAGTGGAAACAAAATGTAGTTCAAATCCCCAGTTGTCGCAACTCTTTAATTAATACAGGGACACTATGGTACCCCGGGGTACAGCGCTATACCCCGGGGTAACGCGTGGTGCATCATATGTCGGATTTCGGGCACTTTGCAACACGAATATGTGTATATTTGCTGAACGAGGCATCCAAGAAAAGTTTAAGTTTTACGAACGAACGAGAAAAATGGACACTTTATCATCTTTAAATGCTATCAACAAAAGACACTTACAAACATTATTCTAAGAAGTATATTTGTGCACCTTAATATTTTACCAGTCTCTGATATGATATATCTTATAACACTCTCATTTTTACGTATAAGCTACCGATCAGGAAAATTACCCAGTTTATTTGATGACAGTCATGTTCACTCTTAATTCATCTGTGTATTCATATACTACCCGTCAATCTGTCAATCCACAATGTTTCACCAACCTAAGGTTTTCTCTACTTTAAATTCATTTGGCATTAAAGCTATGGTCGCAACCCATAAAATTAGCCTGCAATGGGAGTAAAATGCCTAAAAATATGTTTACAAATATGATGTTATGTTTTGCATAATGAATTTATATAGTCAAATAATTTTACACATTCATGCATACTAAATGAAAAAAATTACGTGTTAAAAAATTGCCTTATTTTAGTAGCCAGCCTTAGCATAATATGCTTTGGACACTATAATTTTCATTATGGATATGTAGAAATTTGGATCCACTGGATAATATTTTCCACGTTGTAAACCACAAAATCATCTTGTCAGATTTATATGTGTTTTGAGGTTGACAGATAGAAATAGGTTGCAAAACTTTAGCAATCATTAGGATCATTTGAATGTAATTAAGATTCTATCATCATCTGAAAAGGAAAGTGAGTTCAGCATTATCACATTAAATTACTTGTGAATAATAGACGTCATTAATAGACGTCCATATGCACTCTTCAATGTTCATCAAAAGATAATTCTTGTATGCAATGTAAATCATATCACAATATATAACTAAAAAGAGCAAAATAGGAGGTAAAGATCAGAATCCAGAACTTTAGTAACTCCCAGTGTGGGTGATAGCAGGGGCGGCGGGGCGTCTTTCAAAATGGGTGGGGGCACCAACAAAAGGGGCACTTTGGGGGCAAAGGGCACCTACAAAGGGTGAAATAATTGCGGGAAATGCCACTTTGAGCTGAGACAATAGTATACCGCTACATTAATGATTAATACACTATCGAATATCATTTTCGACACATTATTGTTTATGTCTTAGCATGGTTCTAGATGAAAAAGGAAAAAAAAAAAAGAAAAGAAAAAATTACTTTACAGTTGAGTGCAATGGTCTGATTATTCATATTGAAGATATTTTGAATAGCAGCGATTTTCCTAATATGATAAAAAGACAATGGTAAATGCGAGCGAGCGTAGCGAGCGAGCTTAGAAATTTTTAGAAAGAAATTGTCCTTCTTCCCGTTTTGATGTAAGGGCACTGCTCATTCTTGTATAACTGCCCCCTGCTCCACTGCCTCTCATTATGCTGATATCAGTAGGGGATCGGAATCTATTATAAAGGAAGCCTCTCTGAGCTAGGTAGGCCTATGTGGTTCTTTTGTGGACTTTAGGGCTTATTTTTAGTTTACACTTTTCATAGTATACTTTTTAATCACAATTTATGTTCACGAAGTAATTACATCTTAAAGATAATAAAGTGTCAATGTTTGGCTCGCTGGAATCCAGCAGCGTGGTGCCTGAACATCCTTTTATTTTGGGAAGCGAGATGGTGGGCTAAAATCATTATTCTATAGACAATATCTCCTTTTTTTACTTGCTCACTAGCGCGTAAGATTTAGAAACGGAATAGTTTGGGACAGGGAACGCCCTTCATTAGGGCGAGTGAAGTGCCCAGATATTCCATATTCGGCAGTAGGGTTCAGTAATATTATTCATGGCTCATTATTACATGTTCTATATTTGTCTTTTGATGGCGAAATTGCATTTCCATTACAATAAAAAAGGGTTTTATGTTTTTTTCTAACTCGCTTCGCTCGCTTGCAAATTGTACGAACGGGGAGTATGATATTCTGCCAAGAGGCATCAGCTCCCCCTTTCAAAAACATTATGTGGCCATTTTCTGCTTGTAAAGATCTACTTGGAACTTTAGTGTGTCTCATTTTCCAAAGCGGTATATACATTATATAAATAACTTCAAGCCAATTTCGTTGTAGGAAATTTAATCCGGAATCCGATCATTCACTTTCTTCAATACATCAGTACGTATTTTAATCACCGAGGTAATATCATTTTATGAGAAATGAAACATGTATTCCTGAGGCGCTTGCTCTCTACGCTCGCTCACAAATATTGGTTATTATAATAGGAACAATTATAATTAGGATAATAATATTAATAATAATAATGATAATGATAATAATAATAATAATGATAATAATAATAATAATTATAATAATAATAATCATATTAATAATAATGATAATATTGATAGGAATTACGATAATAATGGCTATTTCTCTGGATTTTATTATAATTGTTATCATCATTGTTATGATTATTGAGTACGAAATAAATATCTTTACACTTGGCCGTCTTTCCCCTCCTCCCTATCCAAAATACGGATTGACGCCGTATTCTCTGAATTTAAACCCTTTTTCATTTTCGGAAATACGAACCCTTTTTCATTTTCGGAAATACGAACCCTATTTCATTTTCGGAAATACGAACCCTATTTCATTTTCGGAAATACGAACCCTATTTCATTTTCGGAAATACGAACCCTATTTCATTTTCGGAAATACGAACCCTATTTCATTTTCGGAAATACGAACCCTATTTCATTTTCGGAAATACGAACCCTTTTTCATTTTCGGAAATACGAACCCTTTTTCATTTTCGGAAATACGAACCCTTTTCATTTTCGGAAATACGAACCCTTTTTCATTTTCGGAAATACGGACCCTTTTTCATTTTCGGAAATACGAACCTCATTTCATTTTCGGAAATACGAACCTTCGGAATTATGAACCCTATTTCATTTTCGGAAAAAAGAACCTTCGGAATTAAGAACCTTCGGAAAAACGAACCTTCGGAAATACGAACCTTCGGAAAAACGACATGTAACCTTTTGGTTGGCCTCCTGTGTTTTCCTACTTGATATTGCGTATAATAAATACTCTCATGTTCTATTATTTTCATCATTTTTACTCGTTTCATAAGTGGATATATTCAAATTAGAACCTCAATCTCCCATTGACTATTTCATATTGTATCGTGAAGTGTTAACATGCTTTGCAGTTGTGTATAAAGGGATGTCATTTTGGTTGGCCTCCTGTGTCATTTTGGTTAGCCTCTTTTGTTTTCCTATTACAGCTCTCATAATAAATGCTTTTATGATCTATTACTAAGTATTTTGTTCATTTTTACTCGTTTTATATGTTGAAACATTCAAATTAAAATTTCAATATCCCATTGACTGATTTGCAATGTAGCGTGAAGTTTTAACATGCTTTGCGGTTGTGTATAAAGGGATGTCATTTTGGTTGGCCTCCTGTGTCATTTTGGTTGGCCTCCTGTGTCATTTTAGTTAGCCTCCTTTGTTTTCCTATTACAGCTCTTATAATTAATGCTTTTATGATCTATTACTAAGTATTTTGTTCATTTTTACTCGTTTTATATGTTGAAACATTCAAATTAGAACTTCAATCTCCCATTGACTGATTTGCAATGTAGCGTCATTTTGGTTAGCCTCCTGTGTTTTCCCACTTGATATCGCGTATAATAAATACTCTCATGTTCTATTATTTTCATCATTTTTACTCGATTCATAAATGGATATTTTCAAATTAGAACCGCAATCTTACATTGACTGTTTTACAATGCAACGTGAAGTTTTAACATGCTTTGCAGTTGTGTATAAAGGGATGTCATTTTGGTTGGCCTCCTGCGTCATTTTGGTTGGCCTCCTGTGTTTTCCCCCTTGATATCTCGTGTATAATAAATACTATCATGTTCTATTATTTTCATCATTTTTACTCGTTTCAAAAATGGATATATTCAAATTAGAACCGCAATCTCACATTGACTGTTTTACAATGTAACGGGAAGTGTTAACATGCTTTGCAGTTGGGTATATTGGGACGTAATTTTGGTTGCATGGCTCCTGTTTTCTTTGATTGAGATAAAAATCACTTGTCTTGAATTAAGCTTGTGTTGGCCTTTGTAATGACACATTTAGGGGCGGGTATAGTGGGGACCCCCTTCGAAGCTTTAAGTCTCTATCATTTTTATTTATTTTTTTATTTATTTTATTTTATTTTTTTTTTGGGGGGGGGTTAAAGGGGAGGGAGTAAATAAAATGAAAACCCTTATTCAACCCTAAATATCATTGTAATTAGTACATATAGATTTCCTGAAATATACATGTACTTTTGGTTGTATATATGTATTATTAAGACAAGGGCAAAATATCAAAATATTTACAAGTCATCAAAAATGATTGGTGCACAACAAAAAAGATATATAAAAAAGAATATATATATATATATAATTATATATGTATATATATATATATATCTATACAGTGTGTCACAGAAAAAACGAAACCGAGATTTATCGATGTTTAATCATATCTTAATCACAATTATGACAAATATTTGTAAAGATTGCATCCTCTTCTTTCATTTGATGTCACTCATAATTATGATACATACGTCACGCATGAGTGAATAAAGACAATATGAAGCAGGGCTACCAAAAATTCGTTTGGCCAGCGATCTGAATTTCAAAGAAATAACTCACATTTCTAGGGCTTGTCTCGAATGGGTGGGTTGCGGGAGCGGGATGGGAGCGGGAACGGGCACACCCTTTCGAGACAACCCCCGGTTATCTCGAATGGACGCGTTCCCAGCGAGAAGTTCAATGAACGCGCCACTTCGAGACAACCGGGGGGGGGGGGGGGGGCTTTCCTCGAATGGGTGTGTTGAGTAGACTTTTGTAACAGACGTTTTATAAATTTTTGAAAAATGTACTCTTGCTGTTTTTTTCGTTTTTCTTTTGTCTAAGATGTAGAAAATATAATAAAACAGTATCTAAAAACAGCTTTTGACAAGGAAATCATTATTTGTGCAAAATAAATAGGAGAATTGAATAATTATGCATAAAAACATACGGGGACGAAAGGGCAAGTGGCGTAGCTAGGATTTTTTGTATTTATTTATTTATTATTATTTTTGTTTGGCGTGACCTGGGCCCCGTAACATAAAGAGTGTTTAGCGATTAATCGCTAAACTCCGATCAAGCGCTAATAGAATATAATGTTAATTCACTGCGGCGTATTTTTTTTTTACGGGGGGGGGCACAAGATGGCCATGCCCCACCCCTTATTGGTGGGTGAGTAAGAAAATAGGAAGATGAGTGAAGAAGATGAAAAAATATTCCCGGGAAAATGTAAATAGGGGTCAATTTTCGCAGACTCTGGTGGTTTCCTAACACCCGGGGATAGGAGGGGGGGGGGGGGTTAATTTCCTAAATTGCCTGGATAGGGGGTCCAATATCTCAGAAAATTCCCCGGGATAGGGGGGTAAAACAAATTCCAACTTCTCCGGGATAGGGGGTAACTTTTGAAAAGGATGTACGAGCATAGGCCTACCCCTTGTATGGGGAGTTGGGGGGGGGGGGGGGCGGGTACAAACGACCTTTTGATATGCGTTTTGACATTTGATAGTGGGTATTGATAGAATGATAGTGGCATTAAAAGGTGTTTCTAACTTTGGAAAGATGATAAACACTTGGCTTATGTCAGCCCATGCCTGTAACACAATTTCACAATATTTAACAGGCCACGCCAAAAAAATAAAAATAAAAAAATAAAAAATCATAGCTACGCCACTTGCCCTTTCGTCCCCGTGTGTTTTAATGCATAATTATTCAATTCTCCTATTTATTTTGCACAAATAATGATTTCCTTGTCATAAGCTTTAGATACTGTTTTATTATATTTTCTACATCTTGGACAAAAGAAAAATGAAAAAACCAGCAAGAGTACATTTCTCAAAAATTTCTAAAACGCCTGTTACAAAAGTCTACTCAACACATCCATTCGAGGAAGGCCCCCCCCCCCCCCCCCCGGTTGTCTCGAAGTGGCGCGTTCATTGAACTTCTCGCTGGGAACGCGTCCATTCGAGATGGACGGGGGGGGGGGGCTTGTCTCGAAAGGATGTGCCCGTTCCCGCTCCCATCCCGCTTCCGCAACCCACCCATTCGAGACAAGCCGCCCCCCGAGACAACTACCCCCTAGGGCACAATCCTGTTCATTGTGATGTTAAGTCCAATTTGGTGTACCTTTTCTAGAGGGTGGTTTTCCTGGGGTAGTTGTCCTGAGGGTAGTTAGTTGTCCTAGAGGGTGGTTGCTCTAGGGGGTAGTTGTCTGGGGGGGGGGGGTAGTTGTCCGGGGGTGTTTGTCCTAGGGGGTAGTTGTCTGGGGGTAGTTGTCAGGGGGTAGTTGTCCTAGAGGGCGGTTGTCATAGGAGCAGTTGTCTGGGGGTACTTGTCCGGGGGGTACTGATGAAAATAATAGAACATGATATTTATTATACACGAGATATCAAGTGGGGAAACGCAGGAGGCCAACCAAAATGACATCCCATTACACACAACAGCAAAGCAATTTGAATATATCCACTTATCAAACGAGTAAAAATGATGAAAATAATAGAACACGAGAGTATTTATTATACGCGATATCAAGTAGGAAAACACAGGAGGCCAACCAAAATGACACAGGAGGCCAACCAAAATGACATCCCGTTACACACAACTGCAAAGCATGTTAAAACTTCACGCTACATTGCAAATCAGTCAATGGGAGATTGAAGTTGTAATTTGAATATATCCACTTATCAAACGAGTAAAAATGATGAAAATAATAGAACATGAGAGTATTTTTTATACGCAATATCAAGTAGGAAAACACAGGAGGCCAACCAAAATGACACAGGAGGCCAACCAAAATGACATCCCATTACACACAACTGCAAAGCATGTTAAAACTTCACGCTACATTGCAAATCAGTCAATGGGAGATTGAAGTTCTAATATGAATGTTTCAACATATAAAACGAGTAAAAATGAACAAAATACTTAGTAATAGATCATAAAAGCATCTATTATAAGAGCTGTAATATGAAAACAAAGGAGGCTAACCAAAATGACACAGGAGGCCAACCAAAATGACACAGGAGGACAACCAAAATGACATCCCTTTATACACAACTGCAAAGCATGTTAAAACTTCACGCTACATTGCAAATCAGTCAATGGGAGGTTGGAAGTTCTAATATGAATGTTTCAACATATAAAACGAGTAAAAATGAACAAAATACTTAGTAATAGATAGAGGCTAACCAAAATGACACAGGAGGCCAACCAAAATGACACAGGAGGACAACCAAAATGACATCCCTTTATACACAACTGCAAAGCATGTTAACACTTCACGATACAATGTGAAATAGTCAATGGGAGATTGAGGTTGCAATTTGAATATATCCACTTAATATTAAACGAGTAAAAATGATGAAAATAATAGAACATGAGAGTATTTATTATACGCGATATCAAGTGGGAAAACACAGGAGGCCAACCAAAATGACGCAGGAGGCCAACCAAAATGACATCCCACTATACCCAACTGCAAAGCATGTTAAAACTTCACGTTACATTGTAAAACAGTCAATGGGAGATTGCGGTTATAATTTGAATATATCCACTTATGAAACGAGTAAAATGATGAAAATAATAGAACATGAGAGTATTTATTATACGCGATATCAAGTGGGAAAACACAGGAGGCCAACCAAAATGACGCAGGAGGCCAACCAAAATGACATCCCTTTATACACAACTGCAAAACATGTGAACACTTCACGATACAATGTGAAATAGTCAATGGGAGATTGAGGTTGTAATTTGAATGTATCCACTAATGAACCGAGTAAAAATGATGAAAATAATATAAACAAAGGAAATCATTTTAGAAACATACTCGAATCACATCCGATACTTTCTGTTTCAACAAACATTTTTTTTTTAATGAGAAGAGGGAAAAAAATCGGGGGAAAAGAGAACATCCATGTTACCCCTCGTCCCGCCCCCCCCCCCTAAAAAAAAAAGCCCAGAGGATCGAACCCACGGTCTTCCAATTGCTAATGCACTTTGCCTTAACCTATGTAGCTACGATCACTACATACTAAATCCGGCGGAAATAAAGCTTATATCCGAAACATTTAAGCGCAAGCTTATCTGCGCATGCGTATATACATATTCATAGTTTGTATTTCATGAATATTAATGAGAATCCGCCATTGTCATTTTGGTTGGCCTCTTTAAGTGCTTACCGAATAAATAACCATTCAAATATATCAAGGACTATATAAACTGTTTCTTTTTGTTATAGTAATTTAAATGACCAATGTTGAGCCTGTAAGGCAAAATAGATTTTTTTTTTAGTCATGCCCTACCAAAAGTGCTTTAAACATATTTGCAAGAGATTTAGTTGATTTGTACATTGGCAACTGATGTGAAATATTCTATGATTGATGATGTTTTCATATGTTTTGTTACAATCTGTAGGAATAGGTGGAGCGTTTCAGTATGAAATTAAGGTTGAGCAGCTGGAAGAAAGACCACCTCCTATACCAGAGTAAGCATATTTGGCGCTCTACAGAAACTAAACAATTGAATACATTTTAAAAATCTTTAAATGATAATAATATTAATACTTTATTATTGAAATACATGTACATGTAGGCATATATGTCTCTAAGCTCCATAACTCTATCCAAGTGGGTGTTTCATAAAGCTGTTCGTAAAGTTAGGAATGACTTTACGAACGACTGGAACATTGTCTTGGGTGCGATACTAATCAGATTCTCAATCATTTAGCACAAGAACTGATTACCAGTCGTGCGTAAAGTCAGCATAACTTGATACGAACCGCTTTATGATACACCACCCTGGTGTATTATGAAATTGGTCTGTGGATTCCCTTGCCATGAATTTATAGGGCAATCCAACCTTGGTGATAAGTTGATTTGTGTGAAAGCAGAAAAATAAGAAAAACAAGATCGTGAAAGTTTGAGAGAAATCGGACAAGGAATAAGAAAGTTATAAATGTTTGAAAAATGAGATCACTACATCAATGCCAATCTCAAATTGGCAATTTGGTGAGTCGATTGTGACATACTTGTGGACAACTCTCCCGTTTGTTGTACACAAATATATTATTAATTTGCGGTTTTCTCCGAGGTGCTTTTACCCTCGGGGCAGTACTCAAAATATATTAGATATCGCATATATTTATAGGTCCTCATGAAAGAAAAAAATCCTGAGTAATACATTTTGAAGAAAAAAAAGACATTTTAGTCATTTTGTGTGTTGGAGCGAATGGGGGAGTTGTCCGCAACTACATCACAGTCATGTTATCTATTCGGCCCATTTGAACTTCCCATATGTATAGTGATTACAACTTCCAAGAATTCATAACTTTCTTACTGTTTGTCCGATTTCGTTCACACTTTCACCAATCTGATTCTCTGATTTTTCCTCTTTCATTCAGAGCAACTTGCCATTAGGGTTGGATTTCCCTTTAACCCTTTAAAGAAAATTGGCCACATTTTGTGGTTTGGCTCAATAAGTTTCGATTCAAAGCTCTAAAAAATATACCACATGCATGAGTAGAAAGAACAAAAATTTCTGCAGACACTGCGTCCATTTGTGTTTCACGACCATATTGCGTTTGATGCCAGGAATTTTAAAAAGAAGAATAAGCATTCAAATCCTTAAAATGGAAACACATTGAGAGCTTCAATAACATTGCTTTTTTATCAAAATCGGCAATTCTTTCAACTTTTCTCAAAGTTTCTAACCGTGTATATTGTTTTCAAGACATAACATCTTATTAGAAGCATGTAGCACTAAAAGAAAAATATTATTGTTGCCAATTTGAAGAAGAAAATGTGACCAATTTAGCCCTTAAATAATTCCTGTCCTGAAAGGGTTAATGGCTTTTGAATGGTTTTACAATACATGCTCAGGGGAGCGTTTCATGAAAGCAAGTTGTCGGATATTTTATCCGACAACTGTTAAAAGCTACGTACTGAAATCCTTGCATCTGATTGGCCGAGAGCAAATTTGTCGGTTAAAATATCTGACAAGTCCTTTCATGAAACACCCCCCTGATGGCAATTGCTCCAAAGTCCTAAATTCATCCCAAGACCAAAACTATACCTAACCCTAAGCCTAATCTAAAACCCTATTCCATTTCTAACCCCAACAATGTCTTTGATGAAATAAAATTCAGAGTTAATGATGCCTGAGCAAATGTCTGGTCATCTTACAAATGGCCGACAGTTCCTATCATGGTAGGGCCTAAATGCTACTTGATTGAAAGAAGGTAAAATATACATATTTAATAGATTGCCAGGATTTTGTATTAGTGAGACTACACTCTATAACATAGTTTCAATATCTGTTTTTTTTTAATGATGACTAATATCCTAATCAAACGGTTTGTTGAAGGCGGACATGACTTGACCAGGGATTTATCGTTCCTAATGAAAACAGGTCATTAGAATTTGCTAACGACTGGTCATTAGCATTTTCTAATGACTGGCGGGTTAATCGTGTACATGTGCATCTAATTTTGTCAGTTGATTCCAGTTCTATGGAATTTGGGATGGAGGGAATGATTCATCAAATGACAAGGATCCTTGTCACCATTTTCCACATTCTGTTCAGATGGGGTTTACACGTTTTTTCGAAGTTTCATAATTCCGAATATGTAGTAGAACCCTACATAACTTTTCGGAATTACGAACCTTCGGAAATATGAATCCTTTGCAAATATGAACCCTTTTTCATTTTCGGAATTATGAACCGTATTTCATTTTTAGAATTACGAACCGTCGGAGTAATGAACCTTCGAAAGCACGAACCTTGTGAAAAACGACATGTAACTGTTTGGACATTACCGGTAGTATAATAATTAAATCCACCCTCGATACCTTTTATGAGGATAATTCTTACCAGTAACATCCTCACTGAAGTTTATTATGTGTATACTAATAATAATTCACAGACGTCCTCCACGAAGGCATAAGGTAGCCACCTACATGTATGGTGTTGAGGAGCTAGAGCTGTGTCATCTGTCCAGGCACTTCAATGCAGGGGACGTCGATCTCTTGGGCCATGAACTAGGGTTCGACACTGGCAGAATCTCCCAATTGAAGTACGAGAATCCCCATGATATTTCCAAGGTCTTCTACCGTCTCATGGTGGAGTGGCGAAGCGCACAGCATGGCGGTTCTAATATGAGAGAGAACCTGACCAATCACTTACGCAGTATCCAGTGTGTGGGACTAGCAGATGACCTTGAAGGAGGACGATTCAGACGATAGAATCACAAAATGACCAATGACTTGTACGCAAAAACAAGTTTGTAGGACTGGCTAATGACATTGAAGTAGGATGATTCAGACGATTCTACTAGAGTCCCTAAGTAGCTAGTCCCTTACGCAATATCAAATGTGTGGGACTAGTTGATGACCTCAAGGAGGACAATTCAGACGACAGAATCCCAAAGGGGTCAATTGTTTATACAGTACTAAGTGTGTGGGACTATAGCTGATGACAGCAGAGGAGGAGGATTCAGAAGATAGGAGAAAGAGAATGCCAATCAAATTCCATCAGTTCTTCAGCAAATTGTTGCATTCCAGTTTCCATGCAATACTTCTTGATTGTAAATATTAAAGTTCATGTAGTCATTGTTTTTATAGGAGATAGTATTTGATCTGACTTAGTTTAAATTGATCTGATCTATTCTTGTTTAGCATAAACTCTTAGCTCAATTGCAATCCTTAACTTCATCATTTCTGTAGAATAAACTTTCCTTTCTTACTCCTTGACTTTTTGGAAAGTGACACAACTTATTCTAATTGTACTTACAGAAATCGTTAATCAAGATATATCCTTAACAAATACTTATTTGATTTTGTTGATACAGAGTTGATGTCACTATTGCCTTTTACGGTAATTTTCCTGCAGCTGGCAGTGTATATAGGCAGATTCGCATATGCTATGCAGTTTGGTTATGAAAAACCTTTTTTGTGTGTGACTTTACTGATGTGCATCTTGAGAGCATTTCTCAGGTGTTATATGATTTCTAAGACATATCAATGAAAATGAACTCTGGAATTGTAAAAAAAAAAACCATACGTTCACATGTGTGTATGAACAGAACAATGCAAAATATTGTGTCATTGCAATACTATGCAATATTCAAATCATGTAACGCAGTGGTTACACCATGTAAAAAAAGGCTGTTCAGGCAAAGGCATATTTATCAATTAGTTTATCTTAAGTGCCAGTATGTTTGCTACTCTGAGTTTTGAAGAATTTTGAAGAATTTAGAAGAGGCTGGATGAACAAAAAGTTGGGTTTTTTTTCGTGGTGAGTGAGAAATGATGGGGGAGAGATAATGATAAGAATTATCATAATAAAATACCTACTAATATACCTACTAACCCAGACAACTATCTTCTGTGAAAATTACCCAGAGGATATCTACCCCATTATAACTACCGGCCCTTAGAAAAAAAACTCCCCCTAAAGGTTGAAAGGTTTGATGGTTTATTTTACCCAACTACTAAGAAAGCATGTATGCTTGTAAGCAACCAGGGGACCGACGGCTTTAAGTCCTCTCCGAGGGATAACACCCTTGTTTACAACCCCCCCCCCCCACCCCACATGGGAATACATGTAGTTGACGAGGGGAATAGTTATCTGAGGGGGAGAAGTTGTGGGGGCATTGGCCCAGAACTGAAATAGATGAAGTATATGTGAGAATGTTTAGGAAAATGTAAATAAGAGGAAAATGAACTTGCACGGCAACCACTTTCATTAGAGAAAATATAGAGGAAATTTATCCATCTGTGACTGGTTAGCTTTATTTTTATGTGACGAATACTATACTTTTATATTATGAATAATGCTACACTTGTGTAAATAACGCTATACATTTACATGAATAATGCTATAATTTTGTTCATACTTTTGTATTCAGAGCAGGAATGTACGTGTTCCAAAGACGTAGCAATTGAAGTTGATCCTGCAATTTCCTGAAATATTGTTGAGATTGGATAACGTGACATGACGTTTCTTTTGTTATTGCTTATATGTACTGTACTATAAAATGGTTAGCTTCAAGCAATATCCTATATAGTTTCTCAATGCAGTAACAATGTAAACACAAGATACACAAGAGTTTGTTTGATATGTAATGCTATTTTACTTTATTCTAGACAGATACAGTACATGTACATGTCCATGAATGTTCAATTTCACATAACTGATATGTTAGAAAATATAGTTAACCTTGCATAACTCGAAGTCGCAGAAGTCCAACTTTCCCCATGTCGAATCATTTTTTTAAACCAAACTATGCAAATATGCATGTAATTTACATAATTTCTCAAGTCAAATTTTGCATAAGTCAAACTATTTTGTGAGGTCCCAACAAGATTCAAAAATATGCAAAGTTAACTGTATATTGTTCCCTTCATTGTAGATACAATGTAGGTTTGTATTTCAAAAGGTAAAACCATGTTCATTTGTATAGTAATGAAAATTTTATCACATGATGTCTTTCAAATAAAATGATATTTTACTAGTATATATACTCAAAAAGTCTTTCATAAAAATATATATATATATTTGAACTGAATGAAGTTTTAAATATTTAATCATGAAAGTAAGCACTTATAAATAGAATGAAAACAAAAATCATATTCATTTATAAAATAGTGTTAGGGAAATGTATTCTCATGTCTTTCTAAGAGGTAGATGATATTTGCAAGTATAAATCTTCAAAAGCAATGCAATATTAATATAATAAGATTACTTTTGAATTAGATTTGTAAATCAATTTACTACGCAGTAATGAACAATTAAATCCACTGTACAAAGCAAATAATCCAACTAAATGTATAATAATATTAATCCAGACTTTATAATGTGATAGTTACAGGAAGTTTCAAGTTGTGAAAATATATTTTATATACTGTATACATGTACCATAATATAGTACTGTTACAAATATTTGATATTCATTCAGCTGGAACAGGCATTACCAAAAATACAAATCATTACTATTGTTACATCACGATAAGGAAGTTGAATTCAGCAGTGACATGACTGTATTGTACATGTATTCATTCCTACTTTATTGGGATCGCATTCATTGTTAGAAATGGTAGTGGTATGCTACATTTGATAACATTTGTCAGGACAAATGACATACAGTTTCGTGTACAGCTTGTATCTATTTTTTAACACTGAATTTAACTCGGAATAAATTGAAAGAAGAAATTACTACTGAGTTTTAGTAATGTCATTCATCTCTCTGTTTCCCTCTCCATAGTAGATCACTGTACAATAGACCGCTTCGGTAATGTATGCACATTTTATACATACCTTTCAAGCAAAGGTGGTTCTTGACAACCTGAAAGCATGCCTGAGGCTTGTCGGACATAGCAACAAATAATGTATGCAAACTGGATTCCAAGAATTGAGGCTCATTAATGGAAAAGCTCGTCACTAGGTGCTCAGCGAATATATGTGCATAAATTTGTATACATTACAGAAGCGGTCTATTGCATTCCAGTTACATGCAGATAACTCTCAAACGATGTTTGCTCATGACCACATGAATGCTTGCCCGATATAGCAACAACATTTTAAAGCAAGGTTGATACCACACATAAAGATGCCATCATACATAAATGGTCACCAGAGTTCTGAGGGAAAAACATCATAAATTTGAAAAAAATTATGTCTATGATCAAATGCAGCATTTTGTAAACACAAGGGGAATACATGTATAGGTAGTTATAGGCTCCATGTTATAAATAAATAAACAGCATGTTCAAGAACTCCATCTGACTTGCTACTTAATTCCCATCATGTTCACTTTCCCGTTCTATATAATATACCACAGTCCCTTTAATAAGATAGTGATAATTATCAAATAAATGATCAAATAGTGACATATACTGTTATCTATTAATAACTTCATTACACTTCATACATCTGCTACGCCATTTTTGAAAACAATGAGTACTAGCTTCTTGAACATTGATTTGAAGATAATTAGTGGAATGAAAGAAATTACATGCCTGTAGCTCACACCTGAATTATCTTAGAGAAATATAGAACGTTTAGCAAATATTTGGCAATCACAACCTTAAAAATATTTCATGGACCGTATTACTTATTCATGTGTCATTTTCTGTTCTTCCATCTTGTTTATTCCTAAAAGAGCCAAAAAGGATGTTAATTGTAACTAAATGTATGTCCTAGTTACGCCCTTCTGACTTTGAGCAAACATTGTAACATGTATTTTCACTGATACCTAAAGAAGTTGAAACTATGGGAACTGTGTTTCATGCGGATGTAAAATTCTCTTGAAAATTTGTGTAAATGGGAATGAAAATACGAAGTATTTTTTTCTTCAAATAAATGATATTGTCATTTCATTTACAGCTTAGAATGATAATACGGGTATGGATGCGTCACCAATGATCTATCGATGTCACCAACGCTGGCACATCCTGCACAGACAAAGAAAAGATAAACAAAAAATAGCCATAATCTTACATTCAAGGACTAATAAAGTGAAATTGAAAGTGAAAAAAGTGCCCCTTAAAAGTACCCCAACACTGCCCCTCACAGAGGCTATCACAGGGTGTTACCGAAAGCTTGAAACCTCCAGAAAACATCTAACACTGCGGGTATATCAAATGTTGAATTTTTTTTTTACCCCTGCTCAATTTGTCGGCATGTCGATTGGGCTGTGATTCACGGATATTAAAAGAGAAGCTTTCACAATTTTAATGAAGTTATCCTGTTGATTTTTTAATGCCCTCAAATAAATTATGCTTTTTGTTTCCAGCAATAATATCAGTTTGTCGGAAAGTTATGATCTTCCAGAAAAGAAAAGAGTATATCGTTTGATTTCTTTCGACTGTGCACTTGAAATATATTTTGCCCATGAATACAATCCTGAGGCAGATTACCTTCATTATGGACAGTGAAATACATGCTGTATATGTATGTATGAAAGCCTATATCATATATACATGTATATTCCACTGGATCGGGTGTTAGGGAGACACAGACAATGAGGTTTATTCCTTATTAATAGGGACTGGTGTAATAGGGAGAGACCGTGGACAAAAAACGAGACAAAAACTGTATCCCTAATTTCGAGGTGGTGACATATATATATATATATATATAAATATAAGGAAATAACATATACAACAGCTTTGGCAACTCGTGGAAATAAATAAATACAATGTGAAAAGAAATGAGAGAATAATGGTTGCGTAACTTAAATCAAAGTTCCCCAGAGCTGTCCTCCCTCTTTGAAATTTTTGCAAAGGTTGAAAAAATATATATATATATATATATATGAATGAGTGAATAGTATATGAGAATAGTCTTGACTAACCTGTTAAAGCCATAGCTGTGCTGAACTCTTTCTTCAAAATGCCCAAGAGATCTTTCAGTCCTTCTTCACCCTAGCAAACAAATGACAGTCGACATGAAACGCACGCCACTAATACATAATTATATTTTTTTAAATCAAGATTCATTGGGATGTGTCATGGGTAAGGGTACTATCAATGCACCTGATTGGCAACGCAACTTATGGATTCATGGTGGTATATGTTCCTCTCAGAACTCCCAGTGACGAAAGTCTTTATTACCAGTGACGGATTCGGGGGGGGGGGTGGAATTGGACCCCCATAACCCCCCCCCCCCCACATACACACACACACACACACACACACACACACACACACACTGGCGAAATTTTCTTTTGCTGCCACCCCCTGCCCCCCCCCCCCCCCCGAGCGAATTTTCGAGAGCTGGCAAGACCAAAAACATATGGGTCTACCTTTTCCAAAAGTTGACAACCCTGCATTTGTGTGCCCCCGCCCTTTATACAAAATCCTGGATCCGCGCCCTGTTTATTACCTTACATGATTAGAATCCACTTTGCATACAGTTATTTGCTATCGGGAAAGCATTATAGATTAATTTGGATGGTTAGGGGAACTATATATATTACCACCTACCCCCCCCCACCCCCACCCCCACCACAACCACCACCATCATGGTCTTGGAGGGCCGGCGAGTTTTTCGAAATCACATTCCCGCGGTAAAAATGTAAATGTCGAGGAATTCTTCTTTTTTAATCTTAAAAAGTATGACTTTTGAATACATGATCTAAACAAATAAGAGTAAGGTCTTCATGAACTCTTGGGCCCTTCCCGTTTTTAATTTACACATACGTACCCCACATGCGATGCCATAAATAGAGGGTCGACCGATGAAGACTGCCCGAGCACCCAGGGCAAGTGCTTTCAAGATGTCGGTACCAGTGCGTACACCACCATCGACATAGACCTCGACCTTGGTGCCACGTACTGCTTCTACCACCTCAGGGAGTGCATCCACCTGAAGGCAAAACATATTTGATAATCAATCTTAAAAGTGGCGTTAAACTGGTAGAACTTGAGCAGCGCCATCCTACAGTGATTGCAAAAATTAAGATTATATTTGAAAAATTAATTGCATTTCATTTTGAAGTTTGACAAACTGTACTTGTTTGGACTAGGCACATTTTATATTTCAAATTATAAAACGGTTCAAGAATGTAGCCATCCTAATTGGTCAAATAACACCACGTGACTGTGCAAAAAAAAGTGATAACATACGACTCAATTTTGCTATATGTTTTTACACGCTATACCGTATACGCTATCGATATCGTGATATCGATCGTCGCGCTAATGTCAACAAATGTCAACAAATGTCAACAGAAGCAATTTCAATGAATAGAGTATAAAGCCTGGTTTATTGTTGAAATTATCTTTGTAAGGTTAAATTCTGAGTATGGATCAAAGCTCAATCGGGCATAGGAAGGCGGAGGAAGGTGGGGGAGGGGGGGGGGGAGGGAGGGGAGGTTGAACGCGGAGGGACGAGATGTCGTTCGGGAAAGGGAGGGGGGGGGGAGGGAGAGGGGGGTGGGGGCATGGCAGCTTAGGTATGGAGGTACAGGGATTATCCTTAATGCCCCATTTACATTTGGTCTACGATCATCGTAGGGTGACCGTAAACTGATCGTATCCCTCTAATCGCACGATCTCCCTGGGGTGGCATACGACGATCGTACGATTTTCGTACGGATTCACGGTCTCCGTAGCCTCTACGATTTTGTTTAGCGCGGAGTTATACAAATTTTTCAAAATCGTAGGATCGTAGCCCTTAAAAACATCGTACGATCAGCGCAGGGTCATTGTGCGGAGGCCTTGCGCTGATCATGCAGAGAGCGTACGATTTTTTTTCAACAGGGGAGCAAAAAAGCATCGTAAAGAAATCGCACGATCTCCCTACGACCTCCGTACAATCTCTGTACGATCTCCGTACAGAGATCTGTACGGCTTCGTCTTTGGCCCCTCTTCGATGCCCAGTACATGAAATCGCACGATGACCGTAAATAATGTAAACATAAAAATCGTAGCCCGTAGCCACCTACGATGTCCCCCAAATCGCAAGGAAAATCGTGGACTAATCCATCGTACGATGACCGTAGCAAATGTAAACTAGGCATAAGTTATATAGGGGTTTTTTTTTCTTTTTTTCTTCTTCTCTTTTTCCATTCATTGAATCAGGGTTATTATATTTTTTCGGTTGTGTATACGTTATTGAATTTGTAGGTACTTTACAATTTGTATTCTGTGATGTAATATAATTTATATGTTTATATTGCGAATGTTCATAATTGTGATATGCATATTATTTAAATAAGGATGCATATTATATATGGTATGTTATGTTATTCTTTTTGTTTGTTCATTGAATGGAAAATAAAAACTCCTCTAAAAACAAAAAAAAACCACAAATCAACAAAATTACAGCTGTAGCGCTACCGCGGTCGGATCGGTGTAGTTCATACCGAAAATGAAAGTTTAAGTTTAATTTTTGACGATAGAAGCGTGTAAAAAATGGCTGTATCTTCGAATCTCAGTTTTGCACTTCTCACGGAGGAAGAACTCGACGATCTACTGAATGGGAAGGATTCCAACAGTACGAAAAGGGCAGTGAAATTTGGATTTTCAAAGCTTGAAAGTTTCGCTAAACTCAGTCGCACGGACCTACATGTATATATCCACCATTACGCAACTTGAGTTAGATACACTGTTGAGCCATTTCTATGCAGGCATCAGAAAAGCGGATGGAACGGACTACACAAAGAACACAAAGTTCTGTGCCAAGTGATTCCTACTCCGAGTCCTACTCCTTCTACTAGTGCTAGTACTAGTCCTGTTCCTACTACGAGTGCTAGTACTGGTATAGTCCTACTCCTAGTGCCATTGGTGGTACCTTGTCTTCATCTTCAAGCTTCAATATAAGCTCAAATTCGAACATGCTCAGCCAAGCTCAAGGAAGTGAAAATATATCGGTGAACCAGATTCAGTTAATACCACTTCCATAATTGTCAGGCCTAAACATTGTAAATAAACATTGTATATACGTTCGCAACCGTCTAGACTAGGCCTAAACATTGTAAATAAACATTGTACGTTTGCAACAGTCTACTACATGTTTTGCTGAGCAGGATTCACGCATGGGACATGCCATGACAGTTTGAGGTAAGTGAAAGCACTAAGATTGTAGACCCGTTTTATAAAACTATTAATACATGGTTGTGAGGTCGTGCGTTAGTGCGATCCGGCAACACGCAGGTTTTTATCGTGGTGTCTAACACACTCGGCTACTCCTCGTGCGTTAGTACATCACGATAAAAACCTTTGTGTTGCCGGATCGCACTAACACACTCCCAACCATGTATTAACAGTATACTATTAATTTTGACTTGGCATTGTGGAAACTTGAGTGCAGGTACATTCTAAGCTTCTACAAACTAGAATGGGACATGATGGGAAAATGGGGGGCACAGACACTTTGCAAATCCTGTAAAAAGAGATGGCGCTTTCAGAGGAGCTTCGGTTTACTGTCACTTTAAAATAAGGGATCCGATGATGACAGTAATTGTCCAGACTGTAGAGTACAGATATGGTAGTATATATACTAGAGTACATAGAAATAGCCGTCTGGTTTTTTCTAAAAATGGCGTTTGAGGACAGGGGCAGATCCAGAATTCTGTTAAAGTTTTGAAAATCAAGCAATCAAGCAGGCAAGAAAACTTTTCTCACATATACATATACATATACAGATGCTAATATACTTTAAAGGTCCCTGACATGCAAAAAAAAAGATGTTATCTAATATTTCTGATGACTCTCTGGTATAAAATTTGAAAGGGAGCACTGACAAACTCAATTGGGAGCTCTATTTTTGGTATACTTATGGATGTTAGAATATGCCACTTTGGGTATTAAAGGAAGATTCATATTCAATTTGAGATTTTTGTTTTTACCGGTGCAATGGCTGTGTCGAGTTGTCGTCCGCCGTGTGCCGATACCATGATGCCATCTACACCAGCCCCCACAGCCTCCCGGGCCATCTCTCCTGGAATATGTTAACAAGAGAAGGGAGGGAGTGGAGGGAGAGAGGCAGAAGAGAGACAGAGGGAGAAAGAGAGAAAGAATATAGAATGAACGAATGAAAGAGAGAGAGAAGGAAAACCTCAAGTGAGAGATGAACCGAGAGAGAGAAAAAATAGGAAGAATACAAGTGAGAGAAAAAGAGATATCCAATCAAAACCACTTCTTCGTCATCCAGTAAATATAACATCAAAATCCCATCTTCGTCGTCTAGAAGGTATCCATGAAAATCACTTCTTAATCATCCAGTAGATATACAATCCAAATAAATTCTTCGTCATCCAGTGGATACACCATCAAAGTCACTTCTTAATCATCCAGAAGATATACAATCAAAATCACTTCTTCGTCATCCAGTAGATATACCATCAAAATCACTTCTTCGTCATCCAGTAGATATACCATCAAAACACTTCCTTGTCATCCAGTAGATATACCATCTAAATCACTTCTTCGTCATCCAGTAGATATACCATCAAAATCACTTCTTCCTCTTCCAGTAGATGTATAGTGTACCATCAAAATCCAATTTTCGTCATCCAGTGGATACACCATCAAAATCACTTCATCATCCAGTAGATATACAATCAAAATTAATTCTTCGTCATCCAGTGGATACACCATCAAAATCACTTCTTAGTCATCCAGGCGGTACCCATCAAAATCACTTCTTCGTCATCCAGTAGATATACCATCAAAACACTTCCTTGTCATCCAGTAGATATACCATCTAAATCACTTCTTTGTCATTCAGTAGATATACCATCGAAATCAAATTTTCGTCACAATATAAACTGTTAATTCATTTTGTCACCCAGCAGATTCAACTTCAAAATTACTTCATTATTATCTTTTATATTATTATATCACCTGGCCTTGAGTAAATTTGTTTTAGAAATGCGACACTTGTTAGTGATAACAGGTTTTAGGAAACTGCTCAGATTTCATTTCTTTGTAGAACATTTGATGTAAATTTCGTTTGAGTCTGGGAAAGTATACTTTCCGCCACATCGAGAACTAATTCATTATCTTAGACAATAATCTATATGACATCACGCAAACTTATAAAATTATAGCATAGTGAGGGTTTGTTATTCCGGTACCGCTAAATGTGAATTGCTCAAATCCTTCAGAAATGATAATGTGATATTTATGTTACGGAACCTAAAATTTATTACAAGCTTTGCTTTCCAAGGTTTCCTCCAAAATAGAGCTAGCATTCATTTACTTACCACTTAAATGTAAATATTTAAAAACTGAATTTATATGCCATATTTTGTATCATTCTTTTTTTTTCTATGCTCATAATGATTTTGTCAAATGAAAGTCTTTGTAAATTCATTTATACTGTTATTGTGGAAAAAAGGGAATGAAATCAAATCAAATCACTTAGCATACCGGTTAGGATTCCTTTCAACACGACTGGAATGGAAGAGATTTCTTTGAGTTTTCTGATGTCTTCCCACGTAGCTGCATCATCACAGCTATCATTGTACTCCCACAGAAGCTTGTCTCCGGCAGCTCTCGCTCTGTCCGCATCTTCTTTGATCATCTCCATGTTGACACATCTCCAGTCATAAGATGAGACTATTAATTATCGACGTCTATGTTAAACATTTCCCTTCATATGCACTTTTTCATCGGAATGATAAAGTTTGTATTCATACAGAATATCATGATTTCAGTTCTGATTTTAATAGATAAATGTACAAAATATTTAGCAATTTAACAGAAATTAAATACAGGATTATTATTATTATGTTCGTATTGGAATCGAACGGTATAATTTCTTTTTATATTCGAGGTGGTGGCTGTGATTCAAAACACTCAAAGGGAGAAGTATAGAGAATATCTTCTTTGCAAGAAAATAAAGATCACTTCTAATATCAGAGTAGGTATATTGTTAATTACCTATGGCCTAATTAACAGTAATTGTTAATAAATTATGAGATTTACTACCAAATTATTATTTTCTTTGTGTCCAATATATTTTATTCTAGTCTTTTATGCTGTATCTTTATGAATATTTTGAACTTCTTTCTAAATGTCAAGTTTCAAAATGTGTATTGTTTTGGAAATGCATGATGTTTAACAAAGATAATGATGCTGATAATTAATGATGATGGTGATGGCGATGGTAATAACTATAATAATTAATGATATCTATGCTGATGATGATCACGGCGTAGTGGTGGTGGAGGGGGAGGCTTGGGGGCTGCAGCCCCCCTCCCCACCTCAAAAAAAAAAAAAAAAAAAAAAAAAAAAAATTAAAATAAAAGTAAAAATTTAAATTAAAAAAAAAACGAAAAGGAAAGAAAAACAGGAAGGGAAGATAGAAAAGGAAAGAAAAAAAGAGAGAGAGAAAGAAAGAAATAAAGAAGAAAAAAAGATTAAAAGAAATAAATGCTATTTGTTATACCCTGGCTAAAAATAATAGATAATTATGATTACAGTAGTACGTCTCTGGTTTAGAACAATGCTGAATTTTCTTAGTATCTCCCCTTCCATATACATTATATTTTTCTTTGCACGCAAGATAATTGTTTTATATGATTTCATCATAGGAGGGGAACTTTACTTTTTTACCCAAACTAGTCCCCTTAAAAGTAGGCTTAACAATATTATGACATTTCTTTCAAAATTGAGGGAAGATAAGTGAAATATATTGCTGCAAGCAGGGGCACAATTCGGGGGATAAACTGGGTGACAAGTCCCCCGGAAATTTGGAAAAACATGAAAAATATACAGTAAATAATGAGTTAAGGCTAAAGCATACTATTTAGACACTGAAGTGCTCTAGAACGCAAGGTTTCACTATTTAAAATGGAAAATCCTCTCGCTTTTTTTTCATATTTTTTTTCTTCATATCAAGGGCATGATAAGTGCAACATATCCATTCTTCAGCAAAATGCAAAGTCTTCTTATTTGTGAGAGGGGCGGGGATGTACCCCCCCCCCCCTTCAAATGACTGATGTCCAAATGTATATGTATTGGGTTCCCGGCACTTTAGAAAATATTTCAATTCTTACTCGGGCTCAGCCCCCTCAATTTTTTGGCTCATTACACCACTGAATGATGATGGTGGTGATGGTGATGATGATGATGGTGGTGATGGTGGTGATGGCGATGATGATGATGGCGATGTGATGATCAGAGTGATAACAACGATGACGATGATGATAGTGTGATGATGAAAATATTTTGGTGACAATACTTCATGAAATCAATAAAAATTTACAAAAACTTAAATTTCTTGAATAAAAAGATTACTCCATCTGCAAACAAGTGACTCTTACTTGAGATTGGCATAAGCAGGATTGTTTCGCACTTCTTTGTATAGATCAAACTTCATTTCATTTCTTCGATGCCCATACGTGACATAGTCGAGGGTTACCAGTAAAGCTGTTGAAACAGAAGGGCAATAATAGTATTAAGACGGTGTTTTTTTTAATCATATTCCATAGCAAAATTTTAGTTTTATCATTGCAAAGATTAAAATAACAAGTAATAATAAACCAATCAAATTCAAAATATTCTTAGGTTTGTGCAATCGTTTTTCAGTGAATAAAAGCAAGTGAACAATCGAGAAACTCAAGTCCAAGGGTCACCGGGCGCCACTGGACACCACTGGGACCCGTAACACAAAGGTTTGCAATCAATCGCAAAGTAGCCAATCAAGATCATCGTTGCATATACATAGTTTTCAAGAGGTTGACCATTGACCCATCAGATTCATTTCAAAATTGCAATTTATTGCAAACATTTGTGTTTATACACGGGACCCTGCAAGGCCTTACTCTTGAATGTGAGAGAGTTTGACGACCGAGTTTGGCGACCGAGTGGGGAAGGGGTTGGAGATTATTTTCTTTTCTGAACTTGCTCTTCTCATGTTCCGGTTTTCTTCTTCTCCATTTTCATTGGAGTGGGGGAGGGTAGTGACATTTCGGTTTTTACACCTCTCCGCAGCTATGCTAAATACTGACCATAATAATCATTACAAACAGTATAGGCCTACCAATAACTGAAATGTCCTTCTCTTTACCTTTAAAGCCAGCTTTCTCGGCCCTCCTCAAGAAAAGTTCGGTGATCTTCGGTTTCTTGTAGATGTACATCTGCATCATTCGAAGCCCTTCCGGGGCCGAGTCAGCCACGTCTTCAATCGTCGTGTTTGCGGCGCAGCTTAAAGACATAAATACGCCGGCTGCCGCAGCACCTAAAAGTATTATTCAACAAAATATTCAATCATTGGTGAAATGAGAGGATGCACTCATATTACCACCGGGAAATTCGAGGGAAGCGGCAAAATGAGGGCAAGGAAAAATTCTGGGAGACATAAAATTTCTCGACCCAGATCTGGGGAGCGTTTCATCAAGCGTTTTGTCAGTGCTTTTTACTGACAACTGTTATAAGCTACTGAAATCCTTACATCTGATTGGCTGAGAGCAAATTTGTCAGCAAAAAGCACTGACAAAAGGCTTGATGAAACGTTCCCCTGGAAAATGGACCAAAGTTTGCAATAGGCTAACAATGTAAGCGCAAGGGAATTGTTTTTATCATCGCCTTCAGCTGAACTTCAAACCATTGCATACTTGAGTAACTTCCCGTTCAAAAGCAATAAACAGGTCATACAAGAATGTGTTTTTCAGTGTGTCTGGCAATATCAATCATTATAACAAGGAGGTTCATGCGGACAAGAGTCTTGCGATATTTTTTTTTGACATGGATTAGTGTTTGAATTTCATTTGTACAGGTTTTTTTGTCAGAAAAGGTGGGGGGGGGGGGGGGGGGGGAGGGGAGTTCCCGACGTGATATTTTCCCGGGGACATAATTTTAGGGATTTCCCTGGCCTCGATCTGCATGGTGGTGGTGGTGGTGGTGGGGGGGGGGGGGGGGGGTTGACTATTAGGAGAAATTAATTATTCCTGACATGAATATTATTTCCAGGGAAAACAATCTTTTGACTGCATTTTTACTCTTTTGCGATATGTTTTTGCTTTGCTTTGTTTGTATTGTATTGTTATACAGTGTTTTGTTGTTTTATTTTTGTTTTGCTTGATTGAAATATGTCCAAAATATGTATTTTCTCCATGCGGATTTGCTCTTTCAACAACAGGTAAGACTCCACTGCCGTAGCTATACATGCTATATGAGGCAACGTGCATGTGCCCCCATGTTACAACGGCTGAAAAGGTAAAAATGAAGAATATAGAGAAAGAAATGGCGAGGGTATTAAAAGGAACTTTGAAAGGAAATGATAGAAGCTCTTCGACATCATTCCACTAATCAGCGACATTCCAAACATGCAATCGGATTTAATGTTGTTTTGTTGTTTGTTTAATATAAGGATTTTTAATTGTTTACCTCTTGCAGTAGCAATCTCTCCATCAGGGTGTGCTCCCTTATGGAAGGCGGTGGGTGAGATGCCACAAGGGAAAGGTACCTTGTGACCCAAAATGGTGGTCGAGAGGTCCCTCTTCGAGACATCACGTAAGACCTTTGGCCTTAGACGGTACCTGCCATCACATGATGAAAGAACGAGAGAGAACGAATATTGTATTACTTCGACTCAGTGGCCTTGCTCTAGGGGCATGGGGGCCGATCAAATGGCGAAAAGGAGAAAATACAGAGAAAGAAGTAGAGATGGGGAAGGGAACGTAAGAAAGATAAAGATTGGACCCTCACACACCCCTTAATCGATGACTTTGTTAATCATTAATAGCCACCAAGTAAGACCGGTGCCCCCCCCCCCCCTGCATATGCCATGGCAGTACCCTGCAATGGCTGGACTCACGCTAGCATTTGGTTCCACTTAAATTGAAATTATCTATGCACTATACATGCAAAAAAGCATTATCTTCAATCTTTCCCCAATTACCTTTACGTTATCATGCAGTTTTCTTTAGATTGCAAAGTCTATCAAGAAATCTACTCAGGCCAATTTCAGTACCCATCCTGCTTATTGCCTAAATTACAATAAACCGTGTTTGGGATTCGAACTATGTATTAATATGCTAAATTGGTTGATTGTTTAATTAATGATGTAATTAATGTGGATATCTGTATTGTTCCAATTGAATTTATGTTAGTAAAGTCAGTGCAACTCAGGATCTCGTCTAGTGAAGACTATTTTATCTCCCTTTCTTCAGTTAGACTGTAGCGTGTTTCTACTTTAGGAGAGCAAGAGTTTAGTTTGATCTGTTTGAGTAGATGTATAGAGCAGTGCAGAGAAAGAGATAGAAAATTGGTCAGCTTACACTGGTGCCAGCGGTGTCCTGTCGTTCTACCCATGAGACTTCGACCCAGCCACGCCCTTTCTTCACTCTATTTCCTGTCATGCCTACCTTCATCGCTGCATCATCCAACATAGATTTTTTTGTAAGCCTCTAACTTCAATCAATCTGGCCTTCTTGTTCAGCTAACTCCGGGCCGTTCTTCAGTATTTGGTGAGTTTCTCTAGCTGTTATCTACAAGTATAAGCCCACTTTTTGCCTCCTTTTTGCAGTAACCCCCTACTTCATTGTCTAATTATATGCTGTCTTTGATGTTATCCAGTTGCACTCATTTCAGTTATTTCTTCTTCAGTTCCTGAATATCTCTTTGGAAGTCTTAGCTTCATGTTAGTTTAGCTGTGTCACCCTATATCACTTAGTGAGTTGGCTATCCTGTTACTACATGTATTTGCTACCGCTAGTCTTCCTTCATTTTGTATCAGATGGTGCTAGCTGTTGAAGTTGTTTCCACTTCAGTTGTAGCTCCTCAGTCATCTGTCACCCTACATCATAGCTTATAATTATAGGCTGACATAGTTTTTGCTGAAGTAGCTCCCTCCCTCAAGTTTATAACTCCAACTTTACCACCAACTTTATCACCAACCTGACAATCATGGCGGCGCATCCTACTATGGCGACAGGTCGCATTACCCCACTGTTGCCGATAGTTCACAGCCTGATTCATTCTGCTTCTCTGACTCCCCCTTCTCATATCTCCCTTATCCAGTATATTATCATGTGTGCACCCTGAATGCCAATAAAGCTACATGTTCCACTGGTACACAAACCGAGGCACCAAGACAGGAGCCAGAATCCACTAACTTGGCAAGTACAGTCAATGGGCTACACCTTCCTTCTTCGTTATCAGAACCCTCTACCTCTAACTCTACAGGGTCAGTCAATGAACCACGACTTTCCCCTTCACCATCAGACGTTCCCGAGGGCCTACTAAAAATCATCCGCCACCAACACTTCGGCAAGGATATACAAGCCACCAAACATATGGTAACCAACAACATCAAACTTGGTCCCAAAGAAATCCACCAAGAATGCGACATTTCTTGTGGCACCTGAATCGTTTCACCATAGAAGATGGCATCCTTTATCGCACAAAGAGAGACTTGAAAAAGTCAACCACTCTCTACCAAGCAGTTATCCCACAAAGTTTGGTACATGAAGTTCTCCAACTGCTCCACAGTCACCCTACCTCTGGGCATTTCAGCACAGAATGCTTTCCAGAGCTGAGAATGACATGTACTGGCCGTACATGCATCAGAATATTGTAGACCACTGTGAGACATGCACAGCTTGCGAGTCATTCAGAAACCAGATTTCATCTCGCCAAGCATTTCAGCATGCTGCTTCACGCAATGATGAGGCTAGAGCCAAACAGCAAGCCACTTACAATAAGAAGGAACGAAATATCCAGTACCTATCCGGTGATCTGATCTGGCTCAATAATCCAGCAATGAGCAGAAGTAAGTTAGCAGCTAACTGGAAAGGACCCTACAGAATTCTTACTTCTACTCCATCTGAGCCCACAATCAGGATCCAGAGTCTATATGGTGACAGGAAAGAGATGGTTGTACACAAGAATCGCGTAAAACCATATCGATCTGTTATGGACCCATCATATGATCACCCCCACTTCCAATGTTCTCCTGCTTCGAAGGGATGTCCTCACTTCAGTCAAACTCTCTCCAGTGGTCATCCTTACTTCAGTCAAACTCTCTCTAATGGTCATCCTCACTATTATGACCTCTCAGCCTTCCGTCACGCCTTTGTCTGGCTCCCTCCCACCAATTTGGAGTGGAGGCCAGGCCAGTCGCCCTATTGAAGATTCTCCCCAGCCTGAGGGACTACACATACCCCCTGACCAGCCTGAGGGACTACACAGACCCCCTGACCAGCCTGTGGGACTACACATACCCACTGACCAGCCTGAGGGACTACACAGACCCACTGACCAGCCTGAGGGACTACATCTACCCCCTGACCAGCCTGAGGGACTACATCTACCCCATGATCCAGACGCCCACTCTGAGGGACTACAGATACCTCATGACCATCCTTAGGGACTACATCTACCCCCTCGTGAAGAAGACCAACCCCTCGCTGTATGTACCCCCTCGTGAAGAAGACCAACCCCTGGCTGCATCCCCTTGTGAAGAAAACCGGCCACTGGCTGTACCCCATGAAAACGAAGTCCAATCATCATTAAGATCTAGATCTGTTCACAAGCCTAAAGACGATGTATGAACTTCTACAATCTATCCTGGAACCGGATTTGGTGAAGAACTTCCTACCAAAACAACTGTTTTTTCCCCATATGCATGTTCACTGCACAGAGGGAAAGTATACTGGCAGTCATAACATCTTTGTTGAAAACCTCTAACCTCTTAAAGGAGAATCAACCCCTAATTACAAATTTACTTATTTTGGAAGGTGTAATATATTCCTACTTATTGGCCTAAATCATTTTCTAATAAGATATCAGAAAAGGGTATAAATACAGATATTCCAACACCCGGTATCGTCTCCTACTCATTTCCATGGGGGCTGCCATTTTCTTGCTGATTTGGAGTTGTACATGAACCATTGAGAAATGTTCCAGTCAAGAAGATATTTTGAATCCAAGACCTAAATTGCTTTTCTTCATTACCTAAAATCCCATATGTGACGAAAAAATATAAAGTGGGTGTTTACATGTATTATAAAAATTAAATCTTTATAATGATATTTTTAAAATGTCTGGTTTTGCCTAACAAAAATCTATTTTCTTGGATTTGCCAAACAGAGCAGAACATAATATATGCAGCATGCATTCTGACTTTTCAAGTCCATTATCCGAAAGCAGGTGAATGCATAGTTTGCCGCTATAGATGCTCAGGGAAGAAGCGTCCATAAATTTGAATTAATTTGCTCCGTCCCATACGTCACAGTATCGAGAAAATAGATTTCTATTAAGCGAATATCGATTTTCAACAGAAATATATAAGGAAATCTTCAGTTTAAAAATAAATTGACATATCTATTCTATATTTTTAATCTCAAACGGGTTTTTAATTTTGAAAAAGGCAATTGGGCATTTGGATTAAGAAAATCTTAATGTACACATAAAAAAAATGGCAGCCCCCATGTACTGCTATAGCAGACGATACATATTGCGAGCAGATGATAAATTTTGCTCAGAAAATCTTGATTCGTATCGATCTCGTATATTTTGACGCGAAGCCATATAGTCTAACAAGAAGGAATAAATAACACCTTTGAACACTATCGTCTGTATTTTTGAGGTTAATTCTCCTTTAATTAATCAAGGAAAATAGTAATGTTAGAAGAGGAAATAAATCTCCGCAAGATAACTATTTGTATATTCATGAATTTGTTTCATGAATTTGTCTTTTGAATTTCAAATATGCTTAGAGAGAACTCAACTGGTTATCAAAGATTCGAAACAGAAAATGGAATGAAATTGATATTATAGTCATTGACTGCATTTTGCTTACCCTCTATATAATTTTGCAAATGTAGCAATTGTACGTACCCACTTCTTTCTTGGAAAAAAAAAATTATTTTGAAATTTGGAAGAGATTTTTTTCCAGAGCCTTTTAAGGAAGTTTTAAAAAAAAGGTTCTATACCACTGAAAAGTATTTTGTTTCTTGCCTAGAGAAAAAAAGAAATTTATGAATATGTACATGTACTTTCAAAATCAAATTTTCAAAGAGATAGAAATGTTTTCATTTCTAATGTTGGCTATATGGTTGATTTTCATATGTCATTTGAAATAGACACAAAATCAAATAGCTCTTGGGAATTTTCTTATTTCAAAATAATATTAAGAGAAAATGTGATTTTGGTATTAAAAAAAAGAAGAAAAATCCAGAAAGAAGTCGTTGCAAAATTCATGTCAAATGTTATTGTAAAGACTGTTTTGTTTTGCTACTGATAACAAAACTTAATGAAGTCCTTTTTACACTCTCAAATAGCAAATGGAAATGGGTTGAAATTTATACCAGATTTAAGTTATTTCTGTCCATACTTTGGTACATGCAAATTATGCAGCAAAATCATATTTTTTCTCTCTCTATTTTACTAGAAATAAAAACAGAATGCTTCCTAGAAGAGAAGGAAGTTATATTCAAATTTTCTCTATGAACAAAATAATAATGAGAACCAAAATGTTGATTATCGACCAGTTTTTATAGTGAAAAACAAACAAAAAATTAAGTTGCAAAAGAAGACCATTTATTAATGCATATTTTGTATTTACAATATTTTGCAACAATTTCCTTCTCTTTATATAGAGAATTATGAAATTTTGAATGTTTAATGTTTGACTAAAAGTGATGTGTCAACTCCAATGGACACAAAAACCAAACTTTGTTGATTATAAGTACAAAGAAAAAGAGAAGATAGTAACTTTTGAAATTAATAATACGCAGTTTGATATATATTTAATGTTCAGTAGAGTGTATGTTGTATAATCCTGTAACTGACAGAATGGCCACAAATTAATTTTAGGTTTTCTGAATTTTTTTTGTTGAAAAGTGAAAAAGAAATAATATAGTTGTACTTGTTTGTTATAAGAAAAAAAGGAAAGAACGAAGTTCTTTTTAGAAAATAAAAAATGATAATTAAAGTCGAGTTGAGACATTTGAGGACATGAAGAAGGAATCTTATAGTAGAACACTCAAGAAAATCACAAATATGGCAATTAATGTATCACTAGAAATTGGGAAGCTTACAGATGGCAATCGTATAAGTTTTATGTCAACTGCGTATATGATGATTATAAAAACAACATAAATAAAAGCTCTTCTCAGCATGTGGAATATTCGAGGATTCGCCAGAAATATAGCGATGTTTTGATGTCGTCATACGAGGGATCGATCCTGCTTAAGCAGACGACGTCCTATAATGAATGAACGTAATTGCAATGCAATTATTTATCAAATTATAAAGAGTTTGGTACATTTAAACATGACCTTATTTCACGCCATTCTAAAAGGGAAAGTGAACTGATTCTGATAACTAAAACCGTTTGATTGTAAATACATAGGAGAAGGGTCAATGATCAATGAAATAAACCCCATTTTCAAATTGAAAAGCCCTGCGAATAATAGCTGGATGGTATTCGTTCCCTCTTGAAACGCCGAACATGCCGCGGTGCAAGCAGCTGAAAATACAATGGCGTCTTATTTTGTTTACAAGTGACTGATTCCTTTATTTTTTTAACGCTGCATTTTTCATCAAAATAATACCATACACGAAGTTAAGAGTGAGGCAACAGACTAACATTAAGACTGACGCTAGTCAAGTAAGAGAAATAAGTGAAGAGGAGATGACAAAACAGGCACTGAAAAATGTGTATAATGTTATGGGACATCGTCTGCTTAGACAGGACTCGCCCCTCTTGTGTCGTCACACATCTCAGCAGCGTTCAAGGAGCTTTTCAGCTGCTATATCGGGGGCTGTATTTTACCGTTTTATAATTGATAATAATCATTAATTCAAATGTTTCCAAGCTTTAAATTTGGATAACCTTGTTTAATTTATGCCATCTATGCAATAATAAGTATTAAGCCAATATTTAAAATCATCAGTGTTCTACTTTATGTAACAGTTGAATTTTGCAGTATGTATTTTACTTTTGCTGTTTTACATTTTGCTGTCCCATACTCATTTGTTTACGTTTTGCCTGTTCTTTACACTTAAACTCATGACCTTAATTTCCTCTCTCCACTTTCACATGTCACTGCCACAGCCACACCTGGTTTCTCCCATTCCATTCCATCTGACATACTTCCTTTTACATTCCAACTCCACTCCACATGTTTCTATTGTTACATTCTCATTCAAATTCAGAACATCTCATGAGATTTTTTTTTACTTTGGACGGCATTTTCGGGTAATGCTCGGCATCCATGCTTAAACTCTGGCATAAATACTGACGAATAACGTACGGGCGGATGCCACGCGCATTTTTGCCTAAAAATGCCATTTTTGGCTCAAAATTGGAAAGAATGTCAAAAATCACGATTTTAAATTTTTTGACCTAATATGTAATACCTGATTAAGACTTTTCAAGTGATATGAGATTTATTTTGAGTTTCAAGTTATAAACCTGATTAATACACAATTGAAAGTAGGATATTAAACACACATGTATGGCGTAATGAAACATAAAACTGTGATTTACTCAAAATAATAGGTTGTGAAAACTACCAATATTTCAAAGTTTTTTACTCAACGTAAATTTGTCATTTTAAACGCCTTTTCTTGATGAAACATATCATGTATATTGTCATTTCACACACAGAAAAGAAATTATCCGATAAGGTGATAGATAACTCATTTTATGTTATCCCAAATGGAACGATGCATTTTTAATGGATGCGCATTTTGACTGAAAAACACTATTTGAAGGTACATCTAGAGTGTATATGTACATAAGGCAATTATCCCATGTATTATCAGTATAGTCTATAGGCCAAAAACTGAAATGTCTCCACCCCCTTAGAAATAATCTTAAATGTTTTTTTTTTTCTGTTAGATGGGACCATTAACTATCAGAATATGTTTCTTTGCCCTAAATTAAGAGGTGGGCGTGGCCACAAGAGCTATTACCATGGCAACGGATCAAGAACAGTAGAATTTAAGAAAATGTCATGTATTCGTGATTAAGAAAGGACAAAACACATTGTAACATTTTAAAATAATGTATCAAAAGTTTCTCACTTGATAAAAACTCAAATAAGAGTTATAAAAGGTGTCCATCATGTTTGAAAATGACTGTTGCTATGGAAACAGTAAGAAAAACAAACCCATATTTGAGCAAAAAAAAAACAAACCCCACGATGCTACCGAAAAAACTAAATATTAATACATTTTTATTGTACATGATTATCTTTTCTTTTACAGGACACTCACTTATTTGTTAAAGTAAAGGGATGATGGAGGAGACCACTAAATGTGTAGGCCGTTACCATGTAAATAAATTTATTGCATTTCTAATGAAATACAGAACTATATATTTTTTTTCAACATGAAATAATGGTAAACATCTCATATTTTTTACCGCCTGTTTGATTGTATTCAAAAGTTTAGTTTGGAATAGAGCTAAATTTGATTTATAAAAAAAAAATCTGTTGCCATGGAAACAGAATTAATGAAGATGACATCTTTCAACTAAAGAAGGAAATGTAACTAACCAATATAAAATATATAGCAATTAGATTAACAAACACCGTCAGCGATTAGAATCTGCTCGTTGGCTGTGAATGTGACCACTATCATAATAGCTGTTACCCAAATTTGGGCTGAAGTAGCGAGTGTGGGTCATACCAACTTTGCATTAGTTACTTCAGTTGGAAAACAATTGCTGAGTTATTTTCAATTGATTTTTGTGCATTTGAATAGAAAAGGTGTTAAAGTCAACTCAAACTCAAGAAAGGCTCATTACAAGCTAAATTTAAGATTTTTGTTGCCATTTTGATAACACAATGTTGGCTTCATCCGCATCCTTTTTTTTAGGAAAGCATTTTTACCGAGTCATTAAAAATGGACATTGTTAATTCTCAACGCGTACCATTCCTTTTCTTCTTTTTAGTCTTTAAGGTCAGTAAACCTTTCAGTCCATGTGTTATTCGCAAAAAACACCGTGTGCACCTTATGCAGGTGAAATGGTGCTATTGACGAATGAGCAGACAGTTTTTAGTTATCACGGGACAAGAAGTTAGATCGAAGGCTATATTGTCATGTGGCTTGAAACAAGGTCATATGGACGCGTAGATCACTTTAAACAATGAAGCATTGAAGCACAAAGGAGAATTTAACTTTTTAAAATTATTTTAGACTAATGTAGCACATTCACACTATGAACATGACGAAAAAAGAAGCGGACAATTTATGCTGCTCCTCATTGTACCCTTCACAATTGCACTGGTTAACAAAAGAACATCCATTCATTGCTATCCTGTAAAAATACGTAGAACAGTGGCGCGTTTCATCAAGCGTTTTGTCAGTGCTTTTTAGTGACAAATTTGCTCTCAGCCAATCAGATGCAAGGATTTCAGTAGCTTATAACAGTTGTCGGTAAAAATCACTGACAAAACGCTTGATGAAACGCTCCCCAGGTGTCACATAATAGCAGTGAAGGGATGACCCTTTGGCGGAGCTTTTTAAAATTATCCCTGATTGACATCTAGGACTTCGCCCCCTATTTTGGTGGCAGAGGCCTTTCCTTTTTTCTTTCGTTTTTTTCGCGTATCTCTCTTTCACATCGAGACTTCCCCCCCCCCCCTGTGCTGTGATGTAATGTAACGGAACTTTCAACAATTTCTACTGAATAAACACACATTATAAAGCTGGGGGTTATATATTCCCCCTGCAATTTGATGTGAGGGATGGCCTGTATAATCCCACCAATATTTTTGGATGTGAGAATTGCGATACATTAATTTAAAACTAGTTATAGTGAACGATAACTTATATTATAAAAATGAAATAAAGTTTGGCTTTTGCACGACAAATTAAAAGAAAAACCGACATATCAAAGAATTTTTCAACCATTGATTTAGTATGCAATATCGCAAATTGTAACTTACAATTTTGGGGTAAATATGATTCAGCATTATTTAAATAATTACAAGTATATAATGTTAAACACTGATAATTAATGCTTGAATAATTTTGCATAATGAGTATAATCATTAATAATCACCCCCAAAATTGAGTTAAATCAATAAAATTAAATTAAACCAAAAAAAAAAAGGTTAAAATTTATCAAAATCGGATAAAAAGAAATTTATGGCATTTTAATGTTCTAATGATATGCATAACATGGACTGTATGCAAATTAGTGATCCGATGATGCCATGAGCTCATTTTCCTTTTGTATTTTATTATATGAAATTTCAAATATTTCAGTTTTCTTCTCCAAGAATATAAAACAAAGTTTGACTCCTCGTAGAATGTGTACGATCACCATTATTATAACTTATTGTGATACAATGAAGAGAATCTTTATAAACATCTATGAAAACAATGAAATATTTGAAAATTCATATAATAAAATACAAAAGGAAAAGTGAGCTCATGACATCATCGGCTCACTAATTTGCATATATACAGTCCATGTTATGCATATCACTGTTTTCCGAAACGATGCAAAACTTCAAAATGCCGTAAATTTCTTATTTTTATCCGATTGACATTTTTTTTACTGTTTCGTTTATTTAATTTAACTCTGATTCAACTCAACTCATTACTTGGGTGGACTTGGCCTTGAAGACAAACAAGCCGATTCTGATAGCTACGGTGAAAAATAATATAAGATATATGATTTAATATTGTTTGTTTAACATTTATTTTGTATTGGTAGGTCACATTTCTTTCTTTGAAAGATTTCATCTTCATTAACATTCTGTTTCCATGGCAACAGTTTTTATAAATCAAATTTAGCTCTACTCCAATTAACTAATTTTTTTTATATAATGAAACAGACGGCAAAAGTTATTAGATGTTTACCATTATTTCATGTTGAAAACAACCATATAGTATTTTGTTAGAAATACAACACAATAATATATTTGTTACCATGGTAACGGCCTACACATGTAGTAGTCACATCCATCACCCCTTTACTAAAATAAGTTATAAGTGAGTGTCCTGTAAAAGAGAAAATAATAATGGTCAATATCAATACTTGCCTCTTTTTTAGGTAGCATCAAGGGATTTTGCTCAAATATCAGTTTTGTTCTTACTGTTTCCATGGAAACAGCCATTTTCAAACATGATGGACACTTTTTATAACTCTTATTTGGGTTTTAATCAAGTGAGAAACCTCTGATACATTATTTTAAAATGTTACAATGTGTTTTGGTACTTTCTGAATCACGAATACATGACAGTTTCTTAAATTCTATTGTTTTTGATCCGTTGCCATGGTAATAGCCCTTGTGGTCACGCCCACCTTTTAATTTAGGGCAAAGAAGCATATTCTGATAGTTAATGGTCCCATCTAACAGGAAAAAAATCATTTAAGATTATTTCTAAGGAGGTGGGGACATTTCAGTTTTTGGCCCATAGACTATACTGATAATACATGCATGGGATAACTGCCTTTGCGCATGTACACTACCTTCAAATAGTGAGTTATCTATCACCTTATCGCAGTGGCGGATCCAGGGGGGGGGGGGGGCACAGCCGGCCCGTGCCCCCCCCCCTTTGGAAGAGAAGTATGAATTTTTACTATAGACGATCCTCCATTTTCTCGATTGTGCCCCCCCCCCCCCTTTTAGAGTGAAGACCTTTTTTTTTGCTTGTCAGGAAATTATGGAGGGAAACTGGACCCCATAACACCTTACTGAGCGATTTTTGAAGGTTTGGCGAAAAAAAATTTTGGGTCCCGTCCCTACCCCCCCCCCCCCCCCCCCCCCCCCTCCCCAAAGTCTTAATCAGGTATTACATATTAGGCCAAAAAAATAAAAATTGTGATTTTTTACATTCTTTCAAATTTTGAGCCCAAAATGGCATTTTTAGGCAAAAATGCGCGTGGCATCCGCCCGTACGTTATTCGTCAGTATTTTTGCAAGACTTTAAGCATGGATGCCCAGCATTACCCCAAAATGCCGTCGAATCTTTTTCTAGAGCCTTTTTGGATGTTTGGCTGGTCTACTATAGCGTGTGTTTACTTTAGGAGAGCAAGAGTTTAGTTTGATCTGTTTGAGTAGATGTATAGAGCAGTGCAGAGAAAGATGTCTGAAAAATAAGTTTTTAATTTTTTTTTCTTTGACTTATTGCATTTTGTAATAGTGGTCTTAAACTTTTGCAAATGATGGTATGGCTAGAGTGCCCAAGTCTGCGCAGTGCCCATGTCTGCGCACACGCGTAACTGCGCGATTCTAATAAAACAAAACACGCAACGAACACAAACTTTCATCTGTATCATGCATAGCGATAGGTATTCACGCAAAAAACCGAGTCAAAATAATGAAAAAGCGGTCTTATTTCAGACATTTTATTTACAAGCCTCAAAATGTTGTCTTTCACGTCAAAACTCCCGAACTGCGTGTAAAATGAATGAGTGCGCAGACATGGGCACCATTGTTTTTTCAATGTTGAAATGACACGGCCACGGTTTCTTGTGAAAATGGCATTGTTCTTGCTCTAACTTTGATGATTTTTTTTTCAAACTTACTCTTTAGAATATCAGGAATCAAATAAAATAAAAATTTAGAGGAATATTAAAGAATTTCTTGTTAATTTTCAGCTCAAAAACTTGGTGCGCAGACATAGGGCTCCCCATCATACAACTGAATGGTTCTAACCACTCTGCTACAATAAGCCAGTTCGGGGTTAGCGCATGGTACAAATGACCCCAAATATCCACAGATAGTTTAGACATGGAGGGTCCCTTTATGTGCACTTCAGAAAAATAACTCTGGGAGTGATAGAGGTGCCTCATGAATAGCTTTTGTTTCCCCCTTTAAAAAGAATACTTCCACCTGTATATCATGGAATGCACCATTAGTGCATAATTGAATAATGATTACATGACATTCATGAGCACATATCGAATATTAGTGTCAGTGGGTTTTAGAATTTGGTACAGATGACCTTTATCTGCTCATGCTCAGATTGCATCTCCGAAGTGGCTTATACCTGCAGATATCAAGGTAAGGAGATCTTTGTACGACAAGTGCAGTCACTCGTTGTGCACAGTACAATAGAACAAAGCAGAGCGTTTGATCCTATGGTCCGATTCGGCATGCAGCAGTGCGTGGGTCATGTCATGAACCATGTATGCACACCCTTTAAAAGTAGGCTTGTTCAATGGTAATGTATGTTGGTCAATGCGCAGAGATAACTAAATTCTGTAGTGTATAGGCCCTATACAATGAAGAAGGAAAGCAAGCTATCGGACTATCTAGGCTGAGCTATAATAATCAAATTGACACTTTGTTCTCATATACCGTTGCCCCCCCCCCCCCCGTGGGGGGGGGGGGGGCACGGTAGGGGGTTGAGGTACGTCCCCGAACATTTTAAAATGATGAATACTATAGGGCAACCGTCACCTTATAATATCAAATATTATCTGAGCAGCGAGCTGGTCTATAGTATTTTTCAAAAACTTTTTTTCTGTTCATCGGCATTAATTTGTTTTGTTTTGTTTTTTGTTCTTGCTTTCTTTTTTTTAGGGAAGGACAAAATGCATTTTATCGTTCTTGTTGAAAGGCAAAAGCCTGTTTATATTTGGTGGAATAACCATAAACATAATCGAAAACACCGATTAAGCTTCAGATGAAATTACTGCTCACATAAAAGTATAGTAAGTGCCCAAGCATTCCACCTTACCGTAAAAATGCAGCGTGACTGTCTCTGAGGGTTATTTCCTCATCCGCCCCACCCCGGTAGAAATTCCACATCATTGGCTCAAGGCATCCTTTCGCATCCTTCTCGAAATCATCCAAACAGAATCTTTTCTTGGTGGCCATGATTTCAGCTTGTCGTTTTACTTTACTGGTTGTGCAAGCGCACAAAAAATGCAGCAACTCTGTTCTCGCTCTGCAAAGTTTGCTCGATGCGATCGCTCAGTTGACAGTTCCGTTGTGCTTCGTTGCATGAAGCATGTGGAGACTGAAAATCTTCACACTATGAACATGGCGAACAAAGAAGCGGACAAAATATACAGCTCCTCATTGTACCTTCCACACTTGCTCTGGTAGACAAAAGAACATCCCTTCATTGCTATTATATAAAAATATGAACAGGTGTCACATGCATATTCATCTGTTCTACTTATTTTACATAATAGCAATGAAGGGATGTTCTTTTGTCTAACGGAACAATATTATTGTGGAGGGTACAATGAGGAGCTGTATATTTTGTCCGCTTTCTTTGTCATCGTGTTCATAGTGTGATTGAATAAACGAGCATTATAATGAGCCGGACAGATTACGCCATTATTGTGCCAAAAGAATGGATATGTGTCATGTCTACGCTGTTGCGGCAAAGGGTGGATGAAAATGAGTATCAAATAATTTGAATAAACAAATTCAGATTACAATCAAACAAATCTGCGTAGGGAACGCTCTCGCTGTCTTGCATATGTGTATATATTCATATGGCTGTATTAACACGGCAAAGGGTACGGGTGGATAGACAAGCTTGATATAAACCATCGGAAGAACGGCCTTCAATAAGGTGTGGATCCATTATCAGGGGGAGGAGGTGTACAAGTAAAAAAAAAGCAAAAAAAAAAAGGGGGAGAAAGAAACAGAATGGTTGAAAATGACACCCACTTCCCAATACAAATAATAAAATAAAATGTAGTCGGTGATTATTAGTTTTGCTAATTACCTATGGATGTCTATAGGTCTATGAGATAATATTCTCATGTTATCCGACGGTGGATTCATTTGAGTTGAGGGCCCACGGTCCCGGGGTGACATGAACCCTATAAATCTTGGGTCCTCGATCAATACGTTTTTGTTTTCACAAGTTTTTCATTATTTTCTCTCACTGAAAGAAAATTGAACATAATTTGAAAAATTTCATACAATATAACAAATACCCTGATAGCAGAAAGTGTTAAAAAATTACGTGATATTTACGTCGTGGTTTTCGTCTTTTTTACGTCCTGTAATTACGTCAAGAAGACGACAACTTGCACCAACGCAAGACGTCAAGAGGACGTCTTATTTTGACGTCATCTCTACGTCTTCATTCCTCTTCCCTGATAGCAGAAAGTGTTAAAAATTACGTGATATTTACGTCGTGGTTTTCGTCTTTTTTACGTCCTGTAATTACGTCAAGAAGACGACAACTTGCACCAACGCAAGACGTCAAGAGGACGTCTTATTTTGACGTCATCTCTACGTCTTCATTCCTCTTCCCTGATAGCAGAAAGTGTTAAAAATTACGTGATATTTACGTCGTGGTTTTCGTCTTTTTTACGTCCTGTAATTACGTCAAGAAGACGACAACTTGCACCAACGCAAGACGTCAAGAGGACGTCTTATTTTGACGTCATCTCTACGTCTTGTACACTGTAAAAACTAAAGTGCTACTTTTAGGGGCATGTATAGTGACTGCACCTGAAATGCTGTTTATAGCACTTGTAGTGTGCTAATTTACCAGCAAAAAAAAAAAATGTGACCGTGGCGAGCCTCGAACCAGGTTCCGCTGATTGAGAGGCGCTGACGTTACCGATGGACTAACGAATGCTTCTTGCAATCCAGTTTAGTCATGGGAGCCAAGTAGATAACATGAACTATGTGGTGTCGTAAATTCACTATGTAACAATATGATCTGCTCTAAATCGTACAATGTGAGTTAGTCTAGCGGTAATGCCAGCAATTCTCGATCAGCGGACCCTGGTTCGAAGCTCGCCCAAATCATTTTTTTAATGAATGTTTAGCAGTTTAAGGAGCCGGTCCAGCTCCCGTGAAAGTGCTGAAATAGCACGCTGTGTGCATTCAATAGCACTCTGAGTGCAGTCCCTATGCATGCCCTCAAAAAGTGCTATATACAGCACTTCAGTTTTTACAGTGTACAGATGACGTCAAAATAAGACGTCCTCTTGACGTCTTGCGTTGGTGCAAGTTGTCGTCTTATTGACGTAATTACAGGACGTAAAAAAGACGAAAACCACGACGTAAATATCACGTAATTTTTACAAATTTCAAAACAAAAACACAAATAAACTTTCATGTAAAATGTATTTGCGAATAGAAATACACATTTAAAGAAGAATAAGATTCATATAGTTTAAAAAGTTACACATTTCACCTCCATCGATAGAGATCGATGGTGCCAGGGAGTTATTTTGTGATAACTCCTTGATGGTGCAGAGATAGTAGTTTTCAGATCAGGGGGATCATGAAAGACTGGTGCCTGAGCCATGATGATAGGATTGGTCCGAGGTCATTGGGGCCGGGGGCACTGGCAGTGGCGTAGCTATGATGTCGAGGCGGCAAGTGTCGCCCATCGAAAAAGAAAGGGGGAGAGAGAGAGAGAGAGAGAGAGGGGGGGGGGGGGGTCAGAACAGAAAGGAGATGAGGAAAGGGATTGAAGATGACAATATAGTAGCCTAATTTTGTGAATTCGTATTTCATAAGCTTATAGTCAGACCGGTGTTCCCATGCCCCAATGATGGCAGTGCCCCCCCCCCCCGGAAATAGCAATGCCTGGACTCACCGTGGTCATGCTCCACTGGGCACTGGTGATGATCATTAGCGTAAAGTATTAGTCTTTATAAATATTTATAATGAATATTTTATTTTATTTATTTATTATTCATTTGGCAACATACATCAAGAGTATTCGTACATAAAAAGAAAACGAATGATTGAAAATACTCGCTACGCCAGCTAGGCTGCCTGGGTATGGAAAGGGCTAACTTAATAACCATTACCCACAGGTCTTCCTCCCTGCAAGCTAGCGCAACCAGGGAACAAATATTAAAGAATATCACAAATACATATATAGATATATGAAACACTATAATATTATGAATCTTGTTATCTCAACCTAAAACGGATAATTATGTGATATCAAGGATATTTAAAACAAGCTTGACGAAAGTACAGTTTTGTGAATGTCGAATAATTGATAAGTTAAACATCTTTCTTCAGTGTTGGTATGAGCAAAGTTAAGCATGAAAAGTGTGCACTGAATATACTAATTGATATATACTGCAAGATTTGATATTAACCGTTAAAAAGTAAGCCAATTAATACTACAATGACAAATCAAGAAATAATTGCAAAGTATGACATTCAGATCTGTAATTGGAAAGATGCATTATGGAAGATCATAATGAATACAAGCAAAATACGAATATGATTAAATATAATATAAATATAATTGAATTAATATATTAACAAAATGCGAAATTTACTATGTTTCGTTATGAAATGAATATTACTTAACAAGCCAGAACGTTATAGGCCTGAACAAATTTATCATTCATGAAAGTCAATTAATGGAATCGACGTGAGGTGGTTTCTGAGGCTTAATTTCCAATTTACAAAACTATCAACAACTAAGCTATTTCGGAGATTGATTGGTAAACAATCCCAGAGAATTGGGAAAAGAAACATGACCGTGTTAGACAGCCGCTGTGTATACGAGCCCTAATTCATCCGCCCAACCACGTGTATAGTGAGGACATCTTCACAAGGAATGAGTCGAATATTACTTTCAGTAGCGTATAGCTGCCGAGAGGTAAAAATCGAAATGTCAAGAATGAAAACAAAAATCATATTCATTCATAAAATAGTGTTAGGGCAATGTATTCTCGGGTCTTTCTAAGGAGAAGACGATATTTTGTAAACTAGTGTTTATATATACTCAAGTTTTCAAAAGCTATACAATATGAATAAGATTACTTGTGAATTAGATTTATAAATCAATTTATTATTACCAAGTAATGAACTATTAAATCTACATTTATGTTGTACAAAGCAAATAATTCAACTAAATGTAAAGCAAGGTTGATACCACACATAAAGATGCCATCACACATAAAATGGTTACCAGAGTTCAGAGGGAAACACATCAATAAATTTGAAAAAAAACTATGTCTATGATCAAAATAATGCAGCATTTGTAAACACGAGGGGATTACATGTATATGTAGTTATAGGCTCCATGTTATAAGTAAAATAAACAGCATGTTCAAAAACTCCATCTGACTTACTACTTAATTCCCATCATGTTAACTTTCCCGTTCTATATATACCACAGTCCCTTTAATAAAATATTGATAATTATCAAATAAATGATCAAATAATGACATACTGTTATCTATTAATAACTTTATTACACTTCATAATCTGCTACGCCCCATTTTAAAAACAACAATGATGTACTAGTCTCTTGAAAATTGAAAATTGAAAATTTGTGTGTGAATTGGAATGAAAGTACGAAGTATTTTTTTCTTCAAATAAATGATTGTCATTTCATTTACAGCTTAGAATGATAATACGGGTATGGATGAGTCACCAATGATCTATCGATGTCACCAACGCTGGCACATCCTGCATAGACAAAGAAAAGATAAACAAAAATAGCCATTATCTTACGTTCAAGGATTAATAAAGTGAAATTGAAAGTGAAAAAAGTGCCCCTTAAAAGTACCCCAACACTGCCCCTCACAGAGGCTATCACTGCAGGGTGTTACCGAAAGCCTGAAACCTCCAGAGAACATCTAACACTGCCCCCTGTTGGTAAATATTTTTAGGATTTTGACGGTATAATATGGTTTGGTAATCAAATGTTGGAATTTTTTTTACCCCTGCTCAATCTGTCGGCATGTTGATATCATTGGGCTATATAATTCGTGGATATCAAATATGAAGCTTTCACAAATTTTAATGACGTTTTCCAGTTGATTTTTTAAAGTCCTCAAATAAATTATCCTTTTTTGTTTCCAGCATTGATATCAGTTTGTTGAAAATATTGTTATGGTCTTCCAGAAAAGGATAAAGTAATATCGTTTGATTTCTTTCGACTGTGCACTTTAAATATATTTTACCCATGAATACAATCCTGAGGCAGATTACCTTCACATGGACAGTGAAATACATACTTTATATGTATTCCACTGGATCGGGTAGGTCTATTAGGGAGACATAAATTGAGGTTTATTCCGTCATAATAATATAATAAGACCGTGGACAAAAAACAAGACAAAAAGTGTCTCCCTAATGTCGATGTAGACACATTTTGTTTCAGTCGATGTGTGAAAACTATGAATGAGTGAATAGTATATGAGAATAGTCTTGACTAACCTGCTAAAGCCATAGCTGTGCTGAACTCTTTCTTCAAAATGCCCAAGAGATCTTTCAGTCCTTCTTCACCCTAGCAAACAAATGTCAGTCGTTCATCTTATTATAAATACCCTTAGAAACCATAAACATGAACTTGCCAGTGTTTTGCATCTTTATATTTAAAAATAATTTTAAAAAAATAACATGAAATGCACACCACTTATACATAAAAAGATTTTTTTTAAATCAACATTCATTGGGATGTGACATGGGTCCTATCAATGTATGTGCATTATATAAATTCAATTATTGAAGAAAAAAATCAATAAATTATGACTGATTGGCAACGCGACTCATGGATTCATGATGGTATATGTTCCTCCCAGAACGGGGTCATTCCTATAGCTAGAAGGTCCGATAGTTAGCGGGTCCGATAGACCGACATCCAATAGATAGAAGGTTCGATAGACAGAATGTACGAGAGGGTCCAGTAGACAGAAGGTTCCATAGACCGAATTGGCAGGAGGGTACAATAGTCCGAAGGTTCTATAGATCGAATGACCAACGGGTCCGAATGTCAGAAGGTCCGATAGATAGAAGGATCGATAGTCCGAATGTACATGAGGGTCCAATAGACAGAAGGTTCTATAGACCGAATCAGCAAAAGGGTCCGATAGTCCGAAGGTTCAGTAGAGGTCCGATAGTTAGAAGGTCCAATAGACCAAAAATAGGGTAAATAGTGGATAAAATGATAAGTGGCTAATAAATAAGTGGTTAAAATAAGTGGGGGCGTTATGTTTCAGATGTTTTCAAATGTGGGGGCGGGAATACCCTCCCCCTCCCACATGCCTGAAAAGTGGGTTCCAACCAAAGAAAAGGCAAAAAAGGAAGAGGTTGAAAAGGAAAGAAAAGAAAGGAAAAGAGAAAAAGAAAAAGAAATCAGAAAGGAAAGAGAAGAAAACAAAAATTCAAAAACTTCGCTCACTAGCATTATTAGGGTTATTTACCAATGCCCATTATATTTTCATTATTGATATTAGTTATTAATATAATCGCCATATTTATGTATATAAACCAATGCCAATTATATTAATAAGTCATATGCTTATGGAATTATATTTGGTTTGCATCTTGAATCTCTAGCTAATGTTATGCTATTTTTCTACTCAAAGAATGTTAGCAACATAACTGAAAGGAACCGAGCAGCAAGTTGACCTAAACGGGCTATTAAAAGAGATGAATTTTCAGAAATAATGGCCTGTGACAATAGTCTCTTCCCAATATGAGAACGGAAGATGCCAATAACATGTTACACAGATTATGAGAACGGAATAACAATACGCTATAACCTATTCTCATGATACAAAATTTTTCCTTTTTTTTTTCTCTCTCTCTCTCGTTCGCTCGCTTTGCTCGCTCATACAATCAAGAAACTAGGCCTAGATTGTTTCTTGCAGAAAGCACCTCTTACGTCCTGCAGCAACAAGAAGCCCGAATATCATAATATTCGGACAGTGAGGTATCAGAATATTCTCGAATTATCAAAATATCACCTGACAACCCTAAAAAAAATGGAAACGCCCCCCCCCCCCCCCAAGAAGGTGGTAGGGCATAATTGAAACAATTTCATTTTTATTGGTCAGAATCTTATCTTTGGTTATTTTTAATGAAAATTCAACTATATAGTGTGCACCCCATAATTATGATTTCTTTGTTTAAAGCTGCCCTTTCCTCAGCTTGCTCCACTAGAAAAAAAAAATGCTTCGGGCATGATGGGCCTCGGGGCTTTAGTGTGCACCATATAATTAGATTTCCATGTTTCAAAAAATTTTCAGCGTTCCCCATTGCCAATACATAGGTTTAGTGGCAAAATTAACCGGGGGCTGAGCTGCATGGGTGGACCACCCCCGCCTCACTGTTATGATGATGATGCTCTGCTAAAAATACTTTTAACATGTTGAAAATGTATAAAACAAAACTTTAAAATAAGTTCCCCATTTTTTTTTGGCGGGGGGGGGGGGGTGGGCCTACAGACCTAGTGCATCGGTATATTACCATACACAAAGAAGATGATAAGGCATTACCCTTTTACTTTGATGAGATAAAACTATTAAAAACTTATTGTATCCACTTATTTTACCTTGTTACGTTATTGTCGGTCTGGTCTATCGGACCTTCTAACTATCGGACCCCTACTGAACCTTCGGAGTATCGGACCCTTATGCCGATTCGGTCTATCGAACCTTCTACCTATCGGACCCCGCTATACATCTATAGAACATTCGGACTATCGGACCCTCCACCGATTCGGTCTATAGAACCGTCTGTCTATTGGACCCTCTCGTACATTCGGTCTATCGAACCTTCTATCTATTGGGTGTCGTCTATCGGACCCGATAACTAGCGGACCTTCTAGCTATAGGGCTGTAACCCCCAGAACACCCGGTGACGAAAATCGTTATTACCAGTGGCGGATTCAGGGGGGGGGGAGTGGACCCCAGAACCCCCCCCCCCCACACACACACACACACTGAGCGAATTTTCGAGAGCTGGCAAGACCAACAAAATACGGGTCTACCCCCCCCCCCCCCCCCACTATACAAAATCCTGGATCGCCCCTGTTTATTACCTTATATGATTAGAAGCCACTTTGCATACAGTTAGTTGCTATCGTGTCAGGAAGCATTATAGATTAATTTGGATGGTTAGGGGAACTATTTGTAATACCACCTATACCCCTCCCCTCCCCACCCCCACCACAACCACCACCACCACGTGTCTTGGAGGGCCGGCGAGTTTTTCGAAATCACATTCCCGCGGTAAAAATGTAAATGTCGAGGATTTTTTTTTAAATCTTGAAAAGTATGACTTTTGAATACATCTAAAAAAATAAGATTAAGATCTTCATGAACTCTTGGGCCCTTCCCGCTTTTAATTTACCCGTACGTACCCCACATGCTATGCCATAGATGGAGGGTCGACCGATAAAGGCTGCCCGAGCACCCAGGGCAAGTGCTTTCAAGATGTCGGTACCAGTGCGTACACCACCATCGACATAGACCTCGACCTTGGTGCCACGTACTGCTTCTACCACCTCAGGGAGTGCATCCACCTGAAGGCAAAACATGATTGATAATCAATCTTAAAGTGGCATTAAACTGGTAGAACTTGAACAGCGCCATCTTACAGTGATTGTAAAAATTAAGATTATATTTGAAAATTTATTGCATTTCATTTTGAATTTTGACAAACTGTACTTGTTTGGACTCGGTACATTTTATATTTCAAACTATTAATTTTGACTTGGCATTGTGGAAACTTGAGTGCAGGTACATTTTAAGCTTCTACAAACTAGAATGGGACATGATGGGGAAATGGGAGGCACAGACACTTTGCAAATCCTGTAAAAAAAGATGGCGCTTTCAGAGGAGCTTCGGTTTAACTGGAAGTTAGAATATGCCACTTTGGGTATTAAAGGGAGATTCATATTCAATTTGAGATTTTTGTTTTTACCGGTGCAATGGCTGTGTCGAGTTGTCGTCCGCCGTGTGTCGATACCATGATGCCATCTACACCAGCCCCCACAGCCTCCCGGGCCATCTCTCCTGGAATATGTTAACAAGAGAAGGGAGGGAGTGGAGGAGAGAGGTAGAAGAGAGAGAGAGGGAGAAAGAGAGAGGAGAAAGAGAGGGAGAAAGAGAGAAAGAATATAGAACGAATGAATGAATGAGAGAGAGAGAGAGAAAAAAAAAAAAGAATACAAATGAGTAGATATAACATGAAATTAACTTCTTCATCATCCAGTAGATATATCATCAATATCAATTCTTCGTCATCCAGTAGATATACCATCACAATTTCGTCTTCCGGTAGATATACCATCTAAATCACTTCTTCCTCTTCCAGTAGATATACAGTGTACCATCAAAATCCAATATACTATCAAAAATCAATTCTTCGCCATCAAGTGAATACACCATCAAAATCACTTTTTCAGTAGATATACCATCAAAATCAATTCGTCATCCGGTAGATATTCTAGCAAAATTACTCCTTCGTCATCCAGTAGGTATCCATCAAAATCACTTCTTCGTCTTCCGGTAGATATACCATCAAAATCACTGCTTCCTCTTCCAGTAGATATACAGTGTATCATCAAAATCCCATCTTCGTCATCCAGCAGATATACTATCAAAATCAATTCTTCGTCATCCAGTGGATACACCATCAACATCCCACCATCGTCATCCAATAAATATACCATCTAAATAACTTCTTTTTCATTCAGTAGATAACCCATCGAAATCAAATTTTCGTCACCATAGCTATACTGTAAATTCATTTTGTCACCAAGCAGATTCATCTTCAAAATTACTTCATTATTATATTTTATATTATAATATCACCTGACCCTGAGTAATTTTGTTATAGAAATGCGACACTTGTTAGTGATAACAAGTTTTATGAAACCGGGCTCAGATTTCATTTCTTTGTAGTACATTTGATGTAAATTTCGTTTGAATCTGGGTAAGTATACTTTCCGCCACATCGAGAACTAATTAATTATCTTTGACAATAATCTATATGACATCACGCAAACTTAAAGCATAGTGAGGGTTTGTTATTCCGGTACCGCTAAATGTGAATTGCTCAAATCCTTCATAAAAGATAATGTGATATTTATGCTACGGAACCTAAAATTTATTAAAAGCTTTGCTTTCCAAGGTTTCCTCCAGAACAGAGCTAGCATTTATTTACTTACCACTTAAATGTAAATATTACTTAAAACTGAAATTATGTGCCATATTTTGTATCATTCTTTATTTTTTCTATGCTCATAATGATTTTGTAAAATGAAAGTCTTTGTAAATTCATTTACTGTTATTGTGGAAAAAAGGAAATCAAATCAAATCAAATCAATTACCTGTTAGGATTCCTTTCACCACGATTGGAATGGAAGAGATTTCTTTGAGTTTTCTGATGTCTTCCCACGTAGCTGCATTATCACTGCTATCATTGTACTCCCACAGAAGCTTGTCTCCGGCAGCTCTCGCTCTGTCCGCATCTTCTTTGATCATCTCCATGTTGACACATCTCCAGGCACAAGATGAGACTATTAATTATCGACGTCTATGTTAAACATTTCCGTTCATATGCACTTTTACATCGGAATGATAACGTTTGTATTCATACAGAATATCATGATTTTTAGCTCTGATTTTAATAGATAATGTACAAAATATTTAGCAATTAAACAGAAATGAAATACAGGATTACAATTATGTACCTGTATGATTCAAAACACATCTATATGTTAAACATTTCCGTTCATATGCACTTTTACATCAGAATTATAAAATGGCACTTATACAGAACATAATAATTTCAGCTCTGACTTTAATAGATAACAAAATATTTAGTAAGTTAACAGAAGTGAAATTCAGGATTACAACTATGTACGTATTGGAATCGAACGGTATGATTTCTTTTTTTATTCGAGGTGGTGGCTGTGATTCAAAACACTCAAAAGGGAGAAGTATAGAGAATATCTTCTTTGCAACTTCTTTGCAACTTCTAATATCGGAAAAGGTATATTGTTAATTACCTATATGGCCTAATTAATAGTAATTGTTGATAAATTATGAGATATACTACCAAATTATTATTTTCTTTGTGTCCAATATACTTTATTCTAGTCTTTTATATTGTATCTTTATGAGTATTTTGAAACTTCTTTCTAAATTTCTAAAGTTTCAAAATGTGTATTGTTTTGGAAATGCATGATGTTTAACAACGATAATGATGCTGATAATTAATGATGGAAATGGCGATGGTAATGACTATAATAATTAATGATATTTATGTTGATGATGCTGCTGATGATGATCACTGGCGTAGTGGTTGGGGGCTGCAGCCCTCCCCCCCCCAAAAAAAAAAAAAAAAAAAAAGGAAAAAGAAAAAAGGAAAAGGAAAGAAAAACAGGAAGGGAAGATAGAAAAGGAAAGAAAAAAGAGAAAGAAATAAAGAAGAAAGAAAGATTAAAAGAAATAAATCCTATTTATTATACCCTGGCTAAAAATAATAGATAATTATGATTACAGTAGTACGTCTCTGGTTTAGAACAACGCTGGATTTTCTTAGTATCTCCCCTTCCATATATATTTTTCTTTGCACGCAAGATAATTGTTTTATATGATTTCATCATAGGAGGGGAACTTTACTTTTTTACCCAAACTAGTCCCCTTAAAAGTAGGCTTAACAATATCATGACATTTCTTTCGAAATTGAGGGAAGATAAGTGAAATATATTACTGGGATAATTGGGGGATAGACATGGGTGACAATTCCCCCGGAAATTTGGAAAAACATGAAAAATATACAGTAAATAATAAAGCACACTATTTAGACACTGAATTGCTCTAGAATGCAAGGTTTCACTATTTAAAATGGAAAATCCTCTAGCTCGGTTGCTCCGCTCCCTGTCACCACTTAACTTTAAATTAGAGAAAATTTATAAGGAGGTATTAGAGCGACAGAGAGGAACCGTCTCCCGGAATTGAAAGACAAATTCAATCTGCCTATCCTCATATAAGAAGAAAGAAAAGAGTGGATATCAAGCTCAGACTTTGATTTACCTGTGTGAATGAAAGTGGTCTTAAAAAGTGTAAAGTTTCAGATTACAAAACATAACATTTTCTGGCTCGTTCGCTACGCGACCTCTCAAAATAGAATATTTAATTTTTATCATATGAAGGGCATGATAAGTGCAACATATCCATTCTTCAGCAAAATGCAAAGTCTTATTTGTGAGAGGGGCGGCGATGTACTCGGGCGCTCAGCCCCCTCAAAATTTTTGGCTCATTACGCCAGTGATGATGATGGTGGTGATGATGGTGATGATGGTGATGATGGCGATGATGGTGGTGATGATGGTGGCGATGTGATGACCAGAGTGATAACGACGATGACGGTGATGATAGTGTGATGATGAAAATATTTTGGTGAAAATTTTAAGATACTTCATGAAATCAATACAAACTTTACATAAAGTTCAATTAATTTCTTGAATAAAAAGATTATTCCATCTGTAAACCAGTGACTCTTACTTGAGATTTGCATAAGCAGGATTGTTTCGCACTTCTTTGTATAGGTCAAACTCCATTTCATTTCTTCGACGCCCATACGCGGCAAAGTCGACGGTTACCAGTAAAGCTGTTGAAACATAGCAAAATTTTAGTTTTATCATTGCAAAGATTAAAATAACAAGTAATAATAAATCACCAGCTTCAAAATGTTGTTAGGTCTGTGCATTCGTTTTTCAATGAATATAATAGAGTGAACAATCGAGAAACTCAAGTCCAAGGGTCACCGGGGGCCACTGGACACCACTGGGACCCGTAACACAAAGGTTTGCAATCAATCGCAAAATGGGCGATCAAGATCTTCGTTGCATATACATATTTTTCAAGAGGTTGACCATTAACCCATCAGAATCGTTTCAAATTTGCAATTTTTATTGCAAACATTTGTGTTTATACACGAGACCCTGCAAGGCCTTAATACTCTTGAATGTGAGAGAGTTTGGCGACCGAGTGGGGAAGGGGTTGGAGATTATTTTCTTTTCTGAACTCGCTCTTCTCACCTTCCGTTTTTCTTCCTCTCCGTTTTTATTGGAGAGGGGGCGGGGGGCGGGGGGCGGTTGACAGTAATAATCATTATTAAACATTATACCAATAATTAAAATGCTATTCTCTTCACCTTTAAAGCCAGCTTTCTCGGCCCTCCTCAAGAAAAGTTCGGTGATCTTCGGGTTCTTGTAGAGGTAAGTCTGCAGCATTCGAAGCCCTCCCGGGGCCGAATCAGCCACGTCTTCAATCGTAACGTTTGCACCACAACTTAAAGACATAAATACGCCGGCTGCCGCAGCACCTAAAAGTATTAATCAACAAAATATTCAATCAGTGGTGAAATAAAAGGATCCACTCGTAGTGACCACCGGGGATACTCTGAGGAAGCGGCAAAATAAGGGCAAGAAAATATCTGGGAGACATAAAATTTCTCTACCCAAATCTGGAAAATGGATCAAAGTTTAAAATAGGCTAAATGTGTAAGCGCAAGGGAATTGTTTTTATCATCGCCTTCAGCTGAAGTTCAAACAGATACCATTGCCTACTCGAGTAACTTCCCGTTCAAAATAATAAACAGGTCATACAAGAATGTGCGTTTCAGTGTGTCTGGCAAAATCAGTCATTATTTCATGCGGGTGCATGCGGAGTCTTGCGATATTTTTTTGGACATGGATTAGTGTTTGAATTTCATTTGTACAGGGGCCTATCAAGGATTGTCAGAAAGGGGGGGGGGGGGGTTCCCGACGCAATTTTTTCGCTGGGGACGTAATTTTAGGGCTTTCCCTGGCCCTCTGCATGGGTGGTGGTGTGGGGGGGGGGGGGGTGACTATAGGAGAAATGAATTATTCCCGACATGAATATGAAAAACGGATACAAGTTTACTTGTATACCGTAACAAATTAACAAAGTTAATTCGCTTTTCTCGCAAATTACACTTTTCAAACAAATTACAAAAGGTGAAATCCAACTCGAGCGCAACATGGAAAGTTATAAAAGCGGTTATGGGAACTAACAGTTGACACTTTACCAAAAGATGATTTTACGTTTAATGGTAACAAAATTGCAGATTCTAATGAATATGCCGATTGCTTTAATTCTTTTTTCACTAATATTGGTCCTCAACTTGCTGCCAAAATTGGTACTCCAAATAACGCTCATTATATTGAATTCTTGTCAGAACCGATTCAGGCATCTCTCTTTTTAAATCCCACAAACTCCAATGAAATAATTAATATTACTAAATCATTAAAAATGCTTCGAAATCCCAAATTTGTCATGATAAAATAAGTACTTCACTATTAAAGGAAATAATCCATTTCATTGCTGACCCACTAACACATATATTTAATCAGTCTTTGCAGTCGGGTATTTTTCCTGACTTGTTCAAAATAGCCAATGTATATAACTCCAATTTTTAAAAGGATGACCAACATGAAATCAGCAATTACCGTCCTATTTCTATCCTCCCCAGTATATCCAAAATCTCAGAGAAAATTGTTTATAATAGATTATATATTTTTTAAAACCTCCATATAGAACTAAATCCGAACCAATACGGTTTTAGAAAAAACCATTCCACTGACCTAGCTCTTGTCCAAATTTATGATAAAATTACAGACGCCATTGCAAAAAAGAACATGTTATTGGAATATTTTTAGACCTTAGTAAAGCGTTCAGTAGACCAGCCAAGAAGATTTTTTTTACTTTGGACGGCATTTTGGGGTAATGCTCGGTTTCCATGCTAAAACTCTTGCAAAAATACTGACGAATAACGTACGGGCGGATGCCACGCGCATTTTTGCCTAAAAATGCCATTTTTGGCTCAAAATTTGAAAGAATGTCAAAAATCACGATTTTTATTTTTTTGACCTAATATGTAATACCTGATTAAGACTTTTCAAGTGATATCAGATTTATTTTGAGTTTCAAGTTATAAACCTGATTAATACACAATTGAAAGTTGGATATTACACACACATATATGCGTAACGAAACATAAAACTGTGATTTACTCAAAATAATTTGAAAACTACCAATATTTCAAAGTTTTTTACCCAACGTAAATTTGTCATTTTAAACGCTTTTTCTTGATTAAACATATCATGTATATTGTCATGTCACACACAGAAAAGAAATTATTCGATAAGGTGATAGATAACTCATTTTATGTTATCCCAAATGGAACGATGTATTTTTACTAGATGCGCATTTTGACTGAAAAACACTATTTGAAGGTACATCTAGAGTGTATATGTACATAAGGCAATTATCCCATGTTTATCAGTATAGTCTATGGGCCAAAAACTGGAATGTCTCCACCCTCTTAAAAATAATCTTAAATGATTTTTTTTCCTGTTAGATGGGACCATTAACTATCAGAATATGCTTCTTTGCCCTGAATTAAGAGGTGGGCGTGGCCACAAAGGCTATTACCATGGCAACGGATGAAGAACAGTAGAATTTAAGAAAATGTCATGTATCCGTGATTAAGAAAGGACAAAAACACATTGTAACATTTTTAAGTAATGTATCAAAAGTTTCTCACTTGATAAAAACTCAATAAGAGTTGTCCATCCATAAAAAGGTGTCCATCATGTTTGAAAATGGCTGTTGCTATGGAAACAGTAAGGAAAAAACCCCATATATGAGCAAAAAAACCCCACGATGCTACCGAAAAAAGTAAATATTAATACATTTATATTGTACATGATAATCTACTCTTTTACAGGACACTCACTTATCAAAATTTGTTTGAGTAAAGGGATGGTGGAGGAGACCACTAAATGTGTAGGCCGTTACCATGGTAACAAATAAATTTATTGCATTGCTAATGAAATGCAGAACTATATTTGTTTTCAACATGAAATAATGGTAAACATCTAATTTTTTGTACTGCCTGTGTGATAATATTTTCAAAAGTTTAGTTTGGAATAGAGCTAAATTTGATATATTAAAAAATCTGTTGCCATGGAAACAAAATTAATGAAGATGACATCTTTCAACTAAAGAAGGAAATGTAACTAACCAATATAAAAGTTATATAGCAATTAGATTAACCAACACCGTCAGCCATTAGAATCTGCTCGTTGGCTGTGAATGTGACCACTATCATAATAGTTGTTACCAAAATTTGGTAGCTAATACAAAAAGTGGTGTTGTCTTTCTACCAGAATTTACTTGATTCCAATCTAGATCCAGAAGATTTTTGTCCCCTATATAATGGGTGATACCAAAATTTTCACATTGAACATGATGACATGACCTGCTACTTGGAAAATTTTATTTATACAGTGCGTATCAGAAAAAAGCATACCCAACTTAAGTAGCTTCTAATTCAAAAGTTATAACCTCTATGAGCTTGAAATTTATTTCATAGTAAAGAACAAATTATATTGTGTGCAATGATACCTTTCCTGCCACGGATGACTCAGCAGCAGGCTTTTCAAACAGTATTGTCAAACTCCTGTTGTACCAAGTTTGGGCTGAAGTAGCGAGTGTGGGTCAAACCAACTATGCATTAGTTACTTTAGTCGGAAACAATTGCTGAGTTATTTTCAATTGATTTTGTGCATTTGAATAGAAAAGGTGTTAAAGTCAACTCAAACTCAAGAAAGGGCTCATTACAAGCTAAATTTAAGATTTTTTTGCCATTTGTAACACAATGTTGGCTTCATCTGCATCCCTTTTTTTTAAGGAAAGCCTTTTTACTGAGTCATTAAACATGGACATTGTTAATTCTCAACGCGTATCCTTCCTATTCTTCTTTTTAGTCTTTAAGGTCAATAAACCTTTCAGTCCATGTGTTATTTGCAAAAAACAACGTGTGCATCGTATGCAGGTGAAATGGTGCTATTGACGAATGAGCAGACAGTTTTTAGTTATCACGGGACAAGAAGTTAGAAGGCTATTGAAATAAAATAAATATTGTCATGTGGACTGAAACAAGGTCATATGGATTTAACCTTTTAAAATTATTTTAGACTAAAGTAGAACATTCATATGGCTTGACTCACATTCGTTGCATCAGCGTCAGACCACACTTGGAACAAGGAGATTTTGTTTTTTTGACTCTTTTTAAAAACCCTGGTGCTCAGTCATCCATGGCAGAAATGTCATGAATGAGGTACCAATAGACAGACAATAAGCTATTCTTCACCATGAAATAAATTTCAAAGTCACGTCGATTACAACATTTTAATTAGAAGCTATCAGAGTTGTGTATACTTTCTTTTTTGATACGCACTGTATTTATGTATCCATTTAAACTTATTCATACAGGATAAAAGCATGATCAGTATAAAACTGCTTTGCATCATGTTCCTGATGCAACAGGAATAAACAATAATGTATAGCATAAATATTATTGGTAACAATTTTATATGAAAATACAAGTAATATAGTTACATAATGAGAAAAAAAATTATCTCAAGTAAAATCAACAATAATAAACGGCTATGAATATTTCAAAACTAACCAATTGAGTATGTTATATTATGACTATTGTGGAATGTGGATAACAGGGGCGTATCCAGGATTTCCCAATAGGGGGGGGGGCGCCAGGCATTATTGATCTCCATCCTGAGGGAGGGGTCTAAGGGGAGGGGTGCCCCCTCCCCTTTGGAAAATGTTTGCTTCTGAAGAAGGGCTGAGATGCAAAATAATCCTATATGTGACCAATTTTGAAGCCTATTTAATTTTTTTTACGACGGCCAATGGGGGGGGGGGCGCCTGTTGCGCCACCCCCTGGATACGCCACTGGATAACATCCATGTACTAATGGGACTACAGGATTACAAGAACAAAAACATAACCCGTATTTAATAAATATTCCATACATAGTTCCTGTAACCTTGTGGATTGTCATCTAAAATAAAAACCGTAAAAAGTCAGAGTATTTTTGAAATTTATTTTTGAAAGTCACACAAAGATCATATGCATGCATTATATCGATGATATTCATTAAGGTTAGCTGGCAACTAAATATGGTATAATCACAAATTTAGTGTTGATGTAAAGTAGACACCAGCAGAAAAAGAACTTCTGGGGAAAGGGGACATGCATAAGGGGGCATTAAGAGAAAGGCACTTTTTAGGGAAAAGGAAAGGCATAAGTGGAAACGTTAAAGTGCATACATTAGTTTTAGAAATTATGTACCCTATATTTTGAAGCTATCTCTGGAAAGATCAAATAATCCTATTTGTTTCTCTCTTTACATCACAGCGTGCAGTCGAGTGTGAGGGTCTGTATATTCCTTTAATTTCCAATCGAGCATAGCGGGCTGTGACACCCAGTGGTGGATCGGGAGGGGGAGGCTTTTGGTGGAGCTTTTTAAAATTATCCCTGATTGACATCTAGGACATTGCCCCCTATTTTGGTGGCAGAGGCCTTTCCTTTTTTCTTTCGTTTTTTCGCGTATCTCTATTTCACATCGAGACCCCCCCCCCCCCCCCCCCACTTTGAAAAATCCTGGTGACATCAGATTCTTATGAAGAGGGGAAAAGTCATCCTAGTGGGGTACAAAGTACAATGTCATCATGAAAGACTGGATAGACCCGTGGGCGTCGCTAGGACTTCATGAGTTGGAGGTGGGGGGGGGGGGGGGGGGTGTCGAGACCACTAATTTACCGACGAACCTGAGTCTGTGTGCCACCGATAACCGATAAACCTTTGTTTGTGAACGACAACATTATTGTTTTTGTTTTTTTGGGGGGGAGGGGCATGTGCAGAAGCAAGTAATAGATTAATTTGTTCTTAAAGGAGAATTAACCCCTGAGTACAAATTTACTTATATTGAAAGGTGTAGTATATTCCTACTTATTGGCCTAAATCATTTTCCAATAAGATATCAGAAAAGGGTATAATAAAGATATTCCAACACCCGGTATCGTCTACTACTCATTTACATGGGGGCTGCCATTTTCTTGCTGATTTGGATTTGTACATGAACCATTGAGAAATGTTCCGGTCAGGAAGATATTTTGAATCCAAGACCTAAATTGATTTTCTTCATTACCTAAAATCCCATATGTGACGAAAAATATAAAGTGGGTGTTTACATGATTTATAAAAATTAAATCTTTATAATGATACTTTTAAATTGTCTGGTTTTGCTTAAAGGACAATTAACCCCACATGATATTCTAGATGCGGTATTGTCTGCTACGTCTTTCCATGGAGGCTGCCATTTTGTGCATGACACGGATCATTAGGTACCATATGCATTGATAATAGCCTACCTTTACAACAGATACGTCGCTTTGTTCTGATTTTATTACGATTGTTATTGGCCATGGGCCTAGATAATTGACGACCCATGAGTTCTAATAGCCATCCTGTAATGCAGATTCCTCGCTTTGTTTTGGTATTGTTACGATTGTCTCCGTCCTTGACGTCAATTCTCCGTCTCCACGTACAGAAAGTATATTTTTATGAACAAATTAAGACCTTTTAAAAAATATATAAAACTAAACTTACATTTCAGAATATGTGACTATATCTAATATATATTTGTCCTCTAAAAATCAATTACAAGTTAACGATGAAGGAAATATTACTTGGGATGAAAAATATTTTCGTGTACACATAAAGTAATGGCAGCCCCCTTATTATTGCTAGCAGACAATAACTTGGCTGGAAAATAGTGATTTATATCTATATCCTGTGTTTTTACATGAAATTGCATGTATCAAATAAGAGGCATATACTACACCATTCAAAATAAGCTAATTCATACGCTGAGGTTAATTTCCCTTTAACAAAAATCTATTTTCTTGGGTTTGCCAAACAGAGCAGAACATAATATATGCAGCATGCATTCTGACTTTTCAAGTCCCATTATCCGAAAGCAGGTGAATGCATAGTTTGCCGCTATAGATGCTCAGGGAAGAAGCATCCATAAAATTTGAATTAATTTGCTCCGTCCATTGCGTCACAGTATCTAGAAAATAGATTTATATTAAGCGAATATCGATTTTCAACAGAAATATATAAGGAAATCTTCAGTTTAAAAATAAATTGACATATCTATTCTATATTTTAAATCTCAAATGGGTTTTTAATTTTGAAAAAGGCAATTGGGCATTTGGATTAAGAAAATCTTCTTGTACACATAAAAAAAATGGCAGCCCCCATGTATTGCTAGCAGACGATACATATTGCTAGCAGATGATAAATTTTGCTCAGAAAATCTTGATTCGTATCGATCTCGTATATTTTGACGCGAAGCCATATAGTCTAACAAGTAGGAATAAATAACACCTTTGAACACTATCGTCTTTATTGTTTGAGGTTAATTCTCCTTTAACCTATATCAACCGTGAGTCTATTTTCATTTAATGATGAATAATAATACATAACATTTATATTGCGCTGAATACATATGTTTCTAAGCGCCGAAGTAGTATTATTACCCTGGCTTTAGCCCAGCTGCCCTATAAGTCAAGGAATAAATTCCTACCATATACCCATTTACTACACCTGGGTGGAGAGTGGCGAATGTAGATGAATGTCTTGGCAAAGGACATTCGTGCCGTGGCGGGACTCGAACCGCGAACTATGAGATCCACCATGAGATCCACAGTCCGGTGACGTATCCACTAGACCACGACACCTCTATTTGATAAATCTAATTCGAATAATTCTCTTTTTCCTTGCCAATTTCTAGTTAAAGCACCACCTACAATAACTTGTTGCACATCAATTGAGTGTTAATTTCATATTCGCGAGCCCCCTTTTTAATGTTTGATTTGAATCATTATCATATTTAAGGGTAATACTTCTCATTGAAAGAAATTGGCAGCATAAACGGAATCTTCTTGGCAAGGGGCGGGGCGGGCACAATCCTATTTAAGGGAATGTTAATTTTGATTAGGCTACACTCTATAGAAATATTGGGCAAAATTTACCTAACATGAGGGTAGTTATGTATCCGACCAACTTTTGGGTAAACTTTACCAATTTCATTGTTATCTTTTGACACATATTGGGTAAATGCATGTAAAAGTTGAGCAAGATTTAACCAACATATGCCCAATCTTGATTTACCCAGTGGCATTTACCCAACATTTTTAAGAGTGTAGCGAGTGTAGCGACATGTTGACACATGTCTTTTGATAATAATGTATAGCATAAACGGGATCCTCTTTCTACGAAGTGGGGGGGGGGGGCACAATCGTATTTAAGGGAATGCAAATTCTATTTAAACTTTTAAAAATAATAATTGGTAGCATAAACGGGATCTTCTTTCTCCGAAGCGGGGCGGGAACAATCGTATTCAGTAAGGGAAAGTGGATTTTATTTACAAGGGAATGTTTATTTTGTTTTTATATTTTGTTTTTTTAACGGAAGTTTTAAGTTCTGACGACATAAAATGCCTTATGACCGATTCTAGAACAACTACCCCCTGGAAAACTAACCCCGGATAACTAATGCACTTATTAAAAGGATAAGATATTTTATAAAATAAATGACTCTTTTTATGGGTCAAAAGGGCACTTAATGGAAGGAAAACGCCATGTATCAGAATGAAAGGGGCAATAATATTGAGGATAAATATGGCACTCAACAGAGATCAAAAGGAGCACCTATTAGAGGGAAAGGATCACTTTATTGAAAAAAGGGAATTTGCGCACTTGTCTACTGTACGTAAAACAGGTAACTCTTAGAATTAATAGGGGAATAATAGATGAAGGGGTACTTATCAGCTTTAATATGAGAATTTAAAAAAAATTGTTGTTGCAAATATATAATATATATTCCCCCTGAAATTTAAGGTGGCGGATGGCCTGTATACCCCCCCCCCCCAATAGTTTTGTATGTGAGAATTGCGATACATTAACTTAAAACTAATAATTATCCAAATTCATTATTTAACAACATTTAATCATACAGAAAACCATTTCGGGATGCTCTAAAATACAAGTTTTTTAGAGAGATATTTGAAAAAGTCCCTGATGTGGGAGGGGGATACCCCCCCCCCCTCCCTCACCTTCCTCTCGCCGGTCATCCCCCAATCATGAACACAGATCGACACCCCTGTTCCCAAGGAAAGTTATAATAAATGACCTTAAATTAAATTTCATGTACACAACTAAGGATTTATTTTTGTAATATATACAATCCATTACAAGATAAAAATCATCTCTGTCTTTCATTATGAAAACATAAAATCATATCCCAGCAAAGCTTAAATGTGCTGACTGTGTGGTAATTGTTTTTGCACAGATTTGCACATTCATTGACTTGCCTATTAGGATAAATGTACATTACTCCACTAGAGTCCTGGTTGTGTTACTGTGTTTACATAATAAAATACACAATATCATGCAGAGTATTGTCTTCACATAACCCTCTTAAGTCTGCTCTTTCCAGGAGTATAATTCCATTATCTCTATATGGATACATGACACATCATCACTGAATAGTGTTGTTTATTTCTCTCACTTTCCGATATGATGTTCCACCTCCTGGAGATTGACCCATTGCATTCACATGACTTTATAATTTTGTTTAAATGAAAATCCTATGTGGACCGCACAGTGAATTTATAATGAAGCATAATGATACGTATTAATGTTATAATGCTCGTATAACATATATCATTTTTCCAGTTAGTTAACGATAACTTATATTATATAAATGAAATAAAGTTTGGCTTTTGCACAAAAAATTAAAAGAAAACCCGAGATATCAAAGAATTTTTCAACCAGTTATAGGGAACTGCTATGTGACCAGCCCATCCATCCTACAATGTATATGTAGGCAAGTTTTCTTACATATTCAATATGATGTTGATACATTATCAATATACCTTGGCGAGACCGCCTTCCGAGTGGTCGACCAAATGATGAAAGCCATGCAGACGTAATTTTGATGGGGTGGGTGGTAATATTCTCTATAGCTCAAAATCAGCTTTACAGCTTTTAAAGTTTGTGAGCGAGCAACAATTTTGACACTGTTTAGTCAAAACACTTTTTTCTAATATCTAGAAAGATTTGAATTGAAAGCTTAGAATATATATATTAAGAATGGACATTTGCTTGCATGTTGTTCAATTAGGAATGTGTGGTATTTTTCCAATTCCAATAGTTTCGTGATGTGCAACTCATTATTAACCATGACAACGTCCATAAGGAACACATCCGTAACCAACTTTAAAGGCAAAGTTCACCCCCCCCCCCCAAAAAAAAAAAAAAATAAATAAAAAAAAATAAATAAATAAATAAATAAAAATAAAAAATAAATAAATAAAAAATAAAATTTAAAAAATGAGTTAAATCAATAAAATTAAATTATACCAAAGAAAGGCTAAAATTCATCAAAATCGGATAAAACGAGACATTTATGGCACTTTAATGTTTTGCATTGTTTCATGAAACAATGATATGAATAACATGGGCTGTATGCAAATTTTTAAGCCGACGATGCCATAAGCTCACTTTTTTTCCTTTTGTTTTTTATTATATAAAATTTCGAATATTTCAGCTTTCTTCTCCAAGAATGTTTGACCCCTCGTAGAATGTGTACGATCATCATTATTATAACTTATTGTGATACAATGAAGAGCATCTTTACAAACATCTATGAAAAAAATGAAATATTTGAAATTTCATATAATAAAATACAAAAGGAAAAGTGAGCTCATGACTTCATCGGATCACTGATTTGCATTCAGCCCATGTTATGCATATCACTGTTTTACGAAACAATCCAAAACTTCAAAATGCCGTAAATTTCTTATTTTTATCCGATTTTGATATTTTTTACTGTTTCGTTTATTTAATTTAACTCTACTGATTGAACTCATTATTTGGGTGGACTTGGCCTTTAAGACAATCAAGCTGATTCTGATAGCTTCAGTGAAAAATAATATAAGATTCATTTGATATTGTTCAAATGCAGTTTGTTTAACATTTATTTTGTATTGGTAGGTCACATTTCTTTATTTGAAAGATTTTATCTTCATTAACATTCTGTTTCTATGGCCACAGTTTTTATAAATCAAATTTAGCTCTGCTCGAATTAACTAAAATATTGAATATAATCAAAAAGACGGCAAAACTTATTAGATGTTTACCATTATTTCATGTTGAAAACAACCATTATCTAATGATAGTATTTTGTTAGAAATACAACACAATAATATAATTGTTACCATGGTAACGGTCTACACATGTAGTAGTCACATCTATCACCCCTTTACTAAAATAAGTTATCAGTGAGTGTCCTGTAAAATAGAAAATAATAATGGTCAATATCAATACTTACCTCTTTTTTAGGTAGCATCAAGGGATTTTGTTCCAATATCATTTTTGTTCTTACTGTTTCCATGGAAACAGCCATTTTCAAACACGATGATCACTTTTTATAACTCTTATTTGGGGTTTAATCAAGTGAGAAACTTTTGATACATTATTTTAAAATGTTACAATGTGTTTTTGTACTTTCTTAATCACGAATATACGACAATTTCTTAAATTCTATTGTTTTTGATCCGTTGCCATGGTTATAGCCCTTGTGGCCACGCCCACCTTTTAATTTAGGGCAAAGGAGCACATTTTGAGAGGTAATGGTCCCATCTGACAGAAAAAAAAGATCATTTAAGATTATTTCTAAGGAGGTGGGGACATTTCAGTTTTTGGTCCATAGACTATACTGATAATACATGGGATAATTGCCTTATGTACATATACACTCTAGATGTACCTTCAAATAGTGTTTTTCAGTCAAAATGCGCATCCAGTAAAAATACATCGTTCCATTTGGGATAACATAAAATGAGTTACCTATCACCTTATCGGATAATTTCTTTTCTGTGTGTGACATGACAATATACATGATATGTTTAATCAAGAAAAAGTGTTTAAAATGACAAATTTACGTTGGGTAAAAAACTTCGAAATATTGGTAGTTTTCACAACCTATTATTTTGAGTAAATCACAGTTTTGTGTTTCGTTACGCCATATATGTGTGTATAATGTCCAACTTTCAATTGTGTATTAATCAGGTTTATAACTTGAAACTCAAAATAAATCTGATATCACTTGAAAAGTCTTAATCAGGTATTACATATTAGGTCAAAAAAATAAAAATCGTGATTTTTGACATTATTTCAAATTTTGATCCAAAAATGGCATTTTTAGGCAAAAATGCGCGTGGCATCCCCCCGTACGTTATTCGTCAGTATTTTTGCAAGACTTTAAGCATGGATGCCGAGCATTACCCCAAAATGCCGTCGAATCTTTTTCTAGAGCCTTTTTGGATGTTTGGCTGGTCTACTACAATCATGATATATTATTTTCTAAACTTTATTCTTGTGGTGTTCGCGGCTCAGCGCTTTCTTGGTTTAAAAGTTATTTAAGTAATCGACAGCAATATGTTACATTCAATGGTATTGATTCACAGTCCCTTCTAATTAAGTGTGGTGTCCCCCAGGGATCTATCCTGGGCCCGCTTTTGTTTTTAGTTTATGTCAACGATGTAATTAATACGTCATTATTATCCTTTATCTTATTTGCAGACGACACTAACATTTTTTATTCTCATAAGAACCTAAAATCATTGGAAAATACTTTAAATATTGAATTACTTAAAGTTTCGAAATGGTTTAAGTGCAATAAGCTTTCTCTCAATGTTAAAATTTATGCATTTCAAACACAATATCCATGTAGCTAATACTCCTATTAATATTAAGATTGATAACATTTCCGTGGAACAAAAGAGTTCTAAGTTCCTAGGCGTTATAATTGATGAAAACATGGAACGATCACATTAATCATATTATATTATGCATTTCCCCGAGGTTTGGGAATCATTTATAAGTTAAAATTTATCTTGCAACGAACAACTTTGTTTTTATTGTATAACACATTGATACTTCCTTATATAACATATTGTAATATTGTTTGGGCTAACTGTGGTATTACCAAACTCAATCCCATTCTTTCCCTCCCAAAAGCGGGTACTTCGTATTTGTACAGGATGGTCTTACTTTTCTCATTCTGATCCACTATTTTTTCAGCTTAATACATTGAAGGTCACTGATTTAAATATTTTTCAAGTTGCAGTTTTTATGTTTAAATATAAAAATAACCACCTTCCTTCCTCATTTCAAAATTTATTTAATCTAAACAGTACAATTCACACATACCCTACCCTATTTCAGAAAATTTTCATCTCAAATTATTAATAACGCATAAATCAATAAGACACCATGGCCCTGACTTGTGGAATAATCTACCCACAGCAGTTACAATGTACTCCACAATTTACTCTTTTAAAGCGACCATGAAGCGTAATTTAATATCTTTATACTCAAATCCACCACATGACCATCTATGTAAAATTATAGTATTTTACTGATTATTGATCAATACAACAACTCATGAATACATCTTGCAATGACCCCATCGGTAATGCACTTGCACTTGCTTTGTACCTCCTCATGACCTCTTCTCAATTTCTTTTTGTTAAGTTCTATGTCGCTTTTTTACTTTGAGGCCGCCACCGACATCAAGCAAATCGCTCATGATGACGGTCTCCTGCGTTCACAAATTCTGTTAATTGTAAAATGCTAATTTCCCATATTGTATACATATTTTCTTTGTATTCAAGAAGTAGATTGTTAATGTCTGACAATAATGTTTATATATATATATATTTTAAATCTGTAATACATGTATTACTCTATTTTGTATCATGCTATTGAACGCATGCAGAAATAAAATCAATCAATTATATTTCCAGGGAAAACGATTAGTCGGAAATCGGGCCGACCCTCTCCATCCCCCGGCCCTCTCCAGCAAAAGTTTACATATAGTTATTCCGTATGTATTAACCTTTTGATTGCATTTCTACTTTTCTGCAATATGTTTTTTGCTTTGCTTTGTTTTGTATTGTAATGTTGTATATTGTTTTGTTTTGTTTTATATTTTGTTTTTGTGTTGTTTGATTCAAAATATATATTTTCTCCATGCGGATTTGCTCTTTCAACAACAGGTAAGACTCCGCTGCCGTAGCTATATATATGAGGCAACGTGCATGTGCCCCCATGTTACTACGGCAGAAAAGGGTAAAAATGAAGAATATAGCGAAAGAAATGGCGAGGGTATTAAAAGGAACTTTGAAAGGAATTGAGAGAAGCTCTTCGACATCATTCCACTAATCAGCGTCATTCCACTAGGCCTAATCAGTGACATTCCAAACATGCAATCGGATCTGTTTTGTTGGTTTTTGTTTAATATAAGGATTTTTAATTGTTTACCTCTTGCTGTAGCAATCTCTCCATCAGGGTGTGCTCCCTTATGGAAGGCGGTGGGTGAGATGCCACAAGGGAAAGGTACCTTGTGACCCAAAATGGTGGTCGAGAGGTCCCTCTTCGAGACATCACGTAAGACCTTTGGCCTTAGACGGTACCTGCCATAACATGATGAAAGAACGAGAGAGAACGGATATTCATATTGCAATACTTCTTCGACTCAGTGACGTCGCTCCGGGGGCACGGGGCCGATCAAATGCATTGGCGAAAAAAGAGAGGAGAGAAGGAGAGAAGAAGTGGAACGTAAAAAAATAAAGATTGGACCCCCTCATGCATCCCCTAATCGATGACATTGTTAATTAGTATTATTAGTATCATATCCACCGAGTATTTGATGTTTTTTACCATGTGTTTATGAATATTTGAATGTTCCTTTTATGTCATTGTAATCAAGTTTGAAATAATTATACGGTCAGTCACTATACGCTATATACGTTTCATGTAATTCCATAATGTTCAACTCCGGTCCGCCAAGTAAAGAAAAGTACGTGCACTATCTTCCCATGCTCGAACCTTGCCTGACCGTTTCAGGAAGCTGTCATCATGGTAAAAGGCCATGCATGAACCATGCAGCCCTTATAAAAGTAGGAGAAATGTTGCTCAGTGCGCAGAGATGTAGGCCCTATATACACCTTTATGAAGAAGGAATGCAAGCTATCAGACTCTTATCTAGGCCGAGCTCATAATCAAATAGACACTTTGTTCTCATGCACTGTCAACAATCATTATGGACATGGCGAACAAACAAGCGGACAAAATATACAGCTCGTCATTGTACCTTCCACAATTGCCCTGGTATAGACAAAAGAACATCCCTTCATTGCTATTATGTAAAAATATGCAGAACAGGTGTCACATATGCATATTCACCTGTTCTACTTATTTCACATAACAGTAATAAAGGGATTTTCTTTTGTCATCGTGTTCATAGTGAATTACTCTTTATGGTATTTCGTCATGTAGAGGCGGGGGAGGGGTAGGGTGTTGCGGTCCCCCGAACATTTCAAAATGATGAATACTAGGGCGACCGTCACCTTATATTAATTTTGAGCAGCGAGCTGGTCTATAGTATTTTTTAAAAACTTCATTTTTTTCTGTTCAGCCGCATTTGTTTTTTGTTTTTTGTTTTTGCTTTTGTTGTTTGCTTTTTTCTTGGGGGGGGAGGACAAAATGCATTTTATCGTTCTTGTTGAAAGGCAAAAGCCTGTTTATATTTGGTGGAATAGCCATAAACATAATCGAAAACACGGATTAAGCTTCAGATGAAATTAATGCTCACATAATTACATAAGAAGTAGTCCAAGCATTCCACCTTACCTTAAAAATGCAGCGTGACTATCTCTGAGGGTTACTTCCTCATCCGCCCCACCCGGTAGAAATTCCACATCATTGGCTCAAGGCATCCTTTCGCTTCCTCCTCGAAATCATCCAAACAGAATCTTTTCTTGGTGGCCATGATGTCAGCTTGTCGTTTTACTTACTGGTTGTGCAAGCGCACAATAAATGCACCAACTCTGTTCTCGCTCTGCAAATTTTGCTCGATGCGATCGCTCACTTAGTTCCGTTGTGCTTCGTTGCGTGATGCATGTGGAGACTGAAAATCGTGATTGAATAGCCGAGCATTATAATGAGCCGGACGGATTATTACGCCATTATTGTGCCACAAGAAGTTGCACCACATTTCATCACCTGGTTTTTGAGAAAATTATATACAGGTTATTTAACTTTCAAAGATCATAAATTCATGAAGGTGGGAACTTGGGAAGGGATTTGTGGATACTCTAATCAGTGAGTGGCGCGCGCCCGGGGGGGGGGGCACTCGACCCAAAAAAGTGGTAGGTATGTGCCGCCCGCAAGACAAAAAAGGGGCTTCGGAACGAGCGTATCATGAAAAAGGATGGTCTTCGGAACTACTTATCATTTTTTTAAAACGGGGCTCTTTTGAACTGCGGTGGTGCAAATCAATTTGAAATTCGGGGGGGGGGGGACACCACATGATTTAACTGTCCGAAACGTCTGAAATTTTCTGACAACCAGAAAGAAAGAAAAAAAAGGTTATCACAATTTTGGGGTCTAGTTTTCCTCCAAAATTCTCTGCAAAGCAAAAAAAAAAAAGGTTCTTCAAAAAGGTGAGGGGGACATTGGCCTGTCTTCAAATAGGGGGGGGGGGGGACATGTCCCCCGGTCCCCCTGGATTTGAGCCCATGGACGCAGGTGGTGATTTTTGGAAAGGGGTGGTTCATTATCGTCTCTAATAATGAATGGATGTGTGTCTACGCCGCTGCGGCAAAGGATGGATGAAAATGGGTATCAAATAATTCGAATAAACGAAATCAGATTACAGTCAAACAAATCTGCTTAGGGAACGCTCTCGCTGTCTCGCATAATGTGTACATTACCCTGGCTGTATAAACACGCCAAAGGGTGGATAGACAAGCTCGATATAAACCATCGGAAGAACGGCCTTCCTTTACGGTGGATCCATTATAAGGGGGAGGAGGTGTACAAGTCCAAAAAACTCCTTGAAGCAAAAAAAGAACACCAAAAAAACAAAAAAAAAAACCCCACACACATAGCAAAGAAGGTCAAGGCAAACAGAATGGTTACAAATGACACCCACCTCCTATCAAAAATAATAAAATAAAATGTAGTCGGTGATTATTAGTTTTGCTAATTATCTAGGGATGTCTATATCAGATCATAATCCGATGGTGGATTCATTAGAGTTCGGGGCCCACGGTCCCGGGTGACATGGACCCTATAAATCTTGGGTCCTCGATCAAGGTACTGTGCATTCACCAAAGAGTGTGGTTCAATACATATTTGTTTTCATAAGTTATTATTTTCTCTCACTGAAAGAAAATTGAACATTAATTTGAAACATTTCATACAATATAACAAATAATCTTCACATAAAACTGAAGTTTTACATTTCAAAACAAAAATACAAATAAATTTTCATGTAAAATGTATTTGCGAATAGAAATACACATTTAAAGAATAAGATTCATATAGTTTTAAAAAGTTACTCATTTCATTCAGAAATAACAAAATATGACAATTAAAATGTATTTTCACATAAACAAATGTGCCGCAAATAAAGTTTTACATTTCGTATGAAATTGCTTTAATGGTCTTTATAAAAAAAAAATGTAGGTCCTATTACTATCTGGCAAATGAATTTTAACAATTTTCAAGAAATCTTTTTCCAATTTCCTTCAGAGAGAGTTGAAATTCGAGATACTTAACGCTCCTTACTTTCAAGGGAAGGGAAAAGGGGAAAGGGGAAAGGGGGAGAGAAAGAGAGAGAGAGAGAGAGAGAGGAACATAGCGAGAGAGCGAGAAAGAGAGAGAAAGAGAGAGAAAGGAGGGAGATAAGACATGGTCAGATTCAAATTGATTTAAAAAAAACAAGGCTCGTCGCATTGTAAATTCTGGTACAACCAGTCAACCCATAGATTGTGCATAATTATTTTTTAAAGCTCCGTGCATGGTATTAATTTTACAAAATTAAATAAAATGTATCACATAAGAAATTGTACGGGAATTGCGTCATCTATAGGGGCGGGACTTGCATTATATGCCTCAGTCACAATAAGCCAGTTCGGGGTTAGCGCATGGTACAAATGACCCCAAATATCCACAGATATTTTAGACATGGAGGGTCCCTTTATGTGCACTTCAGAAAAATAACTCTGGGAGTGATAGAGGTGCCTCATGAATAGCTTTTGTTTCCCCCTTTAAAAAGAATACTTCCACCTGGATATCATGGAATGCACCATTAGTGCATAATTGAATAATGATTACATGACATTCATGAGCACATATCGAATATTAGTGTCAGTGGGTTTTAGAATTTGGTACAGATGACCTTTATCTGCTCATGCTCAGATTGCATCTCCGAAGTGGCTTATTAGGGCCGGCGGCCGTCCGATAATGGCCTCTTGAGGTCACTGCCCGATTTTCAAAATCGTTGGGTCACCGGCGAGTTTTGCCGATGTTATAGGAAGACGTCGGTCTAGCAGTCACAAGAAATTGCTCCCCGTGCAGTCACCGGACGCATGCCGGCCGACACTTATGAGAGAAAAACTGACGGACATCAGACGGAGATCGGCAGGATATCTTCCGGGCGCCGGCAGGAGACCGCAGGGAAGCAGGACGGTCACCTTGCGGCCATCTGCCGATAGTAGGTCATCGTGCGATCATCTGGAGGTGGTCCTGTGGTGTCCTGGCGAGAGGCCTGGGGTCTCCGGGGGGGGGGGGGGGTAACCATTAGTGTTCCCGACGAGTGACCGATGATTATCGGCCGAATTTGATTGTTTAAGCGTCCTTTTGGTTTGTTTGTTTGTTTTGTATTGAACGCTCGAACGGATGAATGATTTCCTGACCAATCACCCGTGGTATATATAGTCCGCGGACGGACGACCTTAGATCCCCGCCCGTTCATCGGACAGGCGCCGGCAGGTCGCCTTCACCTAGTCGGCAGTGTGCCGCCAGGGCGCCGCCAGACATCGTTCAAACATCGGACGTAGACCGGCCGGCGCCTGTCCGATTTTAAACAATCGGAGGGCCGCCTATACAGGGCGCCGTTTGGTTATCGGACGATGGCATGCCGGGTATCTGACGGGTGTCTGGCAGACCGGGCGGCGCCCTGACGGGAAAAGTTTGTTTTTGGAGGAGCCTGGGAAGATTTTATCATGGGAACAATCTGAGGGGAACCGGGCGAGATGCCAGACGCCCTGGCGGCACCTGTCAGGACCCCCCCCCCGAAGATCTGACGGTCACCGGGCGGCCACCTGCCGGTTATGTCAACGATGTGTTGACACTGCCGATGTCTGAAATCCATCGCTAGCTTTTAACTCCGCGCTAAAAGTTGACGATGCCTCCAACGATGCCCCCAAAACACAACGATGACCCCGATTAGCGTCCGGTTGTCTGCCGGTCACCGCACGAATGCTCCGATGACCGCCCGATTTTAGACCAAAAACTCATCGGACGGTGCCCGTACATGGCATCGGAGCCTATTGTGACTGAGGCATAAAACGATGTCCGTGCGCTCCATCTATTATTATACACTTAAAAATGCGGGGTCGCATATTGCGTGGTCAAATTTATTTGACCACGTTTCGGGGTTGTTTTCGATCAATAATGCTCCCGCTGCATTAAAATGACCAGTTTTTGAGTCATGACCACGCAAAAACTGGTCATTTTAATGCACGCTAAAAAAAGGATTGGTCAAAAAATGTACCAGTGTGATTGGTCAACACCATAAGGTTATTTTCAACAATTGTATTATGTTGGTCGAAGTGTATATTTGCACTGGTTAATCACTTAACCATTTGAAATAACCACGTTATTTCAAAAATCCATATTTTACAATGGTCCGAAAATTTGGAATGAAATACCGAATGATATCAAAAGTAGTTCATCATTGAATGTTTTTAAGAAAAAAGATAAAATGTATTTACTTCAGACAAATTATGTGCAATAACATATCTAATAGGCCACTAGCGGATCCAGAGGGGGGCGAATCGGCCGCGGCCCCCCCTATTGGCGGCGAAAAAAAAAGAAAAAGAGGGGAAAAGAAAAAGAAGAAGAAGAAAGGAGGAAGGAAAGAAGGAGAAAAAGGGGAAAGAATATAAGGAAAAAAGATAAGGATGAAAAGAAAGAAAGAAAAGAAAAAAAATCTGAGCCTAAACGCAGTGTGTGAAATGCTTAGTGCAAATGCACTGACGATAATGCCCCTCCAAAGAAATTTCGAGCCATTCCTGAATAATTTATTTGAAAAGAGGGGGCCGGCCGTGACGGCAGCGTTGGATAAAGGAATGGGGGGGGGGGGGGGGGGGTAGGGTGTGCACATGTTCAGTTGCGCTCCGCATTAATTTTGAGTAGGAGTCTAGCAAAAGTATGGGGGATATGTAAAAGCACTCGTGATAAAAAAAGTTCGCAGCCCGGCCCCCTACAATGTGGAGCAGGACCTGCAGAAGTGCAATCGGCAGATCCGGGGGGGGGGGTTGTCATTCATGGGGCCTTTGAAGCCGTTATTGAATAAAGGGGCCGGTCACACAAAGATGTCAAGCTTTATTTTCTATAAGGTTCTTGCTAAATCTCTCTTGATAAGGCCGCCTGGTCCCTCAAAGAGCGGCAGAATAAGGACATTTTGGGCGGTTGGGCCAGTCCCCAAAATTTGGAAGCCCTTCTTTTGTTTGAGGGGGCATAGCTCTACATATATCCAAAAAAAAAATTGAGGTGGGGATGGCCTGTATTATCATCCCCCAATATTTTTGATAAAATAAACAAGAATTGTTATACATTGCCTTAAAACTTATGATTATCCAAACTCATTATGTTTGATCTTTAAATACCATCACATTATTTAATGATTAGAATTAAGGAAATAAGAAATGCCATAATTTCAATGCGAAAATATCGAAGAAAATTGTTCGCTCTCATAGCTATTCTCAATTAAGGGGTTCCGTCCATTGGCGTAGATATATTCCTTCTTTTCATTAAAAACCATTTTGGGACGCTCTAAAATGCAAGTTTAATAGACAGATTTTTTAAAAGGTCCCTGGTGTGGGAGGGGGATACCCCCCTCCCACACCCTCCCCCCGGCTCGGTCGCTTCGCTCAGTGGCGTATCTAGGGGGCAGGGCGGCACTGGGAGGGGGCGAAAAAAAGCAAAGAAGAGAAAGGAAATAAGGGGGAAATGAAGAAAATCTTAATCATTACGGATTTTGCGCCCCAAATGTAGATTTTGAAGGTCTGAAATGCGCAAAAATTTTCCAAAGCTCGGTCGTTTTGCAGACTCGCACAATTATTTTCTTTCAGGATCTCGTAATTTTGCGCCCCAGTATCAGTGGCGTATCTAGAAGGACAGGGGGCACGTGCCCTGGGCCGCACTTGGAGGGGGCACAAAAAACGTTAAAAGAGAAAGGAAACGGGGTAAATGAAGAAAAATCATAATGCTTACGGATTATGCGCCCCCCCCCCCCAAAAAAAGGGTTGGAAATGCACAAAATTTCAAAAGCTCAGTTGCTTTGCTCCCTTGCCTAATTATTGCGTTAAGGATCTCGCAATTTTGCGCCCCACCCCCCCCCCCCCCTGTATATAGTTCTCAAACAGCTTTAAGGGTTCAAAATTTGAAAAATAAAAATGTAATTGTCGTTGTTCTGCTCGCTATCATGTAATAAGTTTCATCTGAATCTTGCTAGATATATTGCGCCGCAATAAACTGTTATAAAACAGCATTTGCAACATTTGAATGAAATCCCAACTTTCGGTCGCCTTGCTGAATTTCTCGACTTCTTCTCAAGGGTTTTCGTTAATTTTGCTCCCAGTTTTAGAAGTGAGTGAATAGAAAACCGTTTATCAATGTACAAAATTCGAACTTCTCGATTGCTCAATAGCAGTAGTCAATTGCAAAATTTCCTGAGTAAAATGCACAGGGAATTACGTTTTTTAGGGTTAAAAATGGAAAAATTTCCGCTCGGTCGCCTTGCTCCCTCACTTCTACAATAACTTAAATAAGTTTGGGGACTCGGGGGTTGGGGCGCAACTTAATTGTTTGCCCCGGGCGCCATAATCCCTAGATACACCACTGCCCAGTATATAGTTCTTAAACAGCTTAAAGGGTTCAGAATTTGAAAAAATAAAGATGTAATTGCTTTGCTCGCTATATCATGTAAGTTTCATATGACTCCTGCTATATTTTGCGCCCCCAATATAGGATAAAGTGTATAAAACAGCATTTGCTGGAATCTCAAATTCAGGTAGTCTTGCTGATTTTATCGACTCTTTCTCAAGCCTATAGGCTAGGGTTTTTTGTTACTTTTGCTCCCGATATAGGAGTGAGTGAACAGAAAACCGTTTATCAATGTATACAATTGAGCTTCTCTACCGCGGTGGTAAATTGCAAAATTTCCTGGATAAAATGCACAGGAAATTGCGTTGTTTACGGTTATAACATTTTTTCGCTCGGTCGCTTTGCTCCCTCGCTTGTACAATAACGTAGGTAAGTTTAGGCACTCGGGGGGTGGGGGGGGGGGTAACTTCATTGTTTGCCCGGGCCCCATTCCTTACAATGCTTTACGGCAATTGATAAGGAATTCAGACTAGCAAGCAGGGCTGTTGAACCATGAACATTAAAGCAACATGCATGCTCCACGTGCACAGGCCTATATGGTTAGGACACATTCACTTAAACGTTCATTGATGAGAATGGAAAATTTCTTTTTGATCAGTTCAAGTTCCTATACCCTACTCCTACATTCTCTTTAATATCACATATTAAATTTTTTCTATTCTTTTTCTTTTAATTCTATTCTTTGCATAATGCAGTTCTGCTCTACTCATGAACTGCGTGCGATTAAAGCGAGCCAAAGAGTCGAGTTTGGATATAAGTGGGCAGGCATAGTGCCCCCTTGCCCACAACTGAGATTATTCATGTTTTAGATGAACAAATAATGACAATGATGATGAGGATGGTGATGATTATAATGATGATGATAATACAAAAAGTATAACCAAAGTAGTTCAAAACAATAGACAATTGATGAATAATCTGATAATGAAAATCAAAGCTGATGTGCACCTCCATTGACCGACCCACAACTGGGTCATTCCAACGAATTATACATGTATATTAACATAAAATAGAGCCTATATAATATATATATGATTTGTATATAATTTGTATATATATATATATATATATATTCTTTTTGTTTCTTCTGTTTTTCTGTTTTTTCTGTTTCTTTTTTAGGGGGAGGGTGGTCACTTGAAAAATCATAGGGGGCAACCGCCCCCTTGCCCCCCCCCCTCCCCCACTCTGAAGCGCTGGCCCAGCGCCATCCTCGAAAGATGTCTTTCAGGCATCTATAAAGGTGAGTCCGATGACAGTGCAAAATTCGTCGATATCAAGCAATTCGCTCATGACGACGGTCTCCTGTGTTCTATTTTTTGTTTGTTAAATATAAATTTTCAATATATTCACATTCAGAATTCAAATGTATATAAATTACTTGTATGTTCCAATGAATAAGCAAACAAACAAAATCACCCGATGTTCGGGCAGCAGAGCGAACTGCCCGAATATCAGATGTAAATACCTTATCTCGTATATTTTGGTAATAATATTTCCTCTAAAGGCTGTAAAATTAAAGTGCCAAAAATTTGCTCGCTCGCTTCGCTCGCTCGCCAGATGTAGAATCCACAAATTCATCGGGCAAGTGACGTCAGTCCTCGCGGAAATACGTATATTAATTTGTACAAGAGACACCTGTCACGTCGAGTTCGAAATTGAGCCCGCGCGCAGATACAGGTACGGTACTCCTATGTAATGAGTTAATGTAATTGGTGATTGAACTTTGCAATTTCCAATTTTCCGGCCCCCCCCTATATTGGGAAATCCTGGATCCGCCCCTGTAGGCATTTTGTGTGTGACTGCGTGTGTGTGTGTATAGGTATGTGTATGTGTTAGGGCACAATGTGTTTTACATAATGTATTTTATTCATGTACTGCAGTTATGTAACATGGGGTGCGGCTTCAATATAAGACTTCGTCTTTCTGCTGCATTTCCCTGCATGCAATTTCTTAAGTATTTTATTGTTTCAATTGTTTTAATGTAGTACATGTATTTGTAATGTTTTTTTTTTATGAATTTGCTAAATAAAATTGAATTGAATTGAATTGAATTGAAAATGCTCAAAAAATATTGGTTATTAATGGTATTGGTCAGACTTCTACTTGGTTAAAACGTTGAGCCAAAACCAATATTTATATATATAAAAAAGTTTTTATGCAATGATTGCACTTTGAAATGTGATGAAAATGCATTGCGGGGTCATTTTTAACCACGCATTTTTAAGAGTGTAGAGATTGATGGTGCCAAATAGTTATTTTGTGATAACTCCTTGATGATGCAGGATAGTAGTTTTCAGATCAGGGGGATCATGAAAGACTGGTGCCTGAGCCATAAAGATATAGGGTTGGTCCGAGGTCATGGGGGGGGGGGGCACTGGCAGTGGGGTAGCTATGATGGGGCGGCAAGTGTCCCCCATCAAAAAAAGGAGAAGGAGAGAGAGAGAGAGAGAGAGAGAGAGAGAGAGAAAGAGAGAGAGGGAGAGAGTCAGAACAGTATAAGGAGATGAGGAAAGGGATTGAAGATGATATTAATACAGTAGCCAAATTTTGTGAATTCGTATTCATAGCTAAAAGTCAGACCGGTGTTCCCATGCCCCAAGGGCCGGTGTAGCGGCACATAGTTACGGTTCTCCGGCAGATACCGTATCCGCCGGCAGATATCGTTCTACCTCGGAACCATATCTGACGGGTTTGACGTTTGCAGATTTGGTTCCCCGGCGGATTTGGTTCCACGGCGCTGCAGGTGTATTGTATATTGGCAGATTTGTACGAGACACTCTCGTGCCTAATAGACCTGTTTACTAAGTGATTCAAATTGATGGATGTTTCTTTCCTGGGGACCTAGTCAGTGGCGTATCCAGGGGGTGGCGCAAAAACTAGCAAAATAAAAAAACTTGTTCATTAAATAGGCTTCAAAATTGGTCACATATAGGATTATTTTGCATCTCAGCCCTTCTTCAGAAGCAAAAATTTCCAAAGGGGAGGCCCTTCCCCTTAGACCCCTCCCCCAGGACGGCGATCAATAATGCCTGGCGCCCCCCCCCCCCTATTGGGAAATCCTGGATACGCCCCTGCTATAGTAACGAGGTATTCCATTAACCTGTTATTAATGAATGAACTACAATACTTGGAATCACTTTGCATACATTATTTGTTGCTATGTCTAGGTACGGTATCTGCCGGGGTTGGAACATGATCCGCCGGCAGATAGTGTTCTTGGCCGTTTTTAGAACGGTATCTGCCTATCCCCGTATCTGCCGCTACACCGGACAAGCTGAGATAGAGGAGACAAAAACCAAAACAATAAAAACAAACAAACGTACTGGAAGCATAGTTGGCCGCCGAAAACCTTTAGTCCTTTTTAGAAAATACATGTATTTCCTCTGAAGTTGTTCGTGTTCTATATATATAATTCACCACTTCTGAAGTATATCGGGCTATATAGCTCTGCTTATGACATACGGCAGTCGGCGAGTATATAGATGAATAGGAGGGCCTGTCCTCTCCTCTCAAGGGGAAATGCAACTGAAATTGGAATCCATGTCTTATGAAATTAATTTTTCTCAAAAAGTTTTGTATATTATTCTACCTTCTGACAGTTCAAATAGGTGGTGACGCGGTATTATTTTGGGTGCAGGCGATACTGAAGAATTTGTGGAGGCACCGCCCAAAGATGGCTTGTCTATATACGTCGCTAATGATCAAATATGAGGTTGGAATATTGCGTTGATCGATAATGGTCGAGTCACACGGTAGCCTGTTTTCCGATTCATGGCATCACCCCCTCTTGCGCTCTACTGATTGGGTAAAAAAATCATTCACAAAGTCTACTGATAATGATACGACGCACAAAGTCATGATAAGGTCTGTACTTTAGTGGTCTGTACTACACTACTCTTGATACGGCTTCAAAATATATCTGGCCCTTGTCAATAAACCAGTAAATACACCTGACTGAAAATCAACGACTAGTAGAATTTAGATGATGGGCCGATAACTACTGACTGAAGTTACTAGGCAAATGGGATCAGGGGAATTAACCTCAAAATATAAGTGTGCTTATATTCAAAGATGTAATCTATTCCTTCTTGTTGTCCTACGTAGTTTTGCATTAAAATATTCACGAGATGCATGGTATAAATCAAGATTTTCTCAGCAGAATTTATGGCAGTGCAAGCAATATATACCTGCATGGGGGCTGCCATTTTCTTGACTGATGTATATAAAGATATTTTTAATCCGAATCGCAAAATTGTCTTACAAAATCCCATTTTAGATTTTAAATATTTAACAGACTCTCAGCCTTCTCATCTGTTTATGTCCTTTTCAGGTCGACTTCACACTTTCAAGAAAGATTATAGGCCTACACTCTGAATTTCTATGACCTATCTCGCCTTTCCTTTTCTTCTCAATTTTCTCCACTCTCTTCTTCTATACTCAATAGTCCTTTTCAGGACTAACCACATTTATTCTAAAAACGAAAATGTGCTTTATTTTTCTTTGAAAATTACTATTTTACTATTCTATTTTCTTGATCATGTCGTACACGCGACAGAGCAAATTAATTCAGTTAGTCAGAATACGTGTTGTGTAGATGCCAATCTGTGCAAATTAGTGGAAGAGCGCCAGCTGTTGACAAAACCATGACAGCTAGAAAAGTGGGGACTGGTGCATGGAGGCTTGAGACAATACTGTCTTTCAACCTCTCTCTTTTACTCTTTTTAATCCATATTACTCTCATTTTGTCGGAATTTGAAGCGTCTGTTCCCGAATACCTGGGTTTTTATAGTCTTCAAAACTTTAGATTGGAACATTTGGATTGGAACCATGCAGAATATGACATTTGACGTGTTTTATTGTGATCCGACACAAGGACTTGAAAGTGATTGGATTAAAGTTTTCATACACATTACACTGTATTATCGCTTGCGGTGAGTTGATTGTTCTCGTATGCTACGGGAAGACATGTAATTTGGAGGTAGACCCTACATGTATTGTAGTCTAACAAGTAAAGTCCGAAGAGTATTGGAGCGAGCGTGTTTGTGATGACAGAAGTGAGCTAGCCTATGCCTATATTGGAGGTTTAGTCTGCGTGTGCCAGTCAGCGTGGACGCGAGTGAAGTTACTTTGAGTTTGAGGATAGAGGGCGCGACCACGAACGTGACTGAGAAGATGAGTGAGACGAATGTATAGGGAAGCATTCGAAAATGGACATCTTTGCAGTTACATTTAGTTGAAAGACAAGTTTCAAATTCAAGTGAATGGAACAACAGGCACATTTATCAATGTGAAGTGGAAATGGACATGGACATTAACAATGAAAGAATAGTTTCATTAATGGAGGATTTATTTGACTGTCTCTGTGATTGTGAGTACAGTAGATGTAGGCCTACACCCCTAATTTGTGTTTGAAATGTCAGCAGACCTGATCATTTAATGGATCTACAGTCGGTTCTAACTCAGTCTCTCAGTCATCTTAGGCTGGACCAAATATAGGACCAGAAGAGTTGTACAACACTAAAGCTGAAGGCTGGTACAATGCCAGAATTACCAAACGAGATTGGACTGAAATGAAGGGCTGGCCTAAGTAAGCACAGAACCAAGCTGGAATTGGTCAATTACAAGGGAAGGATCAGAAACCAAGGAACCTTCAATTATTGGAACCAAAATACTTAGTTGATGAAAGAAAACAAAATCTGAACTCTCATTTAGAGCCAATTGTATTGTAGCAGTTACTGGATTTGGATTTGAGTCTACGTCATACATTAGTGGCAGAACGTCACACCAGACAAGATGGATTACCCAACATTTCAAGGTTCAGTGGTAGACTTGAATAGCCTGCTTCAAGGCTCTAATCCATGGATGGGAGAAGGAAGCCCTCAAGTAGTCACAGGGCAGAATGAAGAGGATGACCGTGGATCACATGTGTCAAATAGGTCAGGTTCAAGTGTCACAAATACCCTACTGGAAACTGCTGCAAAGAAAGCAGAACTACTTGCAAAATTGGAATGCTTGAAAATGAAACAAGCCCTTGAAAGGGAAGAACAAGAACTGATCAGAAGGAAAGAGCAATTGGCTGTAGAAACAGAGCTTGCTGCAGCTACAGCAAGAGCAGCTGCTATTCACCAGTTTAAGGAACAACCTACGATTAAGCCTGAGGAACCAGTTCCAGTGTTCAGTAGTGCATCACAGGAAAACAGCACTACAACAAGGCCAATTCCCATGCAGGGACAGCAACTAGGAGAGAACACATCAAACTCAAATTTCGATGTTTCTAGTCTGATGGAGCTACAGAGACAGCAAAATCAGTTGACACATTTGTTGCTGGAATGCCATATGAGGTCTGCATTACCACAAAGGAACATACAGCCATTTGATGGGAACCCCTTGCACTATCATGCTTTTGCAAGGGCGTTTGAGCAGGTAATCGAGACCAAGACGTCTGATGACTCAGACAAATTGTACTACCTCGCGGAATACACGAGAGGGAAGGCTAATGAAATCGTGAGGAGCTGTATGTATGGAGATGACCCAGCACAGGCCTTCACCAAGGCAAAGGAGTTGCTAAAGAAAAAGTTTGGCAACAAGCATCTCGTGCTGGACTCTATGATGAATAAAGCAGCAACATGGCCAAACATAAAGGGTGAGGACCCAGATGCTCTCCAGAGTTTCTCCTTGTTCGTCACAGAACTTCTGAATTTAGCGAGGGATCTGCATCTGGAGGCAGAAGTGAATAATTCACAGAACTTGAAAATGGTGATATCAAAGCTTCCTTTCAAGCTACGAGACAAATGGCGAGGCACTGTTGATAGCATACAGGAATTTCGAGATGAGCCTTTATCATTCGAAGATGCCGTTTGCTTCATTGGAAAGCAATCGCGTATACTGAATAACCCAGTGTATGGAAACATAGGAGGGTCTTCTAGGATGGGTGAAAACCAGCAGAAGGCAAAGGTCCCACATCAGAAACAAGGGTTTAACACCAATACAGCAATGAAAGTGAAGGAAGAAAATTGCTCGTACTGTCGCAAAGAAGGCCACGTGCTAGCTGACTGTCAAGTTCTTAAACAGAAGGCACATGACGACAAAATAGCGTTCTGTAAGTCAAAGGGACTTTGCTTTTCCTGCCTTGGATCTTCACATCTCTCGAAAAATTGTAAATACAAGCTAGTCTGTGAGGTATGCCGAAGGTTACATCCTACATTACTGCACAGAGAAAGAACAGACATGGCCAGTAGGAGGGAAGCTGATAGGACACGAGAGGAAAGGGACTCGGGCAAAGCAGAACAGATGATGCATAAGGAAAGGGACGCCGACAAAGCAGAACCAAAATCGCAAACCAAAGGAACAGATAATTCTGAGGAAGTAAAACGCACATTAACAAACCGTGCGAGCCAGCATGAGTCCCAACCAACTATTGTGCCTGTGACAGTGCGATCAAAGGAAACAGGGAAACAAGTGCAGACATATGCACTGATGGACAATGGTAGCAATGCAACCTTCATCACTGAAGCATTGAAAGATACGCTACATGCCAGAGGAAGGTCTAGAAACATTCAGCTGCAAACTCTGACAGACAACAAAGTGGTAAAAACTTATGTGCTAAAGGACTTAGAAGTTGCAGATTTGAACGGAAATGATTTTGTTCCACTCCACGAAGTTTACACAAGATCCTCAATTCCAGTAGGAGGGGATGACATACCCAAGAAGGAGGATGTAGAGAAATGGCCTTACCTTCGAGAAATAGACTTTCCCGAGATTGACGCAGAGGTTGGCATACTCATTGGAAACGATGTGCCAAAAGCAATGGAACCACTTCATGTCATAAATAGTCAGGATAATGGCCCATTTGCATGTAAGTCAGTCATCGGATGGATGGTGTTTGGAGTGTTGAAGCCTGAAGGAAGTAACGTCATCAGCTCACACAGAGTACACGTGATGCAAGATATTGATCAGCAGCTGAAAGAATTCTATAATACAGATTTTTCAGAGCGATTGGTAGAAGACCAAGTAGAGAAGTCGAAGGAGGACAAGAGATTCATGCAGGAGGTAGAAGGATCCATCAAGGTGTGTGAAGGGCACTTTCAGATTGGATTGCCATTCAAGGGAGAGATTGAACTTCCTAACAACAGACCAGTAGCAGAGCAAAGACTCAATCATTTGCGTAGGAAATTCCAAAGGCAGCCTCAGTTCTACGAGAAATACAAGGAGTGCATGGAAGTGGCCATACTGAAGGGCTACACTGAGATGGTACCAGAACGAGACTTAGAAGGAACAAAGGGAAATATTTGGTACCTGCCTCATCATGGTGTCACGCACCCACAGAAGGACAAGTTGAGGGTTGTCTACGATTGCTCTGCCAAATATCATGGAACCTCTCTCAACCAGGAGCTCTTAAAGGGGCCGGACTTGGCAAATAACCTACTTGGAGTCCTTACTAGATTCAGAGAAGGAAAGGTTGCTCTCATGTCTGATATAGAAGGCATGTTTTCCCAGGTCCTGGTGCCAGAGGAAGACCGGAATTTCTTGAGATTATTGTGGTGGGAACATGGAGACTTTCAGAAGCCACCATCAGAGTACAGAATGCGAGTTCATGTTTTTGGTGCTATTTCCTCCCCATCATGCGCAAACTATGCACTAAAGAAGACCGCAGAACAACAGGCAGGGGTTTTCCCTGAAGAAGTCACCAGGACAATTTGCCGCAATTTCTATGTGGATGACTGTTTGTGTTCCACATCGTCTGTCCCTGAAGCAGTAAAATTGGCAGAAGGCTTGACAGAAGCTTGTAAGAGAGGAGGATTCCATCTAACAAAGTGGACCAGTAACAAGAAAGAAGTGTTGGAGGAAATTCCTGCTGAAGAACGAGCAAAGGCAGTGAAGGATTTGAAGTTTCAAGAAGGAAAGCTACCCATAGAGAGGGCACTTGGCATGCTATGGCACACAGACGATGATGCTTTTGGGTTCAAGATCCAAATGAAGGATAAACCACCTACCAGGAGGGGCATTTTGTCAACAGTATGCTCCTTATTTGACCCCCTAGGATGTGCATCCCCTGTACTACTTCCAGCAAAGCAGCTTCTCCAGGCCCTGTGTAGACTGGGATTAGGATGGGATGAGATTATCCCTCCAGATCTGCTGAGGAAATGGCGAACATGGCAAAGAGAACTCCCAGGATTATCACAATTCATGCTGCCGAGATGTCTGAAACCAGAAGGATTCGAGGACACGAAGTCAGTGACCCTCCACCACTTCTCCGATGCAAGTGAAAGGGGGTATGGAACTGTTTCATACCTGAGGATGGTTAACCAGCAAGATGAGATCAAGTGCACATTCCTGCTAAGCAAGTCCAGAGTGGCTCCCTTGAAGCAGATCTCTATTCCTCGGATGGAATTGACAGCCGCTACAGTGGCAGTAAGGATTGATCAAATGATCAAACGAGAACTAGACATACCAGTAGATGGAACCTACTTCTGGACGGACAGCACATCCGTGTTGAAATATATCAAGAGTGAGACAGGAAGGTTCAAAACCTTTGTGGCTAACAGAGTTGCCCTAATTCAGGATGGTTCTCTTGCAAATCAGTGGCACTACCTGGAATCTTCGCTGAATCCTGCAGACGTGTGCTCCAGAGGAATTAAGGTGGACCAATTCCTAGCAATGGAAACCTGGAAGGAAGGACCACACTTTCTTCACACGGCAGACGATGAATGGCCAGAGCAAACCAAGAATGTGTCACATGAAGTTGATAATGACCCAGAGATAAAGAAGAAAATCTATGCATGTGACGTCTCCTTGGACGGGAACAAAGGTGAATCTAGTCACACTGTGAACAAAGATGAGACTGATGGAACTGTGAGCAGGCTAATCAGCCATTACTCAGATTGGAATCGCCTGAAAAAGGGAGTAGCTTGGATTCTAAAGCTAAAAACCTTGCTACAAGAGAAAGCCAAGGGGGTACAAACCAACCGAACAGAGGAATCAACCAAGCTCTTAACAGCTGAGGACCTGCAAAAGGCTGAAGATGCCATATTGGTCTATGTTCAAGGCAAGGCATTTGCAACAGAGATGGCGATGTTGAAGAAGCAGGCTCAGACCAACGAGAAGCAAAGGACAAAATATGAGGGAGTAAAGAGGTCAAGTCCCCTCTACAAGCTGGATCCTCATGTTGACAATGGTCTATTGCGAGTTGGAGGTAGATTGAACAAGGCAGCTATACCGATGGAAGCAAGGCACCCAGTTATTCTGCCCAAAGGTAGCCATGTGTCTGAACTTATTTTGAAGCACATTCATGAGAACTCTGGACACAGTGGCAGAAATTATGTCCTTGCAAATCTCCAGCAAAGATACTACATGCTAGGTGCAAATGCAGCCGTGAGGAGACTGGTTGGAAAATGCATTGAATGCAGACGTCACAGAGGAAAAATGATCCAACAGAAAATGGCAGATTTGCCAGCAGATAGACTGAAGGCAGATGACCCTCCGTTTACCCGAGTTGGGGTAGACTATTTTGGACCGGTTGAGGTCAAGAGAGGACGCTCTATTGTAAAGAGGTATGGTGTTGTGTTCACGTGTCTTGCCATTCGCGCAGTACACATCGAAAAGGCAGACTCATTAGATACAGACTCGTGTATTGCAGCAATTCGACGTTTCATAGCACGAAGAGGGACTATCAAAGAAATGAGATCTGACAACGGAACAAATCTGGTTGGAGCAAAGAAGGAACTGAAGAGGGAAATAGAGAGCTGGAACCAGGCCCAGCTCAATAACGCCTTGCTGCAGAAGAACATAAAGTGGACCTTCAATCCACCAGGAGGGTCCCACCACGGAGGAGTCTGGGAGAGGCAAATTAGGACAATCAGACAGTTGCTATTCTTCCTGACTAAGCAGCAAAGCATCACTGATGAGAGTTTACAGACTCTCTTCTGCGAGGTGGAAGCTATCATAAATGGCAGACCAATCACCAGGGTGTCAGACGACGTTAATGATCTGGAGGCGCTGACACCAAATCAGCTCCTGACGTTGAAGGCTACCCCACTACTTCCCCCATCGATCAGCCAGCAGACTGACACTTATGCACGGCGAAGATGGCGCCAGGTCCAGTATTTAGCCGATGTGTTCTGGCGACGATGGTTACGGGAGTACCTTCCTCAGCTCCAGGCCAGGCAGAAATGGGTGAGACCTGGTCGAAACGTGCGAGTGGGAGATGTAGTACTGGTGGCAGACGAGACGGCACCGCGGAACTTCTGGCCCATGGGTCTGGCCCATGGGTCTGATCACGAGCACCACACCAGATAAGCAGGGCATGGTTCGTCGCGTGGAGGTGAAAACCAAGACTGGCACATATTCACGACCTATCAGCAAGCTATGTCTCATCTTGGAAGGAGATTCATGAAATTTTTGTGGAGACATGCGGATTGTGTGAAGATCATTTCATCGCATATTGAATTAAGTGCTTATTTGTGAGATAATGCTTATGATCAATAATTTGAATCCAGCAAATTCTATGTGGAGCAACAAGTGCATTTACAAGTTGAAATTTATTTTGGAGCCTCAATTTGTGAAAGGAATGTGATTTGGTGCCATAACTTAGCAGGAAATTCAAATTTGGATCAATGAGCTGAAGCATTGATTGTGAAAAGCGAAAAATAGTAATTTATGTGAAACGGAAAACGCCACGAGTCAAGCACACTGCCACTTGTGATATTTTGTTTGGATCATTGCCGCGGATGTTAGTGTGGAGCATCAATCAGCTAGCATTGTGGAACCTTGTGGATCGCTTAAATGATTTGAATATCATGTTTATAAGTTATGTTAAATATAATTATGATTTGCCACCCATTGGACATCGTTAATGATTGTTATGTGACATCAAGAATTTTGGATGCGCAGTGAACGTGAAGACATAGAAATAACAACAATTCAGCAATTGGAGAATTTGGCACGCAAAATATCAAGGATGGACAGTAACTGAAACTGACTGATATCCATGAGCTTTGTCATATCAAGAAAAGACAAGACTGCAGAAATAAATGACGTTTATGAACAATGACAATGCTACGGTTTTCAAGGGACAAACCTTTGATACTTTATTTATTGTTTGGAATGAGATTTTTCTGTTACAAGTTAAAATTTGGTTATATGAGATTTATTAGTAAATGACAATTGGATACAGTATGTATTATGATACATTTCAGGAAAGAAGTATGTTTTGTTAAGAAGAAAATATTTTCTTTTCCAAAAATCAGTCAAAATAGTATTTAAGTGGATTTCATGTATTCATTATATAATAATGATTTGATGTTGTTTTTCAGGTAGACACTCTAGACAGAAAAAGAAAAGAAGTAGATTATGAATGCAACATAGAATGGGTTATTCATATTTTACTCATGACAAATTATGTGGTGAATTGCTATATATGACGTATGCTGTACACATATCGTTTCACAAGGTGAAGAAAATTACCAAGTTATTACCTGGCAATATGAGTATGGTATATGACTGTTTGATAGCTTATTACATTGATACATGTATGCAGTTAAAGGTGTAGGATTAGTATCAAAACAAATTCTGTGCAACAGACCAAATTTGAGGAGACTTATAGTTATTTGTCTACGTTCCAAGTTGCAAAGGGGGATTGTTTACATTAGTCTTTATAGATGAGATATTTGACTATATTTTTGGTCTTATTTGTGTATTGTGCTGCTTGATACAATCAAGAAATAGCTCCAGTAAGGGAACTGGTAAATGGAGCAGTATTGTTTGTGGTTATTCCCTAGAATGTTTTAAAATTCTTGACTTGTAATTTGGTTGTCATGCAACAAATTGTAGGATAATCTTTCTAAGATAAAGGGTAAAGATTAGTTTGTTTGAGAAATATACCTTTGGTACTATAAGAACAGAAAGATCTTTGGAAAATTGCATATTATGATTTTTAAACGAAGGTTTTATTTGGTTGTTTGAGTTGTAAACTGAAAATTGTGCCAAAGGGATTTGGCATACAAGATGTGCAGGACTATGAGATTTTGTCTGAAAGCTAATGATGTTGGTACGGATTACAAACATTTTTTATGTTCATACAGTGTATAGAGAACGAAGGAATATTTGGAAAAATGTTTCAAAAATCTCAAGGCTTCATTACTGAGCTTATATTGAATTTGAACACATTTGCAGTTGTTATGAGACCTAATTTGTTGACAGTGTATCGATATATGTCTTGATGTCAACAAGTTTTCTTGCCTGCATAGTTTGTTCAGCAGATGTTATACAAAATTGTTTACTTGTTTACCATTGAAAGAAATGAAAGCTTATTTTTTATTGTGATTTTCTAAGTTAAGGTGAAAGAGAAATTACACTGTAGATACCTACAATACAGTGATAATGCAGGTTTTTCATGTGTAGAGTATTGAGAAAGATATGCTATTTTCAAGTTTTGGTTTCATGATAGTCTTAAAAAAAAAAAAAAACTGAGTAATTGATTTTTAGTTATGAAACAAATAGTATTGTTTTATGAGGCTAATGGACAATATATTTGGCAAAAATGTTCATAGAAGTACATGTGTAATACAGAAAGGTATTTGCAGAGCATAAGCATATAAGTTCTTTAGAAACATTGGTTTTGGAAAGGGCTATGAGTTTTGTCTTATTTATTTGTACAGTATAAATTTATTTTTGAAAAAGGGATGCAAGCTAAAGAGTTCAAAAATTGTTTGAAACACATATAAAAGGACAGCTTTATTTGTCTTCATTATAATGAATGCATTTGTACTGGTAGACTTGTTATGTAATTTGCCAATTATATCACGGTTCTATTCTTGACTATTCTTCTAGAATGAAGGAATGTAGGTAAGCGAATTACTTGTGAAGAAACAGTAACTTTTGTAAAAAGATATAACACATTGATTCATTTGGAACATTTAGCAGATCAAAACAATGTACCTGTAAATGTATTGAACTGATTATTCTTTTGTTTTACTCAAAGCAATGTTTTATTGTACACTAAAACTTAAAAGGGAAAGTCACTTTCAATTTCCATAGTATTGTATTGCAACTATACAGTTGGTTGTTTAAGTTGTTCAGTTATGGAAGTTAGCGTTCACATCTTGAGAGTTTCATGTGTTCATAGGTTTTTGGTTTGATGGTAGTTTAAAGGTAATTTTCAATGGCTTGCCCTTGAAAATTAAGGGGCCGGAAATGTAGATGCCAATCTGTGCAAATTAGTGGAAGAGCGCCAGCTGTTGACAAAACCATGACAGCTAGAAAAGTGGGGACTGGTGCATGGAGGCTTGAGACAATACTGTCTTTCAACCTCTCTCTTTTACTCTTTTTAATCCATATTACTCTCATTTTGTCGGAATTTGAAGCGTCTGTTCCCGAATACCTGGGTTTTTATAGTCTTCAAAACTTTAGATTGGAACATTTGGATTGGAACCATGCAGAATATGACATTTGACGTGTTTTATTGTGATCCGACACAAGGACTTGAAAGTGATTGGATTAAAGTTTTCATACACATTACACTGTATTATCGCTTGCGGTGAGTTGATTGTTCTCGTATGCTACGGGAAGACATGTAATTTGGAGGTAGACCCTACATGTATTGTAGTCTAACAAGTAAAGTCCGAAGAGTATTGGAGCGAGCGTGTTTGTGATGACAGAAGTGAGCTATGCCTATATTGGAGGTTTAGTCTGCGTGTGCCAGTCAGCGTGGACGCGAGTGAAGTTACTTTGAGTTTGAGGATAGAGGGCGCGACCACGAACGTGACTGAGAAGATGAGTGAGACGAATGTATAGGGAAGCATTCGAAAATGGACATCTTTGCAGTTACATGGTGTATAAATTATGTTCTGCTCAGCTCTGCCAGGCAGGCCCAAGAAATCGATTTCTATTTAGCGAAACCAGAGAACTCTATAAATTTCAAATGTTAGAATATATGTATACACCTGTTATGTATTTTCCATCATAAATATATGGGGATTGTTTTTTAATGAAGAGAATCAAAGTAGCTCTAGGATTAAAAATGTCTTCCTGACTGGAACGGTTCCATATATTACAATTTATCTATAGAGTACCGAAGTGATGACGTCACAAAAAGCTATTTTTTCATTTTGATAATTTTTATACCATATATCTCAAAGGAACATGGTGAAAAACATCCAGAGCCCAAATTTTATGGCAATTGGCTCATTGGGCCCCGAGATAAGGCCGCATGAATACCTCCTTAGCCCCAATGTTCAAGTCAGTGTGGCCTGGTTCTAAACTGTTAATGTTAAGAACCAGGGCAATTTACACTGACTTCAATGGGGCTAATTAGATATTCATATAGCCATACCTTGGGCCACCATGAACTGATTCATGTCAAATTTGATGTGTGAACGTTTTCCATCATGCTCTACCTAAATATGGTCATAAAAATACTGAAATACAAAAATCAAAATTTGATGACATCTCACTTCGGTACTCTATAACGGTCCCAATGGTAGAAGGCCGGCGCGGGCTACAACTCCATTATCATCAAGAAAATGGCATCCCCATGTAAAGTGTTAGCAGATGATACCGTGTGCTGGAACTTCCTTTTCTGATATCTAATCTGATGAAATGTTCTATTGGCTATCATCCTGCTCAGTTAAAGGCATATTCTTTTCACTACAAATATACTCTACGGTAATATTGATTTAATCATTGTTTTCATGCCCATAAGACCTAAATCAACGATGAAGTGTTGTAATCGTCAAGTAGGGCATACTTCAGTAAATAACAATCATTCCGTTGAGAATAATGGCGCATATTGATTATAGGCCTAAACCATCGACATCGATGGCCTAAACTAAGGATAACACTCCTTGCAATTTGCCAAGCGCCTAAACGCCTTCTTTTCGCGTCATTTGTTTTTTTTTTCTGCCCGTATTAGAACATGTGGACAGAAAGTAGGGTAAGGTCATCATACTATACGGTGGGGTGAGAAGACCGTCATGAATTATGCATAAGGGAGCGTGAAGGGTGTGTTTGTTTTGTTAGTCTAGAAAAAGACACAACATTTGTTAGATTACGAAAATAATGCAAAAATCGAATTCGATGCATAGTAATGAATTCATTTTTGCTTATCTATCTTTATATGAGATTGAATGTACTTTAAAATTATTTTGGGCGATTTTTCCCTCTAAAATACAATGTTTATTTGTACTTTCCAAGATGGGGCCTGGATTTCAGAATAGGCCATACCCAGTCAGCCGACGGATACGGGCTTCTAATTGGTTGTCCGTTTTTGCATAAATTACCATAATAATAATAATGATCGCGCGATCGTACCATAATAACAGCTGAGCTAGTTTACAGCTCGCGCGCGCGAAGTGACCTTTCCGTCGATCACGTACGTTTTCGTACTAGCCTACTAGGCCTACTACTTTACTAGATTTTGAGGCAAAATCAGACGAACTATTTCATTAGATAGGCATCCAAGTTAGAGGAACGACGTGTAAATTTCTACTTTAAGACTAGGTGAGTGTATTTCTTAATTAATACTGTGAAATTATAGTAATGAAATGTTGAGGTGAGGTGAGCCTTGTCCGTCCGTCCGATTCACCATGTTCACTGCTGATTATGTTCACTGCAATGTTGTTGATGTTGACTGCATGTGTCGTGTTAGACAGCTGAAAACCGTCTGTTTCGGAGGAGTCTTTAACATTTTCTTATTTTTACCTTCTCCTCCTACACAGACGGCTACCCAACCTTCGCGGTAGATAAGGGGATCTTACAATACATGGCCTATGAGCATATCCCCCCAAAAGGGGGGATCTGATTTTCCATCCCTATAAGCCATCCCCTTTCTCTAAAATTTCACATAGATGGTGCTAGGGTTCTCATATTTCAATACATCACAAAAAAACCCCCAAAATATACAGATAATTAACAAAATTTGGGACTTACTCTGGTTTGAACTCCCTTCGCACTGACTGACTGAGTATTCGCTGCGTTTTACTACACAATCTCTATACGCTTCCGACTAGGCCTACTTCCGGGTCATGTGATTATAACCAAGAATGGCTGTCAGCGACTCGCTACTGACGTGCAACTTCCATGCTTCAAATGATCAGATGCGTGTACCAGACGAGGAATTTGGGGTAAGAAATTTATTCAAGCATATTATATTACCGTTGTTCTCATTCTGAGTTGTTTATTTTAATAAAATAATGTATTTATTGGAAAATGAAAATTCGTCCTTAGTCCCTGGTACAGAGTGAGAGACCGAGTTCAGTCTATGTAAGGAGGTGTAGTGAAGCAAGACGTAGTCCAGTGGAACACCCGACGAACAGAGACTGATGCTTTCTGTCTAGTGTCGTGTGTACGACTACGAGTATTGACAGGACAACTTACATTGAAATGATTAGGCCTAGACAGAAATAACCGTCTGTTATGGGGAAATCTTAATATTTTTGACATTTATCAACCTTCCCCATAGACACCGACGATACAGACAGACTGAACTCTGATTTTCTGAAGTACCGTATGAAAGTTGAAGTGATAACTTACTATTTGATAAGCATGCCATGATGAGTTAGTTAGTTATGGGGAAATCTTGATATTTATCAACCTTCCCCATTACTGCGGCAGCCCGAACACGTAGTGTTCGGGCTGCGATCAGCAGTCCTTTGATTGCTTGGATGTCTCTTAATTACAAGGTCGTTTGTCAAAATGATAGCCATGAAACATGACATTATTTGATTTTAGGCTACTTTAGTTTAGGTACTTACAATACTTTACGATTGACTGTCGTCTTTCTTTTCAATGAGGATGATACAAAAAAGGCCTATTTATCTCCAAAAGCCTGTACTAAAAACTTCCGTAGGTCGGTGTTTTGCTTGCAATGCGCATGCGTCAGACAAGAATGGAGCTTTATGAATATTCATTAAGACGAGTGGCAGGCAGGAGCTCACGCCAATAGAGATCGCCGGATCACAGTGGATATATGAATATTCATTATTCCTGTGACGAAAACTATGCCGTCGTTGTAATAAATATTCATAGGCGCATGCGCAAGTGCCTATTTTCGCTTCTGCTTCAACAACATGGCGAATGGGACTGGTTTCGAAAATTGAGAGTAAAAAGTGACATTCATCGATTCTACACATTTTTTAGGAAAAGCTGATTTGCGGAAGGTCTGTTTAGGTAAGTGGCATCGTATATATGATACTTTAATTTCAAAAAATACCTTATATGGCTATATTTTCAATGGTCATTTGAACATTGGTAAATTGTGAGACCCACCGAATCGTACTGGTTTCACTCAGGACGCTGCCACTTCGTGGCAGCGTCCCGGGGCTACCTTCCCCATAGACAGACGGTACAACCGTATATCACCAACAAGTTGTCCGAACAGCCGATCTATAGGCCTAAGGAGATCATATAACTTGAACTATAATTTATACTAAATTATAAAATATTAAAAACTAGGGTGGTGTATTCCGTCCTAAACTAAGCATAGGTCGGCTGTTCGGACACCTTGTTGGCGATATACGGTCGTACAGTCTGTGTATGTAGTATGGGGAAGGTTGAGAAATGTCAGAAATATTAAAGATTTCCCCATAACAGACAGTTATTTCCGTCTAACGCGTATGCCACTGAATGCATGCTATACACACAAAAGCACAGAAATCATAAAATGGCGATCTTTCCCGAGAACCGTTTTCGGTTCCGGGGCAATTCTATTATCTACACGTACGTACGTCTATCAAAGAGGTCAATGGGCGGAGACTATTCAATGATATGACCGTCCACACACTACGCGATATGTGAGCATTCAGTCTCTATGTACGGAGGTGTAGTGGAGCTAGACGTAGTCTCAGCGGAACGGACGATACAGAGAGACTGAAGCTTTTGGTCTAGCCATGAGTCTGACTTACATGTAACTAAGACAGTACTCAGTAGTCGTGGTAGTTCATATTAGTTGTCATTAAGACTTCGGCTGTAATTTGTTGCTTAGCTGTAGGTTGGATCTACACGTAGCTGTACGAGCAGGTTTTGGCTGTCAAAAGTTAAAATTTTATAACCTATGGACATCAGAAATCAAAATTACTCATGCAGCCCCCCACTTTTTTGAGTAGACAGTGAAATGTTTCATAAAATCCCAGAAAAAAGGTTTGAAATCTTTACAGAGGAAGGTGTGTTTATGGTCCAGAATGGCACTTTCCCATGCTTCAGTGAGTCCCTCTGATGCATTCACTATCAAAACAATCCTGTCTCAAATAGTAAAATCTTTGATCAAATTGGCAACAATAATTTCATGGTTCTAAATGTAATAAAATGTAATGTCTGAAAACAAACATGGTTATAAACTTTGATGCCAATTTTGATAAAAAACAATGATTTTGATCATCAGTGTTTTGCCAATTTAAGGATTTTAAAGCTGGAGAAATTTGTTCTTTGTACTGATATATTTTTTAGGGCTCTGAATCAAATTAAATTGGTTGCAATTTTCTTATTAAATTAATTTAAGCCAACACTGGTCTAGCATTCCAAAAAGTCCATCCGAAGCTAATCCTGTCAACCACAGCATCTCTCTCTCCACTCATTTATCTGTCATAATTTATGTATGAACCAATACAATCATACCCAGACCTGTGAAAGAAGTCACAGAAGCTTTAGCAATTTTACTATGTATTTCAATGTAGTTCATTTAGAAATTTCCATTAATGCTAAACAAAAAGTCAACGTAGATGGCACTAAGCCAGTTGAGACCTCAAAGTTTAGCATTAATGGAAATTTCATCTCCACCACTGCACCACATCGTAATAGTTTTGATTATGGTTGTATCGCTGACAGCGCACACAGCCGCAATTTTAAATCTGCATGACAAGGAGGAGGCATGGATACACAAACACTGGTGAGTTCTCTGAAATTTATAAAATAAAATGTAGAAAATAATTTGAACACAAACATTCCAAAAGTTTCCCTAGGAGGAGACACTGGTGAAGAACCTGTCAGTCGGGGAGTTATCAGGAAAGGGCTTTTCCAGGGCATTTTTCATGACCTGCTAACCGTGCGCTGTTAGATTGGCGGAATAAAACTAGCTTCGTGATGTAAAAGGTGTATAGCCCATTTTTTTTTTTTACACTCAGGAAGCTAGTCCTGGCTAGTTGCAATGTCCTTCTCTGAAGGAACTCCATCGTTGTCCTGAAGCCGTAACTAAGCTTGGGTGAATGACTAGTCTCGTCGCACCTTCAAAAACCGTGAAATCACGAATCCTTAGTATCTCGAGTATCCAGAAAATTCCGCCATCTACAATACAATATTTATCAAGACAAGATGATGACGTCAGATCTTTGAATACTATCGCCTCAGTTATATCAAACATATATGATTCAATAATTGATATACTATTAATACATGGTTGAGAGTGCGTTGGTGCGATCTGGCAACACAAAAGGTTTTTATCGTGGTGTGACATAACAATAAAAACCTGCGTGTTGCCAGATCGCACGAACTCACAACCATGTATAAATAGTTTTATAAAATGGGTCGGCAATATGAATATGAAGTCTATAAAAATGTTTACGAACCCCATAGAAACGCCAAGAGTCTCACAGTCCTGGAGCCTGCCATTTGCTTTCTTGGATGACATCACAGAAGCACAGCAAACAAAAGTCATGCGCGTTTCAGTGCGTGTATGTAATCACTGCGCGATTTGATTGCGTTTTAAGTTTGCACGCACCAGAGGTACGCGTACGCGCAGCTCATCCATGGTTTATAGCCTTTTTTCCGCATGTTATCACTTTTTTTTGCACGGTCACGTGTTATTTGACCAGTCAGGATGGCTACATTCTTGAACCCGTTTTATAATTACAACTATCAGAACGCTCTTCCTTTCACAATCAAAATTACATCATCTTGCTAAATATTACTGACAAGTAAACTCCCCAACTGTGATTTTAACAAATTCACATAAATTTCAAGCACTTTACTCTGTTGATACGATGGAATATGCACAATAATTCAGTGTTCTGTCATATCAATATATCTTCAGTCTTCTAGTGTTTTACAAGGTCATAAAAAGAATCATCAAAAAAATCAGACATGCATTTTGATACAAAAGTAGATTAGAAATAAGGAAAATATCACTTACACTGTTTGGAACCACAGGCACAGCTCTCTGGCAATATTGCTGCTGCCAAATCTTGCAATTTTAGCAGCTCAACACCTGCTAGCAAAATGGCTGTGCTAGCATGCAATGCATTGCCCTAGCTTGCCTTAGCTTTCCAACCTAGCAGGAAACCGCTCTACCATGAAGTAACAAAAGAGTGCATGGTACAGAAAACCCTAGCTACTATACAAAACTGACATGCTTTATAGGAATTACAAACACCTGCAACATGTACCTTTGACATTGTACATTCAAAATATCCTAAGCTAACATAATAAGTTTGATTCAGATGTACAAGTAGAATTCCATAGCATGTTAAAATCTGTTCAAAACTGAATGTAGCATGCGAGCAGTTTATTCTGTATAAATGTATGTACTTCAAATTTCTAAATCTCTGTACGCAATGGTTTTTGAGATTTGGGGGAAAAAGTGAACTCGACGTCAGCCTCCATTTCCTGTAAAGTCTATCAATTTGCCAAATGGAGAGCATGCAAGGGAGAGTCATACCCGCTTTCAAAGGGTACATTTATACACTGTATGTTACACCATTATAATAAATCTGTGCTACATGTACCCTGTATCTTCAAATACACATCCACATATTATACACACACGTAGGCTCTACTGCATACAGGTCTAGGAATTAATACATTATTTACATGTACGACTACTTGTATACGACTACTGCCTGGTGTACCGTTCATTTATGTTCAATGGGCAATTGAAGATGTTGAAAGAAGATTGAGTATTATATGAACTTTTTCGAGCTATTTTGAGAAGCTACGTATACTTGTATATATTGTTCCTTTGAGAAGCTTCACTTTCTAGAGCAGCCTGCTTTGCTTTTTAAATTTTCAGCTTTTACAAAAATACATGAACATGTACACCTTGTCTGTACTTTGCAGATCATAAGAAATATACATGTACATGTAGATGCTTAAATTTTGTGCTGTTGAAAAAAGTTTGTTCCCTTATTAGAAAAATAAATTTATTTTAAGAATATGTAAAGCCATATGTGGATCACACGTTCTGACTCATTTTCAGGAGTGCCTTGACTTTTGTAAAGGTCATTTTAGTAGATGTGACAAAAAGTCTCCTTGCAGAGCTCAAGACCATGTATATTTACATGTACACGAGTACATGTACATGTTTGACTGATGGCATGAGACAATGTATACAAAGTCATATTTACAATTAAGGATTTCTACAATCCGTGCAAATCAACAGACAAAGATTAATTTTAAAACTATCTTGTGTTTATATATGATGATGTATGTGTACAGTATATAAGGGTCTGGAGAAAAGGAGGGCATGATCATGCTCTATTTTGGCACTGCACCGATTATACTCAGTTGGACTTGAATGATTTTTGCAAATGTATGTTGGACACCCCCCTCCCCCACTTCGAAGATCGTTCCTTTCATATACGGTACTGTGTATTACAAAGGAGGTACTCGGCTAGTGCCTCCTTGGTAGTACTTATGATCAATTGGAAAGAAAGTTAACTAGCGAGTGTTTCTTATGGATATTATGTTTCTAGTCAACCACAAAGCTCTGTGTGTATGCAGATCGAGATAACCATTTCAGACTTTTGATTTGCACCTGCTATATTAAACTAATATTGAATTTTCTCTTTGTATTCCATGTACAGATCCCATCTTGCACCTCCTAATCCAAGCTTTCATGATCATTGAAAGTCATAAAAGCGACGGTTCCTGCTGAAAAGTCACATGATCAAGCTTCCTATTTGCATACCCATTCAAGGACTGCAAAGCAAGGTTACACATGTGCTGTTAACAGCGTGCTCAGTCACTGCTCCATATCCTGCTAGCTAGCTTGACTCCCAAGTGTACGGTTCGCCATCCTTGTACACTGTAACTAGCTGAGACCCGTAGTAGCTGCAGGATACATAGTCTGCCTAACTCGTTGTAATCAATTTTCAAACATGGCTTCTCAGGGGTCACAGTCCTCACAGCCGATTCCTAGCGGTCAGCCATCCATCCCCAGCAGTCAGCAACCTAAGGAGAGCTTGAGCAAGCATTCCTTTGGCCACACAATGGCTATTCTACTGGACAGGCAGAAGGTCAAGGTGGGTCATACAATTTTGTCCCTTGTAGCATCTGTAAGTATGGAACAAATCATATACAGAAAATTCATAAACTCATATTAAGCGGTCAGGACCCATGACTATCCCCCTCCTCTCTCTCTCTCTTTTCTCATCTGCTTTACTTTTTGAAATTCTTTTGTCTTTCCATTTTTTTTTTCACAGACGCACCACTTTGTCATCTTACTCTCAGTTATATTTATATATATTTTTTCTTCATCTCCATATCTCATTTGTCACTTTCATATTATATTCACACCAAAGAATATGTTATACTATACATATTAATTTTTATTTGGTAACACATACCTTTTATTTTATATTTATGCAGCTTAATCTATTACAATATTTTTTTGAGGGATCCACACTCAACAAGCCCTGCTTTTTAGTGGATCCCTCTATTTCCTCAGCTCTACATTTACAAAAGGATAGACTATATAAAATACACATTTGTAATATATCTTTTCATTCACCATAAATATATATATATATATTGTGGTATTGTATTGAATATTCAGTTTTATGGTTTACTATGTAATTAATTGTTATACTGTTATGTTAAGTCGAGTTGAGTTGAAATAAATTAAATAAACTTGAAAACTTGAAACTTGAAAAACATGAATGTGCAATGTCAAGTCCAGTGATTACAGATTTGTAACATTCAGATTTTATGCCTACTTCTTAAACAGATGTACTTAGGGTATAGCAACAGATAGTGCATTTGAAGTGGATTCCTAGTGACAAATGGTTTGTCACTAGAGGTTTTGGAAGAAACATCTGTACATTACATTACATTACATCTGTTAAGTAGAAGACTTTAGAGATATTTCTGACATGGTTCACTTTATGAGTGTTTTGTTAGCTGTTAAACTGTCAAATTTTACAAAATGCTTCAAGAAATTCAAAGTTATTTGAAGATTGAATGCGTGTTGATTACGTTTCTGATTTCTTTGCCTCACAGCTGTGTCGATCCTTATGCAGACGAGGTGTGGTACTCTTTCTCATTGGCATTGTGATGGCCCTTGTACTTAATTTACTTCAAGTCCAAAACAACGTCACCTTGTTTCCTCCTGAAACACTGAACAGTATATCATCCTCGGCCTGGTGGGTTGCTCCGTTCTGTGGCTCAGCTGCTGGTAAGTTGAATTTTCGTTGGAAGGCAATTGATTTTAAGACCCCGACCCCTTCCAAAAACATAACGGACAATGCTTGACACACTGGACAATGTCATCATTCTTTTGGGTTGTAAGTGGAATATCATGACTTTGGAGGCCCCAACAAGAGAATAAAACATTGAACAGTGTATCATCATCTGATGGTTTGCCTCATGTTTTTATAAGCCCCCCCCCCCCCGCCCCGCCCCGCCCCGCCCCGGAAGTACAGATGAAATATGCCATACCTGTTTGTCAGGGGAACAAAGTGACAATCATATTTTTTAAGGCCAGCTCAAGTAATCTATTTTGGGAAAGCTTATGAACGAGGAACTTTTAAAATCGGTGATTTAACGAACCAAATATTTTTCAATGTTTCTGATCTACACAGTACTTGTTGGGCTCTTGTACCCGTGCATAGATGACAAGCTAGGAGAGACACCCTACTACAAGAGAGAGTGGTCTCATGTCATGCGATGTCTTGCCGTCTTCGTTGGAATCAACCATGCCTGTGCTGTATCCTTTACGAACTTGAGAATGATCATTTTCAAATGGTGGTCCTACTCTTGATCTGGTAACATGTACGCCCAGCTCTATTTTGTCAGTGATGTAATATTCAGGCTGGGGTTTACTTCAAAAGCAAGCAGTGTTATAGCTAGGAACTTTTTAGTGGTGGTTCAAATTTCACTGACTGACAAGCAACAAGTCATTCTATAGCGAACGGAGCCTCGCAATTAGCAGCTTCCGGTATACGCTACGTAAAACATATCTATTTGTACGTGCAAATTACGAACAGTAGTACAGTATAGTGCGTAACAAAAGACAACGAAACTCGGCAAATCTTTAAGAAATAATCATTTATTGTCAAATAGAAAGCATGATTCTTGTACGATTGCAAATAAAACAAGAATAAAGATGGAAATATGAATGTAAGTACCACGTTTCTTCACAAACAGTTACGTTTAATGCTGTTTCTTATGTGAAATTAGTGCCGGTCGGAAGCAGTGTTTTTCACCCGGAGTGGTGGACGGAAATCCCCCGTGCTGGTCGGGCCCGTCCACCGCCGACCACCGTAGCTATAACACTGGTTGCTAGTGAGATTTAGGTTACGGAATGCGGTAGGCAAGTATTGGGTCCAAAGGTGCAATCAGTACACTTAATAGAAATTTGCCATGGAGCATTTTTCTAAATAATCTATATATATTAATAGTCAAAACCGTCGCGGGGGTCCTTTTGGGGTGTTTCTTGTCAAGAGAAAAACATTTTTGTTGCGCGGGATCAGTGGGCATAAATTCCACAGCCCGTGTTTCCCGTATTCCGCGTGCCACGCCGACGTCCCTAAACATGATTTGGGGGGGACGGGTAGGCCGAAGGAACGGCTGCTTTCCGTGTGGATCCCTTGCACGACAGCCATGTCGAGGGACGAACAACGCTGTTCACGATGGGTATCAACTTGCATTGTGCTACCCGTGTTGGACGACTCGACTTAGCCATCTTGCTAAGCTTGCTCTCACCGGGGAACCCCCATAGTGTCTCAGGCTCAATAGAGCTCTGTGGTATGTATGCATGTATTCAATTGTTTCACTGTACACTTTGTGATTAGTACACCATAGGAGTAGCACCCACGTACTGCGATGCAATTTCACTGCATGCAGCATACGTACAGTCCTCCTCCAGACTCCCAAGGTTGGGGCTAAATTCTACGGGGACTGGGCTTTCAGCACCGCTGCGCCGACACTTTGGAACTCTCTTCCTTTCCAGCTCCTGGATGCACCATCTGTTCGCAATTTCAAGAAATCTCTGAAGACATACATGTTTACCTTAATGAAGTAATTTTAGTTATGCTTATTGAAATGTTAAGATAATTTCTGAACACATCTATCATGTTCTAATTATTGTCATTACATTAATTTCAATTCTGATATCACTATATGATTATTGTACCTTAAGTTGATACGTTTATAAATTATGTTTACTTTGTTAAGCGCATAGAGACAATTTTGTATTTGCGCTATATAAGCATCTTAAAAACAGTCATATTTCTTGACTAGCTGTCAATTCAGAAAATCGAATTTGCCAACAATCTGCAGTTCTCTCTCACATTGGCTGCAATGTCTCTTGGTCTGTGGTGGCTCTTTGACCGATCAAGGAGTGGATTTGGTCTGGCCTTGACCATTGCCTTTCTAGCGACTCTCATCACCCAACTCCTTGTGTACAAAGGAGTGTACAGGTAATTTAGATAGAATAGATTACTTGTAATTTCATAATGCTTTGTTCTCTTAGCTTCTGTTTATATTGTTACATTTAGGCTTCCTGTTCATTGCTGCATTTTCTGAAGAGTCGTAGACGGAAAGCTGCAATAAGTCTCTAAAGCTATTCTTTAATGGAAAACTATCTTGTGAATAATATACCTTAAGACATTCTGTCTTGGGGGTTTTAACTGTAGTTGATCCCATGATGTCTTTTAGATATGTGAATAAGAGATGGTTTATTTTATGTATTTTTTGTGTATCAGTATACTCCTAATATATATTACACCCAAAAAAATTAAATATATATTTGTTCATAAATAATTATTGCTCAAGGGCTTGTAAATATTCAAAGATGTATATTTGTAGTCTTGCTAATATCTCAATCTCAATTTACCCCCTGTAACTCTATTTAAAGAATATATGCAATATCATTTAAACTTCACATTTTTTAAATAACAGATACACAGAACCCGACTTCCTTTATGTGCGATCTTGGCTTCCATGTGTGTTCTTCTCCGGAGGTGTAACAATAGGCAATATAGGCAGACAGCTAGCACTGGTAAGTTGACTGATTTCATGTAAAAATAACAAGTTAATGCTCTTCTAGTCCAGGGCCCCATTTCATAAAACTTGTTATCAATAACAAGTTTCAATAACTGTTATAAGCTACTGAAATCCTTGCATCCAAAGGGCTGAGAGCAAATTTGTCATAAAAATGTGGCAATTGTTTCTGATAACAAGTTTTATGAAACAGGGGCCCTAAAAATGTGACAAAGGCATTGCTTCAAGGTCCACCTGGAACCAATTTTCTATTTTTTCTTCGGTAAAATACAAATATGATGAGGATGAAAAGTCAATTTTAATTCCAGCCCCATAGAATGTTTTTAATTAAAGGTTTTTTTTAAATTTATATATGGGGGATATAGACAAACAAAATTGCATTGTTTATTCAATGAAGCCATTCTTTAACATGGAAGTTGTATACGCTTGGTCTTTCATTTGTCCCCAGTTGCTATGTTTGCACAGCAATATCCTATCATATTCTTGTAATAATTCCACAAATAGTAACCATTCTGTTTGAGATTGCACATTTCTGTTATTATGCAGTTAGTTGTGTCTTATAGATACTTTGAAATGTATTTATATGGCAGAAGAACTTAACACAGTCATAATTTGCTTTTCTTTCTTTTAGGTTGATCGTCAATTTGCAAAGGAGCACATGAGTTGAATTGGACAATGTTGGAAGGAAGAGACTTCTGTTATCAGATTTTCTTGATACAAATTCTGATTTTACAACTGCAGCTGACTATACAAAGTGCAAAGAAAGAGGCTATGTGTCGTGTCCTGGAGAGAAAAAACAAAATGGCTTCTGTCATCAAGTACAGAACCATGATGTATTTGGGAGAACTATGGGCATGTAGTATGCCCGTGTCACATGACAGGGTGTTGCCAGCTTCAAGGTGTTGCCACATTGTAGCATGCTGTGACGATAATAGAACATGTCCAAGAGCTCTGGCCATCCATATCACGCGGTGAAACGGTTTGCGATGTATGTAATACTTGCATGGTGCCTTCAAGTTTGCCACATTTATTGTAGAAATCCTACTTTTTGCACTTATAGTCTTATCCGTACCATCAAGTAGGTTTCCCATCTAAGGTTTTCACCGACTTGCTGTAGAAATGAACAAACGCTGTAAACCCAGTTTTGTGTGGCAGTTCCATGGCTCCCTTACTGCATAGAAGGAATTCATCTTTTTATCATCCTCACTGTGTCCCACAAACACAGGGAATGGTGTCTTTAAGGTTGCTGATAACCATTTTTTTCCGGAGTGAAGCTGATAACATAGTTAATGTTGTAAGCTGTAAACAACTTATCAGGAAGTAGTTGTGGAAACCAGGATTCCTACCAGTGCATTACGCTCATGATGATAATACCAAGCATGGGAGACCTGAGGAAAACATAGCAATGGCAAATTCTCCTCACCTGAGAAGGGTAATGAACATGTCAATGCGTAGTATCAACTTGCATTATTACTTTGGTTCACTTCGAAAACACCCCGAGATTCTGCAAGGCCATATTTCTCTCGATTCGGAACGAGGGTGAACAAGTTCCTGCCCATAAGCCTGAAGGTTTAATATAGCATTGAATGCGGAATAATTAATTAAATAAAGGGACTATTCATTGACCGAAGTGCCAACATAACATGGAACAACTGGTTGAATGTATTTCGATACATGTAAATTTATGCTTAGTTTGTAAGTAGATTTTATGGAAGAACAGGGCATATAGTGAGGATAACTCTCACAAGCTGATAGGGTCTTCCAGCTGTTACGAGCAGACAACTGCTGTCTTTGAAGTTGCTGTTCAGAGCTGTAAAACATGTCCATTGGTAGGCAGATCTTTTGCAAATGCTGGCATCTATCGCCCTCGGGTCTTCCAAGTGTAGATTTGATCATATCATCTTATGAAAGCCCAAAAAGCTTTAACTCTGTGTAAATTGATATGAATGAATGTCCTTTTGGCATAGACAAGACGATAACTATGATAACAGTAAGTGACTTGAAGATGCAAGGCGGCCATGGGCGTATCTATAATTTCAGTTGAATAAGGTAATATCTGGTAAAAAGAGAGATACTGAATGATTGGATTGAGTGTCTTTACTCATGTTTTTATTGCAATCATTGTTAATTTATCATTTTATATAAATGTACCTGTTTGGAACTTCCACGTTTTAAAGCTACTTCAAAATGAAAATGTACATATTTTATAATGGATATCTGACCATATCGCTGCGAAATGATATCACACTTTGGTGTTTGGTACGTGTTGCTTCAAGTGTGCTTTGATATTATATTTTATTATTTCATTATGTAAAGAATATTTGGAGACTTCCATTGTAAAATATATGTACATGTACATTCAAAATGATATTACCTTTTAAGGCACTAAAAATAACACATCCCATATTTAATCCTTTTTGTTTTAATTATTCAGTTTAGACATTACATTATGAATGTCCACAGTATATTTATCTCATCAGCCACAATGTAGCTTTGTTTTGACACTATACTGCTTAAGAATGTACAGTGGTGATAATGTCTTTCCAATTAACCATCCAATTTTGCTGGCTTTTCTTTTTCAGACCTTTACAGATACATGTAAGTAAACCCAAGGGTATGTGAAGCAGTTCAAACAAAGAGGCAAAGGTCATTGATGAGTTTGATGCTACTGTTTACAAAAGTTTTTAATGATTAAGCGCTTCATTCCAATATTTTGGTCCCTCTGCATATCTCTGATATTTTTGAAACGGTTTGTTTCAGCGCACATGTAGATAAAATAAGCAAGCAAACCTCTAACCAAATATTAGAGGATGATTTGCTCTTTCATTATCTCTTGAAGTGCCGTGCCATTTTGCGTTGTGTATCAGAAATGATTAATAACAATGTTAAAAGCATGTGTTGCAGATCCCTGGCTTATCAGTGTTTGCTTAGTATGTGACGTTGTGCTGAAATATGACAGTTATGGGTCTTTGCACAATGGGCATACACTGCACAAGTATTTATTTCAAGCCATTTCCTTCCTTCGTAATGGCAGTTTTGTGATTGTTTTGCAAATTACAATGTTTTGATTATTCCACAATTATTCTGCTCTTTTACTCGGAGCTATAATTTGCCTTTGGAAAGACTCACAGCCTTCAAAGAGAACAATATTTCACTCAAGGCTGATGACTGAAAATGTGTGTAGGACAGAAAATCTAAGATTAATGGACACTCCATGAAATATGTCGAGTAGGTAATGTCCAAAGTCCACATGATCTAAGAGCGTATTTCACAAGTCGTCATGTTTCACAAGTGTGGCCTGTAGTGAGTTATTGTGAATCCACTATACTGAAGAAGCAAAGCAGAATGAAGATGAAATCTATAAAGTAGAGTCTAAATCAGTCTGTACCCAATATTAATCAAGAAATTCATCTTACAAGAAACTTGGGTTGTGGCTGCAGGAGCTGCTGTATCGATTACGTCTGTCTCCATTGAAGTTGAAGCAAGTGATCATAATGCCGTTAACAATCTAGGCACTCAATTTCGTCATGCCTTCAGAGAAATTTAAAGAACTGAACATGCACCCCTGGGTAATGATATAATGTCTTACAGTATATGCTCTGTATATGCTTTACTATTGAACATATTTCTTTCTAACTTAAAAATATTTAGTTATAGTCACTTATCTAGACGGCATGTACCCTCCATTTTGTTTATATTGCTTTGCTTGTTATGTACATGTTTTTGTGGGAGAAAAATATCCTTTTGCTTTGCTCACTAATATGCCTTTACAACGCAGGACTGAAAAGTGTTCCTGGTTGTGACATGAGAATTTATAGGTGCATCTTTTTATTATCAACTTGCCTCTGGAGCGTATACTCAAAAATAATAATGCATGGCTGATGAAATTAGCTACCAATTTTCAGTTCTTTATTATTCCTATTGTACTTGTTAAAAGAGAATTTCATGACTTTCTTCGGTTGTTCAGGGGAGCATTTCATCAAGCGTTTTGTCAGTGATTTTTACTGACAAATTTGCTCTCAGCCAATCAGATGCACGGATATCAGTTGTCGGTAAGAATCACTGACAAAACGCTCCCCTGTTTCTATGAGAGGTTCATGCCATGAAATAAATAACTTCTCCGATTTTTGACACCTGCAGAAGTTTCTGGTTTTCAAAAGATAATATCTTCAAGATATGGGATATCACATTAGAAGTGACTAGTTTTATTGGGATTCATCCATGCACTGTATTCAGATTTAAGCCGTTTTAACTTTCACATGTGAAATGGGCAATGTACTTTCTGCTGGTCTTGCTGAAAGAAGTATATCCCTAGTAGAAACTGCCACTGATGTTTGGGGAGGATGCACATATTTTTCTGTTTTTAGAATATATATTATGAAAGTACATATTGAATATTCATCTTGTAGAAATAAGGAGTCCCTTTATAGAAAGTTATGACATGGACGTCAGATTTTCATGGAAACAAAATGGCGTTTGCATTCTTTCTATAACATATAGGTTCTCATCACACCGTAATAGTGGAAACAAAATGACGTTCAAATCATGTTGTCCAACTCTTCTATAAAGGGACTCATTTTAGAAATAACTATATGTAGTGTTCCACCTACAAAATAGTGTAAAATGCAAATGGAATGCAATTATGTGATTGTTTTATCCAAAATATGTATGAAAGGCAATACATATTGTGATTACTCAGAATATTGTTCTATCTTGTATCATCTATTATAAAATCTTTTATGATCTTAATGAATAAAAAGACTAATATTTTCTTTTCTTTGAAGTTATAGTGCATGTAGTTCTTGTTCCACTTAGGAATGTTATTTGTGCACATGAAATTTAAAGCTACACATGAAAGAGGAAAGTGGAGAGATTTGAAGAGAGAGGGGGCAGACCTAGAGTTAGAAAGAGGGGGACGAGGGGAAAGAAATAGAGGGGGAGGGGGGGGGGGGGGGGCGGCAAGGTAACACTTTCCAAGGAAACATAATGCGAAGAAATTCGAATTCATATAATAGCATAAGGAAATGAAATAGGGCATTCGAAATTATTTTTAAAAGGAGATAAAAAGAGAGCAAAACCGATCGAGGCATCAAATAGGCTCTGCTTGAAGTAACCAAACTCAAAATTACATTTCACGTAATATCTATATTATTCCTCCTTTTCCATTTCAAGGATTGCGCCATCTAGCGGTCTAGAGTAACACCTTTTCTAATGGAAAAGGAAAAAAAATATACCGATTGTCACGGCCCTTTTAAGAACCAGTAGAAAAGTAGCTAAGAAAGATTTACAATTAAATACGCAATCAACTTTGACATTATTTTAAATAATTTAATGAGTCATAAAAAGAGCTCTGCGCATATATATATTCGGTTGTCGATACACTACCTTGATGTGCTTGCGCAAGTAAACTTGACCACCCTGGAGGAAAGGAGGAAAACGTGTTTGACATTCATAGAAAAAACTCTGAACAAGTAGTTCAAAAGTTACTTACCTCAAAACCCGGGTGACAGCAGACTCCTAAGACATTCTCAAAAAATTCCTGACTTCTTTTGTAGAACAAACGGGATGAAGTTTAGCTCTATTCCATCATTAATACGTCTGTATAATGCCAAATAGGACATGTATTTAATACTATATGTAGTTTAAACGACGTTAGAATGACATACTCTGTCCTTTCATCTTACCTCGCTTTCTTTCCTTTCTTTTATCTCTTCATTTCTCCTGTTCTGTTGTTTCTTCCCTTTCTTATTCCCCCTCGCCGCCGCCTTCTACCACTTCTCTCCTCTTTCACTCGCGGTCTACCTCTCTATCTTTCTCTCTGTTCTTTTACCCATTTTTACCGTTAACTGAAAGAATTGTTATATGTAAATTGTGACGTTTGCTTAAAGTAAACTATTATCACAGTGTCAGAATAAGTGCAATATTCTATTTGATTATTTTTAGTTATTCTATTGATTCATAGCTTATATTTATTTCACCTGATACTTATCTCACTCAGTCTCTCCACCTCTCTTCTCTCTCTTCTTCTCTTCTTTCTCTTTCATCTGCTTTGAAATTCCTACTGTGCCAATATATTTTTTTCACTATGTACTATAAACATGGCCAAGGTAACGCCAAACACTTAATAATGATGATAGCAATAATAAGAGTAGTGGCAATGATAATTAATGGTGATAATGATAATAGTAGTAGTAGTAGTAGAAGTATTGGTGGTAATAGTAATAATAATGGTAATAATGGTAGTGGCGATGATGATAATATGCCGGGTATCAGGTACATCTAAAATATCAAACCAGGGGGGTGTTTCATAAAGCTGTTCGTAAAGTTACGAATGACTTTACGAACGACTGGAACATGTTCTTGGCTGCTATACTAATCAGATTCTCAATCATTTAGCACAAGAACTGATCACCAGTCGTGCGTAAAGTCGTGCGTAACTTATGAACAGCTTTATGAAACACCCCCCTGTTTTAATTAATTTTAAGTCACACATTCCAGCTATTCCTATTCTTATTTACCTGTATTGGTCTTCTTATTGTAATTTTCATACTGTGCATGGGCGTCGCCGGGGGGGGGGGGGGGGGGGGTGCGGAGGGTTGACGACAGTCCTCACATCTGAACCACATACAGATCAGTCTATATGTTGTCGAGTGGATTCGACGTTGAATGATTCGATCCCGAAATAACAAGTCAAACGTTCTTCTAGAAAATCCATCTTTAACGTCATCATTATTACCAACTCCCTTCAAAGCTCAAACACTCACAACCATACGCATGCGCACCTCCAACATCATGTCAGTTTGATCATTCTATCCTTGTCGAAAGCTGACAATATTGTGATAAAATCTTAATTACATATAATTACATTTCTTCTCCTCTGGTGAATAATTAATTCCACAGTACGTAATAACAATTTTTATTTAAACTCTCATAACATTTTGTCGGTACAAGTCATAATTATGTTTATTTTAATCTTTTAAGAATAACGACTGCAATTCCTAAAGATTATGTGCTAATCAAAAAATAACAAAGATTAAATCAATGCTTACCACCGCATGTGAGTTTTTCCCAACTAAACTAAAAGATTTCTCATTCACAAACATATACAGGACGGTACATTTGCGTTCAGTTGTTTTGCAAAATGTCACGAGATTTGAAAGCAGAAAAGATGATAGTGAACGGATGTCATGTGCGACATCTAACAACACGGGCAAACTCCGTCTAAAAACGAAACATCACAGCCTCCTTTCTTTGGCAAAACTTAAGTGAACATAACTCGACCAAATCAGAAGAGTAATTCCCGTTTTACTGTATAAACATACTAGCAACCAACCAGCCTTGCCCGACCCAGCAGTTCGGGTGTGGCTCATGACCTTTCGAACCTACTTCCTTTCTAAGAACATAAACTCACGGGATACATTAACATTACGTTCTGTCAATAGGAACAGACAATTCGAACTCTGAGCGGCTTAATACCCAATGCTCATTTGCGTACGTTGCAACGCGGGCAAGCAGTAAAGACAAGCACTATTCATTAAAAGATGCCAACCCGAGCAATCGCCTTGCAATAGACATGCTATACACCTGTTATAGTTACCTAGTACCCTCGCTCTCGACGTTATGATGCAATGTTAAAAAAAACTGTTAAGGAAATAGTTGGGACATATACATAATTGTTAATTTGGAACTTTCACCTGTGACACTGATGATAACGATGACCCAAAGCAATCTGTTTTCGCACACAGGATTCATATGAGAAATTCAGAAATTTAATGTTTTATTGAAGCTAATTGGAATGGCACATTTTCAGTATAAAACAACAGAATAGCCAAAACATTAAAATAATGCATGTACATGTATTTGAAAAAAAAAAACAACGTATGGTCCTCTGGAAAAAACGGTTCATACGTTTTTCAAAACGGTATTCGGAGGACAATAGATTTCCCATTCACAAACATATACAGGACGGTACATTTGCGTTCAGTTGTTTTGCAAAATGTCACGAGATTTGAAAGCAGAAATATCTAAAGGTAATATAATCGTTCAGGAAATCGTTTCTTGACCTAGACAATGTATATCTAAATATAATCCTTTCTCATCGATCAAAAATATGATTTGTACTGGACGCTGAAAGTATCTTTGATAACCATTGCGCACAAGGCGTCATTAGTCTGACGTATAGGATTGCACCAATCGTTGACGCGTCACCAAAGAATGACATCGTTCAGAAAGTGAAAGATTTTTTTTTCGAAAATTGCTTTGCACTATCTATCTTCACAGGCTTAACTGGCGTTGCTAACAACGCAGTCGTATTGACGCTTTGTTAGCAACTTGCATCATAATTATAGCACTGCATTATTCAGTCCCAACTTCATGACAAACAACAAGTCCACGTTTGATTGAGTACTGTAGGAAATGATACATGACAATGACGGAGAAAGTTGCTCAATGATTCATCCGCTTCGTGTAATGTCGAAACTCCCATCTTTGCGTTCCTGAATCGTTGCATTCATTTGTGATGAGCTGTGGTTTGTAGATTCGTCCCATTGCTACGTCAAGACAATAGTTACTCTCACGATGTTTTATTTGACCAGGCTGCAGTAAAACAAAAATACAAGTTTGATTTTAAATATTTAAGTAATGTTAATTGCATAGACAGCATAGTATTCTGTTTTAAATGTTAGCAAGCTTCAGGTGGAGAATTTTTGGCGCTACTGACCACTGACTCCCCAGGGCTTGAGATCGTACGTTCTGCATTGGAGTAAAAAAATATCTTAAGCTAAGATGCATAATATAATTTGTTGCTTTTTGTTTTACTCGAGAATTATTTGTAGAAGTGCGTAACAGGAGAGCCGATTGAGGAAGGGGGTGGCGGTGTGTGCCCTTTATGAAAAATGATTTCTGTCGGAAAATGGCACACATTTGCAAAACCCTCTTCCAAAGCCGTCGCGAAAAGATTTAGAAATAAGTCAGCAGTTTCAAGTTCACTGAAGTAAAGGGGGGCGGGGCGGGGCTGGGACAAAATCGAAAATTCAGTGTTGCCACAAGAAGTGGAGGCAAAAGGGGAGGGGGGGAGGGGGGGGGGGTGGTTCGTAATTATATCATGATTATGAATATAATTATGACTATGCATATAATTAAGATCATATGAGAGCCATGACACGGCTCTCACATTTTAGACTGGGAAACAGTATAGTGCGATGACCCAAAATGATGATGACTTGATTATGACTATAATTATGATTTGAGTTGAATGAGCAGACGATCATCCTACCTTGGAATGTATCCATTCTTGTGTTCCTGCCATTCCGTGACACGTTTCTAAAGTCACGTGTTGCCCTACCCTATAGTCTGAGAGATCCAGACATAAATCTTCAAAACGGATCTCAAAGTCTTTGGTAAGGAGTAAAGCCTGTATAGATTAGGAAAAAGAAGTGATATATACCGGAGAAATGAACTGAGAAGTATAACGTGATAACCGTACATCTAAATATGCCTTTAATTCATTATACATCGCTATATGATCCGTTGTCACAAATGCAATATAAATTTAGTAAAACTAGGAATTATAATAGTAATTTTGTTAAGCACGGTCAGTTTCTTTACATTTTCTTATTAAAATTAAGTACTGCTTGTAATGAAACAAAGTATTACAAATTTCAATCCGTCATCGCAGTTAGTGTCTTTTTGATTATTCTGTACTCAGATCAATATTTCATAGGATTACATTATGGTATAATCGATGGATAGTTCAATCTAGATGAATATCCTTCCTACGATTCAACCTAGTCAGAGTATAATGAACAAAACATTGTATCAATTTCTGTTTAAGCAGCAATCCCGGATTCTGTAAAGATGACGGGGGGGGGGGGCTTTTCCAAGAAAAATCTCTGACAATTCCCCCCTAAAAAAATGCATTTCAGGTGCACTTTGGGGTCAAAAATTTTGAAGAGGCAAAAGGACATAACTAGGGTGCACGTATACTTAAGTTATGCCAGACCAGGTTTAGGAGGGGCATGTGACCATGTGCCCGTGTGTCTGTTTAAAACCGACTGCCGCTAAAAGGGGAATGAACAATTATTACCTGTTTTTCGTCGTGATTACTACATTTGTCTATTAGCAACTTCTTGCCCTCTCCTCCGGGAAGGAAACACAAATCATGGTTTTGATTATGAACCTGAAAGAGAAAAAGAATACGAAAAAAGAAATCTTTATAATCCATAAACATCTAAGCTTCATAATGATGACAACTGTGATAATGACCATAAAAAAGAAGGAAAAAATAATGCGAGTTACTATTTTTCAATTTCTCTATTAATAATTATATATCACAACTATCCCCTAACCTCCATCATTGGACAACTACCCCGGACTAAATTGCCCAGAACAATTACCCCTTGTCAGGAGGTTGCAGTCTAGAGGCGGTTTTTCTATAATAAATTCAATAAGCACTTGCTACATTTTTTTTCAAATATTCATCACATAATCTGTACGAAAGTGTTTCTTTTCCACTGTGATATTTCAGTTTTAACAAAAACTAGAATCGTCGAGAATCCTTACCCTTCCCCATGCTCTTCTTGCATTGTTTGCGGTTGCTAGGAGCGACGGTGTCACGTGACTTAGATACCAGTCGAAGCTATGGCAACTCAGCCGTGTTCTCAGAGTTTGGATCTCAGAAATGTCGCCGAAATATCTGTCCTATTACAGGAATGATAGAAATGAATCCTGATTTACACTTTGTTGTACCGAAAGCAATTTTCTGAAGTTCAAATTAAAACGAAGTGTGCTTCAACATGTTCACAAATTGGCAGCTCTTATGCGCTTACAAACAAGAATGACAAAATAAATTATATTCAAGCAAATTCCAGGAAACTGATATATTCTTCTCTACAATATGCATCATGAAATTAAAGCCTGTGGACTGTCAATAAGGGTCCTTAAAATAACAAAGAGTGCCGACAATAATTGACGTCAAAATTTTCGAAATATAAGATAAACTAGAAATATCACTGAAGATGATGATTAATACCCCCGCCCCGTGACAACAGCCTTTCTTGACTTTTGGTCGAAAACTGAGGAAGTAGTTCGATCAAGGTGTTTCCTTGATTTTCTGCCATAAATATGCTGTTACCATGGCAACGCAGATTCCGACTCATCCGAAAAATATGTCTTGCACATCTTCCCACCAAGACCAATGTTTGTACCAAATTTCATGACTTTCGGTCCAAAACTGAGGAAGTAGTTCGATCCGCAAGGTGTTTCCTTGATTTTCTGCCATAAATATGCCGTTACCATGGCAACGCAGATTCCGACTCATCCGAAAAATATGTTTTGCACATCTTCCCACCAAGACCAATGTTTGTACCAAATTTCATGACTTTCGGTCAAAAACCGAGGAAGTAGTTCGATCCGCAAGGTGTTTCCTTGATTTTCTGCCATAAATATGCCGTTACCATGGCAACGCAGATTCCGACTCATCCGAAAAATATGTCTTGCACATCTTCCCACCAAGACCAATGTGTGTACCAAATTTCATGAGCTTTGGTCAAAAACTGAGAAAGTAGTTCGATCCGCAAGATTTGCAACGGCCCGACCGACCGACCGACCGACCGACCGACCGACCGACCGCCCGACCGACCGCCCGACCGACCGCCCAACCGTTGACTGATTCCTATATACCCCCTTCAAACTTCGTTTGGCGGGGGTATAAAAAGGGTTCTTGACTTCTTAACTGGCCACCAAGGACACAAAAGTTAAAATTGACAAAGGCCCCATCAATTATAAATCTGTGGATAGAAAGTATAGGAGGGAAAGATGATGTCATTCCGACAATCTTCATGTATCCTTTAGGATACGCAGTGGTGTATCAAGAAAACTGACAAACGGGGCAAAATCCTAAAAGAACTGCCATTAAAAAAAAATATTATCATTTTCCTGGAAGGGGCGTACACCTATTCCATTGTCAACTGGCTATGGCTAAACAATCTTTCAAAGATACTTACTCTGGCATCTGGTACCGCGGAGTAGAACTCATCTTTGTATTCATCCATCCACGTCTCGGCTATCCGTACCAAGTTACGCTGGTACGATGTCTGGATCGAACCCGGGAACGAGTACGGCGGCACCTGACGAGTCACGTGACCTACCCTGCTACAAGGTACGACGTAGACTGAACCACCGCACATCCACGTCTGAAAATATAGCATTTGAAATGAGAATTATTGTATACAACCCAATGAAGCCTTATAGGCGGATCCAGGAGTTGGAAACGCCCCCTCCATTTTAGAAGAAAACCTCTGAAAAAAAGAACAAAAGACACCCTAAAAAAACCAAAACATCCCTAAAAAAAAAACACAGTTTGGCAAGCAGCGGGATTCCCGCTCCAAAATAGTCCAGATAAACTTAATTTCTGATTTTTTTTGGTCCCCTTCCCCACTGAGAGAGCTTCGGAAGGGCCGGCATGATTCCCCAAATCATGTTGGAAAATCTGTCGCCACTCCCCTTTTTAACAATCCTGGATCCACCCCTGCCAGCCTTATATGATTTACAATGTAATGCAATAACTACATTATGTATAACCTTGTTTTCAAATTTAGTATACATCCACATGCATCAAGCTTTTTTCATGAGAATAAATGGTATACGGGGCCGTTTTGAATCGTCGATCCCCAAGCCTATGAAAGAAAGATAGAATTTCCTGTGAAAGAAAACTCGAGACCATTAGCTCACCAGCCGCCGAGCCTTAAAATTTCAACCCTCTCAAAGAAAATTCAATGACTTAGAAGGATAGCTTCGTTCCGTCAATACCTGCGTTCAAAACCCTCACCCTCACAAGGAAATTTTTCGACTCACCTTAAAAGAGATATCGAGACCATCACAGCTCCCCAGCCGTCAAACCCTGCGTCAAAAACCCAATCCTCTCAAAGTCGCTTTACTGACTCAATTTATAGGAGAGTTTCCCAGCCGTCAAGAGCCCAAACCTACCAAAGGAAGATTTACTGACTCACCTTGAAAGAGAAATCGAGACCATCAGCTCCCCAACCGTCAAGCCCTGGGTCAATACCACCTATCTTCTCGTAGAATGACTTACTGACGGCAAAGATCCCTCCGTTGATGAGGGGTGATCTAAAAACGAATCATGTATTTTTCAAGAATATGAAAGCATACAAAATGATAATAGATTATCAGGCAGAGACGATGATGTATATTTTCATGTTCTAAAAGTAGCAAGAAGTTGCTTACTAGAATGAGAAAGATATTAATGTTTATGGAATTAACATTAAGATATTAATGTTTATTGATATTGTAATAATTGTCTTTGGTCAGTGGCGTGTAATTTATTTGAATTTGGTATATGATATTGACAGAGGTGGGAAGAGGGTTAAAGTTCACGTGCTCCGGTGACGATTCCTCCACGGTCAACATCACACCCTTACCAAATTCTTAACTTCAACCCTGCGCCAAAAACTGTACCTAATCCTAACTCTAACCCTAAATCCTATCTCTAATCCTAAATCCTATCTCTAATCCTAAATCCTAAACCTGACCCTATATAATTATTTGACGAACGACGAGAATCATACGTCGCCGGAGCAAGTGTCGGATCAACGAGGAAAGATGGGAAAACCAACCTAACCGGCTCCAAGGGATTGATCCTCTCTGCTTTCTCAATCTTACTGAGCGGCATCCACCGAGTCTCCAGGCTCCATCTGAAGGAGACACGGGTCAGGGAGCCGTCTTGGAAGCCAAAGGTCTCGGGGTCGATCTTGTCGATGATCGGCGACACGACGGTGGTCGGGCCTTGATCAACGAGATCCAGCATCGGCTCCAACCTGATAATGAGTATACCAAGTGATAGATGGTAATACTGTAATTAATTTCGTTATAATTGTTACATGAAGAGTTACAATTGTAGCTCCCCCAATTTAATCGCCATTATTTCTTCAATCAGTCAACTTACAGTCAATTTTATTATACAGAAATATAGGTCTACAATTCACTGTTATATAGATACAATTTATTCCGTCTTAGAGTAAATTGTTATTACAGTCGCAAAAATTGAGACATAATTATATTTCTACAAAATAATGTTACAGGGTCCTGGTATATTCTAAATAATGATGAAACAGTATCTGATGCAGAACACAGGAGAGACAGGGCACAGGGGGGCCGGACCCTCCCGTCCGCCGCCAAAGTATTTATTGTGCCACCGAAACAAACTGTGTTCCCCTGGCAACCTTGCGAACACAAAAAAACAACAACAACAACTTCGTTTAACCAAGGAGGTACGAGGCAAGCTTGCCAAGTACCTCCTTGGTTTAACCTAGACTTGTACTTCACAGTTAAAATCTTGTTTAGACATTGGTCGTGCTTGAATTTTCAGCTATCACACAAGCTGTAAAGTCATTTCCCAAATAACCAATAATAAAAGACTCATTGCAATCAATTGTAAGCACAACCTATCTATTTATGAAGAAAACTTCTTCAAAATAAAAGACAATTCGTACACCCTGGAATCTAGATCCTGTTTTTTCTCACCATCTAACGATTAAGGTGGAAATTCAACTGATTACAGGTTATACGTGATGCATTTATTGAACAGATGTTCCCTCGGTTAGCACATGTGGAAAACGTGGATTAGATTTTCAAAAGTAAAAATCGAATCAATCGGCAATTGCAAGATGTTTTTTCCTACGGTCTTGGGTTAGTATTTATTTTAGAGGGAGCTAGCAGGAAGCCAAGTGGAAGTGCACATGGTAGATTAAGTCGGATTTGAAACGACTGAGGCGCTTTATGGCTTCTCGATAATCTGTGTAATGGGGGAGGTTAGGGCCGCTCTCCCTGCCCTTAATTATTTAAAGGGGCACTCTTCCCCAGGATTCGGTAACCTGGCATGATACTATTTTAGCTTTAAAAACAACAATAACGAAAAAAAGAGATAACTACCCCATCCCCCCCCCCAAAAAAAAAAAAAAAAAAAAAAAATTGTATTATTTTATATGATGAAAGTCTGGACAAAAATAACGAAAAATTTGTTGGTGATAATATTCAAAATTGACTGATTGCCAAATGCAGGTTCCTTCATATTTCACCTACATTATTGTAATGTCTTGCTTAATTTCAACTAGCACATTGATGTATCATTTATACGAATGTTCATGCCATATGACTCACTTATTTACCGTTAAATTGTTTATATATGTATTTTTATGTTATGTGAATTGTGAAATATGAAAATAAATTCAAATTCAAATTCAAAAATTCAAACTATAATCAACAACAACTTTTCTTTCTCTCTGTACATAAAGGGTCTTCTCACTTAGATTCATTCTGTCTTTTTCTCTTTCCCCTCTCTAAAAACAAACTCAAACCCTCTCTTTCAACCCCTCTCTCTCTCTCTCTCTCTCTCCCTCTTTCTCTCTTCTCCCCTCTCTCTTCTCTCTTTCGCATTGTTCCTTCTCAAAAACAAAATGACACTGTCTCGTGTTAACATTCTCCCTTTCTCATTTCTCCATCCTCTCTCTCTCCCCCTCTCTCTCTCTCACTCCTGTTCTCTTTTCTCTTTCTTCCTAAGAGCCTCTACATAAAGTCTCAAATTCGCTCTTTTCACGCCTACAGTTACTATTATAGTCCTCTTCTCTCCACTGTCTCTCTTTCCATCTCTCTCTCTCTCCCGCTCTCTCTTATCTCTCTCCCTATCTCTTCATTTCACTCCCCTCAGCCCCTTTTCTGTCCCAACCACGGCTACACCAGGGAAGTGTTAGAGAGACCATCTCCAGTCTCCACCCCTAACTCTGACCTTGATATCCCGAGGTTAAGGTAGAAGCGTATATAGGGTAGAAGCTGCATCGAATTATTCCTCTGACACGAATATATCATCAGAAAGTACACGCGATCGAAAGGGTTTTATGGGTCAAAACATAGAGGTCAAAGCTTCGACATTGCCGTGGCCAAATCACAAAAAGTGGCGGATACATGATCCTCCTACAGGTAGCATGATGCCAAAATCTCTAACTATAGCAAGTAAGAAAGCAAGCAAACAAACGCCTCCGTCATACCTGTATGCCCATAACAAAATCAATATAATTTTAGTGTTTGTTTTTTTTTAAAGGAGTAAGGAGCATTTTTTCCTAGACTTGTTGTAATTTTAGTATAGTACTTTTTTGTGGGTGTTTGTTTTTTAGCAGCAAGTAGGTGCCGCGACGGATTGTAGAAAGTAAATGACTAACTAGTAAATATATTTGGGAGGGTTGCCAAGGTCAAGCCTTTTCAGAATTACGAAACACCATAACGCCCACATTTTAAGTTATCAAAGACCCGGACTTCGAAGGATAAAGTACTGACAAAATAATGGCTATTATGTTTTATGCAAAATGTCCCAAACACCAATGCATATAACCTATGTATATTAAAATCAGGACTTTTTGTATAGTTCACCGATGAATACTCCAAAACTTGAGGAACATTAAACGACTACCAAAGGAAGTTGGATCATTCTTCAAGTTTCTCTCCAGCTTTCATAACATACCCGGCTTCCTTTCTGACTATTATTTCAATCCGGCTCATTAAAGATAACTTCCTCGGAATTAATGTGATCGAGACATTAAAAACAGTCGTTTGATATTATTGCAGGATCATATTTCGAACATATGTTCTTTGGATGGGCAACTTTTTTATTTTTCAACTAACATTGCACTTTTTCATACAGGAAATAAGATTCATCCTGATATACGTTGCCATTAAATTGATTTCGGGGCGGGGGGGGGGGGGTGGTTTCCGAGGTAGAATGCATGCTTGGTACTGGCATATCCAGACCTTGATAACCAGGGGCGAAATCCTCCCCGGACCAAAGGGGGGGGGGGCGAATTTAGTTCCACTGCAATTCTTTTTTAATTGATTTACCAAAAGCTTCTAAACGGGGGAGGGGTGTACCCCGGTTCAACGAATACTACCCTAAATACGCAACTGTATATGCAGAGATTGTGCCATCGATTTGTGGATTATAACGATAAAAGGCTGGTTGGTCCTCAGAGTAATTATACAGCTAATTAAAACAGATCACAAGATGAAGGCAACAAGAGCCAAGTCGACACACTATCCAAATTTCTTCAAGTCCATTGGGAATTGTTAGATAATTATGGCAGGCCGTTTAGCCAGCCGCTTAATTAAAAACATTCCCAATGACAGTTACTGTCAAATATTTAGAGAGAGAGAAAGAAAGGGCAGAGGGGAATTTAAAAGGAAAGTGAAAAGAATATAACATGGACACCTCTCATATCCTGCCCATAATCGATGGCCTATAGTCATTTCGCATTTCTTCTACCGAGTGAAAAATCGGTGCCCCCTCCCTATGATGCCAGTGCCCCTTAATGTTTGGACCCACGCTACGCCATTGGTCATTGTTTAAGACACTGAATACTTAAGATATTTGGTGCAAATATTCGTTAATAACACATTTTGGGGCACGTAATTTTATCGCCAATATGAAAGAGTTAAAAATCAAAGTGAACTATGTCGTTTCTGTTTTTAATTGAAATCTTTGTAGAGACCTGCAATTTTCATAATGAGCATTACAAAAATACGGTATAATAGGCATGATGTCGCTTTCTATAAAGTAATAGACAATATAGACCTAATGGAAACAGGATGTTTTCATATTCACCGTCAATAATACGGGAATGCAAGGAAACTGAAAAAGGAATAAAAGTGAAAAGAGTGGTCACGTAATACGCAAGTTCTGGGGAGCGTTTCATCAAGCATTTTGTCAGTGATTTTTACCGACAACTGTTATAAACTACTGAAATCCTTACATCTGATTGGCTGAGAGCAAATTTGTCAGTACAAATCACTGACAAAATACTTGATGAAACGCTCCCCAGATATGAACGTGCCGTGTTCACCGTAGCTGCGTAGAAACAAAGTTTTGGAAGCGTCCACTTACCAGTGGATGTTCACTTCGCAGTGCGAATCCAGGAACACGAGAACCTCTCCGCGTGCCTCTCTGGCCCCTCTTATTTTTGCCCTGGCCACCCCTTCTCTCTGCGGAGAATGGAACAACCTCACTTTGCCCCGTACCAGTTTTGGAATGTTGAGGAGTTTTTTCTTCAGGTCCTCTGAAACGAAAATTATGTAAGAAAATGTGACTACCAAGTAATATGATTACATGACGACCACAGCAGTATGAGGTTGTGAAAAAGAACATGAATGAAGGATAAGAAGGAAAGGTACAAAAAGAGGAAAGAGAAGTAGTAGTACAGAAAATAGAAGTAGAAGAAAAATAAAGAAAAAGAGGAGGGAGAAAAAAAGGACAGGAGAAACTAATGGAAGAAGAGGAAGAACAGAAAGAAAGAAGAAGAAAACTATGTAGTGAAAGAGGAAGAAAAACGTAATGGGACCGAAGGAAAAGCGATCATGATGAAAAGACAGAAAAAAGACGAAAACTTTAGGCAGAGGGAACTGGGAAGAAGGAGAAGAGGAAAGAAAATTAGTGGTAAGTAAAAGGACAAAAATGTGAGGATTATTAAAGCCAATATTCTTTTTCAAATTTACTACACGATTTGCGAACGCCAGCACAAAATATTCTCTGACGAATGACCCGATTAAAGTTCTACTTTATCTCCCGTTTGCACTTCCAGTATACGCTTCCTGTTGTTTATCTGAAATAAAATACCCTGACTGGGTAAGACTGCATGAGAAAGAAAAGTGGCTGGCAACCGACGATTGACTAGGTTATCGGTTTCCAAAATAAACATATTGTAAGTTCAATATAGCAGATAATTATTATGTATGACCCACATTAATTTCAAAACGTATATTGATGAATAAATATATGCAATTAGGACTCTCATAGGTCCTGGAATGAAAGTTATTCAATCTTTTTAATTCTAGATTTTTTTTAAATTCCTCTCATATTTCACATGGATGACACTTTGAAGCGTCTAGCAACACAGCAGAAACTTAGAAAGAGACATAGAGAGTAAGTTAGTTATAGAAAGAAGGAAATATGGAATACATGAATTTGACAGGAGAAGAAGAAGAAAAAGAAGAAGAAGAGGAGGAGAAAGGAGAAAGAAGAAGAGTTCGAGAAGAGTGAGAAGCGGTAAAAGAAGGGAAAATTTACACCATCAAAGTAGGGATCTTTTAAAACCATTCGCATAAAATGCCAACACACTCAGAGTTAGAGAAACATTCCAACTCCTTCACAGTAAGTTATATCATGTTATGTGAACGATAAACATAAAAAATGAAATGCGATAATGAGGCAAATAAAAGGTTGGGGATGTGAAACTGAATTGAACTGAGTTCAAAGACGGGTCTCTTATTAACCCCGCCAACCTGCAAGCACTCTTATGGATTAACATGCGATTGACAGAAATGTCTTGAAATGGTCTTGTTTCAGTGGCGTAGCTGCGAAAGGGGTACGGGAGACACGTTCCCCCTCTCTAAATAGAATGATGAATAAAGAGACAAAAACAGAGAAAAAGCGAGGGAGAAGGCGAGGTCAACGTGAAAAGAAGATGATGCGACCCCCCCCCCCCCCCCAAGTACCCCGCCCCTATTCGATGGACTTTTTTTTCATTTACGTGGAAAGACAGGTGCTCCCAGCCCCTCCCCACCCCACCCCATGACAACAGTACCCGTCAGCTGGTGCCCGTTCAATAGCAGGATCCACGCAACGCCATTTTAACCTTATGTTCTTTTGCCATTTAGATGATAATTGTCTTTTGGGGTCTTTTAACATGTTAAAGGTATAGGAACACAATCTTACAATAAAGAATATCATATAAAATGAAAGATTTGATGCACTAAATAAGTAATAACCACTCCAGCCAAGCGTCAAAGATGACAAGTTGAGATCATCTTCTCGTCGACTGAGAGAAGAAGGGAGTTAAACCGGGGTCCGCTCGCTATTCATAACGACCGCTATTCATTTAACACGCTTTATAACAGTTATGAATAGTGGTCCTTATGAATGGAGATGCTTATGAATAGCGAGGTAATTTGTCTATGGTTTGCTCGCTATTTAGAAGGACCGCTATTCATATAAAACCGCTATTCATTAGTCACGCGTTATGGATAGCAGTCCTTTTGAATAGCGGTCATTATGACTAGCGAGGTTACCCCGTTAAACCATACACTTTAACAAAGAGTTTAATGTCCTTTTGACTCTCAACAGACGATCTGTAAGTGAGCAAAGAGATCGAGTTTGTTTGACAAATGATTGTCTTTTCAATAATTCAATTTAATTCAATTCCAAATAACATTTATTTTCATCCATCGATTTTGTCAAGAGGCATCAGTTCAAATAGCACAATATTTAAATAAAATAACATAATTATATTATTCTTTTAAAAAAGAAAAGCCGACCCGCTTCACGCTGAGCTGCTTGAAGAGTGGCAGATCCAGGATTCTCTTGAAGGTGGAAGATTACACGTCCGAAAAAAAATCAGACTGGTTCCAATACTTTTGAGATGTCTTTTTGGTCCAAAAAACTCTTACAACCCTTCAGCCAAAGAGGTTATTAACGCATTATCAGGTGCTTGTTTAGTCCGGGGGGGGGGGGGGGGGGGGGGGGGGGGGGGTACGCGAACGTACATTTTGCACGTACTTATCTTATGTTGCCTGTATATGCCCGACTGTTTTTTTCCCCGACAATATAATCAATGTGGGATGTTTAATTCTATTTAATGTGTCTGACAAGGAAATCTTTGTGGGCGCAATGTTCCTCTGGCAAGCTTTTGTTTCTAAAGACAAATCGGAAATCCGACTGTTTTCTGTTTAAATATTTATATCTGTCTCGATAAGTTCAAACCATAGAGATCCTATTATGGTTCAAACTCATTCTTCCCCCACATTAAAGAAAAATATAGTTACTGGTCAGTTTAAAAAGGTAGTTTGCGAACGCCCTTTATGAAGGAGAACGAATGAGAACGAAACATTGCGAAACAAACGAATATTGCAACGACTCAAGTCGAACTGTATCAGATATTTACTTCAAAATATTAAAGCATGATAATGATAATTAATATATATGTATATATAATATACACACAGCCCTGGAAAAAATTATTAGTCCATCTTCTGTAATAAGGGTACTATAATAATAATAATAATT